>OW203901.1:14939648-16247985 GCA_934046635.1 Buathra laborator | reverse complement strand
GGAAGAGGAAGAGGAAGAGGAAGAGGAAGAGGAAGAGGAAGAGGAAGAGGAAGAGGAAGAGGAAGAGGAAGAGGAAGAGGAAGAGGAAGAGGAAGAGGAAGAGGAAGAGGAAGAGGAAGAGGAAGAGGAAGAGGAAGAGGAAGAGGAAGAGGAAGAGGAAGAGGAAGAGGAAGAGGAAGAGGAAGAGAGAGGAAGAGGAAGAGGAAGAGGAAGAGGAAGAGGAAGAGGAAGAGGAAGAGGAAGAGGAAGAGGAAGAGGAAGAGGAAGAGGAAGAGGAAGAGGAAGAGGAAGAGGAAGAGGAAGAGGAAGAGGAAGAGGAAGAGGAAGAGGAAGAGGAAGAGGAAGAGGAAGAGGAAGAGGAAGAGGAAGAGGAAGAGGAAGAGGAAGAGGAAGAGGAAGAGGAAGAGGAAGAGGAGAGGAAGAGGAAGAGGAAGAGGAAGAGGAAGAGGAAGAGGAAGAGGAAGAGGAAGAGGAAGAGGAAGAGGAAGAGGAAGAGGAAGAGGAAGAGGAAGAGGAAGAGGAAGAGGAAGAGGAAGAGGAAGAGGAAGAGGAAGAGGAAGAGGAAGAGGAAGAGGAAGAGGAAGAGGAAGAGGAAGAGGAAGAGGAAGAGGAAGAGGAAGAGGAAGAGGGAGAGGAAGAGGAAGAGGAAGAGGAAGAGGAAGAGGAAGAGGAAGAGGAAGAGGAAGAGGAAGAGGAAGAGGAAGAGGAAGAGGAAGAGGAAGAGGAAGAGGAAGAGGAAGAGGAAGAGGAAGAGGAAGAGGAAGAGGAAGAGGAAGAGGAAGAGGAAGAGGAAGAGGAAGAGGAAGAGGAAGAGGAAGAGGAAGAGGAAGAGGAAGAGGAAGAGGAAGAGGAAGAGGAAATGTGGAGGAAATGTGGAGGACGAAGAGGAAATGTGGAGGAAATGTGGAGGACGAAGAGGAAATGTGGAGGAAATGTGGAGGACGAAGAGGAAATGTGGGTTTAAGTGGGTTTAAGGGGGTTTAAGGGGGTTTAAGGGGGTTTAAGAGGGTTTAACAGGGTTTCAGGGGGTTTAGCAGAGTTTCAGGGGGTTTAGCAGGGTTTAACAAGGTTTAACAGGGTTTAGCAGGGTTTAACGAGGTTTAACAGGGTTTAACGAGGTTTAACAGGGTTTAACGAGGTTTAACAGGGTTTAACAGAGTTTCAGGGAGTTTAGCAGAGTTTAACAGGGTTTAACAGGGTTTCAGGGGGTTTAGCAGGGTTTAAGAGGGTTTAACAGGGTTTCAGGGGGTTTAGCAGGGTTTCAGGGGGTTTAGCAGGAATTAACGAGGTTTAACAGGGTTTAACGAGGTTTAACAGGGTTTCAGAGGGTTTAGCAGGGTTTAACGAGGTTTAACAGGGTTTAACAGAGTTTCAGGGGGTTTAGCAGGGTTTAACAAGGTTTAACAGGGTTTAACAGAGTTTAACAAGGTTTCAGGGGGTTTAGCAGGGTTTAACAGGGTTTAACAGGGTTTCAGGGGGTTTAGCAGGGTTTAACAGAGTTTCAGGGGGTTTAGCAGGGTTTAACAATGGAAGATGGTCGAAAATGGCCGAAAATGGCGGAAGATGGCCGAAGAGGAAATGTGGAGGACGAAGAGGAAATGTGGAGGAAATGTGGAGGACGAAGAGGAAATGTGGAGGACGAACAGGCAATGTGGAGGACGAAGAGGAAATGTGGAGGAAATGTGGAGGACGAAGAGGAAATGTGGAGGAAATGTGGAGGAAATGTGGAGGACGAAGAGGAAATGTGGAGGAAATGTGGAGGACGAAGAGGAAATGTGGAGGAAATGTGGAGGACGAAGAGGAAATGTGGAGGAAATGTGGAGGACGAAGAGGAAATGTGGGTTTAAGTGGGTTTAAGGGGGTTTAAGGGGGTTTAAGGGGGTTTAAGAGGGTTTAACAGGGTTTCAGGGGGTTTAGCAGAGTTTCAGGGGGTTTAGCAGGGTTTAACAAGGTTTAACAGGGTTTAGCAGGGTTTAACGAGGTTTAACAGGGTTTAACGAGGTTTAACAGGGTTTAACGAGGTTTAACAGGGTTTAACAGAGTTTCAGGGAGTTTAGCAGAGTTTAACAGGGTTTAACAGGGTTTCAGGGGGTTTAGCAGGGTTTAAGAGGGTTTAACAGGGTTTCAGGGGGGTTTAGCAGGGTTTCAGGGGGTTTAGCAGGAATTAACGAGGTTTAACAGGGTTTAACGAGGTTTAACAGGGTTTCAGAGGGTTTAGCAGGGTTTAACGAGGTTTAACAGGGTTTAACAGAGTTTCAGGGGGTTTAGCAGGGTTTAACAAGGTTTAACATGATTTAACAGAGTTTAACAAGATTTCAGGGGGGTTTAGCAGGGTTTAACAGGGTTTAACAGGGTTTCAGGGGGTTTAGCAGGGTTTAACAGAGTTTCAGGGGGTTTAGCAGGGTTTAACAATGGAAGATGGTCGAAAATGGCCGAAAATGGCGGAAGATGGCCGAAGAGGAAATGTGGAGGACGAAGAGGAAATGTGGAGGAAATGTGGAGGACGAAGAGGAAATGTGGAGGACGAACAGGCAATGTGGAGGACGAAGAGGAAATGTGGAGGAAATGTGGAGGACGAAGAGGAAATGTGGAGGAAATGTGGAGGACGAAGAGGAAATGTGGAGGAAATGTGGAGGACGAAGAGGAAATGTGGAGGAAATGTGGAGGACGAAGAGGAAATGTGGAGGAAATGTGGAGGACGAAGAGGAAATGTGGGTTTAAGTGGGTTTAAGGGGGTTTAAGGGGGTTTAAGGGGGTTTAAGAGGGTTTAACAGGGTTTCAGGGGGTTTAGCAGAGTTTCAGGGGGTTTAGCAGGGTTTAACAAGGTTTAACAGGGTTTAGCAGGGTTTAACGAGGTTTAACAGGGTTTAACGAGGTTTAACAGGGTTTAACGAGGTTTAACAGGGTTTAACAGAGTTTCAGGGAGTTTAGCAGAGTTTAACAGGGTTTAACAGGGTTTCAGGGGGTTTAGCAGGGTTTAACGAGGTTTAACAGGGTTTAACAGGGTTTCAGGGGGTTTAGCAGGGTTTCAGGGGGTTTAGCAGGAATTAACGAGGTTTAACAGGGTTTAACGAGGTTTAACAGGGTTTCAGAGGGTTTAGCAGGGTTTAACGAGGTTTAACAGGGTTTAACAGAGTTTCAGGGGGTTTAGCAGGGTTTAACAAGGTTTAACATGATTTAACAGAGTTTAACAAGATTTCAGGGGGTTTAGCAGGGTTTAACAGGGTTTAACAGGGTTTCAGGGGGTTTAGCAGGGTTTAACAGAGTTTCAGGGGGTTTAGCAGGGTTTAACAATGGAAGATGGTCGAAAATGGCCGAAAATGGCGGAAGATGGCCGAAGAGGAAATGTGGAGGACGAAGAGGAAATGTGGAGGAAATGTGGAGGACGAAGAGGAAATGTGGAGGACGAACAGGCAATGTGGAGGACGAAGAGGAAATGTGGAGGAAATGTGGAGGACGAAGAGGAAATGTGGAGGAAATGTGGAGGACGAAGAGGAAATGTGGAGGAAATGTGGAGGACGAAGAGGAAATGTGGAGGAAATGTGGAGGACGAAGAGGAAATGTGGAGGAAATGTGGAGGACGAAGAGGAAATGTGGGTTTAAGTGGGTTTAAGGGGGTTTAAGGGGGTTTAAGGGGGTTTAAGAGGGTTTAACAGGGTTTCAGGGGGTTTAGCAGAGTTTCAGGGGGTTTAGCAGGGTTTAACAAGGTTTAACAGGGTTTAGCAGGGTTTAACGAGGTTTAACAGGGTTTAACGAGGTTTAACAGGGTTTAACGAGGTTTAACAGGGTTTAACAGAGTTTCAGGGAGTTTAGCAGAGTTTAACAGGGTTTAACAGGGTTTCAGGGGGTTTAGCAGGGTTTAAGAGGGTTTAACAGGGTTTCAGGGGGTTTAGCAGGGTTTCAGGGGGTTTAGCAGGAATTAACGAGGTTTAACAGGGTTTAACGAGGTTTAACAGGGTTTCAGAGGGTTTAGCAGGGTTTAACGAGGTTTAACAGGGTTTAACAGAGTTTCAGGGGGTTTAGCAGGGTTTAACAAGGTTTAACATGATTTAACAGAGTTTAACAAGATTTCAGGGGGTTTAGCAGGGTTTAACAGGGTTTAACAGGGTTTCAGGGGGTTTAGCAGGGTTTAACAGAGTTTCAGGGGGTTTAGCAGGGTTTAACAATGGAAGATGGTCGAAAATGGCCGAAAATGGCGGAAGATGGCCGAAGAGGAAATGTGGAGGACGAAGAGGAAATGTGGAGGAAATGTGGAGGACGAACAGGCAATGTGGAGGACGAAGAGGAAATGTGGGGGACGAACAGGCAATGTGGAGGACGAAGAGGAAATGTGGAGGAAATGTGGAGGACGAAGAGGAAATGTGGGTTTAAGTGGGTTTAAGGGGGTTTAAGGGGGTTTAAGGGGGTTTAAGGGGGTTTAAGAGGGTTTAACAGGGTTTCAGGGGGTTTAGCAGAGTTTCAGGGGGTTTAGCAGGGTTTAACAAGGTTTAACAGGGTTTAGCAGGGTTTAACGAGGTTTAACAGGGTTTAACGAGGTTTAACAGGGTTTAACGAGGTTTAACAGGGTTTAACAGAGTTTCAGGGAGTTTAGCAGAGTTTAACAGGGTTTAACAGGGTTTCAGGGGGTTTAGCAGGGTTTAAGAGGGTTTAACAGGGTTTCAGGGGGTTTAGCAGGGTTTAAGAGGGTTTAACAGGGTTTCAGGGGGTTTAGCAGGGTTTCAGGGGGTTTAGCAGGAATTAACGAGGTTTAACAGGGTTTAACGAGGTTTAACAGGGTTTCAGAGGGTTTAGCAGGGTTTAACGAGGTTTAACAGGGTTTAACAGAGTTTCAGGGGGTTTAGCAGGGTTTAACAAGGTTTAACATGATTTAACAGAGTTTAACAAGATTTCAGGGGGTTTAGCAGGGTTTAACAGGGTTTAACAGGGTTTCAGGGGGTTTAGCAGGGTTTAACAGAGTTTCAGGGGGTTTAGCAGGGTTTAACAATGGAAGATGGTCGAAAATGGCCGAAAATGGCGGAAGATGGCCGAAGAGGAAATGTGGAGGACGAAGAGGAAATGTGGAGGACGAAGAGGAAATGTGGAGGACGAACAGGCAATGTGGAGGACGAAGAGGAAATGTGGAGGAAATGTGGAGGACGAACAGGCAATGTGGAGGACGAAGAGGAAATGTGGAGGAAATGTGGAGGACGAAGAGGAAATGTGGGTTTAAGTGGGTTTAAGGGGGTTTAAGGAGGTTTAAGGGGGTTTAAGAGGGTTTAACAGGGTTTCAGGGGGTTTAGCAGAGTTTCAGGGGGTTTAGCAGGGTTTAACAAGGTTTAACAGGGTTTAACAGGGTTTCAGGGGGTTTAGCAGGGTTTAACGAGGTTTAACAGGGTTTAACGAGGTTTAACAGGGTTTAACGAGGTTTAACAGGGTTTAACAGAGTTTCAGGGAGTTTAGCAGAGTTTAACAGGGTTTAACAGGGTTTAACAGGGTTTAACAGAGTTTCAGGGAGTTTAGCAGAGTTTAACAAGGTTTAACAGGGTTTAACAGAGTTTAACAGGGTTTAACAGAGTTTAACAGGGTTTAACAGAGTTTAACAGAGTTTCAGAGGGTTTAGCAGGATTTAACAAGGTTTAACAGGGTTTAACAGAGTTTAACAGGGTTTCAGGGGGTTTAGCAGGGTTTAACAGGGTTTAACAGAGTTTAACAGGGTTTCAGGGGGTTTAGCAGGGTTTAACAAGGTTTAACAGGGTTTAACAGAGTTTAACAGGGTTTCAGGGGGTTTAGCAGGGTTTAACAGGGTTTAACAGAGTTCAACAGGGTTTCAGGGGGTTTAGCAGGGTTTAACAAGGTTTAACAGAGTTTAACAGGGTTTAACAGGGTTTCAGGGGGTTTAGCAGGGTTTAACGAGGTTTAACAGAGTTTCAGGGGGTTTAGCAGGGTTTAACAAGGTTTAACAGGGTTTAACAGGGTTTAACAGAGTTTCGGAGGGTTTAGCAGGATTTAACAAGGTTTAACAGGGTTTAACAAGGTTTAACAGGGTTTCAGGGGGTTTAGCAGGGTTTAACGAGGTTTAACAGAGTTTCAGGGGGTTTAGCGGGGTTTAACAAGGTTTAACAGGATTTAACAGGGTTTAACAGAGTTTAACAGAGTTTCGGAGGGTTTAGCAGGATTTAACAAGGTTTAACAGGGTTTCAGGGGGTTTAGCCGGGTTTAACGAGGTTTAACAGGGTTTAACAGAGTTTCAGGGGGTTTAGCGGGGTTTAACAAGGTTTAACAGGGTTTAACAGGGTTTAACAGAGTTTAACAGAGTTTCAGAGGGTTTAGCAGGATTTAACAAGGTTTAACAGGGTTTAACAATGTTTAACAGGGTTTAACAGGGTTTAACAGAGTTTAACAGGGTTTCAGGGGGTTTAGCAGGGTTTAACAGGGTTCAACAGGGTTTAACAGGGTTTAACGAGGTTTAACAGGGTTTAACGAGGTTTAACAGGGTTTAACAGAGTTTCAGGGGGTTTAGCAGGGTTTAACGAGGTTTAACAGGGTTTAACAGAGTTTCAGGGGGTTTAGCAGGGTTTAACAAGGTTTAACAGAGTTTAACAGGGTTTAACAGAGTTTAACAGGGTTTCAGGGGGTTTAGCAGGGTTTAACAGGGTTTCAGGGGGTTTAACAGGGTTTAACAGGGTTTCTGTTGAAATAATTGCGACGACTCACAACGATTCATTTATTTATCGAGTTTGTCAATTGTATATATTTTTATTTATCTTAGCAACTGTCAGATTCCGATTAATCTGTACGAAAGAAATATTCTGTTCTCGCAAATAAACTTTGTTCCTTTCTATTCGATAATTATCTGCTTGATTAAAACCAATAGGTTATGGGCCCAGTCTTGCAATAATTCGTAGAGAAAGAATAATGACGGAAGCAACGCGAATTACAATTGCGAAGCTAAATAACGACAACTACCAAATATGGAAATATTAAGTACAGCTACTGCTTATCAAAGCAGATTTTTGGGATATAGTAGAACAGGATCCTCCGGCACAGTTAACTGCTGATTGGACGAAGAAAAGTAATAAAGCACGTGCAACGATATGCTTATTAATCGAAGACAATCAAATCGTACACGTTCGAGAGTGTATTACAGCAAAAGCAGCATGGGATGCGTTAAAGGCTTATCACGAGAAATCCAGCCTATCGAGTAAAGTATTTCTTCTCAAGAACGTTGTTAATCTGAGATTACAAGAAAATGGTGACATGGAAGAGCATCTTACAGCACTTTTGAATCTGGTAGATAAATTAACTGCTCTCGGTGAGAAAATCGTCGACAGTTTGTTAATCGCGATTATATTGGGAAGTTTGCCCGATTCATACAGCAGTTTAGTCACAGCGCTTGAAAGTCGATCTGAAGACGATCTTACACTCATTCTCGTAAAAGGGAAGCTAATAGATGAATACAAGCGAAGAAAATCTTCGAAAGAAGAGGGGGAAACTAAAACGGCTATGAAAATTCGATATAGCAAGAACGAAGCAGTTTGTTTCTTCTGTAAGAAACCAGGACATTTAAAGAAGGATTGCTTTGGATACAAGCGATGAAAGGCGAATAAAGAAAAAGCCGCAAGAATATCCGAAGATAAAGACAGCGACGAAGAGGAAAGCGTACATTCCGTAAAGACGGATGTGAAATTATGAAGAACGGTCAACCAATCGCGCAGAGCATCTCAACTTTGGGGTTATACAAACTTCATCAAGCAAATGTTGCTATAGGATTGAATCAGGCACACACCGACAACTGCCAACATACGTGGCACCGAAAGTTTGGTCATCGTCACCCCGATGCGATGTCAAAACTGAACGATGGATTAGCTACGGGATTGACGATTATAGACTGCGGTATACGATCAACTTGTGAATGTTGTATCAAAGGAAAAATGGTTAGATTGCCATTTCCAAACAAGTCAGAAACAACATCAACGGCTGTATTGGATCTTCTACACACGGATATATGTGGCCCTATGCAAGTTGATACTCCGAGAGGTAAGCGTTATGCTCTTACGATTATTGACGACTACAGTCGTTTCACTCATGTGTATTTACTCGAGAACAAGTCCGATACAGCGGATGCTGTGAAAAAATACATCGAAATGGTAAAGAATAAGTTTGGCCGACGACCAAAGGTCATACGATCGGATCGAGGAGGAGAATATCTGAATAAAAAATTAACTGACTGGCTGGAAGAAGAAGGTATCCAGATGCAGCTTACTGCACCATACTCGCCGCAACAAAACGGCATCGCCGAAAGAAAAAACAGGACTTTGATAGAGATGGTAAGATGTATGCTTTTCGATGCAGATGTGCCAGAAAAATATTGGGGAGAAGCGATGAGCACGGCGAATTATCTACAAAATCGTTTGCCGACTAAAGGAGCAGAGAAAACGCCTTATGAACTCTGGGAAAACAAGGTTCCTCACGTCAAGGATCTACATATCTTCGGATGTACAGCGTATACACTTACACCAAAAGCAAGGAGACGAAAGCTTGACGTTAAAGCCAACAAACTAACATTCGTAGGTTATGAACCAGGATCGAAAGCATTTCGTTTATTGGATACAAAAACAGACAAGATTACGATTAGTCGAAACGTTAAAATGGTATACGAAGAAAAAGAAAAAATATTAGCAGATAAAGCGAACAAAAGACACGAAAATATACGAAACGAGGTACAAGTTTCACTAGAACATTCAGATTGTGAATCAGTAAGAATTTCCGACGATATAGAACTCGAAGAACAAGAAGAAAATACCGAACATCCGAATATTCAAGAAGAACACAATCACATTGATGACATCAACGCGGATGTGCCTCAAGAAATTAATGTAATTAATCATCTCATTGTATTTAATGATCCAGAAAGTCCACCACAGCTTGTACGACGATCAACTCGTGAAACGAAGGGTATTCCTCCAAAGAGATTTTCTGCATGCCAAATTGTCGAAGAAATAATTGAACCGAGGAATATTCGTGAAGCTCTCGATAGCTCCGACGGAGAACATTGGAAAAAAGCTATGGAGGAGGAATTAAATTCGCTTTATAAAAATAATACCTGGGAACTCGTCAATTTGCCGGAAGATGGAAAAGCGATAGGAAACAAATGGGTATATAAAGTTAAACGAAATGAAGAAGGTGATATTATAAGATATAAAGCACGTCTAGTGGCACAAGGTTTTTCGCAAAAATACGGCGTGGATTTTGATGAGGTATTTGCACCCGTAGCACGTCAAACAACGATCAGAACGTTTCTTACTATAGCAGGAAAAAGAAGATTAATAGTACAGCAATTTGACGCGAAAACCGCTTTTCTCAACGGCGATCTGAACGAAACAATTTATATGACACAACCAAAAGGATATGAAGATGTAAGAAACAAAGATAAAGTTTGCAAACTGAATAAAAGTTTATATGGGTTAAAACAAGCAGCAAAAGCATGGAACGACAAATTGAATGACGTACTTCAGCTTCACGGTTTTAAACAAGGCGAAGCAGATCCATGTTTGTACATAAAACAAGAAAAACAAGCTAATACATACCTCATAGTCTATGTGGATGATATTCTTGTAGCTTCAAATACTAACGAAGCAATCGATGCTGTAATAAATGCATTACAACAGTCGTTCTGCATTGTAACACTGGGATTGGTACGGCAATATCTCGGTTTAAGGATACGAAGAGATAAAGATTCGCATTTCTACATCGATCAGAGCAAATATATCAAGGGAATACTCAAAGACCTCGGAATGGAAGAGTGCAAACCCTCGAACATTCCCATGGATCCTGGATATTTGAGACTGGAGCATACAGAGAATTTTGAGAATAACGAGAAATATCAAAGATTAATAGGAGAACTTGTGTATCTTGCAGTAAACTCAAGACCGGATATAATGGCGACGGTTTGTATACTCGCACAGCATACCGCTGCTCCTACGGCACAAGACTGGATCGAAGCTAAACGGACAGTTCGCTATTTGAAGGGATCCATAGAGTTACAACTAAAACTAGGCCCAAACTTGAATTCGGATTCACTAAAGCTCATTGGATATGCTGATGCAGACTGGGCACAAGATAGGTACCAGCGAAAATCGAACAGTGGATATATATTTTTATTCAACGGAGCACCGATCTCATGGAGCTGTAGAAAACAATCTTGCATTGCTTTATCTACAATGGAAGCAGAAGCGATCGCGCTGTCCGAAGCTTGCAAGCAAGTACAATGGATAAAAAGACTTCTTATAGATATGCAGGAAGAACAATTAAATCCCATCGAGATCCGAGAAGACAATCAAAGCTGTATTAAGGCATTGCAGAACTCAAAATTTAGTAATCGAACGAAGCACATTGCCACAAAATTTCTTTACGCCAAAGACTTAGGAGAGCAACGAGAGGTGTTCTTCAATTATTGCCCAACCGAATATATGTTGGCTGACATGTTAACAAAACCACTCTTGGCAGTAAAACTTAAGAAACTGAGGGAAGAGATTGGTCTACGCAATTGGCATGAAACGAAGAAATAATATCCGAGGTATTCATCGCCGTCGAGGGGGAGTGTTGAAATTAGGGCTGTACAGACGAGCCGTCTTAGCCGGCTAAAAAATCTTATCCGGCTAATGCATGTAAAGTTTGGCGGTCTTAGCCGGCTAAATCGGCGAAACTGGCTAAGACGATGAACCGGCTAATCCGGCCACAAGAGTTAAACAGCTAAAGAATAACTGTAATTTAGCCGGCTTCGGACATTCGAATAACAAAAAAAAATTAATAACAATTTAAATTTTAAAAAAACTCAATAAAATCATTCGGCATTATTTTTTGTGATAGAAGCTGTTCTTTGTTTATGTCGCGTTATTATTCCCATGAATTTATAATTTCTTTCACTATATCCCTATTCTGATATAAGAATATGAGCATATTTGCGTTTTCTGGAGATAGACAATTTCTTTTTGCACTAATAATGTTTCCCGCGGTTGAAAAAACTCGTTCCGATGATACGGACGTGGCTGGAATTGCCAAATACTTTCGGGCGATACTCGAAAGCAACGGATACTTCTTTTGCCGCGACTTCCACCATTGGAGAGGATCTTCAATGAGATCAACAGCGATCTCATTGAAATATTTTGTCAGCTCAGCACTTTCCGCCGTGTGTTGCGAAATCGACGCTTCCGATAGTTGTTGAGATAGAACGATCTCATCATCGTCAAACAAATAGCTCATCTCCGATGCGTACACGTCTTTCGAAGGACGTGAATGTGAGGAGTTGTTTTCGTTACGCACGATTTCCTCAATTTCCCTCGTCACCAGTGCCGTAAACCTCTCATCCTCACCCGACATAGATTTATATCTGAAAGTGATATTTATGTTTATATCACTCTTAATTCATCATTTCTCTCCTAATTAATAATTAATAATTGAAAGACTGGGCAAGCAAATCGAGAGAAGGTGTAATTTTACCTTGGATCCAGAGCGCAAGCCAGAGAAGAAGCAGTAACTGTACTTGATCCCAGAAAACGTGTCGTTAATTGGGTGTGCAGTACCTTCTTCATACTCGCTATGCAGGGACGGTCAACCTCGCGTACTTTGCAAAACTTCGTCGTGAATTTGAGCACAAGCGGTCGAACGATAGATAAAGTGGGATAAGTCTGTACGGACATTACCCTCGTAGCCACTTCGAACGATTGCAAAACTTTGGTAATGTCTCTGAGAAGTTGCCACTCGTGGTCCAGCATTGTTAGATCTTCGACTAAATGTCTCGTTGTGAATTTTTCATCGCTGATGACCGCCTCGATTGCACGTCGTTGCTCTACTAAGCGTTGTACCATATAAAAGCTCGAATTCCATCGAGTTTTGACTCGTTGTATCAAGGCGTGCTGAGGAAGGCTCAGCTGACGTTGGTAATGTTTGAGTCCCGTCGTAGCGATCGTCGAGTGCTTAAAATGTGCTACAATAATCGCTGCGTTGTGTATGATAATGTTGATATCTTCGTCTTTAAGCGCAGCGTTAATTGCACATTGTAGCGTGTGTGCGAAGCAGGGGACGCTATCTCCAAGTAAACTACTGGACCGAACTGCTGCGGTGATATTGCTCGCATTATCGTGAGCCACAGCCACAACCTTTTTTTCCAACTCCCAATCCGAAATAACACGACCGAGGTGATCTCGCAAGTTGTCGGCTGTGTGTCGTTCCGACATGTTAAGTGAATCCAACGTGTGGTTTTTCATTTGCCAATCCGATGTCACGGCATGAACCGTTACAGTAACAAACGACGTGGCCGTACGCGAAGTCCACGCATCAGTTGTTAAAGCGACTGCCTGGTAGTTCGTCAAATTCTCTGAGATTCGTCTTTTTGCTGCTTTATGAATGTCATGAATCCGGGTACGGATCGCCGTTCGGCTGGCCATCGTATACTGAGGCGCAAGATAATCCATCAGCATTTTAAATCCCTCGCCTTCGACCAAGGATATGGGCATCATATCTAAAGCGATAAACGCTGCAATGCGTTTTGTTATTTCTTCCGTTTTCTATAATAATAATTCGTAAATAATATATAAGATCAAATAAAAATAAACAAGTAAGTAATAAATTAAGTAACGTGATTCTTGCCATTGACAGAAAAGCATGTTAGTCCATACGCTAGGGGTCATTCTGTGTCCAAATGAGGTCCATGGAAAATTCCTTTTGTAAACGCTTTCAATTGATGATTGAAAACGAATAAGCTTGGGTACCTCGAAAAATTTTGGTGCAATTGTTTATTATAATTGTTTAAACTGTGACGTGATTTTTTTGAATCAGCGTCACAAAAACCAAAACAACCGCAACTTGCATAAAAATACCGATTTTTAATGCTGAAGTTTCGCGTTACTGCCTCTCCCAGCGACTTAAGATACCGTCAAGCTCTCGCTAAGATATCGATCGAGATTTTTGCAGTTTACCTTCTATGTTTTTTTTGTTTTTCCTTTTTGCTTTGAGATTTAATTTACTTCAGTTTTAGTTCAGTTTTGGTCGGGATTCTCGAATTCACTTGGTGGGACAAAGTTAGCAAATAAAAGGCCCAAGTGAAGGAGAGACTCGACGAAGTGTCTTGCAACTACGTTAAAGTCCGGTGCAAACCCGGCACCCTATAGAAAAGTGCAATGCGTTGAGATCAGGCGGAGGTATCATTTGGTCCAGGCAAGGGTGGTGGAACCCCTTGCGCTGCGTTATAGTTGAGTAGAGCCTTGTATCTCACGCATTGACTAAGGGAAGCGATTGCGAAGATTCGTTCAAGTTACCGCGTTATAGTATCGGCTCTCGATTCGATAAAGTCATGAGATGGTTGAGAGGGCAGTAGTTATCGATCCAGATCCCGCAAATAACAACGATAATTCATTACGAATTTTCGTAGGCAAAGACAGTCGACGGAGAGCTGCCCTCGAGGCAACTCGGGTCTCTCTCGCGCTCCCGCTACCGTAGGCTTCGGCCTATTGTTCTCGCGCTCGAGCCATCGAGGCATCGTGTGATAGCTGTGTCTCGCTCGCGTTACCGTGGATCCCGCTACCGCTCTCGCTCTCGTGTTCGCGCGTTCGTTCGTCGATTCGTGTGTTTCGCGTGTGCTATCCTCGGTAGGATTCCGAAAGGAATTCTTTTCCGAGTCGATAATTCGATCGATGCGTTACAATTAACGCTCTCGAGTTGGAGTGCATGTGTGTGAGTTCTCGTGGCATCGTCAGATGCAGTTCCCGGTCCTTTTTGGATAAATTACGCGCTTCGGTGAGTTTTTTGATTTATCGAAGTTATCGTTCCCGTGTCGCGCTCGTGGTCGCTGGTCTCGCTTCGATCTCTCGATCGGCTGAGTACTCGCGATGCACGTGCGTGCGATCTCGTGGCTTCTCAGCCAAAATTATTAATTGTCGTTCCCGATTACGATAACGTTGAGATTCTGATCTCCGTTTCCAGTGAGCTATTCTATTGACCTCGGATCGCGACCCTTCTACCACAACCCGCATCCTGAGCAACCGTGCATTTCCGCAACCGTTCGCTCCCGCGAATGCATCGACGTTAGTTCTCGTTCCGTTTTAGTTTCCGTTTTGTTGTGTCGTTCGTTTTGTCCCTGCGGAGGTCGTCGTTCCACCGACCTCCAGATTAGTCCGGTTTGGTAATTCCGGCGAAACAAAAATTAACCCTGCGGAGGTGGCCGTTCCACCGGCCTCCAGTTTAGTCCGGTTGTTAATACCGGTGAAACAAAATTAACTGGCGCCCACCGGGACGCCGATGCATCCGCGAAGGTGGACGGCCGAAGGTGACGTGAGTTTTCGAGTTCGTGTTTTTTTTTTGAGTTTTGATATCGCTCATCTTTTTGAGTTTTGAGTTTTTTTTGTAAAGTTAGTGTTGCGTTCTCGAGATCAAGGAAAATCCGTCACAAAACATAAAAAATGCGGTTTTTTTGGCGATCATAACTCGAGGCAACCGTCAATTGGGATAAAATTTACAGAAAACATAGTTCTTAGTACCACCATTCGACTGGCTATTCATTTGTTTATGGACCTCCAATCGTTTAATTATTAAAAATTGTTTAAACAAAAAAAAAACGTTTTTTCTGCATTGACTACACGTGAGATTGTTCGAATGCCGTAAAATTCACACATATTATACTTATTAATACTTACCTTCGATTGAACGTCAATTTGACCATAGACCGCCTGCAGATTCATTGTTTATAATTATTTCTAAATAAATAATTTAATAATTGCGGATTAACGACTCGTAGCTTCGTCAATTTGACACAAAATTTACAGATAATATATTAGTCTATCTTCGATTGAACAATCATTTGTCCATCGGCCTCCGGCAGTTTAATTGTTAATAATTCGCGATTCGCGATTCGTAGACTGATTTCTAAAAACGATCGATTCGCAAAATTAAACAAAATAAATAAATAGAGGTAGTTTGCCAACAATACATACCAATAAAGACTTTGTCCATCAATTTTATAGCTATCCAACGTAATCGCACGTCGATAATTAGGAAAAATTTGATTCATCATTTAAATAATTATTAACAATTAAACTGCCGGAGGCCGATGGACAAATGATTGTTCAATCGAAGATAGACTAATATATTATCTGTACATTTTGTGTCAAATTGGCGAAGCTACGAGTCGTTAATCCGCAATTATTAAATTATTTATTTAGAAATAATTATAAACAATTAATCTGCAGGCGGTCTGTGGTCAAATTGACGTTCAATCGAAGGTAAGTATTAATAAGTATAATATGTGTGAATTTTACGGCGTTCGAACAATCTCACGTGTAGTCAATGCAGAAAAAAAGTTTTTTTTTGTTTAAACAATTTTTAATAATTAAACGATTGGACGTCCATAAACAAATGAATAGCCAATCGAATGGTGGTACTAAGAACTATGTTTTCTGTGAATTTTATCCCACTCGATGGTTGCCTCGAGTTATGATCGCCAAAAAACCGCATTTTTTATGTTTAAACAATTATAATAAACAATTGCACCAAAATTTTTCGAGGTACCCAAGCTTATGCGTTTTCAATCATCAATTGAAAACGTTTACAAAAGGAATTTTCCATGGACCTCATTTGGACACAGAATGACCCCTAGCGTATGGACTAATATCTCAATTTTCCGATTGTTATACAATGAAAATGAGTGGCTTATCGTGTTGTACGGGGAAAAATACACAAAATAGGGTGACCGGCGAATGGCTGAAGCGTTTATTGATGCCGTTACCTGGTCGGGAAGAATCCAAAACTTTGAACGCGATTTTCTCGCTCTTCCGGTCGAATTCGCTGTTATGAGCATTTTTTTTCATCAAAATCGAAAATCGCTAGAAAATTCTTCTCCGCATCATATTTTACGTATTTTTTCATGCAGAATACGAATCCGATGATAGATTGTGTCTACTGACAAGACGGAACCGCCTACGACCTAAAAACCCCGATTTCGATGACGTTGTAAATTTTGGAAAAGCACCAATCAAAAAAACTTTTTCGCCGCTTTTCATCATTGACAAAACGTCGATGGGAATTAATGCGTACAATAATCTTTATTATACATTCGTCGATAAGATTTGTATATAATATATTTGAATGCGCTCGTTGGTAAACATTATAATCATTGATTGGAATAAAAATTACCCGTCATACTCGACGTAAGCGAAAAATAATATACATATGCTATTTATAAAAATGATCGATACAAATTCCGGAGTCGTCCGAAAGGCACTGCGGTCGATATTGCAGGATCGTTATCGCGAGGACGACGGCTTCAGCAGCAACTTGAAGCGTTCGCTCGCGCAGTCTACGAAACGACATTGGAAAAGATTAGCACGAGTGATTAGGTAAATTTCAGGGAAAAATCGAAACTTACCTTTGATAATTTCGACCAAGTACATGCTCTCGTCCTTGATATTTGCCACCAGTTCGTTGGAGACTAACACGTGAACTCCTTGAGGCCCTTGAACGAGCACGGAATGTAGACGATCGTGCGATAAATTAAACGCAGCGAGGAGCTTGGAAGCGAGCAAAGCGCCATTGAGATTTTCCAAATATATAACTCGCCAGGGTGATGCGCCGCTCGCCTCCGTGGCAAAGTATAAAGTGAGTTTGGGCGTTGGAGCTTTGGAGCGAAGAGCATTGAAGAGTCGAATCCCATCGGCGAGGCCGCATATCTGAATCAAATCGTCGCGAGACAAACGCAATATATCGCCGGCGGAGAAGCTGGCGAATGTAGCCTGAAAAGACTGAAAACGGCGGGATCGCAACCAAGCATTAGTTTGCGGTACATTAGCATCGACCGGCAATTCGAAGGCAACACCGTTGGTATCATTGATATCGCCCGTCGACGTTTGTTCCGCGACGACGGAGCCAGTTACCGCCGGGGACGATAAAACTTCGATAGTCGGCCGCGCAACGCTGGTTGTCCCAATATTCGCCGTTGTATCGACGGCGCTATGCGCATTAGTTCCCGCTTCTTCCTTGACCGGATCCAAAGCCGCGACGAACTGGCCCATCGGCGCCGTTCCGATCGTCAAAGCGAGTGCCGTCGATACCACCGGAGATAGCCCGTTACCAGCGGCGGAAGCAACAACGGCAGACTGGCATTGGGTGGCGCTGGAAGAAACGACAATGCCGCCGCGATATAGTATAAAATTAGGAAAAGAAAGTAGAAGATGAATCTTACGAAAGAGGTATGTGACAACGAGACGCGATAGCCTTGATGAAGGAACCCCTTCGTCTACCGTATACTAGACTAACGTCGAGTTGAACCGCGCAGGGCGCTCGTACTCCGCGATAAAAGGCGCGGGCGGACATCAGCGAGTAAACCGATAAACTCGATCTCTTCGTCTTGCCGGAACGAATCGACGAGTCGACCACGTGCGCCAATCTTACCACCACTCCTATTTCCCACAGTTCATCACAACCGACCAAGGCTAATGTATTATGCCCGAGTGCGTATATTTTAACGTTTCGTTCGTTTGTACAAAGAAATGTCGGTAAGCCGTCGAAACGGCCGCCTTTCACCGAATCACCGCTCGTCGTGTCTCTGGTCATTTCGTCAAATTAATACAATGAATGTTTATACACGTCTGTCGTATTTCGAACGTTTCGCGTTTCAGTTGAATTATCTCGGAATTGATGGCTTTCCGGTAGCCTGACCGCTCGTCATCTTGCAACAAGTATGTTACGCAGTTTTTCGAACGAGAGCAATGCTTGCATCACGACGGGATGCGTTCCGGTGGTGTGAATAGTCCCGACGGTAGCTCGTACACGATTGTGAAGCAAATCGATTGGGGAAATTCGTCGAGAAATCGTACTGGAAATAACTACGTATGACTGCACAGTAATGGGGGTTCCGTCGAGCGACGTCATTCCAGTTGAGTTTGTTTAGATATTAATACACGTGAGTAAAAAATAAATCACGGCATAAAAGGCTTATTCGTGCAAACGTTAGGAATGTATAATGATAATGCGCCGCCATGCGATACTTTCTCGCAACTATAGAGTTGCACGCGAAATACACGGTCCGTTCGTTCGAGTTTAAAGAATCACCCGCATTCGCGAAACGACAACGATACACCGAACGACGGGTCGAGATTGTCGTAGCTCGACAGCTACTGCTACCGCCGCCTCCCTTCGCGTCGCGCGGAGCTCTCGAATACGTACAACACCCGTTGCCGGCTCTGCGCGCCGTACTCTCGGGGCAGACTCAAGTCTCGCGTCTGGAATCGCATATTGTCCGCCTGCCGGCTTGCGCCAGTCGAAGCCAGTTTCGTTCGTTGGCTAATTCGCGACCGTTGCACCGTGCCCGCAATGCCGCAATCCCCTCGCGGCCGATTGGTCGCCGGGCTTGCATATCCTCCCCCCTCTTCCCTACCCGTTCCTTCCCGCTCTGTCCGCGCGACTCCTCGCCCTTGCGCCGCGCCTCGAGGAACGAACAAAGTCCGATAACACTACTGACGCGCGTTGGCGGAGAAATACCGCTCCGATCGAGTATTATCGGGTATCATCGTCATCGACGACTCGGCAATGCGACGACCCGGCGGCATTTGGTGAATTTATATCGTAGTAGGAAATTGCACATTGGTGGGGAAAAATGAAGGAAAAACAGATGAATGTACTTACGCTGCGTCGCTCGATGTAAATGAGTTTACTTCGCTTTGACTTATCGGGCTCTGCGGCGACAACGAATCCAGCGGTATCTACGCAAACAAGATTGTGCATTACACGCGTTTCGTTAAATGAAATAACTCGATAAAAGAGGGTACGCGGAATGCTTACATCCGACAGGACCGTGCAATCGTAGCTCGGTTGATATTTGTCTTGTTCGTGAGGCGGTCGTCTTAGAATCTTGTCTCGATCTTGCTTGTGCTTTCGATCGGCTCCTTTCAGTTTGAAAACTTTAACCTGGCAAGACGCGGCGTGAAGTCGCGAACCACCGGCAAAACGGGTTTCAACGAGAATTCGAAACGGAACGCCTTTCTCACCACCGTGCTTTTTGGGTGTAAATTCGGTGCTTATGCAGTTTACCTGTCGACGGAATAATTATAATATATTCCACCGAGTGCCGGAATTTACGATGAAATTTGAAAAGATACCTTAATGTAGACGCCGACTTCCTTGGTGGGGTCCCACATAAATTCGACGCTGTTCTTGGAGGGCGAAGCTTGAGAAACATCGAGCATACCGTAACTGAGAGGTACGTCGACTTGGAGCAATCGTTCGCCCGGACGCGCGCGTTGCCATGCGAGCATCTGTTCGCGTTCGGTATACTGCAAGCGCCTCTCGTGAAAACATATTCTTATACTCGACTGAAATAAATGTCAAGCTGTAAGGCGATCGATTGTTCAATTAATCGTTAAATAAAATTTTCTTTACCTTGAGAATTTTGCCGCGATAGGCGGACAGATCACCGAGCTTCTTTAATTTAATCTCGTACGATTGGCCTTGGTTCAGATAGGTCAGCGTTTCCTCGTTGAGTTTCGTAGCGATACTCGTTGCCGCCGCTAACACGTATTGAAAGCTATGCCGCCCGATTAATATCGATATCGATATCGATAACAATATCATTTATATTACGATTATTCAAACGTATTATATTCGCTTACCGACTGTCCTCGTTGAATTCATTGCCCTGTTGCGACGACGATACATGATTACCCGAAGAATTCTGTTGATAATCTTCACCGCTCGAATACAGCAGCTGATGGAGACTCGGAGTTGCTGCCGCCTGTCCGTTGTTTCTCATTCCCTGATTATTGTTACTATGGGCGTGCTGATTAACACCAGTCCCGTTAACTATACTCGTCCTCGTCGGACTATTGGCATTGGCCGTTGTTGTCGTCGTTGTTGCGTTTCCGTCGTTAATATTCGATATTATATTGTTCTGACCTGTATTGTTATTATTACTGTCAGCCTCGTTCGACTGTTGCGACGCCGACGCATTCGGCCTCCTGTGCAACGCGTGATTTAAACTAAAAAAATGAGTCGTTAAACTCCATCCATAATCCAAATGTCCATTCTTTATTGCACGTACTTTGCATTGTTGGCTTGATTTTCCGGGGATGGAACTTCTTGTTTGAAAACCGTCAATGATGGCAGAGCCAAGAGAGCTTCGCTAAAAGTGTTTACGATTAAATAACAAACGAACGCACGCGGACAAAACAAAGGATTTGATTCCACGATAGACACGCTTGGATACGGATTTCGGGTGGTATCTCACCTCATATTATAAGAGGCAACGGCGTTGGCTAGATCGGACGCGGCGAGCGCCGACAAAGGGCCGTCAAAGTCCGCGGCCAGATGCTCCGCGAGTTCTTCGACCTGCGTCGACCAACCTGCGTGCCCGCAGCCATTGCTTCCAATTGAACCTGAAACGAATAAACACACATTTAATCTACACAATTATTATCCACGAGTACGACGAAAGCCGGCGACCGGATATCGATTTCATCATTTGCCAGTTTGGCCTCCGAGCTTTCGCCTTGCGAGAATTCACATTGAACACTATCGTGCCGATTGCGTGTATATCGTATATCGTGCGTCTCATCTCAATTATAGCGACGTATAGAATGCGCGACAACGATGCGCGTGAGAGAGAGAAAAACAACAAGAAAATTATAGTCGTACGGTACGAGATCCCTTCTGCCGCTGTTCGCTGCAAGAGGAAGCGAGCAATTTTCATTAGTCGAAACGAGTCCGGGACCGGGACGCGAGCGTCCCGATCGTCGCCGTTGCGTCAAATAATCGAGCCACTTTATTCGGTCGAGTCGAGCTCGCTCGCGCGGGCGGGCGGCCTTGCGCTCTTCGTTGCGCGTTAAGAGCGCGAAGCTTATTGTCGAAACGGATGTTCGGTAAAGGTATAAAACACAAGGGGGAAAATACAGACCGTCTCTCCTGGTATGTTTCCTCTCCAATTCGGTAATCTGAGATTGAACCTCGCCACTTCGTCGCTTCAATCCGTTTGCCGATGACTGATGAAAGTTCGTCGAGTGTTTCGCATTCGAAGATTCGTCTCGATTGGAGGTTTCGGTGCTACCGTTATTGCGTACCGAAGAGCCTTCCTCCGGAGAGTGTTTCGGCGACTGGCGTTTCTCGTGCCACAAAACACCGTGCGAGGTTGACTCGTGAAATCCCATGCTTACCTAATATAACAACGATACAATAGAGTCCTCTCGATTGAAATCATCGACTCTCGGATCTCTTACTTGTTGAGTCGACGCGATTCCTCGTCCGTCCTGTCGGTTCGGCGATAGTCGATGATAGAGGGGTGGTGGCGGCGGCGGCGGCGGTGGCGGCGGTGGTGGCGGTAACGATGGAGCGTGCGATTGCGGCGATGAACTCGGTGAATGCCCTAGCCACATGGAACCACCACCACCACCACCGTTCAATGTCTCCGACCCTGAATCCATCATCATTTGTAGCTCCATTCGAATCGATCTTTCTCTCGTTCTTGTTGTTGTTGTTTTTCTTTTCTCTCTCTCTCTCTCTCGCTCTCGCTCGCCGTTTGCTCCCGGTTGTTACAATTGAAAATGTCAATTTTGTTAAACCGTGTCAAACGCTCGAAAAAAGTCTTGCGAGGTATTTGGAATTCATATATTAACGTAATTTAAGTATTTCGAGATCGACGATCGAGCGAGCAAAGTTCATAGGGACGATTGATTTTGTATACGAAGGAATAATTTTCTTCAACAATGTCGTATGTACTCGTCACGTACGATATAATAACATCGGGTTCACTCGCGAGGTCGGAAAAGTGGAAAAGAGAGAGGAGAAGAGCAACATCCGAATGTGCATAGCAAGGTCGAGATGAAGCGATCTAATGGAGAATGGACGTAGCGCGAAATAAGGAAAAACGAGACGGAACGCTACGCTGGTGTGATTTTTTTTTAGAACATTACGAAGAAACTGTTGTACAATTTTTTGATACCGGTAGTCTCGCGCTGTCTGTGTGTCTCCAATAGTGCACAGCCCCGAGACTTGAGAGACAAGAAACGCGAGAATACGACAAAAGCATCCTCGAACACCATTGCAATGCCTGGGCTGAAAAGCATCTTGGCACTTCCACAACTCGTTGTTCTCTCGACAGCCCCGGCGGCCTCCTTCCCTCTGTCGTCTTTCAACTTACAATTCGGTTCGCTCCCGTTCCGCGATCGATCGCCGGTACGCTCGATCTATCGAACTTTTATTATACGCACGGCCGGTATACCGCTCTATCGTCCGATTTTGTCTACTCGTACACGCGACTAAGGCTCACACACTGTTTAGTGTCTCGATCAAGAATGGCCTCCGGCCAATCACCACATTTTCAAAATCCTTCGCTCCATTGTCCTCGATTGACTTGTTTTGGATTTTTTGTTATTTGCCCAAGCCCACTACGGGAAACTTCCTCAAGAGGGAAATGCACAAAATGATATCACACTCGAAAGAAGAGCCGCTTTTATCAACTCTGCTCGCCGCTGCTCGCCGCTGCTCGTTGTTGTCGTCGTCGTCGTCGTCAGTTTCTCTCAAAGAGTAAAAGCCAGTAAAATTGACCCATTCGCGAAACGGATCCCCGATGCGATAGCAGCCCTTTTCTCTATACGCGACGCAACGTCCGAGGCGAGTATCTCCGATTGTCGATAGGCGAGTCGGGAGCCGCGAGAAATGCAGCAATTATCACGGTTTCGCGATCCAACGAACGAGCGATAAACGACGAATCTTTTTGACAATCTCGGAGTTTCGTTAACGGAAGAGTTGTGATCGAAAAAAATACAAGGGTCGTACAGGGCGACGTTCGAGGCTCGTCCAGGCGCAACGAATGATTGCCGAGCGAAAGTGAAGAGGATGCGCCGCTGGCCGATCGCGAACGCAAGATGACACGCGTAAGCCCGCGCGCGCTAATGGCGTGCGCTTGCTGTCCGCCGAGAAGTCAGGGGATTAAGAGGCTGACCAATGAGAGCCGATTTCGGTTGAGCATCAATTGGAACGAATCTCGATCATCCTCGTCGTGAGACGCGCATCATCGACTGGCTAAACACGCGCGTTTATATGCCCTCGTGCACCGCTACTATTTTCCCCTTATACCGCTATTGTCGTTTCTCGTCGGGCTATGTTCCAGTACGCGATCCTCCGTCCGACGGGCCGATGGCGTAATACAAAACGATAACGGCAGCTCTATTAAACGGCCGCGGCAGCGATGATCGTCTTATTTCCCACTGTTATCGCAAACTCAAAAGGAACCTCCGAGTCAATCTGGAAAACCATGAGATACAACTTTAATATACCATTATTATTTACATCGAGGCTAAACGATAAACGATAAACGATAAACGATAAACGATAAACGATAAACGATAAACGACGAGGAAAAAAACACAGACGCGTTAAAAAGGTCGAAATGATAAACGATTTAAAAGAAAAATGTCCTTTATTTCGGAAAGCTACACACGAGTGAGCGCACCGGTCCGGAATATCGTCAGCGTCGGCTCGATATTACGATACAAGTTTCGTTACATTCGTTCTCCCGAATACCTCTCCAAACGCGATAGCGATGATTCAGAGCCGGTATAGCGTGTAAAAGGGCTCTGCTTCCCAATACACCGCGACTCATGTTTGTTGCGCCGTAAAATATATTCGATACCCGAGAATGTACGAGAGCCATGGCGCACATGGCACAGGGCTCCTGAAGCAAAAATACCCAATAGTTTGTGCAAAGATATGCCGAATTACCACCGGCCCTTCGTCCTAACGTTTTCTCACTGCCACCCGGCAATGATGGCGGCAATGATTCACGACGAATAATCTCGAGAAGCGTATCGGGATAAACGAGCGGCGGTTCCGCCTTACGGTGCAAATATTTCCGCTTGCGATTTACGAATTCGTCATTAAATTCGTATACACCACCGCCGGTGCCGCCGCCACCGCCGGCCCTGCCGTTTCCGAGTCTCGCAACGAGATCGACAGCCAGCATAGCCGCGTGCCACAGAGGGTGACGGTGAATCCTCGAAGCGGCAAGGGCGACAATTTCGCGCGCAATTGGATCGAAAATAATTGCACTGCCGTTGCACTCGTCGTTACCGTAAGCTTCGCGCGCAGCTGCCTCTATGCATAATTTCATACATCGATCGATTATCGCGAGATTGTCGAAATTGAAACAAGATCCGTCGAGAGTACTCTCGATGTAGGGATCGGGATGAAAGTTTATCGGCCATATTTTGGATGCCCTCCGCGCTTGCGCCTTGGTCTTTGGTGGCCCGGCTGGTACGCCGACAATCTCGAGCTCCTCCTCGAAAAGCGATCGTTTCGTACAATCGTCGGAGCAAAGTAAATCCTCGAGTTGTCGCCGCGAGAGGTAACTCTCCGAGTCCGATGGCGGTTCATCGATCGGAGTCGCGAACGCGAGAAGCAACCGTTTACCCGAGCATCGTTTCAGATGCGACATGCCGGGTAAAACTTTCGTCGTGTATTTAATAGCGTACGAGATGTCCCGCTTGTCCCTCAATGTTCCGAGCCATGCATCCCGTAAAGGTACAGTTTCCTCAATTAGCTCCGAAGCAACAATAGCCTTCGGCAAGCCGAACTCTCTCGATCCTTCTATTATCCGCTTTTTATTTATTCCATCTTCATTCTCGAGCATTTTCTCCGTTGCCCCGGCGAGGCCTCGAATATCCTGAAAACAATCTTTCTTCGTACTCTTTGTCCTTTTTGCGTATAACAGAGCCGCCGCTCGTATTTTATTTACATCAATTTACAATATATCCATCAATTGTACACAATTTTTGTGTCTACTCTATATGAATTAAAGAATTCACAATGCGCGCGCAAAATCCCTAAACGTCGTCGTGGTAGAGATACGGATCGAGAGATGGCGAGGGGGAGGGGGAGGGGGAGGGGAGGGGGGGCAACAGAGTCCGAGACGAATCTTTATTGCTGTCAAGTTGGGCCACGGTCGAATCGTTTGACGGAGTTAGACGCAATTGTTCCGGCTGTACTCTTCTCGAATGAGCTCTCGGCCATGCGCGCGGAAACTTTTGAAACTCATCCCACCGGCTATGGCACCGACGCATTTATATATATTATTAATCAATTAAAAAAACGCAAAACATTCGACGAAAAACATGCTTGAATGTGACATGAAAAAAATTTCGCTTTTTTTAACAATAATAACGGGGCTGTGATTATTGATAAATGATTATTTTACATAGAGCTTTATTTTTCAACATCGCTTTATCGGTATCACGCGCGCTCGCGTATGCATTGGTACAAACGTCCTTGAGCGTTAGAAACAATCGATCGCTGCGACAAGCGCGGGAGGAGGCAAGCGGACGGCACGGGCGGCGGAGAAAGAAAATCTCCGTCGTACCACCGTGCGCGATCGTCTTCGGTAAGCTTATCGACTTCAGGTGGCGGGACACTCGCGTCTCCGTTTGCGTCCAAAGTCCAGTCGCTTTGCGAACTCTGATTATTTTCCCAACAAGTTACTACTCGTGTGCATGCGCGCACGTGCATGCGTATGCGCGCCCGTGTGTATACTTATCGGTCGGGAGTCACTAGACCCGAGTCGGAATGTCGCTGTTATGGTCGCGGTAATGGTAACGCGATAATAATGTCTCACCTTAAAGTTTGGGAAAACGCGAGAGACTCGTCGAGCGTCCAGGCTGATGAATAAAATATCCTTTCTCTCGTCCCTTCGATCGCTACGTAAACACCTTTGAGCATTGAAACTCGTACATCGCGACGCAATGCAACATACGGATCGAAGAAGCACAGGGGGGGCGCGGGCACTCGAACGTTAATAATCGTTGTAAAATATATGTCGGGCGAGTATAGGTAAGAGAAGAGAAACAACACGTGAATGAAAAGATTGAGGAGAGGCGAGTGGTGCGAGCTACGTCTACCCCGTCCGTCTAGTGCTTTTACGACTGAGGTTTATCCCGTCTAGAGGCATCAAATCAAAAAGTCTCTAGAGATAGGAAGAAGCCGCAGCGGCACCACCACCACCACCACCACCACCGAAGGAGGAGAACGACACGACGATGAGAGTAGAAGGGAAGCGGACAAAAAGGAATCGACAGCAGCACCAGACCGCGGTTGTTCTAGCTACAGTCTAGAGTAGTAGCCAGCCCCCCCCCCCCCCCCCCCCGTGTAATAATCCTCAACGGCGGCGCATCTGACCATTGTGCTTTCTATGTTTGACTCGACGACGACAATTTCGCATAATATATTCAACAACGGCGCGGGGCGGCTGCCTATACGGTTAGTTAACGATAAATTATCATCGCACCTCTGAAAACGCACGCGCGCGCGCGCGCGCCCGCGACGTATAAAGTGCTGTGAGAGGCGAGGCAACACCGATAGCACACGCGCCGCGCGTCGTCGTCGTCGTCGTCGTCGTCGTCGTACTCCGTGGCTCCGTTCGAGAGATGCGCCCTCGTTTGACCTTGAAGAAGTAAAACCGATCGGACTCGCCGAATGTCGAAACTATAATCGGCGGGAGAGGGGAGAAAATCCGAGTGTCGAACTCTTTCTTATTAATTACGCGTACTCGATATAATTTCATCCGAATAATAAACTTTTTCCCCTGTTTTTCCTCTTCTCCGGGCCAACGTCCACGCCCCCGCTCCCCGTCTATACTGCCTTTTCACTCGGACAACTTTCGTCCCGAAGTCGCTCGCAGTCGCTCGAGTGACGCACAGTGTGAAATGGCCAAGAAAACATACGATTTGTTATTCAAGCTATTGCTAATCGGCGATTCCGGTGTTGGAAAAACTTGTATATTGTTTAGATTCTCGGATGATGCCTTCTCGACTACTTTCATTTCTACGATAGGTAAGAAATACTCTCGTTCCGCCGTTCGAATTCGCCCATTTCGGAATATTCGGATCGATCGAAAAATAAAAGTGTCGTTGTTGCGCGTTATTACAGGAATCGATTTCAAAATCAAGACGGTCGAATTGAGGGGTAAAAAGATCAAGTTACAGATATGGTAATTTGCACGATACGATTATTTTAAGCTTATTATTTATTTAAGATAAAATATTTGACGCTAGCGGTTGAAAAATTAAACAGGGACACGGCGGGCCAAGAGCGATTCCACACCATAACGACGTCGTATTACAGAGGAGCGATGGGGATAATGCTGGTTTACGATATAACTAACGAAAAAACATTTGAGAATATCGTCAAATGGTTGAGAAACATCGACGAGGTAAGTGTGTAAAAATTGCGTCGCGTTGTAAAAATTAGAGAAAAGTAAAATACAAAGAGAATAATACGGCGGATTGGCGCAGCACGCCAACGAGGATGTGGAAAAAATGATTTTGGGAAACAAAAGCGACATGGAGGAAAGACGCGCGGTGAGCGCGGAGAAGGGCGAAGCTGTGAGTACGGTAAAATAGCGGACGACGTCGCGCCAATAAAGCTAATAAAGGTAAAATTTTTGTGTTTTTTCCATTTCAGATTGCCAGGGAGCACGGTATTAGATTTATGGAAACATCGGCCAAAGCGAATATCAATATCGACAGAGCTTTCGGCGAATTGGCCGAAGCTATTTTAGACAAAACGCACGGAAAGGAACCTCAGGATGCGCCGGATCGAGTGACCGTCGATCGAAGAGTAGAAAGAACTTCCAATCGATGCTGCTAACTTTTACACTATTTATTTTCACCGCGCATAATAAACCATATTTAAAGTCCAAGCGAAACTCTCTTATTAGATTCTTCCTATTCTTGCTTTCTTTGTCTCGTTCGTTCTAAGCAACGATCGGAGGCGGGCGGCTCGTCTAGTCCCAGCACGCCGCTCGAACCGCTCGAATACCGGCGATCCTCTCTTTTCGCGATAAACCTATCATCGAGTTGCTCAAATTTTTCACACTATGTAACAATTATTTCCTATAAATATAAATGTACACGGATTCAATTTCTTTCATTATCCTTTAATTATTATAGTAGATGACAATGATTAATTACTTTAGACGATAAACGCCGCGAGCGACAAATATGAAACTTTTCGTAACAAAGATACAAGTTATTGGAAATGTTACACGAGGAACAGTCGCGAGTATACTACGCAAAACTAATATTATTATTTATATATATTTATATATATTTATTATATTAACGAGATAATAAACGGCTCTTCGGCGTCGAACGGATCGAAAGCTTGGAAAAGCACTTTTACTCAAGCTGAACGAAACAAATAATACTCCGGACTGACTCGCGACGGACGTAAAACGGGCGTAAAACGGGCGTTTTGTTTAGTCTCGCGATGCGCCAATGATGGTTAAAATATAAATGAATATGTTAACGATGTCGAGATAAAGATTGAGAGCGGCGAATATGTACTCCTCCGGCGAGATTGAATACTTGTGCTTTCCACCGACCATCATCTGCGTGTCGTATATCAAGTACATGGAGAACAAGAAAGCACCCAAAGAAGCGTACAGCAGGGTCATAACTTTTCCTTGAATGAACACAGCGAGAATTCCGAAAAGCAATAGAATGAGCAATCCGACGAAGAGGGCCGAGTTCAATACCGTAAAGTCCCATTTCGTTTGAAAGGCAAAGACGGTGAGACCGAGGCAAACCGCGGCGGTAATGCCCACCGCCATGACGACCTGCAACAATAAACGATAAACTCTCTCGATCTATTTAAACATTCGTTGCTTCGCGTCTAATGTCGCAGCAATACCGACCTCTTCGGATTTATAGGACGAGGCTATAGACGCCAGTAGGAAGCCTTCGGCGATGGTAAAGATGAAGAGGAAGATGAAATTCATCGGTGACTTGCGTCGGACGCTCGGACAACAGGCCATGCATATCAACAGAACGATCGTCACTCCCAAGCAAATCCAGACCATCTCTCTGTGATTCCGAGCCCAATCCCGAGTCGGTATATGGTAAAAGAACAAAGCTATCATCGACAGAGTGATGAGAAGCTGGCACATGAGAATCGTGTACACTTTTCTGCGAAGGAACAAATAATTCGATTACGTCGTAAATAAATGCATGTATGGCGGCGGCGGCGGCGGCGGCGGCGCCGGCGGCGCCGGCGGCGACGAACGACGATGAAACCACCTTATGAAACCATTTCGGATAGTCTTGTCGGAAAATTCAAAGCCTTTGATAGTCGCGTCGTCGTGGATAGGATCCTCCGGATTGCCGGATCCTCCTTGGTACGGCGCCCCGTACATACCTCCGGCTTGTCGAGCTTCGCCGTACGGTATACCTCCGGGGGGGGGCGGCGGCGGTCCCTGTCCGTATGGCGGGTATCCGGGTGGTGGCGCTTGTCCGTATGGCGGAATTCCACCGGCTGGCGGTCCTTGATCGTAGGGACCGTGAACGCCGGGTAGGATAAAACCGGGACCTGCGATTTTAATTCATTTTTCCTCAATCTAATTATACTTATCCCGTTCGGTAATCGTTCCGTCGGATGCCCGTGCGGCCCGTGCGGCCCGTGCGGCCCGTGCAACGAGTCGATACGGAAAATAGCGTCGCCGTGTCCCGTAACGCTTCGTCTCGAATGTGCGTATATTTGAAAATTTTTAAATTAAGCATGAGAACCTGGTGGGCCGTGATCGTATCCTGCGCCGGGACCGTTCTGCCAGGTTGACATCTTTTCCGATTGCTTTAGCTGAAAATTAAGAGCCTAACATTACAAAATTATATCTTTCCGTCCAAAAATGAATCGTGCGTGTCGCGTTACTCGTTATTTTTAAACATCCGGAGCTTGAAAAATCTTGACCAATCTTATCTTCCCCCCCCCCCCCCCCCCCTTCAGATAACAGTCGTCGACACTTGCAACGCGTATCATAGGTGCCTAATCGAACAATCGCCGCAACTATCGTTTCGCAATTCGAGTGACAAAACCGAGCGTAGACTATGGCCTATGATATTGGTAAAGACAAAAGTAATGGATTCAACCTGAAAATTATGAAAATATTTAGACGCCGCTTGACACG
The DNA here is from genome assembly GCA_934046635.1 of Buathra laborator. Lineage (NCBI taxonomy): Eukaryota > Metazoa > Arthropoda > Insecta > Hymenoptera > Ichneumonidae > Buathra > Buathra laborator. The sequence continues at coordinate 16,218,020 of OW203901.1, read as the reverse complement.
ACAATGTATTATTTGACCAATATTTTTCTGGCAAAACTACTCCGAAAATACCTCCGAGTCTGTGTGCGCGTGTAAGCGTAGACTGTAAATAAAACACTATTCGAAAATAAAATTTCTCAATGTCGAGCACATGCGAATTAATGTTGTAAAATCATCGTGAAAAGTCAATTAAATTAATACGATAAGTTTTCTATATATACATATACATATGTACTATATACGTAAAGAGAAGCATCGATGCGTCAGTTGGTACATTCTGGAAGTACGCTTACGTAGCGGTGAATCGATAACAACATTTTTACGCTTTGCCTGTCAACTCACACGTTAGTCGACCTCTTCGAATTAATAAATCCACTCGTAGAAACAACGACGATGTCGACAGATTTCGGTATAGCCCGATGCAAAACACCGCTCCGCTATTGACGTTGTCGTAAATCCCGGTAAATCGGAATCTTTACTGTGCGCGTACGGGAGGGCGAGTAACAGTGTTGTATTACCTCTCGCTCGTCGATGATTATTCTCTTCAACCCCCGACTAACTGCCACTGTCGCCGCTGTTGTCGCTGCTGTCGCATCGAACGCTGATTCGTTGCTGCCTGGCGAATAGAAATTCGACTCTGAACCCGGGATATTTGTGTTGTTGTTGTTTTCGATGATGCGAATTTCAAATCGAATCTTGTTTCGATCGACGAATTATTATTTACCTTATTTCCGTCCTCTACGTCGCCGCTCGCTCGCTCGCCATGACATCGCTAGTCGTACGCGATACTACTAAAATAAAAATTGATAAACCAATAATATATATAATATATGTAACATCGAAAAAAGTAATGCGTTAATTAATTACTTCTTTATTGATAAGCGAATAAATTAAGAAAGAAAATGTAATATCTACCGGTCAGACGGTAATCAGTTTTATTGGTACTTTTGTCGATGACAAATGTAGAAAAAAAATTGGCGACGTACAAAACTTTTCAAGCTCATTGTTATTGATGAAATGTATTTTTTATTTCCTTATTGTTATGAAATTCACACAGTCGTCAAAGGATCGGCGTCTTTTTCGGAAACGCTAATTTTCACGGATTCCTTTAAACTCGAATTCAATATCGCGGAAAATTGTTTGAGATATCCACGTTCCGAATCCGAGTGATTCGTGAGAATGACGTGAATGTCGTTGTGTACCGCGTCGAGGATATCGTGATGAAGCATTTCGCCGGTCAGATAGAGATCGGCGGGAACGTTTTTCAGAAGGGAGGCGCCAGATCCGGCACAGATTGCTACTGTTTCAATGAGTTTCTCTGAAAAAAAAAAAAAACAAAAAAAAACCGTAAGGAACATTTTACTTCGATGGTATTTCGGTCTCCCAATGAAAACATCATATTTTATGAATAATATTTATCGATTTATGCACCTGGATTAACGGAACGAGCGAGTCGTACGTGGGACAGACCCGTTCGTCTTTTAACCAACTCGACCGCTTGAATCGGCGAAATTTTTTCCTCAAGTTGACAAATTCTTCCCATACCGTTCTCAGGATTTGTCGCCGGCCGTATCGGTTTGGTCGTCTCGTTATCTGAAAATTTGCAGTCGACGAAAATCATTGATTAATATAGAAAAAAATAATTAATCAAATCAATTCTAATTTATGATTAATTGTCAATTTCTTCATTTATTTCTATTTAACTTTTAATAATATCGCTATTATTTTAAAATGATTTTTCAAACAATTTTTAGTACTCGGCAGAGAATTGACGATTATTTCAAAGCGTTAAGTTATATTTTCAGGAAAAACAATTTTTTATTCAATTCATAATTTTTCGTTATTCGCGAAACTTGTCTCAATTGACTGAAATGAATAAAAGCCATAATTGGAAGAAATTCAAGCGAAGACTTGTGATTTTTCAAGTTTATCGTGTCGTTTTTTACTTTCTCGTCCATACGAAGTATGAAAAAGAGAAAGTATTGTAATCGCGAGAAAAAAACACGCCAAATTTATGGACTAAATAACTCTTTTCAACATGATCAAATGAAAAAAAAAATCTTTTCTCACTTTTATCCTCATAATTGTGCCCCAATCTATCATATTCCATGACCCAAATAGTTTTTTCTTGCTGAAAAGTACTTCAAAAAAAGGATTTTCCACAGATGTCTGTCCGTCTGTACGTACGTATCAAATTTTATGGCGTAGACACAATAACTTTCCGCATTCATTGCAATAAAAATCATCCTTGCAATAAAAAATCAAATTGTCAACTAAAAATGTGCACATTACATTTCTCAATAACATTAATAAAGAAAAATAAAAATTACGGAAAAACATCGCGAACTGTCAAACTTTTGCTATTTCTAGAGGTAACGTCTATAGGTCGATCTTCAACCGCGAGAGGCGTGATCGACGCCAAAAGTTCGACTCGCCACCTATGGTTTGTAACATAATGTTCAAACATTTCAGCGGCAAACGCTGATTGTAAGCGATCAACAAAATTTTAACAAAATTTCAGTTACAATTATGAGGACACAAATATCAACGCAATACTAACTTCACGCCATCGACAACTCGGATGAGAAAGTCACGAGTTGCTAAACGCCAGTAGCAACTGCTTCGTGTCCAATTTTTTTTTAATATCATTGTTCGCACGTACCAAATGTTTCGGCGAGCCAATCGTTGACGCCGCCTTTGATGGAATCGAAACTCGTGTGCGGCGAGTAAAGAGCTATTTTATTCTCCAAGCATCGGGCAGCGATTCTCTCCTAAAAAACATTCAACAACCTTTCACAAAAATGTACAAACATTTTCGAAAAATAACGTCGAGTAAAAATAATGAATAATCGCGGATATCTATTAATAATACATTGAATGATTACCTTCCAACTTTTGCTAGTGATACGTTTCATTGGCGCGAATATCGGCGGATGATAAGAAATTATCATCTCGACATCGAGATCGATAGCTTCCTGCATGACGCTCTCCGTTAGATCGTTGGTGAGCAGAAGGTGTGTGATATTTCTCGGTGTCGTGGGTTCGATTAGTAATCCAACGTTGTCCCACGGCTCGGCGAGCGAAACGTCGGCGAAATTGTTCATCGCTTCGACAACACTCTTCAGCGAAACTCCGGCCATATTGTGCGAAAATCTGACGATCTCTTTGGTGGAAATGGACGAAGCAATTTTTGAACTTCCGATTGCTAAACGGGCGAAGCAACGTGGAAGCATCTAAGCGCTTCTCTGAAACACGCAAAAAATCGGTGAAAATAAATCTCATTATTTGCAATCGAAAAATTTTGAAAAGATCTCATTACTTGCAATAGTAAAATATTAGATAAATCTTCAAAATCGCAAATAATTGATAAATAAAAAAAATTACAATAACACTTTTTTTTTTTTTTTTCACATTTCTGCGACAGAAAAATTTAAGCAAAACAAATAAAAATGTGCAACTATTGTCGAAAATACTTTTTTATTTAATTTTAATAAGGCAACACGCAACTGTAACGATGCTTGATAAGAAAAATTATTATAATAAAATTTTCATTGATCGATTATCCGTGCTTGTTTCTTTTTTATTGATATCATTTTTTTTTTTTTGTTCCTATCCTTGCTGCGGCGTCGGACGGCCTTTAGTGTCTTTTTTAGTTTTAATCGTCGACGAAGATGAAGAATAACAACGACTACGGGACATTAATAGTTTCAGACGAAAAAGAGAATTTTATTTTCTCTTATCGGTAAAAAAAAAGTGTTATTCAAAATTTTATGCGTTTGCGATCCTATGCCAATTTCCAATTTTTAATATTGAAAAAAAATGACGTTTCTCCTATAATTTTTAATACATATTTCAATCGGTGATTTTATTGACACAAAAAGAACAATATTATCAACAAACAATCGCAAACGATTAGTCATTCGATTGTTCGAGTTATAAATTTTTTGTTTGAAACGTAGATGTACGCGTTTTTTTTTTAACAAAATACAATTGCCGAAAGAAGAGAAAAAAAAAAATGGTAAAGATTTTTCATCTTTTAACAGTGAGAATTTTGACGAATACGCTAATACACAATTTATAATAATAATTATACAATCGTTATATATATGTATATATAAATATATATTGATGTAACGGAAATGATATGCTTAATCGGTATAGAACCAAATTTTAACAGTTCCATCGTCGCTGGACGATGCCAATTGTCCGGGAATCGCGGGATTCCATTGCGCGCAATTAACGTCCTGCGAATGTGCAGTTTCTATGGAAGAAATCATATCGAACGTCGGTTCATTCGGATCCGAGTCGGTTTGTTCGCGAAAAATTCTTATGATGTCGTCGCCGCAAGCGGTAACGATTAGACCGGAATATTTGCACCAATCGACATCATAGATCGTTCGGGTGTGATAACCGGATAGCGTGCAAACGCATTTCCACACCGAACGATTATTCGGCGTTGCAATACCGGCGTTGTTTCCGACTTTGTATTCCTGCCATATTTTCACCGTCCGATCGTCGCTACACGTAACCAAACGCTCGCCCGTCGTGTCGAACGACAAACTCCACACGGTCGACGTATGCGAGGCAAGCGTCGCGACGCACGACCAATCGCTGTCGTCGCTGTCCTCCTTGAAAATCTTCACTGTGTCGTCGTAACTCGCCGACGCTAAAGTGTCCTCGTGCGGATGCCATCTCACCTGCAAACATTCATCATTTCGCACTGTTTCTTCATTCATTCGTTCAACATTATTGTCAACGACTTTTGTGTTTTTTTTCCTTTTTTTCCAAATTTCTCATTTTACCAATACAAACAATTCAAATTAACAAATAGTTTCTTTACAAATTTATTTTAAAAATCTTTCATAATGAATTTTTCCTATTTTTTTCTTCTTTTTAACGCAAAAATGTTATTTACCTTTTTGACGTCTTGCGTATGAGAATTTATGAGAGCGGCGCATTCGTATTCGTCGTTGTTGGATTCCCAGATCCACACGGATTTATCTCTGCTGCAAGTGGCGAGTAATTGTCCGCCATTGGACCAACTGACGCTCTTCACTTCGTTTTCGTGTCCTTCCAACGTTATGTAACATTCAAATTCATTGCCCTTTTTCTCCCATATCGCTGTTGTAGCGTCGAAACTCGCGGATGCCAAGTATTTGCCGCACGGAGACCAAGAAACTTCGCGTATCGTTCTCGTGTGGCCCTCCGTCAGCAGCGTCTTTGTCGACCACTTGTCGCCGTCGCCGCTCCATATTCTTATCGTTTTATCTTCGCCGCAAGATGCCAATGTCTTCCCCTTCGGATGCCAACAAACATTCCACACTCTACCTCTGTGACCCGACAAACTTTGCTTCAATTCCAGTCTTCCCATTCTAATCTGAAACAATTTTTATTTTCCATCTCTTTTTCTTTTTTTCCTTGCTTCCTTCCTCCCTTTCTTCCTTCCTTGCTTCCTTCAACCGAGTTGTGGAATGTTTGCTGCTACCGATTTTTTTAAATATTTTTATCCCAATATAATGCTATAATTTACTTTTCGCAACAAAAAAACAACAAGAACACGCGAAATATTTATTTTACAATGGCGAAATGTTCGATTCTCGACTTTCCTGCGATTCAAAACATTTCTTCTTCACCTGTCGCGATTACCGTTTTATCGAAATGTACAAAATTATTTTTAACAATGGCTAAAAAAAAAACCTGTGACTTTTTCTGTTTATATACATTTTTTTCACTACAATTCTTCTTATCTAGTATCTCATTTGTTTTTTTCAGGTTATGTTCTCCTGGATTTTCAACAATAAACTTAAAATTTTCATGCCGGCCGATATTCACTTCCTGAATTTCCTTTTCCGCTCTGCCTTCACTTTTTTATCTCAATTTATCAGACGATAATTTCTAATAAACAATAATATACATAATTATACATACGCACGATTATCCAAATGATTTCTGCGGCTCGAACGTCGAACTGCGTCGAACGACTTTGTCTCGATTCTCTCGGAAGAAGCACATTGATGTGGCGGCTCCGCTCGCAGAGTCGAGCTCGTCGCGCCACTAGGTATTACCGACATTTGATCTAGAGACTCAGGCGAGCCAATCGTTGAGCAGAAGAAGAAGCGAGGATTCCGGCGCCACAACGGTAGCGGCTTCCCTCTCAAGAACGCAACTACGGCTAGTCGTCGAAAAAAGCTTAATAGAACATATTCCCTATTTTAATATTTGAATAATAAATCTATTTAATGAGTTGGTTACTCCCGTGTGATTATTTCCGCACCTGATTCATACATACGCTAAATTGACAATTCTCTCCCGCCATCCCTCCCGATTCTCCATTACTCTTGTATTCGGTAGGGAAATTTTTTAAATCGGACAAAATATCCATCGAGTATTTATTTATTTTTTTCCACTACCCACAAACATTTAATTAATTCATTTTTTTTTCAACAATGTTGTATCATTTAAACCGGACGTAACGTTTCAAAATAGTTATTTGTCGTTTCAAAATACGAATTCGTCTCGACTCTTTTGTTTTCTTTTCTTTCTATTCAAGAGCGCTTCGAGTACACGAACGCGCAGTGCGCATGCCATTCGATTTCCGTGACACGCGGACTCCGCGCCCCATCTTTTTCCGCTCTCTGTACTCCGTTTTTCTCAACCGAATCGCGTTCCGTCGGTAAAAAAAACATAACAACACAAGCATTTATACCGAGCATCATTCATATTTTTTATTCCAAACGCATTGCGCCGCGTCGAAACCGCGGATACAGACGAAAAAAAAATAGTCCCCGTATAACACCGGGCATCTCGTGTCGTGTCCGGCGGTCTAGTGTTCATTAGTCACTTGGTCATGTCAGTGAGTAGTAGCCCCACGAGCCGGTCGACTCGTTGTCGGGCGTTATTATCGCGGAGACTAAAAACTCGACGCGAGTGCCGCGAGGGTCGCGCGTGAGAGACTAAACAACGTGCTCTCGTGTTCTCGTCAGTTGCGAGATCGACGCCTACCGGCAAGCTTTACCTCGACGCGTAAGTAAAAAGTAAATCACCGTTGTGTTATTATTATACCTCTCTCGTCAATTTCCCTTCCATGTTTCGATTCGTTGACAAATATTCTCCTCGTTCGTGTCTTTCCATTTCGTTTTTATTTCTCCTCTCGTCGTTACGCGAACGCTAAACTCATCGAGAGCTCTGTTGACACCCTCGCGCACTTGTCGTTCCACCTGCTGCGCCCACAAACTCGACGTTACAACTCGATCGAACTATTTTACACGTCAAAATATGTTGTCAAACTGATAAACCCCATAAAATATCTATTATCAATGGAACTTCTCTCGCACGGTTGTTCGTCACGAAAATTCTGTTCTAAAACGTCGAATTATGTTTTCATCGTTTAATCAGTTAAGCGAGTGATTGACTGGCAGCTACGCCCGTGCGTTGTCCATGTGTCTGGACACATCGTCACGAGGCGGAAGTCGTTTTTTTTTTCTTTCATCTCTCCCCGAAAAGCGCGGTTCGCTGCATCGGACTATTGGAATTACCATGCAACTTTCGAAATTCGAATAAAATTATAATATTTAATAATAATGAAATAATATTTTGAATTAAAAAAAAAAACAAAATTTCGATTTGTTTATTCTTTTTTCGTTTTCGCGAATCCGAAACGAAGGAGTTGCGGAGAATCGATTGATACGAATCGCTTGAAAATAAATATAAATATATATTATTTTTTGCGCTTAGTAAAAAAATGTAGTTTATAGACGAGTTATTATCGTCCTTGTTATCGCGGCGACCACCTGTCGTGTTCGCCACCCCGCTATTTTATCGCTAAACTTTCCGTGCCGTTGCGGCATAGATCGGTGGAAAATTTGTATCGGTTTTGTTTTAGTCGAAGCGAGAGAATATAAAAGAGTCGGCAAGCGAGACGATAGATTCTTTCGCGATTCTTATCTCGATGATTACTATTGTACGATTTTTAATTGATATTGATATTGAGGGTCAGGGATACGGAATATATAATACGAATTCATTACATTGTTTCCTGACACACTTTATATATATACCCGAAGCTCTTTTAGATATATTATTATTACTGATTCATTATTAGCCGAGAATATTGGTGACTGAGATGGTGGAGCCGGAATAATTCGCATTGTTAATTAAATTAATAACAATTCACTCGTAGGAATTTGAAAATTTTTATGAAATTTTTTACAATATCTAAAGTTTCGGAGTTACCATAGGATTGCCATAGCAACCGTTACTCGAGGTGTTTTGACAAAATGTTGCATTTTTTTACATTTGCCGTTTTGCGTCTCATTTAAAAGCGAGTAAATTGAATAATTTTGACTATATCGATGATGCGTTTCAGTGAATATATTCGTTACATTCTGACGTGTCGATTTTACCACAATGTAATATTGAAAATATTGATTTTTGACCAAGTTTCGTCACGATAAAGACATCGGCTCTTTCAGACACGAAAATACGTGTGGTGTTCTAAAATAAAATGTACAGTCCAAGCTCCGTATTCTTAACTCCCCTTAACTTAATCGATCCTTTATTTTAACTCGTTACCATGACAACAAGTTCCCTTAACTGTATTTCCCCTGAGTCCGTTTGCCCCACTCCAAGGGGAGCCTATTTCGTAAAATGTAAACTGCGCATGCGCAGCAAGTACAAGGTGGCTTCGTACCTATGGACGCTTATACCCCTCGTTACCCCTATTCACAGCAACTGACCGGGAGTAGGGGCGATAGGGGAAATACAGAAAAGGGAACGCGTCCGGTCCCGTTGAGTTAAGAATACGGAGCTTGAACTGTAATTATATGCGTCATATATACGTATATATGATTATGTATAATAATTTTTTGCCGGTTTGTTAAAGCGAAGGTCTTATATCAATAATGATCAAGATAATAATAGCAATAATTATTTATGTTAACGCTATATTCGTCATGTGTAAAATTTTCGCTTTGCATAGACCTTTTGTATAGCAATGAATAAAACACGTAACATTTTTTCAAAAAATGATTGAATACAATTTTTTTGTTTTAAATGAAAATATTTACCGATTTTTTCGATAATTAATAGAAATAAATGAGTCCTTTTAAAAATTTTCGATTATATATCCAGTCATATGGACATGTAACGCACTAAAAAATAATATTTAATAACATTAATAAACTTCCTTCCGTCCTTGAAAATGCGTTGTTCTTTTAATTAATTTTTCTTTTTTAATATATTTAACGTTTTTTCGAGAACATTCTTTTTACAAGTTATTATTATTATTAAAACAAAACAAAAAACACATTTTTTTTTTTACTTATATCAGTAAAAGTTTGTCGCCGTCAACATTTCTAACAAATTTCCGAGGGGCCATTCAGTAGCGAAATCATTGGAGCACTTCGTAAGAAATCAAGAATGAAATCATAAGAAATCGCCTGAAATCGACGACAATCGCTGATTTCGATATTTCTTTAAATCTGATTGAAATTACATTGAAATCATTCTAAAATCACTTTGAAATATAATGAATTCATGCAATTGCAATCAGATGAATTCCTGTTTTGAAACTGTTGTTTCGCAACGATACGTTGTTTGGCCGTTATATTCGCTCTTTGTCCCAACGACCCATCGCGCACGTCTGAAAAGACAAGGCGTCGAACAGTGTAACGTTTTCGATTCACCTACGACACGCCGTGCAGCCTTCGATTAAAGCCGTGTCGCTAACATTTTGAAAATGTTTCTTCCGTGGCTATTCAGTAGTCAAACGTATGAAAGTTTTTTTCGCCTACTACGATCAATAACAACAACTTATTCAACGATCGTCAACACTAGTTTTCTCGAAACGGAACACAGGGTGAAGCGAATTTAACTACAAGACGATTTTGCTTCCGGTCGGTTATTTAAATAAGAATACTGTGATCAGTTCAATTATCCCCGAGCGAAACGTCCAAATCTCTCTACGCGTGCAGATTGTTCACTTCCGGATATCGATAGACTGAGAAAAAATTTAGTTGAATTAACAAAATATTTGGTTGAATACGTTCAATTAAATATTTAGCTGAAACAAAAACAAATTTAGTTGCCTTAAATAGTGGTTGGTTGTTTCATGCAAAGGACTGTTCACTAAATGAATTATCTTCATGAACGAACTAAATATTTAGTTAAACGTATCCAACCCAACGCTTTCTTAATCCAACCTAATTTTTTCCTCTGTGTAATAGATCTGTAATAATCGATAAAGCAAAGCTAGCTGTGTATAAGAAAGTGCGATTAATGGGTGTTGATATATCGGAATGCGACAAGTTTGCTCTGAAAACAGCTGAAGTTTTCGATAAACCGAGTGACGAGCCGAGTGATGTAGAATGCAATATCGAATGTACCGCTAACTATTCGATCGAAGCCTCAAATTCGGCGACAAAGACTTCTTGTAAACGTTGATCGTTTCTTACGCGCCATACCGGCTACCTTCATCCTTTAGTCGTTTCCGAACGCGGAAGTGATTTCTGACTAATTTCAGCTATTTTGAAATCATGATTCGAATCATTTAGTGTCTTGCGAAATCACCCGAAATCATTTGGAATCTGTGAATTCACGACATTTTTTAAATCACTAAATTCAGATACGAAATCGCATGAAATCGGGCATTTATTGAAATCATTTATACACCCAAAGAGGGAGTGAATGGCCCCTCGCAAATTTCGAAACATTTTTTTATTAATGTTAGAAGTTTATACTTTTAACATTAATTTTAAACAAATAATGTGAAAAAAAGCAATGATAAAAACCTAAAAAATTACATTTTTAAGACTAATTTTTTATCGACTACCAGCGTACAATTTTTCCTTTTTATTTTTGTTGTTTTTTTTTCGTCACCGAAAAGTCATTTATGTAGGTTACACATGTACGTTCGCGAGAAAGTAATGTACAAGTTATTCTGAACGTCTAAAAGGCGACTTTCCAGCGTAGACTGACTTACAGGCAAAAGCTGTTTGTCTGACTTCAATACTTGAGTAATTCGCATTCAATTTCGTTGACATCATAATAACCGCTATTTTGATATTAGAGATAAGTCGTCGAATAACACTGAGACGAGACGAATAGAATTTTTCGGTAAAATTGTTACGGAGGAATTATTAAAGATCGGACAATAAAAAAGAAACCAAAAAATATTACGAGATACTTTTTTCACTCGAACTTTTGCGACTGAAACGTTTTGCACGCGTAGAAGTTGTTAATAGATTCAATGATTCGGAACTGCGGATAAGTGACGGGTAAAAATTTACGGCTTGTTGAATATGGCATTCACTCTTCAAGGGCAGAAAAGTACTAACTACTGTGCATTACGAAATATCGTTGTGTAATTCAAAAAGGATGCATTAACGAGATGACTGGAAAAACATAGTAGATTTTCGAAAAGTTTTAATTTTACGATTTAAATATTTGCGTCCTATTCGAGAATAGGTTTATTGTCTGGAAATGATTTACTTATATTTAACAATTTATTCGTACAGCGACGGCGCCTTTTGCCTCAGTACGGCTTATCGGATAATACATTTTTCTCGTATACGCGTTTTATTCAAATTCATGCATATAATCAATCAGATTTTCTACCCAATATTTCGCGGCTTTTTCACTTTGAGTATAACACGTATTAACAATGTAACAAAAAGCTTTGTTTTTGTAACAAAAAAACTATAATTTTTATATCGATTTGATTTTTATCAGAATTTTGACGAAACATTGATAAATTACAAAACTCTCGGACACTCGGTGATAATTTTCTCTGATATTTTTACTTTTCATCATTTTGATGATTAAAAAAAACTCTAAAAATGACAAATTTTCACATTGATTTCTTCTACGCACAAAGTTTTCTCTATAACTTTTTTAACTTTACTGTTCTCCGCGCATTTTTTTTCGAATTTCAAGATTTTCAATTGTGTGTAAAATCTAATTGAATCATTTTAGCTGAAAACATCGATTATTTAAATTTCAGATCCGAAAACTCGATATTTTGACGAACGATGAATCCTTTTTTTATATGCAAAAATGCAACATAATACGATTATTTAAAACAAACAAAAAAAAACCTGTGAATATCTTGAAATTTGTTTTTTTTTTTGCGAAATGAAAAAATTAAAAAATCATCTAATTCAATCGATTTTATTCTAAAACAAAATGAAAAAATATACTTATATATTAATTGGTGGAAAATTTTTATCGCAACGAGTCAAATATTTCGGACAATAATGAATCATTGGGGAAAAAGTTGATTCGCGCGTATCGGCGTTTAAATTCACAAACAACTGAGATAACGTTGTGCGCACAGGTTGAGAATACGGCGGAGAAATCTTAGGCATCGATTGAAACAATAGAAGAAGCTTTCGAGAGAGCACAACTGTTCGCAGTACTGCTCGTTAATTATTGGTTCGTATCTTTGATTTGCAGAAATCGTGGTAACAATCATTGATGATTATGTCAGCGATAATCGGCGAGCAGAGATCGCACGATCGCGAAGATGATCTCAAATGGTTAGGCGAATTGCCGGCAGGCGGTGCGTTGGCCAAATATCGATCCCACGCCAGTTTTTCGTGGAAAGATTTACGATTAATTTTCGAAGACGCCGACAAAATTCGCTTTAAGGTAACAAAAAAAAAAAATTTTACCGGTTTTTTTTATTAACTTTTTTTTTTTTTTTCGTTTATTTTTATTTAATTCGATTAATATTAAACGAATAATCAATATTATTTATCGTTATTTTATTGTAGTAAAGAAGATTATTATGGTAAATTAAGCGATACATTTCAAAATAAATGAATTTTTTGTTGTTTATTAACGAGTAGATATTCGGTGATTCAAGTTAATCTCAAAGGACATAATGTTTTTCATAAAAATACGAAGAATGATAAACAAAAAAAAAACGTTAATTGAATAAGCGTGACATTTTCAGCTCGAAATATGGAGAGCAATGGAAGCGGATCCAGAATATCATCCGTTTCACAATTCGACACCCAGCAGCGACGAGCAAAAAAGACGCGCAGCGAGACAATTGGCGCGACTTGACCATCTGAAACTTTTACCGGCAAATATCAATGAACTTAGTTACAAAAAAAAGGTACAATTTGTTAAAAAACAAACAAAAAAACAATAATTTTCCTCTATAGCTTTTGAGAAAAGAAAAAAAAAAAAAAAAAAAAAACATTGCCCGATTTTTAAACCGATTGGTGGATGTTATCGCTCAATGGAAAGATTAATAACATTTGTTTCTTTTTTTTTAGACAGGTCTGTTGATGACGCTGAACGAAGCGACGGCTATAGTGAGTCCATCATTGTCGGTAAAAATTGCTCTCGGTGTTTATCTCTTCGGGAATACGGTACTGAGCTTAGGAACCGAACGTCATGTTTCGATATTTCACGCCGTGTGGAACAAGCAAATGCTCGGATGTTTCGCCCTCACGGAAGTCGGCCACGGAAGCAATACGAAAATGATGAGAACGACCGCGACGTACGATCCAAGTACCGAAGAATTTCTTCTTCACACACCGGACTTCCAAGCGGCAAAGTGTTGGGTTGGAAATTTAGGTTAATGAATCAACAGAATATATATATATATATATATATATATATATATATATTGCACATTTTTTTCTCTGTCTGTCTCTTCCGTTCTTTCAGGAATCCCTCTGCTATACTGTCCAAACGACTGTAAAATCATTTTGCCGATTAGTTCACTAAAATTAACCAACGAAATTACTGCTTATGATAGATTTCTGAGAAGTTGCCGCTGAAACCGGTTGGCGGGGAAAAAAGGCCGACGGAAAAAAAAAAAAAAAATTGTCTTAAAACACTATACATTTTTCGAAAACAGCAAAAAAATACGTGCGGTCTTTTTTCCGCATGTTTGCTAAAAATACGCGGTATACGTCTTAATGCCGTGCCGCAATCTTGTAACGCTACTCGCAAAAGACAATTGTCGTTATACCAAAATATGACTTGTTTTTTTTTTTCCTTTCAGGTAAAACTTGCACGGTAGCAATAGTATTCGCACAGCTAATAACTCTGGGCGAGTGTCACGGTCTCAATGCCTTTATCGTACCGGTAAGAGATACGAAAACTTATCTACCTTTTCCCGGAGTGACCGTCGGTGACATCGGTGACAAAATGGGTCTCAATGGTATTGATAACGGGTGAGTCATTATTGTTAAATTAAAATTTTACACAGAATAACAGAAGGTAATCGGTCGTAGATTTTTTTGTTATCTGATAAATATTGACGATTAATTTGTTATTTTTTTTTTCCTTTTTTTTTTTTTTCAGATTTATTATGTTCGATAACTATAGGATACCAAAAGCAAATTTGTTGAATAGAACCGGTGACGTAACACCGGAAGGAGAGTACGAAAGTTCCTTCTCGGATCCGCAAAGAATTCTTGGTAATTTTTTGAATTTCTTTAGTTAATGTTTCTTCGCGCAATTTCGCGATTGACGATAATTCATTCAATTAATTTGTCGATTAGGCGCCGTTTTGGAAAACTTGTCCGCCGGTCGGATGGGAATTTGTCAAGAATCGACGAATACACTGGGCGCAGCGGTCGTAATAGCGACGAGATACGCTGCGGTGAGAACACAATTCGCGTCTTGTTTGTCAAGTGAGGAACAAGTCGAGACACCGATAATAGAGTATGAACTCCACGTAAGTTGTTGCATCGTTAAAATCGATGGTTTTTTTTTTAAACTAAGTTATTTGTCATTTTTTCTGTTAAATTAATTTTTCTTTTCACAGCAATGGAGATTATTTCCTCATTTGGCTGCCGCCTGCGTCATCAGGATTTTCATGACGGAATTCTCGCAAGTTTACCTCGAGAACGTTGAAAAATCTATGGAAGGCGGAAATATACCCGATCTCGTAATTACACTTTCATTAGTATCGCATTACAATCAAATTTAAATGAGAAATCAATTTGTATTTCAAATGTGTCCACCAAATTTACATCTAATGGATATTTAATACTCCGATTTGCATTGATGATCTATTTTGGGCTTCATATTTGCGTTACCAACGAAATTTCCCTTTGAAAATTTAGGAGACAATTGCGTATAACTGATTTTACAAACAAATTTGTCGATAATATTTTAACTTGGAAGAAAAAAAAGGAACACAGTCGACTCGATAATTCAATGATTAATTTGTCAGAAATTAAGATAAATATAAACTAACTGCAAGAAGGGAATTGGCTCGTTAACAAAAGATGAAAAATTCTTTTTTAAACAAAACC
The DNA here is from genome assembly GCA_934046635.1 of Buathra laborator. Taxonomy (NCBI): domain Eukaryota; kingdom Metazoa; phylum Arthropoda; class Insecta; order Hymenoptera; family Ichneumonidae; genus Buathra; species Buathra laborator. The sequence continues at coordinate 16,202,763 of OW203901.1, read as the reverse complement.
AAAAAAACAAAGCAACAAAAAAAAATGAATTTGTAATTTATTTTGAAATAGAGTCAAATCGTATCGGAAATACATTCGATAGTCTCAGCGATAAAGCCACTGATAACGTGGACATGCAGAGACGCTGTAAGAGAATGCAGAGAAGCTTGCGGCGGTCACGGATATCACAAAGGTAAAAATTTCAATGAAAAATGTAAATACGCAAAGATCCGTCGAGCGAAAATTAATTTTCGTTTCGTACAGATTGGTGATAATTGGTGGTATTTGCGAAGAGGAAAAAAAAAGTTTGTATTTTGAGAAAAAGACGAAAACAAGAAAAATATAAAATATTCCCGCAAATGGAAAAGATTCGAATGGTAAAAATTGATTGATCAAAATAGTTTTTTCGTAACAGCGGCGAATTTAGGTGATCTCGGGGTGAATCACGAGCCAACAGTCACATACGAAGGCGACAACAATGTTCTCGTTCAGCAAACGAGTAATTGGATATTGCGCCAATGGACGGACGTTCAGGCGGGTTCTACGATAGGGAGTCCACTCGCCTCGGTTACATTTTTACTTCGGGGACCGACGATTATAAAGAAAAAATTCAAAGCCACGAGTATCAATGACGTTATGTCACTGGACTGTGAGTAGAAAATGCTGTTTTATCTTACTATTGTTTTTATACCGGAAACACCGATTATAAAATTCCGCGTCTATATTATTTTTTTATTCCAACATTTTTTTTTCAACATCCTTGAAAAAAATGTGGATTATCGTTTTTTCTTTTTCTTCTTTTTCTTTTTTTATCGAGTCGGTAACAAAAACTGTAATTAAACATTGCCTTTTCCTGCGGAATAGAATCGACGCGGGGAAATACAACTTTTGTTTTCGTTTTTTTTTTATGTTTATAGTTTCCAAAGGGCAGTTTGTTTTTCACGTCGCCCGGGTGCAGCGGGCTGTGCGTGGAGCATAACGGCTTATTTTTCATACAATATAATTATTCATTTATTTTTTTGGGATTTTTTTACAGTCGTAAGAGAAACTTACGAATGGTTGATAACGTGGCTGGTAGTCGAGACTCAGAGAAAATTCGACGATGGCGTATCGAAGGGTCTCGACAATTTCGCGGCTCGTAGCAAAGCTCAGGTTTATCGAGCGGCGCATTTGTCCAAAGCTTATGGAGAGGTAATTATTTTTTCTTCCTTTATCTTTCACTTTTTTTCTCGAAGAAACGATATTGGATTTAAGAAAATATACCAAATTTTGATGTTTCAAAAAAAATTGATAGAAATACATTATTTTTCTTTCAGATGATTATCTTCAAGTATTGTATGATAAGACTGGAGAATCAAAACTGGCAGGAGCCGGATAAACACAATCTTAAAGTCGTTCTTGAGAGGCTACTTTTACTGTATTCCATATCGTGTCTTGAGAAACACTTGGCGTCCCTCTATCAGGGTAAACATAATTCAATACTTTTTTTTTTTTTTTTTTTTTTTTTTTCATAACTTGGATGATAATGAAATATCAGTAAATTTGATTCGATTGTAATTTAGCTACTTTAGCGGCTACATTTTTTAGTGCTATAAAAATTTTTGAAAAATTCGCGGTTACTTTGCAAAAAATGTAACTTTTTAATTGTAATATATTCCGATTAGGTGGCTATTGTTCGGGACCACAATTGGCGGAACTAATAAGAGAAAGTATATTGACACTTTGCGCACAACTTAAGCCAGAAGCGGTCTCCATAGCCGACGCTTTGGCTCCGCCGGATTTCGTTCTCAATTCCGTTTTGGGAATGTCTGATGGCAAAGTAAGTTAATTTTTTATTAGTCCTTTTTTTTTCCTCAACGTCGCGTAATCGTAAGATATCTTATTGAATTAACCGATACAGAACGTTTTTCCGTTTTATTTTCTTTAATTAAATTTTTTGTCTTTTTCGTTATTTATAATTATACGAATATGTAACTTTCATATTTTCCAGTATTACCGTTCCGCGAAGAAATTCGTTTTTATGAAACTTTTATTCATTCTTTGAATAATAATCAATTTTTCTTTTTCTTTTTAAAGGTATACGAGCGTTTGGAAGAAGTCTTCCGCTGTAATCCCGGTGGCATGGAGCGCGCGAGTTGGTGGAGCGAATTACTTCCCGCGTCGCAAAATCCGCTGACGATACCGCGATCCAAACTATGACCTCTCACGCGGTTTAGTCGACGCAAAGACGTAATCCTCGTTGGACGTTAAATTCAGTTAAGCGAATGAAAGGAAAAACAAATAAAAAAAAACATAGCACCGAATTATTGAAATTAAATTAATCAACTATATATTCTATATAATAAAAAAAATCGATGAATTATAAGTTATCGTATTTTGCCGAAAATATTGTTGGTTTGTTTTTACAAATTCTTTCACAGCCTCCTAACGTGTTAGTATTAACGTATACGTATATTAATACATACATATATATATATACATGGAATGTACAAAATTGATTACATCGCGGGTCTGACAAATTTTACACGAAATTATTGATACTATAATTAAAATAAACGTGAAACGTTTCTTCAAATTTCACTTTTCTCCATTTTTTTCTTTTTATTTTCTTAGTTTCCTTCGACTTGGACTTCGGACAAATTTTTGTGCAATAAAAAAATAATAAAATATTGTGCAAACGTGAAAATTGCAAAAAAACGTTTTATAAAAAGATATTGACAAATTTTTTTTTCGTTCAGTTAGTAATTTATTGCCGGATGCATTCGAACGGCGGCGGGAACGCGATAAGATTCGACTCGTCAATTCTCCGATTTGATCTGAACGAAAAAATGAAAATACGGATTGTTAGAGTTTTTTTACTGCAATTTATTTTACCAAGAGACGAAATTTATTTTTACTGAAAAGACAAAAGAAGAAAAAAAGAAGAAAAAAAGAAAAACGAGACGAAAGAATTACGTTAATGCGTCAACGCGCAAGCGTTTCTTTGCTCCGCGAGTCTGATTAATGGATAAATCAGAGCGAATTCTCTGAATCCGGCGACTCGTTCGTTTTCCTCTGTCGTCAGCATTCCGACGCGCTGTTGCTGCCGATCGCGAGAGTTCTCACAAAAGTTTCTCGAATCAACGGGTGTTGAATTTCTTGATGAAGTCTCCGGCGCCCCGGTTATGAGTTCACTGAATCGCGATGCCAATTGACGCCACTTTAGTAAGTCATCAGGCTGTGTGAGTGTTTAAAAAACAAAACAAAAATGCGTTAAACGAATTAAATGAAAAACTAACTGAACAAACATTTGTTACCGTCAAATGAAAGAAGACGGGAAGCAGAGCAACGGGCAGTGGTGAACCTTGCAATTCCGAACACTCCGATGGCGGTGCCGATTGTTTCAGACATTTCAGAAGATCGAGAAGATCGGTTAAAAGTTCGCCGTGTCGTCCGCGAACATCCTGACGTATTAAACCCAAAGCATCGCGCGCCACTTCGTCAGCCGCTATTCCCGGATTGTCGGCTTTCGTCGATCGCAAAAACAGTTCGCAAGAAAATAATACACTTTTATTCTTACAACTTACTTTACGTTTACAAGTTTATAAAAATACGGACTCCCCACGAGTTGTTGCGATTCTTTTGTATTCGAAGAAAAAAAAAAGTGCTGACGTCGGGAGGAGCAAATTTGTTTGGATTTTTTTTGCCACTGCGAAATTCAGTATTGTGTAATGCGAAAATAATTTAATTCTTCGGCTGCGCGGAATAACGCAATGGATTTTTTTTTCTTTGTAAGAAAAACACGTTCACTTCTTTGAACGCGATGATTTAGTACAATGAAAATATATATACCTACATTTTTTTTATACAAAATGGAGATATAAATCGTAATTTTTTCGTTTTTAATAAGAAGAAAATTAAAATTTACATCTTCGATGTTAAACTCGTGATAAACTGAAAAAAGAAAAAAAAAACACCTGACGTACCGAGTATAAGTTGTTGAATATTAAAAGGCACCACTGGTTTTTTCAGATGACTGAGAAACAGTTGAAGTGCAGCGGCGCATTCAAGAGCGCCGTCGCTGTGAATTTGTTGAAAATCAAGAGTTTCGCCTCTTTCCAGTGAACTTAAAATTTGTCTTCTTAATTCTCGCCTTCCGGAGCGTCGAAACAAACCCTCGGACGTTGCATCTTTATACATGAAAATTTATGTATAAAAAACATTTAAAAAAAAATGATAAATTTATAAAAGATAAGAAAAAGTTACGTTCGCTTACTTTGTTTAAGAAATTTGACGCTCTCTTTAACAGCGCGTAAGGATTTCTTCGATATTATATCGTCGCCGATTTCTTGTCTTACGAAAAAAAAAAAAAAAAAAAACGAAATGAATTTTAAAACAAAAACTTCCGGTTTGTCGAATTGCGCGTCGCGCGACTTCCTCGATCTTCACAACCGCGATGATTCATTCGTCGCTTCTCTTTTCGTTTTTTTCATTTAAACATTTGTGCAACAAATAAATATTTGTATTACGGAATCGATTGCAAAATTTATTCGCAAACACGGAAAGTGGGAGTCTCGAGATTATTTAAAGAATTGTCGGGAAGGAATGATCAATCCAGAGAATCAGAGACGCCGAGAATGGCGGTACGGGTTTTTTTTAATCTCGCGGTTTTTTTCGTCGCGACGACGACATCAGTAATTTCCTACGAATATCCCGGATACCCGACAACGAGGGATCGCGGTATTCGCCAAACCAGACGTTGTCCTACGTGTCCTGCCGATTGTCCGGAATCTTTATCTTCTCCTTGGTAACAATTCAATGATTTATTCGGCTCTTCAAAAGAAACTTTGCAATTTTTAAAATCATAATATCAATTGAAAGTGTCGATTTCGATAGAAAAACAAAAAATTAATTTCGCGTTATAATTAATTTTTTTTTTTATCATCGAATGGTATTAATATTAATAATGATAATATATATTTAGTTTTAATAATAACAACAAGTGAATTAATTACTCGAAAAAGCTTAATAGCGTCATTATCATTGCCGTGGTATTGTTATTATTATTAAATGGTATTAATTAAATCGGTTATAGGTACGGATCGCCAACGGTCTATGGAAAGCCAATAAGCCTGAACGAAAATAATCGGGGCTACGATCAGCGCGCCTCGACTTCCTCTTTCGCCGGAAGTGAAAATTTCGACCGCGAAGGTCCAAGCTATAACTTCAATGATCGATCGCCGACGATCGGTACAAACTCCTACGCAAATCCATTCTCCAGCGAATTAAATTCATGCGCGACCGGTCGTTGTCCTCCATACGCCCGTTACCGGAACTCGCGTTATACCAGAAGCGAGAGCCTCTCACCGACTCCGGAAGTTGACGAAAGTTCCGACGGAAGTAGTTTCGGCTCTATAGAGACCCTCGGCTTTCCGTTCGATTTCCTAACCTCGTTGCCGTCATACATTCCCCCGCATTATCGTCAACTCGGTAATGTCTTCGGATTGCCGCACGATCAATCGAGACGCGTCAGCAGAAATTACGGTACGACCTACGATAATTCGCCGATCGTCGTCGATAATTATGGTAAATCGATAAATCGCAATTCGATTTACAACGATCGTCTAACCGCTATCGAGACTCCGTCGCAGGAGAAGGTCTACGTAGTTTATCGGGCGGACGCCGATGCCGACGACGACGACGACGAATCGTTTGAACCGGTACCAATCGGCACTTCCGGTAGACAGCGACACCGCGCGATCGAGGATTCACGTAGAAATCGCGAAGCGTCAACTCCGATGAGCGATTTGCAACTGGAGGAAATCGTGAGGAGGGCTATAGCCGAAGCAACGAGAGAAAATCGGCAGGTCGACGACACCGGCTATGGCACTTCCGTTGAGCCTCTTCGGGGAATCGGTTATAACGAACACGAGCGCGGAGGCGACGAGAATCCGTACAATCCTCGTCGACCCTACAATGACGCAATTTATCAGAGATTCAATCCCGACGAAGCTATAGATCGGCAATTGAGCGCTAGAAATATATATCGTAATGGCTACGAGAATCCCGAAGTTTCTTACGGACCGACGGCGGGTGCTTTCTCACCGGAAATTCTTTCGAGATTCGATTCTTACCCCGTTATTGTGGACACGAATATTTCCAATTTCGAGAACGACGAGAAAATCGTTGGGGAAACGATTCCACTCGCGAATGTCGAGTTTAATCTCGAGTCGGAAGTTACCGATTGGAAAGACGATTTGGAATCGAAGGAAGAAAATTTTGAAAAACAAATCGACGATTATGAGAAGGAAGAAAATAAGGAAAAGGAAACAATTTCGAGAGTCGAAGTTTCGAGAGATATCGGCGGTGCGGAAGAGCCGAAGATGCGAGAGAATTACGAAGAACCGAAAGTGCCGTTGCCGTTGATGAATTACCGAACTCACAGCCGATCGGGCGATGCGGAACAACGAGAGGCAAAGGGCGATGAAATTACGACTCTGCCGACCCCGATGGAGAAGGATTACGTCGAGCGTATGATGAAAGAAGCAAATCCAGATTTGGTGGGTGAAATTGAAAATCCACCGATAGTTACGGAATCGACGCTGCGGTTGAACTTCGAGCCTCTGGAAACCTCAACGCCACCGCCAACGAGTTGAATTCTCATTCGGTAATATCTTTTAAGCTGTTGAGAAACTTTTGTAAACACGCGCATACTTATTTAGCATTACTTTCGATAAATATAAAATGAAATAAAGAATAATACGTATTTTACACAAAAAAAAATGGAATTTCATTTGTATCCTTCAAATACCACTGTAGCGTATGTCTCTGTAGGAGTGAAAAAAAATTAAGGATTATCAAATTTATTTATTTACTTATCTGATTATCGAGTTATAAATTATTCGTTTTTTTTCTCTAAAAACGAAAGAAATTTGCAAAAAAGTTTATTTTCAAACACGAAAAAAAAAAAAAAAACATTTTGAAGGATGAGATTTTAATATCATTGTCATGTTCACCTCGCCAACTTTTTCATTCGACCATTTGAAAAATGTATTATTAATATTATTATCATGTTAGTGAACCTTTAGAAACCTTCGTTGGTCGAGCGACGAGCTCGTTATATTTTAATAACGCAAATGTACGCGACGCCGTGTTCGTTTCGACGAAGAGACACTACATTTCGCCCGCGATTGCATTTTTTTTTTTTTCGACGGCGTTTAAAGAGTTCGGCAAAAATCGAGCTTTTCGAAGATTTTTTACAATACAATTCCGTTGAAAAACGGAATCGAAACCGTTAAATGTCTTGTCATCTAATACATTTTTTTTTCAACTAATGATGAATAGAACCGAAGATAAATAATTAAAAATAAAAAAAAATGTTTGAAAATGCCCGCTGGACGAGTCATTTTTTGTTGTGCAATTGTGCACATTACATCGACTACCGAGACATTGGATTTCTTGATAAATCGGTTAAAAATCGTTCAACGAAATGTTAAATACGAATTTTATTTTTTATGTATATAGAGTTCGTATCTGGCATCCCAGATATTTCAACTCATTCACATCCGAATTTTAATTCTATTTATAGAGTTAATATCTGGTAAACCGGATGTGAACCAATGAAAATACCGATAAGATGATTCGTTTACGATGTATCGTGAAATTCTATGATTTCATAAAATTTAACTGACTGACTGACTGGTTGGCTGTCCGACTGATTCATCGTTTTTAATTTAATTTTTCTTTTTTTTCCTTGCTACTATTTTATTTTTTCATTCATATACTATATTTTATTTAAAAAATATGCCGTCGAACAGATTTTCGATACGTACCTTTTTGATTCGTGTCCTCCCATTTTTTTCTCGTCCTGGCAAATTTTTCATTAATTCGGTTTGAAAACGAAAAAAAAAACGATAAATTTTGACACAAGAGACGAAAGGTTATTTTTTCTTCGTTGCATTTGAAGATTACCGAAAATATCTCTTTGGGACGTTTCCAGTGTTCACGATCAACAGTCTTTTTTTTTTTTTTAGCGAAAATTCTTTTACGCACACAGTTCAACAAGACTTTGTCAACCTCGATTAACGTCTCGTACAAAAAAAAAGAAGATATACATATACGGTCACAGAAACATCGTCAAAGATTTCTGGAATAGTTACTACTTATCATTTAAAAAAAAAGTTTAATTAAGAAACAAAGGTTTCTATTTTTTTTTTTTTTATTAAAAAAAATCTTTATCTTGACTATATCCCTCGTAAAAAAATATCTTTAAGTACACATTCCTAAGTGGCAGAAAGATTTGGAACAAGTTTATCGGAGAAGTATGAAATGTGATAAAAAAAAAAAACATCTAAGCAATTACACACTACAATTTCAAAGTTCGAAAAACCAAAATTCATTCAAAATAATAGTTATTATAATTATTAATAATAATAAAGAAATAAAAATAATAAAAATTATTATTATTATTTCAGTACATATTTCGGGCCCTCTGTTTGTCGATAGCATAGGTATATCAATCACATAAAATCAATGAGAATTCTCGAATTCGTGCAGTTTATTGCGAAAAGTACGCTAATCACTCGAATGGCCAGGTTATCCCGGTTCCTTATCGCCCTTATCACCGAATCATTTTATAACATCGCTATTGCAATGACACATTGAACATCACTTTATCGTTAAACTAAATGCTTCATCGCGTCTGCAGCCGTAGCGGAGAAACCCAAACATTTTCTGCCTTGTCGATATTAAACCGATTTACCTAACACCTCCCAGTTAATCGTCGTCGAGAAATAGAACCAGAAGAAGAAGAAGAAGAAGTTGGGAACCAAAATGCTCTAATAACTTCGAGAACTAAAAATAAACACATCGTTTACGTATGTCGTCAGCTTCGCCAAAGATGAAGACGAAGAAGAGGGAAGTAAGATATAAAAATTCTCGGCGTATATAATAGGATCAAATGAAACATAATACATAAGGGGAAACGACGAATAAACATTTTTGAATAAATTCGCCAAGTAAATACATCGTCTATAAATGTATTGTTTTTTTCGTTGAAAAGAGAAAAAGGGAGAAGCAGAAGAACAGATGTCCGAAACATTCAAATTCATGGTGTGTGTGGAATATAATCAAAAGAAGAAAACGAAGAACGGACGGATAAGCGAAAAAATTATAAATATCGGCAAAAATACGGAATAGAATCACAAAAAGATTTTTTATACGATTTTTAATACCGACAAAAAAATATTGAAACGTACATTTTATTTTACCGCATTTCATTTTAGTCGCTCATAAATGAAACATATTTATTATATTTTCAGAAAAAAAAAATCATAATTTTCGTTCGAAACGGAAGATACAACGGAAGCTCTTTTTTTTTTTTTGGCCGACAAATCTCACAACCATTTTGGGAAAAGATAAAAGAATCCCTGGTCTAAAAATTATAAGCGACATTCGTTCGAAACGACGCGCGGAGAATCGAGTCTCTCAACTCGCTACAGTCGCGCGACAATATATAGTACCGCTCTCTACGTAACAGTCGGAATAACTGAAGAATCGGGTAAGCCAAATCGTCTTTCGAGTTATCATCCTTCAATTGTACTTCGAGAAACGTGAAAAAAAAATCATCTAAAAATACGTCATCAACACTTTTCCCGCAGAAGACGAGGAAGAAAGACAAGAAAATAACAATTAAAAAATCGACGTTTTCCGAGACTCGAAGTAATAAAAAAAAAAAAATTATTTTGCTGCGTAACCATAGTTTTGTTTGTGACCTGGAATCCGATACAGTCATCAATGGTTTTTCGTATCTCAGATGTGATTCATTTTCTCTTCACTACTGATATATAATCGGACAACAAGTGTATATATACCTACATATACATATAAGAAACGTGGCATCAGACGACAAATCGTCAGATTACTTTTCACCGCAACTTCGTCAAGATGGTGAACTACGTCCATCGTCGGTTTTTCTTCTCGAACGCATTTTGGTTTCTTCTCGTGACTATGGTGTATTATTATCCACGTGAGATGGAAGCTGCGATCGCTGGGCCAGATGTTGGCAGTCCGAATAGTTTTTCGTCTTCCGAGGAAGAAGCGTCGGGAAACAATGAGTTCGACGTCTTGAAGGACGAAGACGAGGATCTTGTGAGTTTGTTTCGAAGAGTTTTCGACGTATCGGAGGAATCATTGTCAACGAACGATCGCGCTGCGAAAGCGGAACTTCCGGAGAATTTTAGAAATTTTGTGAATTCTCGTGAAAATGAGGGGGAAATGGGATATTTTTTCGATTTGTCGAGGAACGAAGCGAAAATACGGCTGGAAATGATGAACGAGAGACCGATCAAGTTGCCGATGAGATTAGCATATATCGCACGAGAGTATTATCAATCTTGGAAAAAATCGCAAAGGCCGACGAAAGACGTACGTGAGACTTATGACGACAAGGACCACGAGGGTCATAAGGAAGTTATTACGATTGATGGGAGAATTGCAACTGATGACGAGTTCACGGAAAATATCATCAATGCACAGGTACCTGGTTGCCCACAGGGACAACGTAAGGATCGTAAAGGGAAATGCCGCACTGTAATGTAAGTAATTTGACGATTGACCGATTTTTTTCTGCAATTTTTTAAAATTTCGTTAGTAATTTTTATAATTATTTTTTAGCGATTATTTATACGATTTTTTAGTAATATTTTTTTTATTTACTCATAATTTCATTATATTGGAACAGAGTTGAGTTTCGTTCTTAAAAGTTGTCGATAAAAAAAAAAGTATATATTTTTGTCGATTAGCAACACTTAACTTGACTTTGTGCGAAAATAAATATCGCATTCACGTTCAGCGCGAAGAAACTATGTCGTACAGTCCAAGCTCCGTATTACATTTTCCACGATTTTATTTGGAATTTTCCGATTTGCCACAAACAAAATTCGTTCATTTGCTTCCTAAAAATGAAATTTACTAATATCGAATATTGAGTGATAAAAAATTAAAAATTAATAGTTGATACAAAAATCCATGTAAAGATAAAAAAAAATCCAAAAAAGTTTATGTAAAAACTTTTTTTACAATAAATCTATATTTCGTAAAAAAAAATGCCCATCTCTCGTGCGTGAACAATGCTCTCGTTTCGTTTCTTACAATTTTTTTAATTGTCGCCCTGACCTTAATTTATCAATTTACAGATGGTAGAGGGTTTTCCCGTCTGGAGAAACATTATTCGGCGTTTGATTCACTCGGCGCCGAGTTATTGAGAAATCATTCGGAAGGCTTTATCGGAGGTCACGGGGAAACACGAAGAAACCGTGTCGCGTGAGAGATAAATAAAATTCACGACTCAGCGCGGCCAAATAATACAATTTATTCTGCACTGTATCATCAACTTATTCAATTTTCGAGTTTCCCTGAAGGGGCGTCTGGTCGACGAATTTCGTCGACGATTGTGTAATCCATCTGAACGATATATGAGAAAAAAAAAAAAAAAAAAAAAACCCAACAACACGTGCTGTTAAATCCACAAAACTCCTCTATACCCATGGATCAGACTTCACACGATAAGTGGCGGCATTCATTCGCGCACCAGATCTCTCAGGCACCGCCGGCTTCTGTCTAAAATCATAACAACCAAATTCCTCGATCTATTCTCACTGCGAAGTCGTCTTCGCCGTTCGTTTGTGTTCTCACGCGAATTTTTCGCTCCACTGTAAACATCGGAAAAAAAGAAAAATATCAACTAAACGGTGATTCATGATCTCTGCGATATAATCGCGAAGATAAGGATAAGTTGAACTGTTATCGATACGCGAAAGAGACATCGATTGGAGAAAACACTATAACTTTCGACTGTCGCCGAAGGCTGACGTGGAAATTAATCGCCGCGTCATACAGGAATTAATTCTTGTCGATCACGAAAAAAAAAAAGAAAAAATCGATTCCAAAGATTTGAAGATGGAGGGAATTTCGCTCGAGGAGAGTCTGAATCAGGCGGAAGAAGAGACGAAAAGAGAAGAAGCCGAAGATGAGGGAACCGATCGAGTGGCCGAAGAAAACAAGCCGAAGAGACGAGGAAAGAGAAGCATCATAAACGCTCCGAGACGACAATCGACGGAAGGTGCGCCACGCTATAGAAGAGATCGAAACGGAGTTTTGCGCAAAGTGATCTACTGATTTTTTCGTTTTTTTTTTTTGCTCATCGATATCTTTGAATTCTTGACTATCGGCGGGAAAATATAATTTATTTTTTTCAATGTATTTATGCAAACAATAATAATATTATCATTTTTGTCTACTCATAAAAATGTTATGTACTTGTAATAATAAGCCGCTCCATTGCCAAGCCAATGATAATGACGATCAGTGAAAAGATACACGTTATCGTTTTACGATACTTGTAAAAAACAAAAATTATGTTATCAATTCTGTGTACGAAACCATTCGATATATTCACTTGCCGATTAATTGATTTTAGTAAATGGTACACTATTGATCGTCGGTGTGAAGATATAACTTATTATTATTACACACGTGGATTTGTAATAAATGAAACATGACGAACCATAACTATCACATCTCGATATTTTATTTTTATAATGTTATCCAATCAGATACCTACACTGTTTGTTGAAAAGACTTTTTTTTGTTTTAATATGTTTTAATATCGACGAAAAATGAGGTACCTATCGTGTTCTATGGGAAAAAATATACACCATAGGCTTTGGAGCGAATCGCAGAAGCGTTTTTTTAGGTCACTAAGAGGCCGGGAAAATAGTCAGAACTTCGAACGCAATTATCTCCCCTTAAACGCTCGGATTCGCGGTTTTGAACTCTTTTTTTTTTCAGCAAATACTTAAATCGCCGTAATACATATATGTCGACTTTATTCATTCACGTATTTTTTCGTGCTGATTGCGAAAAGAAGAATTTCGAGAATAGAATTTGTCTTAGAAATATATGAAATTCTGCTGTTTTACATCATTTAATCGTATAATCTGTTATATATTTGATGACGTATATTTGCAGAAATATTCTAAAATATAAAATGCAAAACACAATTATTTATTATTTACATAAATATAATTTTTCTAAAATATATCGATAAGATACCATTTTTCGACGAAAACATTTTGGTTATATCATAGATATATTTTTTTTTTAACTCATGAATAGAAACTCTTGCTTTCCTCAACTGTAGAACGTGGCGGAACGTGGGCCGTTCCCGTACGCCCGTATTAGGAAATGTCCGACGCATGCGCACATCAGCTACATTCTTCTTTTTCTACACGCATATTTGTTTTTCTAAACGCTGCCGCAACATTTCCTAACGCGCCCGTCACATTTTTTAACGGCGTGTTGAGGTTAGGGACCCTTTCCGCTCATACTCTACAGTCTCGGAAAGCGATCGTTTCTATTCTTTCGTTAAAAAAAGCACGGTGTGCAACTAGTGCCGGAATTGGCGATTGCAACTCGCTTCGCTCGGGCGGCAACTCTCGCACTCGTCGGAATCGCCAATTTTCGGCACTAGTTGCACAATGTACTATTCCCGTGTGGGCGTCCTGGATAATCTATTCTATTTTTCTCTGCCGGCAGATACCGGTTTCGCAGAATGTCGCGCCGTAGCCATTCGCGAGCAAATTAAGAACTTATCAGCTTCGCTTACCGCGGATATTAGATTTAAAAACTTTATGGTTCTTGGCCTTGCGGCAGGAATACCGCAGGAAAGAGAAGAGAAAGAAGGATATATTGAGAGCGTCAAGCACCCGGACCTGTATATAAGACCGTGAACTCGAAGAAAAGCAACATTGACGTCGCGGGTAGAGACAAGTTGGCGTCTCTGGACTTTGACTAATTAATTTAAAAAAAACTTATTTTAAAAGAAGAAAAGGTGCCGTTACGAAAAAGTGGAAAAGTGCTGTGTCGCAAAAGTCTTTAGCTATTCAAAAGTTGCATTTTCTCCATTATTATTGGCGTTATGAAAATATACGACGGAAGTTATTGTTTTTTAATTCTGATTGCGATGACATTAAGTGCATTCGGAACTATGGATGCAGTTCCGTAAGAATTTTAAAAAATGCTCATTTCTTCTATAATTTATACCATATAGCAGATTACAGGCCAAAGTGGTCATGTAAAAAAAAAACAGAAATAACCGGGAAAAAAAGAAATTGCCATATAAGTTGACACCAACTGCAACGAAATTCGAAAAAAATCAACTTGAAATAATATTTTTTTAAAATTGTCAGAATTCGACGAACAAAAATGTCTAATTGCACAATCTAGATTTCTAATCTAGTAATGTGCACATTTCTTTTTTTTTTTTTTTCTAAAATTGATTTTTATTTATTTGGCACTTTAAGGTAATTAAAAAAAAATATATATCAGCAATATTTATCGATTTCACGCGTCGTAGGGTATGGAACAAAATCGATACCAAGCTTTCGACAAAAAACAGGAAACACGGAGTAATATTAATTTGGTACAGCAAAGGAATCTTTTCTTTTAAATGCGCAAAATGAATACACGCCGAAATTTTCTTCGTCTCCTCAATAGCTGAATATATATAGGTACATATATGGGAAAGAATTTTTGTGTTTTTGTAGTTTTGAAGAACCTTCGGGCACCGATGTATTGCCACGTTGCTTCGTAGACGGGTTTCGATATCCAGTCAACGGAAGCTGCATAGATGAATTGCAACCATTGTAAGTATCATCCTCCATTCTCCACATTTCCTCTGAAAAGGGATATCGCGACACATATCGATATTATATCGAAATCCTAAAGCTCGCGAAAAATATATTCGATATATCTTAGATATATTTTGCGATATACTTTTTTTCGTGTAGAATGCTTCATCAGAAATTTCAATAAAATTGTCAAATATGACGCCTGACATTAAAAATTATAGCCGACTTTGAAAATCATAGAGCAAAAACCCTTCACAAATTTAGAACATTATTCTTATTCTTTACTTTTTTTTTAGCGATCGAAAGAATGGTCGCTATCTTTCAGCCGAACAGATCTATCCGTCATTTGTCTACAATTATTAACAAACTTCGAAATATTCTTCATCGCTGGAATGACCAATCACAAAATATCGCAATGGAGGGCTTTTTTTCTTTAGTATCTGTGGCCAATGTAATTGTATTCAACTGGAAGGTCCACAACTTTGCAGAGACAACACACTGACAGATGAATATAATGAATGTCGTATGCACGTGTAAGTATTAAAATCTTTTATTTTTACTTTTTTATAGCACAAGCTTTGTTTTGATGGGAAAAAAAATGTGAGGTTTTAATGAAAAAATGTGTTCGGAATGTTTATTCTGTGGCATAAGTATCATATCAGAAGGGACTTTTTTTTCTTTTAGTGATCTTCCAACGAATTCGAAACGTTGCCTTGTAGAACGTCCGCGACATGAAGACGGGAAATGCCCTCAATATCTGTAAGTAGGATCAAAAAACATCAGCTATGCCATCATATATGCTATAAGTGAGAAATTTGAATAAAATAAAATGTCGATAAAAATTTTGATACGAAAATTCAAAAATGTTGTTATTATTATTTTTCGTTTTTTCGATGTATTACGTGATAAATTAAAGTAAAAAAAAAAATTATCCGCGCCCGTGACACATAGGATATACAGTTGTGGCCAATTTTGAGAAAATAGGCATTTTCAGAAATTTTGGGATTTTGGCATCGAGTGGATATTGTAAAAAATGATCGTCGCGATTACATTTTTTAAAATTGTTATCTCAATAATAATGGTTCTTTTCGATTACGTGGTTAATTATATGTGATTCGAGAAGTGACCATTATTTGAATTCGTCGTAATCATCTTCGTCTCTAAAATAGCACAAGCATATAATAATGACATTTTGCCTTCTTTTTTTTTTTTTTAGTTCCTGTCCCCATTGCGCGTGTTCGTCTGCAATTTATAGGGCACCGTGTCCAACGGGCACGCGAGCAGACAAGTTCGGACGCTGTCGTCAACATTTGTAAGTATTAAAATTATTTTTTTCCCAGTATCTTAACAAAAGCAGACACTCTTCAGATCGGTTTCGACGAAGCTAATAAAACGACGAATTTAACATCAATAAAGGAAAACGAAAGCATAACATATTTACACTTAATATCAGCGTGTAAATTGTGTAAATCTATCGATTCGACAGTAATATATTGTCAGATTGCATTTTTGTCTATTATATTGTCTAATTATATTGTATATTTGACGAATCAGTAACGAAAGTAATGATTTTTTGTTCTGTTTAAGAAATTGATGTCTTTTCGAATCTCACCAACAAATCGTCATTATCATGAAATTATCAACAGCTACATAGTACACTATAATAATGCTATTGTAGGAATATAATAAATGTTTTGCTTATTTCTTGGATTTTTCCAACATCTCTTTAACTCGGTACGAGTAAATGTATATCGTTAAATACAAAAATATGCTTTAAACATTCCCATTCAACACAACGCATTCTTAGCATTTCGTGAGCAAAAAAAACTATATTTTCCGAAATAATAACTTTTAAGCGAAACATGTTTTTTTTTTTACAATGATTGATCAGCTATCTGATTATTAAGAGTTGTCGTAAATCATGGAAGATTCTCCAATCAAACAATACATTTTTGAACCTCCGGATCCTCAACCGTCGGAAATCGTCGTTAACACGAAGACGAATATAGAGTCGTAACCTTTTCGCTGTGAGTATCTACTTTCCGCGTCCATATCACAATTTTTTTTCCGCCATATTACTTATTGCTGTATGCACCATTTCTGAAAATTCCTACGCGCACAAATTTCTTGATTTATAGTCTGCGTTTGATTTTTTAGTTATTTTTCTATTCTATTTCTGCGTTGGACTGAACAATGCACATGGTTCACTGATAGTCTAAAAATCCATTTTTTCGAAGGAAAAATATTGGATATATCATTAATTATATGTTTCGAATATATTATTTTTTTCATGCGAATGTCGTTATAAATCCAAAGAAAAAGATATTAAAAAAAAAATATCAGTGCGTTGCGACTGTCCCATCACAAGAGTGGCGGCGGCGGCAGTGTAAGTAGTGGTGGAGTGGGATGGGGTGGTGGTGGCGGAACTCTTTTTCGAAAAGAGTTCTGCCAATAGGCAGATAGGCATTTCGAAACAAGCATTTTTAAACGAGTTTTATATTACAATCAGAGTCACGAAGACATTCAACAAAGTTTACGTTTAAAAATTTACGTTTTACGTTTAAAAAACTCGTTTAAAAATGCTTGTTGTGATTTAGAACGGTAGATGAGTCTCCAGTCAGGTCTCCCGGGAAACCTCGCGGTAACGTCATCGGATAAAAAAGGCTTTCTTTCTTTTTTTTTTTTTTTTACCGATCAAATTGCGTGAGGTCATGATTGCTTGCGATGGTATAAATGCGGAAATTCATGCGGAATCTTGACAGAAGAAATCGTCGCTGTGCGACGTATCAAGTGCTTGTATCCGTGGAAGTGTTGCTTTAGTTGAAAGTGGCGTCGTCAAAATAGCCAACGGAGGAATGGAGATATTCGACGAATTTCATATTTTTTTATTCCTGACTGCGACAACGTTGAATGTATTCGTAAACAGTGATATAATGACGTAAGAATAATAAAATTCGATGTGCTTCCTCAGGCACTCTTCAGGCACTCCTCAGGCACTCTACTCTCTGACACACAGACATTTGTATGTAGGCTCTCAAACAGACGCAGACGAACACTTGGACGCTTTTCCGACATCGATTATATTATAAGTGCTCTTCCGCCCCCCCCCCCCCACCCCCTCCCTCTCTGATTATTCAGTCCCTTCAGGATATGAGACCAAAATAGTCACTTAAATTTTGGGTCCATCCAAATTCTTGAGAAATCCAGAGTCCTGAAAATCAGTACATTCTTCGTCTATTCCGTGGCTGAAAGGGGATATCGTAAAGGGTTTTTTGTTTTAGCAATACTGATGCGGATGTAACATCAGACGCCTTGCCTTGCATCGTAGACGTTCTGCAAATTCAGCGCGACTGTCTTATAGCATAGTAATTATCAATTCCATAATCAGTGCGTATATATGTGTTTTTTCATCGGCAATTTAAATAAGCTTAACGATTTTGTCGCTCGGAAGGTACAATATAACTCGTAATAAAATATTGAAACGTAATGCAAAAAAAAAACAACGTAATTATTGAATTTTATGATTGCTGGGATCGAAATAAACGTCATTTTATCCGATTTAATTAATTTATCTGTTTTATTTGTCAAGTCAAAGTTATCCGCACGCGACAAAATCTTCATGTTCGGATTAACAAAAAAAAGCATGTCATAATAGGGTGTTTTTTTTAGTGTCTGTCCTGATTGCCGCTATTTCGAAAGCGGCAGTGTGAGAGTTTGCAGCAAGAAAAAGCTGACGAACCAATTCGAAAATTATCGTTTTGATCTGTAAGCATTAAAATTACCATTATTATCACTATCTTGGCAACATTTGTCTGCATCTACTCATCAGCTGAAGGAAAATGTGTGACATTTTTTTTTTAATTTCTCAGTTATCTCGAAGCGGGTGAGATACCTTGGCGTGTGGAACAGAATAGATTCACAAACGGCAGCTGTCCTGAATATCCGTAAGTCTCAAAATCTTCCGAGAGTTGGAACATAAAAAATGTAAAGTTGTAGACCACTTTGGAAAATCAGGAATAAATTCCAGTTGATTAACACTTATGTCTTCATTTTTTTTTTTTGCGTCCGAAATCGTTATCGTTCTATTTGACTCGGGCGATATCCATTCGTAATTTGTTAAGTTGTAATTCGTCGTGCTTCTTGGAATGGTCTTCATCGTTAGAACGTATGTGAAACGATGTGAAAAAAGATATGTGACAATGTGATTGTTTTTTTTTTAGTACATGTACCTCGTGTCCCGATGATCGCGTGTATGGATGGGGAACAATTGGGGGACCTTGTCCACAGGAAACGCGGGCGGACAAATACGGACGTTGTCGTCAAGATTTGTGAGCATTAAAACCATTATTTTTCGACCATCTCAGCAACATTACGCGCGCCGCAGAAAATTTTACACATTTCCAGAATTTTTGTTGTTTTTTGTTTTTAAATAATTCTTCTTACGATATTTTATATTTAAACGAACCATTCGCACTCAAGAGGTGAAAAAAAATCGGATGTATATTTACGTCATCCGCGTGTGAGGTGTAAACAAATCTCTGCGATGACAACGTCTTCTATTTTCTTACAGAAATTGATATCATTTCCAATCTCGTCGGTAAATTGGAACGTAACGGAGTACAATTCTCAAGACATTCTCAAGACACGCAGTGTCAAGTTTATTTGTATTCCGAATGCGTAATAAGAATAAAAATGATTCTTCTCAGATCTCTATACACTATCGTCTGCGTCTGTCATATCAAATTAGCAATTTTTCTGTAAATTGTAGTCTCAAAGGAAAACGCGCGGGAAATTATGCATAGCGTCATCGGATGATACATGTGTTTTGTTTTAGCATCATAGATTATTTAATTAAAGGTTTCTATATAACAAAATAACAAAAGTGCGCGTCAACCCTTTCCCTCACTTATTCACTTTCCTTATGCAAAATTATTTTTCTTTACGATTTTTTTTTGCTTCTGCAATGATAATTTACTAATGCCGATTAACCGGCCGATTTACCTATCGGTTGTTCGAAAAATCGTCATTAATCATACGAAATTCTTCGTTCATTCGAAATATTTCGAAATCTCACGCGAGCCCGAGAACATCCCGTACGTCTATGTCTCTTGAGGAAAAAAAAAAAAATTGCTTACCCACAGCAAGTTGCACACAGATCCTTCTTAACTAATTTGTCTTACGATGATGATGATCAGTGTAATTACATTTCAATTAGACTGAGCCAAGCCTCGGTATCCATCGGTGATATAAATACGAAGATTCTCATCTCAACAGACAGGAAAGTCAAATTCGCGCGCAAAGACGCACCTTCACCTTTCTGGTGCCTCTCGACATTGGTGCGAAGAAATAATCGGGGTTAACAGACATCACAAGAAGCATCAAAAGATTCATTAGCGTCACGAGTGGCACATCCTAAGTGTTTTTTTGTTTTTTTTTTAAGTGACTAATTAACATTTAGGGATCATGGAAATAGTTTACGTTATTCATTCTTTTTTATTACCAACTGCAGTAATACTTGTTTTCGTCGAAACTGCCCATACATCGACGTCATGCATACAATGGAAGGAATTCGCTTGTCCACAGGGAATGAGGCCAACATGCATTTCGACTACGTAAGAATAGAAACTACTATTATTATACTATATTTTGTGAGAAACATTAAAATTTCATATGAGATTAAAAAATAGTAAAAGGATTTGCGGCATGTCATGTTATTATTTAAACGTATATAAATAAAATTCTACACAAATCAAAAAATTCCTGACCCAAAAAAGAATGAAGTTACGAATTATGAAAAAAAAATAATAATTGTAATAATTGTAAATGAATTTACAAAATGGATAAATAAATCAATCAATCGAAATTATATTATTAGGCACCATCTATCCGGCCGTTTTATAATCAATCACTTTTTTCCGCGTACGGATTTATCATCCCAGAAATCAGGAAAAAATGCAATATTTTGTCGACAATAAGATTTAACCGGTTTTACAGGGGATTCATTGTTATTTTATTATCGTGTCGGCTGTAATTATCCAGACCAAGTGATCCAATTATGAATTATCAACGATTCAATTGCTACAGTAGCATAATAATTGCTGCAGTGGCAAAATTGCTATACTTTTAAATATCTAGCAATTCACAAAAAATGAAGTTTCTAATGAGAATTTCATTAAAATTTTCCTTTTCTCGGGTGCAAAATGAAAAAATAAAACAATTCCACAATATTTTTCATAAATTTAGTTTGACACTTGATTGGTTAAGTCTCGATGATTCGCACACGTGGCTATCTTTTTTTATCCACTAAGTGGCGAAAAAAAGATATTGGAGAGCTTTTTTTTTTTAGATCGTCTGGTATGCGGAAGACAATTACAGTCAGCTGGCATGGCATGTCAACAACCGACAGAGTTGTGAACGAACCTTGTCCACCAGGACTATTGCGGCAGCCAAACGGAAAATGTCCTGAACATTAGTAAGGATCAGAACCATCGTTGTTTTAATAGTATATTACGATACAAGTGCGATTAATCTTTCTCCGACGAGTGTGTTGCAATCACACGAGTTGAGAAAAAGTTTCTCGCACGAGTATCGTACAAAATTTTATGTAACGCATGCATGAAAAGTGCCAGATTATGTATAGGCCGGCCGTGACATAAAGTGGCGCTTTATGAGAAGGCATTGCATAAATACTCGAAGCGTTGCGTAAATACTGTGCCCATGCGCTCATTGGTCTATAACTGTATCGTAAATACAGTACCCACGCTTATTGGTCTATAACCGTATCGAAAATACTATGCGCGCATGCGCACATCAGTCGATCCTTAATGTAACGGCCGGCCAAACATAACCTGGCACCTTTCATACATTTGTTACATAAAATATTATGCGATACTCGTAAGCAAAATCGAACTTCTAACGGCGGTTGTGAAGCCCACACTCGTCTCCTCTCGTCGTTGTAGCACTCGATCCGACTCGTGCGGCGCTTCCCAACCTTCGCCAAAAGTTCGATTTTACATACTAGTATCGCAAAGTACTATTATTTCACGAGTGCGAGAAACGCGTTTTTTTCACACGTGCAGGGAAGCGAAGGTTTTCAACTACAGTGGAACCCCGTCTATTCTTAACTTCACTTAACTTAACTTCTCGCTTATATTAACTCGTTACCATGGCAACGCTTTCGCTTAAGTGTATTTCCCCTGAGTCCGCTTGCCCCCCAATGAGCGCTAAATGTACACTGCGCACGCTCAGAGTCGCGCCGTGGAGGGGGGGGGGGGGGGGGGGGGGGGCGTATACCCCTCATGCCCCTACTCGCAGCAACTGATCGAGTGTGGGGACTGTAGGGGAAATAGAAAATAGCGAAAGGTTAAAGGAATAATCATTATTCTTATTCTCGTACCGTGGATCTATCCGCGAATTGTCTGCACTCACGCCGCCATCTGTTTTATCTACCGAGTGGCAACAAAAAAAAAAGAGGTATTATCAATATTTTTTTTTCTCGAGTGGTCTCAGTTCAAGGGTCGGTGGTTTAACTGGAATCAGAGCACCTTGTCCAAGAGGAACTCGGGCCGACCAATACGGAAAGTGTCGTCAATTTTTGTGAGTATTAAAAAAAAATCGTATATTTTTTTTTAATATCATAAAATCATTCTCCTTCGCGAAATTTTGAAAGAAAACTATTGAGTGTTCAGTTCGAAACATACAATAAATAAAAAATAAATAAAAAAACAAAAAATAAATAATTTTGCAAAAAAAATAACAGAGAATAGTAACGAAGACAAAATGTTCTTCTCTGTTACAGAACTTGACATCCTTTCGAGTCTTATCAACAAACCGCAGCACAAAGGAGTACGAGAATACTATGAAAAGAAGAAAAATAGATTTTGGCAAATTATTTGAATTACTTGTCCACTTTCTATTTAATTCGGTACGGCGAATAAGTTATCAAAGTTTATTTAAAGAAAATACTTTTAAATTCTTTTGCTCTCCTTCCAATATATTTTTGCACATATTATAATATTTCCATGTAGGATGGCTTCTTCCACAGCGCCTTAAAGCTACCGAAGTTTCACGTCCTCGGTATGACTTGTATCCAAAAATCGTCTTCGGACGTCATCGTGAAGCTCTTGCGATTCAACACAATTGGTATTCGAGTTCGCGAACAAGGCTCGAGTCGACACTTCGCAAAGAGATGAAAAATCGCTAATTTGACTTCCATCAAAGCGAATCTCTGCCCAATGCAGAACCTCGGCCCACTGCCAAACGGCAAGTATCCGTAAGGCTCGCGATTCTTTCCGGTCGTCGGATCGATGAATCTCTCGGGATCGAAGGTCTCAGGATTCTCAAAGTACCGCGGATCGTGATGAAGCGCATAAAACGGAAGCCAAAGGATAGATCCGGATTTAACCGTATACGGCTGACCGCCCGGCAACGCCGGTGGAATCTCAATGGTTTTGTTGCAAACTCTGTCAATTACAACGGCCGGTGGATATTTTCTCAGTGACTCGTTCACGACAGCCTCGAGATAGCGCATGCTTTGAAATGCTTCCCACGTCACATCACCCTCACACGCTTCCAAAACCCCATCGATCTCTTCCTGCAGCTTTTTTTGTACGTGCGGATTGACGGCAATCTCGTAGGCGGTAAAGGACATGGCGGTCGCCGTCGTGTCAAATCCGCCGAAGAAGAAAATGAATGCCTGCGCTGTCATGTCCTGCATGCTGAGATTCGGCGCTTTGCCGGAATCTCTTGCCTGCATCATCAGTTGAATCATGTCGTTTCTTCCGCTTCCCTCGGCTTCCCGAGACTTTACCGTCGACGACACGATGTGCATGAAGAATCCTGTGACCCGCTCGCTTATGATGCTCAACCGAAGCGTCCTGACGATAAAAGGCGCGATTTTTATCATGAAGAACTTCATGCTCCTGATGTAGTCAAATGTAGTCGCTTCAATTCCCATTCGGTAAAACTCGTTGTTCGGGTCTTTCAGAGAATCAACGCTGATGCCGAAAACCGCGCTCGCTATGACGTCCATCGTGTATCTAGTGAATTTGTCCTTCAGCTCGATCTCGTTGGTCTTCGAAGCTATGTTGGCGGCGAATTTTTCGCCACACTTGGAGATCAATTGAAACATTCCCTTCATCTTACTCGACGTGAAGGCTGGACTCAGTATCGATCTCATCTCTCGCCATCTATCGTTTTGAAGACCGAATAGATTCTTTCCAAAAAATGGATCCAATTCCGGATCGACGATCGCCGTGTGATTGACGAAATTGTCGAAATTTTTAATTGTCACGTGCTTGATCAATTCCGGATCGCGTAACATTACCGTTGGTATCGTGAAATCGTGAAAACCAAGGTACTTCGCATTGGGATAACTATCGTAGATACACTTTACTTGTTCCGCCAACGAGCGTTGCTTCAACACCACTTGGGACATGTTGCCAAGCAAAAGTGTTGGTTTCAGATAGGGAATTCCGGATTTCGCGAAGTATCCGACTTTTTCGACTACGTAGTAATAAAATGCCAAAGCCAAAGCGGCTCCAGATAGGATCACGAACCAGGAGACCATTTTATTTATTGTTAATGAAAATATTTTTTGAACAAATTGCGCGACTTCTTGGCAATAATGCGCTTTTTTGCGCTCGGCTTCGAGACTCGTGCAATACTGCTGCTGCGCAAGCGAAGTTCTCCTAGATCACTGGCATCGCTTATAAAGTCTAACCACTTCCTCCGGTCATCGTTACACAGATTCATATCACGCAATTCGCCAGTGACACGAGTGTTCGTCAATTGGTTTGTCGTTGGTCGCTGCCGAGACGACGCGTTCAGCGTCATAGTCGTCGTCCCCATGCGCACCTCCCGCGGTTCGTGGTCGCCACGTGTCGCCCACGGGATAACGAGAATAATCATCGCGGCCCGGAGAACTGCGCAACATTTCCGCGAAGATAATGGTAGCAAAATTGCCAATGGCAAAAGATGACTCAGCAGCAACTCTCGAAGCACTTGAAATCCGTAGGTATATCTCGATGTCGTCGGATTGGTATATAGATCGATCATTTATTATCGATCACAGATGAGATGATTTATTATCTGTGAAAAATCACGGATGATTTTTTAGATGACAAGGTTTTCCTTTCATGTTTTTGGAATCAAGATGTTGCCGTGTTTTTTTTATGTACGAATCGATTAGTGAAAGTTATAAGAAATTTTGAAGATAACAACAGCATATTTCTATTCAGTTGCGTAGAAGATGGTAATCGCTTTTCGCGCATGTTTCATACACTATTAAAGGAACATATATAGTGTAAAACGATGATAATTGTAATGATTTTTCCGGTGCGATAACAATACTTGATGGACACTGTGAACCAACTGATCCTCGTTAACATGCGGGAGTTTATCTGCTCTCGAGGCAACGCTCCGCACGCTAATGTTGCATAACTCAGTGCGTACAACGTACCTTCTACGTTTTTGTAAAAAAGTCGCAAACGACGGTCAAGCAATTTAAGTTACCCGCTCAGAAAAAAGTAAAATGATCGAGAGTCTCGGCAAAATCTACATATATAGTCTCGGGAGAGAATCTACATGGAATCTCGGCGTGAATCTACAAAGAATATCGACAATAATCTACAGAAAAGCTCGACGCGAATCTACATGGAATCTCTGCAAGTATTTAGATAGAAACTTGCATGGATCGAAGACCCATATGAATTGAACAATGCCGATCTTTTATCTCAGATTCTTTGCAATTCTTCAAAAAAGTATTCAAAATTCATTGAAAAGAGTATAGAATTCATCCCAATTTCTTTCACAGACTCGAACAAAGGTTTCCGAAAAACAGAGCAACGATTTGCAACGAGGGTGCTGAAAATATTTCTCAGATTGCGATCGCGACTCCTTTCGAGATTTAGAATTCTCAGAAAATGTTAAACCTGTCAATTTTAGAAGCAATACGTATGAATGTGTAAACGGAAAGAAGAAATAGATAAAAATTGGAAAATGAAAGCAAGATATTAAAAATATCGAAATGTTCCTGAACTAATTTGTGGGACTGAATTTAGGATGGAGGCTGCTTCGTCTCTTATATCGTTACCATTTTTTAATCATAATTAGTCAAGTGTCAAAATAAAAATCTTAAAGTTATTTTTGTTGTTTTGCTGTTATTTACTTGTTTCATTCCATCGAATTTCTCACGAACGAATTCCTGTCAGAGAGTATATGTTGATCGAGACTTCAAGTCGTTAATGCCGAGTGAGTGAAAATAATATAAAATATAATAATAAACTGGTTTACCTTGTCGACGACTTGTCGTGGTAAGGGAACACCGGTGGGAAACGTTTCATCGGCACGCTATAGATATAAATAGACGAGGATAAAAAGAGGAGAACTCTCAGAATCTTAACAGAAAAAGTGGTTTTGCTCTCGCGAAAGGAACTGTCTCGTGATTGTTCCGTGCGTGTCGTGGCTTTACGTCAGTATCATGAAGATACGGCTTGGTCATTGGTCTCTGTTTATTGTAATAGCAATAATTTTTATTGTTTTTGATACTATGAAAACATCGGTACACTGTCAATCCACCAAACCGCCGCCAAAGAGATATCATTCGTATCATCATTCAGGCGGTGGTCATCACATAGTGAGAGGTCCTTGCGTCCACGCAAGCAGAATGGATAGCAATGGCAAATGTCGACAGCACATGTAAGTATCGAAAACGAAACTTTGCCTGATAAATTTTCACATTCCCCCATTGTGTCGTCATTGTTTTTCATTATCGCTTACAAAACGCATCGATGAGAAAGTCTTGATGACTTTCTGTTGGTCAGAAAAAATATTATGACAAAAAAAAAATTGATGCTAAAAAAACAAAAATATTATCCGGGCATATAAAACCGTAAAAAAAAATCGCCCGTAATAAACGGTTTCGATCGCCGGTTTTTTTCCGTGAGTTATTTTTTTTCATTAGGCTTTTTATATATCTTCCATAAATCAAAAAAACATTTTGGTTTTTGCATTCTACAGACATTAAGGTCATGTGACAAACACCTGCGAAGCTACTACGATGGTAACGAAGCGCTTTCCAAGGCGAGGAACTCGACGAGAAAGGACGAATTTATAGTTACAGTCCTTCACTGGCGTAATACCGGACTAAAATCACTGAACGGGTCCAGATTTGCGTCTTCTTCTTTTACTACTTTGCGGCCGCCTACCGCCTCAAGTTTGCGCCTATGTTGGATTGTAATGACAAGCCGCGATACTCCACCCGGGCATCTATTGAGGGCAAAGTCGGGTTACACCCTTTTCATTTCTACCAAATCGTGCCGTACTCCGTATTAACCAAATCGATGATAATTCACACAAGAGCGCAAGTTCGGCGAAAGGCCGAACTTGTTCATCGAATGGCAAACATTTTTATAAATACTCAAGTTCGTCGGATCAGCAAAGATCGATGAGGTGAGTCTCGACAGTATGAACGTTACGTTGATTAATTAACATTCAACATTTGGGCTTCTCTTCTTGATAAATAAAGGGGCAAAATTTATATATGATATATGTTTTTTTTTTTTAATTCTTCCAAGTATTTCGAGTAATTCCAGGTATGATGTTTTTTATTTTACGTAAATGAAGAGATGTTTTTGTTTTTCTGTTACAGATATTAATTAAGGTGATTTAAAAAAAAGAAACATCCACCTGTCGACCTATAAGGGAATGAATTTCTAAGGAAAAGGGTTGTAAGAGCATTCGATGAGTGATGAAATTTTGAATTTTTCTTTCGAAAACAGTGATCAGTGCAGAAGATTCATTACAGTTTTCATTACCCCTACCGTGCCGAGTCCTTCAAGGCAATAGCGATGCTTCATTATTGACGATCTTCGTGATTTGCGTTATAATTTATTGATATAATTGTAATGTAGCGAAAATCAGCTCCGTGGGTTTTTCGAGCAAATAACGACGAAGAAAATAAATTCTGAAATTGCAAAAAAGCGTGGATTGACATCGAAGTGATCATCAAAACATGAATTTTATTGAATAGCGGCCCCTTCGTTACCTCACGTGGCATTTAAATTTGTAGACCATAATTATCGATAACTTTAATATAAAATATACATTATAAAAAACGCACGTGAGAAAATCACGAGTTTCAAAAAGCAACGGCTACCTGCTTAATTCTTTTTTTTTCACCGATTTTATCAAAACATTTTTATTATTTCATTTTTCTCAGAATCTGCGAATAAATTAATAATAAAAGATAAAAGAGTTACTTTATTGTTACTTTATGACTCATATTTCGTTTCCGTCGGGAAAAGCTTTTATTTTAAAAGCGTAGTTTATCGAAACTTAACGGAAAGTCGAATATTCGATAATTTTATATAACGATATAATAGAGAAAAATATATTGATAGTTAGTCCGTGAGTTTTACTCAAAGACGAACACTCGTTCGTGACTGAGTATAATAAAGTAATAAAAAATAAAGAAATACTTGATCACCTTACTACCGCCGTTTGACGTCGTAAGTCGTACAATATCGCCTGATATTGTAGGATCGAAGGGGAAGAATTATCGAAGAAAAATTGTCTGATATCTTCGTGTCTTCTTCACTTGCACTTGGACTATTTCTCGAGGAACGACGACTGTAAGATGCGGCATCGTAAATCGCGTGTATTTGGAATTGGGATTGGTGGTATGGGGAATTTTTAAATTTGTTTACCGTCTATCCCGTCATTAGATAAATTAATAAATAAAGCCAGACAAGAGGCAATTTGGTTTTTTTGCGATACAACAATTAAGGGGATTCGAAAGAACCATCCTGTCCACTCATACGGATCCAGACGGTAACAAAAAGTGCAATGTATTCAATTTCAGCGTCCGAGATGATATTTTGCCTTTTTCCGGATGATTCCATTCGGAACATGCAATACAATGTTAATACCGACCGAGCGAGTGCTTTAAGGCGATGTGACTCCGTCGGTAACGATTTTGCTTTTCCCCATATATATTCGAAACTATTTCATTTCTCTCAGACAAACGCGGAAAGCGTTAAATTCTTTTGAACAATTTTTTGATACTCGAGAACAACATTTTTCCTCGACATACCAAGTGGCTGGGAAGAAATTCAAAATAATCGATCGAACTTGCAATAGGCTAACATGCCGACACGTGCACATCGCCTAATCAACATTCCAATTTTCTTGCGCGATGTAATTCTCAGTAACGATACGCCCAATGGCGTTCGTGATTTTTCCTTAAACGAAAATATTATGCGATTCTTTGGTGTTTTTCTGAACATTGAATTATTTACGACGTAATTTCTAACCGGATCGCATTGAAATTGCGCAGTTAATTAAGCGCAGCTTCGAGCGTGACGAGGTGATATAAAGACCGGGGATTTTGTAGGATCCGACAGACAAGAAGAACGAATCCACGCGCGAAGATATTTCAACTGCTGTGTTCCGTGTACGGTGTATATTTGTGTTCACAAAACTTTTGCTGAAAAAACCATTAGTCCAGAAGACACAACGCAAATTCCCAGTCGGTGGGAATTGAATATTTTTGTATTTTCTGCAATAATAATAATTCCCTATGGCATAATCGCTGTTTCTTCATTTGTTTTTTTAACATTAAAATGACTGTAATAAAATTAAACGTTATTTTTCATTTGTATCAAGTGAGATTGTTTCGATTCAATTAATCGCGCTTTACTGAAAAAAGAAGTATCGATTAGTTTTTTTATTTTCGAATTTGTACTTGCTCGGAGAACGCTTAGTGATTGAATTAATTGAATTAACCTTGGCATCAGTTTTTGACGCTGCTAAGAAAAAAAAAAAAAAAAAAATTCATTGGTCTGTGGTACCAAAATAATCGCCGGCAAGGCGAGTGCAGTATTCGATACGAGATAAATAAATCTTTATACTGAGTGAAAATTCCTAAAAAGAAAAAAAAAAATCAATCTTCCGATTTCGATGCGTCTTTCATTCGTCAACCTATAACTTGTGGTGTGTCTTGTAGCTCGTGCAGCGACTTGAAAATTTCGAACTGGGAATTACGACAGGATCATGCCGTCGAGATGAGCAGGCGGGTTGATAAAATCTTACGGTCATGAATATTAATTCATAGCTTATAACTGAGAATTCGTAATTCCCAGCTGATACTTATTAACTCACAAACCAGTATCTACCAGAATCTGTTCGTCAACATTAACGCATTACTACGGAGAACCGATTAAAATACATCTACCCAGCCAACAATGTTGCTCGGAAGAATCTCGGAATATGAATAAATTCTAACTGGCAATTCTGCAATAACCGGTTCTCGATTTTTTCTCGAACTAACCGGTAAAAAACGGTACGTAGAAGAAGTCACT
This sequence comes from Buathra laborator, assembly GCA_934046635.1. NCBI lineage: Eukaryota > Metazoa > Arthropoda > Insecta > Hymenoptera > Ichneumonidae > Buathra > Buathra laborator. The sequence goes on along the minus strand of OW203901.1, from coordinate 16,172,756 downwards.
CTATCGCACTCATGATGCGCTGACACGCAGGCGTTGCATATTATCGTAATTATGTTTCAATGATCGCATCGAGTTTCAAGCGGCGAGAGAACACGCGATTTTTCTATGACAGCGTAATAAACTCGATTCCTTGGCAAATGGCATCATTTCCAACCGGACTGCATCGCAATTACCTTATTAACTGAACGAGTGTTGGACTGCATCGGAAGACTATAAATGCAGAAAATTTTCCAGAATCTCGTCAGACGAGAAGATCAAATTCTCGTGCGAAGGCGCACCAACTATTGTGCTCTGCGTATGATTTTTTAAATAAATAAATAGTGTGTATATCTGTTGAAAATTATCTCAGCGAAATAATCATCAGAGTCATGAAGATATTCGGCCGAAATTACGCTTTTTTGGTTCTGAGTGCTATAATACTGATTCTAATCGGAGCCATGGATACCACTGTGAATTGCGCAACGGAGCCAAAGCGACAGCGTTATTGTTCTTTGCGAACCTTTAGGAAACTCGGACTTTGCCGTCATTCGTAAGAATTCAAAAAAACAACAACAATCTGTCGTTCATCGTTCATGAGAAATATTAATCCTACAACGAAAATTCAGTACAGTGGAACATCTCGTATTTTTGATAATTGGGAGGCATCGTCAAATACAGAAAAAGTCACCAGTCAAGTGCACGAAATGACGGTGGCGAGCCAATCGCTTAGCTAACAGTTTTCCTCTCCCCATTCCCCTTGCAAGGCTGCTGCCAATAGGCAGCGCTCTCGTCAAATATGGGAGGTTCCACTGTAAAACTTGATCTACTAGTCGCAATGTGGATGAAATAAAGTCACTTTTCTCCTCATCCCTATTGTTAGGCAATTTAATTCCTTACTGTGATGAAATGTGACGAAAAATTAATTTTTATTTTTTTATTTTCAAGATTTTAATGAAAATATGTTTAAAATATTCTAAAACCTCGAAACATTAAATTTCAAAAATGTCTGGGCGTTGCGTGTATCAGGGGCAAAAAGTTAAAAGTCGATATAATCTATAAATTGAGATCACTTTGAACGATCGAACTGAAATTTATCACAGATGTTGAGGGGTGAATACTCAATGTTTCCTCCAATTTTTCATGAAATATATGCGGTTGTTGTATTTTGCGCTGTTATCGTTTATCTGAGTTAAACGTGAAGATCAGTCCTGGTGCACATATTTCATGCAATTTTTTTAATTTCTCGAAATTTAAAAAAAAGTTGAATTTTTTTGAAACATGAAATAAAAAAATTGGTAATTATTTGCGAGGAATTGGTAAGAAAGAGGAGAAATTAATTTCTGTTACAGATATAAAAAATCTGCCGCGGTCAGTGCAACCGCACCATCGAACAGTCTGACTGATGAACACTCGTCGACAATCAGCAACTCGTAACGCCCAAGTAATTACAACGACTATTGTAACAATCGTATTAATCGAGAGGTGTTGGACTGATAATTCTTAACTGTGAGTCGAATCTTTGTGAATTCTGGTTAACGATGTACCGACGAATAAATATTGATTTGCAATCCAAAGTGTCCCGATTGACTGCTAAAAATAAAATCGATACATGATGAAGAAAACACTTTTTTAAGATACTACATTTTCGTGGAAGTTGCGAAGGGACGTGCGGTGGTAAGAAAATCCGACTATCGATATCTGCTTGATTGGTCTCAGAAAAATATTAACTATCATCCATCGTGTGATGTGAAAAAAAAAAAAAAAAAAAAAAAAAACACTAAAGAGTGAGAGTTCTATCGCCCTGTGATATGTCGAAGTTGCATATTATCAAAATTGCGTTTCAATTATCACGCGCATGAAAATTTAAATAACTGAAACTCGCGATTTTGTTTTCCTCAACAAGAAGGTAATTTATTATTCTTCGTTGTGTCTAAATTTTGCATAATTTACTACGCCGTTCCTAGCGAACTGTATATCGTAATTGCGTAGTGAATTGAGCGATTTTGCAATTTGCAATTGCCGACCAATCATCGCTTTTCTAAATTTATACTTTCGCCTTTATTCTTTTATTTTTGTTTCTTCTGTCTCGTAAAACGTATAAGATATTGAATTTTGTCCCTAATCAAGCATTTTGGGATAATTCGCGCAGACGCGCTTTGTTTTGTACTGTTTGGTCATTTAAAAATCTGGAAAAATGCTGTATCTTAAGGTGTCTTCTAGACGACCCAATGCCATTTTTATCCAAAATTGATATTTATATGCAGTATTTTTTGTTAAATAACAATTTAGTTTTTAACATCGAAAACTGTCAGAATGAAAAGAACCCTCAGTGGGACAACCCAATATTGAGATAAAACAACTCCATTAACAATGATGCACGGTAAGGGCATCGATAATTATAAATTTCCTGTAGCAATTACCTATCATGCGCTCTCGACTTTTTTCCCGGTATGCTAATTGTTAGCGGAAAAATGCGGTAAAGAAGGGTCCCTCTTTTTTAACCCGTCGTAGTCGCACATTTGTAAAGACTCGCAAAAGTCGTAGGGGTTTAAATCGAGGGGTTTAATTTTTTTTTAAGCTGAAAAGTTTGTTCACACTTGGATATGATAAACGAACCCTAAATCTGAATCCAGGAGATCATTGAGATAAGTAATAGTTACTTCGACGCGCCAATTGACCGGACCAGTTATGGTCCTCTTGTTGGTTAACAACAAATATTCAACCTTAAGTTTCCTTAAATAATAAAAAAAAAAACGTCGTTGGGAAAGAGACATAAGTCGGAGGGTAGTTGAGTTAACTGAAGTTAAGAAAAGAGGAGTCCTACTGTACAAGGAAATGAAAGTTCCGTTTTAATTACGATATGCCAATACGTCATGTTGCATATTATCTAAACTACGTTTCAATGACTACACGCCGGAATATGTAAGTAACAGAAGTTCGCAAATTTCTTTTTTAACAACAGGAAAAAAAACATACCCAATTTTTGTTCGTTGTGTCACACAACTTTGCGTAATTAATCATGTCACGTGCATCGCAATGAGGCAACTTATCGGCAACAAGCGTGGAGCGCATCGAAGAACTATAAATGCAGAAGATTTCGCTGAAAACTTCACATACAACAGTATCGAAGTTTCGCGTGGAAATAAACCAGCTGCGTTTCGTGTAAAATCATTGGTGTTCGAGTACCTCTCGTCGAAAAAACCATCAGAATCATGAAGACAACCAGTGGAAATTACATTTTTTTGCTTCTGACTACAATCATAATGGTTCTATTCGAAGTCATGGATCCCGTTTATGGGGCACCGGAGCCAACGATCGGATGTAATCTTCCGGTCATCAGAGATTCCTGGCTTTGTCGGCATCTACAGTAAGATAAATAACATCTACTAAGGTAGATGTACCGTTAGTGGCCATTTTTATTATTGTACTCTTCGAAATTCTTCGAAAGTTCTTATAAAATTTCACTGAATGATCTACTCGATTAGATTTTGTTTTATTGCTTCGAATGTGATGGCCAAACACGGTACGTCTTATCTTTCGTTACTGAAAAAATATTAAGGTTTGCTAACTCGGTAGACAGCGAAAAAACGCGGCGAATTTTGGAATTTTTTTCTTAGCATCTATTATGTCTGAATAAAATTCGATTTTTTTTTTTGCAATGTGTATAATCTGAAGTATCGTCAGAATTTGTTTTATTGATCCTTCGTAATCACATTGGATTAAAAAAACCTGTAGATGATGTAAGTATGTAGAATATAATGTAAAAAAACATCTTCGATGTAAAAGTCGCGCCAAGTACATTTGAAGAATAAGTTGCTTCTTCCTCATTTTTAGTCAAAGGTCGCCAAGTTCATTATTAGCCGTTGTATAAAAAAATATTAATACTTTTGGCCCGCCGATTTTTTTTTTAATTGCATAAAAATTTGATGAGCCCGTGGTTTTGCAAATTATGGGCGTGCCAAGTATTAATATTTTTTTAAACAACGGCTAATAATGAACTTGGCGACCTTTGACTAATTTCACGTACGTTTTTTTTTAAGAATGGGGACGAAGCAACTTATTCTTCAAATGTACTTGGCGCGACTTTTACATCGAAGATGTTTTTTACATTATATTTCACGACTTTTTGTAAAAATAAGAAGACACGGTAGATATTGTCAGAGGATATCTAAAATAAGGAATCATCATGCGTTAATGTTTATTACGTGTACCATGGGACACAGTACACACGGACGCGGAAAATCTTTCTTAGGCACTCCGCGGGCCTAACAAAGTCGTCGACGGAGTATATACCTATATACATCACCGACTCTGATAGGCGCGTGGAGCTCAGTGTTTGGAAAAACGAAATCGATGCATGTCAACAACGAGGGCATTGATCATCTTAAAATTACGTTTACTTGCAAGCTAGAAGCATATTTATATGATACATGACTTTCTACTTTTCAGTTTTACATTGTATTTACTGAATTAAAGCGTGTCGAAGAAAAAATGTATACGCGCAGCGCGTGGTCTCGCGTATAGAGTCTCTGTGGACGAGTCACGCGCAAAGGTACTTGGCGCGCGAGACTCTCCCGAGTCTCTGGATATCCCACTCCATCTACAAGCCGCGAATTATTTCTCTAATTTCTAAATACTTTTAAATGAATTTTTTAATGAAAAAGATTTCCTAAAAGAAGTTTAATTTGCTGATGGAGAATATGGTTGAAAAAAAAAAAAATTGGTAAAAAAAGAATATTACGTGCGCAGCATAAAAAAATATTCAACAACATCGTAGAAAAATGTTAAAAAATCGTTCGAGGCATCGATGGAAAAATTTTAAATAATTTTCATGACAAACAACAAATACATTTCGTTTGTTTTCTTTTTTGTTCACAGGAACGGGCGCTGATTGACGGGTGACTAAGGCTTTTCAAGAACCGTTGCATAATGACCATATAATTACATAACAAAATCCATTGTAATAATGCTATCAGTGGATGGAGGTGTTGGGCCTATTGTTGTTAATCTCGGGTAAAAAAATTGGAAATTCTGTTTAACGGTATACTAAAAAAATAAGTAGCAGCTTTTAATTCAACTCACCCCAACTACCTAATAAAATAATAATAACAAGATGAAAAAAAAAAAAAAAAAAAAAACTTTCTTAACCCGATCGCAATGTTTTTTGGAAGTTACGTAATTGATGATAAGTTGTATCGATCTAAGTCTAGAAATACGTCACAGGTATATAACATAAAAATTAAATGTGTGCAAATCACTCTTCCGAATAATAATTGCATTTATACGAACGATTACGATTTATTTTTGTTGCTTCTTAAAAATATATATTCCATTACTTTGAAGCAATCAACTTTCGTTTCCCACAATTTTTTTAATAACGCAAATACACATGTAATTTTTATTATTTGATATCATTAAATATCACATGTGAATTTTTAAACAATATAAAAAAATTCGATACATTTTACCGAAGATTTAGGTGGTCCATATAAATTAGATATATTAGGATAATCGAAGATCTACTGCAATTTTAATTACTTTTTCGTTACTATTGAGACCTTCTATATTATTAAATAATTAACTGAAAAAAGTAACTACGTTCTTCTCAAAAAGAAAAACAAAATAATAATGGATTGTTCGGCAGCGTGGTTAATCGGCGTTAATGAGTTATGATAATTTTCCATAACCGGCTTATCCTCGACAATCGCGGATAATTAATTGAGAATTATTATTGATCCGTCGAGATTATAAATACTGAATGATCTCGCGGAATCTCGTCAAATGAGAAAATTCTGCAATCGCGAAGTCAACTCCAAGTGCTGTTCTGTCCAGCGACAAAAAATCATTAATTCCGCAAGAAAAAAGAGAAAGACCGGACGGTCATTGGAAACGACCAGAGAAAAAAAAGTCATCGGATTGACGAAAGTAAAAAAGAAGAAACGGAAGAACAATTTCTTCACTGGAGAAGACCCGTAGAAACTAACGTAATTGATGACATGCGTTCTGCAAGCAGAGCTCGTAAAATTGTCGAAAGTGAAAAAGTAGAAAAAGAAGAAAGATACGAAGGGCCTGGAAAACAGCTAATACCAATACCAATGTCCATGAATGATTATTGCTCCGTGTCCGTCCGACAAGAGACCTGACGGTAATGGCAAATGCCGTTCGGTTTTGTAAGTATGACACCAATTTTTTCACTAACGGGAGAGGATTTACTTAAGGAATTCGTTCAGTGGTTGATGACAAGTCGGATTAAAAAAATGTTTAAATACCCTAAACAGTTTGGAAAACTTGTTGGAGACATATTGCGAGTCCATAGCGAGGACGATACAACAGAAATCTGGTGAAATGCACGGACACTGCACTCGTTGGGAAGCACTTGATCTTATTTTAAAAATAAATCGCGAGATCCGGAGAATAAATTTCACACGGAAAATTTGCACTCGTAGGCACGCGCGACATATACCTGTCGCGAACACGAGAACGAAACAATAACACGGAAACACGAGTATAAACCGGGAAGCCTCGACGGCGGCCCAAAACAGACGAATTATTCATCGATATTTCCGATAACGAGAACTTATGATTATTTCCGAATCCCTTCACCGATAGCAATTACAAACACTTATCGCTGATAAAAAAATCTAAAAAAGCATATTCAAGCATATTGAAGGTGCTGAAAAGATCGATTCTGCATAATATTAATTCCGAAATGTTATTAAAAATTTGATGAAAAAAAAAAAAAATTGTTCAACAAATCTCGAAGAGTTACAAATCGAAGAGTTACAACAGATGTAGATTGATCGGTCTCGGAACGCTACCGCGCCTCTCAACATCGCGCGTTCGACAAAAAAACAAAAGAAATCTACGAGAACGAATACAGAGGATACGTGCTTTCCAGTTTTGAGTAGACCCGACAACAGAAGTCAGACCCGAGCGCCAATTAGGAGAAAGGATACAGATGTTACGAGGTGGCAGTCACATCCCCCGATCGTTCGTCACGGTATGACACGGAGAGAAAATGGATTCCAACACGAACAAACGAAAAAAACGAAACAAAACGAAACGAAACGAATGGATTAAAAAATAAACGAAAGATCTGTGAATTAATAAGAGCTTTTGGCGCATAGCTCGGACCTCGAAATTGGCTGAAAATTCTAACGAAAAGCGGAAGGATGCTATCTCGTCTCGTCTCTTGATCATCGTTCGTGTGACGCCAAAAAAAATCGCGTTACAGTAGATTCTAACGAAATTAAACGTCATTATTTAGCGTCCGCCACCACGAATAAATCCTGATCCTTTGTCAGCAAGGCCGATCGATATCGTGCCAACAGACACCGAACAGCGGCATTGGATGCTCGTGTTGACGCGCCGAGCTCGCATCCCGACACTGTCGCTGCTTCCTCTTATATCACCACTCTCTATTGGTTCGACACTAAACGCTAATATCTCACTCAATTTTTACCGGACAACATTTTGCCCTAATCATTTTTTACTCACCTCACCATCATGTACCTATACGCAATTGATGTGCTAATTGTTATTTTACACCGAATAATTGGTTTTTTTTTTACAAATATCTAATATATATTATATTTTTATGGGGACTCGAGAGCTATCGCGTTTAATAATTCTTGGATCCGAATGAGACGGATTTTCTTCATTCGAAAATAATGAAAAAATTAAAATCAGGAAAGTTAATTTTATTTACGATTATATCAGCCCGACCTGCGAATTTCACGTGATTTTTTAATATCGCGTGACTACGAAGGGTCAATGACCTTCGGACATATCATAGAATCATTGGAAAAACGCTCATCATGGTATTCAATACAGGAAAACATTTTTTTATTCCGAGTCATAAAATTTCATTAAAAAAAACACAAACCCGTATAATTTTAATATGTTCCTTCCTACGACGTTTCTTAGAACGGCATATATATAGCCACCGTCCGCCGCCGTGAGTTGTGAATCTCGAATAAGGTATAAATATGAAAGGAACACGTCGCGAGCTGCTCAGACAAAGAAATCTTGCCGTCGCGAAGACAACTCTCGGCTCTCTCATTTCGTTGTTCTGCCTGTGCGTCGCATACAAGAACTGACTGTTTTTTTGTTGTTGTTTTTTTTCGGTAAAAAAAATCCTCAACATGAAAATACCGGGCGGTGGTTACGCATTTTTAATTCTTACTGCGATAATACTAATTTTATTTGGACTCGCGAATACATCGGCGAATTGTGTAGCGAAAAAACCGCCTACGGACGCTGGTACCGGTACCGGTACCGGTATCATCACCGGACCCTGTCCCACGGGTCTGCGAAAAGACAATAAAGGACGATGCCGTCCAAATCTGTAAAGTATGTACATCGACGATTATTTGTTTTATTTTCTATAAGAAATAGGTATTTTTATCCAACTTTTACGGTACAGTTGCATCACTTAATCACACTAAACTTTTTACGCCCAATTTTTATTTTTTTAAGGAGAGTACATCGTTACATTCCTAAAAAGCGAAGTCAAAAGTGAAATCGGAGAGAATTTCGAATACTCTTGCATGGCATCAAAATTTGAAAAATTTTAGCCATATAAAAAGTGCTAAGAACATTGATTTTCCACAGTAATAATTTCATTAGTTGTTATCAGATTTCATAAAGCAAATTCTTTGACAAATCATCCGGCAGATGGACTTGTTTTGCGGAAAATTTGCGGAAATTGATTCCTTTATTTTTTGTATACATATGAATTTTTTTCTAATTTTCGAAAATATATTCAGACTTGATGGCTGTCAACTCGTGAAAAAAAGAAAAAAAAATTGAAAATTTGAAGAAATTCTAAAAAAATGTCTGATACAATTTCTGTATAATGCGTCGCAGGAAGTAACTCTTTTGTAACTCCATCAGGAAAAATAGTTGGATTATTCTCTTTCCTGCAGCGACTTCGGAATGAATTCGGAATTTTTCGAGCCTTTATTTTTAAATCTCGACGAAGGATAACGTCATTTTTCTTGTTCGATAAACATTTCGACTTCGATTGGAGTATTTTTCCGAATAATTTATTTTTCGGTTAAAACCCGTATTTTTATGCTTATCGACTATAATTTGGACAAAATAAAATCTTTTCCTCGTTCTGCATTTCTTCTCGTATGTTAATAACGAATCTTCTTTTCTTTTTTTTATCAACTCAAAGGTCGTTCCGAAGTCTCGTCGGAGAGGTGAATAAATGTTATCGATCGACCCACGGCAAATCATCGACTAATTCTACGTTTCAAAAACTAAAAACATCGATTTCTTGCTTTTCAGACAAACAACTAATTACTGAAGATAATAAAAATTAAAAAAAAATATTTTTCATGTTGCAGTACTAAAAATATCTTTCCAAAACTTCGGACCACTAATGATGCCATTCTGTAATATTCATACCACCAAGAAGAACAAAAATATTTAGAAAAATTGGATTTCACGTCGACCGATGTAGAAATATTCGTCAGAATATTCAAAAATATTGATTATATAATTAATAATTGATATCATATCATATCATATTTATTAATTGATTATCAATATCGATATCATAATCGATAATTTAATTACTTAATAAATATATTAAAAATATAAATTTTTAAAACGAAAAAACATAATAATGGTCTACATATAATTTATTATTTCTTCAAATAAAATCATAAATCGTATGTTTATCATTTATTATTTATTTAATACGGATAATCAGGCGATAAAAATATTTTTTTTAAATAATTTTTTTTGTATTGTCAAATTCAACAAATGATCATTTTTAATACGAGAATAATCTTTACCGACGCGTGTCGTTTGAACTCCGAAAGTTTGTTAATTTCGAACTCGTTTCACCAGACTGAACCACTGTAAGCTCATCAATATCCAATACATATGTTGGAAACATGTTTTTCTTCTTATTTTTGTAATGTCCTTCGGAATCTCGTAAATGAATCCGCGGTGCAACGAACCGCAGTATAATGATGTAGTCGAACGAGTATCGTCTTTTCACGGTTTTTTTTTTTTTTTTTTTTTTGTGTACTCGACATCGATACTCTGCAGCGTATTCTTGTATCGCACAGTAATTCAAGTGAACATTTTTCTCGAACCTCTTATTGTATTTCAATTTTTTTTCGTATAATAATCTTCTTAAGATGATTATTACGATATATATCTATATTTCGATTTGCAAGCAAATATCTTATCTGTATCGCTTTTGGCATGTATGAAACGAATAATAAATAAACAAAAAAACCAAACGATATTATTATTTTTGTTATTATATTATCGAAACAAAGCAAAACGAATATAAAAATGAAACTATTGTTATTGTTATTTGTAATCGAATTGCTAAAAAAATCGCAACAAAATGTTTCTTATTGTTTATAAAAAAAATGGATAAGATAATGTGAATAACCACCGTCGATAATAAAAATTGTCATGAATTTCATTCCGAAATTATGAAGATTTGAAGAAAAAGAAAATTGTGTTTCTTGGGGGAAGAGATAGCCGCGGGGAAAATAAATGTTCTTTTCCCTCAGAGCGCGAAGAGTGCGGAAGAATATTTTATATCGTCTTAACGATAAACTTCGTATAGAGAAAAAAATGTTGACACGTTACAATAAATGGGTAATACTGACCTTGACATTTTCTATAGGAAATGAGGAAGATCCTCATTTCCTATAATTTTACGTATTTATATATTGCAGAAATCCTTTGATTCTCGTATCTTTCCTTATATATCCTTAAATATGAATATCAAAGAAATTTTTTACCTCGAAAGATCTATGAATAATTATTGACGTTTCTTAGATCCAAAACCTTTATTTCGAAATTGTAAGCTATGTTTGTACACAGCTTGTAGGAGATAAGTAATGTGTCCAGGGGCGTTGGGTTTATATAGCAGAAATAATGATCACAGCGGACGCGGATACTGACCGCAGACAAGAAAGTCATTGTAATGCCAATATCGAGCACAACGGTCCGCAGTATTAATGAACGAAAAAAAAAAAAAACTCGAACTGTTATTAAAGTGACAATGATTATAGAGTGAACTTTGACCGCATTGTGTTTCACACAGCGCAGTAGTCGGTGAAAAAAAAATAATTAAAATAGATGAGGTTTCCGTTCGATCGAAATGTGAAAAAAAAAAAGTATAAAAAAAAAAAGTGTCATCTACGGCGGCACGTGTTTACTAAACGGGTTTATTAACACGTGCTTCGCGTGTTCATTAGCACGCAACGCACGTATCATTCAATAACATTAAAAAATCCTTCGATGACTCAACTCGTATTAACATTTTCCTCTCCATGGAAACGCTGATGAAAATAATAATAATACTAAAACGCAAGGAACATTAAGAGCAGTATAAATACCTTGCAAAAGCAATGATAACCATAACTCTATCGAATGGTCTTTGCATTTTTTTCTTCATTACTTGTATTACTTTTCAAATTTAGAAGAAAAGAAAAACGGAAGAAAAGCGTCTCGATAAATATATTCAACTGCGAAAAACGCGTGTTACCTACAGTTCAATATAATTAATAACCAATTGATCGTTTTTTGTACACCGCTCCCGATTTCGTCGGAAAAGTCTCTGACAAAAAAAAAAATAAAAAAAAAAAACCAAAAGCGTTTTTACCTTATTTCGCGCGTAACACAAGCATCGATCCGAAGTCAATATTAAACGGGATGCACATCTACCTATATACGACGTATATGCTATATATCCGTAGGAAAGCAGTTGGTCAAGGCTTTCGTAAGTCTTCCACGGATACGAAAGAAAAACACACGCGAAAGAAAAGGAGAAAAAAATGCCGTGCGGAATGGGAGTTGCATAAGCAAGAACTTCATACGGCGTCGCGTTGCACATTCTCGTCGTGTGTGTCCCCGGTACGCGTGTGATTCTCTCATCTCTCCATAGAGTTAAAAACGACAAGGCACCGCACTGAGCGCATCCCTTTGTTCTCGTTGATCTTTCGTGCAACATTATCTATATATATCCATACAACAAAACGTGTATTACATATATTTTATATATATATGTGTATTTCTTAACAGTCCGAAATTTCGGGCGTCTCGCATCTTCGTAATTTAATAGATCGCTATCCCCACACGTGGGCCGACAGTGCACAAAGTATAACGAGTGTGTTTATACACCCGAGAAAACTCTACGGGCGGCGAAATAAGAGCTTCCGCTAAGATAAGCGGACCGGCTTATCGTTCTTCGAGACGCTACGCGCTCCAGTCGCGTATTTATCGAGTTCCGTCGTAAATATGTATATAAATATATAAAGTGAGAAGAGTTGTATTATGGATATATGTGGATAACAAAAAAATTGATACTAAAAAGACAAATTGTTGCTGAGATTTTTCTTGGCATCGTGTAATGTGAGATTATCGTTTATAGACACGATTGTGTGTCGCGTGTTCGTGTCCGAGTTATATATATATAGTTATATATTCATGATACATAATTTAATATGGCCGATCCGACTATACAGACGTTTTGTTGTCATCACAATAATAAAACTACTGACATGGCTGTCGTAATAATGCAAGAATTCAACACCGATATGTATAACACCGTTTGCATGCTGTCGTCTGCAATGGGAATACTTGGCGCCATTTATCAGGTACGTTTATTTTTATTTACTTTTTTTAATGTTGTTACGAATTTGATTTTTAGAGGTTGAATAATTATTTTTTTTTTCACTCGATTGTCACACTGCGAGTTTTGTTTGTCGAGTAGATTTTTTTTTGTTCATTATTTTTGGACGGTTGCCTTCGGTTGTTGGGATTTTTTCCTCGAAGAGATTTTTCGCACTGTTTTAAGAATTTTTCTGCGTCAAATACATTTTTGACAATTATTTTTTATAGACTCGTTATCCGCTCGATAAATACGGAATAATGAATTTTTGTTAATTTCATAGGTTTTGCCAAGACAGGTATCGTCGTCGGCGCACCGTTGGCAGAATTTTTCAGCGGCAAGGGGAAGAGATATAATCGTATGGCTCGCAGTCGCCGATTTGCTGGCATCTCTGGGTTTGTTGTATTTTTTTTTTTCCGCCATCGACTAAAGTCAAAGAAAAAAATATTTTTATTTTCATTTCGCTTTATGATTCGCAGGTGTTTTCGTCAGGTCAGCGCTGTGGATGAATTTCAAGACTATCATGCCAATGGACGACGATACTTCCAGTGTTGTCTTCTGCGCTCTCTCATCGGTCATTTTTACAACTCCATTGCCTTTTTTTTCCGTTTCTTTTTACAAAAGCTGCTTCCAATTTAATTTAAAATTAAATAAAATACATTTATACGTTTCATTTGAAAGTAAAAAAAAATTGCAGGCGTGGACTCAATACTTCTACATGGCAACGTGGATCTGGACGCTGTGCTACGCGATCGACATGAAACTTTTGCTTGGCGAGCGTCCCGGACATCCGTCCTATTATCACGCAGTGGCTTGGATTTGTCCGGCTGTTCTTACAACTTTTGGATTAACTATTCTATACATTCCCGACGCAAAGTCAGTATTTTTTTATAATTCAAATGCATCACTCGGTTTAATTTTTCTTTCTTCTTCTACAAACAGTTGTCACAATTTGACTTCGTTGTCCACCGCTGTACTTCGAATATTGCCGAATTACTGCGCAACTTACGTACTACTCACCGTCGTGATGATCGTCAATCCGGCGCTTTACATTTCGTCGTCGAAGGATTTGCAGAATGCGGTGACCTGTAGTCTCGGGCAGATAACCGGACGCGAGAGAAAACTCGTGCAAACAGTCAGACTAAAATTTGCTATGACAAATATAGTTTACTACGTCTGTTGGATACCAAATTTGTTAAATGGAATTTTACTGTGGACCCTGTGGTTTCAGTTGCCCGTTAAAGTTATCATCAGTCTGTGGTACATTATGGTACGTAATATCATTATTATTATATATTAATCTACAGTTTTTAATCGTCCAAATGCCGCGTTCAATTTTTCTTTTTTTTTTTCTTTTCTTTGCAGGCCGTTACGAATCCGCTTCAAGCGTTTTTCAACGCCGTCGTTTATCAGCGATGGGGAAAAAGAGAAAAATTTCGCACGGAATGGTGTCTCGAGATGTTGGGATTCAACAAAACGTCGAAGGAACGCACGAGCAACGAGAATCTTACGGAAGCTTCGCCGCTGCTGACACCGCAATACGGTTGTACGCCACACACGAGTATAAATGGATCGTCGTCACTCTAGAATTACAATAAGAAGAACGCGGTCCGCCGCGTCGACTGTGATACTAAAAAATACGATATATGTGTTCAAGTATTAAATTTTAAATAACATTTTTTTTCTACAACGACACATCGATTTTTTTTCAATTTTTCCATTTCCTTTTTATTTTAAAAAATATAAAAGAAAAAAAACACACATAAAAAAAGGCGTCGGGGATTCACCGCTGAAAAAATTCAATATTTTGAAAAGCGCTCGGTAGATGGCGCAGGTAACGAATTATTCCTTTGGCCAATCTGTTCTTCGTTCGTAACTCGAAAGCTTTACACTCCAGAATAATTTTCTAAAGGGAAAGAAAATTAATCAATTACATAATTTTCAATGCCAAACATCTCTACAATTTTTACAAAGGAACTGCGAAAAAAGCCAACTTATCGGACGGGTCATTTTTTCCTTTTCACAGCATTTTTTATCTATTCACTTTTTTTTTCACATCGTAGTTTCCGCTATTTAAGATATTTTTACGCGATGATAAATAAGGAGAAATTCAAGAAAATTATTTTTTCTTATTTTATTTGGACATTCGACAATGTGACACTGGAGTAACTTCGTTATTTTTTTTTCTTTTTCATCTTCTTTAAACGATTATTACAGTTTTAATCTGTAAAAAAAAAAAACGTTTCGGCTATTTATAAATAGTTTTGACAACAGTTTGAGAACAATCAGTGTTTAGTATTTTTTTTTTACATACACGCAACAAGCACCTTCGGGGTTTACGTCCGAAAAGCCATTCGTCGAAAAATAGTTATTCTTCATCTTTTTTTTTTTTTTCTCTTATTTCCAAATATCGTCTCAAATAGTACAAATTCTTCTTATTTATTTCCTTTTTTTTTATCGTTTTTTTTTTATACGTATTTACGCCCCTTCGATTATCTTCTATATATATATTTCGAATATAATACACAACGCCGACAATAGGTAACGGCGGAATATACGTAAGTTTATTCACGTTGCATTATTAGCACCGAAGACGAGGATAACGTTATTTAAAAAAAAAATTCTATAAGTACCTACTGAGGTTGCGACGAAAGAATAAAAGCGACGATATTGGAACGAACGCAAGTAAAAAAAAAAAAAACAATTTTCATTCAATGAAAAAAATGTTTTCATCGATCCGCATCCGTTGATTCAGTGGACGCAACGGAGTGAACTTTTCGGAGACGCGACTTTTTGCGACCGCAACGGATCTTATCACGGAAGGAAGTCATCGATTAATTTTTAACCGTTCTGATAATCTTTTTTTTTTTTTTTTTTTTTTTATTATAAAAAAATTATTCTTTCCGCATTAAAAATATCTTCGAACTACGAATTCGATATTCGGGGATTCGAACGGAGGTAAGAGATTCTACAACTGTCCGATTGGCGTTCGAAAAAATGCGATTTATCGGGAATTCGTTGTTTTTTTTCTTTTTCAATTTCGTATTTTTTTTTTTTTGTTAGTTTGTTTATAAATGTTTTTTTCTTAGCTTTGAAAATACTGCGATATCTCGAAATTTAAACGAAACTCGTACGACATTCTTCGATTATTAAAATTTTGTTCGAGAAATTGCCAATTGACTTAGCGACATTTTTTTCTTTCTCTTTCCATCTTTTAAATTTTTTTACAAAAATGTTTTTCATCGACTTGAAAGATGACGTATTAATTTTACGAATTTATTTACGTGCTTTTTTTTTTTTTCTTCGTTCTTTAATTATCTTTTTTTTTGTTTCTTTATAGAATTTTTTCAAAAATTTCGAATTATTCTATTTAACTTCGCGAATTCGTTGTGTTTTTTTTATTTTCTTTCCTTCTTCAATTACCGTTTTTTTTTTTAAATTTGATTATAAACATTTTTTCACGATTTCGAAAATATTTCGATACTCGAGTATCGAGTATCTGGAATTTCAAAACGAAACTCGTACGAGTTTTCTCGACGATCGAATGAAAGCTCGAAGAGCGATCGGTCATTTAACTTGGCGATAAATTTTGTCCCACTTTGATATGTTCGAATAATAATGAGAGCAAAACACGAGTCGTGTACCTTAATTAATTAATTAATAAATCAGTTAATAATAATAATTAATAATGGTATTTAAAAAACGATCTTACGAGCGAATAAAATACTATAATATAATCTCACTTAAGTAGAAATAGTTTGCGATTCGAAACGAATTCAACGTTTTTTTTTTTGTTCTTTTGTTTGTCAATAAAATTGTTTTTTCTTCCGTACTTTTTTTTCAATTTTTTTTTTTTTGTTTGTTTTCGTCGATAGTTATCGTTGCAACGTTTGGAATTCTATTGTCTCGTAAGTAGAGAGCGACTTTTTTTCTTTTTTCTTTGATTATTTTCAATGAGGATTGGAGTTTCGTTTTTTTTTTTTGTTCCGGCAGAATACGAAAAATGTTCGTTTTTCTCCTTTTTTCGGGAAGTTGGCATATTTTCGGAGAGAATGGAAAAAAAAAATATATTTATAAAAATCTTTCAAGTCCCAACGTCGCGATTACCGAGAGTCAGCGACGTTATCTCGCGAACGATCATCTCCGCTATTTTCCACGCCAACTCCTCCTTAGCCTGTCGAACGAAACGTCGTTTGTCAATTTTTGTATTTTTGTTTTATTGCTTTTTTATAACCTTAACGATCGTACGAAGAATAATAAATTGGTGGACGCTTATCGCATCGATGTTATCACAAACGCTCACCTTATCTTGTTCGATGTGTATAAACCTCTTGACGGCACGCGATAAACGAGATTCTGAAATGCGTATTACAATTTCTGTTAACATCAAAACTTGGAAAAGTTGTTTTTTTTTTGAGTTTTAATTTTCACCATATTTTCTTCGAGGATCTGGTTCGATTTCCGTCATAAATCTTCCCATGTCGTCGACATAACCGACACTCAGACTGAAACAAAAAAAATACTGAAGTGAAGTATGTCTTTCAAAAAAATGATCCAACATTTTTTTTTTCTCGAAAAAAACTGTCTGAAAAAAAATATAAAAAAATTAAAAATATGGCAAACGAAAATGTATTATTATTATATTAATACGCAACGGAACCGGAAACGAAGGAAAAAAGAAATGATTGCAATAATAATACGAAATGGAAGTTTAATATTAATTTACAACTCGGAAACAAAATTATATCCAAAACATTTTTTCGATGGCAAAAATTTAAATTACTTTCGGCTTTTCTGTTGGCTCCTGACGTAAAATCATAAATTAATGATTGAAAAAGGGTTTAATTGGCGAATTCGAAACTTCGAGCGACAAAAATTCGTTTCATGAAAAAGAAGTGATTTTCCAGTATTTTATAGTCGCTGTATATCTCTTAATTCCGATAGAATTACTAGAAAGGCCGGTTATCGTGTTCCGCAACGAAAAAATACACGAGATAAGTTACTCAATTGAGTTTCGAAAGACTGTTTTCGTGTCATCATAAAATCGATGAAGAAATGTAATAAAAATTCAAACATCTCCAGCATTTTTTTTTAAGCAATGATGCCGAAAAAAAATATTATTCTGAACCATAAAAAAATCGATTCTCGTTTCTTGGAAGGGAAATTCATTAATTGCCGATAAAAAAAGACATTTTTAAAATTCTTATCGCAATTAAAGTTTCTCCCGAATGAACCCAATCGCCGAATTAATAAATCGAATATACTTACCTTCGATTATTTCGATTAAAATTATGAGTCACATTTTTTTTGTTTTACATTAGATATGAGATTAATGGCAAAACAGTGCATATTATATTATCTTACGAGCTTTTTGTTCGTTTCCACAGTGAATCGGGATCGTAAAGTTGTCTGGAATCGATATTCATGCTGCCGTTCTTATTTCTCGTATTATCGTCGGTCAAACGACTAATATCGTTTCCATGCATCGTGGATGACGTATCTTGCGTACCGACGCTCAAGGTGCTAACTTCGCTGCTGCAGTCGGAACCTCGAATAATAATAAAAAATAACAAAATTATACATTACTATTATCATTATTTTGCTTTATCCCTCTACACTATTTATTTTCTATCTGAAATTATTTCTTCATTTTTTATTTTATTTTTTACTCAGTAGTAAACTTTTAAATATGAGAAAAGGAAGGGAAAAAAATGGTTTACCGGCTCTGCGGACACGAGGATGTTGGAGACTCGTACAGGCGCCGCTCTGAATGGTACCGATGAGCTCCGATAAGTATTTATAATACAACTGGGAAGATAAGAACGCTGGCAGGTAGTGCTGTAGCGTTCGACAACAAGAGAACAGCGATCAAAAAAAAATAAACAGATGGAATAAAATTTGATTGATGGCGATTTTTTTTTTTTTTTTTTTTTTTTTACCTTACTGAGAAAGTTATATACAACGTTACAGGGTCGATCGAAACAGTCCGGCTGCGGTCCATCGCCCCCCTCCTGACAAATATTTTGTTCGACATGAAAGCGAATCTTGTCGGTAAATCCCAACGGCATCGTTGCTTGCAAACTGAAATATCTGAAAGAGCATTTTTAAAATTTTTTGTTATTAATGGAGAACATTAAAAAGGGGGGTTTTTCTTTTTCATACTTGTCGTAAATTATCAATGCATCCGTTTGCGCTACAGCGGGCGATAGTCGTCCGCTCTTTTCCAACAGATTTTGCTTATAATTAACAGCCGTCATCCAAAAATCTAAGAGCTCCCGCTTGTTTTCGAGTTCCATGAACTGAAATTAGAAAACATAAGAAAAGAAGTTATTCGCTTTTTGCGTACAATCGGTAAACAATATAAAGGAAATCATTGAAAAAACAATGTTTCCGTTTCAATTGAAAACAAAAAAAAAGCATACATTTTCATATCCAATTTAGAAGAATCTAATTAATTGATAATCACGATAAACGGATATCTATTAAAAAAATGTACGATATTTCTGATTTTTTTTACCTCCATAAAATAGAAAAACGCAGTTTCGTTGTAAAGTATATCGGCGAGTTTAACGTCGCCGCTCGTCAATACGTCGATTTGATGCTTGCAATGAAAATCGCTTCTCAAAAAATCACTGATGTATCTAAAAAAAGAAAAAAAAATTCATATATCAATATACCGTTATTTTATAATTATTTCAATAGTTTCGGAATCCTTATAACGTTACGTTTTATTTACGCCAAAGACAAAACGGAGAAAATTTTTATTTCCGAAAGTATTAT
Organism: Buathra laborator; assembly: GCA_934046635.1. Lineage (NCBI taxonomy): Eukaryota > Metazoa > Arthropoda > Insecta > Hymenoptera > Ichneumonidae > Buathra > Buathra laborator. Next base: position 16,153,345 of record OW203901.1, on the reverse strand, counting down.
TTATTTATTTATTTATTTATTTATTTATTTATTTATTCATCCATTACTCACTCCTCTTCAAGAGTCTTGTAAACTAATTTCTGAACCTCCGCCAAGCGATTTAAAAGGGGTTCAACATTATCGCAATTGAGAGATTCCTCAGTGTCATCATTTGCCTCTGCGCTTATGCCGTTAACGGGCAACGCATCGCCCGCAACATATTTCCTGTAAATTCTCATAGCGTCGTCTTTTATCGTGGAAACCGGATGCCTTCCGGAAGTCGCGTTTCTCAGACTATCGCTCTTTGGCTCATTAACATTTGATCTCTTCTCGTTACTATTTACACTCGTCGAACGTTTTTCCGCCGAATCGTCGTTGTCGTTGTCTATCGATATTTCGTTGACTCCTTGTTTATCGATGTTTCCCGCGTAAGGTTCGCAGATGCATTCGACTTCTATCCAAAATTTAATCAACGACATGCGTCCTCTGCTCTCCATGAATTGTATAAAATATCCCAACGCCCCTTTGTCCGCGAGAATTTCTCCGAGACTTTTGGAAAGACGCGAATGCGAATACGAAACTTCGGGGGAATGATCTTCGCCAATATTTTCTTTCTCTTCCTCTTCGAAGCTATGAAGCGTCTCCGATGCGCGTGACGAGCGGTTCGCATCGTCGACGGTCCTTCCTGTTGGCTTTGACGGCGAGCGTTGGCTCGTCGATGTTGTTCTATCTTTTCGCCCTAAGAAACAAAAAAATTACTATTTTTTAATGACATTTTTTGACAAATTGCAAAATCAACATTTTCCAAAAAATGAACTTTTGAACTTTTTTTTTTGTTTTTTTTTTTCAGGTTAGGCACTCGATGTATTATCATTTTTCGACATTTCGCCGATTTTTTTCCTCTCATAGAGACTCGATTTTATTCGTATTCATGACTTTTTTTTTTATTTCAACATTTTAAGAGAATATAGAAATGTTATATATATATTCGTTACTTACCAGATTTTTTAAAGAACTGAAGCATTCTTCGCGAGAAGACGAGGCATTGTAAACAAAGCTATTGCTACACACGCGCATAAAGTTTATATTCTTTTCTCTCCGTTTTTCCTATGTTCTGCGGGTCAGTTCGTGCATTCTTTGCATCGCTTTTTATCTTTTTTCGTCGTCTTTGATATTTCTTTGCGATCGCGATTTGACTCTGTATACCGTGCTCGAGTCCGTTGCGACATCGACGAGAATTCTGTGGGGATAACGAGGATGTTTCACGTTTTATTCCATTTTCGCGAGTATCGGCATTTTCGTGAATGTACGGCGATGTTAATATTATATCGGGACAACTGTCATTGGTGTCATGCCGCGGAATAGATCGACTAATCCATTTATCTGTTCAGCCGTTACGGCGCGAGCGTGAATGCGCGTTAGTATATCGACTGTCGATAATGGAAAAAAAATTACTATTTTAGCGAGAAAACTCTTTTACGCAGAACGGACGAAATGTTCATTTTTAAATGCATTTTGAATATAGAATGCTCCAAGATGAATGCGTCTTTAATTCAAGTCATTTAAGCTAACCGTTCTTAATTATAATATAATATATTTTTCTTTGAATTTCGAAATATCGGATTATTTTCGAGGCTAAGAAAAAAAGATTTATAAACAAATAACTAACGAAAAAAGAAAAAAATACAAAATTGAAAAAAAAAAAAACAATGAATTCCTTATAAATCGAATTTTTTCGAACGCCAATCGAACAGTCGAAGAATCGGGTGAGCGTAAGGTGGCCGAAAGGGAAATCCCTACGATGCTCTTTTCGGTCGAATCGAAATTGTTCGATGAAAATGTCATGCAAATCGAAAAGATATAACGCTACGCGATGAACGCGCGAAGTCATGCGTTCGCTAATAGAGAGAAAATATAAGGTATGCGACAGCGAACGATTATTCGACGAAGACGTTCTCGCATATTTACACACTCTCCCCTTAATCTACTTTTACGATTTCAGTAAATTTAAATAATTATTGAGTGAAAAAAAGAAAAAACCATCTCCCTTCTTGGTTGGAGCCACTCTCAGTGCAAACCGTTCTTGAACTTTTTCACATAGCGGTGGCGCAGCACCTTGGGAGATAAATTACCCACAGTCGAAGTAAGTGACTGCCGATAACGCAACTTTCTTTTTATTTCAATGGGGTACAAATCATTATTTGTACCGTGCTTGTTTATTTCAACAGTACAAATAAGAACGATAATAATGACGGTACAAATAATGATAAGGTACCGTTTTTGTTTATTTCAACGGTACAAATAATGATTTGTACCCCATTGAAATAAAAAGAAAGTTGCGTTATCGACAGTCACTTATTTGGACTGTGGGCAATTTATCTCCCAAGCTGCTGCGCCACCGCTGTGTGAAAAAGTTCAAGAACGGTTTCCACTGAGAGTAGCTCCAACCGAGAAGGGAGATGGTTTTTTCTTCTTTTCACTCAATAATAATTTAAATTTACTGAAATCGTAAAAGTCGCCTTATATTTTGTCTCTATTAGCGGACACATGACTTCGCGCGTTCATCGCGTAGCGTTATATCTTTTCGGTTTGCGTGACATTTTCATCGAACGATTTCGATTCGACCGAAAAGAGCATCGTAGGGATTTCCCTTTCGGCCACCTTACGCTCACCCGAAGAATTCTCGAGGCGGCGGCGCGCGCGGTAAGAGTAATTTAATTCAAACATAATATATAGCGAGCGTTCTGAAACTCAATTACGCAATACTACTATTAAGTAGTAGGGGACAATTCAACCACGTAAACTGTGTTATTTTATTAAATATATTAGGACTGTAACAAAACATTTCGTAAATCCTAAACATATATTAAAAAATCACATGTAAACTCCATCCCAGAGAATACGCCTGGACGTTCGAAAATATTTTTTCCGAACTATTGTCACATTCCAAAAATTTCATCCAATTACATCATCAACTTTATTATCTATTTTGGGACATCCTAAAGACTGCCTACCGGATGCGCACTGATAAGTATCCGTACGGCGGTTTATCGTTATGGAATTATTATTATTTTTATTCTCAAATCAAGCGCACCGTTCAATTACGCGGTTATAAGTAATTTCAATCGTGTACACGCACCTCATTTGTAGCGTGAAGCGTAATGCAGCGATAAATCTTTTACGAACACGGTGGCAAGAATTTTCCATATAAAATGCTGATAAACATAGAGAACCATACGTATGCGTGTTACCGAAATCTCTACGATCCATTACGGATGTCTTGGTACGTTATTGCCAAAACGCTATCGTGGAAGCAATATTCGAGTTTTGATAAAAGTTGGATTTTTTCAATTATTAAGGATCCTTCAGAAGATACTAAATACCGACTTCGATCACGTAAACTGTTCGGAGCATATTCCGTTCAGAGCAGAGTCTGTTCAGAGCATTTCGGGAGTAGCGGGATATGATTAAAATCCCCGCGAATAATATCCTGTGATATGGTACAGATAAGTTATTTTTGGGATGCGTATATAAGCAGAAAGGAATCATAGAGATGATGCAGTACATACCGAATCAGTTCCGTCACCGTCGGAATATATCGCATTTTCAAAATGTTCTTAAGAATAACCCTATGCCTTCTGGCATCTCTGGTATCGACCGCAGTCCTCGTCAATGCCACTAATTCATGGTCAATTGACCAGAGCAGTCAACCATCGAAGCTGATCGTCGGACAGCGTGTGCCGGGTGACCGTCTTGTGTTGAAGCAGAGCGTTGTCAAGAGTTCTAAGGTGCTGCGAAAAGTCACGGAGATTCGGGTCTACGCAGTTGGCAAAGACGAAACGATCACTATGGTCAAACTCATTGACAAAAGTAAAAACGGTAAAGGCGTGACCCCCCAAGTTATGAGAGGTGGTCCCGGCTTCAGCGGCGTTAAACTCGGCTTCCACAGCCGTAGAGGACACGGAATCAAATACGAGGTCAAGATTTACGCTAAACCTATTCCAACAGTCACCGTGTCACAGAACTTCTCGCCAGAACAAGACTCTTAGATAAAAATAGTAAAATTGCTGTATTACATCGTTTTTTTTTTTTTTTTTCCATGGACATTGCAAATTTTGTATCGCTAAACTCTACGTGTGAATAATAATAAATATGAATAGTCAATATGGAAAGATCATTTTTACGTGTGATTCGACTGAAACTGTAGCAAAGAAATAAAAAAGTGTCATGAGACAAAAAATAATCAAAATATCCATACGATTATACAATATTTCATGTATAAAATCATTTCATTGTTCACCGCCTCGTTTCCCGCGACGTTGATAAAAAGTTGCAATAAATTAATAACAGTAACTTCTGTAGTTTTGAGTCGTCGATTTTTTTGGAATTTCCCGTCCCAAAGATCTTCGAGTTTCAATGTGAGTGTTAATAACTTTCAATGGCGGTATATCGAAAGCTTTTTTTTATCCGGAAATCTTGACAGATTCCGGAAGTTTCATCTAATTCCATCATTGACTTTACTGCTTATTTCGGGACATCGTTGAACCGCCCACCGGATGCGCACTGATAAGATCGCGTGCGACGTTTTACCGATTAGAAAAATCGTATTATTCTTATTAAAATTGATCGCACCGTTCAATTATGCGAATAATTAATGTCGATCAATTCTAAATATCGTTGAGTAATCACGTCATTTGATAGCGCGAAGTGCAAAGCAGCAACAAATTTTTATGATTCTAAATCATCATTTTCATATTTGAATAAATAAAAAAAACCGCAAAATAGTTGAAACAATTCAATACTCAAGATTTCGAAGAGGGTAATTTAAAAAAAAATGTTATATTGATATGAATTTTTCGTTCCTCCTTCTAAAAAGAACGGGGATAATAGAGTGATCGAATGAAATTACGATGTGATCGAATAAAAAAATCCTCTCTCAGTATCTCGTAGTTGGAAAAAAAAAAAAAAAAAAAATTGAATTGGCCAACGATGAGTTTTTTTGGAAACACCCTTGAAACTGCACATTTGTCAGTATCCATGAAATAAAACTCGCGTTCGAACCAACGAATCTCCGTCCAGAGCATTTGAGGACTCGCAGGATATAACAAAAACCCACGCAGATAATAGCTATCCTGTGATATGATAGAGATAAGTCCGTTTCGGGATGCGTATATAAGTAGAAACGAAAGATACAGATGGCACAGTAACGAATCAGTTGCTTAACCGACGCAATATATCGCATTTTCAAAATGTTCGGAAGAACTGTATATCTTCTGGCGGTTTTGGTATCGATCGCTGTCGTCTCGAGTGTCAATGCCGAGACTGATAATTTGTGGGAACGTACGCGTTCAAAGTACACCAAACCATCCGAGGTGACAGTCGGACAACGTGTGCCGGGTGACCATCTCGTCTTGAGACAGAGCCTTGTCAAGGGTTCCAAGTGGCTGCGAAAAGTCACGGAGGAGAAGAACTTCGAAATCGACAGGTACGAGACAATGACAATGGTCCGACTTGTCGACAAGAGCACAAATGGTAAAGGAGCTACCGCCCAAATTGTAGGAGGTGGTCCCGGCTTCAGCATCGTTAATGTGATCTTCAAGAGCCGTAGAGGACACGGAATCAAATACGAGATCGAGATCTATGCCCGACCTGCTTACCAAATCAACAGTCAACCGAACTTTTCATCATGGGAATAAAATCCGTAGACAAAAAACATAAACTGCTGTACTGCTATTTCAACTTTGATTTTGTTTTGTATTTTGTAATATGGTTTCAATGTGAAAAATCGATTTTATGTCTATTTCGATCGCAATGGTAGCAAAGAAATAAAAATATTTCATATAAGTTAAAATTTTCTTTGTAACGTAAAAATATCCGTATAATGATATATTATAATATATAAAATTATCCATATCCATCCATTATTCATTATCCGTGATGCATATTATTTCCATATTTTAAATTGTTTCATTTTTTACCGCTTCATTTCCCGCGATGTTGATAAAAAGTTGAAATGGATTAATTGAAAGTAATTTTAGTAGTTTTGAGTCGTCAATCGGCGCGACGAATTCCGAACATTGGTACCTTTACCTCTTAGTATTGACTCCTCTGATATTAATCGATAGTTGAATTTCTCGAAGCCCGCGGTGAATTTTTCGACTCAAATACAACACACAGTATTTTCAAGCCTTTATGCTTGAAACGTCTGATAAATTTCAAATAAATGTGTTAGAAATTTGCCAGTATAGGTACTCGCGACGGTTTTTCGCGGATTCTTATCAATAATCATCAATTGCCCTTGTTACTTTGGGACATCGTCGACACCACCCACCGGATGCGCACCGATAAGTACGCGCCCGACGCTCTATCGGTATCAGTGGTCATAAAAAAAACATTTTAATTAACAAACCCGAAAAATAGTGAAAACGCAACTCGAGTTCGATCCCCACGAATATGTGTCCAGAGAATGTTGAAGACACGTGGGATATAACAAAATGCCACGCAATAATAATAATATGCTGTGTTTTAATGTGCTGTGATATGATAGAGAGATAAGACCGTTTCGGGATTCGTTTATAAGCAAACAGGAATCATCAAGTGGACACAGTAACGATTTAGTTGCTAAACCGACGCGATATATCGAATTTTCAAAATGTTCGGAAGAATCGTATACCATCTGATTTTTCTGGTATCGATCGCGATCGTTGCTCAATCATCTGCGATCAGAGTCGGAGAACGTATCGACGGTGACAGTCTCGTCTTGACGGACAACGTTGTCAAGGATTCCAGATGGCTGCGGAAAGTTACGGAGGAGAAGCTCTACATCGTCGACATACCCCGAGAAATCACAATGGTACGACTTATCGACAAAAGCACAGATGGCAACGGAGCAACCGTTCAAGTTCTGTCGGGAGGTCCCGGCTGGGCAACGTTCAGCGTTGGCTTCACAAGTCGTAGAGGGAGCGGAATCAACTACGAGGTCGAGATTTACGCCAAAGAACATCGCGAAGGAATCCCCAATGAACAGAGGTTTTTAGAAGATCGCAACGCGTAAATAAAATTTTTACAATCGATCGAAATTGTAGAAAAAGAGAATAAATATATTTCATTGTTCAGTCGACTTCTTTCCCTTTAAATTCATAACAAGTTAAAATGGATTAATAAAAGTGCTATCTGTAGTTTTTAGTCGCCGATCTTGTTCAATATTGTCAGTTTTTTCGGAACATTGTCGTCAAAAGATAATTGAGTTTCAATTTGAGTCTCGAGGACGTTGAGTTCCGATCGACGCAATGACATTCGGCGCGAAATACCTAATCGCTGTCGGAAAAAAGTTCTCCGGATGGTGTCGCACTTTGATAGAATGTGATATGAATATTATACAATAATTGGGCGCCTGACAGTCGGAGATAATTAAAACCAAAAACGAAACAAAAAATTGTTAAAAAAATTTTACTGCGCGTTCGTTGTATGTGTGTACAGTTGAATCCTTTGAACGCTGAAAGCCCTGAAATTTCACCACCTATGCGATGTGGCTGCTACGATGCTAACAAATCGCATTAACTACATAAGTCACTCGGTCAGTCGGTAAAAAATCGATTTAATTTAATCGAATCGAAAAACAAGTAGGATTTTTTAGATCGAAGTTAATCGCGCAAAATTCTAATGGAGTTATGATTTTGATGGAACTGTCAGCCATTTCCAAATAACAGGAAAGGCGATTCGTTGCCATTGTAGTATCTCTCAATGATCGACACTCATTCGGATTATTAATTAATTGGCGAAAACACGAAAATACATTCGTTAGAGTTCCGGCGACGACTGCTCTATAAGTAGGTCATCAAAATTTTGTTGATATAGGTATACCTACTCACGCGACGAAATGAATAATGCTATTTTTCCGATAGGAATCATGAATCGTAAAGCTTTATTAAGGCGGCAAATGTATTGCAAAATTTGGAATTAAAAAATATATATCATATGGAATTGACTATTCACAACGCGTGGCAATGCGGCACATTAGTGAGTTATATGATCTTTCGTATCAACAGAAATGTCTCAATGATAACCGATTAATGGTTAATGAGAATTTCGTAATCTCGGAAAGAGAGCTCTTGGCCGTCGTACGGAATGTAGAGACATCCGTGACTCGGTTGAATCTGCAAGAAAAATACTCGGTAATGATGCATTATTTTAACTGTTCTTTTTTTTCTCATACATTGTGAGATAAGCATTATTGAGAGATGCCGTTTTGTTATTTACGAACCTTGCCAACGGTCAAAGCATCGTTATGGTAAACACGACCTACGTAAAGGGGTTCACCCTCTGCTGTTCTTCCGGCAACGAATGCGTCATCGGGAATTACACCATTACACGCGTATTCCCAGGAGAATTCACTGAGACACAGCACCTGTTTCAACCACAAATTCGTTATATTTTTAAACAAGTCTAATTTCCAGATAGACAGACGGCAGCAAATGCGATACATGACGCAATTTTTGCGGCACGCATTGGAAAGCTTAAAAATTTCAAAAATTTCAAAAGCTCCACCGGGCACCCTGTTTTCTCTCGTAATATTTTCATCGAAACTCACGCGTGATTTTCCTGTGATATTCGATTCGACAGTTAACTGCATTTGCTCTCCGTGTATTGTACGATCGTATCGAAATTTCGTCGAAGCTTATAGCAACAACAACAAAAAACCAAAACGCGGAACATGCAGACTTGCGATCGGGGAGACGAAGTGATTCAATCCTTCGAAAGGATTCGTGATTTCTTTCAATTTTTTTATAATTCTACAACAGCGTGAAACCTTTGTTTTTCCATCACTCTAATTGCTGACGAAGTTAGAAAAATTGCTCGATACCCTTAAAAGATGATAAATTTGTTGCTGCGAGTCATGGATAGCCAATCAATATTTTTCACCTCATAGTCGCTTTTGAAATGTTCCGCTCCGCCGTAGGCGACGTACGCAGCATCCTTTTGGGGCATTACTTTCGCGGGAATCATATCACCGTCGTGGAAGGCACGACCGACGTAGATTATGGCACCGTCGACATCGCGACCGCCTTCCACAGCGTTGTACGGCATCGGTTCTCCTGGGGAATTTCTTACCCACGCGAATGACGCTAAGAAGGATCGATGTATAACATTTTTTCTTTTTTTTTTTCAAAATCTCGTGAAAATCGATTGAATATCAATGACTGTAATCTCAATTCGCGTTACGTCTTCGTGTAATTGATATCGAATTCTATAAAACAGAATTATTGTCCTTTTTTCGATTCTTGCTGATTGAAAAAGAAAACTATTAAATGATTCGTTGTGCCGGCGATCATTATTATACATTTTAAATATAAATGTTTAAATTTGCGAGCTGATGCCATGAGACGCCCCCAACAAAATCGAATATCGAAAACCCGTATCATATTTCGATTTGTATTTATAGTTTTTAATGTATGTAGCGATAAATAACAAAAATATGGCAGAAGGCCTCTCGATTAATGTGTATCTTCGCCACGTTTCAGTCGACTTTATCGAATCAATAATATACTTATTTTTTTTAATAAAGTTGTTATTTTATCTTAAATTTTATGTTGATTAAACGGGCTGTTGAAATATAATTTTAACAAATATATTATACGACCGGCTTACCTGGCATTTTCGTCGATTATTATTCGTCACCGCTGAAAGTTTGAAACAATATTAGGCTCATCAGATTAAACTACTTCTCTCAACGGGATAATAAATACCAATATCGCGAAACTTTTAACACATTTGTCACGAATGTCGGTATTTATTTAATATCCTCTGAAGCACCTGCTTTATCTTATGGTGTTTTTTCTTCACTATCGGATTAGTTACCAGTCTCCGGACTATAGATCGTCTCGACTCGCAACTCCTGTAGCGTCAAGCCGACAAAATCTGTAACGAATCAATTGTTCGAAAAATTCGAGCAAATTTAAATGGTATAAACAGAATGCAAAAAAGTGTATCAACACAAAAGTATCAATTCGATCGTGAATTTTTGAATTGTTGAGTTCGTAATATTACGCGTTTTATTACATTTTTGCCAAATGAAAATAATTTTCATTATTTTTTTATTCACCTCATAGAATGCCCAGTGTTTGATATTGAAATTTAATTCTTTACCGCGTATTCGATAACGCTTTTCGAATATAATTGCGACGAATAATAGCGCAATAAAAAATTGACCTTACAGGCGTCGAACACGAGTCACGCCCCTTTTTTCGAGTAATATCGATATTCGAAAATTTTTGTCATTGTTTCTATTATTTTTTGGGATATCATAGTGTAAGTACTTACCTTGCGGAACACGAATTCGATGACTGTTTACACTGCTCTGGGATTCGCGATATTACGGAAATAATTCACCGGTAGCAGAGAACGCGACGATTGGCTTGTCTGGCGCGAGACGGAATGCCGGCTACCAAGGTCTTTCGATGTAATTCCTGTTGGATGAGCTATATATATGTCTGGATGAGCGTGCGGAGGAGCGTTCTCCATGTACCACAGTCTCTCAGATCGAAAGAGGATGATTCATCATTGCCGAATTCTCGCTCCTAACATTCATCGAGCCGTTACGACATGCGCGTTAACAGAACCAAAATCCCGCGTTCATTGGTTGTCAAATTCCACAAAAAATGCAAAAAAAAAACACAACGGGAGTGAAAAATATAGTTTTTTTTTTTTCGAGGTCGAAGGTCACTTCAATATGTGTTATCCATGACTATGTCGAGTTTACGAAAGGTGAATCCCCACGATGTTCTTTACGGATATCGATTGGTCAGTTATTTTCAGCTGGGTTCGCCGGTCCACGCCGGTATACTTATTACAATAATTTCATTTCTAACATGAATTTAATTAATGGACGAAAATGAAAAAATATAAATGAAGATATGTACGAAATTTACTTTAAGCATAACGATTTCGATCGGCATTTATGCGTTCGAGAAAATAGAACGAGGAGAAAATTCATTTTTCGTCGGTTCGTCTCGCGTCGTATGTCGAGTTCTTAACTCGGACTCATCTATAATTCATTACGATGCATCTCTATCGTATATGTAGAACTTTTTATAAGATTTACATGTCGCATGCATTTTCATAAAATAACAAACAGTAACAACTGGTAAATCCCGTGTTTACGTGATTTGTTTTTCCATACAAACGTCAAGCCGGCTTTTTTATTTTCGATCGTAACGGAATTCCCAAAGTTTATTTATAAATAAAAGTACGATGGGATTGTCGACAATTTTAGAAACGCTTTCTGGCCGTGTAGGTGTTTTTAACAACGTATGCTGAACGATACTTACTTTTTATTGAAACGCTCGGAATCTAGTCGTCAACAATAAAAGGTTCACTGACAAATAATTTCCGTTAACCTGTTTTGATTCGATGTCGATAACGAGCGAGTTGTCGTTACCAGACATCGTTTGGTAAAATCACTTGTAGCCCGTTAAACTAAATAGAAATTTGCGTTATCGATTGCCACTCCCTTCGACTGTTGGCAATTTATCCTTCGAGTGTTCGAGTGTATTCAAGAAAATTCGTCGAATCTGATTCCGAGTGCAAACATTACACTGAATTTGGCAAAACGAGAGAGTTCATAGTTTCCCCGAGAATACAATAATTTATGCGCCACAATTAATCACCTGTGTTAAATAAAGACATTCTAAACAGCAAGTATTCTTATTTTTATTTTTATTCGAATGAATTTACGCGCTTCACAAACATATCGCGCGATATATCGAACTTCGATTTAAACTCGCGTGTTCATAAAAAAAAAAAAACACACACACACACACAACACTCGGTCGGTAGGGGGATATGAAAAAACGAAATTATCATTTTGTGGTTATACACGCGCAATAATAATTTTTTATGCTATCTTGTCACGTTGTCAATAGAAACTTTTGTTAAACGTGAAAACAAAAGCCATACAATATTTTAGTATTGATATTATTATTTAATGATATTATTCAACGTCGACGTTACTTCGGTTGTTACGCGATAATATAGATATTGTGTGTTTCTATTTTTTCTTTTTTTTCGCGGCGTGATTGACAATTGAGATGAAAACATGGCATTGAATCCGCAACGGACCAAAAGTAAAATACCGACGATACCAGGAACCAAACCTTCCATACAAAATGCTCAACTTCTCATATCCACGGGGATTCCGTCGTTGGACTTTATGATAGGTTTGTCCCGTCGCAAGAGCGTTGCCTTTACGAATGTTTATTTTTATCTTGATATCGATGACAATCCACTGTTTTTTTTTTTACAGGAGGCGGACTGCCGATAGGATCCATCATGTTAATAGGTATTTACATCGGATCTTTGCTTTTATTTAAATTATCCATTTTTTTTTAATATATCGCCAAACAATGCGTTATTCTAATATGTTTTTATTTATTGTTCCCGGAAGCATAAAAATATGAATCGGTATTCGCTAATACAATGCTTCGCAGCTTACGATTCGCATATCCTCTCTTAACGCTAAAAAATGTGTTCTTCGCGTCTAAGAAATTCCAATGCTGTAAAAAAAAAAGTGTGTTAAGGATTTAAAAGAAAAAAATGTATTATAGCGCGTAGCGTTGAATGTTTTTTCAAAAGTTTGACGAATGATGTTAAAGAATTAGCAAAGAACATTCATTGTTCGTTCGCATTTTTCGTACTTATCGCAGCGCCATGAAACAGAAAATAATTTTTTTTAACGAATTTTGCGTAAATGCGATGGAACAAAACATAAAAAAATGATTTTTCAACTTTGATTTTACAGAGGAGGACACATACGGGAATTATGCAAAGGTGATGTTAAAGTACTTTATGGCCGAAGGAGTTGTCTCGTCGCATCCGTTATTCGTTGCCTCCCGTGACTCTCGACCGGCGCAATTGATCTCGGAAATGCCGGCGGTAGTAGCAAATTCCGGTGCGACTCCCGACAGCAAAGTGATGGATCCGCAGATGCAGATAGCTTGGCGCTATCAGAATATGAAAGTCGTCGACTCGTCGCCGACGGGCAATCAATCGTTCGGTCATTTTTACGATCTGACGAAACAAATGGACATGGAAATCGTCGACGACGCCGACATAACGCTTTGGGACGGCGAGAACGGAAAATGGAAAGCCGAAGCATTTGAAAATAGCGCTTATGTAGATTTATTGAAGAATATTCAAGAAAGCCTGAAGAACGGAGAATTTCTCGTATCGGCAAAACCGGAAAAGAGAAATATCCTCAGAATAGCCATACAATCGATCGGCTCGCGTTTGTGGCTATCCGACACCGAAGACGCGACGCACAACGATCTTTTACGATTTTTGTACTGCTTCCGCGCTATAATGCGTAGCGCTTACGCTGTCGCTACAATAACCGTTCCAACGCTCAATTTTGACAATAGCGTAAGCGTCTCTATTTTTCCGTAACACACGCGCGTGTCTCCGTCGATGAAATATATGTGATGAATTTTCGTCGTGTTTGAAGGACGCGCTGGTGCAGCGATTGGAACATTTGTCGGACACGGCGATAGCGTTAGAATCTTTCATGGGATCGCCGAAGGAGACAAATCCCGTTTTCAAAGATTATCACGGACTGTTGCACATTAAAAAATTGGCTGCGATCAATACATTGGCTCCGCACTGTCCCGAGTCTTTCGATCTCGCGTTCAAAATGAGACGCAAAAAATTTTTGATAAAGGTTTCGAAAAGTTACAATTTCGTATAGAATTTTAACGATATCGATATTGTTATATTGATATTTTTTATTTTTTCAGATTCTTCATCTGCCACCCGAATTCGCTGACTCAACGCAACGCGAACAAGACGACAGCGTTCCCTCAGCAGCTGGCTGCAGTAGCGGATCTGGCAAGAACCTTCTAGATTTTTAAACAATCTTTAATAAAAAAAACAACAACAACAACAACAACTTTTTGAGTACAAACAACAAGAAAAAAACAAAAAAACAAAAATAGCAGGGTAGATGCAACTGTTCCGGACGCTACAAAGTCGGATCTCCTATTTCGTCGATAAGCCCGTGATAACAATCCAAAGGGTTATCTTCGGGATAATTTATGTACATAAAAATTGCGTTCTCTATTCGCATAGAAAGGATTATAATAAAGATCGCCAAAGGATACTTAAAATTACGGACATATTGTATAAAGAGATCTATCGATCGCAAAAATTACGTTTTGGAAAATGATGAAATAATTTCGATTTTTACGTTTCTTTTATTAAAATTTTCATTATTTATTTACAATGTATTTGATTATTATTAGTCAAATAATAAAACATCGATAAATAATATTTAAGTTATTATTAATGATTCAAATGATACAATGTTCGGATTTTGATCTTTGTGACTGTGCGACCAGAACTGTTGCATGTGCCCTGCGAGTCTCGAATAAATTTTATATTTTCTAAGAAAGTTATTTCGCTTGAACTTCCCCCGCGATCTGCTCATCCACGTGCGGAGAGGTCGCGGTTACTCTCGCGTTTACCCTATTTAGGACGGGGAAAATATACGCGATACGTGAGGTGAATTAATGCGTCGAACTCTGGTGGCGGAGATAGGCTTCGTGAACACTCACAATAAATGCGCGGTGGGTAACTATCTCCGTGGTGGCGTGTCGGAAGAGGCGCGGTTCGTTTACCAAATGCGCGTAAAACTATCTATGGCGATAGGGATACATGCGTATACCCTTTGGAAGTAACGAAAAAAAAAGTCACTTTTTTTCTTTAATAAATCCCACAAATCGGAACTAAAAATAAATATATATAATAATAAAAATAATTATAATATTTATATAAATGTTATATATATATATTTTTTTTACATATAATTGATTTTTGTTAAAACAATTATTTGAGTTATTATTCGAAAAAATAATTAAAAAAAAAAAAAAACCAATTTTCGATTAACTGATAAATTATTACTTTTACCTTCGGTTTGAATGGTTTTCAGATAAATTTTCATGTCCAATGCGAATTTTCGGTTATTCGCTCCAATTGATTTGTCGATTTAACATTTTTTTTTTTTTTTTCGATCTCGTAAACGAAGTATACGCGCTTAGCAGTCGAGTTACGTGTAAACGAGTGTTTACTTGTTTAGCGAAATGATCCGTGTTCACTCGACCGTACCGACGACAATCGAGCTTTTCAACCCCTCTTCCGTATCCGCGACTTCCTTCCGGTTCCCCGGTGTTGCCTGCGCGAGACCCGCGGGTCTCGCATGAGGGCTTCTATAGCCGCAGCCGGCCGACTTCCCCGCTTACAGAATTCCGCTGTTAATGCATCGCACACACGGAGTACACAACTATGCCGTCAGTCTTGTTTCACAACTCGAACCGAAGCATTCAAAACCATTTCTTATCTACTGGAATTTCCGTGTTTTTTAACTAACAATTAATATCGAATAAAAATTATGACATTTTTTTTTAATAAAAAAAAAGTGATTTGGTAATCTGCTCTGTGATTTCTTATCGAAAAATCATGAAGCTGCGTGAAATCAATATAATATTTAATAGATGACAAGTGTTGGACGTCGGCGATTGTAATTGATAAAAATTTAAATCGAAACTTTTTGTTGTTGTTGTTATTATTATCGCACAATATGGAGACACGAAGGCTCAGCGCTTCGAGAGCTTTCGTTTGCTGCTCGAACATTGTTTTTCTCGTAAGTGTCGTTCGAGACTCATTTTTTTTTTTTTTTTTTAAATCCACTATAATAATTTTACAATAAAAATTATCGATATGTTAATAATAAAAAAAAAACAAATTATTTTCCTTCCTTTTAGATGTCAGGATTTGCCCTGATGTCGTCGGGCGTATTATTGTTGGCGGATAGTGAAAGAGTTTTGCTCTCCCGACTACTGGGACCCGGCGACGGACATACCGATCAACCGCTTTTCTATTATTTGGCATTCGCTATCGTTGGACTTGGATTCTTCATCGCCATAACCGGAATACTCGGATGTTGGGCTTCTTGTCTTTTCAATTGTTGCATCACCGCTACCGTAAGAAGAACCACTCAATATTTTTACTACATTACGCAATTTTTTATTCTACAATAAAACAAAAAAAATAAATAAATAAAACAACGAAAGCAAAGGAAATTAAATGAAAGCCATTAATTAATGTTAAAGTAAACGTTTTTTATTAATAAAGATCTGTCATGAATAAAAATAATGAAGAATAAAACAATGCTAACAATATAAGAGATTAATTTTAATCGAAAAAGCATAAGAGCGTAAATAGAGAGATGGGCCGATAAATTAGCGCCGTTGCCGCGGATAATTCGATATAATTGGTTCCACACTCTTTGCATGTGATGCTCGCGCGGAGATATTTGCATACGAAGCCAAGGAGCAGCCGAGACAGAGATTGTTGAACGTGGAAAAAAAGAAAAAATAAAATAATAGTGGCGAAAGGAGGAGAAGAGAAAAGAAGAAAACAAGGCGATTGCTAACATGGTTCGGCGGGGATCGGTGGTCACGCGCCGTCGCCCGGAAACGGATCTACAACGAAGGAGGGCGGCGGACGAGGCTCTTCGCATATCTAAAAACATTAATTATTCCAATGCATAACGTTCGTTAAGTTCGCTCTGGACGGTGGGCACGATGTCGGCACGAGTCATCGTTTAAACGCGATCGTGTTACTTAGACTCGCGTCCAGATTTTTAAACATTTTCTGGCATTCCTCGAAGGAAATAGGTTTTGAAAAAAAAAAGAAAAATCTTATCTAACATCCGAATGTCTCGCTTGGATGGAAATTTGTTTATAAATCTTCGACGTTTCCCATGACGTTGACTTATATATCCCATTTTACGAAGGGATGTTATAGTAAACCTCTGAACTCTACAAATATATTAAATATTAAATATATTGAGGAAAAGTCCAAAAATTCTTGTCATGTAGGGAATAATTCGTTATTTCGACTCTACTCGCTGTAGCGATGGAACGTATATATTGAGAAGCGAAGTCGACGAATTAAATTCTGATCAGAGCTCGAAATCTAGGCGATTATAATAATAAAAGTGGTGATAATTTGCTATTTTTTAATTTAATTTTCACTGTTACAGTATCTGATTGCGATAATACTACTGCTGCTCGGCGAGTCTGCCGTATGCGTTCTCGCGGTATTCTGGCCGCAGCTGCTGGGGGTCGACCTGCGGCCCGTACGCCTCGTTCGAGCCCTTCAGCGAAGTTACGCGGTACCCGGACGCGAGCAATTCACCGCTGCGCTGGATCTCGCGCAGACGATGGTCCGTGTATACCGTTGGTACTCGCAATCACCCCAAACACCTGGTTTCGCCTTTTTTTTTCTTGTTGTTTTTTCCGATGTTTCCCCCGCGAGTGTAGCGGCGCACGAGGTCGATAATGCGCGAGCGCTCATTTCCGCTTCGGCAATTCCCTTCTTTCGAATATAAAAACTATATGCGCATACAATGTGAAATGCCTTTCTACGACTAGTGATTGCTATTATCGTATAATTAACAGTTCTCCTGTTGCGGCATTAATGGAAGCAGCAATTACGGAACATCGTGGTGGCGACTCCAGGAAGTCGGTCGTCGAGAACTCGTAGTACCGATTACTTGTTGTAATCTCAACAATACCGACGATAACGAAGCCTTTCTAAATCCCGAACCCGTCGATCTTGGATTGTGTCAGATGCTCAATCCTGCGGAACATCAACAAGCGCGACACACCGTCGTAAGCATAACACGAATTATAAATCTTAAATTAAGATGTTTCCGACGATACTATGCATTGCGTGATTACTTCATATCAAAGATTTTCCGTATAATAGAGTATCGAGAGATACTCTAAGAAGCCGTGTAAGTTTCATGGCAAGGTGAATGCTGAAAGACTTTTCTTTTTTTTTAAATATATGAAAAGATTCGGTCGGAAAATCGCTTCTGGAGATTCTGGAAATTCCACTTATTATTTTTTCGAAGAAAATGTTTTTTAACGCATTTGTTTTCTTTCGATTTATAGAGTTTTCGAGATCCGAAAGTGGTAAGTCGGGGGAATGAAAAATGAGAAAGCGAATCTATGCAAATCTATTCGCGGCCACTTTTCGATATGTCGTTTGGCCTCAATAATCCTAATGGTAGTTGAAAGGTTTTTTTGTTGTTGTGAAACTCGTGTCACCGGTTAAATTATCGGTAGACGAACACACATTGGAAAGGCTGATATTACGCGCTCTACCAGCATCATCGCACTTTACTTGCGAATTCACGGCGTGAAACGATGGAAAGCAACGAGATAAGGAGTTATTATTAGAGAGGCTTCGCGACGCCTTCGTATTCAGACCACATCGACAGGTTTTCACATGTATAATATGTTAGTTAAGCTGAAAGGACGCGCCAATGCGCGTCAAATAGATGTATACGAAGACTCTTTCGTATTGTATTCTATGCGGAATGCGGAATTGAAGTTCCCGGCAATAGCTGTGAATTCTTCGATTGTAGATTCATGTCAGAAAAAAATTGCAATAATTTTTTATGTTGTATTATTAGTTAAAATTTTTTTTTTTTTATTTACATTTGTAATATTTTAGGGATGTCTGGAGATGATAGAAAAATGGACACAGGAACAAGCGCTCATTCTTCTGGCTGTTGGTTTGGCAGTTCTCGTCATCGAGATCAGCGCTCTCGTCAGCACTTTCCTCGCGTGTTCGAAAATCTCTACGAAAAAAAAATGTCAAGCTTCAACCTTCACGTCTACCCAGACGCTGAGTCCTTTCAGCGAAACAGAACAAGAATTCGGTAAATTCGAAATGCGCATATTGAAATATTTATTTATGATGGGGTCGGAAAAATAAACTGAAAGTTCTCTTTTTGCATTAAAAAAAATGAATATATTGTCCTATGTGCAGAACAATCGGAGAAAATATATGAATTTGTAATTTTGTAGATTTCTTAACCGATGAAAGAAACACCATGAAATTCTAATAGCTCCGAGTTAATTATTAAATTAATAGATCGGCAATTAATGCAAATGACAAAACATCCATTGGTTTTAGGAATTGAGAATCGAATGCACATGACGGGTACGACTTTCGGCGCAAAGTCATGAAGGTGGATAGAGGGCAACGAGGAAAAATTAACTAAATCACAAGCCACCGCCACCAGCGTTAACAGAACAGTTGAAAGTTTCGAAGAATCTTACGGAGTTCGTCAGTTGGAATCCCGTCTACGCTCAACCGGCAAGTCGATAATCGAGGATTGGCAAAATTCCAACGATCGTTACGACGCCAATATTTCGCGAAGCGAGAATCATTATTACGAGGAGCGGCCGATAGACGTCGGTACGGATCCGAACGGTCCGACGACGTCGCGATCGTCGCAAACGCAATCAGCTTCGAGAATTTTACAGACAGTCAATAAGCCAACGTGTAAAAACGATCGGACGGACGATAGAGCGGAAAACTCTTCGAGGAATGAGAGAAGAAATCAAAATAACGGAACCGTGCGAAGTATACCGATAAAGGATTATCGGGCGTCTCTGGTTCACGACATGGAAACGCTTCGAAAATCCGTTGTGCCGCAACAACAGTTCGAGTCTTTGGTATCGGAACCCGAAAAAAACGCGCGTACCGCAAACAAGCGACGTTCCCATTTGAATTTCACCTCCGCATCTCCAAAAGCGACGGAATTTTCTCGAGCCTCGCAGAGATCGAAAAATCGTCTGGAATCCGTCGCGAGCCGAAGTCGAACACGACGAACCGATCGTAAGACTAACGCCGATGGATTCGACGAAAATCGTACAATCGAATTCGTGCCGAGCTTTCGATTCATCGACGACGAACCCGTCGAGATTCTCGTCGACTCGGGTTTTCACTCGCGTCGCGCATCGTCCAGAAGACACGAGAGACGAACGCCGGCGATGAGAGACGAAGCTTTGCCGAGTTTTCGAAACTCAAACGATGCCGAGAGAAACGCGAACGACGCGATGGAGAACACGAGAGACGAAAGCGTTGATCTTCGGTGTGGCAATGTTTGCAAAAAGATATCGGTTTACGAGGGTAACCTTCCGGGTTCCTCCGGAAGATCCGAGAGAGGGATCGTCAGACAAGAATTCAATGGAAGTGACGATAGAAAACGTCATCGTACTATCGGCGTTCCACTGGTCGGGATGCACAACGCATGCGGACTTCCGGTTATCGCTCATTGGCCGAATCGTCGAGTTTTCGGTACGTTACGACTTCCGGGAAGACTCGTCGGTAGTCTTCGTCGCGCGACCAGTCGCCCGATATCCTCGGAGCGTCGTGGCGGCACGCAGCCGAAAAAAAAAGTTCCGCTGCCGAAAACGCCGCGTTGCAAAGAGGACGAGGAACTTCCGGTTACCGAGAGAACCGAAGAGTCGACCGGAAGTATGGCGAGAAAACGAATACTTAAACGTCCGTCGTTCAAAGCCGGTAGAAACAATGTTATGCCGTACAAACAACGATATAGCAGAAAAAATGGCGCTAAAACGACGAGTTTAGAGGGTAAATCGCTTGCGATCGGCGGATCTTTTGGAAAAAGAACGACGACGACGACGACGAGACGTAGCGTCAAACGATCGACTCTGTACGCCAAAGACGATGGTAACGAAGCCGCTGAAGTTCTTACGAATCTTTGCTTAAATCCACTCGCGAGAAACAAAGGCGCCGCGAATATGATTTGGTGATGCGGCATTTTTTTTATTGATATTCTGAACTGAAATTTTCACTCCCCAATCTGAACTCAAATTATAGATTCATTTATTCAAAAATCAAAAATCAAACATGCGCGCGAATTTAACAAAGCGAAAAAAACAAAAAATACAGCTTTCGTAATATAAAATGCCAAAGATTTTTTCAAGTTCGTTGTCGACTGGATATTTTTATTATTTATTACAAAAATCGTTCTTGCTGCCCTCAGGTGTAGATTTTATGGTTTCATTATGATAAAAATTCGAGCTTTATATAATTATTGTATTGTAACGATGTAATTTTTTTATATTTTTCTAATGATTTTTGTAATTTTGTGCGGATAATATCAATAGTTTTACGAATTTAGCGATTATGTGTGTGTAAATGATTTGCGCGACGATCGATTGTTCAAGGTTTTTTTTCTAATCGCTTCGGTCGCGTGTCGCGTGATGTTCAGGAATAAACACGAGATTACAATAACGCTTTGCATCGATGAAAGCGTCTCATGCATGCAACCGAATATGGATTTGTTACGGAAAAGAAAACAAAAAAAAATGAATGTATTACCGCGAAAATCGATATCGCGCTCGCGTTTATGCTGTGAGACGAATAAAAAGTGCAGTTTTGTTGACGAATGTCTTTTTTTTTTTCAAGCGTTTGTTCGATTTAATTGACATTTATTTTGCTGAGCAGAATTCCGTAGGTCGCGATAGCAACGAGCATCTGTGAGGAATAAAAATAAATGTTTATTTTTCCATAAATTTCGAATTGAAAAAACAATTGATTTTTTGGAGAAACAAGAAACAATACACTAACCGAATAAAAAAGCGGCAGACTAATTACGAACAAATCATTGGCGCTGAAGACGACACGATTGTTAAGAAGATAAAGCTGCATTCGCACTCTATCCTGCAGAATTAAATCGGTTCAATATTTTTTTAAATGTATTTTAATAATGATTTAACGGTAATTAATGAAAAAATCATAATTACCATCGACGTCGAGTTCTCGATCAGTGTAGGTTCGTCCTTTGCCATATTTTTGCCCGCATTATTTGCCTGCGAAACGTGAATCGAATGAATTTTTTATTCGCTCTAAATACCGAAAAAACTTGAATGATTTTTTAAAACTAAGTACATAGTACGCAAAAGCGCTGTTTTCGTGTTTTAAATATTATCATATATCGTGTACAGTGGATCCCCAAGCACGGTCGGCGGTACACGCCGACAAAGCTGCGCGCGCACGCTTCCCCACCGCCGTATCGAGGTAAGCCGCGCGATCGCGGGAGCAGAGGGAGTGCTCGGTACCCCGGTATAAACTTTAATTTTCACGTTTCGTGTCACGAATTTTCGACGTTACCTCGTCGGCGGTTATGTTGCAAATAGCACAAGTCGTGGAAACAACGATGAAAGTCGAGACGTAGTACGGAATCTGCGATCTCAGGGATGTTCCTTTTGCAAAATAAATATGCATAACGGTGCTGAAGAATTGATTGGAGAACCAACACGTCATGACGAAGCTGTAAGTACTCGTTAATATCCTCGATGCGTCGATCAGCGTTGAGTGAAGAAACATGACGTCATCGAAAGAAACGGCGTGCATGCACTTCGGTATTAGCTTCCGTGTCCACGAGACTCGCGGCATAACCGTTACGTTTAAATGACGAAAACGATGGTACATCAGATGAACGAGAAGATCGAATTTTAGTATACATAGCAGATTTGTCACGGGATGCAACAACACGTACAATAAATGCAATGCCATGTCTATCCAGGTTACGTTCGCCGACGTTCCCAACTCGTCCCGCGCTACGTCCGCTCCGAAAAATATCGTCGGAATAACAAAAACCCAGTAGATTCTACATTGATCTTTTCTCGAATAGCCCAACTTGGCGACTCTTTCGTCGTACACTTTCAGCTTCTCGGAAAACTGCCGTAAAATTGTGAACAAAAAAAAAAAGAAACGAATCTTTTATTTATTTCAACTCGAGTTTGAACTTTGCATGGTTTACCAATTATTTCGTGCATCTGTACTTTTTTTTTTTTTCTCCTTCAGTGATTTTTTCGGGGTTATTTTGTACTTTACGTCGACCTAAATAAAGTCATTAATTTATAATTGTTTACAATCGTCAATTCGTCTCACCTTCACGTAACGTTTTTCCAAAAACAATGTTATAATATAATCCGCGATTAAGGCGACGGTTTGCGTCAGGTACGTTGGTAATATTGCCACCGGGGCGGGCGAATTTTCAGTACTCGCTAAAATTATTGACGTGCCTATTACGCCGAGATAAGTCCGTAAGCCGAAGATAATGAAAATGTAGCAACGACGCATCACGCCACCGGAATTAAAACGTTTGTGGACCAATTTGCATGGAAATATACCAAAGATATTTCCCAGCAAAACGAAAGGCTTCAAGCCATCGAAAATTTCGAATTTTTTTCGCGCTTCGACTAACCATTTTCGAATGCCGAACATTGTAACCGAATGGTTGTAACCATTGTAACTGAACGTGTTACATTGCAATGTTCAACACACACACGCGAAATACTGAGTCATACGAAAGTCCATTAAAAAGTTTTTACAGATTTTGCTCGGTGATTTCTGCGAATAAAAAGAACAAACGTTGATTCAATCAGTTTTAATGGAATCCGAGAACAATAAGGATAGAATCTCATACATTCGAATTGAGATTAACGGCGCGTATTTTTAATAAACATCGTTAATTAGTTGTCGACATGAAATAAATGCGCGGCGCGTCTAAATGCTGCGTTTTATACGGTCATTGGTAGGGAGAAAAAAATCTTATTCGCGATAATTTCAAGCTGAATGCGGTCGATTAAAAATTACCGGTAGAAATGTACGCTATTTTGATAAACTAAAACAACTTCGCGGCAATTAAGAAAAAATAAAAATAAATAATAGTCTTGTCGATTGCATATATATTATTTATTGCATAACAATCGTGTGCTCCTCTTCTCTTTATAGTAATACTTGGAGTTTCGCGATTAATATCGTAACATTTTTTTTACATAATTCGATTTTGTACGGATTGTGTAATGTGACGATGTAAAATCCTCGACTATCTCGTATAAAAAACAAAAATATAAACAATCAAAACATAAAAAAACACAGAAGAATTGAACTCTCGCGATAAATGACCAATCGGCAATCGGCCATTTATCATACATCTCGGTAAATCAACGCGTAATATTACAGATCGCGCAGTCAATCAATGATTACGATCGATAGTTCGAAGTGCCCGGAGGGGTTGCATCATTGACGCATCGTGTAACGTAGAATCGAAACCCAAAAATATCCGCAAAGAAAAGAAATTTCACTCTGCCGCGCCATTTAAATCGCAAAAAGCTAAAAATCAATTCACTCAAATAAAAATTTATGCAATCAAAGTAGTTACTTTGCATCGGCGTAATCGATTTAACAAAAATCGATTTATCGATGACATTTCGAATCATCTTACAGATTTTTCATTTGCAATATCATTTTTCATCACAATAACGCCGCTTACGGAGCAAAATTCTGTTAGTCTTCAAAAGCGTAGCGTTACAATACATACAGTTGAAGATTTGTAGTGATTGCGGGTAAATAATTACGCGGCGATAAAAAATCTCAAATGTTACTTTTTTTTTTTTTTACGATATTTTCACGTCAATTCATTTAGAATGTTGCAAAACATCCGAAAAACTTATTTCCGAAAAAAATATCTGGTGCGCGTGCGTTAAGCGAAGATAGTATCGCGATCTGCTTTGCATTAATCGAAGAGTCGTGTACGTAACGACGTACGGATTTATGACGGCAGGAAAAAGACAGTATTGTTCCGGAAATCATATTATAAGATAAATAACAATGTGCCGTGCACCTCCTGACAATTAAAGGTTATTTTTCCGCAGCCGACAGAGTGTCAGATATATGGAGCAGAAGAACTCCGTATGTCGCGATGATAACCGCCATCTATGAAAAGAAACAAAAAAATATTTGAATTATCGGCAAATTGACATGAAAAAAATAGTATTTTTTTTCACTTTTACTTGCGGCGTAAAAAAAAATTAAATAATATTAACCGCGTAGAAAAGTTGCAGATTAATGACGAAGAAATCGGCGGCGTTGATTACGATCCGATTGTGCAGAAGATACAACTGCATTCGCACTCTATCCTATAGAATTAATGAATACTTTGAATGTTTTATTTTTTTGTTATTTCGGAAAAGTAATGAATTCGTCAGCAATTGATTAGTTAATTACAATCACCATTGAAGTGGAGTCTTCGATCAATGTAGGTCCGTCCTTTGCCATGCTTTTGCCTGCATGATTCGCCTACGCAACATGCATTGAATAAAATTTCGAAATACAGACTACTACTATTTATTTATAAATTAGTTGAGATTTTCATTAATAATTGTTTATTTATTAAAAACAAACGCTAAATATTGATAAACAAAAATGCTCTTAATGTTTTTCCGATAGCAAAAGAATTCGCTGCCATCGACGGGTTCCGATGGCTCAATGGCTTTTCATTAGTAAATTTCAACATACCTCGTCAGTAATCATATTGCAAATCGCACAGGTCGTGATAACCAACACGAATGTCGAGACGAAGTCAGGTAACACCAATATAAACGAATATTGTTTCGCTAAATAAATGTTTAACACAGTGCTGACGAATAGATACGAAAACCAACACATTAGTATGAAACTGTAAGTCTCTATAACAATTGCGGTTGCATCAAGTATCGTAGAATGTAGAAACATTACGTCGTCGAAGCTGACATTGTTTATGTTCTTCGGTATCAGTTCGCGAGTCCACGAGACGCTCGATATGATCGATACGTTTAGATGATTAAATCGCTGGTACATCAGATGAACGATAAGATCAAATTTTAATATACTCAGCACACGGGTCACCGGGTGTAACAATAAGTATATACATTTCACTATGACTGCTGCGCGCGATTCATTTTTCATCAAATACATTTCCACCTCCGTTATGCCGATCGTGAACGCGATCGTTAATGCAATAAAAAACCAATATATCGTATATCGATCTTTTCTCGGACGAGCGAGTTTCGCTACCGTTTCGTCGTATATCGTGAGCTTTTCGAAAAGCTGTAAAAAAATTATGATAATGAAAAAATAATCTCTCATTCTCCGTGAATGTACCGTCAATGTTTTTTTTTACGTATATTACAGTTGTCGGTGCTTACATATTATGTTTAATCATCCCTTTCGCCCGAAACCCGCACTCTTTTAATAATAAAAACTGCAATACTGTTTTCCAAGGTCTGTAAACTTCAGCTTTTAATCAGAATAGAACTCCACACTGCGTCTGCAACTGCGTCTGCAACAATGGCATCTTGCTTTCTTTAAGGCAAAGTGAAACACTACCCGCGCCTCCGTCTCGTGCACAGTCGGTATGAAAAACTGTAATCAACTTTTTTATCATCTGTTGGCATTCACGACCTGAAAAAAAGTCTCATCGAATGCTGACACGATATCCGCTTGCGATACGACTTTTCCTTACGCCGTAAATGCGAATACGTGTGAAAAAACCGTTGATTACAGTTTTTATTGCCGACCGCGGTATTTCAAATGACCTTAAAAGCTAAATTTTCAGCACCCTGGAAAAAATAAAATGGCAGTTTTTATCAACGATTGTGGCATTTCACATGCACGTTATTCGGATTGATTTGCTAATTTTTGTTTCAGTCGTCGATTTGTTTTACCTTAACGAAACGTTTTTCCAAAAACAACGTTATATAATAATCCCCTATTACAGCCGACATGTGTGTAATGACCGTTGCTAGCAATGCTATCGCGACAGCGAAATCTTTAACGCTCATTACGATTTGTATCGCCCCATCTATGCCTATATAGGTACGCATCGCGAATATAATAAAAATGTACGAACGACGCATTGGACCACCGGATTTCAAACTTTTTTTCACCAATTTGCATGGAAATATGCCAAAGATATTCCCCAACAATACGAAAGACTTGAAACCACGATTGTTATCAATTTTATTCCACGTTTTTTGTAATAATTTTGTAATGGCGGTCATTGTACCGATAGGAGAATTTCAATATTAGATACCTCGTCGAGGTACACTGCGAGAGCGACTGAGCTGCGCGAACGATGATTTAATGTTTCTAACCTATTTAGTCGCTACGGATAAGCGCTTCATGCGGATAAATAAAAAACGAAGTCCGATTTAATCGGTTTTAATGGAATGCCATTATACGAATAGCCATATCACGAATAAATTCGAAATAATGGTATTTCGTAATAAACCCGAGTAACACTGATTATGTCGCCTACTGACCTAATTGAAATGCCTGAAGCGTATTTTTAACCATTCATATGATGACTTCGTTATTATTATTCCCGGAAATGATGGTATATTAAATAAACTAATTAATTAAATTCAGATTTCCAGTTCGCGTTGTATCTGTTTTTTCGAATTTACGCAATTTTTTTTTTTTTTTTTTCGAAATATTCAATCAAGTCATTTCTTTCGGTTAATCGTGTATGAATAGTACATAAATAATATATTTGCAAATAAAAATGTTCGATAAAAAAATGATTATTGTCCCATATTTTTTAAATTCTTCAGACAGAAATATTTATTGCACATAACAATGAGAATCGCTTTGTAGAAATTTGAGATGTTTTGCAAAGACAGTGGGTACGAACGAGCCGTACAGGAAAGGAGTTTATACTCTTAATAACACGGAGAACGGATTGTGGAGAATGGTGTAGAAAATTGGTTAACATTTTCCGTCCATTTTCAACCTTTCGATGGTTTGAAATATCGACGGATTAAAAATTCTGGAAAAAATTTGAAAAGTCCGTCGGAATGTGTGGTTTTAACGACGATACAGATAAACGGATTTATTACAAAAATGCATAGTTTTTTTTTTTTTTTTTTTCTTAAATTAAAAGAAAGTAACGCGATTATAAATGCGGAAATCGTTTCGTTTTCCAATTGTACGGTTCGCTCTGATCGATTGTAGTTAAAACGACGCCAAAGGTAAAGAATGCGACGACCATCTGAAAAACATAAAAAAATCTCTCGGATAGTTATACTCTTTTCAGCTTCGAGTGATTATTTCTTACCGCACGAAAAGTGAATAAATCGATTTCGAATACATCCCCACAGAAAAATGTAACACGATTGTGAAACAGTTGGATAGCAAATTTAATTTTTTCCTGCAATGAGTTAAAAAAAAATATTGACTTTTTCACCAATTTCATCATTTATATTATAAAAATCGAGTCTACAGATTTTTTGTTATTTATTTATTTTTTTTTTACTTCGTTATTGTAAGATTCCATAAGGGTCCCTTGGACATCAGTGACGCATCTTCCAGTGTCGTTGCCCTCTTTCACAGCCATATTACAAACGTGACAAATACCGTACACCTGTACCAAGGTGTTGACCACCAAAATATTACAAAACCAATTAACGGAGTAATCCTTCCTGATCGTGTACATTGAAACGCCGTGCAACACTTTTGTCGTGTGCATTAATGCAGAGATGAGAAAACTGGTTAGCAACAGAAGGAGAATAAACGATGCCAGACTGTTGAAGATCTTCACGAGTTCGATTAGACTCGCGTGAAGTTCCGCGACATTTTGCGTCGTAATTTTTTTCCGTCCGAAGGAATTCACGCGATCCGATAAATTGTTCGTAATCATGACGTTCAGATGTTTAAACCTTTGGTATATCATGTAAGCGTAAATTATCCATTTGAGAGTCAAATACAAACTCAGCATTTCGAGAATCTTCGTCGACGGATCTTCGTACGTCGTTAATTTTTTTTGGATTGTACGAGAATAATGTACGGCTCCGATTACAATCGACGTGAGGGTAATGCATATGCAGATGATCATTGAAATCCAATACGGTAGGATACTCTCCTGACGGGGATGACCGAGACGGCGAGCATCGTTGTCGAATTTTTCGAGTTTCTCGAAAAACTGGAAAACCAGTGAAGAAATCGACCAAAAGACGCAGAATAGTCGTGTGTTTTTTTTTTTTTCTTTTTTCTTCAAATTATCGTGTTTTTTAAACGGCTCGATGGATCGTTTCAAATGTTCGTAGAATTTTTTCCGATTTATTTTTCATCCGCCGAAACGTGATACTTATATACGAAATATTTTTTCAAATTTGTTTCTCGAGTTTTTCGAGGAAGAAAAAAAAAAAAAAAAACATTAAATCTGTAATATAAATTTGTTAAGAAAAGTTTGACGGTTGAGCCATTGATAATTTAAAGATTTCAACGTCAGTTTTGTAGTTAAATCCCGCAATAATTTTTCGGCACCAATTTTTGCTTTCATCGGATGTAAAATAAACAAAAGAAAAAAATTGCGCAATGCGAACTGTGCATCGATGTTTAAATATCATATATTTCATTACAATAGTAATTGCGGAAATTACTATTTATCAAAGTAATAAGTTCCGATTAAATGAACTTTTCGATTTGTTAACTCACCGAGAATGTCAAGTCGTATCTGAAGTAAAAATTGAGATAATCCGTAAGAAATGCCGCGTACAAGATGAACTCTTTAAAGAGAATTATCCCGACGATTATATTTCTGTACGTATCGTACCGCGTGTCAACAGTATCAAATCGAAGGTTCATTGTCTGTCGTACGAAATATGCAGTTAACAATGTCAGACATATCGCAGCCCACGCGTAGTGTAATACTCCACTGGGGCTGACGCCGTCGTCACTCGTGCTGTAGGGAAATGATCCGAATATTCGAATCGTTTTTAAAATAAATTTAATCCGCTTGAATGAAAACACAGGTTTTTCGTAACTTTTCCATCGTTTGAGTAATTTTTTGACATTCACGATTTTCGGCATTACGTTAAAATGACGTGAAATTTATTATCGTAACCGAGTCTCACTGAAAACTGAAGCGACTACTTATCGAGAGAAAAGACAAAATTTCTTTGGGATAATAGTTCACTATCGATAAGATCGTAACTGGACTAAACGTCATCGACCACAAGCAATTAAATCGCATAATGGCCCATTGCGTGTTTCGAGTACACGGCATATACGATTTTCTTTACCCATTTATATTATGAAACGAAAATAGAACAAATGTTTTCGAAAAATATCCAAACGTATTTTCGATATTTTAAATATTTCATAAAAATTAAAAGTATTCCGAATTGGAAGAATTGAATTATTGAGGTACTCGTTGTCGTTCGTTGATTTTTCTTCATATATGATAAGAGTAGTCATTCGTCAAAAATTTCAGTTTGACAAGTGAAAATTCGTGGTTTTTCTGAAATTTGATGAATACAAAATCCCATCCCGAGTAACTTAATCCATCGATAATTTTCGCAAAACCGTCGTTTATTGCACTCCGAAGATTTAAAATTGCTATAAATATTTTTGAGATTTAAGGATTTGACGTAAAACAGTAAAACGAGATTGACTATTGTGTTTCTTTTTTTTTTTTTCGAGGATCATTTGCAAAATTTGAAATAAATCAATAATTCCGTGAATGATTATTGATTCGTTTTTTTTTTTTTTTTTCAATTTCTGAACACATTTCTGCCGATAACTTGCTGAGATAAGTGCACAGGGGTAGTTTTTCTCCGTAGCTAACGGGGAACGTTGGATATGTTCCAACCGGTGCTGCCATCTGAGCGTTCGAATCATGCGACACTTTTGCTCCGGTGGCAAAAGGTCCTTGAGCATTATTGGCGGGAAGAAGGCTCTTAATTCTCTTCATTCCTCCCGTCACCCTCGATAATCCGTTTTCGATTGAATAGTATAAAGATATTTCAAGTTTCATACGCGATCGTTCAATCGTGTGATCGAAACTCACGCGTCGTCACTATTAATCCCCCTTGAGACAGAGACACTTTCAACATAGGAAACTCGCAATCCTATCAGATGGACTTAACACAAACGAGAAATTCGATCTCCTTTTTCCGCGGCCGTTAACTCTTTGAAGCATTACATTTTCTGGGCAGCAAAAGTATTTTTATTATTTGCACTTTGTTAATTTTCAACGTGCGCTATGCGTTAATAACAAAACTTTGATAGTCTTTTTTTAGTAGTGAATTGATCTCCGAAAATTCCGAATTTGAATTTATAATTGTTGTTAGGATCGCTGGCAATTGAAAAGGCGTTTTAAAAAATCGCAAATAACTGAATTGAAATGAGTAATATACCATTAAGTCATTAAGTTAATTGTTTATCAAAAGGGCCCGTTAGCGATACGCTGTGTTTAATTTTATGGTAATTAAAGCAAAAAGCGCCGATAAAAATGATTAATTTCGGCACCAAAAATCTTGGTGTTCTACAGATTTTTTTGGGTGTTCAGGAAGATACTTTCTGTTCTAAATAATAATTTTTTCTCAGTGTAAAATTGCCAAAAATTCGATTGCATGGGTTTTTTCGTGATTGGGGTGTCGCGGTAAAAAAAAAAAAAATGATGCGTATCGAACGGTCGATCAACGTCCAGCTTTCGAACCTATAGGTGGTTATACAGTGGCAAAGGACAATGAATTCTCGTCAGTATTCCGATTGTAAGACGTTTTCCAAAATACTCAAAAATTCGTGTCGTGAATGCGGGTTACACATAGCTTTCGTTTCCCTCGGTGGAGCAAACACAGCGAAGCGAACGGTTCACCGATGCATTAGGAAGAACGGCATCACCGGGCGTCATAACTTACCCCCGTCATCTCAAATACAGCAGGGTTTCGTGCCTCCGCACGGATCCTAAACTGCGGTAACGACTTCAGCATCTCTCGTGCGCCAAGAAACTAACGGGTAACTCTGTAAAGAGTTTAACCGATTTCTTGTGGGACACGCAATATTTTAGGGGTTTCCAGAACGGCAGAGGGACAGAAGGGAGATGCAGCAGTCCGGCGGTCAGTAGGATGAACGAGAAAGAGAACGATCCACAGTCCAAATTCATAGAGAACACGCGAAAGGTCCGAGAATACTGTGCGTGAAAGGGCTGAAAAGGATATTTATGGGTTGCAGCTGATCTTCCGAGGCGTCGCCTTCACGTTTTTCATTTTTTTCTTCTCTTTTCGTATTTTTCATCCCTTATATTTCGTTATTTTCTGGAATCGTATCCATATATCATTTATTGAGGGTCCGATGGTAACATCGTTGGTTTTACGAGAAAAATAGGAGTTATTGGTACAAATGATCACGCCCCGCTCTAATTTCTTTTTTCACGTCATTACGAGTTTTGAAAAAAAAAAAAAAAAAATGTATTTCGGATCTTTTCCGATTCGCGAAAAAAATTCAATAAAAATTTCGTTTTCGATCAAAATTTTTTTTTTTTGCACTTTAAGTACATTTTTTTTTTTTTTTGCGCCACCGATTTTATACTTGCAATAGTACAGTAGGGATCGAGAGGAGAACAAGCGAGAATCCGCACTCGACATGCGGTCGGATTAAGTGCCGTCGAGAAATATAAGGGCCTTCGTGGTTTTCCGTCTCCTCGTAATTCGGTACGAAAATCCTGATCGCGTTTCACGATCTACCACCTTCGAATGTCGTTCGGTTCGCAACGTTCGCTATCGAAGCGCGAGAGACTCGTCGCGTTCGTCAAAGAAACTTTTCCTTCGCTATTACCGAAGCCCATAGCTTCGGACACTTCAACTTTTTTTTTTTTTTTTCCGAATGAAACTTTTGTTGAAAATACGTATGCCGGGTTATTTGTATGTATCAATCGATCCATCCTGCCCCGAGGGATATTCCAGCGGATCAAAGGGTTTCACTGCGATCGGCGAAACGACCGGCTTTTACAAATGCGATTACGCGTCGCAAAGGATTCACGGAACGCAGCGCGTACTGCTCTCTCCCTCCCTCTCTCTCTTTCTCCAACTCGAGACCCTAAAATGGCACCTACGCGTATACGTATGTCGTATGGATCTGGCGATTCGAGAAAAATAAGTATTTTTCGAAAATTTCACTTTTGATACATAAAAAAGGCTTCGGATAAAAAAAAAATAACCAAACATTTTTTTTCGACACTCCCTTTTTTCTCCGAATAGCGATTTTTTTTTTTTAAATCTAACAAATAGTGGCGCTTCCAAAGAAAATTTGCAAGTGCCGATACCATTTTTTGAATCTTCATATAGTAACTTTTTTTTTCGCTGCATAGTTATAACATTGCAGCGAAAAAAATTATACATGAATTTTACGAAAGACGAAGTTTTTTCTTTAAATTTGAATTAAAATGATTTTTCTCATTTGACAATTGAAGATACAAGTGAAATTTTTTATATTTGATTACCGACACACGAGTTTTCGTTTCTTTTACGATCTCAAATTTCAGTACTGCCTATGTAAGTCACGATAAATGTCTGTGTTAAGGAGCCATAGGTGATGATTATCTCATTCTTATAGCGAGAAATAGTTGTAAGTTATATGTATCGCAGCTCGCGTGAAAGTATCTTTATTGATGTTATACGTTGCCTCCGAGAGGCACAATAGTCTCACAACCTATGGGTATTATCCGTTCTTACCGGCTGTGAATCGAGGTGTCACCGTATCGTAGAATTTCTCTTCCGTAATACCGTATATACATAGTAAAAGTCTTCGCGATGTCGTCGACGACATTGCTGTTATGTATAAAACACACTATTGCCCTTCTCTCGTAAAGGATGTACAGTTCGCACGTACTAACTCGCCGGAGCTCTTCGTGATAAGGTGAATTTATATAGAAACCTTCTCTACCGTTCTGGTATATAGTCACAAATACACACCGAGTGTATCTCTCTGCTCTTTTATATCGCAAAATATATATTCTTCCGGTAAGCATCTCTCTTCTTAAAGAGCCGTGTCGCACCAAAGATGAACTTCCGCTCAGCAAAAAACGAAAAAAATGAATGCAAATGTAATTTGCATATTCATTTATCTTAACTTTTTATCAAGCGACGGGCAGGAATAAAATATCCGTCAGGTGTTTTTTTTTTGTTTTTTTTTTTTTTCAAGAATTGAAATTCCCTTCTATTCCCTTCGATCTTTTGAGTAATTAAATATTCGTAAATTTTCGTAGTGCAATTTTAAAAGGCAACGAAGAAATCAGCATCGAAGAATCTTTCACATTAAATTTAACTTACAGCTTTTTATTTTCTTTCGTTTCTTCTTTTTGTTCGACGGAAGTCATTTATCAATATCGTTGCGCTGCACGAGCTTTCGCCCACAGCTGGGTGCAACGTCGACGACTTCGGTGTATTTTGCTATGCAGGAAGCTGACGATCCCGACGAAGAAAACATTACTCGAGGTCGGTGCAGACATAGTGCTCTCGACGTGCGGATGAACCGTACCATGTGACACAAATGTGCGCAACCACTTGTGTGTACTCCTTCGCTTGCTTTTTTTTCTTGTAATTCGAGATAAACTCGAAGGACGAACAAAAAACAGCGTGTATCCGTAAATTACGTTGCAACCTGCTGTAGTCGCGAGAGGAGTGTGTTTAAAATGCAAGAAAAATCGGCTACACGGTAACGAACATGAAAATACGAACATATGTGCGCTTTACCGTCAAAATCCCGAGAAAGGAATAAAAAAAAATATATAAATAAAAACGAAAGCGATACGGAGTGAGGAATTACAGTGCACTGAAAGTACTGGCAATAAAAGTCGCATTATCGTACAATGGTAAAGATATCGCGGGACTGAGAGAGTCTAACGGAGAAACGCGAAACTGCGAGCATAGCTTTTCAAGGGGGTTTACGAGAACTCTTACTCCGGTTTACAGTAACGGAAGGTATGACTCTCCATTACGTCGTGATGTTCAGAGATGAGTGTAAAAAAACTTAAAAAAAAAAACATATTTGCCGATCTTATTTTAGTTACTCG
The DNA here is from genome assembly GCA_934046635.1 of Buathra laborator. Taxonomy (NCBI): domain Eukaryota; kingdom Metazoa; phylum Arthropoda; class Insecta; order Hymenoptera; family Ichneumonidae; genus Buathra; species Buathra laborator. The sequence goes on along the minus strand of OW203901.1, from coordinate 16,118,805 downwards.
TTGATTGAGACGAGTAAAAACAAAATTACAGTAAAGTTTTTCCCAAAAAAAAAAAGAACGCAAATAGACGTAAAGTTGAGAGGGACTTTTCTTAAATCTCCAAACTAGAAGCCCGAACTCCTTCATTAACTCAGTCACCGGGCAGCCGTGACTTCTTTTCCCTTATTATTCTCCACCAACCAACAAAAGAAAGAAAAAAGAAAAAAAAAACCGGGAACAAAAGAATTGATAATTGCTCCTTTGCTTGCCTCCCTGCGGGGTGGCGTACCCGCGAAAAAGGATTCAGAGGATCGAGTTATCTCGAGTGGTCAATTCTCCGAATCTCCACGACTCCCCGAGTCCTTCGTTACCTCCGAAAAGATATAGAGAAACAGCAAAAAAATTAAAGTTTCTTCGGGTCCTCTCTATTTTCTGCGTTTGCCACTGGGAAGGAGGGTAAAAGATTCTTCGGGGCTATTGCATCCCAAAAATTCCACAATTTTTTTTGTCACCACGCGTTCGAACAGAAGCCTGCGGCGTTACTCGATCGGCGGACGATGGTCAATCTCGAGTACAGAAGTTAGCCGAACGGCTGAAAGGTCATTCGTGAACCCAAACGACTCGCAGACCTCTTTGATTTATCGCTAAACGGTCGGAGGCATGTGACACACATACACACACAGAGGGCATGGAATAGAACCGCTCGAAGGACTACAGCATGTTCTACTTCGTTCCCTCGCCGTCGGGAATAAACGTGTAACCCTTACCTAACTCAACGACGAAAGAAGAGAAGGTCCCAAAACGGTGTATGTGTAAGTGCATGGGTCGTTGTGAACTACGAAAAGAAGAGCGAATGTGCAAACGCGTGGGACCACCGCAAGCAATAACGAGAACCATTCAAACTTCTCCATTGTTCATTTGCGCGGCTAAAAGGCGTTTTTTTTTTCCGGATCCCAAGAATCGTTGGGGTACATACGGCTCCTTGGGTCTCATCCCCGCAACTCCAGTTTCTCGAAAGAAGAAACCCCCCGTAATGCCACATTTTTTTCCCTAACTCCTCTCCCAGCGGGTAGAGTACGGGCGGGTCTCTAGAGTATGTATGCTAGAAGAGCGGAATGAAAATGGCACCGGAAGTTCGACTTTGAAACGGAATTTTGAATTTCCTGCGATTAACTTTTGATTTTTTTAGCACCTATTGCGATTAAATTTTTTTTTTTTTAATTTCAGTCTTAAAGTTTCCGTAAGTTTTTTATTTCTTCGGAACAAATTATTTATTTTTCGTAATTACGAATCCGCGTTGATACCTCAAGGAGACATTTTCCGAGGCGGATAACTAAATTTAAGTGGATATAGTCTCTGAACCGATAAATACCGCAACCCCTGCACCTCATCGACGCATTGCACTGACCCGTGTCAGTTATGTTGTATAAGCTACTAAGCAGCAGGAATAGTATCGCAACATCTGCCGGCAACAGCCAACCGGACAGCCACCGACAGACTGACGGAAGCATAGCGCACACTTGCGCAACTGTCGCCCTACGAGAAACGGACTCAGCGTCTAAGCACTTCGTCGTTCTTGCTCGCCGTTATCGGAACTTCGAATCTATAGGGCACACGCGTGCCGAGACAGAAAGGGAAAAGAATCGAAGGATATATCTCATCAATAGCCGAGGAGGAGGGTTGGTTGATCATTAACTGCCTCCGGCTATACTTATCGATCCTTTTTGATCGATGCGTCGGATACTGCTGATAAACGATCCTTTTTTTTTTTTTTTTTTTCAAGACACCAAACATACCCTGTAACATTATTTTTTACCTGCCCTCCTCGAATTTGTTACAAATTAATAATAATAATAATATTTTAGGGTTAATCGTAACTGTTTCGGAAATTTTGTACTTTTATATTCTAATTTTCATTGCTTATAGCGAAAAACTTTTTTTTTTATAAAAAGTTCTTTTTTTTCGATGTTTTCTCAATTTTAGCATCAAATTTGATTTAATGTGATTTACTTTGAATTAATTGGAATTAATTTTTTTCGATGGAGTTCGTAGGATCTCTTCAATTTTTTCGTAATACGATAACATAGCTTTTACTATGAGGAAGCAAAACACCGTTTCGTGACAAAAATGGTGTCGAACGCGCGATGGAGAAAAGAAAAAAAAATACCTACACGAGGAATTAACTGTCCACCGTGGATTAAATATGTCAAAAGTTCGTCACGAAGGATCTTATCGTTGTACCGAGAATTTTGTACGCACCACGAAAAACATATGTACGAGCTGATTACTGATTATACATATAAACGTCAGACACCTTGACACCTACTTTCATTAATGAACTCTTTACACGCGATGCTATGTGTTCTCAAAGTTATGTCTGCCGTAATAATTATTATTATACCCCTCTGATAACTCTGTAATTTATTACTTCCCATCTCCAGCCCCTTTATGTTATCACTTTCATTCGGTTTTTTTTTTTTCGCTTCATTCTTCGTTCGTAAAAGTCGAATAAGCGATCTTTTTTTTTTTTACAGAATTTTTTTTTTCCTCGCGGATGTGACAATTCAGCGTATGGTTTTCGTAAAAATCCAGTATCGTCGTCAGGAACTGCGGACGGACGTTCTACAGTGAAGCCTCCATATCCGCACGACGCTCTTTCGAATTTCATGAATCTATATGTTTTTTTTTTTTTTAGTATTTCTTCTTTTGCTCCGAAGTTACACCAAATTACACAGAAGCGCGCTCGAAAAAAAAGAGGGAAATGGTTTTTTGTTGTTGAAGCGAAAAAATTTGTCGAAAAATTAATTTATCGTGACAACAGAGTATTTTTCCTTCAATTTATCTTAGAAAATAACATTTATTTAATCAACTACTAATCATAATAGAATCTTTATTTTTTTTTCTAATAAAAATTTAAAAAATTTATATCGTATCCATAAGATTTCATATTGAAATATTTATTGGGTTTCGTAATGATAAAAATTAACGATGAATTGTGAAACAGTGATTTAACCTCCGATACCTTAATGAATTTAAATTCCACTTACAATTCCAATTACTCCAATTATCATGATTATAATTATGTACTTTTTTATATAAGTATTTCCAATCCGCGGGTTTTAACACGCGATTTCGCACCTTTCCAGATTACGAGAGATTTTTGAGACAGCATGGCAACGCAACGAGGAAAAAAATAGAAGAAGAAAGAGAAGAAGTAGGCGGAAGCTTTTCCCATATAGATACGGTAAGACGACTATATTTCATCGAGAGTTCCGAATAGAGAAAGAAAACGCGAGTTTCTCGGCGCTCGTAAACGCGAAGATCAAGTGCGGAGCGAGAGATCGTTGTCGTCTGCCCGCTTCTCATCCTCACGAACAGAATCTCCTCCGTCGCCCCACACCTCCTCGCAAATTCTCACTCTAATCTCTGAGTAATTGTTACGGTCGACAAAGGGAAATGGAGAATGGAGAGCGGCGAAAGAGATTTCTGAGGACCTGCGCGACCTGCCGATGTGCTTCCTTTTCACTCTCTGTTCCCTTCATCTTCAGTTTTTTATTCTTCTTCGTTCATCTTTGCTGCTTTGCCACTACTAGCGGTGTTCTGTGTGCCACTTTGCCGAACGGCACGATGGCACCCGCACCTTCGTGGCGATTAATCTTCGATTATAAAACGAGGCTGACAGCCTCGATTCAATCTCTCGCCTTCATTCCCTTTTTTTGCCTTTGCCCCGAGTACCAAACTCCATAATATCCGATCGTAACAGTTTTATGACCCGCCCTTGGAATGCGAGACGGTTGTGACATTTTTTTTGGAGCAAATAAAAAGCAAATAAAAACTCGCGGCGCGACTGCGTAATTTTTTTTTTTTTTTTTACAACTGTCATTCACTCGTGTGAATACCAAAAAGTCTATACAGAAGACTGGAACCATACAGAAAAGTTAAATATGAACGAAACATTTTCTTCGAAGATATAGTGGATTTTAAAGAATTTCATATTACGAAGATTTTTAATAAAAAAAAAAACTGTTTAACATTGTAGCGTTATAAGTTCACCGAAAAAACATTTTTCTTCGCGATCTTTGCGATTCGCGAACTGAGAAAATCGGAGTGGAAACGAATGAGATTACTGTTGATTTTTTTCGTAATCATCGGTCTTTAAGCGTTTTGGTAGATCTTGAAGAGTTGGAAGTTTTACTGATTTTCGTTTCTGCCTAATCTTTCGATGCTATAGAAGTGGATTAAGGGTAAAAAAAGGTATTCCGGATGTTACCGCATCAATTTAATCCTACAGTTAGCTATGTTGGGGACGCCAAGGTCGCCTCAGTATAGCTCTGCATGGCATCGTCATCCTTGAGGCAGGTAACTGTCGAGGGTGTCCTCTATCCATATCCACACAAATATCGTCCTCTCGCGTCATTTGTATCGGCGAAAATATGTGGTATCCACAGGGCGTAGCCGAGGAACAGTACTCAACGTATCGTATGCTATATTGATGCGTGTGTCCGGATGAGGGTTGTCTCATTGTTCAGCCACCCGCTTGCGCTACACACGTGGATTGCAAAGACGACGTTTTTTTTTTATTCGTCCTTTTCCTTCGTTCCTCGGAAGCGGAGGCATCAGGGATGAAAAAAAAAAGCATCACTAGCTGCACTTGATATATTGTTAAACTTTTGTGTCTTCCTGGAAAAGGCTTTGCGCAACGCACACCCGGCACATCCCTTTATACTATACGCTTTACCCTCTCTTTTCGTTTTCACTTCATTCCGTCCACTTCGCGGTCGATTGAAAGACTAAACTCACCTGCTCCGGTAAGCAAGCAACGACTTCCAGAAAGATATAACGTGAATCGATAAATTGATTCGAAACTTCGGAAAAGTGAACAAATATCAATCGGTTGAATGGAAGCCAATCGAGAAGATGGGGATGCAAACAACTCCATGATAGCCAATCATCGTATTTTCTTGTTTTTATCTAAACAGTTGTTCACGTAAACCGACGAGTTGGTGGGTCAATTTTTTTTACTTTACCCTTAAATTTTCATTTTAATCGTTTATAAAAAAAAAAACTATAAAAGCGAACTTATCTGATAAATTATAAATTTTGCAGCATAGAAGAGTATCTTTCTAAATTCCTTGAAAGCTTTAATGATTTTAGTTAACCTTGAAATACGTGTTTTTAATGTGATCAGTTCAGTTGATCGATGACTCAACAGTACGGGATTTTTACCCCTAAATTCGAGTACTTTTTTGGAATTTTAGCTGTAGAATTCGTTTTTTTTCTACTATCTATTTCATTTCTATTAACCCTCCCGCCGCCAAAGTATATTGTTCAGCGCCATCTGGCATTTGTACAGAAACACCGGCGAAGGATTCTCGAGAGAATTTTCATTTTCCGCCGGCCACCTGCAATTGCTGATTTTTCATTTATCTTTCGTCCAACTCGTGCTATATCATCATCATCATCTTGCGGTCTTGTGTTCTTTATCCCTCCAAAAAGCTCTTTCGGTCCGCAGTGCGGCGGTGTATACTAAGCAAAAAAAAAACGTCTTGCAAAAGCTAGAGGCGCGAGATTGTGTGTAGAATCGCACAGACAATGGCGAGGATTATTGACCAGCACGTGACTAAGGTGGAAGATGAAGGAACGCATGATAGAGAAAATGACTGGCGCACGAGGGTTGTAAATATTCCATCGGACAGTTGGAAAAGATCATTACGAGCCGCGTGCCAATGGTTTTTGGAAGCGAAGGCCGGAGAGGTCGGAGAGCCAAAACACCGAAACGGCGAAAAACTTCGAAAGACCACCCCGCGATCGGGGTTCGCTATGTTTTTGATCCTGTTGATGACCGCCCGGTAGCTTTGCCGGGATTTTTTCCGGTTAATGTTTTAACGCCGATGTAAAACGGCTCGAGGGCTACGAAGCATCGGCAGAAACTATCGGACGTCCCGTAGGGATTCGGACCCCGAAAACTAACGAAGAAATGAGCAACGGGCCCCCGTATCCTTTCTTTGGATCGCGCCGTTTTTTCTTCTTCTTATTCTTCTTGTGTTCTTTTGGCTGTTGCGCATCTCGCACGTCGACACGGACGTGTCCGGCTAATATTCCGTGGCGAGATTAATGTTGTTTCTTCACACTCGAAGCGAGATTTTTGGGCGTCGTTGCGAGAGGCGGGAGCATTTGGCACGAGTCCAGCAACGAGGATAACATTCGAGGAAGAATTTTTTTTACTCAGTCACCGTCTCGTAGCTTTTGCGGCGCTCTGTATTGTTCTTTGCTTCTTCGGGGATTTACCAGTCATTTCGAAGGTTTACTCTTGAGGATCCGAATCCAAGTACACGAAGAGTTTTGTACAGCGAACATTTGTAGGCTGTCTTTGTAGTAATTTTAAGCGCAATTGATAACCCAACCGTAAGAAACCACATATTTGACGCTTACGAGGAGTTCTGTTAGTAGGAAGAAATCATTTTTTCGCTCCGAATAGAATTAATTTAAATAGAAATGAATCAAATCATTTAACCGTAAAAAAAAAATTGTGTTAATCGTTAGGATTTGCATTGTCCACGAAGTTATTTCAAAACAAAAATGGATACATCTAACGAATTTTCTAAGAAATTCTATTGATCGATTATTTTTATTACTAATTTTTTCGTCAACATTGATTTTTTGAATTTTCTTTGTTTTCATGGAGACGTCGATCGTTTATTTCGAAAATCACGAAAAATGCGATCTTTTATTCCTCTCGAATAACTCTTATGCATGCAGTGGTTGCTATACGCAACATACTTTTTTCACTATCGATCATTTCTCTACATTCTAACGTTGCGTACTGAGTGGGGATCAAAGTGGGGCTTGTCCTGAAGAATCCTCACGGAATCGATCTTTTACCCAAGCGAAATCCTTCGTAACCGTGAGCGCGGGGTTTTCACGTGACGCGTGAAAATTCGAGAGGCATGTAAAGCTCGGTCCACGGTTGACACAATACCAGCGACACGGGCAGCTGCTATAATTCGCCGGAGAATCGTTAATCGAAAGATTTTTGGGTTTTTTTTCCATATAAAAGAGAGAAAGAAAAAGTTGGAGAGTGTAGTGTGCGGGTGTTGGACTTGGCAGGTCGAAATGATCGACGTGCGTGACACACTGTAGAGAATAAATAAAGAACGCGTGCGTCTAGACGTTTTTTTTTTCTCTCGTTTTTCCTTTCTTTTTCGTTCTTCTTCTTCTTCTTCTTCTTCTTCTTTACTTTCTTTAGCCGGCTTCGTGCCTCTTTTACCGTGAGCCGCGCGAGCGCACTTCATTCATTGTGGCTCGTGGCCGGATCTTCGCGTTCGTGAATCTTGAATTCACATCGTGTACACATATACACACGCGGGACGCGTGAATAATCGCGGTCACAGATTCTCGATCCGAAGGCGGGATTCTCTATGATATAAATCGGAAAATTATCATAACTCCAATACAGCGAATATTCCGGTTTTTTTTTTGTAAGGCAGTTTTTACGTAACTTTGACCCATTTAAGAATAACGAATTTTCGGGAAAATAAAAAAAATAAACTCTGTAACCAGTATCATTTATTTTCGTAATTCGGACTTTTTTCGGTTATGAAGAATATAAAAAAAAAAGCATCGTAAAGAATATGAATGTATAAAATATCGTCAAAACTGGTAGCAAAGAGGGCGGCGTTCTTTTTAAGATATTAGTAGTTTCGAAATGTTAAAAAGCAACGAGTCTGAAATGGAAGGAAAAAGGTTAAATACCCAAGTGATGGTTTACAGTCAGTAGCAGAATGCTTCAGTCACCCTGCAATTATATAGTTGCATCCGTCGAAAAACTAGAGAGCGAAAGCTGCAACTGTGCGCGCCGATCTCTCGAAAGGCGCGTGCAGTCGTCCTGAAAAAAAAAAAAAAAAAACCCTTCCTTGCCTGGCGAAAGGATAATAAGTGATTTTCCTTCACGGTTCTGACTCTTCGACGAGGACCTGTTCCGGGCGAAAGAGTTTCGACCTGAGGGTTGAAAAAAAGAAGCGGAGATCGAAAGAAAACGAAGGAATTTTGCACCGGTCAGTCGGTCACTCAGTCAGTCCATCGCGGCTGTGAGTCGCATAGTCAGGTAGGGTCGAGCCTTCGTGAACACGCCAATCTAAGGATTAACCGGTGGAAGAAGCCACTCTACGAGAATTAGTCGGAGATCTACGAAATATGCCACTAATGCTTCGGCGAGTTCTTCCGCTCGATCGTTCGAACTTTGGTTACTCATTACCGCGAACCGAGAGATATACCTTTTCGTCTCTCGTTTCTCGCCACGCATACTCCACCTCAACCCATTGTCTTCGATCGGAGAAGATGCTGCCGCGTACCACAGCAAAACACAGACAGAAAGAACTACAGTCCGCTCATCCGGGACCAGCCAATTCTTTTTTTCCTCATATAACACAAAAGAATTTAAGTATTCGCTGGCATGCCGAAAAACGACTCCAAACCTTCCGAGTCGGATATTTTTTTTTTTTTTTTTTTTCTAATCCTTGGAGTAATAAGCGTCAAATTTTTGGCATTTGCCTTTCAGAGGATTTGGCCTCAGATCCCGAGATTTTCCTGTACAGAGTTGTGGTTCCGAGTTATTGCGGTTTGAGGATAAAATATTTCGAGAAAAATGACTTCGCGAGGTTAAGTGAAACATGCGGCATTTAGATAGGAATAAAAAAATGTATTCATTAATTTTTTTTTTATTCTTGAATTACGTGGTTTGAAGATAACGCGGACCCCGCATCAAATAATTTCGGCAAAAAATCGGATAATTCGGAAAAAAAATGGCACAGGTACCATTTATCAGTTATTTCTAATAAAAAAAAAATCCGTTTTTTTTCTTAATTAAAAAAAAATGTATTTATCATATTTTATAATCAATTGTAGTGATTAGAAAAATCTTTCATCTTTTTTTTTTTTGTTATTTTGGGTTATATTCAATGAGGCAATATGTCTATAAATTCGTCTTTATTGCTATAAATTTCGGTTCGACAATATACTTTATTTTTCGAGATTCAGAGAATTGAATACAGAACGTTGCGTAGGTATATATAACTCTGCAGATTTTCCGCAAGAACGATTTCTAATAAAGTAGAGGAGACGCCCGGCAAGAGTTTTTCCGCTCGTCGAGTGCTGTCGTGCATAATATACCAGGACTCGTCCAGGACTTACACAATCTTCACTACCTGTCGGACCCTCATTTTTTTTTCTTCAATATTTCTTTCCTCTCATACGGCTCCGAGACGGAGGAAAAAAATCTTTTTTTTTCTGGTTTGCCACATCTTTCAGTAACAATTTGCGAGACGAGAAACTCTCCAGAGCACGGAAGCTGATTTGCCAGGCGACCCGAGCGCGAGTAATGCACAGCGAACCTTTGCCGGACCTTCTATACTCCGATCCCAAGAGAACTGGGAAACATCCGTTTGAGAACTTGTTTTTTTTTTTCAATGTATTCTAAAAATTACTTTTCTGTTAGTTATTGCAAAGAAAAAATTCAATAATACGATTTTTTTAATCAACTTTTTTTTTTTTTTCTTTGCGCGTTTAACATTCTTTTATTTCTTTATTTTTTATGTTCCATTGGTACGCAAAGATATCATTGTTAAATAATAAAATAACAAATACAAAAAAAATTAATTTATTTGATAAAATTCATTCGACTGAAATTTTATTGTCAATCAGTTAAAAAAAAAAAAAATTGAATTATAGTCACATTATGTCTTCAAAGAAGCCGATAACTGACACGTAATAATTAATTATACGACCTCCCGAATATTATAAAATCACCATAACGTTGACGTTTATTTCGCTCCCAGAAAACGGACGTTTTCTATGAAAAATTATTAAATTTCTCAGCTTCCTTATTTTTTCTTCCCACGGAAGGGATACCCAAGAAGGGCTGCGTCACGAAGAATTTCCGGTCGAAATAACGTATGTATAGATTTGACGCGTAGTGTTTCGTTTGCGTCAGTCTCACCGTGCGGTGACGGAAAATTAATAGAACCGTTTTTCGAGTATACAGTCGCGAGGAGGGATAGGGAGTCGAGAGAAACCCTTCGGGAGTACACCAGCGTTTCGCTCTCGGCGTTGAAAATGTTTGGTTGCTTCGGGTTGCGTGAAATCTTCTGGACGTCAGTGCGGGCGATTTTTAAATGAGAAACGAATACGTTTCATCGAGCGCCGCGCAAGTGAAGGAAAGAAGGAAGTTAAAAAAAACGGAGGGTGGGGAATAAGATTGCCGAAGAACTGAGCAGATGCTCATGCGGTCCGTCAACATTTCACCAGATACATATCCCGCCAATTTCTTCTTGCGGGTTGTCGATATGTATCCGTAAGGATTTCTACAATGACGAGGGACGAGGGGTGAACCCGGGAACCCCTTGAAGATACTCACTGATGCTGAACAATAACATATTGCGTTTTCTTTCGTACACTATTTTCATTTTATTCGTACGGTGAAGCTGGTTGTCTCAATACAGTTTTTCCGACAGAGTTTTACGGTAAAAATGCATCTGTGGGCAGTGAGTTTCATCGTGAAACTCGAAGGTCGCGGAGGGGGTGTCCTCGTTGTTCGTTCTCTGTTACGAGTAGGTATATCTACCTGTTTTCCTCGAACCACTCGAGAAACACATAACCGTTAGGCAGAGGGAGGGAGTATTTAAAAAAAAAATGTTATGCTTTCCTATACCGAGAGAAAAGTTTATTTATTATTAACAAATGTATAGTTCACGGAATAAAATCCCGAAATAAATGTTTCGTTATTAAACGCAAAATATCGTTACAATTTTTAGGATACAGTATATTAACTTTTCATCGTAATTATAAATTAAATTTTTAAAAAATGTCCAGTTTTTGCATAAAAATTACCCGTACCAGTGAATGAAATCTTCAGCAATTTTTTCTACTTCGTTCATAAGGCCCCAAAAATAAACTTTCCTCCGTTAATAAATATTTATTGACGATAACAAAGTTTTTTTTTTTTTGAGATTTACCTCTGTAATTCGTTTTTTGGTGTAAAAAAAGAATTCATTATAAAGATCTATACAATTTTTTATCGACAAGAAACATTCAATGGATGTCTTCTCCGACGACCCACGCCTTCCGTTATACGATTGTGAATAAAATGTTCTTCCTCATTCTATCCTTTCCCATTGGTTCGGAGGGTACAAAAACACAGTGTGGAACGGAGAGAGGCATTGAGGAGCTCTAAAACGGGTGTAGGGCGCGAGGGATCGGGTGGTTCCTTCGTCAGGGTGGTTGCACGAGAGAGAGGGAGGGTGGGGAGCTTTTCCGAAGTAATAAACCCCAAGAATAAATCAGACTCGACGTAATCTCGCGAAATCTTTTGCGCAACTTTCAACGCGAGAGAGCGAGAGAGTCGCAGAACGTTGGAGATCCGCGAAGCGTTGGAAGAGGAACGTAGTAATATCGCGAGAGAGAATCAGGGCGCGAAGTTGGCCTACAGTTCGGAACTCGCTATAGCGCGGTGACGGAAGGGAAGCAAAGAAACGAAGTATAAGTAACAGAAGAAGAAGCAGAAGAAGAAGAAGAAGAAGAAAAAAGCCGGTAACGCAAGGGGTTTTTCGTAGTTTAGAGAAGAGGTTCGGAGTGAAAAGGAAAGGAGATGAAAGAAGAGAAAAATAAAGAGAGGAGATGCAACGTAGAGGGGGGGGGGGGGGGGGGGAGGGAAGTCGAAGGGTGTCGGAGGTACTCGAAATGTTTATCGCACCCCCGAGTCTCGAGACTCGCCTGAAGGCAGACCCCGCCAACGCTGTTGCCCCGGTGTGTTCTTAACCTCATACTTGTATTACAATGCCCTGTATACAGCCGCGACACGCAGTACATAAACTCTGGCCATCCGGGTTACTGTAAAGCCATTGAAAAATTTTGCTCCAGTTTTGCCTAACGCGCAGATTTACGACGCCAGGGGATACCTCATGTACCTGAGTACTGTACTACGGGTGCGGCGCGGGGACGCGTCCTTCGAAGTTGCGTATTTCTCGTGGAGAAAATTCTATCCCTGGCGTTCACCCCCTAACTCCACCCCTTATCTGCCGTCACTCGACTGCCTTGTAAATCACGCAATGCAAATTTACGTTAAAGCAAGAAAATGCCTAAGAACGAGAACAGTTCTGCTCCAGTTTTGGTTTTGGCAAATTGGTCACGCGCGCCACAGCCCGCCACGCCGGGGACACTACATTGTACCGTTTCGAACAGAAAGGACACGAAAAGTTCCTTTTTGCAATGCCGCGGACGAGAGTACAAATATTTCCGAGACGAGTGCAATCGAGTATTTGCACTCCCGCGGTGGAGTGGAAACGACGGCAACTTCGGCAAAGTTTTTTTTTTTTTTGTCGTTTCGAGGAAAAAATCGCGAGAGTGAAGAAAGCTTTTCTTTGAATTGTTGGAAGTGCAAACTGTTGCAACAAATCGTTGACAAAAAATATTATTTTGCTTTATAGTTTCCGCGTGAGAGATGCAAAGGCGTCAAAATATGCAATTTTTTTTTCGATATTTTTGGATATTTTAGAAATTTTTTTTTTCTGCTGCTTTTCTGCGGCTTATAACTGTTTTTCGGTACTTTTACCTTTGCGGTTTTTTAAATACTTTTTAGTTATTTTTTAGCAATTCAGTTATTTCGCATTTTTTAAGGCAGCGCTTCATTACGTTAAAGTATTTTTTGCTGTTGTTTATCTATCGCGATTACAATTCCCATATTTTCCGCTATTAATTGATTGTAATATACAAAATTCTCGAAGATTATAACATTTCATCAATTTCGTTTCCCAGTCACGAACTCCTTAAACTTCTACCCAAAAATACCTTATACAAGGCACAGTATGAGGAGACATGATATTTTTTTTTGCAATACTTGTATATCGATAGTATTTTTACACAAAAAAAAAAAAAAACGAAATGCGCGTATCGCCCGGCAGTAATGAGGCTCTTGTCAGACGTATTGTACTGTGGGCGAGAAGACCGATATTCCAAGAAGAAGACGACGAAGAAGCGGACTACGAAAGAGTGGAGTGAAGAACCCTCCCTCTCCCCCTTTCCTTCCCTCGTTTGAGTAGCGAAGAAGCCGAGAGTTTAATGATATTCGTGATTACGGAGCGGCACGTGGAGAGTAGCTGAAGAGTGAGAGGAGAGAAAATGAAGAAAAAAAAAAATATATATATATATATATATTTAAGGGGATGACGAAGAAAGAGAGTAAAGTTCCACCTTGGCGTAACAACCCTATCTCCCTCTAACTTTCGGTGTTCTCGCATAAAAAAGTATTGATCTCTAGCTGGTTCTTTCTCGTGGAGAAACGACGACGACGGTCGGTCCCGGAGTTGAGCGCGAGAGGGTTGAATCCACCCTAACTGCTTGGCCTGCCTTTATATTCATCATCCCTCGGTAGAGCGTACCCCGTATCCGCGAGCTTTCTATCTCTTTCCTCGCGACCCAAGAACTCGCTACCCGCCGTCGTCTCTCTCCGCTACGGACTAAGTCACCCTTAGACTCTTTTTCCTTGGCCACCGCTTCCTCTCTCTTCTTCTCATCTTCTCCGGCGCTCTCATCCCCCGTCACCCCGTTTCTTTTTCTTTCCCTCGCGTGTTCGCGCGAACGACGAACCCACCCAGTACCATTCCGCGAGCGGGCAGGGGGTTAGAGACTATTTTTTTTTTTTTTTTAACTTCAGGGGCTCACGTATACGACGCGCATCGAATATCAACCAGCGTCAGTTTTCGTCGAGCCGACTTTAATTGGCCCCCATCCCCACGAGCATGAAAATTTATTTTCCGACGATGTTATTATTCATCGATTATCAAAGAAAAATAGTTTTTTTTTTAACCTCAATTTAATTATACTTTTCCAACACACGCACTTTAGCAAACAATTTCTCTTTTCGATTTTTATACACGTGAAAAACATTGAAAAATGAGGTATTTTGGGAGATTAATGGTATATAAAAATATCTCGTTTCTGCATTTTCTGCATTCGATATACATAGTTCGATTTTTTTTTTTTTTTTTATAAATTTTTTATTCAAATAAAAAAAATTGAAACGCATATTTCGAAGAGATAATTTGAACTGAGCAATGAAAAATTTCGAATACTCACCTGCGTCGGCTATCCACTCGAGAAGAAAAAAGTAAAATGGTTAAAAAAACGGTCAGCTATAACAAGGATGAGTGGAATTCGAGAGCCGTCAGCCCTTTTTCGACATCTTCGAAACGATGGGTGCAGATTAACGAGGAAAAAACCCTTTTCCTTTTACCTATCGTCGATTGGAATCTCCACAGTCCGTCTCATTTTCCATTCGGTTCCTCTATTCGTTGTTCCTCGGTTCCGAATATCTTTCAAAACATCGGGAGATCCACTTAAATATTTCGAAAACGCGACGCTCCGGCTACACATTGCCGGTTTTATGGTGTATAACGGACACGAAAAAAAAAAAAATTAATAATAGTCCGAATACGAACGCTACATCTCACGGTTGTTCTCGCTGATCTCTGTTGTGACAAGTGCTTTTGTCACCGTCGTCGATTTAGCCCTTTTCCGCGCGTTTATTTATTTAAATAGTCGTCGATACAACGAGATCTTCTGACAGTATTGTTCCGTCCACTTTTCTAAATGTCGCCGAATTTTACCTTCTTTATCGAGTGAATAATGCATCGCTCGGCAATCCGAACATCGCGAAGTTCTTTTCACTGACGCGAGAATAATATCCTTTTTTTTCCGTAAATATTTGAGTATTTCTCGAAAATATGAGATTTATGTAGATTAAATATTTTAAATAAAAAATTAATAACAGATATTAATAATAATAACAATAATAAATAGGTAATAGTTGAAAGAATGGCAAATCATTTTTTGCGTTGTAATACTACGAAGAAATAAAAAAAAATTAATCCGAAACTATGAATTCAGTAACTTCTGGTAATTGCGTTTTTTTCCTCATACCTCACGGTCCCGCGTGTTATTTTATTTTTCTAATTTATTAAACGACGTTTGTCCGCGTTGCTTCAGCATCGAAGGGCGGTCCATCATTATTAACCACTACGGTGCTCTCGTTATAGTTCATGGGCGCGAGGGACGAGACCAATAAAACTGCTTATGCCGCGATTTCGACGCCTCCCGGGAATCTCCTGCTGCGCGCGTGTCTGCCTCGTGTATATCAGCCGAGTTTTGCATAAATTTCTCGAGGGTTCGGAACAAGCCGAAGGGCCAAAAACTTTTCAAGATATATAAGGCAACGAACGAGATGTAATTACTCCTCTGCGACCCTCGCATTTCCTGAAGGGAGTCTCGATAAATCTTCCGATGCCGCAAGTGCGATTAATTTTTTTTTTTTTTCATCCAAAGACTAAAGCCAACGTATCCAATTTATAATTTTCTTTCCAAAATGGCCGATCGTTCGTGTGGGGGTTTGTGTGCACCTTGCTAAAGGAC
Source organism: Buathra laborator (assembly GCA_934046635.1). Lineage (NCBI taxonomy): Eukaryota > Metazoa > Arthropoda > Insecta > Hymenoptera > Ichneumonidae > Buathra > Buathra laborator. The sequence continues at coordinate 16,103,367 of OW203901.1, read as the reverse complement.
TGAAGAACGGCAGGTTGAATTGTACCCATCAGGATGAGTGAAAGAGCCGGTGGTGCCAGACGCAAGGAAAAAAAGGGTCAGAGCGAAATACGAGTGAACGAGAGAAGGGTTACCATGACTACGGCGAAGGGGGTGAAGCCTACACCGACCCTCCGCGTCGCATTCCGAGCAGTGAAGGGTTAATGAGATTGGGCGGCTCAACGGGGAGGACTTTATCCCCCTTTCTCTCTAACTCCCTGTTTTTATAGCCGTTCCGTTTTTTTTTCTGTTATCACTCAAAGATGGCTACGGATCATTAGCGAACGAATTGCTTTCTTCCGGTTTCCGTAACGTACCGCATAACATTTTTTTTCATTAAACTGCGCTTTCTTTTTAGTAACCAAAGGCATAAATTTTGCCACCCAAAAGCACCTATAGACACGATTCTTCACCACTCGATGAAAAACCCATTTTCGCAATACCATTTTTTTTTTAAATTTATTTAGGTTTCATACCCATCCAGAAATTAATATCTAAACAACGCGCTCTATTAATGAATTCAAATAAATTTCACAACTCGATGCGGAATATTTTTTTTTTCGCGTATGGAAGATTCTTTCGACCGATCAAATTTTAACAAAGGGCTACAAGAAAGAATTTATTTATACAGACTTGACTAGTTGCAAACGCGAGTTTCCTTCCGCCCGAAAAAATATTTTCGCAGTACACTTGGACCGCGTTCTCGCACTGCTTCGCCTGCATCACCCTTCTCCCTTCTCGGGCTCTTCGCCCTTCTTACTCTCGCTTCTTCGTTCAGCCACTTTTTTTTCCCCTTCGCCTTCAGCCTCTCTTTTGAAGTTTCCATTCGAATTTATATCGTAGGCTTTGGACTGAGTTCGACCGGTACACATGTGTGGGTGCCGTTGGGTATTCTTATTTCCATACAAAGCCATACGATTTCACCGGTCGAACCTTTGAAGGACTCTGATGCCGGCTCTCCGTTGCTCCTGTTCCTGGGTTACGACGAGGATTTTCTCGGAGTCCCTCGTTCCCGTGCGTGTCCTGTTTTTTTTTTTTTTTTTTTTTTTTTTTTTTCGCTCTACTTTTGGCGCACGTATAGAACGATCGGGCGTATGGGGTTCCTTCGTGTCGGCAAACGTATTATAGCAACAGTAGGAGGCGCGGTATACTACCGATGCTCTCGTTTCTATTGGTGACGGCCATTTTTCGGCAAGTGTTGCGATTTTCTAATATTCCCGGAAGTACCGAGGGGAATTTGGGAATATTATGCTAACTGCGCGGTGGAGTGAGTCACAACGCAACGTAAATGCGAAGCCCGGAAAGCGTTTCCGCAAAAGGGTGCAAAACACTTTAGTTACCGTATGCGAATATATTTACGATAGAAATTCGGAAATCTCGACGAATAATAGAAAAAAAATGAGTTTCCAGGTAAAAGCAACTAAACGAAATTAATTAAATTGACCAACTAAAAATAAAAAAAAAACACGAAAATTAACCTTTGAATAGGCGAACCGAACTTTAGAAACGCCACGGAGAGTTCGTCAATGACAATAGCCATAGCGTTATTTCGCGAGAGCCAAATGTTGCCATTTCTCGTAAAATCATCACTCGTCCTTCTGAGATTCGTAGAATCTCCGCTGTTTATCGTCGAGAACGAGGATATTTCGCAGATGAAAGTCTCGAGAAGGAAACCAAAGACATCGACACGAGAACACCGCATCCCACTGCCGAAGGGCGTGACGCCTATTTAGCAAGGAAGACGCGCGCCCGACAGGCGGGTTGTTAGTCAATTCGTGTCTGACCACTTCTGATGCGTTCGCATGTATATAAGAGCATTTCTTCCTGTTAACGCCTCCGGATACCGGTTCTCATTGAACAAAAATGCCTGTCCGTGGAATCCTCTTTCTCTTCTCTCGGTTCTCTCGTTGTCGCGGAGGTCTACTGAGGCGCCATTGTTCCCCCACGGACTTCCGGTCCTACATGCGTCCGGCACGTTTACATAGACTCCATCTTCGGTTTCTGCGTTTTCTCAATTTTTTTTTTCATTTCTCTTGATGGAAAAATGTGGACTCGAAGGACGTTCTTTAAGACGAAACTGGTAGTTCGAGTTTCCAACAAGCAACGGAGTGGGAGAACCTTCTTCGATCTCTCGTGCGAAAGGCGTCCGGCTTCAAAGGGTAAAAGCCGTAGTAAGGTCCCTTTACATGAGTTTCCCAAGTGTACCACATGGGCGGAGTTACAGCCCCCGACGCCAAATGGAATAATAATTTTCTCGTGTCAAAGGTGCTTGTAGGGCGCGCGTACGACATTCCCGAGCGTATATAACCCAAAGTCTTTCTCTTCTCGTATTATTCCTTTCGTTTCTCGTCTTTTCTCGATACTTCTCGTATTGCGAAAGGTTTTAACATCCGGAACCAAGATCGATCGAGAGTCGAGAGGCGCGAACGTTCTGTATACGACTATTGAATGGAGAAAAGAAACGATCTTTCAACGCGAAAAGGATTGGCTTCGAAGTAAAAGTTGAAGAAGAGCAACGCAGGTGCACTGACTCGCGGCTTTTTATTTTTTATTTTTTTTACAGGAAAACGAAGTCATTTTTTCGTATCTATTCTCTGCATCGCTCACTGAAGAAATGGTGTCATGTGTTTTATTAGAAAGAAAAATAGGAAGTAATCGAAATTCGACGAAAAAATGATGTATTTGATAATTAAGAATCTTAAAATGAATGTAACACTCATTTTTTTTGTTTTTTTTTTTTCGAAAAATGAGTATTAATAATGAAAAAACTATATAATTCACATATACGCTCCATATTCGCATCGTCGTCGTCGCATCTCTTACAAAAAATGTTTCTATTTCATTTTATTCGTCTTCTCGGCACTCGGCACACATAAAACTGGCACACGTTACAATGGATAAATAACATTATCTTCTTGTCCCGAGAACCTCAAGGATATTCCATCATTCCGCGGATGTCATATTTTTATTACAGGTGGGTTTTTGCCACGTTGGCTGGAAGAAACCATCGGGTAAACACATTACACGCTTCTCACATTAGCTCGACGAGAAGAAAATACCGGGGAAACGTCTGTGCGAAAAGTCGACTGGTAGTTGGAAACATAAAAGCCAAGTGGTAAATTGGGAGTTTCTGCAAGATACACACATATAATATCTGTCCGTATACCGATATTGTTCAACGGCTACAGTCGACGAAGTGTTTGGTTCGCATCCGTCTTTTCGCGTCTCTCTCGATCATCCCCCCCCCCCCCCACCCGACTATGTGTATTTCCATTGTATTTGCCTTCGCGAAGTGGTTGGGAGAGAAATACTTCATATGTTGAAGATGTAGGGAATGCTACTGAGGTCTCTTCCTCTCTTCCTTTTTGCTTTATCAAACGCAAGGGCACACGTGGAGCGACCCATTGATGCCGTTGATGTCTTCTGGTTCGCGATGAACGAGTGTTCCGCGGAGATATAACAGTACAAACAAAGGATATATCTTTCCTGCAGAAGAACTTTTCTCTGGATTCGTTTTTCGTTCGCCCTTCGCGCCCATCATCTCGCAGAGAACCAATAATGGCCGCTCCTTTAATAATACGTGACGTACCATCGACATCACCCTTCTGTCTCTCTTTCTTCGATGCTTTCTTGGGATGCCGGTGTACGCTATCGTTCGACTCTCGAGAATCAATGGCAGTGATTATATTTTCCAAGCACGAGGCGGTTAAGACTAAACGAGAGGGTGTAGAGAAATCAAGAGCGGGGAAAAAAATACGGAAAGATGAGCCTTAGAAAGATTCAACTAGTGTTTATTCAACTCGAGAACACTCACGACTGAATCAATGTTTTTCTGTTATTTTTAGTTCGTTTTCTTCCTTCGTCATAATTATAGCGAATCTTCGGTCTGTTTGAAATTAAAAAAAAAAAAAAAATCTCATTTTTCGCTTCTACGATCTTCTCCTATGGATTTTTCTCTTTCAATTTTCTAATTTTCGCAGTTATTTTTAGTTCGTATTTTATCTCGTCGTAATTATAAAAAGATTCCGTTATTTCCATTTTTAAAATAATTATATAAAAAATAACATTGTTTCTGACTTGAGTTCTTTTAGGTTTTTTTTTTAATGCGATTTTATATTTTTCAGAGTTATTTTTAATGGAATCATTTAGGTATATCTACAGACAATCGTCTATATTTGAGCAAATTGTCAATATATTTTGACCATTCGGAGGTATTAAATTAAATCTGCCGCTGTGGCGTGAATGGGATAATGGCAAAAGCGCGTTGTCGCAATGTTCGGGACAACTTATGTAAAACTAAATGACCAGAGGTTGAGCGGTTCTCAGGGACCCGTCGACGTTTTATCCTTCTCTCTGTCGCGCTTCTGCCTCTGCCACTCCCTTTACCCGTCTATTCAGGTGCAACAATGAACTTTTCTGCATAATACCGAGAACGCGCGATCGAGGGGTTGATGTTATATAGATGGTGGTGAAGGGAGGGGGGGGGCGGGGGAACAGCGCGTTCTATACATTTATATATTCGTCGCGTCCTGGTAGGAGGGTGGGACTCGGAGCGAGGGAGGGAGATCGCGGTACCGCATATGTCGTCGTATGTCGTTCTCGACGCCATCGGCGTTCACCCAATTCAACCCCCTAAATGTTAAACGACATTCACAAACGTATCCAAAACCCGGGCTTTTATCCGGCTTTGGAACTTCGATTTCGCACGGGGTAAAAACGATCGATGAATTTTAACCAGACGTCCATTGTCCCGATAATTCTATCGATGTATATGAACACGTAGTAATATGTACGATCAACGAATTTTGTTGTTTTGGATGTCGCGCGGTATTTATATCTACACTATGGTAATCTCATTATATATTATACATTATATATTATATGACTGCACCATCAGATTCTTCATTTCATAGGTTTAGCATCTTCTATGTATTATCGATCGCGTGCTGTCGGCGTACACCTATAATTACATTCAAAAGAAAGATACATACATACATAATATATGCCAATGGTTCTCCAGCATTGAACGATTTAAATACAAGACACCTGCACCTCGCATCCCACCGACAGAAATTTCGTAATAAATCTCGCAAGGTAGAAAAATGACATTCTCAAGTATGATGCGCACTCGTGAAGTTGAAGGAGGATTCGATTAATTTCAGTAATTCCATCGCCGTGTTCTCTCCTTCGGACTCCGACGAGTTCTTCCGCCATCCCTCCGATAAGTTATTCACCTGGAAGAAGCGTTACGCCAACGGACTTCGGAAGCGTTCGAAACGTTTGAAAAAAACGGGAAGAATCCTCGTAAAAGATCCTGTTCTTCGGAAGGGATCTTGATTTTGTACTCGCGATGGTCAATCTTCGAGAGGGTGAGTCGTTTGACCCAACCGAAAAAGGAAGCATCAGAGAAAACGCACCTGGCACCCGCGCGCGCGCGCGGCAGCTTGATCCACGTGTGTTCCGGCCAGATCGAAGGGTCTCGCGCGATCTCTCTTGTCCATCTTAGCTATAATAATAAAACGTATCCATGGGGAGTCTATCGCCGTCTATCCATTTTTTTTCTCTTTTTTTTTCTTATTTTCCTCTCGTTCGAGAAACGACCGGGAACGATTCTCTCGTCGTTTCTCTTCGCATTTTTATCCCGAAAGCCGCAACGACTCTCTACGCGTAAGGGAGCCAAAAGGGCGCGAACGACACCTTGTCGCGGATCCGTTTATATTCCTATCGATCAGATCGGATCTGCGATACGTTCAGTTACGTTCAAACACCCGATCGATATCTTTCGTATAGGAAAACATCATCACCCATCCTAAATCAAATGTACACGTCCTCGTGAAATCGTGATGCGATTGAAAATTAATGTTTTCTTTAAATTGCGTTTTATTTCGATCGAAGGTTTAGTTAGTTGGGATCGTTCATTGGAGTCCTATAAATGTCTGGCAGACCGGACAAAGTGTGCGAAAATAATCGTACGATTATTCATAACAGTAGTAGAAACAAATTAATACCTTTTGAAGGAATCTGAAGCTCTTGAAACTCGAGTACAGCTTATCGATTATTAAGACGATTAAACACAATTTAAAATGATGAAATAATTACATTCACGATGCTGCATAATGCGTCAAGAACTCTCGTAGTATCGGACATAGAAATTATAAAAATAATTGGTAACATTTTTCGAATCGGTTTTTTTACGAAAAAGAATAATTAGTTGGTACAACCAATGGCGTGATTAAATGCGCTTGAACCAATTAATTGGTTGGACCAACAAATCAATTGGTAATGCCAATCATTTTGCCAATATTTGATTAATTAGTTCGATGAACGAATCGAAATGCGTTCTCGAACTGTTTGCCAGTAACATACGCGCGCAACATAACCTATAAGGAAAACGACGCCCCGAAGTTTCACGGGATGTTGCCAGTGTGGCATCGATGTAGAAGATACGTGTGATGATCCTCCAAAACGACGCGTGGGAGGATTTGAAGTCAGGAAATATACCTACTTTCACCTATCCGACCACGCGTGGTCATGGTATTGGTGTACGTCCCGTGAAAGAGGACACGTGTGCTGCCTGTTGCTGCCGCTGCTTCGTGCTCATCTCCTCGAAGGAGTTTCGAGAGTGTGAGCGAACTTAAAAAGGATGGGGAGACGGAGTATGAGGTGGATACGGAGATGGAGAAGATTCGTGCCGGCAGCGCATGCCACCGTCGTTGAAACGACCGGGTCCGGGGGCCCGCGCGCGCGCCCCCTCGCGCCGAGAGAAACGTGAGGCGGGGAAGAACGATGTTTACGATAGAACGGAACTGTGATAGAGTGAGGAGCTTCGAGCTGTAGTAGTACTACCACCCTGACTTCGATCCCCGCCGGCAGTTTATCGCGACCGAGCGACTTCATCGCTACGAAACTCACAGACCCTTCGATCCTCAGCTCCGTCCCACCCATCGCTCTCGTCACACAGAGCAGACGAGACGTAAACATCTGTACATCGTTCGGAATTGTAATACAAGACGAACACTCTGCCACTCTTTTTTTTCGATAGAAGATGACGGGAAGGAATATCAATAACGAGTTCCATTAAGTTGAAGCATCCCTTGTACAGTCACTGATATAATATCCAACAAAGCCATATTGATCGGTCATGTGAGATCCTTGTTTTCGAAACAGAATTTTCTTTGCTTTAAGATTATTTTACTCTAACTTTACCAAGTTTTCTTTTTTTTTTATGCTCTGATAACATTCGGAAGGAACCGAGAGTTGTGGGACTACCTATCAAATGTATGAAAATACTATACGGAATGAACGAGAAATGATAAATCGAATCTTTTGAGACGATGACAAATTATTCATCGCGTGGGAAGAGTTTGTGAACATTCAAAGGGACTTTCGGCGGTGGAAATTAATATTTTTTTTCTTCATTTTTTCGAGAGAATCGGAAACCAATAATGATTTTCGTGCTGCTAAAGCAATGAAAAACTAAATGACGCTTTCGTCCGTTTAAGCGGCAGGACATAGGATCCATTGCCCACCCACGAGCCTCAAGGCTGTTCTCCATAACTTCCGAAAAACTAGTATACTCCGCATGATACACGGATATTTCCATGTTAGGGAAAATGTGGTCCATACGTGAACGCACCGGGAATTGGTCGTTTTTACTCCGTTTTCATCTAATAGGCCCGACTGGTGAACATCATCATAAATATCGTACGAGTCTGCGGCACAACCACAGCGAGAAAACGACCGAACGCACGCGCTCGCCTATGTAATTATTTTGATTTATGCTTCGTCTTTTTTTTTTTACCGCGTGATTTATCGTCTGCAGCGCGTCAGATATTTTAATTACGTTGGCGTTTTTTTTTTTCGAGAGGTTGAGCATAAAAAAAAATGCAAAAAAAAAATTGCTTTGTATATAAAAAAAAAAACACATGGATCTGAGAATCAATTTTTGGCGCGTGGTGCGTTCATGCCAAAAGTTCGGACGGTAAAAAAATGTATGAAAAAAAAGTGAAACGACGGGTTCTCTTCCGATCGCCGCTGATCCAACCCTCGTTCGCCACTTCGGTATTATGAAAAAAAAAAAAGTGAAACCGCAGAGATCCTTCTGGTTAAAATGCAACGATTCGGGAGAGCGAGATCGACCGGTGCCAGAATGACCGTAACGGTCGCCAGGCACGCGTTCAATACGAAGATTAGAATGAAAAGAGTGTGAGGAAAAAAAAAACAGCTTCAGGGGTGAGAATGGACGGGATAATACACCAATGGAATTCACGAATCCTCATGGCTACTGGACACGAATCCTTTTTTTTTTTTTAGGTTCTTTACACCGCAGAGCAGATGCCAAAGATTGCATGGTCTGTGAAATACAATTGTCCATTTTCGTTGCGTGACTGGAATCAGAGATGCATACTTGATGTATGTAATGGTAGAAGATACGCCCTTATGATTTTCGCGTCCATCAGTCGTCGTCGCCTGTTTTTTTTTTTTTTCGTAACCTTAGGATGGCTCGCGCGAGACTCGTGCCGTTCTGAACAATACACGTTTTTTTCGTTTTTTTTTTTTTTGCCCCATCAACACATCATACGCAAAATCGGGGTTAACAAAAATTCTGAAAAGAAAATTGAAGAACTGTTTTGAAGCGTACTTTTTTGGATGGCGAAGAAAAAAATGCATTACCACTTGTATGGTTTTTATAATTGAAGACGGCAATGTTGTATGCTTCGCCGCCGAGGGGGGGAAAATTCGAAAAATTATTAAGACTTTTATAAAAAAAAACATTCTAATTTGCTCACTGAAAAAATAGCGAAAAGCAATACTTTTACGAAGGCTTATTGGTTTCCGACATAGGCCTTATGCATCTTTATGGCCCCTTAACTCTTTGAAGCATATATTGTTTCCATAAAAGAAAATCATTTGATAGTTCGTCTATTTTCTTCTAATTAACGCTGTCATTAAAAAACGAGGAGGTAGGTCGGTCGAAAAACGACCAATGGTACTTCGAAGGGTCATGTATTCATCACAGGGTTAATGTAAGTAGGTACCTTACGCCCAAATCTCTCATCTTCAAGCCCACCAATCACTGCACGCATCAAACTATTGTACAACCCTTGCCTCGCGAGCACACCATACAACGAATACAACGGAAGGATGTCGAATCAACCCTTTTTCTACTCACCCAAGTCCAATACGTACACCCGTCAGGCGCTGACTGTCCCCTTTGCTTAGACAGTCATGGATTGGACGTTATTCCCGCATATGCAATCGAGTTTTTCGGGGCGTGGCTGACGTGGACGCCTCTCCATTCGTCCACTCCTCAACCCTTTTGTCGTCCCCTTCTCTGCCTCCCAATTAATTTTAATCGCATCATTACACGCGTCCAACGGTATGTAATTAGTCTGAGTTTATTCCAAGCGTAATAGGCACTCCACTCCGCTTTATCCTGCTTGAAACAAGAAATCAAGATTAATGAGTCATAGCTTGCCGCGGAGGCTCTCGTTTGGTATGCGAAAAAAAAAGACTGTGAATTTTCCACCGCTGGTTTTTTCCCTTGTGGCGCAGCAAACTTTTAACCCAATCAAGCGAGGGGCTGCAGGCGCGAATGCGCAGAAAACAGTGCTGTCCTCTAACCGCTCGGAAGCTTGATGACGTCGTTTTAACTCGCCAGCCCCTCTCCCTTTTATCTTCGCAAGGGCATACGCGGATACAGTTGATATTCGTGTATAGCGCGGCGTCGAGATAATGAAAGAATAAATACTTAATGCCGTAGCGGCACCGTTGCGTAATTATATCGCGACTCGAGGCTACGCTGGGCGACGCAAAAGAAACGGCAAAGGCTGAGAGAGGAGAGATCGTTGAGATGAGGTATGACGACGACGGGAACGTCGACGAAGAAAATTTCGTGCGTTTTTTTAAGGGTGAGAAAGGAGAAAGATGGAAGGGCTGAAAGCAAGTGCTGATTCGCGGCTCGAGAAAAAAGAGAGACTCTCTCTTTCCGTCCTCTATCGGAAAAGGTCGGCTGGCCTCCTCTCTGTAACTTCTGAATAATTAATTCTGGCTACGACGGCGGTTTTTGGCTTAAAAGCACAGTCCCTCGGGGAGTTTTCGTACAGAGAGAAAGAGAGGAGAGCAGGCGCAACGAGGAGGCGTAGAGAATACTTATCAGCAACAAGGCGGCCATAATCTTTATTCTCTCGATGGGACGACGTTTTTTCTATTATTTTTTTTTTTCCCTGGAATCAGGCGTCATCCACATTGTTTCGTTGCGTTTGCGAACACGTCGACGTAGGCAGTTATTTAAATTCCGGATGGAGCAATCGGAGATTAATTTTTATTTTTTATTCGGTTGACAAAAATGAGAAACTGAAAGATAACAAGTGCACGTAGATTACCAATATATTTACAAACTGTATAGGACGTTGTGAAACTTCAAAATTAGCTTCAAGCATCAAATTTGTGACCGGAAAACAAACTGCTGTAACGTATTACGATATAGCACATGTTTAAAAGAATAATACGCTATGGAAACAAATTTAAGCCAATGATAGAAAAAAAAAATATGCAAGAATTCAAACCTTTCACCCGCGCGTGTGGTATTCTGGGATTAAAAATGATGCGACAAAAAAAAAGTAAATGAGACGACAAGATAATTGCCGTTGATCTCAAGTTTGCTATCCAATATGATCAAAAGAGATATTGGATCCGTTATCCGTGTTGAAGTTTCCACAGAGAAACTCATGTGGGATATACAAGATACGCAGCAATGGCCGCCAACGCAGAAGGGGGGTTGTGGCGATATCAACCAGCTTCACCGCCCCTGGTCACCCTTCATCCTTCCACCATAATTTTCGAGAATGAGATAAGCTACACATCTCTCCCAGATCCCTCACAGTCCGGCTTTGCTGGACGTTGGGGTCGCATAGCGGCAACCCTCTCTCGCCCTAACTTCGTACAACCCCCATCGTTCGTTCGCAACCCCCTTTGCTCGCGTTCGCTAGTTGCGTTATGGGGGAGGGGGTTGTGTCTAAAGGGGGAAAAAAAAAACCTCTCTCTTACTCAACTCAGCCACGTTCTCGTGCAACTGACCAACCGCTTTGCCATTGGACGGAAAACCCTCTGGACTCGGTGTTGATCAATAAATCGTTCTTGCAACGTTTGCGCGCGAGGCATCAACGGCAATGGAAACCAAAAGCGGCAGCAGCTCATCGTATAAACGCACCCTTGCCTCACGGCTATACGATATAAAGAACATTTCTCTAACCATTGCGGCCAAACGCGTGTTCGCTAGTCCACCCCTCTCGAGTACAGGCGAAAAAATCGAGCGAAAAAAAAAAAAGAGAAGATGGAGGCACTATGAAGGCCTAAAGTTTTAGCCTTCCCCACCCACTCCTCAACCGGTCGACCACTTTGAGTCCGCTCTCGCGTTCTGCACCTCCGCACAACTTCTTTGCGAAGCCATTAAAACTTCGTTCCGCACACTCTGGCGATTCTCTCGTTCTTTAATTTTTTTTTCTTTTCCTTTTTCTTCGGCTCACGCTGGGATACTAGTTTACTTTTAGGTACATTGGATAAAAGGAGAAGGAAAAATTGTGTAACGAGTATTATTCTCAGATCATCGGACAGGAAGAGTCGAAAGAATGATCTCTGCTTGACCGGAGGCGGGACCCTTGTTTTTTTCTTCGTCGGAGTTCGTCCAAAGATTTTTGGCGGCTTCAAGGTGAATTCGTAGGATTCGCGAAAGTCTTTTCGACCGGTGAAAGAGCTGCTTAGACTCGATGATCGATGGAGACTCCGGGAAATAAACAAAAGTTCTGCGGTAAATCTGCTGATGGTTTTTACACGAAAAGAGGGATTGCGGACTGTGGAAGCGATAGGCGGTGGAAACGTCATCGGTCATCGGCATTGTCATGTGTGTACTTCTCTGTTATTTCCCGGCAAAGTACCATTAAAAGACGAGAAAATATGAGAAAATCGGAAGCCCGCTTTGGGACGAAGGGGGAAACTAACGACTATGTTGACTCTTGAGGAAAATGGAATCTGACGAAGTAACTTCTTTATTCAATATACGAAAATATATTTATAGTGGAAATAATTTGAAAAAATGAACTTTTCGCAGCATTGGCAGATTTTTTTTCGCGAATTACGTCATGTCTTAACATACATGTGATATCAGCTTTTTCGAACTTCGAGAACTGCATAAATTACTCGCGATTTATTGAGATTGAAGAATTATTATTATTTTTATTAGGATCCAATTTTGTTCGGGAGACGATACAGCTAAAACGGTTTTTGGAGTGTTTTGTAAACATGTTAATTCCATCGATATTTTTGGTGTTGAGAATTGCTTCCTCAACATTCATCAATGGTTGTTTGGATCCTCATATGTATAGGCTGTGTTGAATAATGTACCGGGAAAGTTTGATAAAAAAACGAGGAAAAAACAAAGCAATACAGCATTTCATTTAGCGACACTTGGATTGCGGTGATTATTAGCAAATATTTCATAATATGTAATGTTATGTATCGCCAGTAATATATGTATCTTTTCTACTTCATGGACTCAACTTGACCTTCGCTGATGCAATAGCGAAGGAACGCAATTTACCGCCGAGCGATACGGGAGTACATTTAGCAACGTTGATTGTGACTATACATGTTGAAGCGAAGTTGAATTTTAACCAGAAAATGATAAACTGTGTGCTATGAAAACAAGTAACGGTTCGCATAATAACGTCAGATAATCAGCCTTTATTGCATTTTTCAAGACCTATCGATGTTGTACGAGGAAACAAAAAGCTATTATAATATATATTATATATATAAATCACTCTTTTCTTCGTGATACTAGAAGTTTTATGGTGGCGAAATATGTTTTTTCTTCTTTTCCGATTTCACGCGATAGAACAAAAATATCGACATCTTCATAACTTACAATCGGCTTCGTTCAACAGATGAAAAACCTTTCCGTTCAAACTCGAGTTTTTACGATTTCGTCGAGATTTGATGAAATCGTAAAAATTTTATCTGATTTAGAATTTCAGTTTTTTGGAAAAATTACTATAAAATTGCCGAGCCAAATAAATCTTTAGCTTAAATGTTTGTATAAATGATTCACATAATTTAGAATTTATTAATAAATTGGGATAAATGATTTTTTAAAATAATTTCCCTGAGATTTTTATAAGATTTTGTTTCATCCGCATATCGCTTCGGGGCATCAAAGAACTGTTCTTACGTAAAAATAATGTACTCTTCTAGTCTTTTTTTCGACGACTTTTCTGTGTATTTTCTAAACAGAGTTGCTTTATATTAATACTGCGAATACAGACGGTTCGTATTCTACATAACAGATATAATTTTGTTGCGCGACGATATCCTCAATATTAAAAAAAAAAATCGAAATACTGAAGCGAAAAGAATTTTAAAGAATTTTTTATTTGACGTTTTCTTAAATAACAAATATGACTCAATCAACTATTGCATATCCGGTCTATTGTTAAAACATTGACAGTAAAGTACGGACACAGCCGGTACACAGCTTTGTACAATTAATTGCATTTATTCTATGTGTCGTTAATTATTTCTTGTTACTCATTAGAATGCAGCGTTGTAGAGACGTTGACATTTTTCATGTCGTCAGCAAGTCCTTCATTGTGTCGTAAAACCACACGGTTACTCCAACTATCGAATAGTTATTAAGCTCATCCGAATCTGTGAGGGACTGCATGTCTCCCGTGTTGTTGCCAGATGAGTTATTCGAACCGTTTGAATCATCTGAACTTTCCGAGTCACCTTCATCAACTGAATTATATGAGCCATCTTGATCGTCATCATCTTCAACGTCGTTTGAACCCTCCGAATTGCTTGAATTCTCCAAGTCATTTGATTCATCAGAGTCTTGTGAGTTCGCCGTATCATCATAGCCTTGTGAGTTCATCGTGTCATCAGAGTCTTGGGAGTTCGCCGTATCATCAGAGCCTTGTGAGTTCATCGTATCATCAGAGCCTTGTGAGTTCGCCGCATAATCAGAGCCTTGCGAGTTCGCCGTATTGTCAGAGCCTTGTGAGTTCGCCGTATCATCGGAGCCTTGTGAGTTCATCGACTCATTAGAGTTCGAGTTCCCTGAGTTCGCCGGCTCACCAGATCCTGCATTCCCTGAGTTCGCCGACTCATCGGATGCTAAGTTGCCTGAGTTCCCAGAGTTCCCTGACTTTCCTGAGTTCCCAGAGTTCCCAGAGTTCTGTGAGCTCTCTGCGCTATCCCCGGCTGACGATTCATTCGACGAACTGCCCGAAGCACTGCTAGTGCCTGAATTCTGACTCCCATTATTCTGGGGACGAGCTTCGCTCACAACGAACAGCACCGCCAGTAATGAGAACAATACAATGAAATTTTTCATCGTGACGCCTTTTTTTTTTTTTTTTCGTGATTAACACTTATCTTACGTTCGTTTCGGCTATTTCGATCGACTCGATTTCTTCCGTTTGAACGAACGAAAACGCTTCTTCGTCAGCGAATACCAGAAGTGACTGAGCTTCGAAGCTTCGACGAGCTTTTATAAGGTAAACCACCCTACCCATAGGCGCCGCCATAGCTAATTACTTGAATACCCGAGGAGCGCATAAAGATAAGCCTATGAGTCGACACTTACCGTTGACTGATATAAATTATGACCTTTTTTTTTTATCACTCTTTCTTTAAAATACGATTGTTTTCCAATAACAAGCTGGCAAATAGGTGTCCAAACATTTATACCTCAAAGCAATACATTGTTTCGTCATCGTAAAACTTACATTGACTAACATTGACTGATCCGAATGAAATGCAGAGAAATTGGGTATCAAAAAAGTGCATGTAAGTGCAGATACTCTTGTTTCGTTCTTCAATCTTTCGCATTCTTTTCCTTAACAACGCATTCCGGGAGCGATTAATTATTATCAGAGCCCATGCTCTTTCGGCGTTTCGCCACAAGAAGTTAGAATCGCCGCGTAAGCATCGAAACGTAACAAGCAAAAGCTCGCTTGCGCAATCGAAAGAGAGATTCTTGGAAACGCGGTTGCACGACAATGGGAGCTCCGTTGCACCCCACCAGGTAAAGCCACTTTGAATACGCATAACGATCGGGCATTGTTAAGCTCCCGATGCGCCGTCGACGCTCTCGATCCCTTCCGCCGGCTGGTGTATGCGTACAGGCATCGCGAACTAGTGGACTTTCATGTTCTTTCACAAATACAGCGCAGTTTTCTATGTATGCGCATGGAAAATCGCGGGAACATTAGGTCTGCGGGCCAAAAATACGTGATGCAACCATCCGAAACTATGATCCTAGGGATCGATGTTCTATAGATGTTGCACCGTACCGATTCAAATTCAAGGCTCACGCATACAAAGTTCTCGAAGGATCGGGTCGGTGGCAATCAATACATGGGACATTGAATTGTTGCGAACATATGAAACTATCGATGCGAGGGAATTATTGATAATTTTTTTTTTTTTTTTTGCCATTTTTAAGCGAAAAAAATGCTATCAAAAATATATCTATGATATATGCAATATATTCTTGTCGAAAAATTGCACAATATGGATATATTTTAGAATATACCTATTTCTCCGAAGATATGATGTAAAAACACCGAGTTTTATGTACCTATTTATAATAAATTTTTTATTGCATATAATTGATTTTCATACGCGCAAAGTTTGTCACTGTAAAGATTCTTCATCAATTAACATTAATATAATTAAATATAAAATACAAAGGTACACTTTATTTACGGCAAATTTGGGTTATTGAATTTCGGTGAATCGGGTATATACGCCGTTGGCAAACGGTAGACAGTGCCTTTCCCTCTCAGAATCAAAGAGACGGTTGGAGCGGAAAGTCCAATCGTGTAGGATGAATCGTCGTACCGTATCGAGTATCGTCCAGTCACAAAATTAATTATTAGCTCGATACGACGAGGGTATATGAAGTTACGAGGATATGGGAAGTGGTTCGAGTAACTCTCACCCTCGAAATTAATCGCGTAGCAGTGGAATCGACCCGACAATCCTTCCCGAGCATTACATTTATTTTTCTTTTTCTACGTAACAGCCATCCCTTTGTGGGGACGTGCATGTGTTTTCTTTTTGGGAGGTCTTCCACTTTCTCCGCCGACACATCCGCTGTTGTAAAGCCCCTTTGGGCATTACGCGTTGTTCCGCGACTCGGGCGAAGTTTGTTACGGCAACTTAAGAAGACATCGAGAAACGCTCCTTCTTCCACGAACGTTCGCAGAACGAAGAAGAAAGAAGTGCGAGGGTTGCTCTCTGGTTGCCCTGGCGACGGACTTTATCCTTTCCTACCATTCTCATCCATGTTTCTCCACTGTTCTCACTTTCTTCCGTCACCCCACTCACGCAGCTGCATCATTTATTTGCGCTTTTATCTTCCATCAAAAAGTGTTGAAATTATTTTTCACATTAACGATTAAATTATAAATGAAACATCGTAATAAATTTTACGTAGATAATTAATTGTATAAACGAATCTCTTCCCACTCTCTCTTGCGGCGAATCTCTCCCTCCACTTTAGATAAAGCAAACAGTTTTTCGTAAATCTCGATCTCCGTTTTGTGAATTTATCCTTGAAGAATATTTTGCCCCGCGACGTTTTTCAATGAATGCCGGGATTTTAAAATAAAAAACGCGTTGAAACTCAGCGAAGAAAAATATTATTTCTGTGACGAACTGCCCGGGCGGAGGATTCCACGAGTCATTAATAATAAATGAATTATTTGCGTAAGCCTGACGACTTGAAGATTGAAAAATAAAAGTTTGTGCGGTTGGACGAGATGAACGCGTTGACGTTGTATAACGAGCCCGAGGGCTACCGATGCTCGAGAACTCTGAGACGACGCGGAGCAAAGAAGGACTACGAGACGACGACGAGCTTTCATTAACCCACCAGCAGCGAATCTCAATCTTTTCTGCTCTCGGAAATTTCAAAGGTTGAGGATCAAGTTTTTCTGATGAACTTCTCGTACGTGCGATGTTGAAATTAATTGGAATGGGAAAAGTCGGGTATATATATCATCGGAGTATATTTTTTTGAGCTATCGAATCGACTATTCGACCCTTCGGCTCGTCTCTCATCTTTGGCGGACAATTTTTCTGCGGATAAATTCACGATGCGCATCGACTTGAATTTTTGTTTTTTTTTTTTACGGTGTTGACGTTCTTATTTTGTAGCGTAGTGGAAAAAGCTTATTCATCTAAATTAAATAAGACCGCGGGGCACGGATGGCGAGGGAAGCCTGTGTCCCAATTGTGCGGTACGTTTAAGGTATCTCACTGACATTGATGACGACATCTAGGAAGTGAAAATTATCGGTTGCTGGAGGATATAGACGCTGTTAGTTCGTTACTTCCTAAGGATTCAGTGAAAGGCTCTCTCTTCACTCCGGTCATTTGGGATTAAAAGAGAAATGTAACTCAATACGACAGCCAAAAATCACTGACCCATAGTATTACTAACGAACGTGAAATCGCACACGACAAAAATGTTGAAATATATTTGCGAAAATCGGCAAACAGTATCAAGTTTTCGAGGATAAAACAATGAAGTTTGTAACGATTCAATTAGCCATTTCAAATATGGAAGACGTTTGGCGTTTTATATATTTGGTTTTTTTTTTGTTTACGACATATTAATAATTTCAGACTAAACATTTCTTATTTTAAAGAATTAAGGAGTTAATCAATGATTATGGATGTCTTATTACAATTTTTACCTTCCTTTCGGATTTTTCCCCTCGAATCGTGAATTCTTCGAAACCCTCAATAAAAAAAAGTATAAGTATTCTCGCTACCGCCACAACGAGAATGGATCGAGTTTGATCTTCCCGAGACGATAAACGACGCAGTAGCGCACGCGAACGGCACGCGCGATGTATCTTCCATTGGATGTGTAAAAAAATTTCTCCGAGGGTACAGAAAGAGAGATACACCTCGCTACGTCGAGGGTAGTTTTTTTTAAGTCCCAAGATCCGACTTCGAGTCGAATAGGTCGGCTACGCCGACGTATTAATAGAGGCGCAGAGATCTCGCGCGTGTGCTTCTCTCTCCTCACAGAGTCGCAGGTATAAATCGGAGGATTTATAGCGAGAGAAATAAAATACAGAAGCAGAAAATAACAACAACAAAAAAATCTCTGATTCACCCGACACGCGTTTGCACTCTCGTCATTTATACAAACGGTATTATAAACAAATGATTAATTGATGAAATATTTAACAATTTTTTTTCGATTTTTATTTTATTCTTATAAGCGGCGAATTAATAGCCGTCACAGCGGCGCCGGTTTTCTAAATTTTGAGTAATAACTCGCCACCCACCGAGTTCGCTTCTTAAACCGTTGAAAGTAATTAAAAAAAATCTTCATTAAGATAACGCCGTATAAAATGAGAAATAAATTAGAGAGCAGCAGCGATGGTAGAAGTGGCGAGAGAAGAGCGTTTGAGAAAGCGATGGAGGTTTTGTTGAGAACCTCGAGTGAGGGTGGTAAATGCCGACCACTTTTCTACCGCTGAGATATACCCTCGGCGAGAGACCCTCTTTGCGCTCTCAATTTTTTTATTTTTTTATTTCCATCCTCCCCTCTTCTGGCGTGACACGTTGTGATACTCCCTCCACCACCCAAACTTTTGCGACATCAACGATTTCCACGTCTTATCCGTCGCGAAAAACGTTTTATCGCGGATACACCCGCTGTTCGAGAGATGAGTTTGATAGAAGTTTAATGAAAAAACAACAGAGATAATTACGGTGAAACGTCGACCGAGACCCGCCACGAACAACTTCCATTTGGTTTATAAGGCCCCTACTACGTCGGGGTTTTATATAATAGAAAAAAAATTAGGCTGCGGCATTTGAGTCGAGTTATTTTTTGACTTATTAAGTTAAGAGCTTTTGTGTACATTCGTTGGGTTGGCAACGATAACCGGTTGGCAAACATTAAATTACGGACTATCCAGAGTTTTCGTACTCAAAATACGATAGATTTTTTTTCAAGTTCCTTTTTATCATTTATTTTAAGATTCCTTTCATCTGTCTACACTCGCCGTCGAATACATACGTTCCGAAAGAATACGAATAACTGATTTTTTTTCTTTCCGATAAACATAACCCCCCAGGAAAATTCACATCTGCTTCGATTTTAGGGGTACGATTTTTATTATTTCCTCGTATGGTTGGAATTCTCAAAAATTTAACAATACTCGCGCGGCTAATCGTCCATACAGCGACTCAGCGGTCGAAAATGAATCTCCCTATTTCGTTGGTCAGTTCCGAAGCTTCGTTTCGCTGTAACGCAACGATTTTTCTATGCAATAAAACTATTTCCTACCGTTCCTTTCGATGGGACCCGCGATGAGGGTCGAGCCGAACGTTACAGCACATTGCGTGGACCACGTACGAGGTACGATTGTCGCTTTGCATTGTGAATATTTCGGGAGCGTGCGCCGTCGCCGAGAGGTCAAGGGTTTAACAGCTGCGATCGTACGCGGGAACTGTGTATAGGAAGGCCCTGTACCGGACAACCGGACCCCGAGACCGGGTCAAGCAAAATCCGAGAGAGGAGGGTGTGCTAAACGCAGCCTTTCTCGTTCGGATCGCGCGCGCAGGGGCGACTTCTATCATCGCATAAGGGTGGACAGACGCGCAAACGCTGCTTATTATTATATACACGACGGCGTGTATAGTCTACTGCGATGGCCGACGACGCCATTATCGTTCAGATTTTTTTCTTTTTCTTTTCAAAATATTTACGAAATACGGTATATAGAAACGAAAATAACATAATTATTGTATTCAATATCTCTAATGAAAAACATCAAAAGCGCTTTAATAATTTTACTTTTTTATCAAATAAACAATCAAATATGAGTTTATTTCGTGAGAAATCTTTGGTTGCTTATATTTTTTGGTATTTACTTCAATTGTAGTTAAAAAAAAAAAGTTTGGTGATAAGCTTCATTATTTTGATTAATGTCATCACGATAACGTTTTCACTGCTCCATTAATGGGATAATAATTGTGTAGAATCGCAATGGGTGAACACATTTCCATGATAAAAAAAATCAAATCGTTTATGACAATAATAAAAATTAAAGTGAGAAAAAGAAAGTTGTTCCGTTCGTCGCGCGACCAAACGAAGGTATAATTAGTATCCGATAATGAGTTCGTACTGATCTCTGAAAATATCCAAACGGGGAGCAATAGCCTCGAATCCATGTTGCTCGACATGACAGCTCTCGATTTTTCGTTGCCGGAAAGTAAAAAAAAAAAAAAAAAACTTACTCGTTTTGTGGGGAAAGCGCGAGGCTCTATTTCTCGATGACATACCGCGTGCGCCTCCCCATTGTTTCCCTCTCGGCGTGTGCCCACGTGGATCCGATCTCAATGAAAAAAACAACAAAAAAAAACATATATATGTATATATATACGTACATATATAAAAAAGTGAGTTTGAAGTAAAAGAATTGGGGGAAACGTCGACAGAAATTGGGTTTTACATATTTTTAACTGAACTTTGAACATTTTTTTTTTGTTCGCGTCACGGTGTATTTGCTCAGCTCGCGAGAGGGGGTCGCATCGCAGCCGGAGGAATCGTGGTTAAACCTTCGAATTTTCCTCACATCAGCCCTCTTCTGATGTATTATTTTCAGCCCCGTCGCGGCTTGCGTCTACGAGAAGGAGAGGAGAAAAAAAATTCAAAGCGGTTTTTCTATACGCGTTGACGAGACGAGACACGCGACGCAACCAGAAATCTGGAAGAATCTCTTCCTTGATGAGAAAAAAAAACAAAAAGAAAAAAATGAATACGGAAGTTTACGTCAACGAAATTTATCTTACTGCGTAGGATTGATCGTTACTTCTACGAGACCCATGAGATTTTGGACTCTGATTCGTTAAGAGTCGTGTTTGGCATTTACCCGAAATAATGATTAACGAATCGTCTTTATTTTGTATTTTTTTAAATTAAAGTTTTTATTAATAGAGGAAAATGGAGTAATAGCGCTCACTTCCAAAATGTACAAAATATTTTAGAATCAGCGTTTTTATATAATTAATAATACTGATGACATAATTAGTCGATATATTTAGTGAAATATATTTGAAAAATTTTATCCGTAATACATCCGTAATACATCATTTCGGCAAGTTATTGGATATATCAAAGATATATGTTGCGATACGCGTTTTTTCATGTGGGCAAAAAAAAATTGAACATTTATGTGAAAAAGTCGAAAAAAGTCGAAAAAAAAAAAAAAAGACATTAAAATATTTTTGAGATATTTACTAATCTGCATCTATTAGCTAAAAGTATATCTCCGAACTGTTGCACGAGCAAAATCCCAGTCTAAACCACCCAACCATTTCAGCATCTTCGTTTTTTTTCCTTTGCCGCATCGCAGCTTCTCCAAGCATGAAAATCCTATTTTACACTCCAATATAGAGTTGCCAACAAAGAGAAACACGCGGGGTTTGTTAGCAGCGTTCGGTTTTTGGCCGGAAAAATTACGCTGTTTAATAGCGCGGTCGGGTTCAGCAGTGTCCTCGCGTCATGAGGCTATAGTATTACGGTGACAGTAAGAGGGCATTAGGGCGCGCGTCCAACCACGCGGGGGTGCGCAATCCCTTCCTCGCGTGTACTGGAGCGTGCATGAGATCTCGGGTCCCATGGTGCAAGTTCAGCAGGCGCGTCGACCACCGCAAAATTCGAGCAATGTCCTCAAAAACCTTCAGCCACCACTATCTTCAACAGCCGAACCTACAGTCGAGAGTTCTTCTTGCAAGACCTGCCGGCAAAGGAGACCGTGCGCCTTTAACAAGAGACCCCGACGGAACGTTTCGTCCTCGTTCCGAATCCTTATTGCGATGATCCTTGGAGAAGGTGGACGGGATAGTGTCACGCAAACCTTTCTCGCCGGATCGCGCGCCGTGTTTCGGCAAAACACAGCGTGTGTTTATTCCAAAGCCTTTTCTATATATACTGTCTCCACTCTCAGCCAGAATTTTCGCATCCCTTCCTGAGATGGTTCACGGTGTTGTGTTCCAATCTCGGGCCACACCGCCAAAAGCGTTGGTATCCCATCTCGGTTGAAGCTCTGAACGTGTATTCTCATTGTTCTTTGCCTTATTGGCGGTCATCCAGGCGTATATTCCCTTACACCTAATCCTTTAATCTCCCTTGGGAAATGGAGCTGTTTGTAGCAAACAGATCGTAATGCCGTCATTGTGCGGACTTTTTCGTAACGGTATGCAAGAGGAGAACAAGATACTGGTTTAAGAAACCGGAGGATTTCATAATGAGAATTACGAAGTTTGGGCTCTGAGATCTTTTGGATAGCAAAGTTTCTTTTCGGAAACATGGAGACTGGAAAATGGCGATCGGATACGTGAATTTTTGCATGAAAATACCTACGAGTAAAAAAATTTAGAAAACTGAGCAATGATAGTTTTTAATGATACTGAGTTACTTACTTTGCTTAAGTAATATTTATAAACAGAACGGACTTCAAAATAACATTTTATTTTTATGAGGAAGAAATCGTAGAGAAAGTTTGATCCGTTCTCCATCTATAATTCCGAGCATTTATATACCATTGATCTATGCATCAGTCCATCCGTGAAGAGTTTATGCTGTGTGAGTCATCATCGACAGCAGCTTCAGGACTCAACGACCGATGCCCCACAGAATGGACACACGCGATTCCCAATGGCAATATAGTTTTAGCTTGTATAGTGTGTGTATGTTGGAAAACTGGAAACGTTCAACGATCGTTCTGGGCTCCAGGGTGCGGCGACCGCGGTTTCATCGATAATTGCGACGAGCACGCGATCTCTGCGTGCTTTATATATACACCGTCTACATATACTTTACGAATGTATGTATACGGAAATATATACGCGGAAAGAATGCAAACGCGTATACTATCGCATAGCACTCGAGAAAAACGATTCAACTGCACACGTTGGCGTGAGAAACATGCGCTCGATTTATACGACCAACTGTAGGTTCTCCATCGCGGGATTCTACCGCCTGTTCTTCACGCTGTGGTGTATACGATTGCCAACTAATCATCGAGACGCTCAATACCACGTTATTGTAACTTCCGGTGAATGAGAATAATAATAATGTAGGTAAATGGATGAAGATAAATCGAAATGAAACACTTTTTTTTACCCTTTTTAGGCAAAGTTGGCGGAAAAATTGTTAGTTGTTAAAACCAATTTTTTTTTATTGCTATTTCTGACGAATTGAAATTCTCGAGATTCTAACCTATTCAGGCACAACTTGCAGGCAGTGGTTCAATGAAAAAAGTGCCAACAGCATCTTTCTTATCTGTTCCTTAGACTCGAAAAATTCCTCCATGTATTCCCAGAAAATTTCAAAGGCCTCTTGTACACGGTATACTTATACTTCTCCACTTATATATCCTCGGAAATGATTTTTTTAGCCCGATGGTCCGATTTCGTGTCTAGACAAAACGGTTTTCTCGGTAGAGTTTCAAAAGGATATAAAATTCGATCCCCCGTCGATGCGCCAACGGCTGTTACGCGGAGATTTCGGTGGTTGTTCTGCGTTAGACACTGGACTCGTCGTCCGAGCCGCGCGCGGGGCAAGAGCCTTGTACAGTTTTTACGCAAGTCTGGTTTGGAAGAATGAGGAAAAGACGTAAAAGGAGAGGAATCTCTCTCCTTTTTCTTCTTTTTTTTAAGATGCCCCAGCGAGATAGGTTCCACGCATTGTGGGCGGAAGGAGTTCCTGAGACGTTTCTACCGATGAATATATATATATATATAAGGACTGCTATGAAACAGAAGGACGTATCTAACAGAATTTAACATTTGAAAATTATATGAGTTAAGCCCTTCCATTTCTTAAGAGTCGATTCATATTCTTCGTCCATCTCGACAACTCGGGCCAATACTCTGTAATGCACAACGGCAGACCAATCGGACAGATTTTACGCTTATTGTTACGTCACCCACGGGTTTTAAATTTCTTCGCAAATCCTTACAATTGCAGGGAGGGAGAGGTAAGGAGCGATGATTCCTAAAGTAAGACGAGAACGGTCGAAGGATTTTAGTAACCCGATGCACCCACGAATACTATACGGTCCACGATACCGATTTTTTTTTTTTTTTTTTTTTTTCAGATATCATTTATTCATCTATTTTCATATACTTTTGAGAGTTTTAGTACTTTCGTACTTATCATCTTTGCGCGAAAGATTCTTATCAGTATACTTAATAAAAAATAAAAAAAATGTTCTATTTTTTTTTATATTACGTAAAAAATACGGATATTCTCGTTTTTTTCAAACTCGTCACAAAGATCGACATGTGAATTGAGCTGCGAGTTTTTTTTTTTATTATCGAGTTTGGCTATTTTTCACGCGCTGCAGTAGGATTGACGAAGATTTCGAAACAAAAAAAAAGTGTATTTCGCCGAAATATGGTATTGCGTAACCCTGTGATTTTGGAAGTAATACGACACTTGTCTTGGGAAAAGAGTGTTGTGTTACCTTTACACGGGAACCTCGTCACAATACCACGAGAGGTAAAAATGCAAAAAAGAGCCACCGCTAGCAAAAAAAAAACAGACGAACAGACGATTTGAATCGAACCGGTACATTCCCTGTCGAGGTGAATTGATTTTTTTCTCTCCATCAACATTTTTTTTTTTTTCGTTCCCGACTGTCGAATTTCGAAAGATTTTCGAACGGTTTAACTGGACCTTAACGAGCCGCGAAAGACGCACTGACATTGATTGCATTTGACAGCTTCCGCAATTCTGTTTTTTTTTTTTTCTTTTTTTTTTGTTCCCTTTCTTTTCTATTCATCATAGTTCACCGTGCGGCAAAACTGACCTACCGCGCGCTCACTTGAGAAAAATACTTCACCGGTGCGTTTCGTAATCCCAAACGAAGGTTCAAAAGCGGAATTCCTGAAGTCTCGCTCTCTCCACTTTTATGTTACACAGAAATAGTTACATTTTTAGTTTGAATTGTATAATCTTATTTCTCGTAAAAAAATTAACTCTTTCACTCTCTGGGTATACGGAATGTTAAAAAGAACAGTTTTTTTTCAAATCAATTTTTGTTTTTCCGATACGCTCAGTGCTCCGAATTTTCAATAAATAATTTAACACAAATTTTACCTAAATTTTTTGTAATTTTTTTTTTTCTTTTCTTTTTTTGCCGTCCGATTTGCAGAGACAAGTTTATTGCAAAAAATGTTTAAATTGTCTGTTCAATAACACTCTTCACAGAATTTTTAGTGTAAAAATCGTGTTCCGAAAAAATTCTGACAAAACTGCAGTTACCGCTTTTTTTTCGGTAAAAAGACAAATTTAATTTTTTTTGTTGTTTTTTCGAAAGTACATAATTGGTCTGTCATCAACGACGAATCGATAATGCAGCAGCGGCAGAGTAGCAGCAGGAGCAGTACCGTAGAAACGGAAAACGAGAGTGAATCGACGCGAGGGAATCATTATAGTTAGTGGTTTCGCAAATTACCGTGTATCCTGAGTCATCGGTTAGCATCTGGCGCGCGAGCGAACACGAGGATCGGTGTTTCCTTAATAGTATATATATGGAACACGAAGCGTGCCGCAGATTGGTTGCGTGTGGTGGTGGTCGGCGTCGTTGTGCATTGATACCTATAAGCCGCGGAGACTTCTCTTTAAAAATTGTTCGTCCTCCTCGTCATCCCGTCCGTAGACAAAGAATTTCGAGGAATTTCATACACAAGAGTTTCTATTGCAAGAATCGTAACGAATTGGTATATAAGACTAAAATATATTAATCTAATTGGAGTCAATTGAATTTGACTATCGAGAACTCTTCTCTTGCGATTGGAGAGATTACTGCAGAGATTTTTGTGTATATATATATATATCCTCTCGAAGGATACTTCTTCTTTTACACCGCATCCCTTTCTCTATCGCCGAATACCCGAGCGCTGCTACTCTTTTGATAGGACGTTGAATATTATATATGCTCGAAGTCCGTTGGATTGCTGGCTGACGTGATGCCGTGTCGTTCGGGATTGGAATTGCTACGACGAGGGAAAAAATTCACCGTTCGCATAACAATGGCCCCTTCTTTATCTACGTCTTTCTTCGTCGTTTCTCCCGTCGGCTTTTCCGCGAAAGAATACATTTCTGTGTCGGCCGGTAAGAAGCAGAATGGCGTAAATCGCGTCTTCTAACACGTAAAACATTGAGCGGTAGGCCCTTATTTTTCCAACATTTCCTATGTATATATAGACGTATATATATTCAGTACGAACTTGACGCTGATATAGAAAGACGTGGAAGATCGTTACCCCATAGCAGCGGCGAAGACGTCGCGGTCGATCCCGCGCGACACTAACGACTCTCCTCGCTCTACACCCCTTCAATTTCTTGTTTTTTTTGTTTTTTATTCTTCTTTTGCCATTTTTTCTTTCTCCTTTCTTCATCCTTTGCTTTGGAAACTCAGAACCGATTGAGATTTCATGCGACCCCTCACTTCAATCTCTATCCGTCGCTCGTCTTATCGAAATGCACCAGTCGAAGGAGAGAACGAGAGAGTTGAGGGCGAAGAGGATGCGGAGATGAGAATGCGATAGTATATATACGGAAAGCGCTACACTGTCCTTTGCGGCCTCGTCACTGGTGAAGGATCCAACTTCCTGCGGGAAAACTCTTCTTTTTTTTCTCTCTTCGCGGTCTTCTTCTCAATGCTATACACGGTACGCTCTCTAATTGTCCTATTCTTGTCGTCGACGAGTCAGAACCCCTTGAATTCAGTCCGGTAGGTGGACAAGAGATAATCATAAAAAATGAAAAAATAAAACAAAAAAAAGATCGCGATTTATACATTCGCCGAAGATCTATAGATCGGGTACTCAGAGTGATATCCTGTTAATTTTGTACTGTAGCGACGTTTGTCGGACGCGAAAACTCAGGGGTATCTGGAAACCGGATGATGATTCTACTCGAAGTAAGAATGAGGATTATGAAATAATCAATTTTATTCATGTATGCCAATCGTTATAAATGTATGAGGAGTATAGGGATTTCTTGTTGATACAAAAATAACGAGGGAAATAGTCTTTGTGTCGCACTTGAGGAAAATCGAGCAGTAAAGACTATGTAAAGTCAGACGAATTGGTAACAATTGAAAAATATGCTTTACAAGAATCTACTGGACAATTTGCACTATACGTAGGTATATCGTCATTGGAAAAAAAGCGTGCAAAAAATATATTACAAATATGTGAAATTCGGTGTTTTTATATAATTTTTTTTTATAATTATATTACAATATACATTTTTATTATATTTCATACATTAATCAGATATAATCTTTTATATTTTTTGTAATATATTGGATATATCTTGCGATATATTTTTCTTGAATGAGTAAACTTCCCTAAATATTTGAAAAGATTACTTTAATGATACAGAAATATTTCTCTTCGCATTTTAAATTGCCAAATATGTATAAACCGAGCGAAGGCAAAAAAAAAAAGATTCGCTCGATTGAACGTATTCGCGTCGTTACAAACGATCCCATGTTTATTCTTCCATAATAAAAAAAAAATCCAAGCCTTTCACTCCCGCGGTTATTCGTCTCCGGTGAGAGGGTGAAAAGCGCGATCGGAGATGAAAAACTCGGTATGTCCAAACATCGTCATTGTGATCGAAATAGAAGCCGGAGGGATCGTGCGCGTCGTGAAGTCGTCGAGGCGTGCGCGTCTTAAATCACCGTTAGACTCTCGAGGATCCTATATCCTCCACAATTTTGTATCCTCTCTATACCGATCTCTCTGTAACCCCACCGTATTCGTCGGGCACTCCTGCCTACGCAAAGTCTTTCCTTATTCCTTCGACTCTCCTTTTTTTATTTTTTATTTTGCCGAATCCTCGGGCAAAGGCCGGCAAATGAAATTACCAGGGTAATCCATCTCTTCGGCAAGCCAAGCGGCGCGAGTGCGGTGACATCAACGGGATTTCGGGAGACAGATATATTTGCGAACTTCCCGCTTTATTTATTTGAAGTTTCGAAGTGTATCCACCACGCCGGAGGGATCAGAGTTCGAAATGGAATCTTTGCCGAGGGGCAAAAAATGGCGAATGGGTTATAAAAACAATGATCATCGTTGATGTAAATATACAAATATTTTTGTTGGTTAAGTACGAAGCTGCCTGCTGTTGTTTCTGCCAATAATGTAGGTACAGAGGAAATGGGGACCGCATTACTTTTTCTTTTTTTTTTTTTAGCTTTTCGTATTTATAATTATTTTTTTCGAGCTTTTAAATTAAATTATATATACATATAGGAAAATTTTAAAAATGTAAATGTGCGAATTTTCTGTTAGCAATTGGATCTTATAACTCCGAACTTGTGGCCCGCTTATATTTCATCGTTTTTTTGCTGCCACTGACCGAAAGCTCTTCAGCAAAATATACGACTGTCATTGACAGACAATAAAACGAAACCACTGTATCTTTTCTCGTGTACCTTACAGTTCTTTCGTTCTTTCGAAAGTACCGCAAACCGCCTGCGGCTCCGTTTCACCGAGGGGTCGCGCCTTTTCGAGGCTTAAAAAAAAGTCAACGGCCGTCATAAACTCATGATCTGCGGATTTGGCGAAACCTTTGGGAGTCCGATATTCCAAAAAAGACCCAGTGAAACAAGACGAAACTTTGACTTTCAGAGTCGGACAATAAAAAAAAAAAAAAAAAAAACGATGAAATATATTTCGATTCAAATGTTGAAATACTGTTAAAAATAACGGGGATAGTAAATGGCGAAAAAAAAAAAGTTTTGTTGTACTTTTAAGACGGAATCACACCCCACTAATAACAATTAAATAAGGGATGAAAAAAAAATAATAATCGTTTCGAAAAATCCGCAAAAACGGAGAAAAAATCATTTTTTTCATAGGACCTAATATCGCGAAAAAAAAGCGAGAAATAAGTAATTTCATTTTTTTTTGCCGTAAACGACGGTCCCACACGTGCCGGTAAATGGTTAGGGTTATTAAGGTACTAATGTAGGATAGGTATACGCATTACCGATTATACACCTATGTTTTGCGAACCGCAACAAAGGACCCGGATAATATATCGGATTACGTTGAAAATAGTATATACGAAGTAGAGAGCTAAGAAGCTAATGAACGACGAAAGAAAA
Source organism: Buathra laborator (assembly GCA_934046635.1). Taxonomy (NCBI): domain Eukaryota; kingdom Metazoa; phylum Arthropoda; class Insecta; order Hymenoptera; family Ichneumonidae; genus Buathra; species Buathra laborator. The sequence continues at coordinate 16,074,121 of OW203901.1, read as the reverse complement.
AGAGGACCGTTATAAAAATGTGGAAGCGAGGAACAGCAGCAGTAGCAGCAGCAGCAGTAGCAGCGCGCGTTTCTATGTAATTACGGGGTGGTTACCGCGGCCCCGCAGCGAAACTCAGATGGAATCCAAACGCAGCGCAGAGGGAGATCTCGAGACCTCCTCCAGCTCCTTGGAAACTATGAATGCATTTTTTTTCTTTCTATTTTTCTTTCGCTATGAAATATCTTGAATATTGCAGAAAAAAAAAAAAAAAAAAAAAACAAAAAACAAAAAACATCGAAGATAAAAAATTGTGTTTCGGATCGTAATGTTTTTTCGTATTTTTACTCAAATCTTCAGCAACGCGAAGCTTATGATTTTAATATAAAAAAAAAATCAGTAGTCTTCCCTATGTAAAGAATTGTTCATTCGTAGCTTACTAAAGTACTCGCGACGTTCGATAAATGGCAATAAAAAAAAGGGCGTCGATCGCCTTTCACGTAAGATTAACCAGTGTCCAGTTATGCGCTCGGCACGCATAGCCCATCAGCACCATCTGGGATGCTGCAGTACATGGAATAAAGTTAGTTTCGCTCTGTGAGAAATTCTACAAAGCTCGCGTTTGGTGCTTTGGATTCTCTAAATGTGGGTCAACCGGACCCGCAGAGAGTAGAGAGCCGCATGGTTCAGAATATATCTAGGCTCCGGCTACGGAGCCTAGAGCCTTAACGATCCTCGATTTCTCGGTGAGTTAAGGAGACACGCGGTATAACGTCACATCTACCTTTCTGAACGAAACAGAAATGTCCAGAATTCTGTGACAAAATGTAGAAGATTATCTATGGAACGAATGTCGGTATTTTTATTGGCTTCTCAATCCATCACTTGAGTATCGAATTTTTTTTCAGTCACTTACTGACTTTCCTTTCTTTTTATCGATCGTAAAAGATCTCTTTTACTATTTAAACTTTTCGAGAAGTCAAATAAAAGATATTTTTCTAATCAATCTAATCGGCTGAAATCGGTTGATTTTTTTTTTCGTGTAGTTCTGACCTTTAAAAAAATTATTGAGAGAGATCGACAACCTGCTGATTTTTTTTTACTTTTTTGGTTTCGGAGAACTTTCATGTGGCATACTGAGCGTGACGCGTTTTTCCCTTCAACCGTTTAGAACCATGAAAATTCGTAATTACGTTCGAAAGTTCTTTCGAAACTCCTCGCGCACCGCCAAAAAAAGTCTGTGCGACATATTGCGACTTGTAGCAGTCATGCGTTCAGAAAGAGAAGGAGACTTCGAAAGCTAACATTGACGTTCTGTTCGTGATGACCATTTCACCAGAACGTTTTAAACTCACTTGGGCGGTCGCTAGAAATTTGCGTGAAAATGTGCATTGAACGTTTGCAAATGGTCGGTAACGGGTGCGGTGACGAGGATTTATGACGGACCACACCGGCGCGTACGAGAAACGAGGTTGCGACTCATTCTCGGATTGCACCGAAGAAAAAGGGGAAAAAACGGAGGAAAGAGGAGACGAAGTCGTCTGCCTCGTGATGCAGGAAAGAAAGTGGTGGAAATGAGTGAAAAGAGGTCTCGCAACAACGTTGAAACGACATTTATCTCGAGTGTCACACTCAACCGGGGAAACTTTCACTTCGGGTACAATGTCGGGCAGCGTTTACGCATAGGAACGAAATCGACGGGTGGCCTCGCGCCGGTATGCCACTCGGAAATTTTCATTCACAAGAAGCAAATCCTCCGCACGGGAGTTAAGGGTCGTTTACATGCATCGTGAATGCATTATTCAGATATGATTAATCATGTTGATCGTCGTTATCGCGGAATCGTTGTTAGAAAACTTTGCAGGTCGAACCCGACACCGGGTTGTCCGAGGTCTGACAATGAGACGTCGATTGCGAGTTTCTTGAGAATCCCGTAGTGAATACTCGGAGAGACTACGGGGGGGTTATCTAGTTCTGTCGACAATCGTCGATGTTTACAAGATGAAAAATCTCCTCTGTTTGAAACGCACAGGAGGAAAAGACGGTCCCCGACCGGACAGTGCGATCCTTTGAAAAAAATATATCGCAAAATATTTCGGATTTTACAGAGAATATATAGTAATAGCTATTGGTAATAACCAATAAAGTTGTTGCTGTTTTTTTTTTTTTTTTTTTTTTTTTTTTTTCATATAAGATTGTTGCATTCCGTATGAGAAAATGCAGACATAGGAAAAATAATGAATTTTTTTCGAAAAAAGTCGATGATGACGTGAAGAGATGAAGACATCGGAAAGTCCCGAATTTAATATTTTATCTCAAACCTATTATAACGTAAGAATCTCAGCGATTTTACGAGCCGAACCCATATCTCAATCTCGACCGTTGGTCGGCGCAGGAATGAAAAAGAGTTGTTCGTCTTTACGGAACGAATTGTCTAACGCGTAACTAACTTCTTGGCAGCGACAAGGCGGCAAGGGTTTCCGCGGAAGCCTCTGCAGCATCCCCGACAAAAGTCTTTTCTGTGTCTATAGCGTCGAGGACTTTCAGTCAGAAGGAAACGATGTATCATCGTTGGGGTCTATAAATTCTATGAAAAATATATAATGGGCGCGTTACGCGTTTTTAGCGACATTCAGCTCGTGTCTTCACGCCGATTTGACCAAATGATGAACTCTTCCGAGTGAAACTATTATAATTTTTTTTTTTTTTTTTTTCAAAATTCGCCTCAAACTCTGGACAATCCTTTGGTGAACGCAAACGATGATGTATCATCATCGTCGTTATATAAATTTCACAAGAGAGTTGTCGCAGCAAAAATCTTCGCGCCTCTCAAACCAACAAAAATATATCGCGGAACTGATGTGTCGTTGAAATTTTTACGGAAAAATTAATCATGGTCCAGAGAATCCTTTCGATTTTTCCAACTTTTCTTGCGGAATATACTGAGAAAATGTTCGATACATGAAATATGCCGGAGTCAGAAAAGTTCTATTCTTACGAAACTCTTCTGTGTCTCGATTTTTACGAGCGTCCATCCTCCCACTGCAGGACCTTTTTTGCCGCCTTTTCCAATGGTTAACGCGGCCTTTTGTGTCGCGTCCGAGTTTGACATTTTTTTCGCGCTACCCGCACACACACCCCCGCGGCTTGAGAATTTATCACTTCCTGGAGGATGGACGGGGAGAAAAAAGATCGGGGGAGGAAACGAGTGAAAAAAAAAAAAAGTTTTACCTGAAGTTCACGTAACCTTTTCAGTGTATCCGAGGTCTCGGGGTGTGGGGGACAAACGAAGAATTTTTCGAGAAAACGAACCGTTGCACGGTGATAATCGAAGACGATAAGTATCTTTAGCTAGGTTCGACTTTGTAAGACCCATTTACAGAGGTATAGATGACTAATCGGAAGTGGCTGCAATTTTTGTTTTTTGATATCCCACATAGAAGAAAATATATACGCGAAATATATCCGTAAATATTTACGCTAAAATATATCCGTAATATACAATTTGTCGAGGAATGTATATTCGATAAACAGTGGAGCCCCTCTTGTCTTAACTTCACTTGACTCAACTGCTCGCTTGCCTTAACCCGTTACCATGGCAACGATTTCGGTTACCTGTATTACCCCTGAGTCCGCTCGCCTCACTATGACCGCTGCGCGGGCCGTGGGCGCTGTCAACTGCGCATGCGCAGACGCACGCCACGGCTTTGTATGTCGGACCGTATATCCCTCGTTACCCCTACCGGCACCAATTGAGCGGGAGTGGGGACTGCGGGGGAAATACAGAGCAGTGAAGCTCTCCGGTCCCGTCGAGTTAAGAAAAGAGCGGCTGTGCTGTATCAGAAATATTTTTTAAGATCCACTTTTTTCCATATGGATTTTGAAGGCGCAATTGCGTAGTACCTTACAACACCGATAGTTATTCGACGAATCAAAAAATTATTTTTCGACAGAAGCATTTTCGTTCGAAAGAAAAAAACTCCCAAAATTCGAAGACCGGATAAGCGCGAACGGTTTATATGATTTTTCCCGCGCTCGCGCGCACCGGAAGGAGAGTTGGGAAAAAAAGAGGGAAAAGCCAGCGGTCGCTCACGAGGGCCGTACAAGCGTTTGCACGGAGTAGTCGAAGAGGGTAAAGGGCGAGTTGTTCTCTGGATGGATTGTGCGTAGGGGTGGCTCTTTCCTCTCTTCTCTCTCTCTCTCTCTCTCTCTCTCTCTCTCTCTCTCTAGTCGTCGACCGGAAGGTGCTGGTGGCCGAAGAAGGATGAGAAAACGAGAGCCATGGGAAGAGAAGGCAAACGGAGGGAGCCTCTCGCCACGACTATGGCCCCTGCGCGAAATATCAAAGGCTCGGTAGGGAAATTGAAAGGCTTTGTACGGAAATAAGAATGTATCGACTGGGCCCGACAGCCACTCCATCCCGGACACGTTTCTCAAATCTCGCGTTTGAACGTTTTTCACGTATACCTACATAACTATGGCATAATATACATACGTAAGAATATATATGTATATTCTTGCAAAGGTCTTATATATCTCGAGCGTGTGGGTTGGCGAGAGTGATTCGAGGAGAAAAGTTTTTTCCCTATCAATAGAAATGAAAAAAAAAAAAAGGGAGAAAGTGATGTCTGCTGGGTGGACGTCGGGAATATCGAGGGTATGAATAAGGATATTTGATTCTCATTTTTCGATGTTTCTCACGTGGTCAAGACTCACATCGGTTCTTTTGCCGAATATCTTCACTTTCGCTGTCGAGATATGTGGAGAATTCCATTTTTTTATTCGTCTGGAGACATCGAAAATCAATTTTGACTGTCGATTCTTTTGAAAGCCGAGGAACTTTGGTGGTAATAAAAAAAAATAAAAAAATTCTCTAATGAACATAATTATTCGATGATTTCACAAAAATGTTATGATTATTCGTCGAATCGATCAAAAGATAGAGCACTTTAATGAACTTGTGACGATAAAGAAAAAAAAAAGAAAAAAAACAAAAAAAAAAAGATCGAGGAAATTTATGGGCCAAAAATACATTTGAAAGTAACAATATTTCGATGTATCACGAAATCTACTTGTTCGACGAATGATCGAAGTAAAAATCGTTGTCGGGCGTTTTGAGTCCGTCGAACGATTTAATCTCGTTAAGTCTCCTTTCGATCTTCAGACGTTTTAAAGCCCGTATAACCCTTCCCTATGTATTCCATTCAAAAGCGAAGAACGAAAAAGGATTGACGGGACGGTGATCTCGTTGAAAAATCGGAAATGAATACGGGAAACGGTTAGCGACATAATGCCAGACAGGGTATTAGGACCAATTAGATGGAATTATCGAGTCTCGACGTTCTTAGAGGTGACGGAAACTCGATTCCAACAGAAATCGAGACACGTTCATCCGGTGTCGGACATAACTATTCAATGCCCTATAGATTCGATTATCGAAATGCTTTGAGACTACCGTACCGTCGAGACGTTCCAAAATACTTCGAAACACATATATACATATACATACATCTTTTTTTTCGGGACTTCATCGCTTATCGAATCGCGAGAAAATAGTTCCGAGATAAAACGAGTGTATAAACAATGCAAGACGTCGCGTCGGAAGCGATAAGCGATGTGCGAGTGGGTATCGGAGGGTTTTATGGATTCTGGAGCGTCGGTCCCTATGAATGGTATATGTAGTCAGAGCTTCGGGAAGAGTAGATTTTTCGAAACATCGTAGACTATCTCGGCGTCTTAGAGGGGTAAACCTCGCCGTGACGCCGAGTGAACGAGGGTGCGGACGGGAGGGCAGGTGAGGGTGAAAATACAGCTGCGAGTTTCGTCGCTTTCGCTGCCTATGAAACCATCGTAATTATCCTTCCGTGTCTCGTAGCTCCTTCGTTGCGTAATTTTACCCCCTCTCCATATATTCCCGGGTAATGCGCCGGCGTATTGTTTACTATTCTATAAATTATCGTAATTAATTTTATACAAAATGTATCAAATCCCCCGGCAGCAATAAATTGTCGAATTGCCGGAAAGACATAGTTCAGCATCGCGCGTTCCCATCGACGTATCTGAATTGTTCCGAAATTTCGAAAACGCAGGTACGAAGTGCGTACGTCGTGTGTGCGGTGCGTCTCGATCAAATCTTTCGATAAGACGATCCCCGAGGCGTTCGACAACGCCGTTTACAAACAATAAAGCTATTAGGCGCGAGAACCGCCAGATCGAGGCGTACGATTACCTAAGCGCGGGCGCGAGCCATCGACCTGCCATAATGTACAAAGTGGCTTACGCACCACCTGCTCTGCTTTCAAGTTCACGTCTAATGCGCGTCACGGTATATTTAATTTTTTTTTTTATCCCCACGAAATCCTTCGGAGATCACATAAGAAAATATGAATGGAGAGACTCTTTCGGAATAATAATAATAAAAACAAAAACCCGAAACACATTTTTTTTACTTCGCAATTATTTATTAACGACATCGCTAGAGTAAGAAATATGTCCGATAATTATTTCGCAAGATTTTTCCAATGTTTTTCATTATCATTTTTCCCTAAAAAACTAAACAAAAAAGACTTAGTCGCCCGAAAAAAAAAAAATCGAATTCTTCTCGAATATCTTCTTCCTTCTCTTTTTTTGGCTTTTTTTTTCTGTTTCATTTTGCTGCCGAAACAAAAGCGGCTGGTTTTTTTTTTGCATCATTATCGTTCGAGAATACTATTGTCGAACTCGTAAATATAACGCAATTAAACAAAGTGCCCATTTAAATCACGTTTTCCCGGTTTTCGATCGGTCGGTGTGTACTGTGTGAGTCACCCCCGGCGAGGCAGTGCACCATCGAGCAGAGCAGAGCAGCGAGTGTTATCCTACGTCTCTTTATCTATGTTACTTTACGAGGGCTATAGGTGCATAGCACGAACGGCACGCACAGTGAACTGTGAGTCTACTTGTACACATATATCGTACAACGCTCTGCGGAACAGCCGTAGCCCCGAGCTCTCGGGAACTCTCTTCGTAAGCGTCCTGGAGTTTGTGATAAGCTCTATCGCACACAATTGCGCAGACCCCGAGCTACGAGTTTCGAACGAGGAAGCGTATCGTTGGAGAATTCTCTTTTTCTAAATGGAACGAAGTCGTAAAGTAGAAGGGTCGGCGTTAAGGTGTTTATGCGTGGTCGAGTTTTACTCAAAATCGGATCAACCACTTAAAAAAAAAAAAAGGTGTAGTTTAAATACGTTTTTTACGGTTTTGTATGACAAAATAAGAAGTACAGAGGCCAACAAATTCTTGTAAAAAATATGATAGTAATTTCGGATACGAATAATTGTAGCATTGAAATCCAACATTTTCCGCCGACCAATTTGTCCCGAAAAGTCGTAAATGTTATTTATAAAAAAAAAAGTCAGCAATTCATGAAAAATAAAGGGGAAAAAAGTGCATAAACAACGTTACGAGTTCGTTTAATGATCTTCTTAATTACACGCGCGGTTTTGGTAATAAAAATGAAAAATCTGTGCGCGTGGGATTTTTGACGACACGCGCACTTTCCTCGCAGAGGCTCTCGCAACAACAGTGTGTCATTTGGCCTGTTAAATATTCCCAAACGGTATGCGAGAGCTTTTAAGAGAGTTTCTTCCATGATGGGTTTTTCTTCGGGGGGAAAGAAGGGCGACACGCGTAAAAGGGTGTCGTAAAGTAGATGAATACTGCACGTAAGAATGAGAAGAACGAGAATAACGAGTCGAGATGCCGAGAACTCTTCTCACCCATTTGAGCGACGAAACTGGAAACCTTTTTCGGGATCCCAGACGTACCCGTTAAACGTTCAAGTTTTTCCTAAACGAATACCAACCCCACCCACTTATTTAGTCCCTCGGTGTGTATCTCTTCGCCGTAAGGTTGAATTCCTGAAAGGGTTGTCTCGCATCCTTTTTTACACCCGAAAAAAAAAAAAAAAAAAAAAAGAATCTATTACAATTTTTTTTCTGCCCGACGAGTTCCAACATCTAATCTGAATCTCTCAACGCTTTGCTCGAGTAGATCGAACAAGTTGGGCCTCAAAAATAATCAATGACCGATCTCGGGGACTATGATTCGAACCCTTTGATGACTCGATAATTGTACACCGAATCAATTATTCACAGTCGTTTGAAAGAATTCGAAGTGTCGAAAGGGTTCATTCAAGGTTTACCCATAAATTATTTTTATACTTTTTTTTTAACCTGTCCTGTCCTACCAAAGCCCAAGATACAATCGCCTTTATATAATATAGGGAAGAGATAATAATGCATATCAATCAAAAGATCGTACAGAGGGTGGTGCATCACGAGGGTTGCCGTGTGATAGATGAGGGTTTCGTTATGGTTCCGCGGGTAAGAAATAGTGAAGGTTAAACGCGATCGAGCCGAGGCACGCGTTCTGAATTACTCTGCAGTGCTTCGAAGAGAAGATTACCAGTAGATTGGCGATTTTGGTGATTCCTCGCACTGATTTTTTTTCACGCTATTTAATTGCTGCCGAACGGCAAGGAGATGGTCGGCATATTTCTTCAATTACAATGTATAATCGAGTATTTTTAAATAATGTCTTCTTTTAATTGTTTAAAGTTTATTTTATTTTGTTTTATTCAGTTTTATTTAATTTTATTTTATATACGCGCCGAATCCCATTTATTGCTATTGTTGCTATTTATTAATATTTTTCAACAACGGTCACGATAAGGTGCGAAAATACCATTACCATTGCAATTATCCTTTGAATTTAATGAACCCGGTCGGCTCCTTACTTTTATTTTATCTGTCCTTTCACTTTTCCATTCGTACACTTTTTGTCTCAAAGCAAATTTATTCACGATTCCGGACGGACTATCATCACAGGGAAACAGAAGAGCCGGACATCCGGTAAGCGGGAAACATGGGATTGTAGGAACCCAGGAACGGTCGACGTTGTTTAAACTGCACTGGACATAAAATCTATGGTCCGGTTACATCGGGTTGCGTAACAATCGGTAGAGACGATTCGCGGAATTGTTTACTTAGGATAAACCTCGGGGTTTCTCACTTTCCGTATCAACTTTCGTTCCCTTTCCTCGTTTTTCTATCGTGTTTACTCTATAAATTTTTTTGTTTAAACACAAAGAACGTAAAATAATTTTTTTCGCGATGATGCGGATTTTTTTAATGATCTACAATTTGAATGACCGCATCACATCCACATTAACTATCTCTGTTCTTCGTCTTTGGAATTTCCCGTTTGATCTAAAGTTCGCAAGTTCTTTAAATAGTCTTTTAGAGAATATTAATGTATCCAGCGATTCATCTGAGTGCTGAATAACGAAATACTCGAACAAAAGAACATAAAAATCGGTTTTACATGGTTTTCCAGAAGATATTAATTAGCTTGGCGATTCAACAGAGGGCAAAGATCGTCGGTTTTTCCAATACCACTTTCGTCGCTCACGAAAAACTCATTTCATCGAACCATCTGCATCAAATTCATATGTACGTCACCCCACACGCATTTCCCGTTTGATAATCTCGAGGGAGTATACGACTAACTACGGTGTGTTGCATCCCTTTCCTGAGAAAATACATCGGTCGAACTGCGCACGTCCGGGAGCTAAAAATGACCGGATGGACAGGGGTTGAGGGTGGAAACCGAGCAGCGGCAGCAGCAGGTCCAGCCACATGACACTCCGTGTGAAAATTTGTTCAAACTTCAAAACTCGACCTTATGAAGATTTTTTTTTTTCGTTTTCCTCGCTTCCTGACCACCAACGGATCGGTTACCACTTTTACGAAAACACGCGAGGTGCTCCCACATCCCCAGCGAGGGTCGGAAATACGTGCCAAGTTAAATAAACAAAATTAATTGAAGGACTTACGGGAAGTGCGGAAACAAAGTGGCCAACAAGATCGCATCTTTCAGAAACACCAATCCTCTTCGTGGTCGCTTTATGTTTTTTTTTTCCCTGTGGTTTTTCCATTTTCTATACACATGTGCTTTCGAATTTCGGTTCTTCCAACTTTCTCCCGATTTTCTACCACTTTTTGGTCTTTGGTCGCATGTGCTCACCTCGAACTTACGATGGGAAAAAATCATCCCTCCAACTCCAAGCATCAGATTTGGTACGGGGAAATTTCACAGTGACCGGAAATGGATCACACGAGTTTGAAACAGGTTGCAGAATGCATATTTTGGACCTTTGGTATCGACGGAAAATAATGATTTTTCGTCAGTCTGTGAACCAAAAAAATAGCTTTCTGTTCAGAGAAAATGAAAATTTCTGATTTAAAAAATTGAGTTTCTACTGCATAGAGAATCGCGGGTTTGTATTTTTTCAACGTTTTAAGTATATATACCATATTTGATAATGAAACCTTCGGAAGTATATTTGTTTTATTGTAACATTTACCCCCACATCGCCCATACAGGCCCTTGCGGGATCAATACAATTATTATTTTTGTACATTTTTTTTACGAAATTTGGTTCGGTGGTTGATTTGATTTGGTTTGGTAGTATAGTGGTAAGTATCCCCGCCTGTAACGCGTACCAAATTTTATACGAGTGAATGATTTCGTCATGGTATATCATTGCGTATGACGAATGGATCACAGTGTCTCAAGTTTGTTAAGGATGACGAAGTTATACTCGATGATAGATTACAAAACATTACGTAACTCGAGTGACGCAAAACTGTACCGAAATAAACCAAAAATACATGAGCCGAATGAAAGTATAAAAAAAATGTCCGATTCTTCATTATTAATTCCTAAAATAAAAAAAATATATATAAAAAATGGGGCTTCGTGTAAATTTTGTAAAAATGATGCTGCAAAAATTTCAAATTTTTTTTTATCTAAAATAAAAAATGTGTTGCAGCATTCGCATAACAGCGATTATTTTATACGAATTATCAAAATTTCGAGATTCAAGAAATATTCCCACACCCACGATATCGCGTCAGTTACGCCGATACGATCCAATGATCCTTCACATCTCAAAACATACATTGAAACTCTTTATCCTTTCGGACCGAACACACAGGACCCTTTACAGGTACGAAAAAAAAGGTTTGCGCCGATTCCCGAGACTCCACAAATAATACATATTGACACAAAATTACGAAAAACTCTTTCGTCTCGAATAATATGACCGCGTATAGTCGAAGAATTGCGTTTCTACAGCTCACGCGCACTCCCACGATCGATCCTTCTATTCAAACGAATTCACAAAATTGTAAAAAGGATCTACAATGCAAACACGAAATATGCATGCGAACGACTTTCGTCATAAGGGTTGTCGAAAGAGGGGAGTCGTTGGTCCCAATCTCTCGAGAGCGAATATCGCTCCCACGGTCAATACACATCGCGTTGCGTTCCAATTTTGCAGGTATCCTTTCGGTCGAATTTGTGTACAAACCTCGAGAATTTTTCCTCATACACGGAATAATCAATTCACGTATCCTTTTTCTCGCTCGAAGGCAACGCAAAAATTGCGCGTTTCCCTCGACGATCGAAACCCAAAATACGAAGGGGATCGGAGTTTGGAGGGTTTCCCAAGACGCGGGACAGGTAGACGTTTGTGTCACGGGGTTTTGTGCGATATTTGAATGGCGGTTTACATAAGGGGATGAGAATCGTCTGTCCGATGGTCCAAAGGGAAAAAAAATGCATGGCCACTGCGGAGAGGCTGGAAACTCTTCTCAAACTTTTAACTACCTGGCAAGGGTTACACATCGTGGCGACGATCATCTCCGATACTTTCCACGATCGTGGAAATTGACAGCATGACGAATTAGAACCAACGAAATGAATGGATTACAAAAGGGAATGTTGCATCAGAATTTGATTTGTGAGTCATGAGAAAGTAAGAAATGATTCGACGAAATCATGGATCATCGATCCATCGTCGAGTTATCAGTCGATTGCGTAACTAAGATAAGTAACGTTTCGAGTATTGAAAACTCGAACCTTTAACGTTCGACACTCTTAATTTTAATTGCAAAAAAGAATCAGTTTAAAAAAATAAAATTTATTACGAAATTTCCTGTCACATATATTGTTTTTTTATTCATGCGAAACAAAAAAAAGGACATAGAGTATCGATTTAAGGGAACGTAAAAATAATAACTTCGTTCAAAATCGAAAACATCACAGAACGATATTTGTAAAGAATCATGTGCTGTTTCCGCTTTTTTCGCACTGAAAAAGCTTCAAACGTAAGTTCTGTAAGGAAACGTACGTGCAATATGAATGACTCTTCGGGGGAATCGACGCATACGTAAGATCTAAAAACGTTCGAAGCGGGTGTACTCCAAAAATGTGTAATAATGCTGAAGAGTGGGTGAAGTAGACAGGCGAAATAATCGGTAAAGGGAAAACGAGTGAGGTGAGTGCTGGTGTGTCCGATGTTTTGCAATCCGAAGCGTGGGAAACCCATCATCCAAGCGAAGCATGTATCCTATAGTATACTTGTATGCGCGGCATCGACTCACCCCCGTTCTTACCTGTCCAGGGGATTTGCCACTAGAGATAGAGAGAGAGAGAGAGAGAAGAGCCAATACTAGAGGGAGGCGAAGAGAGAAGATGAAATAATATCTAGACGCCGGGGGATGAAATTAGGCGGCTTAGCACTCGGGATGGACACAGCCAGAGAGAAAGAGAGCTATACTCTCCAAAGGCCTCACAGACCCTTTCAGAACGCACCGGATAATTTTCAAAACGCGTAATTCCCTTCCGCTATACCTCTGCTCCGAGCTTCTTCGTTTTCCCTTTGACAATTTTAAATGAAAGTGAGAAATAAGATTTCCAAAAAAAGTCAAAGCTGATTTAATATAAATCCTCGTAACACCTCTTCGTTGTCGACAGAGATGCCGAATCTCGTTTTTTCGACGTAATTTTACCATCTTACATAAAATGTAAACCATAGTCGAAATTAACTAGACGCGTGTAAAAAAAAAAAAAAAAAAAAAAAAAATCACAAAATTTTTTTTGTGAATAAAGAATTATCTTTCTTTGATATCCAAAACGAAAGTAAATTACCCATAAAAGCGATTATTCCCAATTGAATACAAATCCCTGTCGATCTTTATCATCGATTCCACCGGCAAAGAGTTTTTTTTTAGGCAGTTATTATTAGTTCGTTCGTATACCATATTATTTTCAAGCTTCAACGAGCTAAATACGTACCAGCTACAGTGTAGCTGCTACGTATGATGGACAATGACATCATCGTTCTACCGGCCTGTCAGGTATGACGGTTATCTCGAATCTGGACCATTTGCTCGCAACTGTCATTTCGGACTACTGGGAAGTCTAGGAAAGCGTGTCTTTGAATATCCAGTCTTCCCACGACGCGGGCAGGTAGACGCAAAAGTTCCGAAGGGGATCCAGAGTTACCTAGGATGTGGGTAGCATGTACGTGAAAGCAGCGAACCCCCTACAGGATGGATCGAGTTTCACAATTAACAAATATAATGTTACTCAATCCCAAGGATTCTGGGAGACTTGACCATCCCGCGGTTTAGCTCTATGAAGGGATGAATGGGAATGACGCATATGGGTATATATAGATCCGTCTGTTTCTTAACTGTCGATTTGCGGCAGGAGACGAGAGGTTAGCGTTGACATTTCGTCCAAAATTTATAAGAACCGGAACACTCTTCTACTATTCCGGTTTCTACTCGGCTACGAAAACAGGGATTCTACAGTTGCTGAAAAATTAACGAAGGAATACGGAGTAACATTGACGAGTTTCCTGCAGCATTCTATCCGTTAATCCTTCATCATTGTTAGTAACCTAAGTATTGGTAACAGTAATTGTTGCCTTACGCTGTTCTCGAGAGACCTTTAATCTATACCAAAGCGATAAAGCTTCTTCTTTAACTGATAGGTTACACTTCTCTCGGAGGATTGGCAACGGTACCGAAGACCGGCTGTCGTGCTTATTATAAGAGCATTAAACTGACCCAATTTCATGAGATTTTTTCGAGTATTTCCTTGTTGTCTATGGTATTTTTCTGGTGCAACATAGATGCCATAAGGATCATTCGATCAGGCCTTTCTAATCCTTTCTACGAAAATAATGCGAGACCCTCTGCTACTGTACAACGGAGAACAAGAAATTATTAAAGAAGTACGGCACTGCAGGAAGCAAACGAAAATCCCGAAAATACACTTTACGCATCGAAATATTTGTAAAACAGCCAAAACAAGAAACAAAAAAAAAAGAGTTTTTTGTGTGTTTTAAAATACAGAATCCCCTTTTTAACTGCACGAATTAAAATATAAATCAAATGTTTATTTTTTTAGATTTTTTGTTGTTGTTTATTGTTCATAGTATCTATTGTGGAGGCGATTACTGATGCACCGAGGCTTTCAGGGAACTATCGTATTGTTTTTTTTATCTGCGTCATGTTTTGTAGTTTATGCCGCATTCGCATCCGTCATAAAAAGTAGATAGTGAGATAAACGTCTATCGGAGTCCGGAAAGTTCTCAAAAAATATTCGCGACCACAGTATCTTCGGAAAAACTTTATACACACGTATATCTTAACAAATGTGGTAAACATAAAGAACTGTTTTTTCGAAAGTTTCTTCGTGTTTTACGGAACACACTGTCGCTGCAAAATTGCACGATCTTTTTAATTGTACGGAAGCATAAAAAAGTATACAGCAGATAAAAAAAAACAATACGCATATTTCCTATTGCCTACCGATGTATAAATCGATGAGCGGGCGGATGAAAAATTTATCCGGAGCTCATCTATACCTATAACTGTACCAATACCGTTGTTCGACGTGTTAAGTGAGTATTTTTTTTATTTTCGTAACATCGTTGCGGGTGAAATTTTCTGAGGCACATTTAACCCTAAAAGAAGCACGTAATTGAATAAACAATTGTAATAATAGGTGTATCAAAGAAGCATTTTTTTAAAAACATTTTGTCTTTAAGATTTCAGGGTGAATTTCAATATGCCGAAAATGCTGATGTTTGTCGTGATGTTTACTTTCATTGCGATGATCAACGTGGTCGTTTCGAAGCTCCCGATTAGTTGCAACTTGGAGGGTGAAACGGTTAGTATTCTTTCGTTTGTTATTGCCTTCAAAACCCAATATATGACGCTTTAGACGCTTTTGTGTAAAAATGATGCATAAAAATCTTCAAATTGCGAGAAAACGTTGATAACGTTATAATATGAATTTTTATCTCTTATGCAGTGTTTCTTTCATCTTCCGTGTTGTAAACCCTTCAAATGCAAGAAAGGACAATGCAGCAAGTGATTTATATCATTCGTATGTGCATTTGCATGAATTATCACTTGGAATAATAATATAAAATGTGTTAAGCAGTATAATTGTTTTCTATCATTAATTGTCCACCATCGCCAATCAGCCGTCTATTTCGGCCTCATAAATAAAAAAAAATAAAATTACATTGACAAAACAGATAAAAAATCGAAATTGAATTTCTATTCAACATTGAAAAATGTTTTCAAAGTGAAAAAGTCGCTGCAAACGTGGTATTCCGCTGAAAGAGTTCAGGTAAACGGGTCAAAGGGAAGCGAACCACTGGCGAGCCTTTGCCAGTCGGGAAAGCGGGGAGATACATAGTCCAAAGTAAAGGGTTGTTCTGTCGTCTTTCCCCGGTGATCATGCGACATAATGAGCAGAGGGCACAGGGTTTGCGCACCATTGAATACAAGCGGTGGTGTCTCCACTGATCGGTCTGAGTGTCGTGTTGTACATCGTCTTACCCCGTTTCCCTTTACCCTTAAAGCAGCGAGACCTTCCGTCTGCGTTTCATCGGCATCGTCTATCCCTTCTACCTACACTTAGCCTCAAAACTCGCAGCAATTACGCTGCAAGGGACGAGAACGACCCGTTCCGCGCGTCACAAGAGAACCCTGAGGCCACCCACTCGGATTCGTCGCTCGTCGTCTTGGTCCTTCGCATTTTATTAGTTGGAATTATAAAACGAAGTTGGCCCGTCAGGAGTACCGTTCGCACCACTAGTGCACGGTACATAGACGGTTTTCGTTTGCGTGTTCCAATTATGTTGTATTAGTTTATTTATTTATGATCGAAAAGCGTAAAGTTAATTTTGAACGCACATAACTTTTCCTCTCTTTTCCTCCCTTCCACAGCCGGCCCGCGTCTCGTCGCGAACCTTAAGGACCCTCAGCAGCACTCATTTACACCACTTGTACTGTTATATGCCGTACAAAATCTCTATCCCGCCTTACCCTACAGTATATGTACGATTTATGCACAAACGTTCACTGGCGAAGTTTCAAACACCAATCTAACTTCTGTACGCTAATGTAAACTGCGTGGGACTCAATGATTTCGTTGTGACCAATGGAATATTTTTGAAAATTGGATTTAACAGAATTTAACTGTGGAACTCACCGGCGGGTACGGTGCGTAAATCGAACTCAGGTTTTTGTTAAAAGAAATACAAAAATGATGACGAGACTTTTTTTTCAATTAGTTTCTTCACTTTTTAAAATTGCTTCAATATCTAAATTACATGTACCTACGTCAGCTGCTTGCAACATTCAAAGCGTTAACCCTTTTTCAAGCTGAATGGTTTAAAAGTGCACTAAAAGAAATTTAGTTAAATGTGACTTACGAACGCCGATAATAAATAGAATGAAATGGACAATGCAGCTGCATTTTTAGGTAAAACTGGCGTCTGTCACAACATTTTGGAGGTTCTTGTACGTTTACGAAGGTCCCCGGAGGTAAGAAAAACATTCGATGACTAAGGAGCGACGTTTAGCGATCCTTCGGTAAGATACATAATATCGAAAGGCGATATTTCGATGGAAAGAAGCGTGGAGCGTAGAAAACGAAACGTCCGGTAATCCTTTGACATTTTTCGAGTCATGTTGTAGCTCGCTTGCCGGGCAAACCTTTGCGTAGCTTTTGTTCAGCATCCCGCGAGACCTGACGACGTCCCGTGGGAGAGGCTTAAAGAGTTACGCCGAAACGATGAGCAATCCTAAACGGCACAGACCTACTCTTTCGCAGCTTAAGCCCGGTAAAGCGTGGACCGGCTTTTCCATTTTTTCCACTCCCCTCCTCCATCCCCCCTTTTTTTTTTGTCACTCTGGGTAACAATCTCCACGCGCGAACGAAACTTGACAACAAGAAAAAACCACGCGCGGTCCAATAAAGTCGAATTTTACGATGACTCGTTAAAAATATGAAATGCTGAAACGTAAAAGGGCGCTGAGGACAAATGGAAACGAAACCCATTTTTTTCACACCGTTCGTGGAAAAACTCCTCCATTTCGCTACTTTGAAAAAAAAAAATAGAGAATAGCTTCGAACGCAAAAAAAGAAATCATAACGCGTTTAATAACAAACTCGGCAATCCTATGTGGCAATTAGAAAATAATGAGAAGCAGATCAATTGGTATTGCCGTAGGAAAACTTCGAATTTAAGATTTTTTTGCATGTGGTTAATTTAGATATAACACGCAGTTATGCGAAACATGGATATGATGTATCGTTAAGTTTCGAAGAAATAAATTTACAAACTCGCAAGATGTAGACACGAATGAAAAAAATGATCGCTACGGTTTACAATTTACATTTTTGCACACAAAATTTTTTTATTTTCACAACATCGTAAAAAACGTTCTTTTATATTTGTCAAATTATCTTGAATGACACCAGACCTTCATATTTAGAGGTTATCGAGAATTTATCAGAGTAATAATCAATAGACAATAAAAAATAACATTCTTGCCTTAAGATATTTATCGTGCGGTATCGATTTTCTTAAGATATATCGTTCAATTTTTGTGTATTCATTATTTAATGCGTCTTCAATACACGTCCGAAGTTGCAGCACGATTTACCATCCAGAAGCAGAGAAAAAAATGATTAAACAAAGTCTTTATTGTCGGCATTCCCTATCAAACAACATGGTGGATTACATTTTCGATCACCGTAAACGTATCCTTCTTACCATTTTGACCAAACATTTTTGAGGGTTAGACACATGTCTAATCCTTACTTTGACGAAATTTGGAAGCAATCGACCACGTACTTTGAAAAATGCAATTTTGCAATGATTAGTTAATACCATTTTGAAATTATTATTATGCAAAATCGATAATTTCATCACCTCGAATATGCTTGATTTTTTTCAAATTTTTAGACTACTGAGAAGTGTTTGCAATTCTCTCTCATTTCTCCGAAACTTATGTGAAGTTAGACTGTTGGCACGACAACTAGCTTAAAAGTTCGAAAGAACGCGTTTTTGATTTCTAAACTTTTTAACGAGAAAATTAACTCTTTAACGAATAAAATGTTATTGTAAAAAATAAAAAATAATATTTAAATATAAATATATAAAAAAGGAGTCACGTTAAATGTACAAAAGGCCGTGGAGAGGTACGCGTCTGAGCGCAACAGCCCCGGGGAGGGGATATCTCCAGGTTAGTGGAGTACATTCTGTTTATTGGGGTTTCCTGCTGTCGCTCGACTCTCCGCGCGTTCGCCAATTACCATTTTTATTCGTTTACAATCTTTCCTTTTATTCTCGGAATAACCCTTGCGCTTCCTGGAAGGCGGAACCCATTACCTAGGAACGAGATTCGATTTCATTGTGTTATACCCGTCGCGCTTCGTACTTGCCGCCCGAGAGAGTTGTTGTGTGCTTCTCCGGTCACTGGGTCAAGCGAAATGGGATTATCCGCAATGAGATACTGTTCCGAGAATTGGATTTTGTGAAAATTCACTGTAATTATTGTTTAGCCTTCGCGACAAAAATTTTTCTACCCGCTTTCATCCCCCACCCCGTGAACCGACGGTAACTCTGTTCTATACATACCTAATTTCGGTTCGTTCAGGTTCGCTCGTAAAACATGTAGAGCAACAAAAACGTATCGAGATCTATTATTCGTCATTCGACCTTTAAATTTTCCAACTTTTGTTCAATATATTCTATACTTACTGGGAGTGCGAGAAAAAAAAAAAGAAAAAAATGGTATACAATTTAACGAAAGATACCGCAATATTCGTGGAAACCTCTTTTGACTTTTCGACGATGTTTTTCGAATAGCTCGCTCGTCTCGTCGTTTTGCCTATAAATTCTTCCAGCGCTTTACGACCAACCGAGTCAACAATAAAAAAAAAAAAAGGTACACCGACTCCTCGAGCTTCGGCCATTCTTTCTAATAGCATTAACGCCGGATTCGGGTAAAAACCGCTCTATTTTTAATTTCAAGAAAATTGACTTCTTGAACGCGACGCCTACAGTGACTCGTTTCCCTTACATTTTTTCCCTGCAGTTTCTTCGGGGCTCGAAAAATCTTGAAAGCATTGTGCAGCCATTTTTTTTTTCTATGATTTTACCAATTTTTTTGTTTTTCGCAACTTCGCTGTATACAGATATAAGACATTTTTTCTAAATTTGTTATCGCACGAGGACCAAATATAAATTTTTAAAATATTTGAAAAAGAGTTTTCCTTGGTATGTTGCCGCCTTAACGACAAGGAAATACTCGTTTACACACAACGAATTTTCGACCGATAGTTATGTACAATGAGAAAAGTGGCAAATGTTTGCCGATCTTTCGTGACGATTTCTGACGCCTCGCCGATTGGAGAGAGGGTTTTCCATCGAGTGTAGCAAGATGTTCTCTCGAGTGTCATCTCATCATAACTAAGAAAGCGCGCTAGAGAGATACAAGAGCTTTTGCTCAACCGGACCGGGGAAAAACAAACAGGCAAATATTATGCGCAGGGCTTGTCGCAATATTATCGTTTTGCGGGTGCGGAGGGTAAAACAGGCTATAGTATTATAAGCGCTGACACTTTCCGACCGACGAGGCTTGGCGAACGCTGCCGAAATATACGGGGAAAATGCGGACTCTTGCAAACAGATAACGCCCCGAGAGTGGTTTACCAAAGTCGTGATGTTTGGCTTGAGGCTTAAACCGGAGAGCGCCCACACGCTTTCGAGATTCTCGTCATTTGACCCGTTAAATTACTGTCACAGGTGATGGTAATCTGACGGCGAAAGATCACAAAATGAACGGGAAAAAAAATTTGCCAACTAAAACATCGATTTGGTATTCTACAAGGACCTCGTGAAAATGCAAATAAACAAAAATTCGAGCTTCTCGGGGATTCCGAAATTTTTCAAGGCTCTTACTTTACTATGCGCCAAGTTTTGACGCTCCAGAAACTCGGAAGTGAACAAACCCGGCGTCGTATACAAAACGATTCGATCTGCGGGTTCTTTTTTTTCCTCAAGGACGCTTAAACCATATATTAAATAGCCGCGCTACACCATTGGTTTACACGCTCTGCTCTTAACAAGCGTGAAAATCTGGAGCGGTACCGTTGGCATTGTTTTCTATTTTGAGTTTTCTGCATTTATTTTTCTTCAATGTCACCGCGCGATTCCTGCACCGCCTCGTCTAGCGATTAGGCTGTTTTGTGCGCTGTCGCTAAAATTCCTTGTCGAACTTCCCGCACGAATGGAAAATAACAAAATACCACCGGGATCGTGGCACAAGATGCGCATCTTTGGATTTTTAAGATGAAAACGAGCGAAGACGACGCTTGCATAAAACAATGCCGCATACAAATTTGGCTTATAGCACAGAAACTGAAAATTCCGTAGTGCCGTCGTCAGGATCAGCATTGATCGATCGATGGTTCTTCGCTCGGAGGAAAGTAAAAAAATAATATAATGTCAAGTCTCAAGGGAATACGAGTGAATATCAATTATGGAGTCAACAGTTTTTAACTTATATTCAACCAGTTAAAGAAACAGCGCCATTATTCTACCCACATTTCGAAAAAATATATCGCGAAATCGTTTTGGCGAAAAATCGTATATTTTAAAATATTTTCTTGCATATATGTCACCAGATTTATAACATATTATACGATTAATATGCTAATTATATAAAATCGTAAAAATTGTTATATTTCCGATAAATTTTCTGCTTATACTTTTTTCCATATGGCAAACGCAGCCAATAGAGATAAAAAGTAACATCGTTACTCCTCGTCAAACTTATGGCGCTTTGCGCTTCTAACTCACACTTTCTAATGGAAATGGACGATTTTGATTGGCTACGAATATTGGCATTACGATTTCATTAAAAAATCTATTTAAATCGCAATTTCTTTGTTAAAAATGTATAATTTTTTTCGTAATTTTATTTTTGAATTTACTTTTTTTTTCATCTTTACTTTCATTTTCGAGACCCTTGACGAACCTTCGAGAAATAATTTTAGACGTGTTTTAGATATTTTAATTTTTATCCTGTGTGCTGAATTCACGTTTTTACTAACATATTAATATTTTTTCCTCGGATGGCCATCGATTTGTACTCGCGATCGACAACATCGACAAGAAACACACGAGATCGCCTCTCGCAGCGATTGAAAAAGCTTCGGAGATTTAGCCGCTGTTACTATCGAAATAGTATAATTCTGCTCGAGTGGATCAGCCGCTTCGTGGATATATCGGTTGGTCGGCATGGGGGCGTACGGTAAATATACACGCGGGCACGTGCTGTCGTTGACAGGTTTATGACGACACTTGGGAGAACCCTGTCGCGACGTAATCCTCGCAGGACGAGAACGACGAAAAGCAGCGACGGAATAGCGAACTCTCTGATTATAGAAGGGTAGCTGCGTACGCGCGACAAAAACGAGAGAAAGATGAGCGAAACGAGTTACCACTTCTCGCGTTATTGTTGAAATAAATTGAAGGACAATCGATTATTCTTACGAATATCTAACATTGACTAAGTGATCAACAATGGACTCTAAAAAAGAGATTTTGCTGCGTTGACAAATATTCATTTTATTGTGCAACAAATTATTGAGATTTTCTGTTTTTTTTTTTTTTTTTAATATTGTTTAAAAATTATTTTAAATTATTTAACTTCTCCAAGTCAATTTTCGAAGTGAACGAAAATTGACTTGGAGAAGCTATAAAGAACCTCTGGTCGACAGTTAGGTCGGCGACGCTTGGTATTGTTCCAAATATCGCTAAAATACGAGAGCATAAAGTCATAAACCGCATTTTAACATTTTTGCCGGTCCTCCCTGCGTCGGGTCAAACCGAGGAGCATCGCTTTAGGCCGATTCTTCGGCCGAAGCATGCAAATTTTTGGCGTTTGGCCCTTGGGTCTTCGTTTTGAGAACGAAAAACTACGACGAGGTCATCGAGGCACGTCCCACTGTAGGATCCACGGGAAACATATAATTCGAAGCTTCGAGAGAGGGACGCACCGGTAAAACGGTTAATTTTTAACGTCACGGCCCTGTCAACTGGCTGCAACGTCAAGCGAGCAAAGTGCGCCGTCTGCAGCGTTCAAAAATGAAAAGCTTGCCGTTCCGACCAAAAATATTGACATATGTACGAAAACAAAAAAAATAACTTTATGGATAGTGTAACAATTTTAAATGAAAAAGTACCGTTTAAAATGATGCTTAAAAATATCATTTAAAGATAATACTTTTTAACCTTAAAAAAAGAAAAAGAAGAACACTTTTTTCAATGTTAATTTGTAAAGATCGAGAAAAAAGTTTTTCATAATACCAAAATTTCAGCGAAAATGCAAAAAATATTTTTTAGCGCGAAAAAATGGTAAACAAAAAAAAAACAAATGTCTGAGTTGTACTTAATTCCAGACATTTTTCTTCGTATTTGGGTGCGTTTTTTCGATGTTATTTTCGCTCATGCGAGTAATCGAACAAGAGATCAGGGTGGAGAGGCGAAGAAAAGTGGAGCTTTGTGATGTCGTACAAACGTCCATCTCGCGTCTATAACGTTATGAACAAAAGCTCTGTGTGTCGCGTGTATGTTAGCGATGAAGCGAAGAAAAAAAAAAAAAAATAGAAACAAAAAGAAAAGCGAAAGAGAAACCTCAACGGGTGGGCGAGTAACGCAAGCCAAGCTTTTCCGCGGTAACATTATGCGCTTTATGATCACCTCACAACGCAAAAGACGAGACGCGTCGAGGACCTCCAACGAAATATAATACTCGTTACGACATCGTAAAAGAACCTTTTAACGCGCGCGAGCGCGCGGTCCACGTACGTTCAAGTCCCGGCACTCGGCGTCGACTACGAGGACGTCGTCGTCCTCGTCGTCCTCGTCGTCATCCTGAATCAGATGCGAGGGAGTGAGCTGCGAGACTTGCCACGAAGGTAATACGTCGGGTTAGAGTTTGGATGGATGTTTTATGCCGAGACGCCAGCCGATGGCGTAAATTTTTATTTTTCTTACAACGACGTCACTCTCACTCGTTATTACCTTCATCATACTCTCGTTTCACCCACCTATATCCCGAACTCGTATCGGTTGGTGTTGCAATACTTACAAGACGCCAATGGATAACGAGACGCAGAAGCGCAATAATCATCTTCATTAATCTCTTGAGATACGTTTCGTAATAGAAGACTCCATTGCAAGTGTTCGGATACAAAACAATGCCATGCAAAAATGGTACACTTAAAAAAATAATGATGAATTAGGAGAACTAACAATTAGTTATTAGAAGAAATCGTTAGTTAGGACAACTTTTTTTTTTGTTCGTAGAAAGTAGTTGGCGTTATTAACTGTATTGGCGTAATTAACTGTTATTTCTGCCAACTTATCATTTTTTTCAGTGTATAATTTATATTTTCGCAAAGATCGCGAGGTTCGTGAATGTTATATGCAGGAATGAGACAGCTTCCGCGTTCATATCTATACGCGCGGCTAACGATCCAATAAGGAACACACTACAGTGTAAAATAACCTTTCGACTAACTTTTTTATGATCCAAATGCACGAAAAACTATAAAAACAGATTGCATATCGATACAATTGTAGGTTTGTTTCGTATTGGCTGAAGGTGTATAGACATACGAGCGATCGGTGAAGGAGTCATCCATCAAATAACTATCGCGGCGTTCGACGAGCCAAGTGAGTACGTGGAATTTCTCTACAGTTATTTTCCTTTTGTTTGCATTTTGGTCATTTTAATTTAATATCCTTATTGAAGTACATTCACACAAATGGGTTCAAATTATCGGACTAAAGTACCAAAAAATCAAGGGGTAGCGAATAAAAAAAATATTTGTTTTCCGGCCGCGAAAAAAAGATTAACAATCAAACAAATTCCATTATATTGTTTATTTAATATTTTTAGTATGAAGATCAATGTGTTGAAAGCCTTAATGCCTATTCTGATATTCATTTCTGTCGCACCGGTGAACGTCACTTCCTACGAAGATTGGATATTTTGTAGCAGAGATTCTGTTAGTATTATTTTCGTACTAATCTTTTTCACAGTCCGACAATTGGCTGAAATATTTTATAAATTTTAACAAAACTTTGTTTTCAATGGAAAATAAAACGTTGGTTTAGTTTGTGACACAAAACTTTAAAAAACTTTAGTTTTTACGGATGGTAACGTTACGTTCATTGCGTTCTATTGCAGTGTGATAACGAGACCACCTGCTGTCCTAACTATGGGTGCTATGGAACTCTATGCAGACATAAATCGCTTTATCCAAATCGGAATTAAAGAACCATCAGGACATAATTTACAGTGATAACATGTATGGACTATGATATCGATTATATACGTAAATAAAGGACAATTTATTTATACCTTAAAATAGTGCAGGCGGCCTAACGGCTCCTTGTCGATAATCAAATATGCCAAATAATACATTTGTCAGCTGCACTTGGCATTACATAAGGGTCTAACTGTGATTACGTAGTCAAAAACAGTTCGCTGAACGATGCGCAAAAGTAATTACGAAATTATTGTATGTGTATCTCAATTATTATTATTTTTTTTTGGCACCGAACAAATACGATTTGTATTAAAAAGGGTTTCTTAAATTTATTTTATTGAATAAAAAAATGAGGATTATAAAGTGATTGCTATTTCCGCAAATACAAAAATGGCACCGCCAATATAACATAAAAATCAACGATATGGTGGTCAGCAGACCGCCACGTTAATAAAAATAAAAAGAATAACCTCAAAATCAACCTCATTATCTGATTTCTCGCAATTAGAGTGACCGGTACGGCCCACTGATCGCCATTGCCCTATTTTTTTCAACGAACAGCACAGAGATTGGGAACCGGGGAATGCCTCAGTGATTCTTTCGTGCGGAAAACCTCTCGTCAAAATAATATTTGTCTGCTCGTCCTGATCCCTTTCACTCGGAGGGCTTTGTCGCGATCCGGGAAAGCGTTCTTCGAATATACACTCGCTGTACCACCGACCAAAGTGGATGACGAGAGTTACGGAACGCTCTGTGTGACGCCCGCGGTTATGATTGTCATGTTTTGTCAACTCTCTCTCCTAAGCGACAATAGACTCAGACGCGCGGTCCCGAAACCGTCTATACTCCTCTCACGAAAAAAATCTTCGCCGTGCGCCTTTGCGGGTTACCCGGTGTCTCATTGGGACAAAAGTTCTAGCCGGAAGTTTTGTTGCTTCTGGCATTCGATACGTCCGTCTTCTCTAAACGCGATCCTGTTTACGGAGCCTTTCACGCTGTACCGATTATTATAGATTTTATTTTTTACAAACATAAATACCGATCTATTCCTTCGTTGCGCTTCTAAAATATTCAGTAAGAAGCGAACGGGCAAACCGGTGCGAGAAGACTTGTTGCTATATTTTACCTGCTACTTTAAGCTCAATCGGTATAACCGCGTACAGAAAAACCATCGATCAACATCTATATATTTTTTTCAAGCGGATCTTGATGCGTTTTTTTTTTCAGTTTGCCATAGCATGGAAAAAGTTGATGACATGAAAAAATTTATTCTGCGATCTGAAAAAGGGCCATTTTACTTCGCTATTTCCTGCCCACTTCTTCCCTACAGTTCATTTTCTGGGTTTTCGTAATTGTCGCCCGCATTTTCGACGTTCAATCTCACGCTCGATTCGCCTCTTCCTCGTGGTCAGCTTCGAATCACATTGGTTTAAGGGTACAGTTCGGTGGGGTTGTATCACCCTCGCGCGATACTGCTGATTGATCGCTCTCGTATTGAGCCAAAAGGAACCATTGCGAGTTGCCGTAGGGGGAGGGAGTGTGCCACTGCAACTGACGCAATTGCAGGAAATCGGGGTCCCATGTTGTGTGTTGTGTCCTTCCGAAAGATCTATACTTATAGGACTATGTTCGCCGCATAGGTCTCTCCATAAACGACAACGACTGTATATCCATGGCAAGCGCCGAAAGACCATTAAGATACCAACTTAATTCCGCCTCACAGACGCTCGCGCAATTGTAAGCTCGAGTAAACCTTCGCCGGACTCTCACCCTCGACGAAGGGTGAATGCAACGACCAGAGAACAATTGCACGTGAATGAAACTCCAACGAAATTGCATTGTTAACATTAACGAATTGTGGACGAAGCACGCGAGCAGATAATGTGAACGCATTAATAGGGTTGAAAGTGAAAAAAAAAAAAAAAATGGGTTCGTTCTCGACAGTTGTTAGCGTCATTAAATAATCATTTTTATTAATCCGCAATGATTTTTATAGAAACTCTTACGTGCGCATATGAGGACAAGATAAGGAATTTTAAATATAAATTTGCCACATGAAAAAAAATATATCGCTCGATAAGAGTATATTATGGATGTATTTTAGTTTACGGACATTTTTTTTTTGTACCAAAGTTGAAGTCTCATAGTCAACTTCACCCTGTGGCATAGTATCATTGGCATCCCGCTGGCATAGCGGGTTTAGTCGCACGTCGATGCGGTCAGCAATGCAATTCTCTGCATCAACTGTTACTCACGAAAGAGAGAGATTGCCACAACCCGGCAATTATCAATGATAGGCGAATGCCGGGGCGAATGCCGATCGCGTGACTATGATAAATCTACGATACAGAACCGGAAAATTTATTACGTCAATGCCTGACGCGAATGCGATTCGACAGCGGGACGATTTGGTCCCTGTGGTGACGATGGTGGCCTATGTACGATGTACGACACTTCTAGGGGGGTGAATATAGTTCGCGGACACTCGAAGGGTGCCAAAAGGGCGTCACGATGCCTCGTCGGGACCCAATCCCTCGACGGGGATTCTTACTCGTTTCTGTATGATAAAAATATCCGTACGATATATTATCGTGGGCGATGGGAGAAAATGCGAGAAAAAACTCTACAGATGGACGTCATTTGCCGCGAAGCTGCATAGGAACTGTGTTCAGCGGATTCGTTTTTCCTCCATTTTTGCCGCACGTTCCGTGACGAAATCGAAATCGAGGCTACCGTATCGCGACTATATCGCTGATGCATGCACGCATGCCATTCGCAAGCAATAAAAACAACTGCTACAAGATAACACCGAAGGATAATGGGCTTATTGTCATTGACGGAGCTCTGTCGTGTGAACAATTAGAAATCACTTGGTTATGAACTCCGTAGCGGAAAAAATGCGTTTTATGTCATCCGAGTAGTATGATTGCAAGACATAACAGTCGATTATATGGTTTTCCGGGGTATTGCGTTTTAGGAACAAAAGGCATCTCAGGAAGAATCTTTCGCAAGATTATTGATTGAATTTCTTTTTTTTATCGAGTCCGTAAGAAAAGAATCAGACAAGGCAACACTATTACATTCTAGAGCTTCTATCGTTTATACTGTTTACTAAACTCGGGTCACAGGTAACTTGCGCGCGTTACGCGCAACAACCGACAGCAATGGGGTTCGAACTACAAAAACTCGCATTTCGATCATTTCGAGATATATCGTGACATACCAACTTTTTAAAAGTGCAACGATTGCGTTAAGGCTTCAAGACTGTTGGTCTTATCAAAACTTATGAAGACTGTGATAAGATCTTAAAATGGCATTGTCGATACTCAATGTCACGGCAAAGTTTCTACGTGGGTTCAAAATTTTGAGATTAAATTGGTATCGCCTGTCGTATTTTTCGGAAAAAATTGTAATTTCAGAAAAAAAATTGCGGTTTTTTACCGCGGGTACCAAATACAAGTAGAGCACAGTTGGCACGTGTCGCATAAAACCGTATGCAGTATCAGATGCTCCGAATCCGCCTACAAATTTATCAAACTGACTCTCCCAAGTACCAGCAGATTTCGGCAGTCGTCTACATTGCCACGTCTCGCAATAATTCGTCCAAAAGTCAACGCGACCGTCTGCAATCTTTTTCGCTCGTCTTTACGTTAGTTTTCTTTGGTAGATCGCGATGTTTTACCCAAAAAAACCCTTAGATCTTTTTTTTTTCACAACTAAGTTACATTCCTCGTCGCCTCCAGCAGCCCCTCGTCTTATCTAAGTTTTTTTTGTTCCTTACCGCACCCTATCCGTCTCTCGGTCTTCCACCAAGAAGTTTAGTTACCGCTATATCTCCGGGTCTTTCTCCCTATTTTTGCGTTACCACATCTACGCTGGTAGATCTGGTACCCGCGCACAACTTGGGCACACATCACCGCTTGTGTTTGGGTGATACCTGAGTCGCAACACCGCCAAGGACTACACGCGTCTCCTCATCGGCCGGAGATTATGTATATAGGGAAGAAGAAGTGGAAAAAGAGGAAGAAAAAGCTGCGATCCAACCTCCGTTTATTACACCGAAGGCCAGGTAGTTGTGGACACGCGGTCTTACGCTCTGCTGGCTTAGGCCCCTCATCTCTCGCTACTAAGATAAGAAGTATTCCGGGAGACTCGCGAGCCTCGAGTAAGAATCGAGTCCCGCATTTCTTCTTCTTCCCTTCATAGGCTTCATTATTTTCCCTGTTTTTTTTTTTTTTTTTTTTCGTCCTGCCGATTCTACGCGTAGTTTTACTAGTGTTACCACATCCTTCTACATTTTTCTTTCGCGTCTCGAACGAGAACTGTACTACTGGCTTCGCTACATGATTCAAGCATCGCGAAGGGGAAGAGACTAAATCTTTCAAATCCGACTTTCTCTTTGCGGATCAAAACTCACGTCTGACCTGTATCCAGTCGGTTTGGTTTCCTAGAAAAAGAAATTGTTGGCGAAAGAGGATTTTCTACATTGTGTATCTTCGAGAAGTATGGAGTTTGATATGTTTTTTAAATATATTTTTTTTAATAACGATGTTGTGCCTTAACTGAATCAGACTTCTAAACCTTAATGGCACGAAATACGAAATAATAAAACTCTGATAGACCTGTTTTGTATGAATCGAAGAAAGGCGAGACAAGTTAATTAACTAAATTTCTATAGTTTAAAAGATCGATATCACCGTTTTTTTTTTTTTTTTTGGTTCATTGATCGATAATTACGAGAAACAGAAAAATAATTGACAAAAATTATCATCAACAAAATAACGATTGGTACAAATCATTTTCGATAAAACAACGATGTTATAGAAGAACACAAATACATGCCCCGAATTCCTGTTTCTCTTAATTATTGATCAATAAAATAAAAAAAAAATAACTTCCACCTTTAAACTGGAGAAATTTTGGTGTTTTACGTCGAGGTAAATATTAGGTAAATACCGTTGGGTTTTCCAGGAAAAAAAAAATGAAAATTGGTACAGAAAAATATGTGTAATTCAATCCCATTTTCCGAGACAATAAACAGTGAGCCTATATGCCTATTATACGTGGGGAATAGAATAGGCAGCCGCGGACATTAACTAACGGGATTCAGTGAAGCAGCTCTACGGCGTAGCGGCAGATGCTACCGTGAGGCGCGTTAAAAAAAAAGGTAAACCATCACGAGAAAGAATGAAATAGAGAATACATGGAGACAGAGACAGAGAGAATGAGTAGAAAAGAAGGGAAACAAAAAGCAGGGCGCGTGCCGGCAACGAACAACCAAAAATACTCGAACGCCCCCGTGAAGAGCGACCACGCCCGCTATAAAGTCCCCCGGGTTCGTTCGTTTACTCGCTCTCGTGCGAGCATTTTCACCTCTCGGCTTTTGCTCGAGCGCATCATCGAAAGGTTTTTCGTCCCTAATCTCTCCCTTTTTACCCCATCGACCGCCCGGTTTCTCTCTACTCGTTTATCTTTTTTTTTTTTTTTTTTTTCACGTAATGAGTAAACGCCGCTGACGCTCTCACAGCTAATTCCAATAATTAGTGAACTCAGCCAGTCGACCAGGTCGTGCCGATTAGCTGTACGCCTAATGGAAATACTCAACTACCGCCCACCGAATAAAGAACAAGAAAAAAGGCTGTAGATTGTTACGAGAATCTCCGGAGGGCGAAATTTCCTTATAAATTTATATCTTCCGCGAGTTGGATTCGTTAGCTGGATTATTTTTTTAATTAAATTGCACCAATATTGTTACTGATGGTAACGGTATATACGATTTAATTTTGAGACGTTCATCAGATAAACGGCAAAATTTGAAGTCGATTTTTCGTGTTTCCAAACAATACATCGATACTTAAGAGAGCCTGACTCAAAAGTAATGTTTTTTTTTTTTTTTTTTTCAATGATAATTCGACACGAAATATTAATCGGAATTGGAATTGTGAAAAAAAAAATGAATTACAATGACGACAAGAAGACTTACGTTGGTACGTCAACAATTTTCTTTCATTCGAATTTTCTTTTTTTTTCGAAATATAATCGAAAATGTGTTCGCAATATTCCATTTTCCGTGGCAAATTTATTGGATTTATCATATATATTTTTTCATACATTTTTTTTTCGTGCGATCTAACAATACTGGACTACCAACACGACACTCGGAGAAATGGTGTATCGAAAATATCAATTAAGTAGTCGATGATTTACACATTGTCATTCGTAAAAATTACAAAAGATCGCAAGCATCTCGAATCCGGGGAATCCCCGAGTCAAGTCGAGTCACGCGGAACATCTAGCTGCTGTTTCATCTCCTTTCGCCGCTGCTGTTGAGCTCATAAAAAGCATCCTGCGAGTCCCCCGAGCACGCTAACATATACCGACGACAAGAAGCGTGCGGTGTGAGATACAAGTTTAGAGGAAAGATTCGAAGAATGCTCGCGTGCCCTGGTAAAGACAGCGGCACGCATTGTCTACCCCGATTGTCGGTCCCGTCGTCGATGTCGTGTCTTTCCACACGTGTTACCCTATACGTTTATCCCTCACGACGGCCCAAAAGCCGGCATAGAGTTTACATATTTTTAACCATCGGCGTTTTTTCTCGTCGCACTTGCTGGAACCGACTCGCGACGAACGAATCGAACGACAGAGGAGGGAAATTTTGAACTAAGGGGGTTGCGAGAGTTACCCCCGTCGAAGAGGCTTCGCTGCGCTCGTACACTTTTTCTCCCCTTCCGAAAAACTGGATATTTTCGGCGGGCACGATAAAAAAAAAAACAAAAAAACGCGGATTCGTTACGGATTGGGGGGGTTTTTTTTTTCTCGTCCACGCGCTCGGCGTGCGCGCGGAATATAATACCGGATGAGGATAGAGAAAAAAAGAAAGACGAATGAGATCGAGAAAGCGAGTTTTTCGAGAGCAAAACACGAAAGTCGAGAAGGGTGGGCAACAAATGCATCTGCGTACAGAAACGCGTGAAGCGGGATGGGAAAAGTACAGTATTATGAAAACTCGAAGCACGAGTCTGCGTGGTTTTTTTTTTTTTTTTTACTTCAAAAACTGTAAATTTGTAATAGCAGAACGAAGAGCGACGAAAGGGAATATTAGAAATCTCGACGTTTTTACGATTTTTCGTCTGATGTTACAAAGGGTGAAAAAGGGGAAAGGGAATCTCTGTGAAAAACTCTTTGATGAAAAATCGTGGATTACAATAGCGAACGCTCTGATTTACAGCTTCACGCTTTCATTTGAATTCTTTATCTTCTTCGACTCTGTCGACGCGCTGCACGGAGATATAACATTAAATGAATAACATACTCTATTCGGTTCAGAAAATAAAACGAAAGAGTTTAGATTTTTTTTAGCTTTTTTTGGAATTTGAGTTTTTTCATATGGCACCGAATGGAACTTTATTCTTTCTGCAGAAATCGTGGTTCTGTCAATTACGAAATTCAAAAAATATTTCGATGCTTCGTGGTTTTTTCAAAACCGACATCGACATTGTAGAAAAATATTACGTTCCACATGTTACAGTGTATCGATGCTGATAAAAAAAAGAACCGAATTGAAGCGTCCATTTGTTTTTTCTTGCGAAACGTTCTGATCGCCTCAATACAGCATGTAGGTATTTACGATTCTCAAGCGATGTATGAGTCTATAACGCAACACATAGAAGCAACGCGATTCTATATCGACGTATATCGACGCTTGAAGTTGAGTTCATTGCCGCCGAAGTTGCTGAACGACCAACCGGCGTCGGAAGTTAACGGTCGAACATTAACACCTTGAAGTGAGGGAGGAAGTAGCAGAATGGCATACATACTTCTATATAGTAGGTAAAAGTAGTGTAGTATGAGGGTACGTACGCGACGTCATTGATCCGAGTGCCATTGTCGTAACGCGAGACCGTTCGTCCACGTTATTCGAATAGCCAATCGAGCATCACGGGCCGACGATCGGAGTAGAAAAAAAGAACGAACCTCATGACGATCGAGTTTATGCACCATAAAAAAGGAATTGCTGTAGCGTCTATGCCATAAGACTCTCGCTGGGCCCGCGAAGCTCTCGGATAAAACAAAATCATCCAGCCGCCCCCCTCTCCCGCCCGCCTTACAAAAGATTCCTAACGGTTTTAATGCGTCGATATAATTTCCCGTTAATTCCAATTTTTCCTCGATGTTTCTCTCGAAAACAAAAAAAAAAATGTATCGTTTTAATATAGCAAACATATTTGTTGAGAACAATCGATATTTTCCGATTTAATAAATCAATAAAAAATCATATAAAAAAATTAATGTAATTTTTTTTTTTATGATAATAATATATTAATATATAATTTGAAAAAATCGTAATATTATTATTAAAAAATGATTTACAAAATTAATTTAATTACAAAAAAGTTAATGAATGAACAATTCCCGAAAAATAGTATAGAAGAATAATAATTTTAAACATTCGCACCGACGGTTACGGCAGAAAGAAAACGCGGCGGTTTAGTTTACGGCGTTTTACGTCGCGCCGAAATGAATTTTCAGGCTCCGAATAGCCCGACGAAGGGATTGAAATACGGCTATAGAACCCGCGTATACCCCTTTGTCGTGATAGGCAGTCCTTATTCGAGCCAATCGAGTCTCTTCGATTGACGCCCGAATGCTTGTGTTGTGACAGGAACGCGAATTAAGAGGCGCCGGGGCGCGGCTCTCTTTCACTCGTCGAAAGGGGACGAAAGGGTGAATCAAGTTTTTGGGGGTAACGGAGCTCCTCTCTCAATCCCTTCTCTGCCCGAGCATAGGGTTGCGTAAGGGTTAAATCACTCGAAACACGAAAGCTGTGGCGCGGTTTCGGTTACAAAATGGCCGCAGCTGCTATTAATCTCCTTACATCAAACTTACCTTCGCTATAAAAATTTCCGAATAAAAAGTCATTTTTCTCAGTTCTTTCGATAAAAAATCTAAAAGATACGAAAATCGAGTTTGATCTGTTGAAAATATTATTTTGTTGCCATAAAAACCACTTGACAATATTTTTGTCGCAATATTTCACATCGTGCTTTTTTTTTCTTTTTTTTTTCGAATACAAAAAATCATTGAATTCCGACTATTGTTGAGGTAGAAATTTCTCTACCGACTTTCCTAACAGGTTATTTCCGTTTCCCGTGTAAGCGAAACGGTGTATACCTTCCCTCCGGTTGCTTCCGTCGATAAATCACGCCGCGAGGGAAGCCGAAATCCTGGCCTCGTGCCCACGTGAACGAACACCTCTCTCATATAGTAGTCATATACCCCCACAGTGTTACTTGTGACGATATACATATTTCGCGACACGAATATTCCTTCCGGACTCGTAACTCCCATCCTGTCGTGTCTCGAGGGCTCTTCGTCAACTTCTCACTCTCTCTCCCACTCTCAATTCGGCATTATATATACGTTTGTGTGCACCGGACGGGCCTCCGGGTGGGATGCATCGAGAGAATAAATTTCTATCCACCTTCTCGGTGGTAAAACAAAAGAAGAGAAACAACGGTTTAGGTGAAAACAGAGAAAATCTTCTCCGCAAGCACAGCTATAATTCAAGCGCAACGTGTGCCCCTGAGTCGCTCCCCTGACAATGTTCGAGAGAAAAAGAAGAGGAGGTGCGAACCTGGCTGCCTAATGAATCCTCGTGTCCTGCTTAAAATTCTCGTCGTCGAGTCACACACAGTTCGGGGTGATCTACGAGTCTACCGACCTTCATTCTCCAACGGCATAGTCAAGTATGAAAGACCACCGGTGCGTTTGCCAGAGACACGAACATTATCGAGACTCCGAATAAACACGATATGTATATCCTAACTGTATGCCCAGGAAGTATTTCTTCGTGTTTTTCCGTTATTGAATCATTAAAAGACAATGTTACAATTTTCAGAACAGTTTCGATACTTTTGCACATTCCTTTCGAGTTTACAAAAAAAAATAGACTAAATCATTTAATTTGATCTAAAAATTGTATATTAATAAATGTTTTTATCGTCGACAAGAATTATCGTCAAACAATGCGAAACGCCATTAGCCATAAGTAGGTACGCATAAATCATACGTAACATTTCTCCCGAAATCTCAATTTCCCGCGATTGCGCAAAGGTTTATTCCAGAATCCTACTTAATCTGTTCGCGCATTCGTCATCCATACTGGTTATACCGAGTGAATCGGGTTTATCTCGCTCCCATAACTCGATGGCTTGGCCCTTGCCGAGGAGATCATTACTCACAATGGCCGCTACCAACCGGACACCCGGCCATCTCATCCCCGTTGGTTCTGCTTTGCTTCTTTCTCCCCCCCCCCCCCCCCCCATCGCTCGTCACATACACGCAACATCGAGGAGGAGAGGGAGGGGATCGCGCGACAATAATACCGCGGTAGCGTCGCGACATCCCAACCTCCCCTCGAGAGTTTGTCGTTCTCCTGTGTTCCCCAGAGAGCATGAACAGAGAGACCAGTAACAGCTAAACAGACCAACGGAGAGTGCAGGGAACAGCAGCCTTTAACTTTGGATTCTTTCTTTCCTTTCCCTTTGACTGTCCACGGTTGCAGCGGGTTTGCCGAAGCGGAGGGGTTCGTCCTACCGATTGCACAACCGTCCGGCGCCAGCTGGCCAACCCCTTGACCCCAACCCGAGGCCGTAGGGTTCTCTCGCTGGACATCACGTCGTTCCAACTTCTCGTAAAAGTACTGGTCCCCGCTACTACCGGACTACCGAATGCCTATTTTTCTCTTTTTTTCCACGCTAGTCTCTCTCTCTCTCTCTCTCTCTCTCTCTCCATATCCTTTGCCCGAGTAACTCTCGTACGAGAAAAGGGCAAACCGGACAGTTTTACGTATAGCCCTGCAATATTCTCCAAGTATGTGGAATATAATACTGGACCCCGTTGGTCATCGAAGAACCTACGAGTCCCGGACATTCGGGGGTAGTTTCGCGCCAGGTGACCGAACGAGAATTAATGTTCTTTTTTTTTCCCTACGAAAGTCTACCGGTCAGGGAAACCCGGCATAACGTTTGCTACTGCGATTGCGTAGAGTCTTTTTATAACATAAAGAATCTCATTTTTTTTTACGACTTATAACCGGCGTTAATGTATTTCTATGTATGAGACCCTAAGACTCGAGAAGGCATGACGTTTTTTTTTGCTACTGACTCACTTTCAACGCCAAAATTCTGCTTTGTTCTGCAGGTACTTTCGAATGATCGAATGCGACTGTCTTCCGCTTGCTGTTGGTTAACCTTCCCTTTTTCTACCCCTGGCGTACTTCTGCCCGCAACTTTTCCTCAATCTACGATTTCCCTGTTTTTTTTTTTTTTTTTTTTTTCATCGTGGGTTTTTTTTATGATCCTATCCGGGTGGGCGACCCCTTTCCTATCTACCTGGACGCGTGCGTGGCGCGTTTCTCGTTTCCTGCGGTGTACCTTTTTTTTCTTCGTTTTTTTTACTACCTGAATCCGATGGACGCGAAGATAGATGAATTAATACGTCGTGCCATAGATTAAGGAACCGACCTACCCTACGTATGTCGAAAATAACCCTGTCGATCTATCAACCGCGCTCCAGTTTTCTCGATCTCTATTCTTATCCATCGATTTTTTTAAAGGATTTATTGGCTCGACGCGTTTATACCTGCTGGTACGACGGACCACCCTTTTTTTCTTTTTTTTTTGTATTATTTTTTTTTATTCTCGTCGCGTGCGAGTTCTCGACGCGTACCTGCTTTTTTAATGGACCGTGTGATAGATTACCGCCCAGGATACCGCAAATGACTATATCCCATATGGCTTTCTCGCGGGGTCGCAACCCTCTCAACGCGCGTGTGTGTACACGCGTCCTTTTTACCCCTTTTTCAAGCTCTTTCGCACCAAACTCAACTCAATTGGCACTTCATTTATACCTGCTACGCCCCGATAGGGTGTGTGTGCGAAGGAAATAAAAAAACATACAAGTCTAATACTTTTGTCGCAGTGGAACCTTTTTTCTTTTTTTTATATCTCGTACTGTTCAATATATCGCACCCCTTTTGCGGGTAATTGGAAAGCGATAGATTTGCTTTCACTCGATATAACACGGGACCCTTTTGAGGACCGTTGCATTTTACACTTGTCGCGGGGTGCGGCAAAAAAAGGGGTGCTCTACACAGGGTAATTTTTTTGATTAAGTAGACATTTTATTGGTGATTCGAGGATCGACAGCATAATTGCGACAAATTATCAGGTGAAAAAAAATCGTTTATGCAAAATGTAGAGTTGCGAAAATGTAATCATAAATTACTAAGCGTCGCGTGTGATCGCGAAGGGGTAAAATTGTTGCGGTTGAAATAGCCGTTCAGGTTAGTCGAAGAGGGTTTGCCAGACCAGGAAATTGTCCAGTAACGCCTCCATTGCGAGCCGCGACCGGTGTGGGATGTACTCGCGATCGTCCGGTCATTAAGGGGGAGATGGGGAGGTGGAAAATTATAGAACTCGTACCGCGAAGGGAAGCGCGGTACGAAGGGGTGGCGGAAGGGATCATCACCGGCAAAACGAGCGATCAAGAAGCATCGGACGATTCTTGATCGCGGCGAGAATGGGTAGTAATTTTCTACGCGTTTGTACAGTCCGGTGAATAAAAAAATCAGACATAAAATGATTAGTTTTCTACAAAATGAATGTACGAAGCAAATTGCAAAAAAAAAAACAAATTTACTGTTCGTGATAATTGGAGTAATGAAATTTAATCAGAAATCATGTGAATTTCAATAAAAGTATTTATTCCTTTCAGTAAAACATGTCGAAAATTGAATAATTCGTAAAATGTATAGTGTTCGTGGATTCATTTTAAGGATCTCGCGCATCGGGTGTTCCCCGAACGCGCGGGAGTTGACAACACAGACCGAGGCACAGACAGAAAAAGACAAACACGTGAACGATCGATTTTTGATAACCGTGGAATTAATAAACCGCAACGGGATGTATGCATGAACGCCGAGAGCGCGGAACGGTAGCTTAGCGGCATCAATGGGTAGCCATGAGAGGCGGAAACCGAGAGCAATATACGATCATTTTCTTCTATAATGGTGATTCACGAAAAATCACGTCACACCCGATATAAAAAATATGAATAAAAAATAAAATTCCCAATTTTTTTTTCAATCAAATTTTCCTTGAAGCTTTTATGGTTTTACCGTGAGCCATGTGGGATTCTTTAGGGTTTAAGTTAGTTGAAGATTCCCACGAAAGTAAAAGAGTTGCATGTGCTTGACGTGGGCGAAGCGTCGAGGTGTTCGCCGCATGCCATACACCTGTGAAGGGTTACCCAACCCTTCTCTCTGTCCGAAGCATCGAAAACTAAACCCTCTCGACGCCCCATAGCCTAAGCTCTCGTGTGTGCCCCCGGGGGCACCTGCTGTTGCCACGATCGACCTTGGATCTGCGCTTCGTTCGGGTTCGGCACCCTTCCGCGCCGATGGGGATAGGGTTAGGGCTACAAGAATATCCAGAACTCCTATTTCACTCTCAACGATGAACGCATCGTGCCGGAAAACGGAAAGAGTTATAGTTCCCCCGGCCGTGACCCCGGAGATCCCGCTGCAGGTATACGCCACGCGAACACAATGGATCCCGAGCTCCGCAAACAACCCTTTTTCAACCGGGTATTCTCGTATTATGTCACTAAACGTTATCCCGGTGAGCGTAGACCGTAGTACCAAAGCGAAAGCGAAAGAGATGAGGAAAAAAAAATGAAGGACGAAAGATGAAGAGGAGAGGTTGAGAGACGAAAGCAAAAACAGGTTGGGACCACCGCGAAACGCTTTTCACGTGCTGTGCGGTGCAGCAACCGAGCGCAGGTCTCACAGAAAGGAAAATCCTTTCCTAACCCGATCCCTTTGTCGATCTTGATGTTTAACGGAGATACGAAAGAAATAAACGTGTTCCTGGCTAACGTGGATTAAAAAAATTGAAATTCTTGGGTAACGCGAAGGATTAGACAATATCGCTTTTGAATGAGAAAAAGTTGATACTTGTTGTTTCACTGCATAATAAGAATGCACTTTGAATAAAATTACGCGGAAACCGCTTACAGCTAAGGCTGACGATCCATTCAAAAAATGATGCAACCGATAAAATAATTAAAGAATTCGATGATATAAATGAAGGAATGAAAAAAAATATGAAAAAATGTCGAGCGAAAAACTTTAAAAAAAATGTATATCTCATTGATAATTTTCCAAATGCTTAATCAGCGATATCCCGTTTCCCGTTTTTTATTTCACACACTATGTACCAACGTATTTAGTTTAGTACAGTGATGAAGCAGAACCTTATAACAAGTCGTCTGATGACTAGCCGATCGTAATTGCGTTAATCGACAACTAAAAGATCGTCGAGCTGCGTGTAGGAAAAAGGGTATATAATAGACGACTGTGGATTGCATGCGCTGCGAGCGGTCGCTTTTTAGATCGGGAAACAGAGAATAAGGCACTTGAGAAAAAAATGGGAAAATTAGCTGACGGCTTTTTGTCGTTCCGTATACACGAGATCAATCGATTTTTCGTAAGAAACGCCTTGCTGCTGCGTTTAGTCGTAGCTGCGGGTATAACCGAAACTCCGGTCTCTCGCGAAAAACCAATAATTATCGGCGGCTATTGGTCCTTTGAACGGTACCGGAAATAGGTGGCCCCGCAACTTTAGAGTCGTCGAGAAGTACTCGAGTGATCCGTTGAAAAAGGGATACGAAAAAGGGCGTCTAAAATGAGCTGACTTTGGTTTGGTTGGAACCGCATTGGAAATTAGTCAGAACCGATAATAAGAGGCCGACGATGTCGGGAGCAACGAGCTGACGGGGTTCCCGATGCCCTTGCTGTAATGCTACGGAAGGGCTGAGAAAGGAAACGAGAATGGAAATTTAAAAAAAAACGAAAATAATCTCGAAGCAAACTTTTTACCCAAAAAATATCCATCGGAAATACCTTTTTATTTATGTCTCGGTATGACAAATAATAATGACTGTTTTATGCGTAGTGCTCTCAGAAACAATAAAATTCATATATGATTTCGATCTTTTGAATACACGAAACATTTCTTTAATAAAATTGATGTTAAATTTTTTTTAATTAATTCAAATTGAAATTCTTCAACATAACCGCAGGATATGCAGTCCATTTTTTTTAAGGACATAAGAAGAAAAGATTTTCGATACGGAAATGCATTGGTTGTTTTCAGCATCGTAGATGGAAAAACATCGCGAGAGTGAAAAAGATATTCAATAAATAAAAGAAAAAAAAAAAAAAAAAACGAGAACGAGAACGAAGAAAAGAAGAGGAAGCTTGGCGTTCCGAGAAAAATGAATTCCTCGAGAATTTTTAGCACCACCGGTGGTCTCGAATCGATTTCTACAGCATCCCCCGGCATTACGCGTGAATGCCTCCCATTCAAAAGGGGTTTTTCAACTTGCAACAGCTCGATTATCGATAGATTTACGAGAATTTCGATCTTCGCTGTGCTCATTCAAGATTTTAAATCTCACGTGCGAATAGTTTCATCCCTCACACGCATTTCAAACTGTATAAGCAGCATTGGGTGGAACATTTTTTAACAAAAAAATGTTATCAACATTTTTTTAATTTCATCCTTTTTAAAGAAAACAAATTTTAACTAAGATTTAGACTTGCGCGAATTTGAGGTTATATCGCAGAAAATGTCGCCTAATCTTCGATATACTTGAAGGACTATTCCGTAAAATGCTTGTTTCTCTGAAAAATATTCAACTAATTTAAATTCTCCATTGCAAACGACATTGACTGTATGTTATAGAATCGCTGTATCAAATTCAGTTAAGGAATTTTTAGCCGTTTTCGAGAACATACCGGACAACGAAATCGCTCTCTCCGTGAAACGCATAACTCCCGTCTTTTTGCTCTGACGGGCAGTCGGAAGTTAAAAAATAAAGACTTCCAATTTTGGTTCTTCAATTTTGCTTTCAAATTTTTTCACAATTTCAACACTTGGATTCTAATGTTTTATTAATTGCAACATAAAATTTCAATTTTCGACCGCAATTAGTAACATATCGAAATAAAATAGCTGAATTTTTATGGCAATCTTTTTTTATTTGTTTTATTCGAATGTTCTAAAAATTTCTCGTTTAGCAGGGAACAGTTCGGCGAACGCTCAAACTTTCGTTGTCCCCGAGGAATATACGCGGCGCTCGCGTAATTACAGGTTTCGTTCATAGCGTGTATTTAATGTTTCGGTGTGTGAGCGCACCGTCGGTCTTCCCATTGGAGTAATACGAGAGTCGCACAAGAAGGATGAGAATATAGAATATAAAGCGTGTTGCAGTCCAGAAAATTACTCGTCCGATGGCGCCGATATATTTATTTTTGTTCACCGATCGTCAATCCTCGGTGCTTAACCTGAAAGGTGGGCAACGAAAACTCGTCACAATAAGACTCCTTTGCCTGCGCCTCTCTTCGTCGATAATTAGTCAAAGACGTATAGTTACGCCAGTGTCGGATAGAAGATGGAAGTGCGTAATGTTCAGGGGGTGAATTGGTCTCAGCTTTTACAGCCCCCAGCGGTCACTCCTCTGTCCGAACAAGGAAAC
This sequence comes from Buathra laborator, assembly GCA_934046635.1. Lineage (NCBI taxonomy): Eukaryota > Metazoa > Arthropoda > Insecta > Hymenoptera > Ichneumonidae > Buathra > Buathra laborator. The sequence continues at coordinate 16,032,988 of OW203901.1, read as the reverse complement.
CTCACGAGTGCCCGAAAGCTCTGCATATATGGCGTACCCCCGGTTAGAGTAGAAAAGAAAGCTTAATCGCATTCGCGAAGCTCCAAAAGTTCAAAGAGAAACGAAGGGCGGACAACGCCCGGTTGGCGAAGACTTTCGCGATCTTTTCGAACACGAACTCGATGACGAAAACTTACTGTTTGTTCGCGCATTATGGTTATTTCGCTACTACCGATGAATCCACGCGAATATTGAGAGAACGAGAAACGATTAGTCACGAAGAGCATTATATTTCCGGAATCGAAAGGCCGCGGCGTAAAATTGGCCAACACCACGGAACCTGTACTGTAGGTATATACATGGAATCGGTGTGTAGGCGAACGAAAAAGTCAAAGGATAAAAGAGGAAAGCTTCTTGGATCGCGCGATTACTTTCGCAGTTTTTCGAGTTTCGTGGATGACGCTGCAACAAAACGATCGGCAACACATTCATTCGACCTTTCGCCGGCGACTGAAACGAAAGACAAGAGAAACAGTGGTGTGTCTCTGCACAGTAGGCAGTCTTTCAAGAGCCTCTTTCGCGTTTTACCCATCGTTCGAAAAACCAAAATTATATTTCTATTGTTCCACCAATGACTATCGCGCTTTTGCGGCTCGAAGCGCGAAAAATTTCGTCGGGGGTGACGAAAAACAAGAGAAAATTAGCGCCCTAAGCACCCCAATCCGGAACAATAGGAAATATCCATAATTTATCATTTATTTCCACAGGCCCGGAATTCATTTGTTTTTCAAATTAGCTTCTGAAGCCTAAAACTAAAGTTTCAAAGGCGAAATTTTCATTTTTTGTTGTTGTATTTACTTAAAATTTTTTACAAATTTGGATAATTGGAGAGCATCCGAGTCCGTCGCCCAGAAGCGATTCTATTATCGTGAAATTTTATTCATTTTTATCGCGAATGTACGAATTCAAAGAAAGAAAAGTTATAATAGCCGCAAATATGTATATCTAACGTCGTTGAACGTCCACGACGACGACGACGACGCGCGAGGACGAAGGCCGCTGCTCGACCTATCGATCTTCTTCCGAGTCTCGATGGGCCCCCGCTATATTTCTTTTCTCTTCTGTTTTTTCTTCATTCGTTTCTCTGAACGTTCGGCGAGGTTTACGAGGAAATGCTCGGGAAATAATGCACTCCCACGGATATACCTTGATCCCCGAGATATCCGTGGCTTTTCCACCAGAAGCAACGGAGTTACCACTACCGTGCAACTCTCTTGTCACAGAATCGTTTTCCACCCTTATGGATTCGTTCGTTTTTCGTCCGCGAACAAAGTTTATCACTGTATGTGACAAACTCTCGTAGAAAAACTTTTCTGACCTTACGAAAAAGTCATGTCCTTTCGAGAGTTATACTTTTCTATCTTCTTTAACGTTTCGACCGAAAATACAACGAAAGAATCATTTCCTCGTCACAGAGATGACGAACCGCGCGCACGACCCGCGACGAGGACGACGAGAGTCTTTCGCGTATCAAATATTCTATGAATTCCGAGTGGTACATTGCCGAGGGTGAGATAACGTTGCCGAAACGAGAAGAGTCCGCGAAAGAACTCAAACTCCGGCATGTTGCGGCGGCCGCCTCTCTCGAACTCAAAGATATATTATATTGTATATAAGTCGAGGCGATTTGGGAATCCGCGAGAATCGCTAAGCATCTGTGCCGAAAGAGATGTTGAGAGATCGAGAAAAGGGGATCGGCGCAGTCCCTTGTCGCTTTCTGTATTAAATTTTCATCGAAAACTTTTACTTTGCTCGCTCTCCATCTTCCAGTTTTTTTTTTTTTTTTTTTTTTTTTTTTCACCGTTAGATCTGACGGATACTTGACGCTTCACTTGTGGGGTGGGATTTTCAAAAATTCTCTTATGGATCAATCATAATACCCCACATGGTGAAAAGTATATCGTAAAATATATCTACGATATATCCGATGCATTTATTACGAAAAATGGTACGTTTTATTTATATTTAGAATATATTTACAGTATATACAACGATTTAGATAATTATTATTTTAATTATACGAAAACATCTGATTTCATACATTGCAATCCAATACCTATATCCAATATATTTTTTGCATATACTTTTTTCCATATGAAACATATCGAAACATTTTGTCTTAACAGACTTCGCTGCGTGTAGAAAAAAAAATCGCGCTACCGATGGACACCATTTTACCGAGAAATGGGAAGAAAGTTTTGCGCATTCGACGCTTCTTGGTAACCCTACACGCTAAGGGAGATTTCAACCCTCTATCGTATCACTTTCTTCTTCGCTCCTGCAGCGCTGGCATTGTTCACGAACAGTGATCGTGGGGCCGGCCCCCTCGTCTTCTCAGCTTCGAGAATGTGTGCGTGCGACACATTGCACCCTGCAATTGACCAATAGGCTGTGCGATAGGGGTGACCACCCCGTGGGACATACAGGAGTAGAAAAAAAAACGAAGAAAACGATGGGTCGAGCGGGTGAGAGTGAGAGTGGCGCGTAAACGCGATCGATAAGCGTTCGCGACTACGAGATAAAGATAAAGAAGATAAAATACGATATCTGGACTTTCGTAGAACACAGGAGTTGATCGCGTGCACTCCCAGCGTGTCGCGCTTTGCACGCTTCACGAGAAAATAACACGGTACCAACCCGGATAGGGGCGGAAGGGGGGGTGATCGGCCGGTCACCAGACGTAACTCGCAGTGCCGAAGAAAACCACTTGCAACTCGATTGCACACGAGTAAAAACCAACGATTGGTTTCTATAATCTATAAAGTACTCCGGGGAACCATTACCGACGATTCCCTGTACTCCTCGTAGAGTTTTTTAACTTCGTAATGATAGACGGCAGCTAAGCGCAATCTGCAACTTCCGTCTTCCGTTCGCTACTATAATTCTTTAAATATTTACGCAATAATAAAATTCACTCGCAGTCACTGGACAATCGCAGTCGCAGGTATATTCATCGACAAGCACAACGGCGATCACAACAGTGGAAAATTGTGCACAAACGCGCAATCAATGCTCAGTGAAAAAAATGTATCTATTGTTATTATTATTTTTCGTATTGACTTAACACTTTTTTTTTATTTAGTTAAACACTATAAGGGGGGAATACGGCCCGTTAACAAGAAGTAGTAGTAGTAGAAACATTCTGAAACCCCCTATCAGGCATCAGAATTTCATACGCGTCTTCAAATTTCCCAAAAGATACCAATTCGGGGCATAAAAAAAAAATCTGCACCCTTTAATAAACGCAATTTTTTATTCATCCAATATTTTCTTCATACGAACCACTCAGTTAACAAAAGCGAAAAAATTTCTTTTATTTTTCCGTTCATTATTTTTCAAACCATTGTGACAAGTTTTATCGTCGGGAAGCCAAGATCCGCTCAAAGGTGATTCCATTGAAATCAGAGCGAACACGGCGAAGCAGGGACTATGATTTAAATTTTTTTAAATGGCCCCTTTACCGTGGAACTTTTTCGGCAAAAGGAATAAGAAAACAAAAACGTTTTTCTCGATTAATTTAGGGCGCGTTGCAAAAGCTTTCAAAGAAAACGCGCTTTTCTTTTTTTTTTTTTTTTCTTCATTGGCCAAAGAGGGAATAAAAAAAGTCGAAGTTGGCTCTCTCTGGATTCTTGCGGGTTGCTGGATAGCGTACTCATTGACGGAGGACAATGGCTGCTTTGGTTCTCCTCACTCGCGCGTCGTCGAAAGTTACAAAAGGGGGAGATGAAGGAAGAAGGTTCCATTGGACAAAGGGTGCGAGGAACGCTTGGAACAAAGGGCAGATAACGGACCTTACAAAAACACGAGGCGGTAGCTGACGGTGGTACTGATGCTTGCACGCCGCTGAGGGCGATGCCACGGAGGAGGGAAAACGCGAGAGGCAGAAGAGAAGTCCCTTGGCGTTTCCAACCCCTCGAGAGATCGAGCGAGCAGCAAACGCGCCGTACTCCGCGAAGTAACGAAGCCCGCAAAAGCCCGCAACTTTGCCAAGACTCGCGCGAACCACATTCGTCTCGAGAAGAAAAATTGACCGGGGAAAAAGCGCGATCCCTCGCTTTCCTGGCCTTTGCCGCGGCAACCCCCGAATCTTTTGATGGGTTATGATTAACGACGAGAATCATGGCAATGATTGCTACGGGACACGAAACGGGTCATTGGATTTGTCAACTTTTCATTAATACGCCGCAAAGCCGAACTTGAAATTTTTGCGGCTATCAGAAGAAAATTTCAACAACGCGAAACTTTGTATCTTTACAATTTGATTACAGTAGGTAAATTGTTCGAAGGGATGAATGTATCTTTAGAAAGTAAATACAGTATCGCGAGAGAATAGATAGAATTATTCGAGCATTTTTTTAGGTATTTCAAAGATGTATTGTTTTCCTGTGAAGCCGAAACTTTTTGAGGGTTAAAATTGAGTCGATTGAAACCCTTACTCGATAAAAACTCATATATATATATATATATATATAGATATATAACAAATTTTCTAATTTGAACTGCTCATCCAACCAATCAGCGTTACCCACTTTCGCCACCAATTCTCGACAAGGGATGAAAAATGTTACCCCAAACGGAAAGCGCGCAGCGTAGAACAAACATTGTCCGCGGGAAAGCTTCCCATCCGCATCCGCCCTTTCGCTTATTCGAAGACAGACGAGAAACCTCAAAAATTTCACCTCGCGAAAGGAGAACGAAAGGGAACCCTGAATAGAGCGATCTGCAAGTATAATCTCATTAGCGCGATTTGCATCGGTAATTCGTTGTATCTTCAAGGCCCCTCTCTGTAGTTTTTGTGGTTCAGAGATCTCGGAATATCGATTTGGCTAATCGAGCCTTTTCTCCGCTCTTCATCTTTCCAACTACCCGCGGATCTTAAAACTAGTAAAAAAAAAAAAGAAAAACCGCTCAAACTCAGATAGGAAAGATGAAGAAGAATAAGTTTATTACGTCCCATCGGAGTCGGAGAAAGCGAGAGCGACAGGGGATTGAGGGGTGAAAAAGAAAGAAAGAAAGTGAGAGATGCTCGAGGGCATACTTAAGGAGAGGCAGCCAGGGTTGAGCAAAGGTGAAAGATGGGGCGGGTGGTTGGGTGGCCAAGGGGGCTGGTAGTCGCAGAAGCTTCTTGAAATCCCTTTTTCCAAGGCAATACAGCGTACACCAGCGGCCCCGGGACGTAATGAAAACATGAATACTTGAAGCTAACCCATCCCCAAAGCTTCGTCGTCCATCGCCTCCCTCGCCTCCCTCAATAATTATATCCTCGCCCTCGGGGGGTTAGGATCTCGCAAAAGTCTCCTATCTCGCTTGTTCTTCCACCCCCATCGTCGTCCACTAGCATCTTCCCCTTAACGCTATCTCTGCGCAACACCCGTTATCGTTGTTAGCTTCGTCTCACGATGCGGAGATCCTCGGCGGGACCTTCGAAACGGAGAGAAGAAGGAGAGCATGAGGAATTCTCGGTATACGCGGGTTACTCGTGCTGATGGCGAGTGTGGCAGAGGGTTGAAATCGCGGGGTTGCCGAGAGCCGAGAAAGGGGGAGGGTGCCATTTCTGTCCCCTAAATAATTAATTCCGGCAGCGCCGTCGGCTTAAGCGCTGGGCGAGAGGGAAAAAAGAAAGCTACCCCGATGGAGGGCGGCGGAGGAGGAGAGGGGGTGGAAAGATAGAAGGAAGCAAAGCGGGGAAAACTTTGGCGCCAGAACAGCTATAGCCGATACGTACTCCTGACGCGAGTACAACACACCTCTATATGTTTCCTTTTTACCCGAAAGTTTATCGATCAGATAAGAACGTAGGTACACAATGTGCGTATATATACCATCTACACAGCTGTTGTGTGGACCAACTTTTTATTTATTTTTTTCACCCCCAATATATACACTCGGCGTTAAATAATTAATTATTTAGATTTTGAAGCACAAGTTCAGGATCATCCAAATTCGAGGGTGGAATGAGTTATATAGCTATGCGATAACGCATGGGGAGAAATAGTTGTACGGGGTATTATAGACAACGAGTTTCCAAAAGCGTAAGAATTAATATTTTTTGTAATTTAGAGTCTGAAATTAGTTTTTTTTTAATTTGTAAACAAAGCTCGCGGAATGGTTAAAATCGATTTTTTATAGTATTCAATTAGATCGATCGAATATTTGACACGAATTTTAGTCTTAGACCATTGATTTTTTTATGTTCATCGAATGCTATTACATAAAGATAAATTGATTACGGGTAATTAATTTCTCCATATCCCATCGAAGATACACTTTAAGGCACTTTAAGTCACCATTTAGAAAACTGATAGATTTTTATTTCACGCTTTCACGCTGAAGATCGATGTTCACTAAGACGAAGAGAAGAATGTAACTTTAACTACAGCTACTGGATCTGCTACTGCCATCGCGTTTATGTCTGAGTGTAACCCTTTGCCACGCCCTAATTTCGGGAAACAGTTGCGTCACATTGTATAGATATAGTTTGATGTACCGCGAGCAAAGGGTTGAGCCCGTATGAGCGAAGAAAAAGGGTGACGGGGAGACACGCCCCGCGCGGACATCGCGCCCAATCCAGATTCATCCAGAGCCGAGTGGGCTTGCCTCGAGTGCATAATTACGCGAGAAACTCGTTCTGGCAGCAGGTGCGGCAAGGGTTTCGCCGTGCGCAGTGAGCAAGCGAGAGAAAAACAGTCGGGAGAGAGCCGGAAGGAAGGGTTTAATAAATCAGCGAGTCGTTTTTGATTGGCCGAAGGGGATAGGGTCGATAAGAGAGCTAAAGGGGTTCGCGAAGGGGTTGAGCTTTGTGTATAATTAATGCTTACTTATACACCAGCGGCCATCATGGATTTACCCCTTTTCGCGCTCAAAAAATTCTGAACTGCATCGCACGTAACCGCATTATATCGATGAACTTTGAATAAAATGCAAAGTCTAGAGGCAATATTGTACTTTACTAAGCAGTTTTTGGGGAAAAACCTTTAGATCTCAAGGTACAATTTAAATCGGTCAATAACAAAGTACGGTTTGAAAAAAATCGGAAACGATGAAGCAAGTTTTTTTTTTTTTTTTTGGTTATGTCTGCCAACGGACGCGATTCTAGTCTATTTATATTCCATTGATGATTTTTTTTCTGATAGGCTCTGGATAAGTAATCCAGAAGATTCTTCGATGTATTCATGACGAGGAAGGGAAAGAAAGGTCGAGTTATAAAAAATAAAAATAAAAATGGACCACGAAGAAATCCCGAATGGAATCCAATGGCGCAAAGGAAACTCGAATGCCGAGAGGAGAGAATCGGGGCAAAGCACGCATGTTGCATAAACATTATTAAGTTTGATCGCCGAAGCGTGTCGGCATCTGTCCGAACTGATAGAACTGTACGGTGAATAAAAATAAAAAGTTTTTTTTTTACTTGGGTGGCCGATACAGATTCGACAGTTTCGGCGATTCAGCGGAAACCGAGCGACTGTCGCTCTTTTGTTAAAATTTTTTTCGAATTTTTTCTATCGCTCGGACTCAGCGCGCGTGCTCGACCTACAACCCCCATTTTTTTCCCTCATTGTTCACATTTTATGCATTTTTCGGCAAGTCGAAATTTAACGGGAACGATGAATTCTATCGATTTAAAATTTGCAAATTGAAATAAACGATTATAAAGAAAAACAAAAAAAAATCGCTTTGCAAAGGACGATATCTCGAAGAATCGGGTAATGCGGTTCACTTAAGCAAAAAAAAAAAGCAAATAAGCAGTATAAAATATAAACGAAAACCATTTCTCCGCTCGCGAAATACGCTTTTTTCGATAATTCGCTAATCGTCAAAAACATTTTATATTAAATCAAAACTAAATTTTTTTAACTAAAATTATAACCAAAATAGAGCTTCAAATGTTTAACTATTGCGTTAACTGTTGTATAAACTCGTTTTTTTTTTTTTACTCGTGTACATTCGAAGACTATATTCAGAGAGAGAGAGAGAGAGAGAGAGAGAGAGAGAGAGAGAGAGAGAAAGAGAGATGTTGATACCCCGGTTTGTGGCGCGTGTTGACGCGTTCGCACCTATAGGCAGGTGCCTTCACCATCTCGCCAAGGGCTCAAGGGACCCTTTATTCTCAATCCCGAATCGCCCACGCGAGTTTTTCTTTCACCTCTCGAATCGACGCGCGATCGCATGATCCTCGGTCGCTTCGTGTCGCTTCGTGCTCTCGCATTCAACCCCGAGCTTCGAATAATTTTACGCAACCACGCGCCTCTGTAACATCTATATATTTCTTTGTCGACGTCATCACGCGCTCGCGGTGTTAACGACGTTTTCTCTCCAAAACGAGAACATATGTCGCGCGCAACCGCGACCGCTGACGCCGCTCCCCGAAATAAGAATGTCACGATGGAACGTGAATTTTCGTTTTTTTTTTTTGTTCACCTCTCGAAACTCGATTGCTCGGTCACGTCACGCTTTTGCATTTCATTTCATTTCGAATACTTCGTTTGTATTGAGCGAACAAATTTTTCTTGAAAAATAATTATTTGCTGACTATAATTCAATAAAAAATTTTCGAATTTTTCATAATCTTTTCAATAGATTTTCTATCGGTATTTTCATTTAATTATCGATTTACTTTATAAAAATTGCAATTTGCGATCGTTTTTTCGATAACTTTACGTTTACAATTACGTATCGGTAAAATTAAGATTTTCATTGTTCTCTAATATTAATTCGCTTCGTGTCGAATTAGATATACAACAATTATTAATTATAGTAAACTAAAAAAAAACAAAAAAATGCTGACAACGCGCTACTCGTAGCGCAATCGGCGAAAATCAAAGGATTCTCAAGTAGTCGAAAAACACCTAAAAAATACACGTGACCTCTGCTTGGCAATCGTCAGTCACCGCACCCAATGCCTTTGAAATTTTCATGTTTGGCAGTCATTACATTCAAGGAGTCAAGTTGCCTCTCGGTTGGTTCGACAAGTTCCATAAGGCTTCCACTTGACTTCTACTTTTCTTTTCATTTTTTTTCCGCCTCCGCTTTTTTCTCCTCTCTTTCCGGTCTTTTTTTACTCTGTCCAGCGGGACAGCATTCGCTGGTCCTTTCCCTTTTGAAAGGGGCGCTTTGGCGGTCCTCTCACTTTGAAGTCACTTGTCGGCGACTTTTCACTCTCGAGAGGTACTCTCCCGTTGCAATGCAATCTTCAATTTTTACTCGATAAGACATTTTTCTTTAAATATCGCGATAGCGATACCGATTGAAAATAATCAATTACGAAAAAGATTATTATTATTATTATCGTACATAACGTAAAAAAAAAACAAACAAAAAAAAAATGTAAGCAATAATTAAAATCTAATAGCTGCTGAAAAAAAATTAAAGCAATAACTGCCGTTGGCTTGACGACAATACGATTTCTATATCGCACATAGCGTATTCGATCATCCGAAAGATGCTCTTCTGCCTCCAGAAGCACGAACGCGGGGTCGTTATAGTGAAATGATCCATTGACGCGAGCGGCTAGGCGAACGCGAAGCCAACGGGGGTTCGGCTGGCCTCTCCGTTCAACCAAGAAGAAGAAGAAGAAGAAGAGGGAACAAGCGAAAGAAGTGAAAAGTAAGAAAAAGAAAAGAGAAATAAGGTAGAGGAGCCGCCTGTTGCTGGTCGCGTGCGTGGAGATAGCTTCCGCGGTGTGTAGAACAAAGACGGAAAAGAACGATAAGGTGGAGTGGGAGGAGTAGGTGATGTTGCTGCATTGAGGAGGATGAGTAGACGATATATATAGAGTGAAAAAAAGGGACGACAACGACGAGGGTGATGTGCTGTGTTCGCGAAGATTCCGACATTGAAGACATATATACATATACTCTCTCCATTATAAAAAAAAAAAAATGTGTTTCCGTGTTCTACACCCACACTGAGCCTCAAACCGACAAAAAATCAAAATCTTGAAAAATTCTTTCGACCGTTTTTTTTCTGCTAAAATCAATTTAAATCCAAATCCATCTAAAATTCGCTCCGAAATCTATCGAAATCCGTGCAACCTGCGCGAATTATGCAATCCGTTAAGGGATGTTAACGAACAGAATTAAAAAAGCGGCAAAATTGACCACCCAAACAGTCAGTAGAGGAAAAAGGTAAACACGTGAAAGTATAGTTGTTCAACGCAACGTAGATGACCATTTGTCAGTACCCATTAGCGAAAAAGAGAGTTCTCAAGAGGGTGAGAGAGGGTCAGTGAGAGCGCGTAGGACGTTTTGCTGTGTACTCGACACAATGTTAAAGAGTTGTGTATTTGCGAAGTTAAATGAACCGTAGATGCTGTGAGAAGCGAGGGACGATTGTGCAGCTGCAGGGAAGTGTGTACCCTATGTGAATAAACGACCGGAGAAATTACATCGCGGAGTTCTGTAAAGGGATACGTAAACTGTATTATAGCGAAAGGTTCTGGAAGGCAGAAGAGACTTTGCTCGCGACGAATATATGACGACGAAGACGAGGACAGTGAGGAGGTAAGAAAGAAAAGAAGAAAGGAATAATAGCAGTACACAGGGAGACGAGAGTAGCCTCTTTAGGTGCAACCAACCGAGAAAACTGTGAGGGCGAGAAGACGCGGACTATGTTAAACGATCCAAGAGACATATCTTCTAAACTTTAAGCACGAAATTTTTCGTGAAACGGTGCGTTCTGTGTGCTTTTGTGATGCGTACGAAGAAAAAATAACTCCTCCGATCGCTTGAATAATTCCGAATTGTCCGAACCTAAACAAATTTCAATATATTTTGGCAGTCCTCGCAGCTTAAACGGTTCCACTTGGCGAAGAAGCTAAGGGTCTTAAGGTCGTTGAGAAATCAAAAATCATATTGAAATCGTAGTGAATGAAAAAAATCAATAAAAAATCATTTTACGAGGATTTTTATTAACGATGTCGATGTTATTAACTGAAAAAAAAAAAAAAAAAAAAAAAAAAAAACAACAACTACGAAAATTGATTAAAATCTATGATAAATCGGACACCTTAAAAATGATCAAAATATCGAATTTTAATGATAAACGATAATTTTTTTTGCTGTTTCTGTTACTTTTCTAAATTGCTTTTTAGATATGCTCACCGATAGATGCTCACCTTTGTTCGTCTAAAAAAAAAATTCTCGACTCCTCCGGCTACTTTAATATTATCATTATAAGATGCCGAAACTAAATTGAAAATATTGGTTTCTGAAATATTCGAACCGATAAGTTACTCTTGCGAAAGAGTTCAAGGTCTACGAACCTTAGGTGACTGTTAATTGTCACAAGAACGTTCGTTTCTCGTCTTAATGACCTTTTAATGTATATACCCAACGAGTCTTAATCACCCTTTCTCCAATTTCGAAACATATCGAACCTAAATCGATCGTAGTCGATACCAATTCGTCGAAATTTCGTTAATATAGCTTTGTCCGAAACATCACGAGAGATTCAAATCCGCGAGAAATTTAATCCACCGTCTCGAATCCCATACCTGCGCTACGATCGTTACGCGCGGATTTGGACAATGAATTCAATGGCACGAAATCCAAAATGCACTGACGATTCGATGCCGAAGAACGGGGAAAAGATTAAGGAGAAGAGTAAAAGGAAGTTGGATACAGCCAGACTTGGGCGGACCACACATATTGCGAGAGTTTCTCTCTCGTTGCCACAGGCGAACGCATCGATCACCTCGCCGAGACTCGATTGAGTCGTAACTCGAATGAAACCCGACGATTATACGCTGCACTATACACGGTTTACTAAGGTACACATATAGTTAGAGAAGTTCTTACAGAGCGATGGTCGTTTATTTTTTGTTTTTAATTTTTTTTTTTTTTTTTTTTTAGGGGGCGGAGGGGGGTGAGTTTGGACGATGATGTCTGCCCAAGCGTAATCGAGTACTCTTGGTGCAACGTGTTATTAACTCGGCTGCGCGTACCCTCCCAGTGTAAAAAGAGTCATCTCTTCCTCACCCTACAATTTTTTTTTTTTTTTTTTTTTTTTCGGAACTTCGCTCGAGAAGCTGAGTTGAAACGAAAATAAAAACTCAAAACGCACCTGTCGCGTATGCTAATGTCTAGAAATAAATTCTGATTTCAGCTGGTCGTTCGAACTCATAGACGCACTTGCGGCTTTTTATTAACGTCTATTGTGCATTCGAATTTTAATATGAAAATACATTTTTTTTCACCCTATTCGGTACAGCAGACGGTGAATTCATCATTACTTAAAATTCTTGTTCTCCAAGTTATTAACAGACAATTGAAATCGTTGGAAGATCGCAGTATTTTTTTACGAAGACTTTACCACATAATTTCCATTATCATTAATGATTTTTAAGGTAATTTTTTTAACGGTACTCACAGGCCAATTGCAGATCGAAAAAAAAATCCTAAAGCTCTGTGCCGTTCGGTCGATATCTCGTTGATAAGTCGATCTGAAACAAAAAAGGAACGATTTTTTCTAATTGACGATTAATCCTTAAGAGAGTAAACTACAGAAATAAAAATAAATAATAATAGTCGAGGAATTAAAAAAAAAAAAAAAAGATTTTCCCAACCGTCCGAGTCGTCGACGGCCTTCGTACAAAAAAAAACGTAAAGTCGAATTCATAAAAAAAATCAAGTAAAATGAAAAAATGAACTGACCAGACGAATATTATATGATTTTCTGTTTTGGCTTCTTTTTTTACTTCGATATGTAACTGTCAATGACGATGAAAAATTCCGAGGGTCGCTGGAAGTCGATTTATAAAAAAAAAGAAAAAAAAAAAGACTTTGAATGAAAGAAAAATGATGTGGTCGAGTGATTTCCGTTTGTCCGATTTTCGAACGATTGGAAAATTCGCCCAGTGAGCCTTGGATCGTTGTTGAAACGTTCAAGTTTCTGGTATAGACTATACGCTGGAAAGTCGACACTTCGAGGGTCGAAAGTTCGATTCTCTGCTTTTATCTCCTCGTACAACGAACTCTCGATGAGTCTCGCTGTCGCGGCAACATAGATCTCGCGTGTATTATCGAACGTACGGTATTCACACGTTAGCTTCGACGACTTTTGTGTGGCTTGTGCGTGGAGATAGGTCCGATCGATTCTTTCGACACGGAAAGTCTCACAAAACACAACGAGAGTACAAGCGATAGCGGAAGTCGGCGTCGCCGGTATGGACTGAAGTGCTTAGTCCATGCGGCATACTAATTGTGTTGTAAAATTCAAGCGCACATTTTAACATTCCAAAAATTACAAAGAGAGTCTTTTGGCAATGAAAATTTTCGACAATTTGGGAAAAAGTTTAAAATACAAATGGTAAAAATAAATTTGACGATGCAATACAATTTTGGCTCGCGATTCATTGAACCCATTAAAATACGCTACGTTAACCCTTTAATCAATAATGAATTATTATTTTTCGACTTATCTCCGTCTCGTAAATTTGCGGCAAAAAAAATGATTCCCCAACAATAATAATGATACTTTTAAGTATCACAAAATCGAAAACCGCTAAAATCTAATAAATGAAAGAAATTACGGATCTACCAGACACGTCTATGACCAGCTTTCCAGACGGTACGTTATTCAGCGAATAGACCATTTATTCTTTCACCACATGCAAAACTTTCTCCACCATACTTTTCGTTCTCTGGCAGCTATTTTTGCAAAATAACCGGTAGTGAACTTGCACTGTACTTTTGGTAACTTTTTTATCCATGTAAACGCCAAAAAAAAAATAACAAAAATACGTTATTGGCTCAATTTTTCCGCCAAATTGAAATAATGATCAAAATAGTACTCTGATGAAAACTTTCATGCATTTCATGCGTTTTTCAATACATTTATCGTCGAGAAATCGAATAATTAATTTTAAAAAGTGGTACATGACTTCAGTACGATCCGAAGTACTAAGACTTTAAATCAACTTCCGGTAAAAATGCATTATTACGTTTTACCAGAAAATAGAAAAAATCAGGAAATACGCGATGGTTTGATCGGAAAAAGCGTCGCCATCGCAGCTGCACTCGTCGGGAACGGTACAGAGTCGGACGAATTAGTCGCGAATGTGTGGCTCGATGAGAAAAGGGAGAGAAAGGGAAGCAGGGAGCAGAGCCATTACTATAGCACAGAGAGTCTACCATATAGGTACTATATGAGAAAATAAAAGGGGGTATATACCTATATGGCATCATCGTACATATAGGAAGAGAGATCTGTGTATATATATGCTACGCGCTACACATATATAGTAAGTATATAGTAGAAAAGAAACACAACACCCCCAAAAATGTTGGTCAACCCTCGAAATGTCGGTGGACTCGTAACGGGGGTGGACGCCGGTGAAGGGTGCAGCTTCGCGTCGCATACACAGCAATGCGTGATCTCATCCCCTCCCTTCTCCCCAACCCCTCTCTCATATATGGAGGAGAGTTCTCTCTGCTCTTTCGGTCACCCCGCCTCGAATTACTCACCACCCTTCTTCACTCTCCTTAATTTCTCCCCCTCGTCCCTCTCCCCTATCGAGGCCAGTGACGTCGTTCTACCCCCTTCCTCCACCGCCCCGTCACGTTTCTTCTCCCCTTGATCGTCGCGCGTTTACCCCGAAAATCCAAAAACGAGGGGATTTGTGTGTCCCTACGCGTAAGTTGATCGCGCGTGTGCGCAACTCTACCGATGCTATTGCGTCACGAGGGGGGTGATGGGCTTCGAATCTAAGCCCTCGATGAGTTTCGCCAAAGAGAGACGCGGAAGAAAATTTCGTCGTTTTAGTAACTACGAAATTTGTATGTTTCAATCGTTTCAGATATATATCATCGAATTTGGTGAATTTTTCGTACGTGAATACGCAGATTTGGCGAAAGTTAGAAAAAATATGATTGATGCCAAGTGATGCGCGACTTTTATCTACAAAATTATAAAAAAATTTCTGTGAAAAGTTAAAGTTTAAGTTAAAAGTTTTTTTTGAATGCGCTTTCGAATTTGTAACCTCGAAGTATCTTTTTTTTTCAGACGCGTGTAGAAATAAAGTTAAAATTGAAATTTGTCAAATTGGCTCTACCTATTTTTTTTTTAATCTCGAAGTTTCATTTTTTAAATATAGAACGTCTGAATAAAGATAATTCTAACATCTGCAGGAGGGATAAACAAGTTTCACGATCGTGAAAAGAGGGTTTGCGTGACCGAAGCGGTCACTATCCGCGCGTGCGGCTCTCCGTGTAACAACTCGGACGTGCTGGAGGGTCGCCAGCCAGTGAAATCGGACGTCAGATGCAGAGACGCGGGAGTTTTTGTTGCGAAGAGAAGAAAAAAAAAAAAAAAACGAAGAACCTTCAGGAAAAAAGTGAGTGAGCGAGACTGAGAGAAGAGTATTATAGTCGAAAAAAAAGAGGAAAATGGTGAGCACAACTTCGTCTACGCGGGGAGACATCGACGGGCTGTGTGTAGAAGAGTACGCGAGGTTATACGCGCGCCACGTACGAACACACATATAAATATACTATTCCGCGACGGAGGGGTGAGTGAGGGACGGCCGAGAGCGTGGGGTGGTTTTAGCTCCGCCATTCAATTTATCGATGGATTGACAGCTCTGTTAGGCCCTTGTTACGTTCGGCTCACGTTCCTACTCTTCGCTGAATTCACGAAAAGGAGAATTAAAAAAATATTTAAAAAAAAACGAAAATTGCGAGATATAAATGAGAAAATCTATGAATTATTTCCTATGAATCTGAGGCTGAAATTTGGTTTTGCATTTATTACCACTACTGAGCCAAAAAGAAAAAGAAAAGATTCATCCGCGATGAGTCAAATATATAGATACGATATAAATATCGAAAGAGGACCACCATTTTTTAATATTTTTCAATTTACAGTAATTAATTATTAAATTCAATGACATTTTTTTTTATATACATTTAATTTGTCATATATAGATTATTAATCTATATAAATGTTCCTAAATACGTCTGTTATTGTTTATTAATATTTTCTCGCGATTTAATTCGAAAAAAAAGAACGTTTGTATGAATATTTCATCGGACTATAGATATCAGATTTTTCTTCTCCTAATGACGCTTTGATCTTCGAGCTTTCGGTTTCTCGCGTTATTCGAAAAAAAAGAAAAGGCAGGATGTGCAAATACAAGTGCGGGTTCCGTGTATACAGTGGGCCACTGGGTAGAGAGGACAAAGAAATTTAATCGGACAGTGACGCATCGTTGCGACTGTCTCTTGGTCTTTGACCGTTTCATTTCTCGTTCGGATGGGTATCATCGGTCTCTCGGATATATTTACAATCCGTCTAAGTTGCTCATAGAAAAGGATCGATGATTCCGAACGAATAAGTTCTGTACAGAGTGCGTCTATTTACTATAAAATCTCCCCATGGCGTCTTAAGTTTTGCTTCGGGCGAACGAACTGCCGGTCTGGAAGATCGATATGCGCCGATACTTCGATAAATCATATAGCTACGGGTAGGATAAGTATAGGAAGTCTCAACGGTGCACATTTTCTCGAGAAAATCGTACTTTCGCGAATGGAAAAAAAAAATACAAAATATATAAATATAAAGAAATTTCAACAAAAAAGTAAATAGACAAAAATCGTGAATTTTGCGATTAGATTAAACATAGAAGAATCGCGTTAAGACGAACGTTTCTCCAAAATTCAGATGAAAAGCAATCGATTGCGTAAATCGAAAGACAAGTCGAGTATTGTAAAATCTTAGCACGAATCCCTCTCGCATCCCCTGAATCATCATATACGGACCCCGAAGGCAGCGAAATCGCTTCTGGATTGAAAGATTTCACTGTTGACCGACCAGGTGCGCCTTCTGGTCAACTGTTGCGCTCTACTGCTCCATATAGATCTTTTTTTTTTCTCCTATCCTCCCAACTTTCTTAGTGTCCCTTTCTCGCATTTTCAGTCCCCATTTTTTTCTGCATATTCTTTCGAACGTTTGTCATATATATTCAACGCGGAAAAACAGTAGAAAATATACTCTGTCCATCATAAAGAAATATCGTTTCTTTCGAAAAGTAAAATGATATTATTCAATTATTTTATCGATTTTTCAAAATGAAGATTTGTTCTATCGGAATATCGATTACTTTTCATTATTCACAGAGATACCAAAGATTTTTATCTAAAATATTAAATAGCTGTGACAAAAAAATGCAGATATTCTGTATTACGCTTCTAACGAATCTATCAGTATTTCACATCATCTTAAAGGGTCAATATATACTATATATATATGAGAAAATATGAAAATATACGAAAGATGAATGCAGAGCGACGGGCAGAACGTTTTTATAAACAGTTATAATCGGTCCGTCCGACGTATACATAAATACATAGCGTATATAAACGCCGAAGATGAAATCTTCGTACGGAGGCAAAAAAAAAAAAAAAAGAGACTTTGTAGACGATGCTCCTTGCCGAATGGTCTCGAGCCCTACGGAGACATAAAGAGGGATGGGAGGAGATGGGGGGGGGGGGGGGGGGGGGCAATGAAAAAAAAAATCGAAGGGATTTCCTTCATCCGCTTATAGAAAACGCGACGCGGAAGCGGCTTCGTACGTTACGTAAACTTCGCGGGCGTTGGAAAGATCCATGCCGCGGCATGTTTCGAGAGCATAAAATCTTCTCGATCTCTACATCGCATTCCCGACGCTTGAATGAACGCGTAACTTGTGGGTATACGCGCCACCAATAAAAATAATTTTTTTTCTCATTCTCCCTATATACGATTCTATTTATATCGATAGATAAAAACTTGAAAAAAAAAATAGACAAATATGTTAGTATTAGAGGAGAGGGTTGGTTATTTTTTTGTTTTTTTTTTCATACGAAAAACATAATTCCGTAACTTTTTCTCTATCATTTTTAAACCGCGCGTTAAATTTATTATAATAGACGAATTCGTGAAATTTTCACGAATACATCGCGCGAGACTGCCGAGCCAAAGAATCGCTCGAATTTTAAACGTTGCGCCGTATTCGCGTGATCCATTCGGCGAATTTTGTATAGAGCTCAAGGACGAGAGGGTGATAGTATACCGCCGCTGAAGGTTCGAGGGTTCGACGCAAACTCGTTCATTCTAATTGCAAAATTCTAGGACGCTCCACGGATACATAGTATATAAATGCAAGAGAACGACGCCACGCAGACAACACAAGCGTAGAAAGCTCAGGGTCATTGCGAAATATATATAAAGAAAAGAAGACGAGGAAGAGGAAGGCAAAAAAATTAGACGGGGATGTGAATAAAGTTAGAGAAGTGGACGTCCTTCCTCTCCTAGACCAGCTGGTGTTTCGACTTCGGCATCTATCTCTTCACTCGATTCACGGCGGTTCTATTCGCACGCCACATGTTCGACAGTGCGGCTAGAAGGCTCAACGAATTAATGCAGAATAGCCCGAGAAACCGCGTATACTTCTACCCCCGAACGAGAGCGAGAGAACTCTGTTATTAAACTACCCAATCGAGAAGATGTTGCGCGATGCAAATTCGTCGGCCATATGCAGAATTCAAGCAAAAAAATTCTTAAATTTCGTATAAATTCATAATTTTCAAATTTCCCCTTTTAAATTTTATTTCACGGAAAAAAAAAACCCAGGAAATCATAATTTTTTAATTTTTTTTATTTACGAAAAATGTATCAATTAATTCGATAACATTTTTGAATTATTTCTTTTTTAAATAGATGAATTTCGATTGATTGTTCGTAAAAAAAAAATGAAATTAAAGTTCGTACAGTAATAAAAAAAAGGGTTTTTTTACTTCCGCATCGCGCACGAAGTATTTTCGAGTGAAATCGCTCCGACACCATCCCAAAAAAAAATCCATTTTTTTTACGCCGAACCGTCCATCTGTTACATCGATAATGAAAAAAAAAAAAAAACGCTAACGAGTTCGAATAGCCGACACGATTCCCAACGCTTTTTCACGGTGGTCCGAAAAAACGCGAAGAGCAAAACGAAAAAAAAAAAAAAAATCGTCCCGAGTCTCGTCAAATTTTTCCATCAATGACAGGATATATATCTCGAAGCATCGAACTGAAAATGAACAGTCCGGCGTACCGTGAGCGCCTTGTTATCTCGGTTTGTCATGGTTCGAGTAAATATCTACTAATTACACGACGCCGGACTCGTTCGAGAGAAAAGAAACGAACCGAGAGAACTACTATACTGCAGAGTACAGTATAGCAAGCAGGAGGAGCTCCTCGTTTCGTCTTCGCACTCGTTGAGTTTATAGAACCGCCTGTCGTCTGGCTGCCCCCCTCCCTTCATCGCTCTTCGCTCTCGAGACTTTTAGTCGACGAGTAAAATGAAAAAAAAATAAAACATCGTCAAACCGACATGACATAAACAGAAAATAACTGGTGCACAGAGACAACCGTTGACAATTTTTTCTCATCGATTGAGAGTTATCGATTGTCGATATAATTTTTTTGTTTGTTTGTTCCGTTTCCTCCGAACACAATGACAATGTGACATGTGAAAATCCTTGGCCAGAAACTATATTCTTCGAGTCTATATAGCAAGTCGAGGAATTTTCATCCGTTATAGAATGCGCGAGAAAAAATAAGGGATGTAACGAATTTTTTCGTTTTTCGCAAACGGCCATCTGACAATCTACGAATGGTCGAGAGATCGCCACGATCGGACGTTAGATCTCACAGCTCCAATGAGATGTGCACGAAATTTCGATTATTCGTACGTCGCCGCTGTTGTGACATGGCGTCCGAAAGCAGAACGATCGAAGGGTCATTTGAATTCGGAGCGAAGAAAAATGTGAAAAAAATGGACAGAAGCGATGAAAAAATTGTTAGAAAAAGAAGAAAAAAAACAACATTTTCAAGGAAGTCTTCGCGATCGAATGGACTTTGAAGACTTTTTTTCGCGAATGAGACTCAATTGATATGTTGTTTGACGGTTGCTAGTGCCAAAAAAATTAAGGGATGAGAACGACGGTTTTTCGATGTATCGATGATAGGATCGAGATATAGGGAATTAAATCCATAGCGGAACGGACGAATGGTCAGATCGAAGGGAAGATTGTCCAGCAAATTTCGATAGATTCTTCGTCGTTTTTGGTCAACGGTCTTAACTGCGACCTCTTGCACGGTCTCTTGAAAATTCCGTTACACTTGTATCTCGAGTGTTTCCGGATCAGGAAAGATCAGCGAATGAAGATGTTGTTGCATCAGTGTGCGTAAGGAAATACGTGAATAGCATTGAGATATATGCCATTTTATCGGAATGGGAAAATTTCAACGGTTTCGATTTTTTTTTACCGTTGATTTACGTAGATGCGTACATATTGATAATACAAATGCATTGACGCGAATACTAAACGTAATTTTTTCTTTTTTTTATAATTACACTTGGAGCAAAAAAAGAAAACTTATAAGAGCGAAACTAGAAACAGAATAATTCGAAGTGTACGTCCGAAGTGAATTTTTTCAAATGCGTCATTAAATCATTCTATCGGATGTTATAGATTGGCGAATAATTTTTTTTTTTTTTTTAACCAGATAAAAAAATGAAACGAACCGTTTTCGCGCGAGTGCGAAGCTCCCTTAATTCTCCAGAAGGCAAGATATATCTCCTATCTCTCGCCTTTGGAAACGAGTTTCCGTTGGAGCGAAACTCGAGGGTGGAAATTAATCCGCGGAAAGACAAGAAACGAGAGGCGCGTAAAAGAAACGAGGGGTGTTTCTTTCGTGGGCGGGACGTTGTATGGGATATACTTAACTTACCGCGTTCCACAGTTATATATCTCACAGGAGGAACTAATACTCCACGTGGAGGTTTCGAAAGATACCAACAGCGCAGTACTTCAAGAACGTGTAAAATTCAGCTATTACGGAGTTGTTTCCGTTCGCACGAACGATCGTCCTCGCAGCGATCGACGTACGCTACTTTTGCACGACAACACGGATTATCGAGATTATTCGAAAGAACATTCCTCACAGTCCCTTCTGCACCCATCGCAGGATCGTCAGACAAAACGAGAAATTTATTTATTTTTGGAAAATTTCGACGCATTCTTGTGGCTCGAATTCACGGTTGACAATGTCCGATTCATGGCTTACTTTCATTTAATTACGAAAACCCATATGAATTTTTATAATATGTAATAAAATAATCATAATAATAGTAGGTAATTGTAATTATTATAATATTGTTATTATTAAAAATAAAATGTATTTAGGAAAAAATGTTTTTCTTTTTTTTTAGAAATGTACAAAAACGTTTATTTTTCGTAACATTTTTTTTTTAACATAGAAACTTGGTCAATTTTTTTGTTATTTCTATCTGATAATTCTATCGATTCATTGATTTATCGAATTTTCGTCCTATACGGGTACTCGAGAAGAAATAATCGTTTCGTTATTTATTATTTTATCATTATCCGATATTACGGAATTTTCGGGTATAAACTGTAGTTATATACGTCGCTGCGTTGCGTCGCCCTGACCACACTTCCACGGGGCTGAGAGCGAAATCCTCTTAAAACTATAAAGCATTAAACAAATAAGACCTGTGCGGGTCGTTTTTTTTTTTTATCGCGGATTAAAGGTCCCCCCCTTCCTGAAAGCCTCCGACAAATTTTACGACTGCCAGTGCTCTTCGATGTCTTGTATAATATGCTGTAAGGTGGAGACGATTATCGACAATACTCGACGAGTAGAGCAAACAAACGATACCGAATCTACGCGTCGGTGCGTCACAAACGAGAGAAACATATTTTTAACTGTTATACAACCTGCTAAAGAATTCAGTGATATCGAAGTGAACCAATTTTTTCTTCTCGTTCGAGAACACGAAAAAAAAACATCAAATTTATATCAAGTAAAATCATATAATACGATACGGAATTTTTGTTATTTATTATTGAACTTTTATTTCGAATTTTTAGACCGACAATAATTTTTCGTTCGAAAACTATTAAAATTTTTGACGAATTTTTATTTTCCACGACGCCGAGGAAATTCATTAGTCGTCTCTTTTCGCCTAATATTTTAATATTGCAGAACGAAATTTCGAAGGCCCTCTCTTCCCCCCGTCGAATACATATTGTTACCTCGGGTTTACCTCCGTACCTGATTATTTGTGCAATAAAAATATAAAACTCTACGCGAAACTGTTGACGAAAGGCGAAAACGGCTGATGCTCCGTGTGTTTCGCTTTCGAGACCTCTACTTCGCTTTCTCTGTCTCGTCCTTTACAGTCCCCTTTAAGCCAAAACTGGAGCAATTTCGTACATTTAATTGCCAACGCTTTCACCTTTCCTGTCCCACTGTCCGTCTGTTGGCTCCGTCTATGTCTCCTGTTACTTTTCCGCACCACCCGTAAACACGACCGCTCCGGGTCTCTCCGGATGCAATAACGAAACGAAACGAAACGAAACGAAACTTAGCGTAGAAAAGCCGCGAGTAAAAATGTGTGTCATTTACTTCGGGTTCTCGTCCCCGTCGAGGATTCTCGCTGCACAAAAATTTTGGCAGAAAACCCCACGAGAAAGCGAACGCGCACCTCCGCAAAAGACGCTCGACCCCCCGACGATCCCACTCCGTGTCGTATACCCGCCGTTTTACGGCCCGCAGTTATACTATTTTGGAGCACAATTTTTAAGGGCCGTTTACCGTTAATCACGAAAATTCGGGCAGTAAAGACGAGCGAAAATTTCATCCCAACTCCCCCGTAGATATATATAAACCCCCTTTTTCCCCCCGAAAGAAAGAAATATAACAACAGTTCGAATTATACGAGTTTATATACATAAAGCACGTCGATTGCCACCCAACGCTCAAACAAAACCAAATTACAATTGACTCGACTAACTCGGCATGAAAAGAAACGACCAATTTCGGTATTTTACGATGCCTCAACGTTGAAACTTTTTACAATGAGCCCTACGCTCGGTTTAGACTTGTAAAAAAATTTCAGTCAATGCAAATTGGATCGCGAGGGACTTTTGGGCGATTTATCGAAATATATCGACCCCTCGATTGTGTGGCACACGAGCTCGTGCTTATATTGGTTTTAAAAGTACGGTAGTTAATTGAGTTAATTTTATAATTGGATTTTTTTTTTTTTTTTTTTTTTTTTTTTTTTTTTCAGGTTCTTTTTTTTTGGGGCGTTTTTTATTTATGGCTCGTGATGGTCATAGACGACACCCGAAGTGAACGTTTCGAGTCTATTGACCCAAATATGCAATTAATAATTAATGTTAATTCAAAGATGTAAAAAAAAATGTCTGTAATGTTTATTTAATTAATTCAATAAATTGGGCGAATAATTTATTTTATTATGTTTAAAAAAAAAAAAAAAAAAAAAAAATTATGGATTTTGGATCTGTCGCGATTTTGAAGTGATGATAGTATTTGAGGATTTATCTCTGCACCATGCGTACGTTTTACACATGACACGGTGAAAGGGTGTAAAGTTTTTTTCGCGGATTCGACACGAATGCGGTGTACGTATACCTTGCGTACAGTTCTACGTGATCCGTCGCAATGTCACGCTATTCCACCCTTTCACGGGTTTCTGTGTGAGTTCGATGCACGATACTTTCAGCCCTTTTCCACGGGACCGAAGCTCAGGTAGCGACAGAGAACTCGCGTAAAGGGTTAAGGACTTCGAAAACGAACGACAATGGGGGTCTCTTTCTGCTCGCCAGGTAGAAATTCACGCTTTTACCTCCAACAACGCCCAAGGGTTAAGTGTCATAATGATTGCCAATAATCTAAACCATTGTCGGAGAGTAGGGGAACCCCTTTTTTTCCCCCAACCATCTCCGTTCAACGTAAGGCGAAAAATGGCTTAAATCTAATTTTTTTGCTACGAAAAAAAAATTGGGATCGCATATTTAATTAGATTAAATGTGATTCTTTATTGAGAAACCACCAGAAACGCGGCGGGAAATTACCGAAAAGTAGGGTAACCCCTTTTTTCTCCCAACCATTTCTGTTCAACGTGAGGCGAAAAGTGGCTTAAATATCATTTTTTTTATTACGAAAAAAAAAGTAGTATCGCATTTTTAATTAAATTAGATTTAATTTTTTATTGAGAAATTACCAAAAATATGGAACAAAAAAAAATCGGACAGCAGCGGTAATAGAAGGCTTTTGCATAAAATTACGATTTGTAAAAATGGAAACTTAATATTTTCGATAGTTATAACTGTATATAAAAAAAAAAAAAAAAAAAAACACGGAAAAGCTTACTACTTAATCTGCAATCGGTATTCACGCAAAAGATCGAGGCTTCATTCGTACGACCGACAAAACTACAGCAGCGATGTGAACAAATCGAAATCTATAAAGAATACGAGACAAAAAAACTAACGATTGATCGTGGAACGTGAATATATCGGGAGTTCCGGAAAGATCGAAATCTCTTTTATATCTGTTCTGCGGATGTTTTCGCCACTCGAGATCCCGTGCTCTTGATTCCTGCGGGGCGAGGTACCACATAGGCATGGGGGCCCTCGAAGAATCCCGCTGACTTTTTTTTTCTTCCTCTTTTTTTTTTTTTCGATCTCTCCGTTTGCGGCGGCGGCGGCGGCGACGACGACGACAGGCGGCCGACAGGGTGGAGTACAGGCTCTCGGAGGTAGTAGCTGCCGCCGATACGCCGGAGTGAGAAAGACATACGAAGCCGCGTGTTTTCATTCATTCTTCCTAAGAATCACCGAGTGTGAGAGAGTCAACGAAGGTGAACCGCGCGTCTCTCTCCGCACACATGTGGTCTATCTATACCGCTACGATTGGTATATATATATACGTACGTATATGTACGCGCGCGCGCACACGCATCCTACGAGAAGAGAAGTGTGCGTGCTCTCCGCGCGCCCAGAGGGGCGAACAATTTTTTTTTCGTTTTTTTATCGTTCGCTTCTCCAGGCACGCGCGGCGCGCGCGCCCCGCGCCAAGGCAGGTGGGCACGAGCCGCAAAGCGCCGCTCTGTACGGCGCGCGAGCTATCGAGGATTTTCCGAATTCTAGGATAAAAATTCAATTCCGCGCTTTTTTTTTACACAAAAAAAATGTTAGGCGAGAAAAAATATTTGGGAATATTATTATTGCGTATTTTTAGAGTTTTTTTAAATTTGTTTTTGAGACGATGGTAAGTTGAGGTTACGAAGAGGTTAACCGTATGTAATTAATATTCAAGAGAAAAACTCGCGCGAGACACGACAAAAAAATGTTTGGCTGATGATTCTTTTAACTTTTGTAAGATAAAAAATAAATATGGAACCAAAATTTTTAGTCGGAACTATCGAAATATATCGTAGCGAAGACTTATCATTTTCATCCGCACGGTGGCGGTTGGCCACAGTGAAATCGGCGCCCGGTATCCTCGTCTCCCTCGAACAGTGGGTGTTCTGTTCCTCGCTGTGCTTTGTACAAGAGCGGCGTCTATACCTTCCGTCCTTTCTTTATTTCTCTGTCTCACGCAAATCGTGGATGCATTTTTAGCGCGGAGATATATACACCTTAACTCGAGAGTGACGAGAATGACGATTCTCGAGTACCGATAAAACGTTCGTTTTTTTTCCGGGAGGGGAAAGTGGCACAGCATGAGCACCAATTGCGAAAACAAAAACGCGGAGTATAAAACCTCCCGAAGGTTATGCATTATAGGACGTTATGTATTGTTGTTTATTTTATACATCGTCCGATGTTTTCTTACAGGTGAAGAGAAAATGTTTGTTCTTTTCTACCTTATATAACGCACACGGTAATTTCACGTTACGGACGATCTTCGATCTTTTTTTATCATATGAAAGAACAAAAATGGCGCTGTCCATCCGCGAATCCGGTAGCTTCGTGTACGTTCGAGACGAAGTTTTCCGATCGAGAATCGCCACAAAGTATATACCATTATAGACATCGCGAGGAATTGAGCGATGCTTTGAAATATTACAGCACAGCGAAGTTTGATATTCGATAAACTTCAGTGACACCGTAATATACGTATGAATTTTTTTAACCGCTCAAAAAAAATATCGTAATTGTTTTTTTACTTTCACATCACACGAGAGGATGAATAATAACTTTAAATTAATGTCTAAGGAACGATTTGACGTGACGCCGAATACAAAAAAAAAAAGATTTTTCCACTTCTATCAACGTGTTTGTGCGACGTATAAGACGAAATGAATAAACGCGTAAAAAAAAAAATGTATCGATATTGCCGCAAGATTACGAAAAAAAACGAAAAAGCAAATGATTTTAACAAAGTTAATGAGTACAAGCAAATGTTGACGAGGAATATGCTAATAATTACTCATACCTGATATCGCTCTCAAAAAGTTGCGTCCCGAAACAGATTTGACGCTGATCGTGATTAGGGTTATGTAACACTCGTGACACTCGTACTTCGCCTGGGATCTCGCGGAGCGTAGTTCACGATAACTTCGATGTAAAAAAAAACTCGAATACAAAAGAAAAACAGAATTACGAACAATGAATGCGAGCTGACGAACTATGAACCCAATGATTTAACGACAGCGTTCGGTCTTTTTTCTTTTTTTAATCCTAAATTGACTCGTCCCTCCGCGACAATGTTGTTAAAACCTATAGCAGCGCGAGCCTGCGACTTCCTGCCACAAGAGGCGCGACTGCCGCCCAAATCTCGACAATATTGTATTGTATTCAAAAGATCGTTGTCACTTTAGCTTTTTCATTATCTCTGAAATTGTGAAATTTGAAATAACATAACGGAGATTTCGCCCGCATTTTTTTCATATCTGAATCTAAGCGCCGAAGCGAATGGAAGAAAAAAACATCGATATATTGTCGTCGATAATTTGAAAAGGTCATTAGCACTTTTCTTCATCGCATTTGAAATTACGAAAAGTCGTGTTTCAGGCTGCGAAGAATCCAATTTTTCATCGATCCCGAAAAAATAAATCTGTGTCCATAATTTCCCGAAATTATCGAGAAATAACTCAATATATATGGCAATAGTAAAAATTAACGCAATTTTTTCAATGCTATATCCTCTCGCGCCTTTACGACAAAGCGCACCGTCTCCCTTTTTCCCTCGTTTCTCTCGCCCCCACCCCCCGAAAAGAGATCACGGTCGCAGGTTGACCCCCACCCTTTCTCATTTTCTCCTCGTGCTCGTGTTCGTCGTAACCTCTCTCACTCTCGTTCCTCGTGTTTCGTTTTTTTTTCTCTCTCGTCCTCATAGTTTTCTTACTCGCTCTTCGTCTCATCTCACTTTCACTCTCTCGTCTTACCGGGGCTCTCGCGCGCGTTGCAAAGGGCCCTGTGGCTGGCGCGCTTCGAGACGCGCGCAGCAATGGGGTGCGCGGATACTCACGAGCGATCCGAGGGTTGAACGCCCCGAGTGGAAGGGATGACCATACAGTCGGTACGACTCTTACTACGGTAGGGTTTCTCGCTCGTTCTCGCTTTGGTTTTCAACGTTTTCGCCTCACGACGAGAGACGACAGAGTAAGCCTCCGGCGAGTAGTAGTAGAGAGGGTAAAATAGAAAAAAGGGTGGTGGGGGTTGTTTGACTACAGCGAGCGCGACACCGCTGTCAGTTAGTATTGGGTTAGGTCAGCCCGGAGCAACATCGTTCGTTAGTAGTTTGCCGACTCTCGTCGCTAGTAGTCGAACGGCCAGCGTGCGCGCAGTATTATCGCACGCAAACCACTCGATGTGTCGAAATTCTTTCATTATATTTTTCACACTTTTTTTTTTCCTCATCATTAATAGTTTACGGCGTATATAAACTATAACGATTTTACACGTGTTCGTGTGTATATATATGTTTATACATATGTGAAATATACACACAAATAAAAACAAAGTAATAGTTCCTCTGGACGAAAAGTTAAAAGAAAAAAAAGAAAACTGTTCGAACGGACTTTTATTGTTGTTGTACACGATATCTAACCGGAAAATATCGTGAATATCGGAAAGTGGTGAAAACTAAAACAACTTATTTTTCTTCGCCGATAAAGAAGATACGACGGATATACAACAACAAAAAACGGTTGAAGATCGAAGTTGATTTTTAATCGTTACATCGTAGAATTCGCTACGAAAGTGTGCCGCGGTGTGTCAGTGAGTCGATAATAGAAATATTGAGATTATTATTGAGATTTGATACAATTGATTTAAAAAAACAAAATAAAAACACCAACGAAGAATCGGTAACGTTTTGTTGACGAAGTGGATGGAGTGTCATAGTGGAAAACGTCAACACGGATCGTAGAATGGCACTTTCTTATCTACAGGAAGCACAGATCAACGCAGGTACGTGTCTCGTTCTTCGTAGAAAAAACAACAACAAAAAACTATTTGTAAGAGAAGAGAAACGCGTTCTCGAGAGGGAAGGGTTTGAAAAAAAAATTAAGCTGCGGATCAGAGAGACGATTTCTCTTTGCGCCGGTAGAGTTTTTTTTTACATTGAGTTTCACGGAACCGATCTTACGCGGAGCTTCAACTTTGCCGACGGAAATTTATTCTTCGAAATCCTTGCGTCGGAAAGCATATTTGCAGCCCTCCGCGCGACGTGAAAGTTCGAAGATTTTAGAAAGAAAAAAAAATTAAGACCGTCACTGCGGGTTTCTATTTTGTTTCGGGAGAAAATATAGAATTTCAATATCACGAAAAATAACATACATTTTTTTGAAATCACATTCGTTAATATGATTATGTATAATCGTGTTATTCTCGGTTAATAATGTTAAGAAAAACATTTCAAACATTTCTTGTTTACTTCGAATCAATTGAAAATATCGAAACTATCGGTAAAAAAAAAGTTGGAAACAGCCGGTGGTGAAAGAACTCAATATTTTATCATGAAATGAATATCCCTTTTGCTTTCTCGTATATTCGATCGAAAATCATGTAAATAATACCACGAAATGAACGATAGTTAGAGTCCACGAAAACAATGTCCAAAGTAACGCTTTTGCCGCGCGCGCGTTACGGGTGCGTCATGTATACACACGTATTGTTGTTAGAGCGTTACAAACGTTGTTCAACCGCCGTCACCTTGAGACATCGAGAGCCAAAGATAATGAGATTTAGATATAACCGCTCGCTCTTCGAAAATCCCCGCATACATACTTAGGATCATCCGTTTGTCAACGAAAATTCCCTTTGCCATCGAAATACTTTCGAAAATTCTTCCGATATGTATGTATATATATATATATATATTCCGATTACGAATC
Organism: Buathra laborator; assembly: GCA_934046635.1. Lineage (NCBI taxonomy): Eukaryota > Metazoa > Arthropoda > Insecta > Hymenoptera > Ichneumonidae > Buathra > Buathra laborator. The sequence goes on along the minus strand of OW203901.1, from coordinate 16,003,749 downwards.
AGTCGAGGATTCAGGAAGATCTGTTCCGCTAAGTGATTTCACATTTTCTACATTTTACCTCTTTACAAATTTCCATTGAAAATGTATCACTATTTGTTTCAAAACCTTATTTTGCTTGCAAATTAAAACAACAGACGCAGACATTTTTTTTTTGATTTTCGAGAAATTTCTAGAATCTCGTATTTTCGAAGTTAAATTGAAATGCACATATTTTTCATAAGAAAAACAAAAATATCAAGTAAAGTCGCGATTTTCTTAATCGGAAATGAGATTTCCGTGAAATATCTCGAAGGGAAGGGTGGGGGAGAAGTTTCTTGTGACCAATTAGATAAGAGATGCAGGCGAGGGCGGTCCTGAGTGAGTGTTGCTGGGAAACGAAATTCGTAGCTTACCGCAGGGGAAAATCGGCTTCGTGTGCCGAAACGCGCGTGATGGGAAGAGTTTAGATGGTCGGTAGTACGTTTGAAAGCTCTGAGAAAACGACGGCGAGAGACGGGGATAAAGGAAGAGCGTCGCGCGGAAGGGTGGATTCGTGATGTAGCGAAAGGCGGTGAACGAGAGATAGCCGATATATATATATATATATATATATAGTACGCGCGGAAAAAAGAAAAAGAATGAGATCGCGAGAAGCCCGACAGTACGGGTTGCGGCGATCCCCCAAACGCACCCTTATTGATTCAACTGGACTCGTTACATCCCCCTCTAAGCGCCCCATTAATTAGTACGTGTCGACCCAACTATGGCCGCCGATTCTTCACCGTGAAACACAAACGAACCCACTCCGCCCATCGGCAAAAACAGAACAAGAAAAAACATGTTAACAAACAATTTTATGTTGATGTTTAAATTTAACTTGTGACCTTTTTTTTTTGTAAATAGAAAAGGGCGACTCTATACTTTTTTAATTTATCATTATTTTTACACGCAGAAAACATACGAATATTTTATTGCGTATTATTTCAAGTCGAAGAATTTTCGATAATTTTACGAAGAAAAATGACGAACTGAATAAAAAAATATGTTATATTCGATAAACATATCGGAAACAATAAAATTTTACTTGTATTCCATTTTTTTTTTCGTTGTCTCAATTCTCAATAAATAATTACATTTTTTCGAGTAAATATGATCGCAGCTATTTTTTTCTAATGTAAAAAATAAATACATCGAAATAAAAAAATCATTGTCGCCGCGTGTTTGTTCAATCGCGTTGTTTAGCTCGTGTGAGAATACAAATAAGAAAGGATACGCGAACGCGTGGGTTTTCGCGAGTCTCGAAGATCCGTGAATGAACGGCGGAATGGCTTGTACTGTAGTATACTAGTATCCGCTATATAGTACATATCTCGTACGTGCTTTAGCCCGTTTGAGCGGAGATACATAGATCGTGTGTAGGTGAATGGAGGTCTCTCTCTCAGGGGGGCGCGCCGTCGACCTCGAAGCTCCGATGAAACGAGAGAAGAGAGAAACGCCGCAAAAATAGTAGAGACGAAAAAAAAGGTCGAAGCGTGGGTGTGAGAGATCGAATGGGGAGGATACGGCAGAGTATCTTCCGCGAGTCCTTCATGGGGAAACGACGCGCGTTGACGCGCATCTACCTTACGTTCTCTTACACCGCTACGCGCGTAGCCAGGCAACAACTAACGACTTTACTATCGACTGTGTTGCAATTTTTTTTACGAGAGTAGAATTTTAGTCACGTGATACAGACGGATGAGTATAGGTATATAGGCGGAGAGTAGCCGCCACCCGGAAATCGAATAAATTTATCCTAAAGGTTATCGTAGGCTCGATACCGATGATATATGTAGCGCATAAAGATTCAATCGAAACTTTGCCCACTACCAGCGAAGATTTATCGAAACGATTTAATGATTTCTCTGCTATTTTCAAAGTGAACATTAACAAACAAAAAAATTCAATAAACTTGACGATATTACGAAAATAATTAATTATTTGGCAAAAAAGAAAAAAAAAATGCATCCTAATCGAGTTTTTTGTTGAATTATTTTGCAGGACTCCACGCAAGTCAACAGTACGATATGAAGCAAGATACGGAGAAGCAGCCAATGTCGCCCCCGTTGAACAACAATAACACATCGTCGTCGATGTTCCCGGGAATGGGTGCAGCAGCAGCAGCAGCGGGTCTGTCGATGCTGACGCCTCAACAATTGATAGCCGCAAGTAGAACGGCGGCGCTTATGGCAGCGGGAATTCCGGTATCTTTGCACGCGAGTTTAGCGGCATCGCCGTCGCTCTATCGTCATCATCAGACGTTATTCGGCGGTTGGGCGCCGCCTTCGGCATCCTCGCCGCCGTCGCCGCTTCTGCACTCCACGGGACCCGTCTCCCCGGCGCTTAGCACCAAATCTAACAATTCTCGTCGTGCCAACAACAACAACAACAATAACAACAACAACGTTGTCAGCAGCAGCGCCGATAGAATAACGAAGAAGGGACAAGCGGCGAAAAGGAGAACCGCGCCGAAGACAAAAGTTCAAGAAAGCAGTCAAAGCCTCGCGCTCGATGGCACAGCACCGCCGAGTCCACCGGCTTCGATAAGTCCCGAGGCCGGCAAAGATCCGAGAGACAAAGTTTTCACGTGCGGCGTTTGCGCCCGATCTTTCGGCTACAAACACGTCTTGCAGAATCACGAACGCACCCACACCGGTGAAAAACCCTTCGAGTGCCCGGAATGTCACAAAAGGTCAGTCATTTTTCACCAAAAATTCGAGTACTTGTATCAATACAATCCGAGTACTTGTATCATTTTTACTATATCGATATTCCGCCTCAATAGATACCTTCCTTACATCTTGACGTTTCGATTTCACTATAATTAATCGAGTTAAAGTCAAATCTGTAACTTAAGTTTCCTACTGAATTTTACGACTTATCATTTTTCGAGTTAAAGAAATACGCTTCCGTAACGAAAAACAAACAAACAAAAAAATGTATTTTTTTAATCAATTGATGTTTTTCACGAATGACAACTAATTTGAAAATTTGTTTGTTCGTTCTTACAGATTTACTCGGGATCATCATTTGAAGACTCACATGAGATTGCATACGGGTGAGAAGCCGTATCACTGCAGTCACTGCGATCGCCAATTCGTTCAAGTGGCGAATCTACGTCGTCACTTGCGAGTCCACACCGGCGAGCGTCCGTACGCTTGTGAATTGTGCTCAGCCAAGTTCAGCGATTCGAATCAATTGAAAGCGCACTTGTTGATCCACAAGGGCGAGAAACCGTTCGAATGCGAACATTGCCAGATGCGTTTCCGTCGCAGGCATCATTTGTTGCATCACAAGTGCGGAACCCAATCATCGTCTTCGTCGCGATCGCACGTTGGTTCGCCGTCGTTGGCGAGCGATGATCTCGAAGACGACATCGACATCGATATCGACGTTGAAATGGACGAAAGCGAAACATCGTCGGTTGTTCACGTTAGAAAAGCTCCGACGCCGGTTAGAAGGCAGCAGTCCCATCACCAGCAACAGAGTCACCAACCGCCGCCGCAGCAGCAGCAGCAGCAGCAGCAGCAGCAACAACAACAACAACAGAGTCAACATCGCCGCATGCCGAGTCCAGTAATCGATACGTCGATGCCGCTCAATCTCTCCGGCAATAATGTCGAAATTCCCGAACAAACGGAACCTGAAGATCTCTCGATGTCGACGGGTATTCACAGATCGTCGCATTCGCACTCTCACAGCAGTGGAGATTCGCCACTTAGTCGCAGTCACAGTAGCGACACGATTCACGAAGATGTCGACGAGGAATTGGACGTTTCCGAGGCGAGTCCCAGTACGCTGTTTCTTCAACAGCATCATCAAGACTTCAGACATTACCTCGCCGATCTTGGCGCCAATCTCAGCCATGCGTCATAGTGGAGTATCAGGGGTACGTAGACGAATAAGTAAGACGCGAAAGAAATAGAAAAGAAATAGACAACGTTCAACGGCGTAGCGAAGAGGCGCGAAGAAATGCGTCTCCCGGATACAATGGAAAAAAAATCGAATATTTCCGAAATATGGAAAATTCCATTTTTTTCTTTTCCTAAACACGGTATATAGTATACTCGATTGATCGATACGAAAAGACAAATACGCAAAAAAAAAACCAATCACCGGTTCACAGTCACTAAGCGTTAAGAGACTTTTATAAAGAAAAAAAGATAAATAAATAAAACAATTACAAATGTATATGTAAGTGATACATATATATAGACGAAATGAGGAAAAAAATAAAATAGAAATATATTATATTTCGATGATTATTGTAATTAAGTCATCCGAAGCTTTTCGGCCGATCGTTGATGATGATGATGAAGCAAAAAAAAAAAAAAGGAAACAAAAAGAAAAACGAACAAACGGAGACAAACATAAAAAGTTCAGGGACGCGTTTTACGTAGATTATATAAAAAAATATATATATATATATTATTATAATATGATAGTACTATATTTAGGATGAAAGAAAAATCGGAAAATGAGACGAAGATGTCTCTAGTTAGGTTTTTTTTTTTTTTCGTATATATATATATATATATATATATCGTGTAAATAGTGTCGCACCAATCACGACTCGGAGTAGATATTATATAAATATATATATTAAAATACGGATTTAAACGTATGTTGTATTAAGGTTAGTCGTTGTAGTTAGTGAGTGTTTCGGTTTCCGGATGTTTCCAATTTCTTCTCTTTTTTTTTTTTTTTCGTCGCGAAAAATTATTCGGAAGCGAGGCAAAGGATAGATTTGTAGGATTTTCGTACGAATGCGTGTGGATATGTGTGTACAGAATTGTACGAGAATTTGTGATTTTTTTAAACGTTTTTTTTTTTTCGATTTCTTCGCGTCTATTGTTGAAAGGTTTTTAACGATAGAGGAGAGAAAGAAAAAAAGAAGTGAAGATAATTGAGAGAAAGAAAGTTGAGATAGAAACGACGGAATGAATGTAACTGGTATACAAGTTCCTCTGACAGTTAAAGTAGCGGGGGTGAGTGACAACGGTCCGTCCGTCCTCTGTCGCCTCGGGTGTTCGAATTTTTTCTTTGTTTTCTTACTGCGAAATTTCGCACCCGCGACACTGACAAACCCTTCGTGTTTTTTTCCTCCTTCTTCTTGATTATTAATATTATTATTATTTGTTTATTTTTATTATTATTATTATTATTATTTTTTTGCATCGCTATTTATTTTACATGTGTAATTAATTCACCTCGCTGCGAATTTTCTGCGTGCGTCATGTTGTTATAGTTCTTATCCTTATTATTCGACTGTTCCTAATGCATTAAAAAAAAACACACACACACACACACAAACTAATTGAATAATTGATATCCATAATCTCCACTGTAAAAATCCCGATGATGAGGAAACGGAATTGTTAAATACATTGTACAAAATTTAAACTTAACGATTTGGGCGATATTATTTATTTTTTTTGCGGTTTTCCGGTTGAGGACTGCGACACACGCACACTTGACATCATCCGCAGCAACTGCATCCCACAGATGCAATGCAATCCCATATCCCGCATGTTTTTTGTTTTTTTTTAGATCGATAGATTTATTCAAATTCAAGAAGCAGACAATCAAATAACCTTTATGAAAAATTCGCTAACTAAACGCTGAATACATCGCGATTTCTCGATGATGTGTTCTCGCGCAACACATCTCTGCATCATGCAAATGTTCGACTTCGTGCGAAAATTTGACGAATCCCCATTTTCATCGCGCGATCTACCAGGCGGCGCGTTGTTCGCGCGTTTAGAAAAGATCCTTTCTCGAGAAACGATAGAGAGTAAGACGAATGTTTCTGCTGGTGTTGGTTAGCTGAAAGCCGCTCTGATTTATGTCGTCTACCAAGCCATAGTCTCTCGGCGGTGCATGCAAATTTTTGCTTCTCTCTCGAAGGTCCTTCGGCAATTCGAGGCCACCGAGTGCCGAGAATGGCCATTGTTACCCATTAGGAACTGAAGAAATTGTAGTACGAAGCGTCCCGTAAACTCCATGAAGCATCCGAGGTCTGCTCCTTTGACTTTCCTTCAACGCGCCCGCGTTTTCGCCCCATTCATTTCGTATCTATCTTTTTCCTTTCGCCGACTCTATCTTACTACCGTCACAGAGGCTAAATCCAGTGGAGGTCCTTTGAAAAATATATGTCCCTCGACCTCGAAGCCAAATTTGAGGCCTCTGTTTCGTCTTCTCTTTTCCTCCCGCGCCGCTGTCGCGCCCGGTGGATAACTTTTGCGCGCAAATATCGTTCATGGTAAGAAAATCAGGGTCTCCTCTAAACTGCCCTCGTTTCACCTTCCGGACGTTTATTCTCTGTAAAACCGCTCGAGTTTCGCAAAGAAAAAAAAGAGACCTGTAGAGCTGTCGGAGATCCCGACTCTTGCAAAATTTGCTCTTCTTTCTCATTCTTGTAACCCGGCGAATGCGCTATTGTGTCTTTTTGCTCGATTTTTTTTTTTTCAAGTTTCATTCCTTCTTTTCTTTAAAAAAAAAGAAAAATAAAAGTTTGTCATGTTTTGTAAAAAACAGATGTTGCAATCTCAACCCGACTCTTCATTTTCACTTTCAATAATTATTAAAAAAAAATGCATCTACGTTATGGAATCTCAATGAGTAGAAATGATAATTGTAATTACAACGTCCTATTTTCCTTCATTGGCTATTAATCTTCTATTGGATCTTTGTAGTCGACATTTTTTCACGGGATTCACCACTCCACCTTTTCTCTAATCCTCGAAAGAGCCCTTAAATACATATCGTTTCCCTTGGAATAGTTCGAAGCGAAGTATTGGGATATACGTACACATCAGCGTCGAAGCTCTGTTGCATCTTATGACAACAATTTGCTTCGATGCACTTTATGAATCGAGAAGCGTGAGCTAAGATTTTTTTTTTTCGACAACGGCTCTCGTAGGGTTCAGATTTTCACTGTTCCAAGTATTTTTTCTCTGTCGATCACTCCCTGCGAGGGGGACGTTCGGTTCGACATCGCCACCCTCTTTTCTTACGAATACGGTCGATCGAACACGATCGCGATTCCTTTACCTACGAACCTTTGGTACCACCCTCTAGTCTCGAGAGAAATGGGCAAAGGAGAAGAGAGAGCAGTGAAAAACGACGAATGTGTTCTCCGTTTTATTCCACTCGAGAGAAGAAAGAAAATCGCTTTGAGAATTTGAGAAATTCTGGAGACAGTATCGTTGTTCGAAGATCTTTAAATTTGTAATTTGCCGGAGGGTTCAACATTTCATTCATTCATTCATTCATTGAGATGATAAAAATATTAAAAATTTATCGCGGCAATCGCGGAGATAGCGGAAATGGACAATTCTAAAAAACTTGAACTACTCGAATGGTAATGAAATTGAATAAAAATCGCGATAATCATTTTTTTTTTTTTCAAATTCAACAAATTTTTGGGAAAAAATTGCGTTAAAGACACTTTTGTTCCGATCGTCGGCAACGATCTTCCCAACCGTTACACTTTCAACTCAAGAATTCGTGGGTCTCTTCCCTTTCGGGAATTTGCACTTTCCGCTCCGTTATTCACGTTCGGCTTCGACGGAAGTTCTCAAATCTCAGTAGAAAGTAGGATTTCTCTCCAAGTTTCACTTTCCCTGCACACGTGTTGCATCTTGCGACTCGCTTCACACATTGTTCCACTGCACTGTCGTTACTTTTTGTTTGTACTCTTTTTTTTTTCGTATTGTTATCAATATTTTTTTTTTTTATTAACACATTTTTTTTTTTTTCAAATTCAATTTCTAATGGCGACAAAGGTTAGAGGATCCGGTGAACTCGTACCCCGGCAAAGGCCACCAAATCCAAAAAAAATAAAGATAAAAAAAATAGAAGATGAGAAGCATAGACAAGCCATTGTACATATACAGCAGCCCCATCCTGCCAAAGGCATACTATACGAGAGATGCGAAGTTCTCTATACATAGCGAAATTACAGCTATGACAAGATTCGTTGTTCCTTTTTTGCGAGGTGAGAGATTTCACAAGGAGAGATCCTACGGGTATTATAATGTAACTCTCAATGTGCGATTATTATGCGCGAGTTGGCGATCCTCGCTGGTTCGCTATAGAGCAAAAAACCGGTTCGTCATCGAGACGATACTGCGTGGGACGACGGCGCCGGTGAATGATCAATTAAAAACGAAAAAACCCCCGAAAATCTCAAAAACTTTTTCTTTACGTATTTCGGAATTTTTTTTTATAACAGATCGTTAAAAAATGCAATTTTTTGTTTTAACCATAAAATATTTAAAATATTCGAATAATTCGAAAAAATAATCTATTCGCCAAAGAAGTATGTCCCGTTTGCATAAGAATCCCGAAAAAAAAATACGATGCCAAAATATTCATTGTAAAAATAAAAAAATAAAAACGAAGCGTGCGAGTTCGCGTTTTCCGACGTTGTCGAGTGCGTGTTGGCGTTTATGCGTGTAATAATAATAAATAACTAGTCCGTCAATGAAAAAAAATATAAAAATAAAAAGACAAAAAAAAACTCATCCTGTTGATTTTGCTATCGCAGCATTTTTTATAGTTGAATGTTGGCTCTGGTTAATAAGTTCCGAACAGTATCGATTAATAGAAAAAACAAAATAAAAAAAAATATTCTTCGTTCAATCGATCGATCAATCATTAAATGAAAATAAATGTTTTTTTTTATTGAAAACAAAAATCTGTCGATTTTTTCCTAATAAACAATGTCGTGAATATTATTGTTGTATACTTTAGCGTTTTAGCGACGGTTAATTAATAGGATAAATATGACGATGACGATATCCGTAAGTGTATATATGAATATGAAATAGTTCTTAAGAAATTTGAAAAAATTCTAAGTCGGAAGTCGAACGTTTAAAAAAAAAAAAAAGAATAAAAAAAAACTGAGTTCAACGTCGCGCGCTGCCGAATCAAATGATATCCTACAAGTAAATTCGCATACCACACGGTTCCTTCGGATAAATAATTTTTATCATGTGTAATAATAATATATATATATCATACCGAGCTGACCAAACTCGCGATTTGATCTCAGCCCCCACCCCCCCTGAAAACGATGATATATTGTCGACTGTGCGTACCTATACGATGTATACTTCTTTGTATCTACGTGTAAAACTAATAGTTATAATTTTGTACATCCCGATATCGAAAAATATTTAATAATCGTACGGTGTTCGAGATTAGCGCGTGAATTTCAGTGGATACCACTAAAATCAGCTAAAATTCACGCGTACGCCCCAACGAGTACGCGGTACAAATCACAGACCTTAAACATTATTGATATAAAAAAAAATTATAAAAAAATTGATGAAATAGAGAGGAATGTAAGGATCAATGATTACTGAAGCTATGGATCAATAATTACTAACTATATCGTATTAGAAACGCCATTGAAAAATTGTTCTCGCCGCGTACACGTTCATCGTATAACGTAATGATCTCGAGTTTGAAAAAAAAAAAAAAATGAAAGTACTAAAGTCGATCAATATTTTTTTTAATTAACAAAGAATTAACGATCGAAAGATGTAGAACATTTTTCGCTAAGAGTAGAAATAAAAATCCATTTTTTTTTATTCACCATCATACATTTGATAATTTAAATTTTGCCGACTGAATAGTAGGAAAAAAATTGGAAAAATTCAAACATTCTAATATTAGTAATAATAACAATATTTAGTATGATTTGTTCGATTTCTATGCGCCTGATGTCGTGTGTGTGCGAGCAGCAATTTGATTGGCACCGAAACAAATGTATACTAAAAAAAAAAAAGTAAAAAAAAAAACTAATGGAAACTGACACTACCTCACCATACACCTAATATATCTCAACCACAAGACTGATTTTACATAGTATTCCTATAGATAAGAGAGAAAAGTAATTAAAAAAAATAAACGAAGGCAACAAGATAAAACGATACGAAGAAAATACGAATGTGAGTAAAGCGAACAGTAGAAAAAAATATGACGAGATGAGACATTTATTCGTACAAAGATGATGAAAAGAAAGCGTAATACGATATAGAGAGACCAGTTTTATAAAATAAGGTATCGATAAATGATCGTCTAGCGATACAATTCGAAAAATAAGTTTACTTTTCTCTTGGAAATGGAAAAAAACTAATTAAGAAAAATGAAAAACCCCTTTCACGTTCAAGCAATCATAGGGGTACGTGTCTCCGTTGTTGTAAGCCCCAGTCGTCGCGACGACGGTGTTAGTACCGTCGAAGATATTTTTGATTATTAAAAAGCTCACTGTTTAATCGTTCGACGATGTGTCTACAATTTTTTTGCCCAATTCCCAAAAAAAAAACTATCCAATCTCCGTTCTTCCATTTCCCCGTATTTTTTTTTACAATTACTATTATCAATTTTGCAGATAAAAAAAATCTGAAAAAATTTACCAAAAATAACATGAAATACGATCTTTTCCAGTAACGAAGTATAAATCGTCTCTTCATTATTATCTTCGCCGACCATAATACGAAACCCTCAGCCGACACGTTATATTCCTTAAAAGATTTTTTCGCCAACTCATTTTCAAGTATAGTTTTGAAAAATTCCAGATGTATTTTAACCGATTTATCATCCAAAGCACACATATATGTACACAAATACTTAATCAGATGATTCGGTAAAAATGTACCCAAAGATCATAGAGTTCGATCGAAAATATATAAACGGGAAGGTCGCTTTTTCAGCCCTCTTGTCGAGTTGAAAACTCCACAGGGTTGAAGAGCCGAAAAAAAAAATATATATATATATATATATATACGGTGGAAAATGCAACGTTTCGTCGGCGACGCCCCCCCTTCCATCCGCGACCTGCATTCAGCTGTCGCGTAGTCCATTCAATTCCGAGTTTCCAAAATCCAGGATATTCCACAAGCCACGTGCAACGTCGCGTATAGGTGAGCAAACGTTCGGGAGAAGTGGAAGAGCGACAGCGAGATCCGTGGAGAAGAGTGTCGCGTGTATTGGGGGGGGGGGGGGGGGTTGGCTGCTGCGTTCTCTGTATGCGCCGGTGTGGCACAGTGACACATTATGCCGTAATGTCGGGGGGCACGTGGCAGATGCGGCGAATCGAGTGAATCGAGACTTTCGTATAGTACACCAATACCTATATATGATTTTACTATACGAAGAAGTGAGACGCGTTTAAGTTTCGACTCGCGTGCCTCGAAAAGGAAGAAGAGCTAAAGAGTACATATATAGCGTTCGAAAAAAACGCAAAGGCTAAATGCGAAAGTGAGATCAAACGCGTTTATAGAAATAATAACCTGCGGCTAAAGTTTATCCCAGTCGACAAACTGTAAGTACTGTGTCACCGTCTACTCGACTTCGATAAAAAAAACATTTTTTTTATTATTATTTCGCGATCTATTTTTTCGGGGATCGATGTATATCGCTTCGGGGGAAATTGTATACAATTGAGTAGTTTTTCGATATAAACGAATTTGAATTTACCAATGAGGAAAAACAGCATTTTTAACTAATTAAAATAAAAAAGTTTTTTTTTAATACATCGAAACAAAAGATTATTAAATACGAAAAAATTGGCGGATAACGTGAAAATATGATGTGAACGATTTAAAGGTCCACATTATTTATCCTCATTGCCTTCTATTGTCCGATACGCGGTTTCTAGCGGTAATGCTGACCCGGCGTATGAATTTATGTACTCTTCGTCGGCAATAGGGGAAATGTGTAAGTATAGGATGGATAGCAGCGCGTTGAACCTTTTGTCGCGAAGCGGGCCAACATGTCAAGGCGACTCGTTCCCGAAGAATAAAAAACGCGGGTGCCGGAGCGTTTCTCTTTGGCTGCCTTCGCCGAGGCAACAACGGGCGATGTATAGAGGAATCTGGAAAAACTAGAGGACCTCTCAACCCAGCATCCCGTCTTTGCTACCTGAAGTACCAATACGAACAGGACATTTGATGGCAAAACATAGGTAAATACTATATCGCTTTAGATTATCTTAACGGTCACTGGATAAATAGCTTGTCGTTAAATTCTAATTTTTGTATATTTATTTGGTAAATTTTATTTTTTTTATTTATTATTACTACTCGTGAGATTTTTCACTTTTCATCGAAATCATCGAAATCGCGTTGTTTAGAGTGATCGTTAAAAAAATAAAAATAAGTGGGCAGAAAAAAATTGTTGCTGAACATTTTTTAAATCAATTTATAGAAAATATATTTTACTGTTTCTTTTTAAATATATTTTGTTTATATTATACAGCCTATAGGCTATATTATTACTATTATACATAGAATATATATATTTTTTTATATATATATGCTGTATTTTAGGACTTTTTTTTATTCCTAAAATTTGGGAAGACGAGATGCGCGTGCTTCGGGGTCGTATAGAAGGTAAAGATATATACGAAGTATAGGAAGAAAGAATGGCGTCGTGTGCGCGCCACGCGTTCTGCTGCTGCATCGGGAGCCTTAGCCACGAGATTTCTTTATCTTATTTCGAGGGTAAAGAAAGAAAAAGAAAAAACTTGTCTATAGAAGCGCGTGCTGCGGAAGAAAAAAGGGGGATGCTGGAAGCATTTGTCTCCGGAGGGATTGCCAGAAGAGCGGAGGGAGAAAGAAGAACATTTTCAAGCATTTCATGTTAACCCCAATAATTTTAACAGCAGTGGAAACGAGAGCCACGAAAAAATTAGAACTATCGAAAATCGGAGTTTCTCCGAAAGAGGAACTTGTTAAGCGGCTGGTGAAACCCCCAAAATTATGTTCAATCTGTGTGTTCACCTTTGTTTATTCTTTTCATTTGTTTCCGATATTTCTACTTTTGCCGAAAACTCTGGAATTTTGCGGGAAAACGGCAGGATGGTGGAGGACCACCCTAATCGAAGTGTCCTCTCATTTAATTCAAAGCCTTTTTTATTAGAAAGGAAGTTGAACAGCTTTTTTTTTTTTAATAAAGTGAATAGAATTGTTAATTTTTACCCAGTGTTGACCATTCGTACCCCGATATCATTTGCTTTCTGGTTCGGAGGTCAAAAAACGCAATAGAAATGTTGAAAAAAAGAAAAACTTCGTTCAGTTGAATTTTAGACTACCGGGTTTAGTCCCCTTAAGGGTGAACTTTAATTTGTCGTCGCGCCTCGCTAAACGGCGTCTGTATTTCTCGCCCTATATTTTTTTTCATTCCTCCGTTCCGATTCCTTACCCTTCGGGCGTACTATATGCGAGAATAAGGTTCTGACTCCCCCGGAGCTTACGCTTTTTTGTACGTCCGTTGGATTTCTGAAAACGGCGCCCCTATATTTAAATTAGTCAAATTCCTCTCCCGTTTTACGGAAGCAGCTAATTTCCAACATATGGTGAAGGTATAAAAAAAAAAGACACACACACAGACCTAAAATTGTAAACGTTTTCCTAGACTACATTTTGCCGATGGGCTTCCTGGTCAGTGCGCCGTCAAGGCCATCAGTCAGTGTTCGGCTGCACGATAAGCGTCACATTGCCGTTGGGCTCTTATAGAATAATTACGGCACGAACCGTGTCTCAAATTACCGCACGATTTTTTTTCACGTAATTCGGTCATTACGAACGTTTTCAAAATGATAAACGCCAAAAACAACGGATTTTTTTTTTGTGTTTCTGGCACGCGTTTTCGTGTTAAGAATTGAGTTTAAAAAGCAAAGAAATCAAATTCGTAAATACTTGCGATTTTTTTTCGGAACCGGAGTATTTTGTTGGAGAGTCAAAAATAATTTCCATGTATTTTTCCGCGCCGAGAACGAATCCGATTTTGTTCCGAAGTCGAGCGTCGAACATCGATAATCAACAATCAAATTGAAATTCCTCACTATATCAGTTTCGACTTCATTCCCGTTAAGTGATCACTTTCCACACGAATGAAACTAAAATAACTTTCTTTGCGATAGATTTCGCGAACACTTTTTTGTTTATCCGCGAGACATTTTTTTGAATTTGTTTCGTTCACGCCGAAGAATGGCTAATCATAAAAGAGCAATAAGGGCGCAGAGAGAGAGAGAGAGAGAGAGAGAGAGAGATTAATGAAGGAGAGGCGAGAAGGATGAAGATGAAAAAGCGCGGCGCCTCGTTCAAGAAAAGAACAACACAAGAGAGAACAAGAGGCAAGGTCTCTGCGTCGTCCTAATTATACAGCACGCGCCAAATAAATGGGCCCTTATTCTACGAACGGTAGAAGCGCATCCTTCTACCTTCGTATACTTGATCGCGGTGTCGGTTGTTGTATATATAGCATGAGCCAAACGCGCAACGCAACCACGAATGCGAAGAGGCTTCGCTTCGCTCACGGATCCTCATGGATGACCATATGGCGAATCCTTTTGCCAGCCGCTTTTAAAATCGTCGAGGACACAACGGAGTCCTTAGACTAAGAGTGCTCGGGCTCTTTCTAGCATCCCGATAGTATGGCCCCGACATCGCGACAGGTGGCTACGGAAGGACGAAAGGAATACATTTTGCCTCGTCTAGCGACCTCCTGACGTTTTAAACACGATCGACTAGACTAAACCGAAGATTATTCGATCGATAAAAAAAGGCAATTGATTTTAGTCAAAATAGCCCAAATTTCAGATCCATACGATATGCACGATTATCCGGAATCTCCGAATCTATTTAATAGATATATAATATATAAGCGTGTTTTCTGTTCCGTTGTTGTCCCGTTACCGTTACTCTGGTTACTCCTCTTTTTAGTAGCTATTACACATATACATATACATATCACCAAAAGATATCTTAATACAGTAATAACTTCATCTCTAAGATTGACTCACGAAACTCGCGTCCGAAGCATTGAGTTCATCAAGATACACACGTGTTAATCGGATTACTATATATTTGAGAGCTGCAGGTGAGTCTCCAGATAGAGACGCTCGTGTGCCGAAGCGTGAGTAATTGAAGAAGAAGAAGAGATCCCCGAATATACATACCGAGGAACCTTTCATCCGTTCTATTTCTCGTGTTCTCAAACTCCGGTACTTGCTTCTCGAGCTCTTTTCCACCTGCTTTTCCGCCTCGTAATGATCAGCGCACTATCGGACTCTTATCGGCACCGCATCGTTTTTTTTTTCTCCTCTTTCTTCCTGCCTTTTCAATGCTCGCGCACGCGGCATTCGTGGGCGATAAGTCTCGCTACCTTTCACGGATGACGCAGCTGCATGCATTAGTTTTCCGTGAAAACACACCGCCCGCCAGTGTCCACTGGTTAGCGATGTATACCTACTTTCGAGATACACAATACGAGGTATCGAAACGAACGCGTCGTGCGTGAAACTGATTTAACTTACGCGTTTTGTAATTTAAACTAATGAATGAATAATATCTCGAGAGAACTTGGATTTCTTTCGAGAAAACATCGTTGTTAAAAATTTGTACTTGTGGACGTTCGGTATTCTGGTACGCGAGAGTATAGAGTTGCAGGACCGCAGGGAGCCGCTACCGGTACCAAGTCCCGGCGATCCCGGCGAGAAAGAAAAAAGAAGGGAGGGTTAACAACCCCTTGGTGTTTTCCTCGCGGTGTCACCCAAGCACCGCGCCGAGAGCCCCTCGGCTCGTTTCGTGTTCGCGGCTCCTCTCGCATCCTCTCTGCTCTCTGGCTTTCGGTCTTTACGACCGACGAGCTCACTTTTACGTCGCTTCGACGCTCTCGTTTCGAACTCTCGTACTAAAGCCCTACGCACTTTCGATGGCCTATACGTGACTGACTTTGCCTCAAACTATCCGAGAACACGATGAACGAAAAAATCAAACGAAAAAATATTCTTCCGCACAATCGAATGAAGACATTGCGCACGACGAACTTCTTGGAAATTATTCCATTGCATTCAGTGCTTTTATTGAATTAATATATCAACATATTAAATATTAAATAATTATATTAATATACGAAGAATATCATTTGTTATATATTTGCTAAAATATATATATCCGCAATAAATAATTTTTCGACGAAAATATTTTCGATATATTATAGATATATTTCGCGATATATATATATATTTTTTTGTCATGTGCGCACTGCACACTTCTGCAAGTTCAGCTTTCACGATAGAAAGATCCGAAAAAAAATAAAAAATTCAATTTACATTTCTTAAACTCCGTTCCCAATCAAAATATTGAAGATGGAATATTCCAAATGATCTCAATTCTCGGGAAAAAATATAAAGTTGGCGCTGCGTACTCGGATAATTTATGATTTCTTATCTCGTAGGATCGAAAGTGCTTCCGTTGGTTCGTTTCGACTCTTGTTCGCGAGTATAATGGCCAATATGATAACTCGATAAGGATCAAATGGATTTTCGGTGGAGAAGCCGCGGTAAAAGGGTATTATTAGACATTGTCGGCGGAAAGTATATATAACGTAACAAAAAATCTAGAAAAACGAGAGAGATGAAGAAAAAAAGAAAACGGGTCAAAGGAAACACGTTCGTTGGGCCGCGGAGGCTGAAACTCTAGATAAAGAGAAAGAGGAAGTTATTCACGACGTAACCCAGAGAGAAGGTGGAAACCCGCGCCGCTTTCTTTGCCAAAAGGGTATATATATTTTTCACTTGCGAACGAGCCGTGTAGTTCTCCTTCGATATCTCGTACTCTTTCTTCTTTCCTTCTTTCTTTTCTTTTTCTTCTTCTCTGAAATATGCATCAACTTAGAAAGTCTGAGAGATAAGGTATTCCGAGAGACGAGGCAACGAATAATCCACCCCTCCCGACTTTCGACCGAAGCATTCTCCCGCGAGAAATACGCGCCTACGCACTTCTTCATTCTGCCAAACTTTCAACTTCGAGGATTAAGTTGTACTTGTGAAAGAAAAAAAAAGCAATTGGAATTTTTTTTGATTTTTGTTGTTGTTTGTTATCCGTTATCGGCGGCTGATGTGACGCTCCGAAATTTAAGCTTAAATTTTAATAGACCTTAATAAATTTTAATAATTCGTTGATTCGAAATTAGCTTACACGTAAAATTGAATCTGCGCTCACGGAAAATATGTAAAATACATTTAAATAAATCGTTTTTCGGGCATTTTGAGACGACGACCTTATCGGACTCATTATAATCAAATGCGTAATATTTCGCTAAAAACAATTCAAGGTTTTCTCGATTTCCCTCAAATATCCCATAAATAAATAATCGACACGACGAAATGATCTCAACATCAAAGTCGAACCTTTCGAAAATTGAGTTTTATTTTCCGTATCCACCGTATCAAATTCTCATAATACGCAGCTAGACTCGAAGAAGCTGCGAGGCCGCGAAAGGAGACTTTCTTCCGCGTGTAACAGCTCCATAAGAAGAGCGATTTCGGACCCGAGCGACGACTCGCACGGACGGACTTAAGGACGCAGTTCGAACTTACGAACGAACGAACTAAGAAACGAACGGACGGGGTAGAGAGTTGCTATAGAAACACTGATTCCATCTCTCTCGCTCTTTCACGAAAAGAAAAAGTGCGCGGGCGAGAAGCAGGGAAAGTCGGGGGCGAGCGGGGGTTAGGCTATGGCCCGCAACGCAACGGGGGAAGAAAAAATAGCGAGGGTGAAAAACCTGGGGGGTGACTCAAATAAAAAAAACGGATCAATATTAACTCTTTTTTCAGGGGTGGATGGCCCTTAGGGTGGGGGATGCCTGGATGGCTGGCTACCCCGTGGCCCGGTCTTACAGCGCACCGCTACTCCCTCTTTCATCCTGTTCGTTCGTTTTTTTTTTTTTTTTTTTTCCTCTTTTCGTTTCCTTTTTCCATCCCCTTTGCTCTAAGGCTTTCCCGGCTCAAGTCTTTCGCTCGGCCTTTCTCTCCCGTTTCCCTCGCATCCTCTATCTCGAGCCGCGGAGTCCGCAGCACTTTTACTCTTTTATCTTCGGGGGGGGGCAACCTTTTCTTTTTGGCCATTGCTCGCGAGCTTCGCGCTTATGCGATCCACGAACAATCCGAATAGATCGAATACGAAATTAGCTCAACGCGATGCAACGCCGATCCGACGACGATATCGGATCGCGAGACTAATGACCAATTTTTTTCGGACACGTTTGGCCAATGATTATTAAAACAATCGGGTCAACAGCGTTTAAGGTTAATATTTTATCGTTCAGCCAGTATACATACAATTCACTCGGTTAGATTCGGAGGGACCATGACGAAGAGAGACCACAGGGCAAATCGTCCGCCCTCCGAATTTTCCGACTGATTCTACTACCACCGTTGCTGCTACTACTACTACGTCGTTTTCGTCCTTCGTCCTTGACTTCCGGCGGACCCTTCGGGCGCAACCCTTCTCCAACGACGCGCTACGAGGCGCGGTTGATCCTCCCTTTCGCTTCTCTCCTCTCCTCACCGCCTAACAGGCCGCGAGAGCGAAAAGAATGCGAGGAAGAGAGAGAAAAAAAGGAAAAAGAGAACCCCAAACAAACAGGCATTTCCATGGTAACGCACAATTACTGCGAGCTTCTCACTCGAACACTGTATACAGCCGTATACTCTTCTGCGACTACTATCCTCTCGCCTTTTTCCGCTCTTTTCTTTTTTCTTCCGGCTTCACCGACGCCCACTCAACTCTCGTTTTCTCAGCTACTTTTTTTTATCCACGTGGATTCCGACGACGATGTTCCGAATTGCGTCGATTACGGGCTTTTCGAGTTTAGGGGTTTAGGTGAAGAGGTTATATTCGCATTCAATTCGAAATTAGATTGAAACATTTTGGAATTTTTTTTGAAAATTTACTTTAATTTTTCTACTATATATATTTCTTTTTTTTTTTTATTATATATTTACGAAATTGCAGAATGGTTCTGAAATATCCGAATTTTATTTTCTCGTATATTCACAGCGTCTCAAGAGTTATCTGCGAATTGATTGAATCAACAGCTGAGATGGGGCAATAGACTCTTCTGTATTCCCGTTAATGAGAATCCGAGTGAAACTTGACCGTCCAATTTAAATGGAGCCATCGACCCCCTCTTCCCGACAAATACCTTTATTACTACGAGAGGCTCCGTTAGTGGTTCACTCGAGATTGCCTCTCCCCATTAATTCTGCGGGGTCGATCGACTGAGTGGGCGCCGACCTTGAACTTGACTGTGCGGCGATCTCTCATTGAAACGGCATGGTGAACAACAGACCGAACTCTCAACTGTGCGCCCATCATTCGGCCGCTATACCCCGCAAATGCCCAATCGATATCATTGATTTTTTTTTTTAACTTTCACCCTTCGTATCTCCCTTTTCCACAGTAAGAAAAAAGTAAGAGCTATGAATCCGATTACGATAGATTCCGACGTCTGCCGCTACGAGAAATAACATCGATCGGCCAATTCGAATTAATCCGGAATTTGACAATCGACTGTCGAGGCATTTTTTAAAAATAAAAAATCTCGTAGTGGTCGATTTTTTTTTCTCGAAAACTTTCATTATCCATATCGATTGTGGTAAATTATAGCCCCTTTAATTAAGTTATACTTTGTAAGTGTATACTTTGAAGATATGTATCCGCCGTCCGTAAACGATGCAATTCAATATCATCGATAAAAATCAAATACATAAAGTTACAAAAAGAATTCGAAGGCTTGTTGGGCACTTCGTATAAATTTTAAGGGCAAATATCCCTCAACATATCAATCGCAATAGCGCGGATTATCAAGACCCTGCCGCGCGAAGCGTGCAACGTCCGTTCCAGTGCTTCCACCCTTTTCGAAAAAGTTGGGGTTGCATGCGCGAGAAAACGAAATGAATTCGGGGTTCTGATGGATCAGATCCCGTTGGGTATTTGTCAGATGCATGTGAGCAGACGAAGCGAAACGCGGAACTACGAGAGCGAGAAAAAATCATACGATTAAAATTCAAGATCGAAGGACCCCTCACCCCTCCGGTTCACTCTCGGGAATGTCGCAGAGACACATCGAGACATCCCTCATCGTTCTACTACCCACCGTGACACTACGAGTTGGTCGTAAAAAAAAAAAAGAAAGAAATAAAACGATGATACGAAGGCGAAAGAGAATAAGCGAAAAAGCCGGAAAGCCGAGGCAGGGAAAGACCAGTACGGAATAGAAAGGAAATAAAATTCATGTGTACCTCTTTCGACATGGGGTAGTTTGGGGCGTGAGGAAGAGGAGCGACGAGGCGGTCGGGGTATATCGATCACACACCGCACGCGCGGACTTCGCAGTGTCCCCGGTATCCTCATAAATGTAATCCGTAATAAAAACAAAAAAAAAAACAAAAAAAAAAGAACGGCTGCTGTCCCGTGCAACAACGACTCCGCGGTTTGACCTACGAATCTCTCCCTCTCAGTATCATCGTAAGAAAAAATTGCAGTAGATCAAAAAAGACACGCGAGCGGGCGAAGGAAGAAGAAACGAGCTGAAGAGAGAACGGATTGTCGGCGAACGATCGCATGAATTTACTGCATATTGGCTGTAGTTTCGATTTTTCACGAGAGACCGGAAAGTGATATAGTGAGCAAAGATATATTAGAATTGTCTGAGAGCATATAACACCCATGATGTCGTTTCATTTTTTTTTCAAACTGAATACAAATAAAATGTCGAATAGGTGAGATGACTAATCTTTTTTTTTTTTTGTAATTTCTTATTGGCTACTCGAACGCGATTAATCGACGCGACTCTAATGACCTTATGTTTCGAGTGGCTAAATGCATCATTACGACTCTTTACAGAGAACACGCAGAATTGGGGTATATACCTATACTGTTTTTTTCATAGGAATTAATTAGTTTTCCACTTGAAATACCCGCATTAAAAAAATTGTATACAAAAAATATTATATAATAATAATAATAATAATGAATGATCTTGCCGATGCGTAAGTAAAAGATTATTTTTTCGTAAGGCGCGGAGGCAAATATTGCTGACGACAAATTTTCGTATTTCACCATTTTCTTTTATAAAGTATATAGAATATCATCGGGAATTTGGTTTTTTTGTTGATTTAAAGTTTTTCTTCAATATGTTATATATTATCGTAATCGGAGATCTTGTATCGGCATGGGTGCGGATATCGTTGATACCGCGTTTCAGCATATTAGATGATTCATAAAAGTGCGAACCCGAGGATCCGCGTACCCTTTAACATCCTGAAAGTCCTCCCGGGAAAGCCGGCGTTTCGGACGCGAGAGAAACGCCAACGCCGCGCGAAGCATTGTGAACTCTATCCGGCGCAGTCCCACCGCACAATGGAGGCTTCGCATAATAGATATTTTATCGCATATACGCGACTCGAAGTGTACAACGTTGAAATATACTGATACTTACATACGTATAACCCTCACGTATATCGGCTCACTGTGATTTACATAATAGTGGCCGGCATAAGCGAACCCTCGAGAGCGCGGCAACGATACTTTCGCATTGCGTACGCTACAACTATATATATGTATACAAATATATAGCGAAGAAACTGAAAGACGTAGCCATCGCGATGTAACGTGAAAACAAAAAAAAACAAAAAAATTTGCGCAATTTACAACTAATCGGTAAAAAAATATATCGTTTTTCTTGTGACTCGTTGCGTAAGAAAAAAATTCTGTTTCTGTCTACAGAACTTTGTTCGTGAAAAACATTGTTTAAGTTGTTTTTTAGTAGGGAGCTTTGTAAATGATGATGTAGAAACGAGGAAGCAATGCCCTAATCTAATTTACATAGTTTTTATCGCTTTCATCCGATCGAAAGTTCTTATCAACAATTAGCAACTTTCTTTTGCAATGTAAAACGTATTGTTATTATTTTTTATTATTCTTTATTAACTCAATTCCTACAATGATGTATTTGATATGCATGCACTTTGACCAACTGCGAGCCTTTTCTCTTTCGCCTCGAGCGAATCAGCCTCGAGATTGGCTACTGTTGAGAAAATTGCTGTAAAAATTAATTATACATATCTCAGACTCGACGAAGGGGCAGGAAAGAAAGACGAATTGGAGGAGAGAGGAAGAAAAAAAAAAAGAAAAATAAGGAGAAGAAGCCGAGTAACGAAAACGAGTTTCTAAGTTGGTGCAGACGTTCTTCTCGCGTCAGAATTCTTCGCTGTGAGAGATGGAAATGAAAAGAAAAAAAAAACGAAAGAAAACCGAAGAGCGAGAGAGTTGATCGCGGGTCCGAGTCGATAGCCCCCGTGCGTAGGAGAGACTCTTCTCTTTCCTGGCATATCATTACCCACCCCTCAGCCCCTCCATCCACCCTTCTCTCGTTCCATCTCGACGTTTTTCCTCTTCCCCTTTTCTTTTCCTCGTCGCCACCATACCAAACGCAAACTCGTTTCTTCCTTCACCCCATCTTCTTCGCTCAACCCTCCCGTACTTCGGTTCACCCGGTGGTTCCAACCCCCCCGCGTAAAGCAGAGCGAATCCAAGGGTAGGAGGCAATATGGCCGCCTTAGTGGGCCGCGCATCGCGCACCGTATACTCCCGGCTACATTACGCGACCCGCGCCGCTTGCTTAATTACGCAAGATACTTTCGAGAGGGGTTCGAGCTCCAGAATCTCTTGTATCCTACTCGCTGAGAGTAAGACGAAGAAGAAGAAAAAAAACGTTACAGGGTGGGCGGACGTCCCCGTCGTAACTGCCCCTCTTTTTCTTTCTTGCCATCTATAACTTCTTTTTCTTCTTCGCCTTCGTCTTACTCTTCCATTAGCCGAGGCTAATGCGGGGGTAAGACGAAATAGTCGAAAAGAAACATAGAATAAATTTAATTATTAGGATTTACTTGGCGGTATTCTCATTAATATGAATTTTAATTTCTGCTTTTTAGTAACAAAAATTGTAGAAAGACGTCAATGTCTTTCCGTCCCATAGATAAAGAATATTTATAATCATCAGTATGATTGTTGTACGAATAAATATAGTTTATTCGAAGTTTATTCTCTTGAAAAAAAATCGCCCGTCGTTAAAAAATAAAATAAAGGAACTGAGGCCCTGTGAACGCAGTTTTTAATGTATTACACTTAATTTACCAATTTTCCACATAAATCCACCGAAAATTATTCTTTTCTCTCTTCGTACTATCGAATCGATCTATTATTTAAATTAATCAATGTATTTTCCTATTCCATTTTACCCCCACATCGCCATACTTTTTCGCTTCGCGCCTCAGCGCGTGGAAGATACGGCGAAGGAGGTTGAAGTATTACGAGAGGGTGCTTCATGGCGATGGTGGACCTACGAGGTATCCACGCGCGCATTTCCTCGATGATTCAGGGGAAGGCTACGACTCGGGGCGCTTCTTCAACGCCGCGGCCTCGATAGCCTCCAATCTTGTTCTCTACCACCGCCCGTCTATATTCCAGCGTGTTAAATTAATTTGCCGTGGCTAAACAATGCTCGGGAGATAGGAAATACCATGCTACATCAGATTTTTGTACGATTTAAAGGCTCTGCCGGATTACTGTGGGTTTCTCTTCGAACGCGGAGATTTCTTGCTGAGAACGTTAAGCGGGGTAAAGTGGCGTTGCTTTCGGCGCTCATTTATTACAGTAATTATGGGTTGGAGCTTTTTTATTTTTCACTTTTTGCTGTCTTGTTGTTTTTTTTTTTTTTTTTTTTTTCCGAAAATCCCGGAAGTACAGATCAACTATATTGCTACGTTTTTTTTTTTTTACAAATGGCATTAAGTAGGCCTGAATTTTGAAAGTAATGCAATATTTGCAAGTATACAACCCTTAAACTATTCAGTTATTAACAAAACGTAATTAAAAAAAAGTGAAATTTTTTGTTAAATTTATTCATCAGTAAAAAAATTTACGAGTTTTTTTAGTTTTTCGAAAAAATGCATTAGACTTTTTTTTTTTATACTGCCGCTTGATTTTTACTATTGTTTTTTTCAATACGAAAAAAATAAACAAACACCTTTTAATTGTCAGAAAGGGTGCCTTGCGAACGATGTTAAGCAATGAGGAAACTACGCGCAAATTTTTTTGCAGCTTTTTTTTCCGTCTATCACGTCAGACCGTCTATCATGCTGGTCCCAAGAAAAAAAATGATCAATCAACCCTTTAACTACCGTCGCAAACCTCCCGAAGCTCGTATGCATAACATTATAATATATATAGTGTAAAACCTAAGATCCTGCATAGAGCTGCGGCATTAATCAACCGCCCACTGACAAAAAAAATCCATAGCCCACCCCAGCGACAGGATTGAGCATTTATACCCGCGTCGTTCTTATCCCCCGTGCACCCCTTCCGTTTTTTGACGGTATAGAACTCACGGGTCGTCCCTGCTTAGGGAACTTCAGATAGGCACTACTACTACTACCTCTCACCCCGTGGGGTGAAAGAAAAAATAAATAAAAAATTCAAATCGCAATTTTTCGTGTGACGCTGCGCGCGATCAAGAGAATCGCAAGCGGCTTGGCAATAAAAATGTATGAGAAAGTGTAGGGGGAGGGGGGGAGAAGGAGGAGGGAGAAGTTGTACGGACTAAAAATCGAATAGACAAAAGAATTTCAAAAGCAAACGAACGGTAAGTTGCTAAATATATTTTTTTTAATTTATTGACGATTTTATGAAAATTTGAAAAAATGATTCCTTGATAGACTTATTTTAACAAGAAACGATTGCACTTAATTTAAAAAGTGACCAATCATGCTATTTTAGAAGACTGTAATTGAGGTAATTCTTGTAAAGATGTTTCCATGTTAAAAAAAGATTATCAACTGATACGATTTAATTTTGACTCAAAT
The DNA here is from genome assembly GCA_934046635.1 of Buathra laborator. Lineage (NCBI taxonomy): Eukaryota > Metazoa > Arthropoda > Insecta > Hymenoptera > Ichneumonidae > Buathra > Buathra laborator. Next base: position 15,979,001 of record OW203901.1, on the reverse strand, counting down.
TCAGACGAAAAAATACGATCTCAACTTATATTTCGTTTTGTAGGTCGAAATTTATTTCGATTTAAAAAAAAAAAAAATTTTCCATTGAGTTTTTTCGACGTTACGTACTCCAGAGAATTTTTTTTAAAGCTCATCGCGAAGCGTGTAGTCGCTACTCATCTCACTCGTGTGGGGTTCGTCGAACCCTTTTCCTTTATTTTTTCCTTCGATAAGACAGAAGCGAAGGGTAGCCGCGTTACACAGGGCACGAAAGGATTCGGATCCCTTGGAAAAGTGTAGACGATCGGGGTGAGGAGCGCGCGGATCTTCGGCGGTAACGGTGAGGGGTTAAAAAAAATGGGTTGGGTACGAGCCGTGGGTGAGTCACACCACCGTAGTCCGTGGGGTGGCCCTGCGCCACTACTACCAAACTCTTTCTTTTTTTTCCGTAGGCTACGCGATGCTCGTGGGGTTGAACTTCGGTTCCTGTGGACTTTTTTTATCTACGGGGATTTGCACCGTGCCGCGCGGCGAGTCCGTGATCGCTGTCTCGCTCCGCGCGCGCGGTCCAGTTGCACCCTTCTGGCGTAGGCTGCTGTGCCTACGCTCACCCCATACGATTTTTACGATCGATCCGAGTTCCACAACCCTACCCGCGCATCGAATACCCCGAAAATTATTCATGAGATGCGCGCAACTTTTTCAACGTCCGGGTTTTTTTTTTTTTTTTTTTTAACGTCCTCTTGTACTCTGCCTACCGAATCCTTCGCATTGACTATCACCGAAGACGATAACAGACATATTTTATTTATTTAATTGCAGTTCATTATTATTTATTATTAACAGAATGCTGAGAAAGGCGTTTTAATGTACGATTTCGAAAAATTAAATTCGAAAAACAAGTAAATAAAAAATGATTAGCTTCTGAATAAGAGATGTAGAAAACAAAATCGAATTCGCAACATTCGTCAATTAGATCGCGCGCGAGAGAATTAAAGAGCCAAAAGCATTACTTTACTTGATACACCCAGTGCCCGAATGGCGAGAACAGCAGTAGTCGATGTAAAAAAAAAGTTGCACCCCCGACGGTATTTCATCGGCGTCCGCCACCCCATCGTCCCGCGGGGTCTTAAGCCACCCACAGCCTGTGGCAGAGGCAGCAGCAGCCGCGTACGTTACCCCAGTAGCGAGAACCGTCGACGCCAGTCGCCGAGGAGAAGCGTCGCGCGCACAAGTAATTTCGCTTAAAAACGTAATTAGTGTGCGTCGAGATGGGGTTGAGGGAGAGCGAAAAAAAATCGTTAAGGGATGAGAAAACGTGGGGTCGCTGGGTAAGAGAGGTGAGGAGGAATGACGAAAGGAACGCGGGCCGAGGGGGACGGAGAGATGTAGAGCCGCGTTTTTTTTTGTTCATAGCGCGGGGCCCACAGCCCGAGGGTGGCTTCTCGGAAAGCGGTGCCTACCCTGGGGTTCCACCCTCGCCTCGTCGGCCTACTTCGTCCTGGTCGAGGCTCTTATCCTTTCTTTTTTTCTTACTTCACTGAAGTTCTATCGCTATCGCTCTGTCTTTATCCACCTTCGTCTTTCTCTTTGCCCGATGAAATCTTGGGAATTGGACTTACCGGACGAACTACGAGAACGTAGACGAGGGAGAGTTCGCCAGAAGATACAAGAGGGTAGCAGTATCGACGACTGTAAGTTTACTCGTTTCGAAGGACCTTTAAAAAAAGGAGAAAAGATCTTTCGGAAATAAAAAAATCCCTAATATCCGACTCTTACGTATCATCATGACGCGTTTTGGAATTTGTGGAATCGAAATTCATTGCTATCCAGACGACATGTCGAATTTGATTTTGACAAATTTTGAATAAAAAAAGAAGAAATTGCCGTTGTTTTTAACCAGTCGGTGATTCGCGAATTAATCCCGAGGATCTATCCTTTTCGAGTTATTCGAGGATTTTACTGCCGCAGAATGTTAGGTTCGGCAAATCTGACGATATGATCGCTAAAAGCGAAATTCATTTACTCTGCGATTTAACTCGTGTTGAAACATATTCTGTAGGAAATCATGTAAAATTGTGCATCGCTACCGAACTGTGTACGATATCGTAGGAGTAGAATGTAGAATTTTAAACTCGTGTATAATAAAACTGTCTGAGATCGCAGCTTCCTCGTAACTTTGAAGCAAATGGATAATTTTTCGAAAGTCCCCTTCTCGCGCGGTATAGTCTATAAGTATGTAGTCGGCTGTCGGAGTAACGGTGAGTTTTACGCGTTTTTTTTCCACCCTCCGCCAATATCCCGTTGGTTCTTTCTTTCGAAAGACCGCGCGTAGTACAACTGTATGCGCCGCTGCAGGAAATAAATTTCGGTAAGAGCAAAGTGCCGGGACACGCGACGGGCTGCGATGTAAACGGTCTATGCGGTTCGTAGTCTCGCGCGCAAAAGGACCACCTGAGACCGTATCGTGGAACTCTATATGGCTTCGTATATATTTCAGAAAACATTGCCGAAGAAACAGCGACGTTATCATACTTTACTGTGTGCATCACTTTCAAGCTTTTTATTCACTTACGCGCGACAGTTACACAGCTTTTTATTTCCTTGGAATATTATCACGATGATGAAAGTTTTTCTTTTTCTTTGTCGTTACAAAGCCCGAGGAAAATTTTAATTAATTATTCGATCAGCAAGAAATTTTAAGAATCACTTTCATATTCGGTAAGAATGTAACTTTGCCGAAAATTACTATCTCGTGATTTTTAGGCAAAACTTTTTCCAATATTAATTATTTTCCTTTTGATCGAAAACTTGACAGTAAAAAGCAAAAAAAAAACGGAGTAACCCTATTGAAGGGTTTAAAAAAATTGCAAAACCACTGGAAATTTGGATAAAATAATTACTGTCAAATAACTAAGTAAAATGAGAAGCTTCTATTTCTCAAACCGTAAATTACTCGAAGCCCATTTAACAGCGACAATTTTCCGAAGCGGTATCCTGAAGTATCGAGAAAACGTTGTTAGACGACTTTTCCTCGGTGTGTCTTGGGCAACGAAGCATGATACCTATCAGAGGTGATAATTTGAAATTTCTTTTTCGCTTTCTCGAGCGCGTCTGCAATAGAACTCTCTTCGAGAGTCCAGAGCTCCGGAAAATTTTTGCGTTTTCCCGGCACCGGGAGAAAAATAACGAAAGATAAAAAAGAAAAGCAGTAGCGGTGGAAAAAAAAGCAAAAATTTACTGTACATAGAAAAAGTCTCTGCCGCTCCAACTACGATACTGTCGGGACGAAAGGGGAGACCAGCCCCTGACTATATGTATATACAAGACTACGGAACTTAGAGGAGAAGAAGAGTAAAGTACGCCACGGAGTCTGATTACAAATTTATAAAGAAATAGATCTCGGAAAGACGACGAGTTGGATGGGCGAGTGGAGAGGGTTCGAGGGTAGGTAGAGGGTGGATAGCGAGGGGGGGAGGGGGGGGGGGGGGGGTGAGTTTGAATTCAACTCCCCGTTCGCTTCGCTTGGCGAAACCCGAAGGCATCGGCGAAGCCCTCGAGGGGGCGCAGCAAAACTCGAGGGTGGGTTGATGCGCGCCTCGAGGGTGAAAAATAAGGAGAACGTAAAAAGGAGATAAGTTTACTTCTGGACGTGGCTCGCTGGTGATGCTCGTGACGGTTCTCTTTCCTCTCCGAGGTTCGAAGCGCGGGAAGGAGTTTTCAGCGAGAACTCTCGTACGCTTTTGCCCCCCTCCCTCTCCGCCCCTTCCACCCCCTAACCTCCCGGGAGCTGATTGAAGCGGGTACGATGTTTAATTCAAGGAAACTGGAGACACGCCCCGCTAACTACGAGACTCGAGTAGAAAGACTCTTCGTCGCTGCTGGATCGCGAATACAAAAATACGAATAGCTACAGATTAAAGTAGCTTTTCGCATCATTTTTACAAGTTTTTCGTTAAATTAAATAAAAATTATTGAACAATTGGGGTAACGGATTGTTGGATCGTATTGGCGATTGAAAAATTGACGAATTATCTCTTTGGAATTTTTTCCAAAGGGCTTTAGTTTTCGAGTTACGAGAGAATTAGCCTTTAGCCAATGAGGATCTTTGGCGACGAGCTCGCCATCTAGCGAGCGCGCACCTCATTGGTTGAACTAAAAGTGTTCGTAACTGTCAACCGTTAACTTGTATTAAAAATATGTTAAGATAAAGTATGCGGAGTTTTTGATACTCAACACGATAGTGAAACATGTTTTGTATTATATGCAGATGTTTGAGATTTATTCATACAAAAAATTGTTTAGAAGGCAAATGAAATAGAAATTCGCAAAAAAATGTATGACTAATATGCGTTTCTCAGGCGCGCCGATGGCCGATTAATCGTTCTATCGCCCATTGCAAACCCTCCATTTTGTTTCGGATGCATCAATTACTCTAATTGCAAAGCAGAACACGACGACGACGCAAAAAGGGGAGAGAAGACAGACACGGAGCGCATGTCTATCGACGAGGGTGAAAGGGTTAAACTCGCCCTTCTTTCTCAACCTCGGCACCTCGTTCGTTGAAGAAGAGGGAAACTCTTCGCCAATCGCGTTCGTCACGCGACTCGCAGAAATCGTATTTCCACTTTAGCACAACGTAAGAATAATTTTTTTCATTTTACGATGTATTGTCAAATTAATTAATAGAACTTCCGTTAGTTTTACCAAAATGACATCGTAAATGTTGACAACTATGAAATAATCGTAAAATGGGAAAAAAATACACCCTTTGCGCGGGAGAAAAAAAATTGCACGTGCGATACGAATTGGAAGTTTTTTTATTTTGTTTAAAATCCTAATCCGATTTATCTCGTACGTGTCCACATAATAAAATGCCGCAAATCGCTAGCCGACGCGTGCACAATAGCAAAAAGCGGCTTTTGGGTCAAATTTTTTCGAAGGTCCCGAAAGTATGGGCCGATTTTCGACCGCGTGCATCGCTTTAGTTCGGCTATTCATTAACGTTGTTTTTTTTTCATCATCCTTCGAATCTCCCTTTCGCTTCGTAACCCCTGAGCTCAACCCTTTTTTTTCACCCCCCGGGTCTCGAGTGTTAAAAAAAAGTGGTCGGGTCGGTCGTGGGACGCCAAAGAGTCGAAATGAAAGCCGGTCGCGTGTGTGTGTTTTGTTTCACGTCGGGAGGAAGCGAACGCAAAAACAATTCTAAAAACAAGATTGTGAAACACGGTGCCGGGATAAAAAAAATCGGCTATGCAGCGAAGAACGAGACTGAGAAACGAAGATGAAAAAAACGAAGCGGACGAGTATTAGGATGGAGAAGCGGGAGAGAGAGCTTCGGCACGCGACAATGGAAAAATCGCAGCTGGTTAAACGCGGAAGGGTTGGACGACGACGATGATTAGCATAAATAGCCCGATTACATAGCTCAAGCGGCCACGGGGCGGTCGGCTTGCCGCGAGTTAATGACATATTATAGTATAACGCACGCCACGCGAACCCTTTAGCTACGTTTTTTCTTTTACGTTTTTTTTGTGCTTGTATACCTTTCTTTTGTAATGCGGCCGCGATTTTTCGCTACGAAAAAAAAAAAACGGACGCGTCGAGGTGACGAAAAAAAATTGGTCCCACTCACCACCGGCAGGAAACCACGCGGGGAATTTATTTACGTATTGCTAATACAGTACCGAGATGGTTGCGATAAAAAAAAAACCTTTCAAAGAGTCGCACGAGGGTGTGACAAGGAAAACATAAATATGACGCGAAACTAGGAACGTTAGCATTGCTTTTTTTTTTCAAATGTAATGCCCGCGCAGCCTTCGCACGTTGATACGATGCACGATACTTTGGGCGTAGAAATGTAAGAATATCGAAACAAATATCGCGTAATCGATGCATTTTTTTAATCATCTCGGTTCCGACAATAATCAAGAAGTAAAATGGTTTCCGTATTCCCGATGAACATTGAGACTTTGAATCGCAACAAAATTTGAATAAATTTGCAAAATGAATTAAATAATAATTAATATCAAATAATAAAGATGATTTATCTTTATTATTTATATACTATTTATAACAAAAAAAAACGAATATTATAAAATAATAATCAATTAGTCGATCGATCGATTAATTAACAATAATTCGTTTAATATCGAATTAAATTTGATATTTTTTGCCGATGTGAAATTTGATTTTGATAGAAAGATTGCGACGCATCATCGAATTCGCGATGTTTACACTGTTTCTGTGCGGTACGTACGTGTCAGAGCGCAAGGTGTGATCATCTCTGGGCTATGAGAAAATAAATCAAACGACGAAATAACTGCGGTCTCGACGCGTATAGGTGCTATAACACCAGGAGGGTAGTAAATCGTCGATGGAGTTATAAAAGTGGCTTTGGAGTGAGCGCAACCGTGTGTTGAAGCGCCCCTTTCAACCCCCTGTGCAGATATACCTATATATATACTATAGTATTGTAGTCTATACTTGTCCTCTACAGATATATGGACCCCGCATGGTTTTCGTGGCTAAACCACACAAAACAGGAGATACGGGGATGATCCGCTCATCACGAAGGAATAAGCGAAAACTCTTCGTTTTCAAAGTTTCTCTCACCCCTCCACCCAAAGTGCTCATTTTTATTCGCGGCGGACAATGGAGTAACAGAACTAACCGAAGGGATAAATCGAATATTTGAGCGCAAAGTAAACTTATCGCAAGCAGCCGAATGTCAAAAGGAATTTTGAAATATCTATACGGGATATTCGAAGCTTTCTCAATGAAATAATTCATAACTTTTTTACTAATTACTAAAATTAATTCCCAAATGAGAAAAAAGATTTTTCGTAATATCGTAACGTTAAAATTTAATGATTTTCAAGAATGCGTAAACCATAGGAAAACCGATACGATTTTTTTTTCATACGGAACAAATGTTCAAATTTAATAAAGGCATTTTTTTTCTTTATTCGCGCGATCCATACTCGTTTTTTTTTTTTTCATTGCGTCGAATATCTCCGTACGCAACTGCCGTTCTTTCTTAACCGTCATTCGAAATGAATTCTGTTAACAAAAAAAAAAAAATCCGTCAAGTTTGTCGTTGTTACCGCAACCGATATTCGGTCGATAAGTCGCAAGACCGCAGGGTGCTTCGAACGTTATTCTAATTCTCACTCGGCAGTTATTCTCTCAATCGTCGAACCCTCAGCTATAAAGAAACTATCGCCGGTTTCGATGTATTTTTTTTTTCTTCGTTACGTTTCTCAATTCTTTTTAGCCGCTAACTTTTTTTTCATTCTCCTCCTCGTGTTTCATCGGACTCGGCGAATTTTATAGTGAAAAAAAAACCTGCGTTTTGTCATTCGCGGGAACGCGAAAGCCGCAACCCTCGTTAAATTACTACAGTTACCGATTTCGACTTCCGGGGTGCTAGCCGTGTATATACCAAGTGAGGGTGCCGCGCAGAACTCATATGTATGCACACACGAGAGAACATTCAGACGTCAATCAGCCGCGAGACTCGATATTTGTCGCTCGTACGCCCTTCACAAGGAGCGGGAGAACGAACCGTGATCCAAGTTTTTTTTTCCAAAAAAATGCTTTTCCCTATTCGTCACTTGCGCCGAGCTCCGGGATAGAAAAAAAAAACGTTCGTCAGCTCGTAGACTGTTTGCGCAACTTTTTTCTTCGCCTACGTAACCACCGACACCACCGGCAGCGGTGCTCTTCACTTCATACACGAGAGTATGTTTTTTTTTGCATCCAACCGTCACGCATTGTTAACGTCAATTTTTTTTTTTATGCATTTTTCCGTAAGAACGATTTTTGACGTGTCGAGATCAAGGGGACGGAATGAACATTTTTTTTTAATAGTCGATCGAACGAAGTCAATGGACTCCGGAATTACGGAAGCTCGAGTTTGGCGTGAATTTCGTGAATGGTTTCGTGAATTTCGAAGGAAATCGGCGGAAAATACTTAATTGAAATGGTGTCACGTAATTGTTTCATTTATCGATTTTCGATAATTTCATAATTTATAATATAAGTTATAATTGTTATTATTTGCATCGTTATTAAATAATAAAATTAAATGATTAATGTGAATTTATTATTATTACGATATTTCATTAATTTTTGAAAATTATCAATTTTTTTTTCTTTTTCGTAATTTTTGTTTCGTATACCGTAGAATTAAAGTGATGAGAAATTCGATTTCCAGTTTAAAAATACGTGGAAAAATTAATTTCGTGTTAAGATTGAAACGCATGACATCCCCTCTCCTTCAGTCGCGTGTTTAAAAAAATAAACGAATTAACGTAAGACAAACGTACACACAGCGCGCGGAAGAATACATTACTCGAATTTCCCGCGATTTCGCTGCTCGCGCTCTCACCCTCTCGGTCTTCGGTTTTTCTCACCCTTAACCTTTTTTTTCCTTTTCCCGACTCTTCCTTTACGCTCGAGCTGAGCGAACAAAAGGAATCGAAATTCTCCGGTAGCCAAGAGTCGCCGGTAAGACTTTTTAATTAAATTCTAAATTGAAGAACGACTGGTTGCAACAGCGCGTTTCTCCTTTCTTCTCCTCCAAAAACCCCCTTTTCTTCTTCGCTCTCCTCACTTTCTTCGGCAACAGAGCGATATTTTACAGGTCGTTCAATTATCACTTATCACCGTCCCGGCATGAGAAGAGATGGAGTAACTATAGCTCTTTAATTGCTCGCTCTTCATCCACTTCCGTGTGCAACTCTCGTACTTTTTGCATTTCACAAAAAGACGTAAAAAAAAAAATTGATGCTTTCCTCCACTCAGTTAAAAGGGCTTCGCGAGTTCGAAAAAGTTTCGAATTATCAAGAGTAAAAGATTAAACGAGAAGTTCGAAGAGTTTTATTGTTGCAGAAGACTAAATCAAATCGAATGAATTCGATTGATTGTGCGATGAATGCGTAAAAAAAAAAAAGCTTTTTTTTTGCTAAGCAATCGACGATCTCGTTACAGCACGCGCCAAGCTGTCCACCAGTTTTTTTTCACTATACGGTCCATACAGCGACACTATACAGAAAAAAGCCCGAGACACTCTGACTCTCCCTCTCAACCCCTACGATTGACATTTTAACGTCCACGCGCGTTTTTTTTTTTCTCGATCACTTGGTATTTGCAGACAGTCGAACAATGCGAGTGTATCGAGCGAATAGATAGGACTCGTGCGTTCGTCGTACGTGGCGATGTATTGTTCATCGTATGTTGTTCTCTGCGACGGGGTACCGAAGTACAATAGAGGTAAAGGGGGGCAACAACCCCCTCCCCCCTCCGTAAAACCTCTGATCGCTGTTTTATATATATATATATATATATTTTTTTTTTTTGAAAACTCGAGAATCGATGGCGGAGGGTAGAATAATAATAATCAAACGATGGGCGGGTTAGCCTTCGAGATGATGGACGTGCGGACGTCCTCGACAATTTTCAAACATCATTTTTCAACACCGAACCATATTTCTCGCATTGATCGAACATGTAATCGGCAAACTTTCATCGAAGGTTTCCGGATCTGTTTGCCGATATCGGCAAATAATATTGTTTTTTTTTTTTTTTTTCGATTATCGGCATAATGAATAATAATCATAATAATACTATTTTATATATTATTATGTTATTAGTATTATTATTATTTTTTATTGAGTGGACAATGAAAAACAAAAACAAAATTATTGATGATTAATAATTTGTCTTGCAATTATTAATAATAACATTTTTTTCTCAACTTTATGTTTTTTTTTGTTGCGCTTTGTTGAGACTGAAAATCTTTGGAAATGCATCATCGCTAAACTTACTATCTGTTCGAGAGAAGTGCATTTTTATTTATGAACTTTTCACAGCGCGAAATAAAAAATGATTAACTTAACTTCGCGCTGTATGAAGATTTTTTGGTTATTCAATCATCGAGTCGTCAAATGTACTTAAATTTTTCCCCGTCGGTGTTATATCGTATCAATTTCTCTCCTCACCCCGTATCCTCCCTCTTCTGTCGGCAATCGGACAGCTTTCGGGATACGAGTTTTATATCCCTCCCTCTCGCGCTTCGACTTTATTCGAAGCCCACGGGGCGTTGTGGAAAACTCGACGGTGACGAGACTCTCTCCGTTCGCGAGTGCGATGAATGCCGTTTGGATGAATATCAGAAACGGCGACCGGTGTATATTTCTCCGGTCGGACCCCCCAACCCCCGCGTCCGCCCGACCGCAGTCACAGTTATATCACTTTTCGTATTCATAGAGCCGTCAGTGTCCGACGCGGAGCGCGAGTGTGAAAGGGGTATTATGTATATCCAACGATAATGAAAGCAAACTTCTCGCCTCTTTCGATTTCAACGGACAGACCGCTTTTTCGTCCGTCTAACGGCGAGTCGCGTGCGTTTGAAGCTTTTGTAAAATAGTCTCATCGTATTTTCAAACTCAATTAGTGTGTTTTCACAGTAGTTATCGATCTATTTCTGCCACCTATTGCGCGTCAGTCGAATCACTTTACATTTTAATGATACAACTCGAAAGGCAACCCTTCAAATGTCGATGTGGCAATTCTCAATCAATTCTTTTCAAGGGTTTCGTCGACGTGCTAAAAGGCACTGTAAGTGATTCCGTTTCGGCTCTTGTTAGCGCTTTTTTCATTTTTAACAACTGTTCTGAACGCTGAGTCGCGTCATTCACGTGATCTCTCGTCGATTAAAGTAACGATAACTTGAAAAACAAAATCGTAGCTGTAAAATGAAACGCTAGTTTGCAAAAACTTACCAAAGAAACGAAGATACTTGCAAAAAGGAATTTTTCTATCGTACGGAACGCGATTAGTAGTTAATCTTTCAACTGTTGTCTCGAAGGCCAATCGCTCCCGGCGCTCTTCGCCACCTTCATCCGCATTCATCGAATCGTCGAATTCGCTACTTCGCAGAGCTTCGACCTCGTAAAAAAAAGTGCGAGCAAAACTTTGAAATTTCATGGTGGAAAATTAGGAAAAATTGAAAAAAAATTTCGAATTAAAGTTTTTTCGCACGTCAGTGTAATTTTTTTTTACGCCAAGTTTTTTCGTTGCTTATTCAAATCTGTCGATGAAGGTTACGCAAAAGAATTAATTAATAATCGAAATCTCGTCAAAGTTTTACTTTTTTTTCAACAAGTATCGATGCAAAAATCTATTTAGTACAATAAATAATACGTATTTACGAACTACCGATCGTTCTATCGATAGACATCTTGACCCTCTTATCTTCCACTCGGTTTTCAACGATTTGGCAATGTTTACTCATGATAATGGTACTTACGGCAGCGAAGACGGTCGCAATTACTGACCTATCGTTGAGTTTTAATCGACAAACGATACAGACATCGGCGACGGCTAATTATATTTTATGCAAAAATAAAATAAATTTCACAACACTCGCGTCACGGTATGTTAATATCGGTTTATCTTGTTGCGATATATCCTATTTATAGGGAAAAAAAATCGATAAATTATGAAACAATATATAATTATTAATTATTAGCGAAATAATAAATCGATCGCTAAACATAGGCGAAAAAAAATCCGATATATCTATAATCGTCTTTCCGAAAAAAAAAATACGAAACGCGCGTGTTGTGAAAATTTGTATGAAAAGGAATTTTTTTTAACTAGCCGTGTCGATGCCGCGACGCGGATAACATTTATCTTACACATAGAGATCGCAGTTTGTACGATGGGAAAAAAAGCACAAAAGAAAACCAATCCTCGATGGAAGAGATGCGACACTGTTCTCGTTTCTGTTGGCGCCGTTTCGAAGCTTTCAATATTTTTTTCTCACGAATTTCGGAGCCATTTTTTTAAGTCTCTTATGCCAAAAAAAAATCGACCTAATTTCATCGATTTTTATACTCAATCTACGCGCCATTTTGAACACCGGCCAAATATTCATTGTACTTTTTTTCCTGCGCCTGTTGGAGCTTTTGCAGTTTCTTCAATTGTCCTTTGCTAACCTCTTTTCCATCACGATCGTGCGTCGGTAGTCCGGTTTCGTCGAAAAGCGAATACTTATCAGTTTCCGTTCGGAACATTTCGTTGGGAGGAATTTTTCTGAGAGCCTCTTTCGCTGCGGCCGCGGCAGCAGCTTCAATTTTCTTCTTCTCCTTCTCAGCGGCTTTTGCTCCTTCGAGTTTCTTCTTTGCCTCGAGCTCTTTAATTAACTCCTCGCGATTAACCAACTTAACTTTGCAACATTCGCCATCGTCGTCCTCGAGACGCACTCCGACGTTCGGTAATACTTCATCACGCAACCTGTCGCACTCGCGAAGAATTTCCGTGGCTTTCAGTGTCTTCGCGTGGCTGCGTACCTTCTCGCGGAAATCTCCAAGAATCGTCAGATACGGCATTATCGTTTCCTCAACCTGTCGACAATGAAAAAACGTTGCGGCTAAATTCTATTCACACAATAGTATTTCCTGTTCTTTGATAATCAAATATGTATTCGTTGAACTGAAGAAAAAGAAAAAAAAAAAAAAAAAAAAAAAAAAAAAAACAATTAACAAAATGTTTGTTTTTCGATACAATTTTTTAAAATACCTGATTAAATTCGATAAAAAATGTTTTCCCAATCGGGTGAATAACTGCAAATAATTACATTTGTTCCAATCGATTCGCTGTCGATAGGAAATCCGATACCGTCGTGCGGCGACGTTATCGCACCGAAGACTACAAACATTTGGGTGATGTAAGCCGCAACATCGCGCAGTAATAACGTATTCGGGCTCTTGTTTTCCTTCGTGTAAACGTTGCACTGACCTACGAGATCTCTTATCGCGTCCAACGCGCTTCTCGTGTCAATATTGTCTGCAAGATTAATGAAGAAATTTATTCGATTACCACGGAATGTAAATAGTGATTCAAAAGCAGGCGACAAAGCAGTAGCCGGCGAAGCTTGTAAAACCGATAATAGTATCTCAATTAATTCGAATTCATTGACTTTACATACCGCAGAGCGCCTTATGCACCGACTCTTTGGCGGCGTAGAATTTTTTATTGAGTTCCAATTCATCGTCACTCCATTTACTGAAAGTCTGGAGCTTCGTACCGGTGCCCAACGAGCGAATTCTGCATTTTACGTTTAGGAAGAATTCCTGTGAGAAAAAAGAAACAAATAAACATGAGCATTTGTATCTCGAAATGCAAGAATAAAAATAATAAAAATAGCTAAGAAAAGTGAACGGCAATTATATACTTACATTGAGGAATTTTTCATACTGAACCGCCATATCCATAGTATTGTCGCTGTAATCGAGTGTGTCTTTCCAAGAATGAAGAAGGAATGCGAGTCTCAATTGTCTTGCCGTATGTTTTTTCAGAGCGTCTTGAATCGTAATGAAATTCTTGAGAGACTTCGACATTTTGCATCCCGCTATCGTGAGATGTCCCGAATGTAGGAAATATCTGACCCAATGAGAGTTACCGAAGTACGCTTCGGCCTGCGCGAGTTCGTTGTCGTGATGGGGAAACTTGAGATCAACACCACCGGTGTGAATGTCGAGACTCTCGCCGCATATAGCCGATGCCATTACCGAGCACTCGATGTGCCAACCGGGACGTCCCTTTCCCCAAGGACTCTCCCACGATGGTTCGCCCGCTTTCGATGATTTCCAGAGGGCGAAATCTGTCGTGGACTTCTTCTCCGATAAACGCTCTTCCGATACGGATAGATCACCTGAAAATAGTCGATTTCCGACAAAATAGTCAGGAAAAGCTATATGACAATTCTTCGAGATCGTTAATTACTAATTACGATGTTTAGTTTAATATAACGAGTGGAACGAAAAGAATGGAAAATATTACCCTCCCCATCCTGTAAACTCGACGCGTCGCCATAAGCTTCCGGTACCAATTTGGCGTAATAATGCTTATCCCGTTTATCGAAACCGCCGACGTCGAAATAAACCGAACCGTTGCTCTCGTAAGCCAAACTATTGGCGACAATTTTTTCTATGTACGCTATTATTTCCGGAACGTATTCACTGACTCGCGTTAGAACATTTGGCCTTAAAACCTTCGAGATGAAAGAACAACAAAAACATTGTTAAATTAATTTATCTTCGGATGTAACGTGTTAAGTATTCGAGAAAATTCAAAAATTTTCATTACGTTCAACGCGTCCATATCTTTGTGATACTCGGATTCCCAGTGTTGCGATAATTTGTTGAAAATTGCATTTTCCGTAACACTCGCGCCGTGATTTTTGTCCAACCACTCTGATAATGGATCGCGCGCTTCTTTCAGTAGATTCTGAAAAAAAAAAAATTTTTTTTGTTCGCTGCATAAAAACGGGTGATAATTGCAACGCCATTGAAAAATATTTGAAAACCCTTACCTTTTGATACTGCAGTGTCTCCTCCTCGTTTTTCGCCGCAACGGATTTCTGCAATGCTTCGACGGCGAGATTTACCCTCAACAGCATTTTTTCCAACATACATTTTTTGTCGCTATCCGTTGTTGTTTTCACTGTCTCTTGGAACGTCGACATGACGTTTTTCGCATCTTCCAACACAGCGTCGAGATCTCTATTTTCCTCCAAGTATTTCTCGTACAAATAATTTTGTCGCGCCCTCTTTATAATTTTGTCGTCTATATCCGTTATATTCATAACGTATAGAACATCGTATCCAAAATAGTCGGATAATATTCTTCTCAAAATGTCAAACGATATGTAAGATCTGTGAAATTTGAAAAAAGAAAAAAAAATCCACAATTTGATTAATAGAAAAAAAATCTTTGTGTAAAAATATAATTTTTTTTTTACCTTGCGTGTCCCATATGAGAGGCGTCGTACACAGTCGGTCCGCAACTGTACCAAAGCACTCGGTTTCCATGTTGCGGAACAAATTCTTCCTTCTGACGAGTCAAACTGTTGTAGAGCTTCAGAACGGTATTACCGTCGCGCGTCGGCGGACTCCATGCTGGTTGGCTTCTCTTCGACATTTTCCCTCCTACGCAAAATAAAACACGCGATATTTTTACCGGTCATTGTCTCTGTGTTAAGACTGATTATTGCACCGTTTTCGGATTTTTCACGAAAGATCAAAATTCGTAAAAAAAAGAAGGAATTAACGAGAGAAATAAAAGAATATTATACGGAAAATGATAGCAAGAAAATAAATATATGTTCTTGAAATGCACTTAAAAAGAGGAAATTCCAGAGAACACGGGGGTTACGGGTAATTCCAACATTACTTCGCGTGAGTCAGATTGTCGTTTGAAAAAAGTTATTGACGCTATTGCAAGTAAATGAGTTTTTTTTCGAAGCATTCCGACCGAAGATTGTATGACATTCGGATGAACTTATAAAAATATAAAATGTGTTTTAATGTGAAACATACGGCATACGCGGCGATACGGCACTTTTCTGCAGCACAGGTGCTTTGCTCCAATTAAGGTGACGTTATGTCTTACAAATCTTGCACACACGCTGGCGAGCCGTTACGCCTTACACTGAATTTAGCTACGAACCGTCAATCCCACGCACGCCAACATCGTTATGCATACAGAAGAAAAGTGAATATACTTATCCCATAATAGGAGTCGAGAACACATTGGACAATTCCGAAGCTTCGAAAAAAAAGTATTCGAAAGATTAATCTTCAATAATGGTTTTTGTCAAATACTTTCGTTCGTATTTCTTTCAACAATAGTCGGCTATTATCGCGATCATTGTTAAGACATGTTGGACACGTTTTTTCATTATTTTTCATCCTCGTGTCTTGTTAGGTATCACCAATTTTCTCAATTTATTTGAATTTATTCACCGCCTAAGTAGTTATGTGATTATTATTTAGCCATTCACGACATGTGATTATTGCCAAACACCAAACTCCAAGCTTTTTAATCTAGTTTTATGGCGAAATTCTTGTAGAGCCCATATATTCAAGTACTTACAACACAATTGGTTGTCCGCTAGTAAGCTTCAAGTTCACTAGCCTTCGCGCGCATTAATTCCGATGATGCGGTGAAAACTCGGCATTCGAGTATAATGCTGTCTCGATAGTCAGCAACGATATACATGTCCCTCGCGGTAAAGTCAACTCGGTGGTAACGTAACTGTGTGATGATCGCGGTTGTGTTTGACAATAATCTCCGGCATCGAATCTACAAGTTGGTTATTTACAATGGAATGTATAGTGGCGAGCGTCGATCATATGAGATTTGATATTGAAATAGCGTTGGACGAACAGTATGGAGCACTATCGTTACCTTTCACAGGCATGGACAGTGAGTAAAAATTTAATTACAATATACAAATATTATAGGTTATCTTTCGTACCTCATCATTTTTAATATGTATCCCATAATCGCCGTTACAAATCACGATAAATTCGTCAAAAACAAATTCTATGCATTCCATTTCCCGCGACAATATTCGATCGTAAATTTATTAACATATATATATTTTTTTTTCAGAATCTATCGCCGCTGTATGTCAATTTTATCCAAGAGGAACGTGCACCAAGGGTGCATCGTGCCCTTTCAGACACGTGCGAGGGGACAGAACTATCGTGTGTAAACATTGGTTACGAGGACTTTGTAAAAAGGGCGATCAGTGCGAATTTCTTCACGAATACGACATGACTAAAATGCCTGAATGTTATTTCTACTCGCGATTCAGTAAGTAAAGTTCATTTGTTGCATCCAATAAAATTTGCAGTTTTTTTTTCGTTTATTATTATAAACACGAAAAAAAAAAAAAAAAAAAAAAAATTGATTATATTTTTTTTTTTTTTTTACAAATTTCAGACGCCTGCCACAATAAGGAATGTCCATTCCTGCACATCGATCCCGAAACTAAAGTAAGAGATTGTCCGTGGTACGATCGCGGATTTTGTAGACACGGACCTCTATGCAGACATCGACACGTGCGAAGAGTATTGTGTATGGCGTACCTTGCAGGATTTTGTCCCGATGGACCTACCTGTAAATTTATGCAGTAAGTATCGAAATCTTACGAAATCCTAGTTTCCCCATAAGAATCGACTTAAATCGGTATAAAAATGGTAAAAAAACAAAAACTAAAAAGTTAATTACAGTTTTTACAATCGATCGCGCAAAACAGCAAATCAAAAGATTATCGATAATTTTTGCCACGTCGATTATCGACATTATTTCGCGCTTTCAAAATATATACACCTATTATATACGATTTACGATTTTTTTTCAACGTTACAGTCCGAGATTCGAGTTGCCGGCTGTACAGGACATGCAACCAAAGGAGGGAAAAAAAGTGATGATAACGTGTCACTTTTGCGGCGAAGGTGGTCACAAAGCCATATATTGTAATAAATTACCGTCCGACGTGCGTGAAGCTCAAGTGCGACAAGAACAAGAAGGTGGCGGTTCGCACGCCTCTCACTATCATCATATGAATATGCATAACGGTCCGCCGCCTCGAGGTCCTCAAAAACCACTTGAGGAAGTAACCTGTTACAAGTGCGGAACGAAGGGCCATTACGCGAACAAATGTCCGAAAGGTCACTTAGCGTTTCTCAGTCACGCGGGTGGTGGAAGCGGTGGGGCGAGCGGCGGAGCGCAAAATCCCGGATACAGAAGATGAGTTCTTTCGTTTGTTTCGACAATAAGGCGAGACACGATTCTTGTATGTTAACATTTTTACTTTATTTTTCTCTTAAGCAAATAAAAAAAAAAAAAAAATGAAACAAAAAAATTAATAATTTTACAACTTTCGTTTGTATGTTTAATTAATTGTTCGACTGGCATTAATTTTCTTGTCCGCAATTTCGTCGTCGACGATCGGTTACACGCGCGTTGAGCTAAATAGATCGAAGAATTGCGTTGCTAACAATACGCGTTACGTCGAGCAACGCGGTTCCGCAAATATTTCGATTGTTTTTTTCTTTATTTTTTGCGACGTAAATAAAATATGGGTAGCGGATACTTCCGTAATACAAATATCTCTCAATATCGAGAGAATATATCGGAAGTATCGCTAAAATCTCATAAAAATTAACAGTCAATACTCTTCTTCTAAAACAAATGATTCAATACCGCCTAATGGTATTATTATGCCTGATAAATGATTAAAAATTTAATAATGGAAGTTGAAAGTGATGTTTGATGAATGCAAAGTGAATTTGAGATATTCGACACACGTTTCTTCATTTTACGGTAAAATTGGGACTTTTTGTTGTTTTCTCTCTCTCTCTCTCTCTCTCTCTCTCTCTCTCTCTCTCTCTCTCTCTCTCTTTCCGTCTTCTGCCTCGAGACTAATGACTAATGATACTGATAGGTCTGATACGCGTTTCTGGCAATGATTTAAAAAATCTTATTAAATTACGAAGCGTGCGAGTTGTATGCAACGTCTAAATGTCGAATGTGATTTTTTTACGAATAATATTGGAATCGGTGCTTTAGATGCGATAAATTTAAAGCAAAGATTTCAAAAGGCTATCCTCTGAATTGGGCGGCGGGAGGACTAGCGTGTGCCTCATGGAAAAATATGTTTCGATGAATAAATTACGTATCCATACATACATACATAGAATGTGAATTATGGTATCATCGGCTTACGATATTCGTTGACAACTACCGTTATTAGTGATATCGTTTGTTAAGTATCGTTAGAATTGCACGCTTTACGTTTAAGTACTGAAAGTAAAACGTCGAAGTTTAATAATAATCGTTATTCGTATCAGTTTGTCTAAAAAATCCTTTGCTGCTTTGTTTGCTTTTTTGTTGTTGTTATTTTCTTTTTTCATCTCGGATTATCCTGATAAAATTCTCCAGGCAGTAAGATCGATCAATTAATCAACAACTATAGACTAAGGACAATTCTGCATGAATTATTCATCGATTATCATTACCGAGCATTCGTTCAGTAGTTTCGCGGCCATCATGTCGCGTCGTTTTCGATAACCTCGACGTAATTAGCTGGAAAAAGTCCGTATGTTCCATCGGGTCCGAGTCCTTGCCACCAGCCTTCGTCGATAGCATCGATGTGAGTAATAATGTCGCCGGGATCGAAGGTGATCTCCGTGTCGTCGGCAGCTTGATAGTCGTACAGCGCTCGTGCTTTCATTCCTTCGTTGTTCGGATCGAAGTATAGATACGGCTCGCTGCTCAATTGATTGTATAGTTCGGTCTCTGCGTTATTCAAACTTTCATCGGTTACTTGTTCCGCTTCTGTTACGATCTTCGATTTTATCTCAGGTTCTTCTTTCTCCGGCAGCGCTGCCTCAGCTTCCACCGGCGGCGGAGCATTTATTGGCGCAGCAACGATTGCCGGTGCGGCTACACTTATCGGTTCCACGGGTTTCACCATTTCCACCGGTGCGATCTTCATCACTGGCGTTTCCTTTTGCTGACTCTCCTCCAACGCTTTCTCCGCGTTTCTCACCGGACCATCTTTCGCTTGGATTCTCTGATGATGAACGGGCTGCAAGTTTTGTCTCATCTGTCCGGCCGATGTATTTTGCTCGAACACCGCCCGCGCGTTTATCGTTCGTTGAGCTATCAATTGCTGGGCTTCGTTACTTCGCTGTCGGCGCAATTCGTCACTTCGCGATTTATGTTCGTCGTCCGAATCGCTACTGTTCTGATGTGCTATTATCTGCTGATTTCGCAAATTCTTTATCTCCTGGGCGCGTTGCTCCGATTTTCTCTCCACTGGCGCTACTTTTTCCGTCGTAGTTATCTGTGGGAATTAACGAATCGCGTTCAAGAATATCCATTTCTTTTTTTTTTTTTTTCCCGTATAAACGTACCTGTAACTCTCGAAGTTTGCTCGCCTGTTCCTCTCGTGATCTCGTTTCCAACTCAAGTCTGTGACGATCTTTTTCCAAACGGAGACGATCCTGTTCCACGCGCTGCTTCTCCTCGATTTCTTCACGCTGCCAAAATCTATCGCGCTCCGTCGCATTTATTTCTTGTTCGGGTATTACACTAAAAAAAAAGTCCATTGCTACTTTGACTCGTTTCCTTACGTTTTACGTAAATGCCGCGGCAGTTTTTTTTGTTTCTTTTCGTCATAAGGATATAGAATTAGACGAGAAACACGCGGACGTTTCACGCAGTTAATAAAACGCATAAATACGGAGAAACTTGGTGAAAACACGTTTCAATTAACGGTATATACAGCTACGACTAGAGTCGTAGCTGTGAAACTCCCGCGAGTCTCATTGACGCCGCAAAATTGAGGACACGAATGTGCATTAATTTCAGTGGCATCTTACCGGCGATAGGTCGTCCCAACGGGTCCCGAATTGCCCCCGTTTTCGCCGCGCGGTTCATTGAACTTGTAAGAGGATCCAGTAGCGCGCGCCAATTTTTCCATTATCAATTCAACCTCCACGTCCTCCTCGGAACGCGCGTTAACAGTTATGTGAGCGCCTTTCAGTAATTTTTCAATATCTCTTATGTGATTGGCGCAAGTTCCCTTTCTCACTATCGGCGCGCCTTCTCCTTGCTGATATATATAAGAAAAAACAAAAAATCGTGAATGAGAAACAAATGATTTTCCAAAAATTTTTGAAAATTTAAGTATCGGATATTTTGTAGAATGCCGAGAGCTCAACTTACCCAATTGATGAGAACGCATTTCGGCAAACTGGTCTTTGTATCGATGACTCTACAAAAGGCGTACATAATGTTACCGCCGTTGAGTTCGTCGATCATTTCTTCCAATCCTCCTGTACCCGTCCCCACAACTTTAAGATTATTCGTTTGGCCCTCATAACCGAAGACAGCCCTGCGAAATAAATCGTTTGCGGCAATGAAGCTTCAAAGACGAAAAATCGTGCATGCGACGAATGGCGTTTGATAATTTTTTGTTTACTCTAAAACTCGCGACGAAATAACGTTCGGTAACGTTGAATATACAGATTAATAACAATTACGCATTGGTATAGAAAGACAGCTTGGTGTCCGACGAGGTTTCGATTACTTCGGGAGAATTGATATCGCGATAATAGAGAGATAAATGGTCTATCGATGGAATGTATGTTGAGAAAAATTGACAATTTCACTCACCAATTGACGGACGATTTGTCGTCGACGACGCCGTGCCAAGCGGCAACGAGAGACTCCTTGTTCTTCGTCAAGTTAACCGACATTGTTATCTAACGCGCCGAAATAATATTTTACAAAACATATGATGTTTAATTGTTGAAAATCAAAAATACATCGTCGAACTTGAGATCTATCGGCTTTTCGTGTGTATGTGTGTTTGTGTGTGTGCGTGTGATAGGCGTTATCAGCGCGACTGTAGAATTTGCGGTGAGAGGCCGACACCGTGGTGAACTTGGCTGCGAATTGATTTGTACAGAAAATGTACCAACGAAAGAAAACAAAATATAGCTACACATACGTTTTCGGATTTCTAGGGAATTTATCAGCTGATTTAATCGTACATAATTTTCGGTCGCAGTCTCACGTGTACGACACGCGACGAAGTAAACGGTGTTTTTGTTAAAAATTAATCGTCAAATTGAGGTGTTCGTATTCGCCAAAAAGTAATATCACGCGAATAACAATGAGCGACGAGGAAACACTGATAGACGGCGACAAAGACAGGGTTTGTTGTCATGTTCTATTGATTTATTTTTCGTATATTACACTACCATCGGACAAATTTGGTTATGAAGCTAACTTAGCGCACGAGAGAAACATTGATTATAAGCGTTTTGTAAAATTATACATTTGTCCGTTTCAGAGCGAAATACGCGCCGAGTTGTCGCAAATGAGTTTTGAGGATTTGCAAAAATTAAAAGAAAAATTGGGATCGAAAGTTTACAATGAGGCAATGTTTGGTACTAAGAGGGTAAAGAAGGTGGAGTACAAGCGGGAGAACAAGAACAGACCTCGGGAAATGTCTTCGAAAAAACCTGTTTCGCGATTCCGCGAAGTTGTGTCGGTAAAGAAGAGCGTACCGCGCGATCCCAGATTCGACAGTCTGTGCGGTACTTTCAACGAAAAAGCTTTTAAAAACGCTTACAGTTTCGTGAGTAAACTTAAAGAAAGAGATCTCGGAGCTTTGAAAGAACAGCTTAAGGGTGCCGAAGATCCAAAAGAAATAAAGAAGATCAAGTATCTCATACAAAGGATAGAGAATCAGTTGAGAGAGGAATCTAAGCACAAAGAACGCAAAGAAAGGGAACAAGAAGAGAAACAGGAAATAGTCGGAGCGATAAAACGTGGAGAAAAACCGGCGTTCAAAAAGAAATGTGAGTCGAAAATTTACATACTTGTCGTTAATAGTCGTCTGAATAACTACCATTTTGTTGCAGCTGAGAAAAAGATTTTGGATTTGGTATCCCAATACGAAGACCTGAAGAATTCTGGAAAACTTAAGAAACACATACAGAGGCTACGAAAGAAGAATACAAGCAAAGATAGAATGAAATTTTCTAATATGGATACGTAATTCAATTAATTTATGTATATTTCGATATTTTCGAGTTTTTGTCATAGCATAAAAAAAAAATTATATTTCTTAATGTAAATAATCATCGTTGTTTTTTTTATTAATAAAAATGTGAATAAGAAACAATTTTTCATTTAAATATCCTCTGCCAAATTTAATCCGATTCAATTTACAAGATTCATAGCATTTATCGTAAGAAAAGCGGTTTTTTCGCGCTTCGATAATCTTACTTTACCGTCTTCGGGATTAATTGAGGACGTGAAAAGGTAAAATTTGAAACGATAGTCTTATTAATTATGTATTTTTTATTTAACATCAAAAGTAATGACACTTGGGTTGGACAATGTCTCTCGTTTCCTCCTTAATGTATTTATGTGTGAAAACAGAACTTATCGAATAATCATATGAAAGAAATCGTCAATCAGAAGGTATTATAGATAGGTGGATAGAGCTGTGTGCACGTGTTTACTTGGTGTATGTGTGTTATATCGGCGTGTATAGTGTTTATCGGTTTTTCTTTGTTTTTTTTTTTTTTTTTAACGTGTGTGTTTTTGTGTGTTTTATGCGGGCGCGTGCGCTCTCGTGTGTGACGGTGGTGTGTACATGTGGCGCTGAACAAAAAACTTTTAAAGGGCAAAGGACCCGCGTATCAAAGGCGTCCCCATCGAGCGGATCGCCCTTGTGGGTCCCCAGTCACGCACGATCTGTATGTCCGTCTTCTATTATTTAAAATATGTACAATATTAATAAAACATTATTCAATTTTTATTTTAATCATTCAATGATTCTGTCGCGTGTGGCGGACCGAGCAGGTGCGACGTTCCCCCTAATTATATAATCTCTTATCGTGACACCATAGAGCTTCATAGTTTTTTATTGTTGTTTTTTTATAACGCGTGCACCTCCATGCGTGCGTGCATACGTGCCGGTCGTATCCGGAGCTTTGCGCGAAAACGGCGTGTAATTTTTATTTACTTTGTTAATGCTTTTTTTTTTCATCCGTTATCCTTGCTTTGCGCTGCTTTTTTTTTTTTTCTCTCTTCGTTAATATATTCCGTTTACTCGTCGAGAAGAAGTACTTACGCGCGCTTCGAAACGCGACAGGACTCGATTGGCTATTTCGTTCATTCGTCTTCGCGAATACAAAACGGAGCGATCGCAGCGGCGTTTTTACGTATCGCGGGCGACTTTGATATCAACGATACGACATTAAAACCGAAAACAAGGAAACCGCGAAGCAAAAGATAATTATTACATTGAAACAAAGCGTCGCGATAACAAACTACGGATCTTATTTTCATTTTGTTTTCTATTTAAAATTTTCTTTCGCTATGTAATTCAAGTGAAAAGTGGGACGTAACGCGACGCGTCTTGGACGCCTTTCGTCGAGCCGATGATAAGTCGGGCCCGATCTTGGGCGATCGCGCGACGCTCGTCTTTGCGACAACGACGAATCTTCTTGATGAGATTCACCGTAACGCAAGGACGACGCGGAGTGCGTCGCGTCCCAGCTCAGCCCGCCGCAGATCGTGGTCTTAGACCGAAATCTCCCTACACCTTTATTTTTATTTTTATTTATTTTTTTTTCTTTGCATACTTCTGCTTCATTTTTTTTTTTCTTTTTTTCTTTTGCTTATACGTACTTTGTTTTTTTTTTTTTGTTTTTTCTTCAACAACACGATCTAAACTAACCATATATAATAATTACATCTAATAATATCTTATTGTAACATGTATTATATTATCATAATTATTATTATTATATTATCGTTAATATTTAAATTATTAGCCTAAAGTGTGAGGCGGCGCACGACGGCAAAGCATTTTTTTGGGCTCCTACGCCCCCCGGCACGGAACACCCTGTCGACAACCGCGGAACCCTCCTTGTTTCGTGTTTATCTTATTTTTTTTTTCGTTAACATCATTCACGCGCGGTTTTTATTCGCATTTACAGACAAAAAAAATACATCAATTTTTCGTTTGCCTTCAAAGTTTTCGCGCACGGAGATACGCGACGATAAGAGCGAAGCGAAAGATTGTTGGACACTCGAAGAACCGTGGAAACTGCTGCTCGCGATGTTTACCTTTTCATTTTTTTGTATTTGATAATGTTACGTACCTATACCGTAATTCCTAACCTCTGCCCCGTCCCTTCCATCGTCGCCGTTCTCGATACGATACGATAGGCGGCGATTAATTATGACGGCACCTCACCCCTCGGCGGAAAGTTCGCACAGCCCCTCGCGAGCGAGTAACAGAAAATATCGGAAGAGCTGAGGAGTCCGCGCTATTCCTGGCGTTCAGGGAGAACGGTGACGGAAGAACGTGTGTAAATGTGTATGTATGCGTGTTTCTGTGTTTAATGAGAATTTTGTATCTCGTCTGACTGCATTATGTATCTCGTATTATTTTTCGCCATTTTTTTTTTTTTTTTTTTTTTTTTTCGATAATCGTGTTATTGTTTTACATGAGTCTTGGGATTATTACGAGTGATAAGAGAGAGAGTGTGCGTGTGGACGCGTGTACGTCACCTCAAGAACACCTCAAATATGAACACTTTGGGCATTTATTTGGGACTTAGCTGCCGGGCGATAATCGTGTCTATCATTTCATTTTTGTTTTTTTTTTATCTCATCGCTTTTTCGTCTATACGATTGTGTAAGGTATATGCGAACGGTTAATGTCTCAATCTCGTGTTTTCGTATACGATCTAAGATCAAAACCCGGCTACCGAGAGTCGCGTGTGGCAGGCCTTTAAGTCACTTTTTTGTTGTTGTTGTTGCAAGGAGCGCGCTAGACGATTTTTTATTTTTTTTTTTTTCGGATACCGTCGGGCTGAGAACAGGGCGTTCGGCGTTCCGGGGTAATGATTTAAAGCGAGCTGTCCCGCTGGCGTTAAATCTATGAAAAAACTAAGAGAATGAATGTTTTGTTTACCTTTATTTTAGTTTTCAACCTACTTTACTGGTTTTTTTTTTATTTTTTCTTTTTTTTTTTTCATCGTTCGCCATCTATCTCTCGTTTTCATCACCTACCGCTACGTTCTTCATCTTCGATCTTTTTTTGTTTTTTTTTTTTTTTCAATTTTAATTCCGCTTTTCTCTATACTGTACCGTACCACCCCGCCACTCACTTATCTCCGGTTTTTTCATTCGCTGAACAATAATTCATCATTACCCTCGTTTGCATAATCATTTTATAATTCTTTACCCGCCCGTTTCTGTGAACATTAACCGAGTGGCAACTCAGGGCGTATTATTCATCGTTTGATCGATAACATCCTCATTATTTTTTCTGGGTAACGGTCCACCGTACTTCCGGGTCCTCGTCCCCATTCTCGCGATCATTCCTCCCCCCCCCCCCCCCCCTCCTACCCTTCGATCTTGCTTCCACTCAAATTGCATAATTAAATAACGTGTTCTTAATTTAAAACCTCGTTAGCTGTTAATGATTTAATCGCTAATATTTATACTATTCATCGCCTTTACATCTCGTACCCCACGTAACACACGAATCTTAACAGTTTTTTTTTTTTTTTTTCATTCTTTCTTTTAATTCTCTCGTGATATTTTTTTCTTTCTCTCTAAACTCGTTCTTCGTTTGTTTTGTTTATTTACTCTGTTATTTTTCTTTTTTTTTCTTTGTTATAATCGTTTCTCTCGTTTAATTCTCACGAAATTATCTAACGATTCTTTAAATCACCAGCTTCACGATCTATCAACAATCTCATCGAAGAATCAACTACAGAATATACGCGATGCGATGCCTGATCGTAGCTAATCGGATAAGACTCGAACCGAATGATATTATTTTCCTTTAATAATAATTGAATACGCGCAATTTTTGTTTCTCTCCCTTTTTTTTTTAGTTCGTTTTACTTCTTTGCTCCAAGCAGGGCGTGCCAATCTAACGTACTGATTTTTTTTCGTTCGCTCAATGCTCTTCGTCGTACACGTTTTTTTCTTCATTATCACTCGTTGAATTAATCGTTATTTAATAGATTCTCTATGAAGATTCTTGGTGTCACGAGACGTCTATATGTACTCGAGCTTCGCTCATCGCCCTCTCGTACTTTTCTTTCTTTTTTTGTTTCAGCGATTAACCATTATTTAGTTTTACTTATTATCCTGTTTCCTTCTTTTAAACTATGGCGTGCCGATTCTAGCGTAAGTGGTTGGTTGCTTTTTTTTTGTTTTCCATTTTCGTTTTTTTTTTTTTTTTTTCATTGTTCATTTATTTTATTTTATTTTCATCTTCGTGAATCGCTAATTAACAGATGTCTATGGAGTTTTTTTTTCCCGGTATCACAAGACGTCTAGGATTATTCGCAACTAGCCTCACCGTTCCGCAGTTGTCGCGCGCGCGCTCTCTAATTTCTCTCATCTCGTCAGCCATATATTCGCGTGAATCAGTTTTTTCTTTATTTTGTTTTTGTTGGTTTTTTTGTTTTTTTTTTTTCCTTTTTTTGTAGTTTTTCTTAATGTTTTTTTTTTGTTTTCTTTTTTTTTTTTTAGTTTATTTATTTTATTTTTTTTTCGTAACGTAACTTCGATTTATTATCGTGAAATCTATTCTCCTAGACTATAATGCTGGAACATGCCGCCTCTAGCTCTCGCGTTACGAAAAAAAACCGATGGCATATTTTTAATATACCGATGCACGCTCGTCCGCCCACGATCGGTCCACCAGTCTCTCACCTCGCGATATCGTTATCCCGTATATCCCGGCAATAATTTGTTCGTTTTTTTCTTTATTTTTGTTTGTTTAAATTTTTTTTTTTTTTCGTTAACCATCTATACCTTTAGGCCCGTCTTTCGCCCGACTTTCTCCGTATCGATTCTATTTGGATCAATAATCACTCGTCGTCGCACTTTTTAGCCGTCTCGCGATCCGTATCAATCTCGAAGCCACAACTCTCGCTCTCTCTCTCTCTCTCTCTCTCTTTCTCTCTTTTTTGGGACAAATTCTTCATCGCAACCCACTCATAAACACGATAAACGTTCGACTGTCGATTAAAGGGCAGTGACTCTTTCCCCACTTATCCGCTTTTTATATATTTATTCGTCTTCGACTCGGCGAATTTTTCGCACAACAAGGAAGCCGCTAACGTCCACATCGTGGCCGTTGTATGTTGCAACTTCGGTGGGTTGGTTTGTTGATCGATTATTAGTTGTTCTTATTTTTTTTTAATGCATCTTTTGTTGTTTTTGCGGAGCGTGTGCCGGGAGAGGAATTAGAGTATTGGTAATGAATATCGGGCGTTCCGTCCGTTCTCCGGGGGCACCTTCGAGAGCAGTTTTTGATCGGTCGACGCGACGCCGTAAAGACTTTATCTGTATCTTGAGTTTTTTTTTGTTGTTTTTTTTCTCGCCGTTAACGACCGCGTACCGATCCGGGCGCACCGGCTTCCGAACGACGCTGAAGAACCCGATGATTACGCGCAGTCCTGTGATGATGGTTTTTATGATGGTCGTCGACGACCTCGTCTCGATTTTTTTTTCCCTAATTTCTTCACTTTGTATTGGTTTTTTTTTTTTATACGCTCCTTTATTTACCTCTCGTCTTCGTCATCGTCGTCGTGGTAGTCGTCGTTGCGATCGATGCAATAAACCTAAAGCAATGCTTGCGACTCCTCTAACGGCGTTTATCTTCATCTACTACAGCCTTCATCATCGCGACAGTACGGATAGATCCAGTAGCACGCCCCGTGTAAAATGTGTATATGTGAGTGGATTATACTTCTTTTCGTGTGTTTTCCGCTTGGGTATGCAGCATATCTCTCGCTTCTTCCTGTTCTTGTTGTTGTTGTAGTTGTTGTTGCTGGTATTATTATTATTTTTGTTGTTGTTGTTTTTTTGTTTGTTTGTTTAATCTGTACGTGTTGTGTTTAATAGTAAGTTTCTTGCTCGAGCCAACCACCGGGATTTCGGCGGAGGTAGAATCGTCGAATCTCGTCGTAGACGAAAATTGCGATCATGAACGGAATAGCTGGTAACCACCAGACGAATCTGTAAATTACCAATGCAATTATAGGCAAACATAAATTAGACGAAAAGAAAAAAAAATTATGTAAATTAGTTGGCAAAATGTTGATTTTTCAGAACGAACAATCGCATCACCGTAGAATGTTTTTAATGATTTTCCCTTTATAAGATGTCTAAACTATAGACCATCGAAAAATATCGAGTTATCGTGTTTCATTTTTTATTTTTTTGTTTTTAGAAGTATTTTATTCGTTTACTCACTTGAGAGGGTACATACGAAGACCCTTATCCATGCCGGGCGTGTAACTTAGGAAAGCAGCGAGGGCGGTTTCAAATATGATACCGAAATTGAGAGCCCAATTTCTCATTCCTTGATGAACGATTGAATTACGACGTGTTTTGCATACAATCAAATCGGCCCACTGGACGATTACGATCGACACGAAGAACGCGGTGTGGCAGGTAAATTCCAGCGATTTACGGTCCCTGTATGTCTGTTGGAAGATTGAAAAAGAAGAAAACATAAATTAAACTTAAATAACAATCGATTTTTTGAGATTTACTTATATCGATAAGTACGGAAGATTCGATCTCTTACCCATTCCTGGCCGTAGCTGTCGGTGAGATCGTTGATAGCCTTGGAATCCCATTGCTTTCGGATACCGAAAAGATACAAAGGAAGGAAACCATTCTCAGCCATGATAACGAAGTAGACGAAGAAACCGGCGGCTGCTTGGATCATACCGATCTGTCCGTACGCCATCGAGATAAGCCTGAAGATAGGATAAAGAAAAAACGCGCGCGTTAGTCGGATCTTGAAATACGTCGAATCCTAGCATTTCTAATGTATACTCGTCAAACACAGTCGATAGACCTGTGATACGTTTTTCGATGTTTTAATCGATATCTCGAAAGAATCTCTCGATTACGAGATTAAAAAAAAAATTTTACGAAATTGTATTTCGCGAATTTAGATCGAAATCCGTCAGGTCTATCGTCAGTGCGGCAACTACTCAGGCGTTTTTCTCGCGTATTATTTTCAGTCGGATTGGACCTCTGCCAAAGGTGTGTACTCGTTATTAGCAACTATATAGCCTATCGTTTTTGTTGTTAGTTCGAAAGCAAAGGACAACAGGTTTAGATCAAAATGCGGTTACTTACCGAACCGAACGGCGATGACTAGCGCGCGCTTTTCTTCAATACATGCCACACCGACGGACACACAATGCGATCGAGTCTCACGGCGCTTATTTCGTTTTTCTTTCCCTTAATTTCGCGTTTTCTTTTTTTCTTTTTTTCTTTTTTTCTTTCTTTTCGTTTCGTTCGTTTTGGCGATTGCAAATTCTCGATGTACTGATAAATGGTTCATCGCTATAGACGACGAAAGTCGAACCGTGAGACCCCTCGCGAACAGACACCGATGCGGAAGTTTAACACGAAAGTATAAGGTGCAACTGTTTCGTGCGTTTGAGATGGAATATGATTTTTTTTCTGTTATTTTGTTCTTTCAAGAAATCTGTTGCAGACTCAAAAGATTTTGAGATCAACGCATGAAAGCTCAGGGACTTGTAGCCGGTGGAACAATTTTGCAAATGTTTTTGCTGAGATGCGAATATTAAAGTGAGAAGATATTGGAAGTGGTGAAAAGCGGTTTTTCAGGATTACGTCGGAGCGCCAATCGCCCGTTGCTACACAGATTACAATTTCAATAATCAGAAAATTCTAACAAATTTTTTTTTTTGATAACAAAAAACATTGATAAATTTAAAATATCAATACGTTTCGAAATTATGAAATAAAAAAACTAAACTGTTCTTTACGAAAAATTTCATAGTTTCGAAGTATATATTAGCGTGGAATGTGAAAAGATTAATTTATGCAAAATTTTCTCGAAGAAAAAGAATCGAATGGTTAAGTATTAGATGCGTAGAAACGAAAGTTTGTCGCTCGTGGAAAAAAGAACAGATCGTTGGAAAGAATAGCGAGAAAGTGTGAGAGTAGCGGAAGTTTTTTTAAAGGTGTACGCAGCGCAGCAATCGAGAAATCATCGGTAGAGACATTTTTTTTTTTTTAGTAGACAGTTGTTTAACACACTTGCATAGGCTGATTATTCATCATGCGTCTCGCTGGACTCGTTATGCCTCTCGGCGAGTCACGTTTTTTTTTTTTTTTTTTTTTTTTTTTTTTACGAACGGTGTTATTGATACATTGTGGCGTGACGAATTCCATCTAAACACTTCATCCAGACTAAAAAAAACTATATATCACTTATTCTTTCTCATATTCCAAAGCGTCGATGCACGGTATCTTTTTTTTTTTTTCTTTTCTTAAGTGCTATTAAAATAGATTCTAATTAGTGAGAAACTAAAGCATTCTCGGCATTCTCAACATCGCAACCCTACTGCAGCAGCGTTCTTCTGTGCTACAAGTGACTAAATCCTAAGTATGAAAGTGTTTTGATGTTAAGGTGACTGTATTATATGTTTTCAATGTTCTGTTTCTTACTAATTTCATTTTTTTTTTTTTTTTTCGTTAATCTATACGTTAAATGTATATTTCGTGTGTGCGTGATATTTTTTTTTCTATGTGCACATGCGTCGCGCGTTGACTCTGTAGTGCAATTAATGCGTTGATAAATGACAGTATTTCTTTTTTTGCAATAATTAGAAATAATTTCGCATAACTGAGGATTAGAACGATCAACGCGCATCAACGCAATGCACATACATATTTGGTATGAGTCGTGCCGTGCGTACTAAAGAGGCCAAACGGACTGAACTAATCGGGACGATTTGAAATTTGAAAGCGATAACACTTTAAACGATTGAGAAATCCGAAAAATTACAGCGGCTTAACTGATATGTTATCAAATTTTTATGTTATTCGTATGTATTACGAAATTTAAGACTTTTAATTTGACATGAGATTTTTGCTCGACTATACGTTCCGCGCTTGAAAAACACGTATAATTGAGAAGAAAGTTGTAAATTTTCGTTATCCGCGAGAGCAAAGGCTGTTGTAGTAATTTGTTTAATGTCGCGAAAAAACGAGTCATCGTTATAGCGACAACGCGACTATGAAAGATTTAGCGCGGTTGACCCTCGATAAACTTTACAAGCCATTATTATGACAAATCTTTTTCCTCCGAAGCAATTTAACGTTCGTAAAGGCGACATTGAAGCATTAAATGTACTCGAGACTATTCATCTCGTGTATCGATAAATACAAATTCTCCTTTACGGTTCTCGGCAAATATATCGAAGGAAAATCGATTTCGTTAAATACGCGAGAGGATAAAAAAAATGTCACATTTTTCGATAATAAGAAAAATTCGCTTTTTCGATTCGATTATTTTTTCGATAAAAAAGAATTTTGGTTTTTCAGTCGTTTGGCCACAAATGTGTGTAATGGGAACGGATTATTTGTACTGAGTATCATAACATGAGTTATCATTGTCTATGATGATAACGGACGGGGAAAGTTTTTTTGGGGTGCAAGAGTTTCGTTACATGTTCGGTGGGTTAATTAGGAGACCCACCTTCGGTTGACTAGATTGTCTCTGTAAGGATCGCGGGGCTGCCGTTTCATAATGTCCGACTCCGGTGCCTCGTAGGCTAGCGAGATGGCCGGCACCTGCCATCCACCCATAATTTAGAAAGTGTGACGAGAAACGACGTAGTACGCCGGTGCGAGCGAATAGAGAGATAGATTATAACAGTAGTAAAAGTATAAACATTTGCATAGGTGTGGGCTGAGGGGCGGGGGGCGGGGGAGTAAGAGAAAGATCAGTCAAAGATCAGCAGCGATAATCGAGACCGATCGTATTTCCCCCGATTGTCCTCGAGCATCAAGAATCAACAACTGTGTACTCGCCAAACCGCAGTATATCAATTATTCAAAATTCCCTTAAAAATACCGGCCGAATAATGCAAAACTTGAGCAAAAACTAATTTTTTTTTTCCTCTTATTAATCGTAAAAAAATCGAAAAACATGCGATTTGACGAGTAAAGAATCGTTCGATCGCGCGCTGCTTGCTGCAAGATCTGAAGCTGCACCACTGCCGGATCGAAAAAATTGATAAATTGATCAAAAAAATAATTACCGTCAATTCGATTTTTTCAAAAAAATTTTTTGGTAATTTTTGGAATTTTTTTTTTTTTACTTTCAAAATGTAATACGTTGATCCAGCAGTGGTCCGTGGGTAGTAAAGAAGATTAGCAATTCTGCAGCAATCCAGTATACTCCGAGACAAGCTGAACACGGACTGCGCACCCATAGGATAGTTTTACCAAATCGTTTTCGATATCAGCATAAGATATAGTTGTGATTAAACCAGAAAGCACCAATTTTTCGTGACGGCGGAATGACAAAATTAGTTGAAAAAGCTGAGTTTCAAGGCTGTTTCAATATTTATGTGAAGAAGAAATAAAATTTATGGTGCGAGGTCGGTGTTTATCCGGTATAGTATAATAGCAAAACTTGAGAATTTCGTCGCAATGCGAAATATCGTTCGTAAATACACGTCGCAGCTCTTTCGTCTCACAATCGCGATCGATTCTCCATCAGAATTCCAAATTGTTATTGTTACTTTCTTTTGTCTTTTTTTTTTTTACGTTATAATGTGCCTTATCGTCTAATGAACGGGCGGCCACCTCGCATCCGTTCCTTATCCGCTACAGTGACTTTCTCATATCACGTGCGAATGACAGTGCCCTTTAAGAAAGTTGCGGACGCAGTAGTGGTAGAAGGCAGCAGCGAAGGCGGCGCATTACAGAGAACCAATACAATATGAGAAGAATTTGATTTGCTTTTTTTTTTTTCTTTTTTCTTTTTTGTTCGATGTTCGATTTTCGTTTCGCTCGTTTTTTTTTTTTTTTGGCTTCATTGATATTATAGTTATAGAAAAAAAGAAAGTATAAAACTGCAAGAGAAAGAATTGATAATTGCCTAAAAGTAATGAAAAGTGCCTTGCGGTGATGAATAAAGTATATGTATAAAGTAATTGGTAGTAATAGTAAGTAGAGACGGCAAAGATTGTAAGGCGGCAGCTGCGACAGTGATTAAAATAGTAACTGTAACAGTATATTAAGTATAATCAATAAGTATTTGGCTGTTGTTGGAGTTGTAGTTGTAGGTAGTTGTTGCACTTGTGATTATCACGAGTAAACAAAATTGTAATCTTTTTTTCTTTTTTTTTTTTTGTTGTTTTTTTTTTTTTCGATAAATCGTTGCTGAATAATATCTAAAACAATATGTAGATTTATACAATATTAGAACATGTATGGGCTAATTTTTCTGTTTACCTAACACTAAATGATCTAACAACGAGAATGACATTGGAACGATAAGTGATCTTTTTTTTTTTTTTTTTTTTTTTTTTCGTTGTCATCGAAATTTAGATATCACCCGATTAAAAAACGACTATTGTCACATTACGTTTTTGCAAAATTGTTGATAGTCACGTTAATTTCTACCTTTACTATCTTTCTACAATCAAAATATCGTTAACGAAGTATTCGTCGAAGAAAAAAAAGAAAAATTCACGAAATGATTCCTAATAAGTTTCAACTAACAGCAGGCGTATGAAACCAACAATTTCGCAACAATTATCGTGAAGTCGACCACAATGAAAAGTTTACGTGGCTATGGAACGCGAAATTAAATGTATCCAATCAAATCAGTGCCTTTGACGAGACACTCAATAGCCGTTTACGTAATATGCGGTATATATTTAAATAAATATATACACAACAAAACGGTGAATTTTTAGATTTTTTTTTTTTTCGGTATTTCCGAGCGATGCACATCGACGTGAAAAATTGGCTGGTGGCGTGATACACAGGCAGGATATTCAGGGAAAGAAGATGAAGATAAGACGAATAATAGATAGATAATCGAGTGAGAATATCAGAGAGATAGAGAGATAGAGAGAGAGAGAGAGAGAGAGAGAGAGAGAGAGCGAGGAGCGATGCGATAAATAATAAATCGAGTGAACAGGATAATATGTAAGTACAATAATAAAGATGCGTCACACGTTTTTTTTTCTTTCTTTCCGGGTAATAAATGAATAACATGCTGTTAACACGATTTTTCAATCTCGTGTTACGAACACTTGCATCATAACGTCGTTGAGAGCGATGAATTTGGGAAACGAAAAGAACAAAAAAAGGAAAATTTATGACGATAATATAATATTATACGATGATATATAGGTGGCATAACTTGATGAAAGCTGAGCTCGAATAACGTAAATAATAATGAAGAGTAGTTTGGCTTACCTTGTTGTTAAGCAAACGGTTTAAATTCGTGAAGAAGTAATGACCTTCGCGAATCGCCAGTCGACTATTGCGTCTACTCGATCGCTTTTTTCCTTTTTTTATGTCCCATTAAAGGTACAACTGACGAGTTATTAGAGAATTCGTGAATAATCACCGACGTTTACAAGTGACGATTTTTTTTTTTTTTTTTTTTTTTTCATTTGTCGCATTGCGATCGAGTAGAGACTATAGCGACATATCGACACGGCACCCAGCCGAAGAAGTGAGTGTTCGAGTGAGAAAGAGAGATAGAGATAGATTATCGTAAATCCATTATCAAGTTATAGTATAAAAAAAGAACAAATTGGCAAAATTGGCGTCAACGTGTGTTTTTGTGTTCCCTGCAACGATAAGCCAAAGCGTTTCCGCATTGCTTTGTAATCGAATTATTTTTTCGATTCTTCTGCAACGTGAGAAGTTTTTTTTTTTTTTGTAACAATATATTGTTAGTTTTTTAATTCTCGCAAAAAAAAAAAAAGTTCGGAGTAATATATTCGCGAGATGACGAAGCAATGCGTTCACGAAATACAATGGCAAGTAGAAAAAGAAAGCTTTTGAACCATAGAATTCACCTGCGACGGGCGTTATCGACTGTAACGAAGAAGAAGCCCTCGCGAGGCGTGTGTCTTTTGTGTGTCATAAAAAGTAAATCCCCGCGTACCAAGTATGAAGCGAAAATCAATAGTATACTAGTAGTATAATACGAGAGATAGAGATTCGTAATCTAACTACTCGAGTAACCAATAGAATTAACAAGAATGTTGTACTATCGTAAGGTCAGCTGATAAATCGTTGATCGACACGCCACCAGAGAGTATATTCTCGAAATCATTGCAAATAAATCAAATAAACATATTTTTGACCCCAAATAAAAACCGCAGTAACAAATAAATTGATTATAAATAAAAAAAATCAAATAGCAAAATAGAAAAAAATTGAAATCCATGTAAAAGTAAAATTCGGAAAAATGAAATCGATCATTTGAGATAATCATATTGATTTTTTAATTATTAAGGCGGTTTATTTGTTGTAAATTAAAAAATGATAATAAAGAAAATGATTTCGAGAATAGACCGAAGTTCGGTGCGTCAACGTTTTTTTACGAACAGACCAGAGCCTCGATGTACACGCGCGAAGTTTTTTTTTCTTTCCGTATGTTGTGCTGTGTTTACCTTTCGTTAACTAGCTTGTCAGTGAAGGGGTTTCGTGGTTGGCGCTTCATAATATCACTTTCTGCCTCCTCGTAGGCTAGCGAGATGGCGGGTACCTGACGTGACATTATCAATAAGCTTAATGAGAAATCGATAATAATAATTAACAAAAGAAAAAAAAGAACGATAAATAAAAAAATTATGATGTGTTTGACGGAGGACGTGTATCGATAAAACGCGAAGGCTGATATCGCATATGCGCGACGAACGTTGAAAATTTCATATTTATATGTATATAACATTATTGAGATTATCATGTTATAAGCGCATTGGCGATAATCAGCTTTCGGTCGAACGACACAAATAGATGAGACTCCGGGGAGCGGGGAAAGGTAGTGACAAATTAAAAATAATAACAAAAAAAAAATCGAAATAATCGATGCTTTCGATATTGATGAGGGTGTGATGAGGGCTCTGACACGGATGATGAATGACAAGGAAAGTTTTACACAGGATATATATATATATATATAGATTTTCTTTTTTGGCATTAAGAATTTCCGATTTTGCCACTTTATCATACTTATGGGAAAATCTGAATATCGCGGAGAATATTAAATATTTCCGAATTTTCAGGATATCGGAAATGTGAAAAATTATCGATAAGAAACATTGCTGAAAGAAAAAGGACATTTGACGGTAAGATTTTCAGCCGCGCGATCCTCGTGACCTTTAAAGAGACAGTGATAAATCAACGTTACTTCATTGTTGGCTTCTTGGTCTCGAAAGCTTACCTGTAAATATATTTTAGTAGTGAAAAAAAAGAAAAGGAAAAATTGTATCCGTCAATTGAGCTACTGCTCTACCGGGTCACTCTGTTCTACGCTGATAGCTGTAATTTTCGAATACGGGAGGCTCTGCGTTGTTACGAGAAGAAAAATTTGAAAAAATTTGTTCTGGCGATCCAAAAAAGTACGTGTCGACATCGGCGGGTTGGTAAAAAAGCGCGCAAAGTTGATATCATATTTAGGTGTCTCTAATTTTTCATCGAGCTAAATGAACAACAGAAAAACCTTTCGTTGACGAGGTTGTCGTGCCAAGGATCACGAGGACGTCTCTTCATTATGTCAGACTCTGCATCCTCGTACGCCAGCGATATAGCAGGGATCTGACACAATCATCATTCCGCAGTTAAATTTGCAGAAATACATATACAATAATTCGTCATCGATTTTTTTTTTTCCTATATTCATCGAAAAAAAAATGTCGATTTTACGTATTTGAAAAAATTACGGATACGTAAATTCGAAAAAAAAATGTTTTTCTGTAAAAATTTCTTGTAAAAAATGTTATTAATTTCATTTCGGGTTTCGTGTCGAAATTTTCGGAATTTTTCGCAAGTAATTTTATTACACCGCAGTCGCGCAGTCGCCGTAACGAAATTCCGAAAAGATCGATACGCGAAAAGAGAGATAATACTCTTTATTACGATTTTTTTTACTGCAAAACTCACCATGTCGGTTCCCAAATCGATGCAAAGAATGGTGACAGTTCCTAATGGCAGCGGTATGTCGCAAAGAATGAACGCCAAGAAGGGCGAAATCTCGGGAATGTTCGAGGTGAGAGTATAAGCAATGGATTTCTTCAAGTTGTCGAAAATGAGACGACCCTCCTCGACACCGGTTACGATTGAGGCGAAGTTATCATCGAGGAGAATCATGTCGGCTGCTTGTTTGGATACGTCGGAACCGGCAATACCCATAGCTACACCGATATCCGCTTTCTTCAATGCTGGCGAGTCGTTTACACCATCACCTGTGATCATTCGTTGAATACATATGTAGGCGAATATGTTTTTTTTTTGCTCTCTCCATAGAAACAAAATATACAATTACACAGAATTTTATCGAATTATACAATTACAATATACATAATTAAACAAAGCCAAGTTGCAATTTGAATGAGTATTTACCAGTCACGGCGACAATGGCACCCATGCGTTGGCAACCTTCGACAATGATGAGCTTCTGCTGTGGCGATGTACGCGCGAACACAATTTCGGTGTGATACCTGAGAATCTCGTCGAGTTGGTCGGACCCGAGGTCCCTGAGTTCGCCACCGTGAACGACGGCGGCCTTTGCCTCACGGGGATTCACCTCCGAGACGGGAATGTTCAGTCGCTGGGCAATATCCTCGATGGTCTCGTTACCTATTCAATCGAAAATATTCGCAATGAACAAGTGAAGTATTTTCGAAACATCGCCTCGAGGATTAAGCGTTATGAATAGTAGAGATTGGCTAAAAAATGTATGCATACCTTCAGAAATTATGCCGACGGATTTGGCAATGGCTTTGGCAGTGATTGGATGATCGCCGGTAACCATGATGACTTTGATACCAGCTGAACGGCACTTGGCGACCGCGTCGGGCACCGCAGCCCTTGGCGGATCAATCATAGACATTAATCCGACGAATCGTAGGTTTTCACACGGGAAATTCGGATCGTCGCTGTTGAACTTGAAACCCATCGGGAACTTGTCGCTCGGTAGGATAAAGTCACAGAATCCCAATACCTGAAAGTTTCGTATAGAAAATAATAATTAATTGGATAAGCGAAGCAATAGATTAAATATAATAAAAAAAAAAAAAAATGAATACGTTTTTATGAAGAAAGATCTGGAATTCGACGAAACGGAAGGAATTGAGAAGGTTTACATACACGTTCGCCGAGTCCACCGAGTTCGAGGTAAGCGTTGTTGAAAGCCTCTTTCATTTCCTCATCGAGAACCTTTTCCTTTCCACCGATAAAGA
This sequence comes from Buathra laborator, assembly GCA_934046635.1. Classification (NCBI taxonomy): domain Eukaryota; kingdom Metazoa; phylum Arthropoda; class Insecta; order Hymenoptera; family Ichneumonidae; genus Buathra; species Buathra laborator. Next base: position 15,940,320 of record OW203901.1, on the reverse strand, counting down.
TGGTTGTGCATCTATCGAGAATTCTCTCAGGTGCGCCCTTCATAACGAGCAAATGACGGGGATCGTTGGGATCGTCGGATTCGTGAATCGAAACTTGATACTTGTTTGTAGAATTGAACGGTACTTCGCAAACTTTTTTGTTCTTCTTACGTATTCCCATAACATCGCCAAGCGCCAATTCCATACATTTAAGAAGTGCGGCTTCGGAGGCATCACCATTGACTTCTCTCTTGAGAATAGGTTCGCAATCCTGACCGGGTTTAAATTCTGCGCGATTGCATAGCGTTGCAATTTTCGCGAGTGCCTTGAATCCCGGACTCGTTCTGTCGTACTGTACTCCGGACTGATCCTCCGTTGTATCGGCTTCGATGATCTGATTGTCGAACCACATGTGAGCGACAGTCATTCTGTTTTGCGTGAGTGTTCCAGTTTTATCGGAGCAAATAGTAGACGTTGAACCGAGAGTTTCCACAGCCTCGAGATTCTTGACCAAACAATTTTTCGATGCCATTCTTTTGGCTGTAAGGGTCAAACAGACGGTAACAGTAGCGAGTAGACCTTCCGGTACATTGGCGACAATAATACCAATGAGGAAAATAACAGCGTCGAGCCAATGATAGCCGAGAATAAATGCGATAACGAAGAACGTAACGCCGAGGAAGACGGCGACACCGGTAATCAGATGAATAAAGTGATGAATTTCCTTTGCAATTGGGGTTTCGCCGGTATCGAGTCCCGACGCAAGACCAGCGATTCTTCCCATAACAGTCTGATCGCCGCAACATATAACTACACCTTTAGCTGTACCCTCGACCGCGTTTGTCGAGAAAAATGCAAGATTCTTCGTTTCCAATGGATTTTCGTTCGTGAACTCGGGCGATCTCGACTGAGGTTCGGATTCACCGGTTAGAGAGCTGTTGTCCACCTTGAAGCCGCGGGATTCGATGATCCTTATGTCGGCCGGTATCCGGTCACCGAATTTCACTTCAACAACGTCACCCAATACGAGCTCCTCGGCTCGCAGTGTCATCTTTTCGCCTTCTCTCAGTACCGTTGCAAATTGCGGCACCATATTCTTGAAAGATTCCATAATCTTGCTGGATTTGCTCTCCTGATAGTACGAGAATATACCCGTTACTATAACGACGGCGGCGAGTACGATACCCAGATAGAGATTGTCGTCGTTCGGATCTTCGCTCGTCGACGCCTGAATCGAATACGCAATGAAACATAGAATCGCTCCTATCCACAGCAGAAGGGCGAAACCACCGAATAAATTCTTGCAGAATTTAACCCATTCGGGTGTCTGCTTCGGTGGCGTGAGAGCGTTCGGTCCGTCCCTCTCGAGGTTCTCCTTTGCTTTCGCATGGCTAAGGCCCTGGACAACGAAATAACAACATCTTTTTCATTAATACGAACCGAATATGTTATATTTAACTTGTCCATTCGAACGTTCGTTTTAAACATCAACAGTGCGCGTATCAGACACAGTTACAATCAATCTTAATGCCACTGGAGTTAACCAAGATATCAACTTGCAATACAACATATTATTTATAAGCAAACATTGTATCATCTTGTGTAGCAAAAGAAAAAGCAAACAAAAATTCCAAGATTCCAACGATATACACGAATCTTCACATTTTTAATTAACTTTTTCGTATATTATTATATACTCACGTTTTCTGGGTGCGTCTGAAATCTCTGGTACAACTCCTCGGGAGTGATTTTGTGAAAGTCGATGTCCAACTCCTGCTTAAGGTCATCCAAATTGTCCCCCTTCCGCTTTGTTGGGCCCTTCCGCCGCGACTGTGTCATCAAACACAAGAGTAACGTTTAGAAAATAACAAAAGTCAATTCCGTGTTGGAATTTAGCATTTTTCTTTTTATTCTCGAGGAACCATTCGAGGACTTTCATTTATCCCATTTCTCCGCGGCGCTGTGTTACAAAAGTGAGAACGAGACTCGAGCCAAGCGCAGTATAAGCGCGCCCGACGTCGCAGCGGATTGGAATTAATAAGTCACTACTTATTAACCCCTTTAATTAAAACGAGTCGGGCGCGTACGTTCTTGTCTCAGTTTCGTTGCTCAGTTCGTTCGCGTATCTCACGGGTGACTACCAAGTCTTCGGCCCGTTCACGAGATAACAATTCTACGGGCTATTCGAAAATTTTCGTCCTTTTCATATATCACAATCTTTTTCAAAGAAAAAATAATACTGCTCATTTAAACAAAAACATCGATATATCAAATAAAATCGTACGTATTGATTCGACGTTTCTAATTCGATAGTCCGTAGTTTTTGTTAATCCTCTTCGTGTTAATCACCCCCTTAACCATCAAATCCCTCGTGAAACAAATCACTTAAAAAATCACCACCAGTGCAATAATCAACGGAGTTGTAAACGATTGTGAAATTGTGAATGTGCGCAAAGTTTGTTACACCAGTGAATATCAACGATAGTTTTGTTTTAATCGATATACGTCCAGCAGAGAAGAATAGCGCCATATAATACACCCGTAGAATCAGAAAAATTCTCTACGAAATAAGTGTTATTATCGAAGCGATAAACGTAAGAAAAAATATGAAATTTTCTTATCGAGATTTCGTCAACGATTAAGCGGATTATACATTGTATGTACACAAAATTACATACATATGCATATGTATAGATCGGAGGTGAAATATCATACAGCTTATCGATGTTAAATTGACTTTCATCAATTCTGATTGACGACGAAAGACGATAGGAAGGCGGAAGGGATGTGGGGCTAAGGATTGGCAGTTCACCAGAGAGATTATAATCTGATAAACTGTTGATGGTATTAACGGGGTAGGAAAAGGATTTAGCAGCTTGTTAGTTGGTTTATCAAGCGTGATAGGTCGGGGGTTACGTTCGTGGGAAAGGGCAAGTATAACGGAACGATTGCTGCCCCGCGCGCGATCGGCGCTCGAATTAGAGTTTCGATTTTACTCCAAGGCTGTTATATCCAGAAGAAGCTTCTGTTCGGAAAAGAAATCGAGAAAAAAAAAAGAAATACCGATATAGAAAAAATTTCCATTCGGTAGCAATTTTTTTTTTTCCCGACTTTTGTTACAATTAGATAGACGAGAGAAAAAGATCGATAAAGGAAAATAAATATAGGAAAAGTATCCATAGATATAGGCGTTTGATAAGAGATTGTCGCAGCATCAGAGATCAAGCAAAGAATACCGATAGACACCCTGAAACGATTAGAGCAGTTTTTCGAGAAGATGAAAGAGCGATCAACAGATAATACTCAAAGCGAAAGATGATAGAATATATCGACGGTGCGACGGAAAATATCGAAATTCCAGTGTTTCTGTTCTCATAGGAGGAGAATACAGAATTGAAAAGAACGATCGAACACGGCTGAGATTGCCGATTCAAACGATCGTCTATACCTTGTACATTCCATCTGCTGTTTTGTTGTCGTCGCGAACGTTCGGTAATGTGGCGACCCGGTATGAATCTGACCGGCCATGCTGTAAAAAAAAAATCGTGCGAAACAAAAATAAAATATGTTGGAAATAAAATAAAAAAATAAAGAAACGTAAATTAAACATTGAGATAAATACGATGAGATAATGATTTTTCGATTGGAAGCGCGTTACAGAGCGATGCGCGAGTGGATGGTACGAAATCGGAGGAATTCAAGCGTTTCGATGATAAAAAAAAAAAAACAAAACAAAATTAACGTGGGTGTGACTTCGTTTTTTCGATGATACTGATAGAAAATGCAATCGAAGTCAATATTTGTGACCGTCGAACGAGCCTTGTCGACACTCCCAGGTTTGTTCAAATTTCAAGTGCAACCTCCAGCCACCGATCCCTTTTTTTTTCGTACAAATACTGCCGACGGCGATAAAGCAACGTTTCGCTAAACACAGCTTCCGCTGACGATTGAAAAGCGGAGACGCGTCATCGAGGCATTTGTTTGAGATTCTGAATGGAACGTCCAAGCGTCGGAGGTCATCGTTTGTGTAAATGTAGAACCAGTAAACGCGCAATCCGCGCTCCGATTTTATTACTTCACTTTTTTTTCCATCGCATCGGATAGAGCTATTGAAATTTTTTTTTACGGGATTTTTTAAAATTATGTTTCCAAGAAACGATTATTTGTAAAAAATGTTTGGTACAAATTCTTCTTTAACTACGCGAAAAAAAAAAAAACTTTCGGTATAAACATCGATACGCGCTTTCGTCGTTGAATCAGCGATAAAACTAGAGTCCAAAATGAACGAGAATTGGGCAACGAAACGACAACACACGGCAGTGCGTAGCATACGGTCCATCACCCTACGGAACATATGATTCAGTACCGCGGCGAGTATCATGAATGTAAAAATAAAAATTTCATCGCTTTCGACGCACCAACGTTGCACGCTCACGCGTAAGTCGCGTATAGCGTAAGATAAGCAACGTCTCTAGTTTTCGTGAGCTTCGCCCACGCCGCGTGTTCCACTTATTCGTAAAGTCAGGGTCATGAAAAAAAAAATATATATATAGGCCACAGTTTCCGTCGACGACGGTATTCGATCATTTTTTTTATAACGATGATAACTGCATGAAAAAACATCAAAATCTATGCTGAACTGAAATTCGTATCTCTACCGATAAAAAAGTTTATCCGTAGTTAACAAATAAGTGAATAATAAACAAATAATTAATAAATCCATATACCGAAATAAACATTTAATTATTTTGCCGAAATCTCATTTGTTGACAATAATAAATTTTGTTGAATTTTATTTCGGACAACAAAACATTGATAAACGTATATTATTTATAATTGAATATAAATAAAATAGTAAAATTTAATTGGTCCAAATAAATCCCAACATTTGATAACTGAATAACTGAATATTTATATCGCCGTATCCGACCGCCGTATACATTTTTTTGCCGCAAATAAATTATTTTCTCAGTGCGTCATTAACCGCAAAATCAAATTAATTGATCGAAGTGTTCGATTCGGACAATAGTGCGCAATGTCCGTATCGATATGAATTGATTGGACGCAATTCATGTGCGGATTGGTTTGTTGTTTCTCGACTCGCCATTCTGCGGGGGTTTATTCAGGTGCGTTACGCTGTGAGCTCGTTGCACGGGATAAGGTCAATCAGGAGCTGTGCATACCGCGTCCGCGTTATGTAGCTTCTCTCTGCTATGTGTTATAGATTATGGCAGAGACGCGCGCACGTTTGGTAGGCGGATAGAGGTTAAACCGATACCGGAAAGCCTCTGCCGCTCTCAAAATCAACAGAGAGGTCAAATCTAATGGAAACAGAATTCGGAGGATGAGTACTCTGTTCCGACAATGGATATCCGGAAGGCTATCTAAAGCCTTCGATTGCACAAATCCTTTGTTTCGTAAAAATCAAAATTTAAACAACTCGCCAGCGCCGCGATGTTTTGCGGACTCTAAAATTGTTATCTCGGAAAAAAAAAAATCGTAAATATAAATATATCCGGTAGCGACTCAATTGAAGTAATGACGAGGATTTCTTCGTCTATGGATTAGTAGATAGTTGTTTTTTATGATGACGCTATCCGGAAATTGTTATAGCGCGTGTAGTGAGATGGAAAACGGTTACCGGATACACTAAAATTCAAGTAGTACAATCCTCCGGATGGATCGCCGGCGCTTTACTGCTCCAGCGAGCGAAGCAATCCTATAAGTAGTTACAGTCGCAGCAGTTGCGGACTTTACTGCCATAGGAGACATCTAAGTACATTGGGATCTACGGGAACGATCCTCGTAGATTGAAAAATGGAACATCGGTGCGTAAGATGTACTAAAATGTTTTAAGAGACTTTGGATATCCAATTTAGTTCAAAAAAATTAGCACGTGGCTTAGGCATCTTTTTAAATCGACACTTAAGAAGCCCCTTCATGAAGAACTGAGTTAATGAACTTTTAATTTCCTCATACAAAAAGCTTTGTATCCATTAAAAAAGTACCGTAGAATTTTTTTTTTTTTTTAACAAAACGAAACTTTTTTTATGACGAAGTAAAAAACTGAATTTTCAAATGGTGTTTTTTCTTATCGTTTTATGGTAAAAAAATCTTAGGCACGCCGATATCAGCACTAAGTAGATTGACGAATTTGGGGCAAAAATTTAACGATCGTTAGAAAAATATAGCTTACAGTATACATAGGGATCTTCGCTGAACGGTGGAGACACCAGTGCGAGAATCGTTCGCGCATCTGATCCGCAGCATCATTTTGTGACCTGTCTCTCTCTGAATCGAAGATTAGAACGTGAGAGAGTACACGCAACGATGCTACAGTTCTGTAATTCAGTGGAGCTTACGAGTTGATTGATACCTATGAGTGTTCCGGCGTGTCACGTGAGATGAGACGCGAGGCTGACTCACAATTCGTCGAGCCCGAGAGCTCCAACTCGCTTGATAGTAACAGTTGCGTGGGACGCGATTATTAGCAACGCGCTAGTCACTGTTCCCGCGAATCGTCAAAGAAACTCACGTGAAGCAAATGTTTCACCTGCAATACGTATATCGTATATGCAGCAATAATTCAATCGTACTTTGCAATGGACCCTTTTTACAGAGTGACCGTAATTATTTTTCATATTGCGCACAAAACATAATGGCGAAATTATCGAAATAATTGGTAATTCCAAACGCATTTATCGATGTTATCCATGACAATAAAATGCTATCGGTATAAAGTTGGAAAAAAAAAATAGAAAATGAAATATTGTTTCGCGAAAGAAAAATAAATGAACGAGCATGTGATAGGGGAGTTTTTTTTTTTTTTTTTTTTTCCATTATTCTCGTGGCTCAACAATGGGCTAACGATCGCGAGTAACGTAAAAATGAACGTTGAGCGTACGAGTTCTTTGTATTGTTTTGTATTGTTACGCATAGGCTTGGATTTTAAAAATAGAATCGCCGAGTTGTTTTTAATGTGAGAGACGCGGTGAAACGGTCATAATGCAAACCCCCCAAGGTAACTCGCGTCCACGAGTGTGTCGAGGTATACGTCAGAATTAGCGAAGAGTCAAGTTTAATCGAATTGCATGTAATGCTGCCGGTGGGTCGTCGCCCCAGGGGAGATTCTCGCGTTCCAACTCTCCCTCACCACGAACTAAACCCACCTAACCTACTTTCTCCCTCTCCACCCCTCGATGGTGCTCTGTGCTCTATCGAGAGACACACTCCCGTTGCCACGACAACAGTTTCGACATCAACTCGTGTACACTGTTTGATATACTATCGTAGGTAATTGCATAACTGATCAAATCAGAATTTATCCGTCAATCGTAACGGATTACCGAGTTAATTGAATCTTCAATATTTCACCGATACAAGATTGATAAATGGAATTATTAAGATCGTCACTAAAATTTCAATTATTCAATCGGGAATATCGTCGACACTTTTAACATTTCTGTTGAATGTGTTAAAAACCCTTGATAAAATTCATGCAGAGAATAATAAATGTTAAAAAAAATCGCTCCGAAATATCTTCCCACAAAACTATAATTTTTAAATATTTATATAGCAAAAAACATTAATTTCATAACTTGTTAGACGACTAATGTTTTAATTGTACAAATTTATTTATCTCGTTTTCGTAATTACAGGATTTTCACACCCAAATTACGATAAATGAATGAAAATAATTTATTTTCGAAAAAAAGATCGAAAACAAAAAAAAAAAATATCAATAAATCGGAGACAATAAAAATCGGATATACGAAGAATCTAATTGACAAATTTGGCGAACGTAGAAACTCATTTGACCATTAGAATCCTTGACGAGACCTCTATACAGTCAATCAATCCTCTTGTTCCGAGTTTAGTGATCTAAATGATTCGGGGCGAGTTACGGTCTATCGTATCGCTCTCGCAGTGGGATAGAATTCAACGCTGTAACGGAAAGATACAAAGCTGGAGAGATTTTTTTGATTTTTTTTGGTCGGGGGTTGGTACGGTACCACTCGTCGATGGGACAACGGCGCCGGCGACGAGTTACGCGCGTCCGGATAGTCGACGGTTTCCTCAGGCGAGGGTGGAATATATGATGAACCCGGAGCGATGTAGAGAGGAGGACTATATGCGAGAGAGGGAGAGAGAGGGAGAGAGATGGACGAGAAAACTCGAAGCGGTCGATGGTTGAAACTGTTTGCGCATGCGAACCGGGGAAACCCGCCACCCCTGACCCGAGCAACCCCCGGCCTACACCCTTCGCTATGTGCCATAGTTCCAGCAACGCAGCCCTTCTCTCGCCACCCCACCCTTTATGGATCAATACCCAACCAGGCCACCTAACTCGGCCTTCTCCAAGCTTTGCTGCTGCTGCTGCTGCTGCTGCTGCTCGGTTGTGTGCAGCCAACAGCACCAGAAGCAGCCGACAAGCTCTGCACCCCCTCAGCGCCAGACTGTTGTCGCACACCCCCGGCGCCAACTCCTCTTGCGGTTTTTCTCTCTTTCTATCTATTTTTCTCCCCTCAGCTTCTTCTTTCTTTCTTTCTACTTCAATTTTCTTTGTTCGTTTCTTCCTCACTTCCTATCTATTCATCTCTGCGTCTTTCGTATATTTTTCTCTTTCCTCCTTTCTTCTCGATAGCTCAGCTCTTTCCAGGCGTCGAACTAATGCTTTTCAAATTTTCGCGAAATCTCTTTTTTTACGCGAGAAACCTGAGTTTCTGAGGGAAAGGGTGGGGGGTTCGTTTTTTCCTACAGTAAGACCGCGTGACAGGTATATTCGGTCGGATTAGAGCGGAGAGAAACGCCCGCGGATACGAAACAACGTTAACGATATTCTTTTATTAATATTTAATATTTTTTTATATCAACCAACTTGATGGATTGTCGACAGATTCGTTTTTATTCTTTATTTATCGTTTAGCAACGCAGACGTGAAAATAAATAATGCGATCTTTTAGGTTAAGTTAAATTTATGATATTCAATCGTTTTTTTTTTTAATATATATACAAAATAACTCGATTATATATTCATGAACACTTGATTATGGAAGCAGTTATTATTTTTTTCGTATCCTGCTTTTCACAGCAATTCTTTACAAAGCCGTTTAACATTCCGGCGTTGTAGGTACCCTTCGGGCTATACCGAGGGATCGGTTTTCATCTTTATGTACACAGACCTTTATAGCTAAAGATCAAATCCTTCGTTCTCTGAAATTTTGGCTCTACGCCCAGACACGTGCCCAGTCAGACTCCCTGCAGACTTATTATTCTCCGAGTAGCAAACTCTACACGCGATATATTTCCGTATATAGAACGAATACCTTCGCGACCCACAAAAATTCATTCGATATATAGCTTAAGAGGAAGAAGAAGCTGATATATACTCAATCATTCTTCATTCTAAAACCGTTCGTCTTTTCATCGGAACGTTAATTCATTCCAATCTCATTTCGTAATGGCGTTCTCCATGGAAATCGAAAAAACTACATGGACTCGTCCCGTCACGATTAATCGATAGCTGTGTCACTGAGGATCCGATATAATCAATTTTCCTTACTCCCCCGAATCGTCGGCAAAATGTTCTCGGAAGTGTACGCGCGGCGAGGAAGGATTATCGCGAACGCAGAGGAAAGCGGAGGATCGATAGTTTCGTCATGATGGATAGGCTGTTATCATCGGCAAGAAGTAAAGTGAGAGCCCCGAGAGTGGATGGTCTAGTGGCCTCGAATGAGAACGAAGTTTACTCATACATTTTCGCGGGCAAAACGCCCGGAATTACAGTTTGGGTAAAGTTTGAACATCGTGAACGTATATCTCTGGTGGGATGAGTTTCACGGATACCGCTCTCGCCACCCTCCGCGATCGTAAAATCCACTCGTTCCACCGACCAAAAGTGTCGAAGTCCCTCAAGTCTCTAGGCAACCACTAACCCAATAGATTTTACAGCTGTGCTGAGAGGGGAGCGATCTATTTCGCGAAATCCAGGGATTTAGACCGTGTAATAGATAAAACCGCCTATGGAGTTTATGGACGATATCGATACAAAATATCATTGGATGAGACATTTTAGAAGAAAAAGAAGGTCAAAGGGGACCACAGGGAATTTTTTTTTATAGTCCGATATCAACCCTTTGACTGCCGCAGACGGGATATCTCCACTATTTCGCAAGAAATTATAGCATTGCGGGAAAACAAATGATGAAACAATATCCAAAGCTTATCATTGAAATTTTCGTTCACATAGTTATATATAAGCATTTTGCATAAATAAAAAAGAAATAACAACTTTGATTTGCTTAAAATTGGCTGTTAAAACCGTTAAAAACATCGGGGAAAAAAAAAATCATTATAAGAAACAATCGAATGAATGACATTAATTATTTATTACGCCACCCAATTACGTAAAATAATTTCTCAATGTTATTTTAACATTCAAAACTTCATCCCTAAAAATCTGTGAACACAATTTTTTCACAATACCGCGGAAACTCGGAGAACCCCCATTCCGAAGGCATCCTATACATCATCGATTTGACGCCGGAAGGGCGTGTTATCTATGTTTATGCACGCCTTTTGAAGCGTTGAATTATCGATAATAGCTACTTATTCCCTCGAAATTGCCAAAGACTTTGCTGAAGACAAATATTTTTAAAAAAAATCTGATCGTACTGATCCTTAGACGATGATGAAAAAAAATCGGAATCGAAACCTTTGTAAATCAAATATATGGATTAAGGTTCTCTTTCTCATGCCGAAGGGGGGGGGGGGGGGGGGGGGGGGGGGGTGAATAATCGTCATACGAAATTCATGCATGATAAACTAACATGTGTTTTATATTGAAATATAACGAATGCTCGGGCCAACAACGGTTTATGTATCGAGCAATGCTTAGGGTACGTCACGTTTCGAGTCGTAACGTCGGTTTGTCAAGCCAATAGACCCCGTTTTACGGTAGTGGCACACGCCAACCATTCGTCACGGGGTATCTTCTTCTCCCTCGCGCAGCGTTGCCTTGACTCGTATTCGAACAGTTACTGACAAGTTGTGTTTACCGTTTAGCCTTCGGTCTTCGGCATTATAGAATTTTTTTTTTTTTTCTACTCAAACTACTCGGGAAACGGCTTATCGTCCCTTAACTATGTTATTTGAAGAATTGCGTCAACAATATTCGGAAGAAATGAATTTTTGTTTCGAATCGTAATTGAGTAGAAATCGTCGTCTACGAAATACGTATGACGAATCGACAGAAATTGCTTAATTTAAAAATTTATTTAAAAAAAGCTAACGATGTATTGAACTTTGAGTTTTTAATGATCTTTAAGAGATAATAAAAATGGTGCAGTTTAACGTTTATCCGAATGACGCCTCCCGCGGCCTTGCAGACATCCTATATATACTATGATATACGCACACGTGACGGGCGTTATACAAAGAACGTAACGTAAGTGTATGCATGCGAGAGCACGAGGCGCGAACGACAGGACGTTTTACGAATTGGGTCAAGAGGGAGATTGGTCATTTAAGCTTGGAGAGCACGTATACAGACGGAACCGAAACAGACACGAAACGAGGGAGAGCCGCGAGAAGCCGCTTTGGTATCTTCGACTATCGATTGAATGAATTAAATAGTTTTTCATTCTTATTCACGTTTTACTTACGATGAAAAGTCATTGTGGCATCATTTAATTTCAATAATGTCGTATCGAGAAAATTTTATTTTTTACCGCACTTCCGGTACTCTTAGCTTCCTGCAATTATCTCATCGAAGTAATAATCATCTTAAGAAATTTATGTGCGACGAAAAGATCGAGACATAAATTCACTTCGATGTTTTACGCTCTTTCAATTTCCATTGTTTTTTCAAACGATGTATTATATTTTGAAAATTTAAAATTCAGCGCCATTTTGAAACAAAAAAATGAAAATTATCACAATGTATTTAGGATATACTCTTTTGGTTTTGAATTGTGTGCGAATAAAAAAAGGTCCCTAGAAATTCGATCGACAGTCGAAAGAAAAAACTGTTCGCTTTTCACAGATTGTAATCGCTGGGATATCGAGTCTTTTGTGAGAGGATCCATTGTACAACGTCCGATCTTTAAATTGAATTCGACAGTTGTATAACGACAAATCGAAATTGCTTTGTATCCAGGAGTTCTCTCGATGTATACTGATAATTACAAGTCGAGAATCCAATTGGCGGATAGATACGACGACGACGACGACGACGACGCGTTTCCTATGAGCGTTGACGAGTTCGAACGGATATACCGGGGAGAAGTGCACTTGTCGTTGCATGCATTCGCATTCGTGATCGCGCATAGCCCGCCGTGACGAGAACAAGAGAGCGAATACGAACGAACTCGTGGATGGAATGCGAATCAATTTCCAAGCAACTTCATCCTTTCGTTGCTCTGGATATCTCGCGTTCGCATACGAATTCGCGTCGTTTGTATTCGCATCTGTCGTCAACAATTGATACGTTTTTTCACCGTTGATCACGCTGCGGCTCGCGTTCTCGCATCTCGTTGATACCCTTGTCGTTCGCGCGTAAAAAAAAGAAGAAAACCCGCGCACGCTATCATTATGAAAATAACGCGCGACGAATGTGGGCGAACGGAAATAAAGCAGAGTCGCGAAACTACGAATATAGCCGTCTCATTAAAGAATCCAGTAAAAAACTTCGCTCTATAAATAAACGCCGGAAGCGTTAAAAAAAAAAATTCTCACAACAGGTATAATTTAATATCGGGATTTCAACACTGGTACTCTTTCTTTTTTTTTTTCAAACTTGAGTTATAAAAAAAACCATACAAGGTATAAAATTCCGATTCACGGGGACAAAATTAAAAAAAAAAAAAAAACAGCTAATTCGTGATCCGCACATTCAAATTTTGCAATATTAATAAATAAATTGAAAACTTAGTTCGATTAATTAAAAGCGGGATTATATTTATTTAAAAAATGGGTTGTAGTAACTAATAATTTTTCAGACCGTAAACGATACTTCGATTAATAAAAATATATATATATAAATAATTCGAAAAAATTATTGATATTCGATCGATTTTTTTCAGTCGAAAGCATTTTCGTAGACAACCGTTTATGTTTCGTATAATCGCGAATAATCTTTCATACGACTATATTCTTCGGACTTATAATAAACTTTGGCGAACTTTTGATTCTGCGGCGAGAGGCACAATGCTACCTGATAAATGGGGTTAGAACAACGGATTATATCCAAGTTTGCGGAATATAGGTCAGGCGAGCTTTGCAATTGCAACATTGTGTTTATCCCTCTGTTGCGGAAGTACGTGCGTGTCGTGTACGTGTGTAGGAGTCGTGAGAACAACGTTGGATAGTTCGGGACCCTACGCGACACGGTGAGGAGCCGCGTGGGTGCTGAATGCTTGGTATTGCGCGTACAATTGCATAATGAACCGGTATAAAGGGAACTCTGGCTGACTGACAAAGGACCCGTTGGATCGAACGGTCTCGATGCGACCGCGTATCAACCGCAATGTATCGCGGGTTCGCTTCGCCTTCACGATCTTCGCACAGACAGAACTCGTCGTCCATTGAGACTATGTAAGTATGAGCGATTATTATATCGCAAGCAAACCCCAGATCGCTCCGGTTCGCGTTGGTTTGTCTCCGGTAAGGATAAAAAGATTTTACGACGGAGATGCGAACGGCACGAGGGACACGAGCAATAAGACAGATGACAGCGCAAATGGACGGCCACTGTACAATTTTTATTCGTTCGATTCAATTGCAGTTGAAACAATTTCACGGGAAGAAGTAACGATTTCGCGTTATTTTTTAACGCTACACGACACGGTGAATCTTGTCGCCAATCGTTTCGCCTTCGTGTAATATATGAATAAATGCAATTGGATTTTTTTTCGATTTTTAAAAGTCAAGAATCGACGCGACGAAACGAGAAACTAAGGAAAACATATCCCCGGTGTAGCGATCTAAGATTTTTCGTAATCTCGGCGAGACGAGTGAATTCGTGCGAAAAAGGATTTCGAGTATTAATTGTGTAAACAGAAAGAATCCTTGTAAAATTCTCCACCGATTAACAAAGAGAAGCGGCTTGACGACAGATATAAAAGTGTTTATTTATCTCTTGACTAAGACGGCAGAGATAAAGTCTGAATACAAGCATCGAAGCCTCTATCCGACGTGTCTTTTGTTGTGATAAACGAACCGACTTTTTCCAGAAATTTTTCCAAACTCTTATCAGAATTATTATTATTTTTTATTTAATTTTTTTTAAGAGAAATTATCGTTGACGATAATTATCGGTGGATGAAGTCGTTATCGGTATAAACGATAATGCAACTCGTGACCGCACGTGTTCACGAGACTACGGAATGTCCGTTATGTATATTTAGTAAAGTAGATTATTATCTAATCTCGCGTGACGGCCAAAAATAAAAAAAAAAACGTGAGTGATAATTGCACTCCGGAATAGAATGGATTAATTATACCTCGGAAAATTTTTTTTTTCTCATCGCGCATATAAAACGCGCATTGATTTTTTTTGTCATTTTTTATCGAATGAATTATTTATTTAATTTGTGCAAATTTCTCGATAATCGAGAATTCTTGATAATCGGAAGTCGCGATCGTTCGGATAGTTTGCAGTTTCGTGCGATGGACATAAGAAAAACGAGGTTGGTGCGCGCCAAGTAGTACATCAGTCACATAGAACGGGGCAACGTGGGCCAATGACCGGGGACTACGTTCAACACACACAACTCGACAACCCCCCCGATGGGAATAGTTGGTTCAACCGAAGACCCGTAAATGCCTAAGCAGAAGTCTTTGAAGGTGACAATTAAAGCAAACTGATTTTTTTTTCCATCGATGCTCTTTTCGCATACATCGATGTTATTATACGCGGAAAATACATTCCCCGTATTTTCACAGAGACTTTCACTCCGAGTGAAAAAATAACAACTGAAACTACTTTCAGCCCCTATGTTTTCATTCACTCTTCTCTACTCTGAGACACAAAGCGACGCAGTTATTTTTTGCTTTGTCAAGAATATATCCCATCCGTATCGATCGAATTTGTTAAAATAGCAGTTGACAAAACAGCCATCTTTTTTTCGCAATTTACTAAAAAAACAACAAAAAAAACGTATTTCTAGACATTTATTTCCGAGTCATTGAACACAATGTCGAGGGAATCCTATGGATTATATTTTTTTTCGTCATTATTCGATGACTTTTTTTTATTGGAGGAACGCGATGTAATTAATGAAATTTTGATAGTGAAATTTGCAAGTTTTCTCGGGTTTGGGGTCTGTAGAGACGCGATAAGGACAGAGTTTGCGACAGGGTGAAAAATAAAGTACGATGACAATGCCATGGGGCGTGTTTGCGAAGCTGTGAGAGATAGTTTCGGAGTTCTCGAGTGCGACGCCACAAGGAAGAGGAGTCGAAGCTCTCCAGCGGAAAGGACCCGACGTGACGAAGTGGATTTCCGTCCCGAGTTCACGGGAGGATCGATCGACCGAGAGCGAGAAAAGTATGAGAGAGTCGCGAAGGGAGTGAAAATTAATAGTGACAGAAGGGG
This sequence comes from Buathra laborator, assembly GCA_934046635.1. Classification (NCBI taxonomy): domain Eukaryota; kingdom Metazoa; phylum Arthropoda; class Insecta; order Hymenoptera; family Ichneumonidae; genus Buathra; species Buathra laborator. The sequence continues at coordinate 15,924,746 of OW203901.1, read as the reverse complement.
GATGAAATACGGTGGCATAAAACCCGAAGGGGGGGATCGTTATTACGACGGAAATAGACTCGTTACCTGACCAATTGGAATGTCGGATTAATTATGAAATGGTATCATCGAGCGAAGGTTAAATCATATATGTCATATGGCTATAAATATGGTGTATAACAGGTCATACGAAAAATCAGCCTCGGTAGCCGATAAATTTTCTTGCAATTAAAATTTCAATATTAATTACTTAACAAATATTCTTCAAAAAAAATTCGGCAGCCGTAAAAAAAATTGAATTTTTTCACCCATAAAATAATTTTTTTCGGTGAAAAATAAAAAATTTATTTACGCCCTAAATTTCGTGTAAATTTAATTAAAAAAATATTTTTTGGTTTGCTTGAGTCACAATCCCGTAGTTCAATCCCCGACTAAGCGACTTGCAACTTTGCCCTCAATTATTCCTCAACCGCGTTGTATTTATAGCAGCCGTTTAACAAGCGAAGTGTAAGTACACCGATTATCCAGAGAGCTTCCAGAGTATATATATATATATGTTATACATATATATAAAACGTGTGATATAGAAAATATATAGATATATATACGAATCGAAGTTAGATAGACAAAGCACGTGACACGAAATAGGGGAGACAAAAATGGAAGCACTATCATGACGAATCGAAATGTAAGATGAATTATAAATAGGGTGCGATCGATAGGTGCCCCAGGAGGCGGCACGCTCCGGGCGCCATCTAGTCTGCGACCCTTAGTCCGTCTTCGGCTGTTACTAACCCCGCCGTGAACCAACTGCCTCTCTTCTATGGAAAAAAAAAAAAAAAAAAAAAAAAAACCCGTGCAAAATTGGCGTATGCATTTTATTTTTTCTCCGTCCCTATCGCACACCACCGCAACTGGACGATCCTCGTGTTGCACGTTTCGTGCTATCGAAAGCCTCCCTATGGCGCCAGTTAAACCCGCGCGTCCCCATTAGCATGGAATATGTGTAATCCGAATACGAAGCGAAATCTCTATCTCCCCGATCGTCGATCCTACGATATACGTAATCCACACGCATTCGCTTTAAGAATTTAATATCATAATGCCGCGGGGTTATTTATTAATTATAAGGATTATTTACGATTCGGTGCAGTCCATTGCCCGATAGTCGATAAACCCGCCCCTCCCGGCTCCCGGTCTGTGTTACGTAACGGGAAATATCGAACCGCGAGAGCACCACCACCAAAGCTACAACACGGATATATACAACACGGATGTACAATGTTATCTTTACGATGGCTGCAGAGATGATTTATCAGCGATTTTATTGAAACAGGATTTGCCGCTACAATGAAATCCGATTCTAAAACCCATCCGATGTCAAACCTTACGACCTATTTTTACACAATGATTTCTCGACAAATCTCGCGATACACTTCCGGAATTTTGGCTTTTTTTTTTCAACGCGACACTGAATTTAACTGATGTAAACCTTGTTTTACGCGAAATAGTCATTTTTTTCATAGAAACACTGAATTTAAGTCGAATAATCATTTTTTTTTAACAAATCGCTATCGGAATCGGTATTTTTCATATTTATTACACGTAATTATTGTTATAGTTATTTAACTTTATCGGGCAACCCGATCTATAAATTTATTTTGCAAATTTATTACGATCGCGAAAATACGAAGAAAAATTGAAAGTCATTCGACCTGAAAAAATTACATTTTTTTTCAAGACAGAACGATCCATCTTTACGAGGGAAGGGACGTTGCAGAGTTGCGCGAACGATGTTGAAGAACGAGCGATGAAGTAACTCGACCGTAGCGAGGGGAGTTTGAGGAGAGGCTATAAAACTTGTCGCAGAAAAGTGTACACTTACGTTACGTTAGAGTAGAGTCATAGTTGATGACGTAAGGGATTTCGTAGTCCAACATTGGAATAGGAAGAATGGTTCCGCGGCGCGGTGTGCGTCGGAGACGAGGCGGAAACGTAAGCGAGGCGAGATCGTCGGTAAAATTTCAATGAATGGAAAACGAGGCGGTAAGGGCCTCTTAAAAGGAACGACCTTATCAATTGACAGTACCGTCCTTGGTGCAACGTCACGAAACGCATATACGTGTGTATTGCGTGTGCGTAAGTAACGCGCAAATGTGCGTTGTCTCGATGTACGAGAACGATGAACGTTACAACGCCTATAGTACACGCGTGTAGAGGAGCTTATGATGTGCGAGAGTAGCGAATGCTCTGGTGGCTCTCTGTAGAATATTTATATTGAACACAGAGTCGACCGTGAGTGGAAGTCGCTCCTCGTCGTTGGTTATTAACCGGTAGTCAAGCTACGAACGTAAATCGCTCGTGAACACCGACAATTTTGTTGTACCCATACCACTTTTCGATTCAACGGCTCGATCTATGCCAAAAAAAAAATCTCCGCTACTCACGAATGATAATTCATAGATCTCGAAAAAAAAAAAAAAAACAATGATAAACCTACATTTTTCCAATTTTTTTCCCCGGATGTGGCTCTGGATGTTGCAGTTTTTTGCCGCCAGAGTCTTGCGACAGTAAAACGGAGCAACCTCGCCGAGGCTGTAGGCCAACGGGGCATTGGTTGTATTTTTTTACGAAATTTTCGTCAAGGGCGTGTCGATTCGACGACGAAAATCTTGCATAATCGCGTGAGAAGGTCGAGAATATTTTTAATTTAACTCGGAGGGAAATTTTGTTGTTCTGATGAATCGATGGAGAAAGAATCCGAGAAAAATATGATTAGTTATGAATTAAAAATCATTTTACCCACGTGATTGTCTTTTTTTTTCGTAACAACATAGTTTTTTTTTTTTTTCGATTGATCGAAATTTAATATTCGGAGGGCGTGTACGTGGTTTTTGACTTCACCACTAACATCGAGAATCGATAATAACCGATAGGACGAGAAGAGAACAAATTTCGAGATTTTTTCGTCGCATCAATTAAAAATTTGGCATAGTGACTTCCGGGGGGTGGAAAATCGAAATTTTTCATCGTAGAGAGTAAAATAGGCCGGTGGGTTCCATATAAAGGATGGCGCGCAAGCTTTGCCGCACAAGCTTGTCGCCGGGGATACAGCAGGGGTATGGAGAGGATGAAGAGGAATGGTCGAGATTCGCGACGCGCGCAGGATTCAGCACACTGCCGTTTCCATCAGAATAAAAAATCACTATGTCCATTCGCGTAGCATAGTACGAAATAAAAAAAAAAAAAAAATCACAACGTACGATATAAATGCTTCGACGCCGTAAATCTCTGTATCGTGCATTTCTCGATGTCTCGTTACAGCTGATCGAGACTGCGTCGCATACGAGAGCGTGAAGAAAATTAAACAAAAAAAATAACGAAAGATGCGATAACGAGGAATAAGTATGCCGGCGACGAATTTGCGGTTAACGGAACTTCCGGTAGCCGGAGTCTCGAGTACACAAACCGGAAATCACTCGGCAAATCGTAAATGCATCGTCTCGTTCACCATTGCCAGTTTTTACATTCGCTGCATCATCGCATGAATTTCCTGTTTTTTTTTTTTTTTCTGCGATACTCGAGTTTGAGGAAAACAAATACTTGATTTTTCCATTCACTCCGAAAGCTACGAATAGATCGAACATTTAAAAAAAATGTATTTCACTCGACAAAGGATCTCTGTTCGCGAAGTCTTCGGTGCGCATGATTCGTCACCTCGAATGAGGGAGCCAAACGCTGTCCGGAAGAAACCAACGAAATTCGGGCCGAAAAAGAGAAAACTTCTTCGGTAACACAACATACGATTTCTCGTGAATTTTCACAGAGTTCCGAACGGATGAATTTTTTTGAATTTTTTTTCACGATTTTTAGTGCATTTTCTTGCCGCGTCAACGGAGAGAAAAGGGATTGACATAGTTTCGCGAAATCATGGCGCGGCTGTCGTACGAGTGCATAATATACGCGCACTCGATTTTGCACCTCGGGTAAGAGATTGATCGATTCACCAACGGTCGCCTGGGAGTTGCCAGCCGGGCGGTGCGGTGACTTCGAACGCTGCTCTCTCGCTCTCCCTCGGCCCGCTCGACGGAGCGGGTGGAGCTTCGACGATCGAGCGAATTCGTTCGTCACGAGGAAACAAAAAAAATCATTACTCCCACATACGATGTCCTTCTCTCGTGAACCGAATTTACGAAAAAAAAAAAAATTCCGAAACGTTCGTAAACTACAGAAAAAAAAGGCGCACACACGTTACGATCGAATTCGAGATCCTTGGATCGAATCGATTTTAAAAAAAATCATTTACGCTTCACTATTCTCCACATTTTCCAATGCCCCGTTCGATATTCCTCAGAATCCTCAATGCGGTTTTGCTTCGTCACAAAATTTTCGTCACACTGTCGGAATTTTTTTTTTTTTCACGTCACGTTATTATCGCATAATACAACAAAAACTACAAATGAAAACAATAAAAACTGATTGTACAAGCCGCCGAAGCATTAAAAATAAAAGAAACTCTCAAAATCTCCGCAGTAATCATCGTTCGCGGAGCAAAACAAAATTAATTTGAAACTCTCCGTTACCCAAACTAAATAAAAAAAAAAAAGATCGCAAGGACAAGCAATCGTTAAGTAAAAGCGAATGTAAAATCGCTAATTCTGTTACATCGAAAAATCGTGAACCGATTTTTTTTTACATTTTTTTTTTTTTTTTTTTCCGGCTATTATTTGGTCAACGATATTTAGAAACGTTACCATGTTATATTATCTCGCACGACGTTCGAGGAAGTGAAGAGAATAGCTTCTTCAACCCGCAGTGAATGTACGAAGAAGCTTGAAGCTTCCTTCCTCTTCACGGTGTACCGGAAGTATCGACACTGACGGAGACGATCACTGCGAAGCACTACGGGTTATGCGGACACGACGAGAGAAGAACGAGAAGGAAGGCGAGGGAGAGAGAGAGAGACGGAAAGTAGAGGAGCCAAAGGAAGAGAGTAAGATAGATGTATAGAGATATAGAACGAGAGAACGAGAGAAAGGGAGTAAGAGAGAGATATAGAAGCCGGAGCTTTCCGAAGTACCGCGACGGGTTCGACCCTTCCTACTGTCGTTCTCTCTCTCTCTCCCTTTCTATCTTTCCTGCATTTCTCCTCTATATATATCTGTCCCTCGCCCTCTTGCCCACTGGCGTCTCGCTCACTCCCACCCTCTCGTTCCCTCCCTCGATCGAAGCTCCTCTTTAGCAGTGCTACCCACGAGCAGCACCACATCGTCCACCGCCCTCTGCTCCCTATATATTTTTTCGCACACTTTTCTCTCATTCTCTGTCTCCTCTCAACCCCTCCTTGTTCCGTTATTCAGCCCTTTTGCACTCATACTCTACTCTGCATCTCGTACTTTTTACATTCGTCTCCTATCCCGTTTTTTTTTTTTTTTTTTTTTTTTCATACGAGAACTGCCACTCAGACATTCGCTTTTTGTTTTCTCTTTGAGTTTCTTTTTTTCGCGTCTACCTCACGCCGATTTTCTTTTTTCTTTTATTTCCGGTTGTTCCAAATCAAAGACAGTGAGACGCTACGCGTTTCCTCGATTCGTTACGTGTTCTCTGTGATGAATTAATGATTTTAGGCTTTCTTTCGTTTTTTTTATCAGTTTTTTCATTGTGTCTAAGCTTTCGAACGAAACGGAGCATCGATCGCGCGTGTATTTACGATCGATGGACTCTACAGTTTATCTAACACCGTCGAGCTATCGGAACGTCCTTTGAAAATCACGAATCAGTTCACAATTGTTCTGTTTCGTCTATACTTTCGTTCTTATTGAATCGATTTTAAGTTGCAGTTTTTCATAATAAAGATCGTCGATCTATCGTCTCACTTGTCTTTTTTCCTCGCTATTTCGATAACTCGGCAAAAGGGCGAAACTGCGTAAAGAAGTTATTGCGGTTACGTGAAACGGTAACGCACACTCGTCTCTATCTGTCAACCCCTCCCCCCCCCCCCCCCCCCCCCTCCCTTTGTCCCCTCGGCACGCCATTGTACGCCAACGTAATCGTTTAATTTATCGTCTTCGAGAAAAGAATAAAACTTCGTCGAATTCATTCACTTGATATTTCTTCATGAATCACCGGTAAAATTTCTCAGAGATAAGAAAAAAAGAAAACGGAAAAATGAATTATTATTATATCCGTTCATCGTGACGTTTTTCAGACCTCCCGGGTTTCGCGCCCCCGTAAAATTTGACACACCGCGTCCTCTTGCACAACTCACATTGATTTCACTAATAATTCATCACTACTTTCGTCACTAGATATTCGTCTATTGCAGCTCTATTTTATCTATCTATCTCGCTCCCTCTTTCACTCTCTCGCTCTCACACGTACGAACACACATAGCCACCCACACAGACACTCTCGATCCGTACATCTCACCCTTGTAAAATCGTAGAAGTTTCACTCTATTTCCCGCTCAGTCTTCTCTCACTCCCTACGAATAACGAAAAAAAAAAAAAAAAAAAAAAAAAAAAAAACATGTTCTACACATATTTCTAGCAATTAACAGCCGAGACTCTCGATAAAACTTTGTCAGATAAATGTCATTTCGTAAATCAAACGATTTTTTTTCGTTTAAATTCATTCGTGTACGTGTACGTAATTATTTCTCGATTTTTCTCCGATGTTTCGTATATACAGAGCTTTACGCATGACTATCGTTCGCTGTCTCGTGTTTTCGTGTATAAAAATATTCGTGTTCAATCATTTCGAGTATTGTCTTTCGTTTTGTTTGAGAGTATCGCACAAACCTTGTCACCCATGGCTGCGGCGTGCGGTGTTCGATGTGAAAGAAGTTAGTGGCGCGGCTTCGGGTGGACCAGAGACTGACTGGCGTTTCGTGTCGTCGAGGACCGCCGGCATCATCGACCCGTCCTCCCCACCCGCACCGCGCAACGCGCGCCGCGCGCGCTTCTCTCGCTCGCGTAACGCTTATCTCGCTCCTTCTCACTGACGCCCCACTGTGTCCCTCGAGCGCACTATCGCACACAATCCGCCAACGTTGTTCTATATACGTTTTGTTTTATATCTCCGTTCCTCCAACGGGCCTTCCCGGGTTTTCTCTGTGTCCCGATACTGCCCCCTCCCGTCGCCCGGCCGGCAGCGTTGCCCCTGTTGTGTTCCCCTCGATGTATCCCCACCGCTACGCTTTGTATACATATACATACCGCTGTCGTCCCGACGACTGTGCCATTACGAACTTGCGCATAGCTTGTGCCGATCGCTTGCGCGCCGCGACACGCCAAACTCCGGCTCTCCCACTCGTGTAACTTTGTCTCTGTCTCTCTCTCTCGATCTCTCCGTACGAGAGAAGAACGAGAGAGCGAGAGAGCGAGAGAGCTTCTCGTCTCCCTATTCCTTCGCCGAGACTCATGCACACACATATACCGATAGAAAATCCCTCGCGAATATGTATGCAGGCACCGCGCAAGCTCCGAGGGCTCGACGCCACACTGTACGGTACGCTCGCCACCAGCCAGGCAACAGTGGCTTTCAAGCTCTTCCGAGTTGCCCGGCTCACGGGAAAACGAGGTTGCGTGATCTACGAAGCTTTTGAGACCCCCTGCGAGGCACGGAACGATCTGTGTTACTGGGCTATATAACCCGACGGACCCGACCGACCGAGCTAGCGGACGATAGACATACGGACAGACAGACACCAACCGACTATTGCTCTTTTATTCCTTTATCTTTATTCTTATTTTTTTCGAGGAGAAAATTCTTTTTTTCTTGTCGCTCTCGCAAAACGGAACGATAAAACGCGATTATTCGGGAGTTAGAGGTTACGAGGGTTTAGCAAAAAAAAAAAAGATGGACGACGGTATATACCGTGGTTACGTGATAAATTCGATATATGGGATCTATTGCCCGTGTGTAGAATGAGATAAAGTACGAAAAATTGTTTTTTCGGGAAAAATAAAAAATACTTCGAGTAATTGAACATTTTTTTTTATTATTATTACGAAAAAAAAATGTTTTTTTCAATATGAATCGATTTTTTTGTATTGCACATGTAAACATTTGTCTTAATGTCGGTCACTCGCGTGTAGAATGAGAGCGATTTATTTTATGTTTCGGATTCGAAAGATTTGATGTCAAAGACGACGTCGGCGTTTGATAGACGTCACTGCTACGGGTCGGAGATATAGAGTCAAAGAGGGGGGAGAGGATTGATGGAAGATAAGAATTAAAGAGAAAATAAACGATGAACGATGGGTCGAGCGCACTGCACTAGACGAGGGAAGAAAAGTGGAACGACTCTGCGTATGAGGATAGGTCAGGGTAGGAACTTTAGTCGTAGCGTTTCTTGCGATATATAGAGTCTCGAGACTCACCGCTACACGGAAAGTTTATCAAGTATAATAATAACAACTCGGAAGGAAGTAGACATTCACGTTTGTTTTTTTAATAATCTCGATTTTCTATTTGCATTTATTTCTGGAGGTAATTATCTCATTTAGTTATGTCGAAAGTTCGAAGCGATATCGCAAGAATGTGCGATGTATCGATTGATGATAATATATGCATAGATATAGTTCGACATCGTGGAGAACTTCGGGCTCTTAGTAATTACTATTTCGGACTTTCACGCTATGACGGTGCTGTTAGTTACATAGTAATTGAACATTAAGGGTCGCGAAATGCGAATGATATAATTGCTATTGAGAAATTTCAAAGGTTTACGAATTCGCGTGAAATTTTATTGTCATTGATCGTCCGTAAAACGAAGCGACCCTGACGCGTATCCCCGTAGAAGTACTCCCAATATGTTACTCGTGGTTTTTTTTTTTTTTTTTTTTTTTTTTTTACTGCGACAATTGTAGGCAATTTCCGTCATTTCTCGTCGACTGCCTTTTTCTTTCTTTTTCTCGTCGACATTTCACAGCAACTCAGGGAAATAAATTCTTTGATTTTTCTCGCGATCTCTCTGCGCAATGTATCATTTCGTTTTCCTTGAATTTTTTTATGCAATACCTCGAGCAACGGGATCCGTTTCTATTCACAGCTGTGAATCTCACGTAGATGAATAATTCGATTTATCGAAAGATATAAAAATTCAGCGGAAACGGAAATAAATTTTTTTTTCAACGGATCGTATTTATCGGAGTAACAATCAAATTTGATTGCCATTTTACAAATTGGATGAAAAAAAAAAACAAATAATTGCCTTTTAGTTTTCTGTAGAATTATGTTTTCTAACTAAATTTACATGGAATATTGTTATCGTAAAATAAATTTTGTGAAATATTTATTGTACGTATTTATCAATGAATTTTATTGAACCACAGAGTGTATGATGCGAGTTTTTATTCGCACGCTAATATATTCGGCATTGCAACACCGCTATCGCATTTCGAACGTCGCGTCTCATCAGTGTGTAATAGATGTGCGTTAAAAAAATGGTAAACACGTAGAATATTTCAAATTTTTCTTCGAAGTTTCAGCAGGTATCGGATGATAGAAGATAAGGTTGCGAATAAATGTTAATAAAATAAAACACATCAAATCGAAAAAAAAGAAAAAAAAGTCGTAAAAAAATTTAATCGACTAGTAATGGTACACGTATAGTACATAGTATTTTTATCATCTTTCGGGAAGTAGCGATAAAAAAAAAATATTTACGCATAATTTATTTTTCGTAACTAATAAACGTGCAAAAAAAAAGAATTTCGCAAGACGGCGCGCCTGTGCGGAGATTGCTATTTCGCGAGTTATTTTAATTCCGATCCATATGCACATATGCACCGTACCGCATCGCAGTGCGTGAACTCGACGGTGCATCGGTGGGATTCAATGCCGTTAACATAATTATGTATAACGGCGGCGGCGGCGACGACGACGACGATTCAGTAACACAGTTAACACAGCAGACTTTTCTCATGGTCATTGAAAACCCAAGAGCATTGAAACAGTTTCATTCCCCGTCCGCCAATAAAATTCTTCACATTAGCGGGGGAGTAGAGAATGTTGATGTGAAACATTCACGTAGATGAGGAAGTGACTAATTTGATTCTGAAACTAATGTTCTTAAAAGCTTCGTCCGAAGCGAGAATTTCGAGGCAACAGTCGTTTATTGGTGTAGAATGAAAGTAGGGCAACACTACATATGTTATCCGGTCATAAAATATAACGTCCGTTTCATCACGAAAAATTTTAGTTTCCTCCATTTTTTTTTTTTTTTTGTCAAATCCAAATTTTAATATTCAAATTTGATGGATCGTAATGTTTTCGAAAACTATAAGATACCTCGGGGAGTACAGATCTAACGCCGGTAAACGAAAACGTCCCATCATTTTTTTTTTTTTTTTTTTTTTTCCCCTCTTCTCTTCGACTCTTCCCGTTTCTTTTAGCCGGCGTATTTCACGCACTGCCAAGTCCGTTCGCGACTAGACGGACAGATGAAAGTACGGCTCCGAAGCGAGAGAGGGGCGCGCGGTAGAGAAAAAGTGGCAAACCGTACCATTTGACGATAAAAACGAAGTGGAAAGACGAGTTGAAAGACAAGAAAAAAAAAAAAAGAACGAGAGCGACACATAAAAGCGTAGAAAAAAAGTAAATGGTCGGCAATCCCTCGTCGTTCGCGCGGAGGAAACATCTCGCGAGATACATCATAAGGTCGTAGACGGCAGAGGGTTAATAGACGTTCGGATAAATGTGAAAACGAGTTTCACGTTTTTCCATGCCAACGTAAGGAAAAAAAGATGGCAAATCGTGAGGCTCGGCGAATGAGAGGTCGAGCATTACATTCACCAGCTCCGAAAAGAGAGAATAACGCGAGGGGAGGAAAAAAATGATAACGGAGTAGTAACCAATTCTTATGCGATAAGAAAAAAATTCACGAAATGGTAATACAAACAATTGCAGGATTCGTGATGTGAATTTGAGAAAAAAAAAATCTTTCATTAATTTTGTGTTTTTTTTTTTTCATCCCTTTATCACGAACAGCTGCGCACCTGAATGGTTTTCAATGGGATTAAAAAAAAAAAAACGGATCGAGGAATACTAGAAATACCGTACTATCCTACATCCACGCGAGTCGACTCTTTAGAATTCTATTTTTCGATGTATACCATCGACAAACTTGTCGATGTAGAGCTTTTATTCGTGAAAGTTTGGCTTTTATGTATCGTTCGTACGTAGGGCGAGGTAATACAAACCCTCGCAATGGTATTTGTAGCCATAGCTCAGAAAGCGGGAAGCGCATAAAGGCGATACGCGAGAGATATTCGATTTCAAAGCACCCGGTGTGCTGCTTGTGCGCCTCGTATGTTCACTCCGTGCTGCTGGCGCCTACCGAGCGCAGTATATTCCCCTCTCACAACTCTGGCCAAGTGACACGTTCGCAAACGTCATACCCTCACGTGACTATACATACATATATCCGACACTGAATACCGACATATAGCTTCCATCTTTCGCGTTGAAAGCTTCTGTGGGTCATCGAGATCGCATTCGCAATAAACGATTATTTAGCCTCAACAATCCTCACGGCGTTAATCGATCGTTCAGTCGAAATTTCATAAAATCATTAAATGATCGCAACTTTGCGATAATTACGACAAATATATACGCTAAAGATTACGAGAGATGCTGTAATCGAGAAATGGCAATTTTTATCAATAGTTATTATTAAAAAATGATTAATTACGGAAGCTGAGAGACCTCCACGCCGGAGAAGCTGTGATTATTAGTAAGCGTTGAATCGCGCCAATTATCCAGATTTTCGTATCTCATTAGCGAGTTGATTGAGTCAGCGATCTATCTATCTATCTGAACGTCTCTATCCCAAGCAACTCGATCCGAAGATTCGGTTATAGCGACTATAGCGACTCATTTAATTTTTAATATGAAATTCTATAGCAATCTCTAGCAATTTATTCATAAAGTAGTAAAGCAGATGAATGGTTTAAAACACAGTATAATACGTAAAAATAAACATAAATGTATGAAATTCAGCATTTTTACGTGCATTACGCATTATGAAATATATTCAAAAATATATCGCTAATATACAAATTTTTGTTTTTTACGTCGAATTCTCATTCAAGAAGCACGGCGTATACAGTCTGCATATTTTAGAATCACGCGGTTCACATTACGTTCCGTTAATAATATCCCAACTTCTCAAAAGACGTTTTTCAATAACAATGAGCTTTTAGCAATACAAATTTATAGCATTTAAGTACTTTTTCGCATTTGTCAAAAAGTATTTCGATTCTACATTTTTGATTCTCATAAACAACGATTTTGAAAATTGGAGTTTTACGATCGACCAATTATTGTACGGGAAACTTTCGGTCCAAAAAAGGACGAATTCCTAAACAGCGACACAGTGGCGTTAGCCTCAGTAGTTGTTATCTATATATATAATTTCTCACTGTAGTACATCGCGAGCGCTCTTCTCTCTCGCAACTCTGCCAATTTGCCCGATGCGCGAGAGTTACGCAATGTAACGCGACTGGCCTTGCGCCAATCTCGTGTATCGCTAGAACTCGTTTGTTGCAACCACCACTGCGGGGGTTCTATATAGTTTAACATACGTGAACATACATAGGATCCACGAAACATTGTGTACACCGTGACGTATCGTCGTCGTCGTCGTCGTCGTCGTCGTCGTCGTCGTCGTCGTTGACGCTCGACGTACTCCGTTTACTCTCGTTGCTGCATCGAGTGTGTATTTTACCACGAGGATCACGCAACCGCAGCTCCAGAGACGAGAAACAGCGAATGCGCGGTACCAAACCTTCGAGCTTCGAGCTTCGAGCTTTGGTACCGTGCGTGCGATTTGTGTAACTAAGTATGTACTGTATGCACGAAGAGAGGAGAACACCACGCAAATCGCCGCCGCGGCTTGATCGCTCGACTATCAACGACACGACTGCACGCTACTCGATCCCTTGTAACAGAAGCAGCGAATCCGTTTCTATATAATATACCAGTCACGGAAACTCACTACTGCTTCGGAACTTCTGTTTTACAACTAAATTATATCAGCTTTTCCGATTACGAACTTTAACTTTTTTTACATTTTTTAATGTTTTGCTATTTTAATTTTTATGATTTTTACTGTTAATCGTTAATCGCCCGATATCCTGTTAAAATGCAGCAGAGGCGCGTGAGATTTATCTTTTCTAAAAAATTTATTTGTTGTTAGCAAATGTTTAATTTTGTATAACAAACAAAATTTGGTAATAGTTAACAAATATTTGGCTCAACGGACATTTAGTCGTAATAACTAAATATTTATTTCGCGATGTCCAATATCCTATCCATTTGTTAACGACAAATAAACTTTATCCTCCGTGTGATGGTGAATAAAATTTTTTGTTACGATTTTTGTTGTTGTTATTATTATATCAATACCCTCACAACGACCATACATTGAGAGCGTAAAATACTCCGAAAGTGATGACAAATAAGCACGAAAGTAGAGATTTTTCTTCATTAATAAACAAAAGCACCTAATGTTTAAATGCGTCATCACCCGTAGCTGTATCGTAGTTAAGTAGACACTGCAAAGGATTTAATTTTTTTTTTGTATACGAGAAGTAGTAATTGAAAAGTTCGTGGGAAAACTTTAATGGAACGGAACCATTGCCTCTATCCAGTATACTTGGGTTTATAGTATCACTCTTGCGGTTGTTTAGTGAAGAGGTCAAGGCGCGCCGGCCGACATCACAAAGTCTTTCGTAATCTTTCCATAGGGAAGTTACATAGAAAATAAATCGGACGGTCGGATATTTTACTTTAAAGAAAAGTACAAGTAAAGTGTGTGCCCCGTGTCGCGTGATCATTCCGCGAAGAAACTTAAAAAAATGTATTTCGCGAATTCATGATGGCAATTTATTTTTTCTCCGATACGCGGAAACGAACGCGCGCTCGTGTATATATATTTTTTTCTTCTTCGTCTCGGTTTCGCGCGGTTCAATTCGAATGGAGTGTCGCGGTTCCACCAGTGCGACGAACGAGACGAGAGCCGGGGGGGCCTGGGAGCCGGGATGTACGATTAATTGCAACCAAGGTCTCTCCAGTCGCAGTCGAATAGCGCAACGACTAGCCCCGTGGCGAACAATCCCATTCTCGAAATAGCTTTCGAATTGGAGTTTATCAGTAATAATAGCTGCTTCGCTTCCACAGACGCAAACGTGATACATAACGGAAGCTTTAGCGCGCTGGCAACTCGCGATATGCCGGACACACTTCGGCCGTAAACTTCAGTCGCGATTAATACTAAAATTCATCAAATTCTCGTCCGGCCATCAGAAATACCTTTCACCGCGGATAAAAATGAATAACGACAAATTTATGAAAAATATCGCGATATACAAATACATCGAAATAAACCACCATACATCGTCCCGCCATCAATATTTTCAAAATTCAAAAAAATTCGTAAGTCTTGAATTCGATTACTCCGCAATAAATGATGAAAAAAATGTATATCGTATTCGTGTATCGAATTATTTCGTCATTACAAATATTTAAACTATCACACGGCGTATAATTAACCTCTTTTTCCTCAATGATCTATTTTCATTCGGAAATATTTCGCAAAGTCAAAAGAAAGATATCGCGTGTGTATAGCGTTACATTGTACTTCAAAAATAAAGGTGTTTTTGCTTAAAACTTTACGCGCGCATAAAGTATTTCTCCTTCTTTAATCTCAATGCAAATACACATTTTTACGCAATATTTTATCTCATGCCGTTTCCGAATTATTTTACCTAATCGCTTCGGAGACTAATGTGCGCACGTATAATTCAACGAACTTGAAGATCATTGGCGCCAGTTTTACTCATTTATTTCGTTATCTTGCCAAATGTGATTTTACCGTCTAGAAATACGTACATTTTAGGCAAATAGAAGCTTTTCAATAAATTCGTCGTAATTTTAAATTGAGAATAAACAATGAAACGCCAGCAGTACGATCCCCTCCAAGACCCAAGTATGTTCGTTACCATGATATCAATAGACCGGAACTGCCCTTCTCCCACTTTACGTCTCGGCCGCGTAAATACAGTCCTCTCGTGTACAGTATATACTCTAAATATGACGTCATTTGGCAAAGTTTCCAGTGGCCTATTGAGTTGACGTACATTATGATACACGTGAGGAATATTCCTACGTGTGAATTTTAAAAATAACTGCGCGCACCCACCGCCATTGCATCGATGGAGTTTTTAAATAGATTACCGGAGAAAAAAAAATCATAAAAAAACGAACTCATCACAAAAGCGGAAGCGATAATAGTCTCCAACAGCAAAGCCGGTGACGAGGTCACGTTAAAATCGCACTGAGCAAATTAACTCTTTGGGAGCGTATGAGAGACAAGTTTGAGAGATCAGCGAAAACATAATCGAGGATAAGATACGAACGGGAGAACAAGCGATCGTTTTGCTTTGATTGTGACTATGTTTGTTGGTGGAATGTTATGCGGTACACAGGGGAACGAGAGGACGAGATATTAACGCTATTACTCGTTACTCGATCTGTTTGACTACAAAGACGCAAAGCTGCTAGGAATGAACGTTAAACTAATGAGTAATTAGTCATTATACGAAAAAAAAAAAAACTTAATAAAAAAATTATGATAATTTTTAAAAAATTTCAAAATCGCGGGTTTAACACGTAATATAAGTTTCTGTAGAAATAATGTAAATCTCGAGGGCTAAAGTAAAAAAATGGTAAAGCGAATGGATTGGCTATCAATTTTACGTTCGCGCAATGCGTATACAGTATTCCAAGTATAATCAGTCTGTAATTATATACGAGCGTTTATAGGCAATATAACGTATATATTACATTTGCAGCTCTGAAACACACGCATTGTACCTACTATATTATCGACGATACTATCTTATGTACACAGAGAACCTCTCGATTGTCTCGAGTATACAACGCGCGGAGGACATCTCGCGAAGAGTCCCGGCGTTTACAAGCCCAACGGGTTGTGCTTCGAGTGATTCACGCCTTCGCTGGTTTTGTCCGGTTCGAGCGCTCATTCATAAAGTCGAAGCAGTCACCGGTACCGGATGAAACCGGAAAATCGGCGACCGGCAGTCTGCGCGAAAGCAAAGTATAAACGCCGGGGGGAACGACACGATACTATATTTCAATCGGGAGCCGACGAGGACGGAAGTTAGTCTCAGTTTGGAACTGCAAACGCATTGTCGAATTTTTGCGGTTTTAAAAAAAAAAATTTTTTTTACGGATTTTGATACTTAACCTCGCAATTGTACGAGATTTCGCGATACAAGGTAATTTGACTAAACTTTCAGATCGTATTTATTCGTTGATAAATTAACGACATTGTTCGATTAATATTGTCATTGTTGTTGTTGTTGTTGTTGTTGTATGTCTGCCAGAGGGACAATTCATTCGTCGTACAACGATAATGGAGGAAAAAATGGTGATATTAAGTTTGAAAATTCGTCGAGCGAATCCGCCGGCTATTTTTTTTACGAATTATTCTGTAATTATCGCACTGGTGTCGCGACTTTGGAATCTTATTCAACCGCACTTTTCGTTCGCCTACTGCTGACACAGTGATCGCGCGCTTTCGTTATATTGGCTGACAGTGTCGCGCGGTATTTGCTGTACTCGGTGAGCGCGTATTAAAAGTCTGCTATTCAAGCTGTGACTGCGAGAATCTCTCGTCGCTCGTTTTCAATGCAATAACGTAATAAACCGTCGAGAACGGGCGGTAAAAGACCGGCGTTAGCTCGCGCGGGATTCCGGATCGCGGCAGTTTGAAAATCCGCGAAATTAACGAGTAACTCTGCAGTAACTAACCGTATCACTGACAATATCTCTCTCTACCGTTGGCAAATTTAATCCAAAAGATTCTCGCGAGTTGATACCACCGCCATGTAACCCGAACTCTCGTGCGTCACGTGATCACACGGATGCTGAATAAGTTTCTCAGAATGTTGTCTCGACTCGAATTTCTTATGACCCAAACGTGACAATCGCATTTTTAATGGACGGATAAGAACAATCAAAGCGATTCGTTGAATTAATTATGCATTTGCATAAAGAGCAAAGAAGAAAGTAGTCCCATCGTTTGTCGAGTAGACTGCCGATGAATAATAATTAACAAGTTTCAAGGTGAAAACTCAACGAACGAACGAAGTCCTTGTACATTGGAAAAATAAATTTAATTTAATTTACACAATAATAAAATTGTTACTAATTTTCGTAATAATTTATTTATTTTTTTTTTTTTTTCGTGAAAATTGTTTTATTGTACACTACTTTTTCATCGAATTACTCCAATATTACAAACGGAGGCGACGCCTCGTTAAAAAACAGTTCCTCTGAAATGAAGCTTTGCCAAGCGACTCGAATGCACTTTGAGAATTGAAAAGACCGTCAGTATCCGCGTAAGAAATGAAAATCGTTAAATGCGATTTTTTTGTATAAAATAGTGAAAAAGTGTCGCGGCGTAACGAGACGCGATGAGATGAGACTTTGCTGTGTGCGCGAGGGTTTCAAGGATTTAACGGAGCGGTATCTCGTGAGTGTCGATTTGCCGGCAGGGTATCGTGTTATCAGCGAGGAAAAAGCGAGATGGGCGAAGGCTCCGGCGTGCGTCCTCTCAATTTCACTGAGATTACGGAAATCCCGTGAAGGAGAGAGAAGCACATCCGGAAACGCTTTACGGATTCAATTCGTCGCTTTCAAATGGGATCGCAGCCGATTGAGTTCGTCTTAAGTACACAGACGGCGTGCAATGAACTGCTGCCGCTGCGGCTTCTGCTACTGATTCTCGTCATTCGCAGAACACTGAAATATCCTCGTACTCAGTCGTGATGCAAACTCTGCCACGAACATACGAGGATCTAACACGCTTTTCGATCGAATCTTTCATCGGCGCTGCATCCAGAAAGATATATCTCATCCGCGCACGCTACATCCCAATTTTCCTCGCAATTCACTTCGTTTAATTAATTTCACCGTAAATGAGTTTCCGGAAATGTTATCGCTGCATCGCATTACTAATTCGCACACGTAATCAATGGATCTTTATAGACACGTCTCTATTGTTTTTCATTTCTTTTTTTTTCGGCGGTGTAGAAATTCATAAATAGTAACAACGCGATATTAAAAAAATTAATGAAAAAAATTATAAACCGTTAATCAACTGTTTTTCGATCGATCGACGATGGAAATTCACTTTTATCTTGAAAAAAAAACAAAAAATTATCCGCGAAATACTTTTTGTTCAGTAATTTCAAGGTGGCGAGTAGGGATAAGAGAAAATTATTAAGCTGGAGATACTTAAATTTCCCTGCAGGATAGGTAATGGTATGCCTCGAAGCGTAAGTAATTTGGTCCGTATCACCAAGCGGCCAGCCGTCGATTTCGCGTGCGGTCGATCGTATATTTTGCGACAAAAGCTCCGAAAAGGAATAGAGCACACAGAGAGAGCGGTCGAGAGAGAGAGAGAGAGAGAGAGAGAGAGAGAGAGAGAGAAAACAAAACTATTACCCCGGCTGTCCAATGATTATCAAGCTACTCGAGTGCAAAAAATCGATTTGACAATATCGAAAAATGTTGTCGCCTCATTCGTCTTCCGAAAATCAAATATACACTCATCCTTTCCAATAGTCTAATCTATTTATTTCTCATTCTCAGAAATTGATAAAAAACGATCTGCAAAACCATCCGAGGCAAATGGAAAAACGTCCAAAGAGCTTTTCGTTTGGCATAAAAAGAATTGCGTAAACGTTATCGATAATGGGAATTTTTTATTTATTTTTTTTTCGCATCGGAAGCTCATTTCCTCATTCCGTCAATCGCAAATAGGTTGGTCCAGATCGCGGAGGCCGAGAAAACGAGTTGCGGAGGACGAGGTGAGTAAGAAACAGAGTTAGAGAGAAAGAATTTCGAGGATAGTAAAGGAGAGAGAGAGAGAGAGAGAGAAAGAAGAAGTGGATAGTTCGTTGGATTGGGAGGGTTGACGAGACGGTGTGGCGACTGGCGGAGCGAGGAGCGTCGCGACACACGCCGATCGATCCCCGAAGGAAACGAGCCCACGGCGGTCTATCGGCGTGAGAGCTGCTAGTCGTACCGCGCTTCCGGGCGCCGTACCGTACTGAAAACCAGTGACCCCGATCGCTCCGTCGCCCCTCCCAACCGGAGCATCGCGAGCCGATGTTATACAAGTACAGCACATACACTCTGTATGAACCGACCGTACATATAGGTATACCGTATCGTTGTACACGAGAGCGCACGTACCTATAAAACATCCCGGGCGGGCTGCACGTCGCATCTTACGGCAGCGCTTATCTCTCCTATCCTCACTCGATGATCATATATATATATATATATATATATATAGTATCGCGGGGCGTGTGTCTCCTCGAGTCAAGTGACTTTTCTATCGCAGCAGAAAAAATAAAAATATCTTTCAATCTCTGTGGCGAAACACGAAAACCTTCGTTGCCTATTAGGTATTCATTGTCATCTGTAGCCTCAGAGATCGTATTTTATTTTTCTAACCCCAAACATCGAAGTATTTCGTTTTATAAACGTATTATGTAATTCTTCGAGGAACTGTAACTATTTAAGGGTTAAAAAAAAAATCGCATTCGTATCGCATTTTTTGGAGTTTCGAAATTATTTTTTTTTATTTGATTAATTATATTTATTTGCGTTATTTTTCTAGAACTGGAATGTTAATAAATTTTTGTTGTTGTTTTTATACCGCGTTGATTACGTATCGGCAGTTATCTATTGGTCCGAACAGCGCGATCGATGTATCGTTTAAACGCATCATCATCAGAGAACGTATTCGGATTAGGAAAATATGTATATTCAGCGATTCAGAGATGAATCTCTAGCGAAATTGTCTTGAATAGTTACGAGAGCATTATATCGTGTCGTGCCAAGCCGACCTTGACACGTACCCCGCGTCACACATCTAACGCTCCATCGGCCTTCTCCGGGTGAGTTTCAGTTGAGCTCTGGAGATTCTCCGTGACCAATGACAGTAGCGATATAGTCTTCACACGTAAGCGAAGGAATAACGTTATAGAGAGTAAGTCCCGCGCTTCAACTACCGCTGCTAGTCTCGGAGTCTCCGCAGCAGCGTTGTCTCGTCTTTGACTAAACTCGGTACATACTCTCCGTACGCGTATACCAACGTCGTTATATCCCCCGAGGGCTCGTTTCTCTACAACTCCACGTGGCCATTAACGCGTGTAACCAACCTGTCCTCGACACTTGCTCGCTCCGCGGGCACATATATGCTTAAGCACACCGGACTGCAACCTACCGGTCTCTTCTACCTACGTTCGTCTCGTCTTGTCTTCTCAAGGGTCTCTAATAGACACTCTCGTACTTCTACGCTATACCAGAAGAAAACTCTAACTTACCGAGGTCTCGCTCATTGTCACGATGATCCTTATGCACACCTACGAATTTCTAACACCGCGGGACAACATTTTTTTTACGCTGCATATTTTTTTTTTTATATAGGAACATAAGGTAAAAAAAAATGTCACTGTGATTTGATAGCGCGAAATCTCGTGCGTTCATCGAAGACACGAATGCGTGTATATTCTTTCACCTGCGCGTAATACAGCCGAAAAGTAACACAGTCGATACTCTGAAATTGTTTATTAATCTTTTTTTTTATTCTATAGTCAATATATGAGCAATAACTTCAGTTATTAAAATCGATAGAAATACATCGAAAATTAATATTTTCGTTATATTTATATAGAGTTCACTGAACACACTTTTAACTTTTGTGTATTTCTACTCCATGGAGAGTGCAGAAAAAAAATACATTAAAGTGCATGAAGTCAACATCGTGTGACACGAGCGCAAAAAAAAATGGATGATTAATTATCGAGAGCTCTATCAACTTTATTAACTCAATGTGTCATGCATAGCCGATGATAAAAACATCGACGCGCCACCGCGGTAACAATTCTTTCGTTAATGGTAAATTCATTAACAGACGTCAAACTATCGTTTGACGAACGAAAAATCATCTTAATTAAAATTCGTCGAAGAAAAACCCAAAAACAATGAATTTTTTTTTTCTTTTTCCAAGTTTATAGTGTTTAACTCGTCGATTGTATATTTTTCACGACCCTAATAAATTTGTATTATTTCCGCAGAAAATTCGTTATATCTTTAGACGATTTTTAATTTTTTTAAATTTTCGTTCGTTTTTTCATTTCTTCGATCTAAAAAAAAAACTTAATTTTCACGCCGAAAAGACGAAAAGAACGTCTTTTTCGCGAAAGGATTCCGGAGCCAAATTTTTCATTCGAGTCTTCGGTGCGCCACGTGTGAATAACACGCAGGCGTAAAAGCTGAAATAAGTAATCCACGGAATCGGAATAGCGAGCGAGAAACACAGAGACAAGGATGTCCGCGTGTCGGTTTCGCGTAAGGGATTACACACGGGGCACGGTTTAGACTTTAATACACGCATCGAAAGCGCGTGGTGACCGTGACTGTATCTGCGTCGGAGGAAGAGGCACATTACGCTCAATCTACGTAAGCACAGCTTCGTCCCGACTACTCTCCGCCAACTCGTACTCTCATGGCGGCGGCGGCGGCGGCGGCGGCGGCAGTAGCAGCAGCAGTGACGAGTGACGATCGCGGCACTCGCGCGACTTGCCACCAAACGTTTTGCCGGTGAGTCACGCATCACTTGGAGAAACACACTGGCAGCAGAAGAATAAGAAGAAGAAAGCCTCGTGGTGTGCCCTATACACTTGCTGCATTGACGATGACGCAGGCGGGAGAGCTTAGAGGCGTTCAACGGGGATTTCATTCGAAACATCGATGCGTTAAAAATTTTCGAGCGCGAGATCGAAAAAAAAACATCGATTTTACACAGAGAAAATAATTTATATGCAGCTAACAAACGCATAGTTAAATATGCCGAAATAAATACTTATTTTTTATTAACATTTATCAGTTAATCCAATTAACATGTAATTGGGTTAAATTAAACTTAATAAAATTTATTAATAATTAAAAAAGCTCAACGAAAAATTGGTAAAAAATATTAAATATTTCGTCATATACGAGTATACATTTGCTAATAACTAATAAACTTTTTTCTCAGTGCAGTTGTGTGAAGAAATTGTCTAGAAAATGCGACACTTGTTTTTTTCTTTATTCTTTCCAGACACTTTTTATTAATTTAATTTTACACCGGGCGATGTAATATATTTTTTTTTTTCTCTCTTTGTATTATCAGATTTTTAGGAATTTTTTTTTTTTTTTTTTTTTTTACCGCGCAAACTTTTCTTTACAAGGTAAACTCCGATATCAGGCTTCGTTCTCATAGTTTAAACTTTGAGCGCTCATGCATACGAGAAGTGCACTGATCTCGGGGTATACTTTAAAATCTTTACGTTCACGTAGCACGTTCACGTGGTAAAGGCGGGCGGAGCAGCATGAATTTTTCAAAGACCCTGAAGAACGTCTCGCGACGAGAAGAGCCGCACGCGCAAAATAGTCGTGAAATCTCTCAACGAAGAGTAGGCATAGTTTAAGTTTAAGTCACTACCGTGCGGAGTTTGCATATGGCTGATAGAAAATAATCCGTCCGTTCTTGACGCTGAATGGAGTAATAACGTACGAGTCAACGAGAGTCTTCTTTGCGTTACACGCATACCGGTGACAACCGGAACGTTTGCTTCTATAGGATACGTTACCGCACGCTTGAGACACGTGCAGAATTCGTCTACAGTGGATGTATTATCACGGGGGCGTTATTCACCGAGCGGATCAACAGTCGCGTCAAGAATCAGAGCGACAAACTGGAACGTCGTGAATTCGAGGACGAGGGGCCGTCTCACAGATGATACAATTCGTGTGTTGAATCGAAAGAAACGATTGTACATCGATAATCTTCACGGAATATAATACTCATTTCCTTCACGGCTCTTGATTTTTCGTTAAAAAATTCGCCTCTCACGATCTTACGGAGTATTTATAATAATTTCGTACGCGAAACCAATTTCATCACATCTTTCGATTTAAAAAATATCGATAAAATCACATTGCGCGATCCTATCAGAATGATACGATCTTAGAATCATAAAAGAGTAGAGGGTTCGTTGTACACAATGAAATTGTAAAGACAAAGTCATTGATCACAGTTGACGATTTTTTTAATTGTTCAGATAAAACGGAAGAGATACGGGTCTCGGTAATCGATCGGTCGAACTACTCGGTGTCGATTTCCTATCGCGATCAATATGCGTGAGTGACATCGATCACTCGGCTCAAGGGTAAGTAGTGCCTCAAGGACGACTGGGTGAGTGAGTTCGTGCGACGATCGTGGAATATACGATGATCTCGTGACATTCCAGGTGCGTCGTGGACAATCGAGATAACTCTTTTTTTTTTTTTTTTTTTTTTTTTTTTAATGGTCGATGGAAAAACTACGTTTGATTTGAAGTAACGCGTGCACTCGGCGATTCACGAGTGGCGTCATTTTGCTGCTACTGCCGGGCGATGATGTGGGTCGAGCGTCACCCGCGTTATAGCGACGTTGGGTACACTGGGCGCGCTAAATGGTCGAGCGAAAAGTTTTCCTGACACAGTCGAACTTGTGCGACAAAGCGAGTGGGCGCGTGAAGTTTCGACACCGGAACTACCAGTTATCTAGTTGAAAGATAGTCCCGTTTTCGTAGTGGTAAATGACGAACGATGGGACGCCAAAGAGGAAACGCGAGGCACTCGACAGTACACGACAGGTCACACTCTCCCGAGATATTTGTCAACAATAACGAGGTTATAACTTGTACAGCAGTATTGTCGAAAACAACAAAGACGTTTCTTGGGAAATTTTGGAAAATATATTAAGGGATGAAAAGGAACTGAATAAATGAATATTCATTTCAGGTTGTGTCATTTACGAATTAAATCTTCTGGAATTCAACGTTTGACTACGAAGACACTAGAAAATTTATTCAAATTTATCCAATGGTTATATTTTTCAATTTGTTTTTTTTTTCTTTTTTTTTTTTTTCTTTCGGAAAAATATGAATAGCTTTATATTTGGGTTATTTTTATTTTATTTCCATTTATTATAACGAAATTTCAATAAACACTAATGAGGTGAAAAAAAAGTCGATAGTTCTTTCATTTTTGTTTTTTAAAAATAATAAATGAAAAAAATAATATAAAAATAGGGTTATGTTGAAAAAAATTATTGATAATGATGATAATCATCGATGTTGTTGTTATAATCCGTTCGATCATAATGTCAAAGTGGATAATTTGTGGGTAGAGTTCGGTGATTCGATGGGATGTTTGAGCGATTGTTTTCGTGATGAGTCGTTGCGCGACATCGTCTCCAATTAGTAAGTACCTACGTTCGTTCGTATTGGGATAGTTGTTGCAGAACAAACTCGTTACCGGAACTGTGGGGAGTTCAGGCGCCATTACGCCGAACGAGTGTAGGTACGCGCGCATTCGCATTCACGACACCGTGCATCACCAATCGGTTAGATAACGACGCGATTAAGGGCCCACGGAGAGAAGAGCGTCGGATGCTCATATGCGAGCGGTCCGGAACTCGCACGATTGTTTATAGCAGTAGCGACAAAGCCAGATTTGCGAGAAGCGGGGGATCGATGCAACAAAAGTCGAGGTCACGATTTTCTTTGGATTCTAATTAATAATAACCATCCATTATCAACTGCTGCAACGATTACCGAGTACCAACAGACGAGAATTCCAACAGTTATTATTATTATTGTTGTTGTATTAAAATCGATTACATTAAAAGTGGACAGGTTAGAGATAACGCTGTAATAGAGGACGTTTTTTATGACGTTAAGGATACCCCCCTTCCGACGAGTTAAATTTTTTAGGTCGATACATGAATTTTTTTTATTTTTTTTATTGAGAATCTCGAAAGGTTGCTTCGGGAGTTTGGTAGAGAGTGATATTTTAATGAATTACCGAACCTTTGAAATGTTTTAAAAAATGACATGAAACTTCGATAAAAAAATTGTTTTTCGACGAATGATATTTTTTTAGTCTGTATTTCGATATAAATTAATATCGTCTCTAAACGCCCGAAGTCGTATACGCAAAACCGACATTTACATTTACGAAATATAAAAATATACATTTTTAAACCAAATAAACAACAACTCAATCGAACGCGTTATGTTCACGTTTTATTCGAAAAAGGATTCCCATTTGGATCGATAAAGCGTACCGACAACAAGAAAGCAAAATTTCATTTTGGATCGAAAACAAAATATGAAAACATCGAAGCTGATACCCTGCAGTATTCCCGATACATAGCCCTTTGCCTGGTCGTTTCTCTCGTACTCTTGGATGCATAGTGAAACGAGGAAAATAAAAATAGCGATAAAAAGTAGGGAAAAGGAAAAAACTGTAGATGGGAAACGTAAAAAAGTCGACGACGACAAGTGTTCCCCGGTACTATGGGCGACACGCGAAAACAAGTTTAACGTTGCGGTAACTTCGGTAGTTGCATCGTGACGCGAATGACCAGAGACTTACTCGAGTATATATAGAGAAAACGGAGTTAGTAGGCTCGAGAAATACGTAATATTTTTTTTTTTTTTTTTTCATGTTCATCACTAACCATCGGAAAAAAAAAAATTTACACGAAACGAATTTTTTTTTTTTTTTTTTCGTAATTTAATGGTGAAATAACGAGAGAATAATCGTTTTCAACAACAATTGAATCTCTCTGTTTTTTGCTTTGTTACTCCGAAGAAATAACAAAATTACCATTCTTATAGGCTGAGAGATTTTTTTTATTACATTCGGTAAAACTTCGTCGTAAGAGGTCAGTAGGGCGAAGGACGCAGTCGAAGAAGGGTTCTGCGTGACACGAGAAAACAACTTCAACGCAGCGTTAGCTCGAGTAGTGGAAAGAGGGTTCGTGGCGTGAGAGAGAAGGGAATGAGAAAATGAGAGAAACTCGCCACGAAACAGCGAAATGTTTATGCTCCGTATATTTATTCAGCGAAGTTTGCACAGTATCTACCGACAAATGTTTATCGGCGAATCTACATCAAAGATTCGATCGATCGTTAATGCTCCACTCGGCTATAAGCATTGCTGCAGTATTATTTACGAATCTTTTTTTTTTTTTTTTTTTTTTCGCAAGGGACAATTTTTTGCAATATTGCTGTTGGCGTACAGATGACGACGAAAGCTCAATCTGAGCAACTATTGTGAAGCAAGCATCCGAAAAAAAACTATTCGTATCGTTATCGAATAAAACAAGAAGCTTTCAACTTTCCGGCGACTGGGAGACTCATTTGTTTTCTGAATAATATCTTCAAGTTTATCTCTCAGATACCGCATAAAACTTGTTACCGTATAAACAACGTTTTGGACGTCGAAAAATGAACCAACAGTATGTAATTCCAGGGCCAAGGGCGCCGAGGGCTTCGGTGCGCGTCACGCGAGTAGGTATGGTGCTGCGATCGATAACTGCATCAGTCGACGCTACTGTTATAGTTATGAAGATTGAGGACTCCAAAAACGCCAACGACAGAGTACTTATCACGATTTTTCATATTAGTCTCCGATTTTTTTTATGCACCACCTATTACAGGTGTTGTGTTTTTTTTTTTTAAATAAACATTTTTAAAATTTCGTTTCACAGCTTTTTTTACGAGTGAAACCACAGTGCGGAAGGGTGTATGGGGTAATTTAGATACACGCGGTGTATACGTGTATATCTTTGCGAGTCGAGAAACCTTTAATTAAATACCGATAGTTCAACGGTTACCCAAGTTAAAAAAAAAGGTATTGCATATGGAATGTAAAATGGAGGAATAATTTATTCCGGGAGGAGAGCATTTTTACGCGAATTATTTATTTATCGGTTATACATGAAACTATGTAGATACTTTGTATGCGAAGAGAAAAAAAAATGTAACCTAATAGAAAAATCGAACTTTTTTTTTTTTTATAAAACGTAATTTTTGCATTTTACAGCTGATGGCGATATGCCTCCAGGAAACTTCAAAGTTTGTAATATTAATAATGAAAATTGATGATGGATAGTCGATACCAATGACTTAATAGATTCTTATTATACGATGATATATCATTGGCAGATTGCTTTCGAAAAAAAAAAAAATGTTTTTAAAGCTGAAAGGCGTGAAATTTTTTTTCCTCTTGCGGGTGTTCTCTTTTCTCTCTCTCGGTCGTTGAAAGGTACTTGAGGGAGTTAGTAGAGACGAAGCGAGGTAGGATCGATCTCTCGAAACGGTAAAGGACGGTTAAAGTGGCCTCTCAACTATTCTCACCGGGCCGATTCTGCCACAGTAATTAAGACGAGAGACTCTCTTTAAATCTCTCGTGTTCGCGTCTTTCTCTCTCTTTCTCTTGTCTCTTAAGATTGCACCTCAGTTTTGTTCAAATAACTATATTATTTTTTCTTTAATATTCCACCGTAACTACGATTTTTTAAAATCACATATACCGTACAGGTTGATAATCGAAGGTAAGCATTTTATCGGCTATCGTGAAGGATAAAAATCACGAGATACTACGATTTCTCGTGTATTTCAATAAAAATTCCAATCGTTTCTACGATTATTGCTACATCGAGAATACCACGAATAACAATTTATCCGCGTCGAACGAAAGCTCATTTCCAATTTTTTTTTTTTTTTTTTTTTTTTTTCAATTTTTCGGACTATCATCGATTTCATAACTCCGTTCGCGAGAAATTCCGTGAAAAATAAAAAAAAAATTTAACCGAATCGTCGTAAAAATGAATTTTTACTTTAAAGCCGGTATCGCTGTTATATGGATAAAAAAATACGCCTACAGCGACGAGATGCGTGAATCGAGTACCGTTGGGATGATAGTAGCAGATACATAGACACAACCACCGTTCGATGCTGGATCTCGGGGCCGCCGGGGATGCAAAGTTTCGCGTTGCGAAGAGGCGAACAGCAAGATAGGTGGCGCTAGCAGTACATAATCGTGTAGCTATATAGGACATTCAGCACAGGTTTGTACGTAGAGCTGCTCACCATCGTACGAGAGAGGAAATGAAACAAAGCGAGATAGCGAATCTCCGACCTCCCGAAGATATTCGCGGATAGTGGGGAGAGAGAGAGAGAGAGAGAGATACAGAGCATAGAGAAGATGTAGTGTAGATGCGCCGGCGGAAGAGTGAACGGGGGCTGAAAGGCGCCGCAGGCGACAACAGTGGGGGTTGTATCGACCGCGCCGCACTGCGGGGCTTTATCCCCACCGGTTTTCCCAGCTTCCAGTACCCTCTGATGGCGTTGCGAGCGCTAGTCGCCGAGCTTATACTTCCCCTCTCCCGTGATATCTGCACGTTCAACCCTCGTCTACCACCTCCCCTGACCCCCGTCTCATCACAGTACAGCCCCTCCTTCGCCCCTCGATCCCTTTCTCCAACCCTTGATCGTTCCCTTCGATCTCTCTTACACCACTTTCCACACATGAGGTAATGTTCTCCGGCTTCAATTTTAACGCCAACCCTTTTTCCCCACTTTTCATCGCGGGGAGGCAATACCCGTTCACTCCATCTTTTCACCGAATATATATTTACCCTGATTTGTTACTTTCCTGACTTTTCTCGTCGCGTTGACTCGGTGCCCTTATCATTTTCTGGATGTCTGGATCTCTTAATTAAGGTTGTGGGATGTAACTTTAATTGGAATTGCTGCTACTCAGCGAAGAGAATTGGGAGATGGTTTGGCAATGGAATCTTTCGGGCTTATTTTTTTTTTTTTCCGCCTTATTTCAGAAGTTTTATGGATATTTGATATACCTGGTCGATTCTATGATGTTTTTTTTCTTTTTAGTTTAGTTTTTTTTTAATGAATTTTGTTGCCCTACTCGCGCCGGCAACGATTTCTCCTCCGACGCTGAAAAATCCCTCCTGTTCCCTCGTACACCCCATCGTCATAGTTCGCCGCGCAGGAAGCTCTGTTTCCCCTTTTCGGCTTTGTCGTTCCAACCCTCCGCAAGCTTCACCCGTATATATGGGGCCTGGAAACGGGCTACTTCCGTCTCTCGGTCAGTCAACCCCTCGACCAAAAATCATCCCCCCCCCCCCACCCTCGCCATCCTACACTCGATCAGCTCGGGCCCTATTACGCAACCGGAAACCCTTCTGAGAACCTTACAAGCTACAACTTTGCAACGCCCCTGGTTTTTTCCCCAGTTACCGACTTATTTTTCGAAGGGGGATAATATACTATATATATATATATATATATGTTCCACGTTAGTTCGCTACCGGATCAGTAGGATGAAGAAACGACTGCTCATTCTTTGACTGTGCCAACTTGTGTTGAGACACATTTTTTTTGTTGCATGGAAGTAACTTTAATGGAGAAGAGAGCTCACAAGATTCTTGTACCTTCATCTAAAATACATGAGTCTCTCGTGTGAACAATGACCTGTGACATCGTTCAAGCTTTGAGAAAAAAAAATCGCGGATCCGTTCGTGGAGAAAATTTGCTTTACGATTTTTTTCACCGAACAAACGATGTTTATAGGTCCCATTTTTTTTTTTTTTTTTTTTTTTTTTAATACTGCAGTTTTCTGTTCGGAGATTCGGAGTAAACTATTTTACAACTATTTCATTGTTTACGTGAAATTTGAATTTTTTATTTTATAATTTTTATTATCGAAAATTTGTACTTGAAATTCGAAGAGTATCTTATTTTTATAGATAAAATGAGAAAATTGGTAGGAATATGTGAAAACGTTTTCAAGATTTCCCGTTCATACGTGCGTTACGATGTATAAAAAAAAAAACAATTTTGCACATCGACCTTTCTTGAGAATTTACATTATCCCAATATTTTCGAAATCTCTCTCGAGCATTTCTCGGTTCCTAGACATTTACTTATTCGCGAATTGTCCCGAACGCAAAAAATCCTTATGGTTTTTTTCCATGAGAGATGCAAGATATCGGGGTTAAAGAGGACTCGGTCTCTCGACCCTTCGAGAGACATCGCTCGTAATATGATACTCTCGGATCCCCGATGTGATGACGTAGTGCTATTCTCCCTCGAGCGCGATAGTCCGCCTACGAGATTTTGTCCGATTTTGTACCATTCAAAAAAAATCTAAACGCTTGCGAATCCCGTTCGGTTATCGACCCCCCGACAAATTTATGATGCATGGAAAATACCTGATTTCCGAGCTTCATTTCTAACGGAAATTACGAGGCATACATTTTCTCTACGAACTTGTCGTTAGGGCAATGACGTTACCATTTTTATTTTCATCTGTTAAGGGTAACAAAAAAGATATACAAATGCAAAAGCTTTTTTTTTTACTTGAGTCACACGATCGAATATCGATTGAGGGGTGTGAATAAAAAATGTACTATTTTTTTTTCCGTCATGCTACTTGTTTACGACTCAACCCTCTATATAACATGAGGTTTTTTCCCCTCTTCCTGGCTGTCTATTTTTTGTTGCATTCCATTCTTCGATTCTTCGAAACGGCTTTACGATTTTTCGATAGCATAGCAACTGGAGTTCGTTCCAATTTAGCGAAACTTACACCCCCTTGTAATTGGAACTTTTACTGAACAACCGCGCGAAAGCTTCCGGCGTCTAGCGAATGGTTACGTAGGCAAATATTTCGTTTCCCAACGCGCCGCTATTCAGCGTTCTACCATCACGTCGACCCAGTCGAGTTACCGGCTTCGCCGGAATTAATTATCGGATCTTGTTAAAAAAAAAAAAGAAAAAATGTAATTTCCTACGGATACCGGGTAATGTACGAAATTAATTAAATAAGTTTAAATGCGCTTTCGACGATTGAGACATTTCTGGGCACAAATCTTTTTTTTTTTTTTTAGCAATCAAATTATCATTTTGGTTGATAAAGATAGGCTTTTTTTTAAATCCTGCAATTGACGTCGAAGACTTGTTATTTATCGTAATACAAACAAACAGAATTTTTTGTTCGTTTGCCTACACCCCGATTCGCTGCGTCGATGATAACCCCGCAGAAAGCCTTCGGGGTTCTCGCGTGACGCACGATATTCGCCGATGAGAAACAAATATTTGCGCATCGTAGTTCGAAGACCCATTTTTCGATTTAACGAAAAGGTGGGTTAACTATATTGGCATTACAGAGCTCTCGCCAATTCTCCCGCGTCGGCATGCGCGGTAAAAATTTGATCGATGCTCTCGATTTCAGCCGTTTCGAAGTGCATATAAACTTTAAAGCCGCGCGATATTCTCGTTCAAACGCTTCTGTGCGGCGCGTATAAATCACGATTTTTCTTTATACCTCGTGGGACTACGGGGAAATTGCCGCGATATATTTCTCTCTCACGATCAATTTATTCTATTTCTGGCGATCGAGAGCCACGAGACTCGTTTGGAACATTTTCTCGTTCTCGAAACAATCGCTTTGTTTAAACTTATCGCTCTCGCGACGCAACATCATCTAATTATTGCAATTATAACTTGATTGAGTAATTATTTTTTTCGTTTCTCATTGTTTAATCGACACACCGAAGAGTGTTATTAGGACGATTTAAACATTTTTTTTTTAAGGTTTATTATAATTTGAGCGCTCGAGCGTTTCGTTGCTCACGTTCACGAAGATTCATAAAATAAAGATAGGGACCCCGCGGTAACCCCATCGTTATTGCGAATGAGTGGGGATCTCCGACGTAACCCGGTGAGCAAAGGAAATTCCTTGGGGTAAATAACCCTGAGACTTTCTGGGCGTTGGTCGGGACAGCTGCATATGTATATACAGTCACTTTCACGAGTTACGATCGCATACCTCAATTTTAACCACGTAGAAATATTTCCCTCGGGCAAAACCGTAGGATTATTAATTATTCCAAATGGGGGACAAGAGACCTCAGTGAAATTCATTAAACACCTAACCGTTGATGAATCACTGTACGGATATAAAGTCGTTAATAATACAAAGTACTTCTGGCATCGGAGTGATTAAAAAAAATCGTAAGTAATTAGCAGTTACAAATTACTTTCACTGCTTCATTCGCTGTTAACTGCTAATTGAACGACGATTTTCCATGATTTTTATCGCGAGTAACTCCGGAAATTAAATTTTTTTTTTTCCCCGAAATTGTAAAAAAAAATATTTTTTTTTTTGCATTTTTCATTTATTTCGATAATCCGAGTCATTAAAAAAAAACTCGTGAAAATTTAATAAGACGAACGTCTTTTCAATCCGCTCGATCTGTCGAAAGATTTTGTCCGAAAGCGTATTTAAATGAACAAAGCGCTGAAATATGCGGCGCAGTTTTATTATTGAAGAAAACGAAAACGTGTTCGAGTAAACTGAGGTGTGCGGGGCCTACGTAGAGTTTTGTGCCGTATACAATGTACGGCACGAGGAACTCCCGGCGCCAATCGGTGCCAACGTGGCCTCTGATCGATCCGACTGAGATCTCGGGAGCGGACCCGCGGGTTTGCCGAGGTGCGCTCTCGTAATACTCTTCGTCGTCCTTCCTGACTATTCTCTCCATCGCGACTATCGTTCTCGACGATCGATTTTCGGCCAACGTGCTGCTGCTACTGCTGCTGCTGGACTCGAACTACCTACACGGAATCCACATTCGCCGACGTTTTCTTCAACGTGAATCGTCAGAGAGAACGCCGCGGCGATGCCAGTGGCTTCGTGGTTGTCCGTCGCCAATCGGGGGACACGCCCGATCGATCCGTTGAAAATTTCTCCAACCAAACATATTTTTTTTCTCCCGATTCTTTTTTTTTTTTTATCAACCCTTAAAACCATCGGTCCGTCTTGTAATTCGTTACTCCGATTGTATACTAAATCAAAATTAATTTGCAAAAAACATCGAAAAAAAAACAACAAAAAATTTATTTAACGATTTCTATGTAATTTTCGAATGCAAAAAAATGGCATAAATTCCCCATGAAATACCCGTAGATACAACATATATATATATGTGTGTTGCTTCGTCGCTGTATCGACCCGAACTTCTCGGAGCCGTAACTTATTCTATTATGATGTAATTACTATGTCACGAGGCTTGGTACTGTAATTGAAAATTGAATCTATGATCAATTGAGTTACTCGAGTTTTGGCCAAAATATTGGAATTATATTGTCGCAAATTTCACCATAAATATAAAAATTTCCCGACTCTTTAGAATTATAGTGTTTCGCTCGTTTATTCTACCGGCCGATGATAAGAAACAAATGAATTAATTTTTAATAAATTAATTTTTTTTTTTTTCCAAAAAAATATTTTTATTATACAAAAATATGATATTTTTCAATTTATTGTATTTTTTTTTTGTTTCCTTCGGTACCCATTATGTTATCCTTTTCCTCTCGTAATTTTCGCTATATAATGATAAAACATTGAAGGACTCGTACACACTGTAAATTTCTCCCTCTGCAATCAAATACGAGAGCATTTGTTTGTTTAAAATGTTTTTTTTTTTCTTGTTCCTTCGAATTCAAAAAGATAGTTGCTATTTGCTTGCGCTCTTTTCTCGTTTTCTCGACCTCTTGTGCTCCCCGTGTGCTTCTCGAGACTGCTGAGAGCTCAGGTGGGTGCAGGGGGTTTGTAACACGGCTTCGCGTACACCAGACCGTGACTAGAAAACCGTGACGAGAGGTTGCTCTCTGCTCGTGTACCCCGGCGCACGTTATAATTACCGTTATGCGAGAGCGTCGACGATGAAAGAATATGAGAATCTTTTTTTTTTTTTTTTTTTTTTTTTATTGTACATCGCGTTGCAATTTTGTTGTCTCAATCCAACGTGGAGTTTTCATGGTTTAAACATTAAAAACCATTGAGCCGACTTAACGATTACGATCGGAGAAATACATCGCAACACTGAAAGTTCAAAGGCTAACTGCACAGCTGGAGGCCTCTATTAATTTATTCATATATGTTAATCTCCAAAATTACCGTGATATTCTCGTGTTTAACAAGGATACTTCACCGTTTAGTAGTTACAACGCATGTGACCTTTGACCCCGCGTTTCAATACCCAAAACGTCACGACTAACCCACTTTCGACGAGCCTTTTCTATCCTCCGACTAACCGATCGTACAGTTCGAAACCTGCTGTCGTAAATAATGCACTTGCCGGGGGTCTCTGCTATATTATTTGTTATTCTTCCCCTTATCTTCTATCACTTTAATTTCGACTTGTTTACTGATTTCCATTAATTTGTTTTTGTTTTTAACGGCGGATATCAATTTTAAGTGTTTGCGATTCAAAATTTTGTTCGCATTTGTTCGGCTTATATTATCTTGTAATTTCGTATTTAATTCTCGAAATGCAATGTCTAATTGCATATCGAAATCTTTTAAATTTATATTTCACTCTCGAAAGACACGTCGAAACTCTTCTCGTATAGACAATTTCCGGTTATCGATTTTTTTTTCCGAGTTCGAAACTTAAAAAAAAATGTCATATTTTGGTGCGAATTTTGTGTAAAGATAAAGTTATTGGAGCAAAACACAGATTGACGTGTACTATTTTTTTTTTTTTTTTTTTTTTTTTTTTTTTTTTTCAAATTTTTTAATGTTCAATAACATTGATAAAAAAAACTCTGCCTTTTCAAGAAGGAAATTGATATGATATCGTTTTAGGGGTATTTTCTTCACCCTTTGTACATATAACCACACAAAAAAAATAAAAAAATCTAGAAACTCCGTTGCAGAATATAAAGCCGCAATATGTTTCAATGACGAGATAACCCGTCCGTCTCGTCTACGCGATGGGAATGCAATGTGGAAAACATGCGAAGTACAAATCCGAAAAGTCGAGAAAAATGGGGAAAAGTATAATTCTCTTGTGTCTGCGGATGATGAAATTCTCCATCGGATAGACTAAAGATTTCGATCTCAATATTTTCCGAGTCCCGATTAAATTGCCGCACAGAAACTCCGGGACAGCAAACAGCGACAAGGGTGGAGTAAAGGAGAGTCACTCCAGAGTTTGCGAATCGTCGAGGATTACGCGATAGCGGAGGGCGGCGAGAAGCGAAGTCACAGTAGAGAGAAGATTCACGAGGGGAAAATTCACCGAAAGATTAATGTCTTTGCGGGACGAATGTATTAGCGCGTAACTACGATAGGTCTCGCGACAAGGGTTTTCGGAGGGGTGGGGGAGGGTTGACGAGTTTTTCCTATCGTAGATTTTACGACAAATGCGTCACTCCCTCGTTTTCTATGCGCAGTTGAAACAATTGACGAAATGTATCTCAATGGGGGATCGAAGGAGACGGGGAGGTGTTTAGCGCCCTTACGATATACCTACTATAGGGCTTTTCATTCGCGTCGTTTGTCGTAAGTTTCTAACCTCGAATCGTGTCACACTTCGAGTTGCGTGCGTATAGATTGACTCCAATCGTATTAGCCTTCTTCTGTTCTTACGATAAATGTACGGGGCGTTTGTGTGTAACCGGTCGATACAGTGTGCATTCCATGATACCGAAAGAATATATTCTCCGGTTACGGGACGGGAAATGACCGACAGGGGTTTTTTTTTTTCTCCCCTTATATTCGTACAGCCACTCTATCGAAGACATCAACAACCCCCTTTGGTCTGTTCACTTTCGACCCCTTCGTTTGTGGTTGGAAATCTATTTGTATACTTCTTGTATACGTTACATGCGAGAGTAAGCGGTTGAATTACTTATGGATGGGGATGAGCGAAAAAATAAATCTTTGCTGATTGCCGAGAATTTTTTTCTTTTTTTGTTTCCATTCAGTTTCTTACGTTCTTCGAACCGAATGAAGAGTCTATATGGCGAAAAATTAAAAAAACAACATAACCTCTGTATTGATACTTCGATCTCAACTACGAGAAATTCGTAATCGCAATTCTACTTGGCGAAAATTTGAATTAAACGATTAATTTTAATTAAAAAATATTTACAATATAAAGAGAGTTATGAAAGAAAAATATAATATCAAAATATAAGGTACAAATATATTGATAAATTATATATATGAGAGAATTAATGTTAATTTTATCAAAAGTCCGAATAATTCGATTTGATACGAATTCGATATTTTTTCGGAAAAACGAGAATAGATGTTGAAAAAAAAGGATAAGATATATTTTCTTCGCTCTACGAGTTTTTTTTTTTTTCTCGTTTCACCGTCGCGCAATTATCCGCTCGGTGAAGACAGTTAATCGGAACTTTCGAGAATCACGCTGCGGTTCAGGGCGGTTTTCTGCCCCATGTGGTGCGCGTGGGTCGACCCCTCACGAACTCGTGGCACGGCGCGATCGCAAGGAAGTCTGCCATTAAAAGCGGCCGATCGGACGGATGAACCGTATGTATAAATTTCGTAGCGAGAGAAGCAAAGAGGCAAAGGGGGGGGGGGGGGGGGTAAGAGACCCGCGAATCAACAACGCGATAATTTCGAATCTTCGCGAGACTCGACTGATAACAAGACCGATGAAGCACTCCGGAGGTAAGATCTATTATTCGTAGTTACAGAGAGATAGATCGTTAGCGCGAAGCGCCGAACGAATAATAGCCAATTTACAGAACGACCATTAAATCGATGATTCTCTCGAAATCGTTCGGCAATAAGAAAAAAAAACTTGCAAAGTGCAATTTTATCGAAAAAAAAACAAAAAAAAGTGATATTTATTATTTAAGCTCTGTCGCTGGAATTCACAGAAATACCAATTCTTATCGGATATAATAATCTCTGGTAAACATAGTCGTTATTAATATCCCTTAAAAATCGAAAATATCATTAACGAGCGTAAGAAAAAGATTTATTACTGCGCAATATAATCCGTATTGTTAATACGAGAAAAAAATATATATACATCGCAAATCACACCAAATGCGACATAAATGCTAATAACGCTATTTTAAATTGTATGCGGGGAAAATATCAAATGGGAATATGTAAAACGATCGTAGGGAGCATAAACCGTAACAAATTGATGCAATGATACACCTAAAATCGTGAATTTCGAACACCAATCAACGGTATTCGGATCACTGGATAATTTCACGCTACGATTCCATTCAGGCGAATTATATTAATATCGCGATAATGTTATACGGCGATGAATATAATTTACCGACGAACACGAAAATGGCCATTTTTTATTTTCTCCTTTCGTATTAAAAGAAAACTATTATCGTTGATATCGATCGCGTGATATCGTCAATTCAAAATTTCTCTTTACAAATTCGGATGTTAAGACTGTTTTTTGGTACAGCGGTTCTGTCGGGCGATAAATGCGTCTTGTTAAGCGAAAGGTGAGTTTTAACAAAACGTATTACCAATAGCTCTCCGCGAATGAACGAAATTAATCCGTCTGTAGTAAATCAAATGCAATTATAACCGCTGTGTCGAAGTAGAACGCGACCTCGCGGAATCGTGTGCACATATTCCAAACCCGAGTTTTGAGATATGTCGATGTTTGGACGTCGAACAATGCGAATAATGCGGGAAAAAAAACAACTTTTCACTCGTAGAATTTTCGAGGGGTAAACGAAATAAATTGAGACGAGAGAGGCAAAGAAAATTGAGAAGGAGAATGAGAGAATCGTATGCGATATGAAGCGAGGCGTGGCTATCGGTGCGCACGTGTGAAAACTCCTTAATGTCCTTTGCATGGACCCCCCCCCCCCCCCCCGCGCGCGTCTGGTTCCCGAAGGCTCCCCCCGTCTCGCCCCCCCCCCCCCCTTTGGCCCACGACCCCTTTCCGCCGTCGGAGTCGTCACTCGATCGATGCACTGCTGAATGTTCCGCCACTAAAGCTCGCGGACCAAGAGAACGAATAAAAGAAAAAAAAAGAAAGAAAAGCGCGAAACATCGAGAATACGAAATTTAAGAAAATAACAATTACACGACAATAGGCAACGAATAATCAATATAATAATGAATATAAAAAATCGACAACTATTTTCAAAGTATATTTCGTGTTTTTTATTTAACCCTTTAAAAAATGGATATATTCGAAAAAAGATTGAAATACTCGAATGATAATAATAATAACAATGACTTCCGGTTGAATTTGATCGAATTAATGCCGACCACATTCGCGGGGACACAGTTTCCATATCTCGATTTGCGAGTCTCAATTAAGTCGATATAGCGACGTTAGTTCAATCGGCAAAGCCAATCGATGTCTCGCGGCCGAATGCATGCATTTTGAATTCGATTTACCCTACGGACGGAGAATCATGAATAGAATCGAATGATAAATTCAACGTGTATGGATACCGGTGAATATAAACGGCACCGACGGGTGTGCCGAGACAAGAAATGCTGCGCTCACCGGCCACCAGACTCTCGACTACAGACGAAGAAAATCGATCTATAAAGCGGACATTTTATTTTCGTTATTCGTGTACTTTCTATAATCGAAATACTCTCGCCGTTAAGTGAAATTCCCGGAAAAACATAATAAATATAATGACTCTTCGAATTGAATTGGTTATTCATTTTTTTTTTTTTTTCTTCGTATTGTTACGTAACTCGGGTGTCCTAAGGAACGTGTGAAAGAGCAGAGGTTACAAATTAGAGAGGGTTGTGAGTTATGTGAGGCCGCGGAGGGTTTAACGCGTTATCGGTGAGGCGGGGAGGAGGGGAAAGGAGGGAGTGATAATGTTACTCCGTCAGGAAACAAGACTGTCAAAGAGCAATCCAAACTGCAGAACCGGTGAGTTGCGGCGGTTGCGGCGGTTGCGGCGATTGCGGCGATTGCGGGTGGGTACGCGCGTACCCGGCCCTGCGGCCCCCTGACACACATTGACTCGTTAAAATAACGACATAATGGCTAATTTAGCGATAATAAGCGCGAACCGTATCGTTCAAATTAGCGTCGAAGGTGAGACGAAGCGAGAGGTTAGCCCTGCTGCTGGACCCATCAAGTCTCTTCGCTGTTTCGAAGCTCGGAACAACCGACTCTTACGAATTATTCGCTCGAGGCGCGCCCCGCTCGCGGCACGTAATTTTCCGTTTGGTAACACCGTATCGCCATCTACTGGCTGATCTAAGTAACGAAACGTCATCCCGGCGCTCCAGGGCTGTAGTCCCTATACCTACGCAAAGCCTATACTTCGCTCTCTCACTACATCGTTCTTATGAATATCGTTAGCGCAAGTTAATCACTTTGTAAATATGTAATTCTCGGAAATGTGAGTCTCGAACTAAGTATTCAATCGACAGAATGATACTATAAAGTTCTAATGTTCATTTCGGTCAAATCGATCATATAATCGATAAATCGAATAAATAATAAATATTTATTGTTTTTTATTTGGAATAAGTTGATTGTACGTTTTTCTCGTAAATGCTGTGAAACGAAAAACATTATTTCAGCGATTTTTTTTTCGCTTGATAAATAAATAATTACGAAATTGTTTGTTACGAAAAAATTAATTAGATCGATTTTTTATTATTATTATTATTATTATTATTATTATTATTATTATTTCGTAGTGCGAAATATTGGGAATCCAAGAAGTTGAAAGTAATGGAATAATAAAAAAATCTTTAATCGCAAAATTGTTTCCGATATGGCAATGCATCGCAAACCTCGGAGCGGAAAATTGATAACGAAAATTAAAAGGTTTAAGATCACAATGTTATCCGTGAAGTAGAATAAGAATCTTTCGTCTCCCGCGTGACGTTTAAATCGCGTCCACGTGCCATCGTTTGACGTATCTCCATTCCCTCGTTTTATAGTTCCGACACATTATTTTCAAGGTGATATCAATACTGTTTCAAATCGTAATATCCGCCGTTCTAAAACTTCGAAACCCTTTGTCGCTGATACATGTAACATTGTAACACTGCGTTTGCGAAACGTCCATTTTTTATTGTAAAAAAAAAATTTTAACGTTTTTTATATCCCTTCGTTGGTTTAGTAGAGTGAAGCGGCGTCCGAAAAAAAAAAAAAAACACCTGCACCGACGTGGAAACGGGTAGCGTAAAAAAAAAAAAAAGGTTTTTTAGTGGAAATTTTCCACTCGATCGTTCGGTGTCGACAATTCATTTGCTTCAAAACATTTGTATTGAATCGAATGTTTCACCGATGTCGTATTTCAGCGTTTACAATAACACGTATCAAATCGATCGATTCATCGATCGATCAAGCATCCAACTGCAACGTGTATCTCTGCTACGGCGGGCGAGTGGCAAAGTTATGCAACACGCTTCATCCACACGCGTGGCACTGTCTCTACATTCTCGGAATGTTGAAATGATAAAAAAAAAGAATCGGGAAGCAGAATCTCCGAGCAGTTTCGACCAGTTTCGTCATTCTGACCGTTGACACACTAGTAAACGAGACCCTGAAGAGTTTTTAACACTCTTTCGTGTTTAGAGACAAAGTTTCTAAGGTTCTAGCTGCGAGATGCACAGTAACGTAGAACGTGGAGAGCGCCCAGGGCGTGGTTTGCCGGTCGCTCGTGCCACGCCGTTCCGAACTAACCATTTGTTTCCAACAACTATCAACCGATTTTCCCCGTATTATAATACTGTGAGTAACGAAATTTCTACACACGGTACAATTTCAGTGGAAAGTCGTTAAAAAAATTCTATCATCGTAAGCCTCCGCTTTGCATTGAGAGCTAAAAACATCGCGCAAATAATCGGAGACAAATCTTAACCTCGGAAATATTGTCTATCCTACATGTCTCCCGATCGAACAATTGTCCGATCGTTCGTATAGTTAATATCGATGTTAAAAAAAAAAAACATAAACATGTTAACTTACTTCGGAATCGAGTTGGTCCTTGGACGCCATCTTGACAACAACAATAATGGCCGCCGGGCCTATGTACCTGTTGGCCTCGCAACTTCAGAATTCGTTGGGCCCCAGAGACGCGTGTAAATGTCTTACACAAGCCACTTCATG
The DNA here is from genome assembly GCA_934046635.1 of Buathra laborator. NCBI lineage: Eukaryota > Metazoa > Arthropoda > Insecta > Hymenoptera > Ichneumonidae > Buathra > Buathra laborator. The sequence goes on along the minus strand of OW203901.1, from coordinate 15,883,846 downwards.
AATACGGTTATGTATTGATACACATATATATATGTATCGTAATCACAACAATCGCGACAGCGCCTCACCGAGCGGCGGTCCACCGAATACTTATCAACGGAATTGACAAATCCTGTCAAGTATTTATTTATATTCAATATTTCGATACGAAACGAGTGTATTGCAACTGCGTGACACACGGAACGCGACCGGAGGAAAAACGAAAATACTAGCTGTTATAGCCAGTGGTATACTCGCGACTGAAAGTCTCCCCGACACTCTGCACGATACTCTTCGCTTTCGCGCCTTCCCCTTCCCCCGCTCTTCAACCTCTCTACGATCTCCGAAGGCAGAAACTCTGTGCGTGTTTCTTGCTTGCCTGCGTGACGTCACCGTTTCGAACGTCCTTTACGCACTGCGCGTTTTACGAGCAGGCGAGAGAGCACCTCTTCCTCTTCACTTGCCACAATAAACTATCGGCTATTTCCCCCACCACCGGGCTATTACCGCTCGCTCGCTCGGTGCTCACGGTGACCCAACAAGTCCCTTTCTCCCACTATGCTTCTCGCACACAGTCGCGCGCCCTCTCTATCTCCCTCGCTCGAGATTTCGAATTACTAGTACCTCTCGTACAGTGGACAATCCCACCTCAACGTCGACGCTTCGGCAATGAAAAAATATATCGCGGCTTCCCTTTCGACGTCACTTATCGCTCACTCGCACGCCGTCGGTATACTCTGAATATTATATGCTACACTGCTACTATTACTACCACTGGCTGCGTACTGTTTTGGCTTTTAGGCCACTGTGTCGCCGACATATTCCAATCGCGCATCAATGACGCGTACATGTCAGATATCGCTTATCGATGTCATCCAATTAGCCTACGTTGGGTATGTATCGATACAATTATTATAATAACAGAACTCTGAGCATACAGCGGCGACCGACTCTTTACTTAGAAGTTAATCATATTCTCAGTTATCTCAATACGTATTATTTATCTCAATTTCACGCTTATTTTGTCGAGTATAAACTCGTAAATAATAAACGTTTGTATGCCCCGAGCATTTATCTATATACATTGTAACCCCCGAGAGTTACACGACAGTTATAGTTCCTGTAGCTTTGATCGACAAATGACGTCTATTCACGAAGCAGGTAATGGGTTTTTTTTTTATTGATAATAATACAGAAACTGAATGAATTTCTATTTAAAAAAAATCATTTTATTGCCCGCCATGCGGATAAAAAAAATCAAAAACGTCTTATTTTTTACGATAAAGAGGCAATTAGTCGCTAGCGGGAATACAAATTGGAGCTACTCGCGTATATATTATAGGTTATGTATAACAAGGTATAATGGCAGTTTTGACGAACCAGCAAACCGTGGCGACATCGTCTAAACTTTCCTTCGTTTAGTGTACAGAGCAGTAAGGCTCTGTAGACGTTTAGCTGCCTGTTGGGTACAGTACGAGACGACGTCTGCTCGCCCCGCTCGACCCCAAAGGTCCGAAGGGTCTTCACTAATTCAGAACGAATTAACCTCTGGTCGAAGCACTGCTCGTCGGCTCTTCATCTCTTTCCGCTATCCCTGCCTCTTATATAGTACATAGATGTTCTATACCATAATATATGTATACGTATATACACTTGTATATGTATTACACAGACACGCGACTTTCACGAAACTGTCCCGGACTCGAATCTCCCGGTGTACGCTAAATTCGACGGCGCTATTAACTACTATCACGAGTACCCCTTTTACTGCGCTGCTAAGTGCCGGGACGTGATTCTTGAACGCGTGGACTTCGATTTGCCATGTTGCGTATATACGCTATTTTAGTTATCGCATATTGACGATTTGATCGATCAATCGAATCGAATATATCGCGCTATTCGATTTAATCTGTTTTATTGAAATTAAATAATGAATAATGTCAAAAAAAATCCCAAACGTCGAACACCACTAGAGACTTGTTCGCGGTATACAAAAGGGGGTTTTTTTTCCCCGAGCATATGGTTGTAAATTTTGACGAGTCGCCATGTAATTAATACCTTCTCGCGTATGCAACTGCCATGTATGCACGACAGTTACACGTAGTAGTGATACACTGGGCGTCGTGAAACGTGGAATTCCGATGTCGTGACTAAACAATGACCGGTGCTCCGGTGGAATGCCACTCGACTTCTAAGTGGTGAATGATCTTCGTTGTAATAAACGGAAGTCTCATTATTTCTCAATTATATTACATTCAGACGAGAATTATATTTTTTTCATTATTATTACTTATTTTTTTCATTATTTCGAAAAATTGAAAAAAAAATCTATTTTGGATGCCGGAAAATTTCGTAAAAATTTTCTAACCTAAAAAAAGATGTTCGATGTCGGCGCGCGGTAGAAAAATAAAAACAGTTCGAATTGATCGCTCAGCGGAAAAATTTCCATTCTATGCAGCGAGAACCAAGATATACGATAATCGACTAGAATCAGATCAACGATCAATCAGAGAGGGAATGCACACGAGTGTTACAAAGTTATTTGATTGGCTCCGTGGTTGGCAGTTGTACGATAATTCAATTGACAAAGCGACTACTGGTGCTGTAAGCACCTCTGAGAGTGGCAGGAATCACGCGGTACAGTTTTAATATAAGTACCCGCTGTTAATTCGCGATGGTCGACCAAACCCCGAATTCTCAAACTTTTCCTGTCCGCGGGACTTGATGACACGTTGATAATAACAATAACGGTAACAGTAGTTGCAACAGCAGCTCGCGATCACTCGCATCGCGCGCATCAAAGATTTTCCATACATCATCGACGCGAATTTAATTCATCGATGTACTGCCGCAACAAATCGAATATTTTCTCGAATCTTTTTTTATCCCGAATTAATTTCTTCGAAAGTCGACTATTGATTTTCTGTGTCGTAAACGTAATTTTATCTTTTACCAGTATATTGACAATACGTCAATATCATTACACTCGAAAAATTCGAATTTTAATTAATTTAAATAGTAACTTCAAAAAAAAAAAAATTCATATATTTTTACGCAGCCAATTAAAGCATTTAGCGGTTTTTTGTTCACCACATTTTCTGTATTCACTTTGACTTCACGCGGGACGGCAAAGTCGATTGTCGACTCCCCGCGCGAAAAAGTTGAATGTAAAAACTGACAAATTAGTATAAATGACTCTAATCAGATAAGCGAATAATTTCATCTTTAGAAACAGCAAAGTTTATTCATTTTTAATAGATTTTGGTGAAATTCAATTTTTTCTCTTGTACCGAAATTTGTTACGCGTTAGACATTTCGTAATCACGGACTATCGAAAAAACAAAAAAATATACGATCTCGAAAAATATCGATGTTGTGAAAATATTGGAAAAATTGATCTTTTCATTTATAATTCAAGTTAATGCGCGAGTTACCCGAACCTCTCGATCGTCTGGAAATGGGCGTTATAATATGCAAATAGGACAACCGGACGCTATGAAACACTCCCAGAAATTATCGGAAATGTTTACATAAAAAAAAGCTTATTAACACGTATTCCCGTAATTGTCACTGAGCATCGCTTTGCCAATCGAATTTTTTCTTTGCGTAATCGTTCGGAGTAATTTGTTCGAATCAAAGGTACGTTCGCAGCCATCGCTGCGAGTGTCTCCCCGTAAGCCAGGCGAGTCCGATCGATGAACAGGGATGTGGGTCAGGCATACGCCCGAACCCCTCCAGGATTTCCCTCCCGTCCCTCACGCTGCGCGCCTCACGAGCGCGTATACTTGTACACCATTATCCCTGTACACGATCGAACCCTCATTTACCTTACCCGTTACCCCCGAAAATTCTAACTTTCAACTGTATATCCACGTATCGGCTTTAACCTATACACGCGCGCACAGTCCCTGCCGTTGCAAAACTCTCTCTACGCAAACCTATTTCCGCTATAATATCGCGACGCGAATTTCCCATTATTTTATTTTCCTCCGCAACAATCGGATAATAAGTATTTTTTGTATGTCGTATAATCATAAAAAAAATTTAAAAATTAAAAAAAAAACATCGAAATGCTTACGAAGCCGTATTTATATGCAATGTTAATCGAATAAAATAAGAATAATAATGCGAAAAAACGATAAGCCTTATCAAATGATTATTATTTCTCGTATGCGAGATTATAAAAATGAGATTGCTACGATTTTACCGACGAATTTATACGTATATCACGAGATGCATGAAGATCGTTTCTACTACCCTTGCGTGATGCTGTTATATCGCCAACCTTAAGCGATTGCTTGCGCATATAGATAGGTAGATTGTTGTGTACCGAGGAAACGAGAGAAAACGGAACATCGCCGAGCTGAAAATATCTATAGCAGAGTTGACAAACGACGCTGTGTCTACTTAAACCGAAGGAGCGCACAACTTAGCGAAATAAGGAATTCAATTGTGCGAAAAAGCGTCGGAGAGAGAGATGAGAACGCAGTAGTTATAAGAACGTTTCAAACGTCGGCAATCTGTGGTAGAATTACGTTTTTGGCTGAGAAAATTCACGACGACGACATTTTTATTGTATTTCATAAATCTCTCGCGTATATATCCGCGTCGTTATAGTAGGCTATCATAACGTCTCGACCCATCGACGTTTCCATTGTCAACTCTTTCAAACGATCGAGGAGTACCGCGCCGGGGGATTCCGGAGTCTTCTTTTTATCTTCGCTTTTATCACGCATCTCCAGAGACAGGTTTGTTGACGATAAATCATGAAGTTTTTTTTTTAAGTCATTTTTATGCATAACATTTTATACCAACGAAATATGAAAAAAAAAAAAAAAAAAAAAAAAAAAACACACATCGATATGTTTTTTCCATTATTTATAAAATACGAAATTAAAAACTCCTTTAAAAAGTTCGAGATTTCTTCGGCACGGTACGCATAATTCAATACGCAAACGCCAACAACTCCAATTATCGTTTCCGGAGGAGTAACTTGTAGAAATATATTTTTTTTTTTACATCGATAACGTTCTTTCGATGCTGAAAAAAAATAACGTAGAATTCATCGTTTCTACAACCGCGAAAGGTGAATGGTTCAGTCAAACGATTGGAACTCTCTGTTCGAGACAAAGTGAACGTCTACTTAAAATTTCCGAGGATCGTTTTTCTGTCCGAGCGAATCTCGCGAAGAAATCGAAGCCGCGTTGACCTTTATTCATCATTCACCGGGTAACCAAACTCATCGCTCACTCGCTCACCGCCCTCATCTTCGGCGAGACTTTTCGCGTAGTGGGTTCGAGTGGCCACAGCCACTCGGATCTATTTGCGAAGGAATCGAGAGGCGCCACTTCTCTCGTTATCGTACAAATTCTTTTACGAAGAGCTCCGTACGGATATCGGGAATGAGGTTATGTTATTATTATATTTATATATCGCGCGATGTACATCGCGATACCTATCTACTTGCGTTTCGAGGACTATTATCGAAAAGTTTTAAGGTTTAAACTTATCGACAACAATATTCGGGGAATTCGTAATTTTTTTTGTCAAAAATGTATTTGAATAATTATTATCGTAAATATATTTATTTTTATTATAAACGGTACATAATTTCCAAATCGGAGTATAAGTGGAAAATCATTTACATAGTAATACTCAGTGTAGGTTAATCGGGTTTACGGTCTGTCCGTCACTTTGGCATTCAGTTTGAAGCAAACGTGAACTTTGCCGGTGTTGTCGACGAGCGAAAATTGGAGACCCAATGCGATTTTCGGGTATTTAGAGAGAACAGGCATTTCCAAACCGTAAGTTACCTCCTCGCTTTCGTCCAAAGGACATTCGCCGTTCGTGAGGGATTTGCAGGCGTCTTGTTCGGGGAGCGGATACTTCACAGGTATTCCGAGAGCCGTTGCGATAACTTCGGGTCTCAGATTATCAGTGTCCGTGACTGCGGAATAAAAATTGCAAACGTTTTGAAAACATCGAAAGGATATCTTAATTTTTTTTGCATCTCGGAAATCACGAATCGATAACTTTAAGGTTTTAAGGTTTATAAAGAAATATTTTTTTGTTATTCACAAATAGGCTAATAAATTTTGTTTCAAAAAATCGCTGATCCGATAACATCGGTTCGGAAAAATTTGAAAAATAAAATAAACTTAATTGAATTCGTTTCGTCCAATTCGGAATGCAGAGGAATTTACCTCAAATGTACTACGAATGTAATGAAGAAATAACTCACCCACTGCGAAATCCCATTCGGCCAAAACATCCTCGCCGCGGTATAAGTTACAGGGTTGAGCAGTGCATCCCTCGACCCTCAATTCCGACGGAGTTGGCAGTCCCTGTCCACAAGGTTTGAAGGGCGTCGAGGCGAGGGTTGCCGCAAGGCAAAACGCCGCAATAATTAATGCTAAATACATTTTAATCGTATTAAAATATTAATTTTTTTTATCAAAAAATAATTCGCTCAAAATATGCAGATTTATAAAGACGATATTACTAATTAGAGACTCGCAGCCGAAATGCGAGAGAAAATTAATATGTATATGAAATAAATTCGTTTCGATATCTCACCTTTACTACCAATCATTTTTTTTTTTTTTAATAACAACTCGTAGAGCGAAGGATTAAAAGTGAAGAGGAAAACTTTCTCGAATTGTCGAAATCAAAGACTGGCGAAGATCGAAGTCTAAAACCCGATTATATATAGACGAAGCTATTGTCAGTATCTAATCGGACACCTGTGCGCAGATCGATAAGTTTCGAAATCTCCCACTTCGCACGCGATGATACACCTGCGTCCTTAAAAGTGAATTTGTACAATTCTGTTGGTATATGTCGAGCGACCGATAGACTGATAAGTCCGAAACATAGCTGACCGCTCGTGTACCATATGGATCTTCGCATCGGTCAACACCACCGGTTCGGATGAATGAAATGAAAAATTGCATCGTTTTCCACGTCTCGCTATCTCGTCTATCGTCCGCAGGTGTTTAACGAATTGCATCTCGAAACGCGAAGATTCTTTTTTTTTTTCGATCGTAATATCTTATCGACTCGACACATTGTCGCGCTTTTGTCGGTATTTGTCGGTACACAAGAGATCGAAACAATTTAATGTTTAAGACAATCGCGTCGGCTTTCTGAAAAATTATTACGCAGCTTTTCTTGCCGCAAAATGTTTATTTTTACGTTGCAAGAGACACCTCTGCTCTATAAATGCCGGTGGATGGAGTTTATTTTTTTTTTCGTTCTTCGTTTTTTTTTCATCGATATTGATGACATTGTTGAAGAAAGTTAAGTATTTAAAAGAAATATTATAGGTTCTGTGGGGTAGAAAGATTTTTTTATTTCCACAAATCAGAAGTGGAAAAAAAATAATAATCCGTTTGAAATTCATTAAATTTCGTTGAAATTCAAGGCGAAAGATTTCGTTGGTTATTTCAGAACCAGAAGAAACTCAATTCTCAATGAAATCGAAACAATTTCCGTAATTTTCGATATTACGATAGAATCGAATTTATCGTTAAAATCTCAACGTGTTCCTCGTGTTATCAGTTTTAATTTTTTCACCGCATGAGACCGGTACTTCCCAGAGAAATTTTTATCATGTCATCGAAACATTGTCTTATAATAACTTATATATAAGTAACTTTTTGGCGGACGTATGTAATTATTATCTATTTGCGTACGTATCGCTTTCATAATAACTTAAATTAAACGATAATTCGTTATCGATGATATAGTGACCTTTGCTTCCAAAACTCTTCTATTCTACAGACAGAAAAAGGTTTTTCAAGAAATAAAAACCGCCGTCGATTATTAAAAGATCAATTTTACTTTTTTCAAAAATTCGTTTTTTTACATTTTTTTTTTAATCGCAATGATACTGTAGACAAATAAAAGGTTTAATCGATCACTAACAGTTATACGACGGCATTGGATAGAAATATTTAATGTTGCATTTTGTATTCGTCTCAACTAAAAAAATCGATAACAGATCGATGTATTATTTTCCGGTAAACATTTTTAGATAATTTATCTAAAATATTCTTGCGGATGGAACATTTGTTTTCAACGTTCGATGATTTCTTTTCTCAGTCTTCATTTACGTCTCAATCGCGTCGTTCAACGTTTTCGATTTGCGATTATTAACGGTGGAGAATTCGTGAATTTTGCAAGTCTCGACCTTCGCGAAGGTTGGCGAACTCCGGCAGCGTCTCGCATCTGCTCCTTCTGCATTCCCGACACACTCGCTGCCCTTCCACGCAGGTAACTGTACGAAAGACTCGACCAATCGATCTCGTAATGCCGTCGGTACGATCTTAAATAGGATGTGATACATCATGTATCGCCAAGGTTCGCATCTGATAATAATGGAAGAAAAAAAGATCGATTAGCAATCATATAAAGCCGTTGATTACACCAATACATCTTTTTAATCACAAGGAAACGTTAAAGAATTAATAAAAACGATAGTACAGTCTAAGAAAGGCAAACGGCAGATATATAAAACGAAAGATTTTCTTTTAAGACATTTTTTAAAAATATTATTATAACTTGGAAAAATAAAAATTTCATATTTGTTTTAAAAAAAATAAAAACTTCCCTCGTAGGATGGATGAAAAATAATTTATGATTTTTCGTATTTTTCACAAAAATATATGTTACTTTGAAGAAAACATTTTAATTACAGCTAAAAAAAATTGTTACGTTGACGAATGAATAATTGAATACGATGAGATAATAAAATTTCAATGCCCCAATATAACGAAAAAAGAAGAAAAAAAAAAATGGGCTTTGGGATTTACGCGATCGAAGGCTCGAAAAATCATTGAAGAATCATGCCACAATCGAAATCAAACAGTCGGGAAAATATCTTGAGGCTGATGATGAATTTATAAATTTTGATCGAAGAGAAACGGATTGAGGTAAACTTACTTGTAAATCGCTCGGGGATTTCGATCCATCAACGCGCCGTCGAACTTGTAATATACCATTGGGTTCATCAACCTCAGGGGTAAGTTAGTCGGTGCCAAATTGGATAGATAACTCGCGTATCTCGTGAAGTAATCGCCATAGAAGGACCTCGTTTCGTCGCTCATCGCCGACTCCATTGCCTCGAAGTGTTTTCGTTGCTGCGATAGTAAATTGCTCTCGCGTATGAAAGAACCTGCGGCAATTAAATTTTATTCGAGTTCATACGACATTTTTTGTTTGTTTTTTATCACAATTTTTCGTAATGTGATGTAATAATCGATTTTTTATAAATTTTTTCATCAAATTTTTAACTCACCGGGAACGAAGGCCACGACATCGATATCATATTTCTTGAGCTCCACTCTGAGAGCGGTCGACCACGCACTCAGACCCGCCTTTGTCGCGCCGTAAACCGCAACTCCTGGCAAAGGTTCACTCGAGCAGTGACTCGTTACCACGATTATTCGCGTCGAGTGCCTTCTAATAATCGGCAAAAATTCTCGTGTTACTCTCATCGTACCAAGAAGATTCACTTCGATCTGATGCCGCGATTGTTCCTCGGTTTGCCATTCGAATTCGCCGAATATCATCGAACCCGCGTTATTTACGAAGGCACGAAGAACTACGGATTCCGAAAAGTATTATTATAAAATTATCGATATGCTGTTTTTTTTTTTACCGATGGTAGATAATCGATTGATTCTAATTGGCATTCAATTTTCTCGAGATCGTTATTAATGTACTTAATACACTTTTTTTTTATAAATGAAAATAATTTAACTCACCGAAGCCGTGTCGATGAAGATATTCGTTAACAGCGCTCCGAAATTTTTTTACGCTCTCGTAACAAATGACATCGAGAGGATGAACGAAAATTCCGTTCATCGTCGATAATTCCAGAGCTCCAGGACTATCTTTTCTGTGCACAGCGGCGATAACTTGAAAGCCAATGGAACGCAAATGAAGCGCGAGACTGTAGCCGAGACCGGTGTCGCATCCGGTCACCAGGATAACTTCCGTGTCTTTGGGCTCATCTCGCAAAGCGGTGAACCACGGAAAATCCGCGGCGCATACTGATATTAAAATCGCAACAATAAATACTTTAAGTTTGAAAGTTTTTTTTTTATTATTCTAATGAACTCTAAGCCCCTTTTCCTTTTTCCTATACTCTCAAAGTTAAATTGCAGCGATCTTTTCTTCTATTAATACATCGGATAACAGCGATTAAATCAAAGACGACTACAATCTCAACATTTTTCTGCCGACGTTGCAGAGAGTTGGATGACGATGACGCCTACAACCACTGCAAGGTGTCACGTGTATTATTATTTGAAGCATTGAACGCGAGACGCGAAATAGAAAAAATTGAAACTCGAAAAAAGCCGATATCGACTATACGAAACGCGGAAATCGCAGAATTTATTAATAAAAATTTGTCCCGAAACAAAAAAAAAAAAAAAACGAAACGAATAAACGAATTTCCAAAAAAGGGCTTTGGCTTATCACACAATATAATTATGTAATATAAAAAAATATCGATCATATATATGAATTGTATCGCGTCAATAATCACTCCTTTACTATAAAGTACATTATTATTTCATTCGCGCGATGTAAATTTAATCTAAACAATGTAAATATATGACCGTTCGAATTGAGATGCGAGGTTTTTACTTACCAAGGGCGAGAATGGAAAAACTTGCAGCGGCGAGCGTGAAGTCGCATCCGAAATTCCACAGGTAGACGAGGCCTGCTATGCAGGTAAAAGCGAAACACGTTGCTCTTGCGTTCTTTCTCGCCAAACTCCGGAGCTCCAAGCAAATGGAACTCGAACACAGCTTCATCGTTCATCGGGTTCTCAACACCGAAATATATTTATTATTTTATATAAATTAATTAATAATTTTGAAGAGTTATTAATTTTCGTCGTTGAAAATGAAGCAACGGACTCGTGTTTTTTTTTTTTTTTTTTTTTCCGAAGGGCAATAGCCGCGAGTTCGAGGAGTCGCTCCTCGCTCTCTACCGCCTCGACTGCAAATGCCCCGAGGATTGGGACCCCTCCGATCTTCGCAGTCAAGTTCTAGCGGTTGGGCCGGAAATCCTGAAGCCCCGAAGAGTATTTCTGTCTCTTACTATCCTCCCACCGTTCACTGGTTGCAGTTAGATACTTATCTATAACTTCTCTTCTTTCCCCGTTAACTTCTCTTCGTCTTATTTGCATTTCCCCAGTGATACTCGAAACCGGATTGTTTCACACGTCTTATTGCATTAGACGCAAACTAACGTTGGAATAAACATTTACCAATCGAAATAGCATTGTTTCGATACAAATAGCTTGTAGTTTTGACTTGAAAAATCTTTTATCGTATCCCTTTTTATCGAAGTATTTTAATTAATTTTTTTGTAACTTCAATCGATCATTTGTGTTTCGTAAATTTGCCCAATTATCTCGACGATCAATATTTGCAAAGAAGCGGCTAATAAACAATCGAATTGCTGATATTTAGTGAAATTATAACATACGCGCAATTTTTAATTTAATACGCGCCAGAGCGACGGTAGCCAGAGCGACGGGGGGTACCGATGTCGGGTTTCCCCCCGATGTTCTCGAAACCAAAAATCCGTGTCTCGACGAAGCGAATCGTTCCGTACGAGAGACGCCTTGAGATAGCGCACGAGAATAAATTTCAATAAATCTCAGCTATGTGCGGTGGTTTCGTAGTCTCGAGTCGACGCTGCGATTAGAATTTTAAACTCATATGCAACGTGCGGAATAAATTTTCCAACGTGGATCTCTCGGCTTGCCGAGATCTCGATCGTTTGATTCTATTCACGATTCTCCATGCGGAATTTGGAAAAAACAAGCCGTTTCCATTACTCATGAGAACTGCTCGTGAAAGCTCTCGCTCCGTCGTGATCTTCAAATGTTACACGATAGTTTAAGAGGCATCGAGTATACCGGAGCGGCGACCTCGTGTAAAATTACGTTTATTCATCGATCGGCAGTAAAACGAACAGAACAACGAAAACGGCTTTAAAAAAAAGTCGGAACAAAAAAAATGAGAGCATTATTTTTCTTTAACATTAATCTCATCTGTTTCGTTGCCGCGACAACGAACAATTCAATTTCACGAGATTCATCATCGAAAGATACACTGCCCGCGATATTTCAATCAAACGAAACGAAAAGTCATAATAAAGAACTCTTCTGCTACCGATGCACAGGCGACAATCGTAATCCGTTACCGGTGTGCGACGATACCTTTTGGTCACAAGCTACGGATATCGAAAAACTATCCTTTCTCGTGCGATGTCCCGCGCATAAAAATAGTTACTGCGTTAAAAAAATTATAAAGGGTTCCTTCTTCGTTCTCACATCGAGAGACTGCGGCGGTGGACCAACCGAAGAAATAATTACGATGTATGCCACTCCTGGATGTTCCACGTACGGTTACGATCGCCGGTTTACCGACTGTTATTGCACGAAAAATCGGTGCAATTCTGCAATTTCACTAATGTCTGCCAACGAAAAAATTCTACTGTTTTCAATAACGTCGTTTATCTCTCGTGCTTTTGGACGCATAACAACGAGTCTACGAGTTCGTTAACATCACGAGAGATTGAAGCAAAGAGAAGCCTTCGCTTTATCTCCATCGCGACTCCGCAGCTCCAGGAACAAAGTTCAATGAAACTTCGATGCATCAACATCGTATACATATATATATATATATATATATGCATATATATTACACAAATTGGTGATTTTTTTTACAATTAAAGAAAGAAATATACAGCTTAAATAACTAAAGCCGCGAAATAGCGGTATGAAACGCGCGACATGACGCGTAAAAAACGAACCTTATAATGATACTAATTCAGCGATTCGTGTAGGAATGCGACGTATCGTAGCAAAATTGCTTTTGGATAACTTAAGATATGCCATATTTTTTTTTTTTTTTTTTTTTTAGTCAATCGTCGGCAGTTCTCGGTGAAGATGAATATTTTTTTTAGTTCGCCTCTTGTTCGACGTTTATGTTGGGATTCGAGTGTAAATTATAGGACGGATCGCCGTCCGTCGCCATTCTTCCGAGCCACGAGAATAATATGATTATCAGAACGAAAACAAATATACCAAATGCGCCGAGTACCGCGTAACGTTTGTACAGCGAACCCGAGTTGTTGCGACGACGCGTTGGCGGCCGCGTTATCAACTTCCACCAACGTAAAAACCATTCGATCGCCGATTTTCTTTGATATTTATTCTCGTCGTGATCGAAAGATATTTCCTTCGGATCGTCGTAAGCCTCGAAAACTTTTCTCGCCGTTGGACTCGACGCGGCGATATTGGATTCCATATTAACGACGGAATATGGAGGACCTAACTTTTGACTGTTGACACTCGCGCTGTTGACGCTCGCGTTTTGATTGCTGTTTACGCTGCTACCCGTGCGGGACGTCGCCACCGACGGTGTCGTCGACGAAGTCACGTGATTCTGATAAGACGATGTGTCGATCGTCGATACTTTTGGCTCTTGAATCGGTTTCTGTTCTCTGTCATCGCTCAGCTGCGGAATCAATAAATTTTCATTAATTTAGTACATTTTTGCGGACTCCTTAACTCCATTTTCAACACTCCAAATTCAGTCGTTCGTTATCGGAGATTTTCAAATTTACCAAAAAAATTACAATTTATGCCGATTTAACGGCGATTCCGCAAATTGCCTTTTGAAACCAATGTATCAACGATAATTGTGTTATTGCAAACCTTTTCACAAATGATGAAAACATTTCATTGTTTTCTTGTAATAAAAAAAAAAAAAAAAAAAAAAAAAAAAAATGTAATTTGAACCAACGGACCAAATTTGAAGAGCTTAAATGAAATTTTTAATGAAATCGCAAGATATTTTACCAATGGTAAGCCGAGACCGGCTCTCGCCCAGTTAACGCCGGCCAATTTTTCTCTCAAAACATCCGCAACTGGAGATACAAGATTTGCTTCGGGGAAAATACCCGACTGACAAGTGGGACAAGTATATCCTGCAGGTGCAGTGGTTGCCGGTAAGTTTCTTGCGTAGGCGTCTATGCAAGGCCAGTGAAAGACGTGATAACAGGTCAGTCTAACGCAGTCTACGTTTTTCAACGCTTCGGAGCAAAGAGTGCAAATGGGGTTGCAGTCGCTGTCTCTCAACCATTGGAGATAGGATTGCACCACACACTACAAGTAAACAAACGATGCGTTATTATCGCAAGTCCTGTAATAAATACCGCGATTTAAAAAAAATTCAAAGATAAACGATACAACGCACCTTTGGATGATTCGTCACCATGCAATGTTCGCAAACATTGACGCGATGCTCGAAACAAAATTGGTTTGTAACCTTTCTTTTCGGACATTTGCACAAACCCATGTCGGTTCCCTCACCGCAGTGAGACTACGTCACGATTAAAAAGAAATTTACGTATTTGTTTTCTCGTCGTTGTTCTCTACGATAAACTTTTCGTCGTCATCGGTGATAGCGAAGAAATAATGAAGCGGTATTGTAAAATCGAACGACAACGAAAGCTGCTGTTAACCCGCGAAGCAACCATATTCGACGAGCCACGTCGTCCGTCTGACACTTTGCAATGCCGCCGATCTATGAGAAAGTTCAAATCTTCGAGCTTCCAATTCGCTGGACTGGCCGTCGGCGAATTTCCAATCGCAATTCGGCGATGAAGAAACTCGTGGTTTTCGACGAGTCTCAGATAAAAAAAAGCAAAATTCACCGGGGGATTATTGCTAGTTGTTGTTATACGTTGATGTTATTTATGCAAATGCGACTTGTTTTTTAAAATCGAAACTCGTGAGTTCATTTACTTTGTTGAATAATTAGCAGTGGCTCTCGCAGCCACTATCGCTGCACGGTGAGCCTCATAGATAATAACCAACACAAACGCAATTTTATATTGGTGATTCATCAACATGTCGGCGCTGTACCGTTCCTTCGTGAACATCGGGAAAAACATTATTTTTCCAGAGTTCAGGAGGAATATCACTTTGTCGCCGGTCACGCATTTAAAAAAAAGTAAGGCGAGAATTACATTGCTCTGTTGGCTACCGAAGGACATATTTTTCGAACTTTATTTTCGAGCCAATTATTCGATATAACCTACAAATAGATCGCGACGTATATTTTTTTTTTCTATAATGTTCATCGTTATTGTTATAATAATTGTTAATTACGCATTTATTATCACGCAGTAATCGAGAGGAAGGAGGGAAACACATTGACTATCAGTGCTGAAATTATCCCGGATCCTGATGAGAGTCGTCTTATTAAGACAGCTGGAAATGGATCTTGTCCACTGTGTTCGTTGGGTCTCAATGTCAAGCACACGGTAAATTGTTGAAAATTTCGATGAAACATTTCATTGCATTACGTAAATAAATTAATTTCAACATTATTTAATTATTCATTTTTGTTTAGGATGTTCTTATATTGAGCCAATTTCTGAGAGCGGATGGATGCGTACTGCCGAAACGAATAACAGGATTGTGCAAAGTACAGCAAAGACGCGTGGAATCCTTGGTGGCTATGGCCCAAAAAGCAGGTTTGTTTATAAGAATATTTCACTTTTTTTTACAGTTGATACATTGAAACTGTATAAAATTTTTTAATTTTTTACTAAACATTAATTGGGCAAAAATTGTAAATGTAATGTCATATTTTCATATATTGAATGCAACATACAAATTATTCTTATTTCAATGTAAAAAACATTTTGGTTTTATCGGAAAGAGTATCATTGAAGTAGTTGTATTAAATGTATGCAACAATAATAACCTTCTAAATCATCATTGCAGGACTGATGCCAAATCTTGCGCCTAACGGGAGCAACAAGGATCCAAAGAAAAGATATCAGTACAAAAGATACAACATGTACTTTGATGAAAGTACTATAAAATCGAAATACCGCAACATGTACTATCGGGCATAAACTATTGTAAACATTTGTAAAATAAAAAAAAAATCCACTTCTTAGATACAATTACGCATATATGTATGAATCTGTGTGAAAATTAACCATTCCCTGGAAAGAATTGACGAAAAAAACTATAATTGATGTAATAATCTGTTTTACCGACGTGTTACAGTCCATAGACCTTGTCAGCTTACGCGCGCCTATTAATGCCAATGCTTGAAGATGTTTTAATTATCTCGTTGTAAACATTACATTATGAGAGTATTGCACGTTTGTCTAAAAAGAAAAAACGAAGTTTTATAGGACCGGTCTGCCGTATAAAGGGGAGAATTTATTGATCCGTTACTTTCGTCCTGGCGATCGAATCAGCTGATAATAATTAATAAACGATCTAAGAGTAGTGTGCCATCTTTGTTCCTAGTGTCGCGAAATCTCTGCATCAACAAGATTCACTCTAAAAAAATTCATTCTGAATTGATTGTTGATGCGTATTAATTTCAATTAATAGCTGCGGTTTGTTCACAGCTTGAAGTTTCCGCCGCGCTTGTGTATATACATTTACATAATAAACGTGAAGATTGAGAATCATCGCCGGGCACAGTCGCGGTGTGTAGTGTTTCCGAATGTAGTGTGTGCGAATGGGAATGTGTGTACATTGGTATAGATATGCGCAGAACCGCTTGCTGCGCGATATCGTCATCCACGGGATAGAGCTCCGTCGTCGGGATTTTCTCGGTGCAATACGGTTTACTGCGTGGTGAATGGTAGAGTCTTCTATCTAAAAGAGTGATCACGTTACGAGGGTGTGTACAAAGGTCTGACAGCGTTGGAATATTATTATCAACGCAATAATGGCCGAGAACGAGCAAAAGGCTATGGCACTTATTGCCGAGGCGGAGAAGAAATTGGGCTCGTCAAAGGGATTCTTCGGCTCGCTGTTCGGGTGAGTTCATATATCGATCTGCACAAGTGGGACTGACCAACGATCCTAAACACGGAGACGTACGAGTCGATCTGTCAATGTAACGTCATCGATGATACTCCTTTATTGATTTTTATTCTCAATGATATTCTCCCCGCCGGTCCTCTCCATACTCCCGACGAGTATCGAATTTATTCCAAATTTGCGACAATAAAAAAAAAAAATCGAATCGCACATCGGATACTTGTTGAAATGCGCAGAAAAATCTTCTCCCTTCGTATATTTGTCATTTATCATTGTCTATCATGACGACAAAGGAAAAAACTTTTTTCATTCCTTTCCCGATTCGTCATACTCGCGAAAAATGCATAATAAATCGCGAACACGCAATTGTTGCACGATAAAATATTGCCAGCTGTCAAAAATCGTAATAAGAAAAAAAAAAAAATGATTGTCTCAATATCAAATTGTGCGAATGTAAGTCATTTGTTGAAGCAGTGGGTCGTCCAAATTCGAAGAGGCAGTAGAATGTTATCAGCGCGCGGGAAACATGTTCAAGATGGCAAAGAAGTGGGCCTCAGCTGGTTCTGCTTTCTGCGAAGCCGCGACCCTCCACTCCAAAGCCGGTAGTCGTCACGATGCTGCCACCAATTATGTGGACGCTGCTAACTGTTACAAGAAAACTGATCCAAACGGTATGAAAAATAATATTAAATAATATTAAAAAAGAAAGTTAATAATAATAATAACAACCGATATATCGATTTTTTTCAGAGGCGGCAAGTTGTTTAGTTAAAGCTATAGAAATCTATACTGATATGGGTAGATTCACAATGGCCGCTAAACATCACCAAAACATAGCAGAAATGTATGAGAGCGAAGCCGTAGATCTGGAAAGAGCCGTTCACCATTATGAACAAGCGGCAGACTACTTTCGCGGCGAAGAGAGCATCTCTTCCGCCAATAAATGCCTCCTAAAAGTTGCGCAATACGCAGCGCAACTCAAGAATTACGAAAAAGCAATACAAATTTATGAACAGGTGAATACGAAAAATGTGATAATCATTCAAATTTATCATATTATACATTAAAATGGAATGAAAAAAAATTTGTTAAAATTTATCGCGTAAAAATTAATAATTTTCTTTATCAAGAATACGTTCATTAATTCAGTTATTTATAAATACGTATTTCATTAAAATATCAATTAAATTTCGATTTCGAATTTATTATGATTTTTTTCTGTTCAGGTTGCAGCCGCATCCTTGGAGAGTCCACTACTGAAATACAGCGCAAAGGAATATTTCTTCAGGGCAGCACTTTGCAATCTGTGCGTCGATGTGCTAAACGCTCAACACGCGATCGAGCGTTATCAGGAGCAATATCCGGCATTCCAAGACTCCAGAGAGTACAAACTTGTTAAGGTGAATGAATTAGAAAGAAATTAAACCTCTGGCAGAATAGATATATAATTAATCGCAAAGTACCCGTTACAATACAAAGCGTTTATCGTTTTTCAGTCGTTGATAGATCATCTTGAGGAACAGGATCTCGAAGGTTTTACCGAAACCGTAACAGACTACGACTCGATCTCGCGGTTAGATCAGTGGTACACGACAATGCTGTTACGCATAAAGAAACAGGTCAACGATAATCCGGATTTGCGCTGATCGGTCCTACTGCCGCAACAATGCGTCCTATCGTCGGTACTCTTCCTCCTGCCCCGTGTGTATTCTTCCTTTTTTCGAATTCTCCTCTCAACAAAGTTTATCAAGTAGTTTTTATGTATTTCCCCACGCCCCACGATCCTTTCCTCACTCTCTGCCAGACCCGATGCATTTAACTAAGTTTCGTTGCGGCCATTACCGCTCACGGATTATCGTCCCCTCGTTTATGTATCGCGTCACTTGTTCGAAATAACTACCAAAGTACCGAACCGTCTGCAGCAGGATTATTGTTAATCTTAGAACGAAACAAAAACTTCGTTTCGTTATCTCACTTACGATCGAAATGCGTTACTCAAAGTTGCTATAGCTCTCGTTAACAAAATCGATATTCGATTTATTTCATAAGTGGCCTATTGTTTCTTTTTGTCTATTAATTATTTCCCCGATAAGCCGGAATTTCGATAAATTTATCACGTCGCTTCAAATATCGGCTAATAATACTATAATCCGTACGTAAATCGATTCAATACAAAAAACGGTCGTCGAAGTTCATTAATGTCGGGGATCGTCAGGTTGATTGTTAATTAAAATGATTAAATGTATCGCAAGATCGACGAATCTTTGCCTGTTATGCACATCTGTACTTTCTGTTTCGTTCTTTTTTTTTTTCTCCTTCGAGCAGCAAAACGAGACGACATCCGTGTTACGGATAAGCGTTTCAAGAACCAGATAAAGTTTAGGCGTGTCTTTCAAATACGTTGGTAACGATTGAATCGCACCATTATTTATTGTATATCTGCTGGTGTAATTATTTAGTTACGGTAGATCATAATCGTTACAAGTATCGTAGTTAATCTAATCGTTAATTAATTAAATCACTGCGAAAAAAAAAAAAAAATAAGCATGAGACACTAAAATAAAAAAGAAAAAAACAGAAAAAGGGAACCGTGAGGGAGCTTACAGCTAGCGACCGTGATATTCGCGCTTCAATATATACATATATATATAGTAAACCAGAAACAATATTAAGAAAAAAAATCAGAAAAAAACGACATTGTCGCTCTATTCTTCGGGAACTACGAGTAATAATTGACAACCGGGTTGTTTCATTGCCCGATACGATTGCCAACGACGTACGGAATTCGGCAGCTATTTAGTTGCCAAATGAAAAAAAAAAAAAAAAACGGATTTTCTCAGCCGAATAACTTTGATCAACGCGAAATCTTAATCGAGCGAATAAACTTTAGTGAAACAAACACCGGAACGCCATTCCCACGAAATTCCGTTTTTTCGGAGGTGATCTTGAAAGCTCCGCACGTATACCGACATCGTACAATTACGAAGAATGAAATCATTGCATCGATCATAATTTGAAGAAAATAAATACACGACAACAACCAACAAAACTATAAAAACAAAAAAAAAATAACGAAAAAGAATTTTTATTCGTAGAGAAGTTATTATCGTCGGTCTATTATTAATGATGAAACATAACTAATCGTAGATTTAACACCCACGTGCATGCAAACAAAACAATATGTATTAACATAAACACACGCGTATGTATCGAGAGATACAAAAATAAAATCGAAAAAAAGAAAAAAAAAAATGATAAATCGAAATTGTTTAACACGGTTAAAACTCCCGTTTGTTAAGTTATTATCTGCTATACAGACACACGATACACACGAAATCGATTAGCTTTTAGAAAAATATCTTTGTACGATTCCAATCGGAATTCTTTAGGTAAAAAAGTAATTGAGAGAGTAGAGCGTTCACTCGTTTCAAAGTAACAATTATTTTATTCAACTCTTATTCTTTACAGCTTCTTCAACGACTCGTAGTAATTCTTGAAGATTCGTTACTTCGGTAAGCGTTATACCCATCGAACGTATCTGAAAGTCGAATAAACGTAGAAGAAAAAAAAAAATTAAATATTATGTTTAGAATTTTTTGTTCTTTTTTTTTACGATACGCACCGATTCCGCGTAACTCCGCACGTCGATTTCCAACTGTACGCGAATCTTTTCGTCGTCGCTTATTCCCTGAGACTCCGATAATGAAATTCCCGTTGATTTGTCGCGTATTTTCTTTAATCTTCTTAAGCTTTCCTCCGTCTTTTGCACGGATTCGAGAACATCTTTTACAGATGAGAAATATCTGCGCAGCATTTGGAATGCATTTTTAAACAATTCGGCGATTAATTGTGGAGCGATAAATCGTTTCTTTTTTTAATTTTAATTACTCACTGCTCTGTTAGCGAGGATAGCGTCAGTTGCAACCAGTGGTTCACAGCGTTCGTAGCTGCATTTTTGTATTCTGTTTGGAATTCAACGAGATGACTCAACGAATTCTTCACGTAAACACACGGTTGCGTCGGCTTTTCGCGCATTGTTCGTCGGAATAGTCGAGGAATATCGCTAACTTGCTTTAGTTTTGGAGCACTTTGAGTTAATAGTTCGGCAACAACTTTTTCTGTTATCATTGGCAATGCGAGTCCCAAGTTCTTGCGAGATTCGTCCAAAGAATCTGTAATCGTTATATAGAAATAATCGAAATCTCAATCTGTAGTCTCTGATTGAAGTAAATTTATCTTTTACCTTCCAACAACTTCGATATCGATGGCTTGAGGCTACTAAGCTTCGACTTTACCACGACTAGCAGCGACGGCAATCTGTTTAACAACTTTTCCACGTCGTTGTGAAGACAAACTAAAAACTCCAATTTGCTCGCCGGTTCGGCTTCGATGATGTTGCTTGACGTTGGCGCTGATACCGATGGCCACGTCTCGAATTTTAAAATACATTTCTTTATTTTCGAAAAAATATCGATGTTCTTTTTTATTGTTGAATTTTTTTTTTTTTTTTTTTGAGAATTGTGAAAAAAATTTTCGTTTGATTTTTATTTATATAATTACCTGTTTCAGCGCATTTTGACACCAAACTTGATACCGCGAACTTATTTGAAGACTGAGCTTCCAAAACCTGAAAAATAAAACGAAATTTTAGTCGATTTTCATATTCGATTATCTATCAATTTTGATTTAATGAAATTGTTATTCTCACTGATGAAGTAACTGAGGAAGAAAAATTCCGTCGGTCCATATTTTTTCGAGACACTGCCAGGTAATGCAAGTCGCGTGCAACGAATAATCGTTGGGACCCGAATCGCTAATACTATTTTTAATAGACGACGGCGATATCGATTGGCATAGAAGTTCTTCCACAGTGCCAGCGATCTCTTGAAATCGTATTTGAAAATACACAGGTAAATTCCATTTTTTCAAAAACTGTTTGTACAGAGGATGAGACTTTAGTAACGAGAGAGTCTCCGAAGAATCGCACTTTGGTTCCAATCGCGATAGAAACTCCAATGTCTCTATGTATCGCTGTGATCGGAAATAACATTAGAAGAAAAAAAAAAAAAGAAAGATACATGAAAATAGTTAATGCAGGAAAAGTAAATGAATTACTTACGCTGTGAAACAATTGTGGATTTCCCGGTGCAAAAATGAGTTTTAAATTCAATTCGATTCTCTCTTCGACTTCCGGCCAAAAACTGTTCACGAGAAAATTAAAGCCTTTCACCGGAGTTCTTTGAAAAGGAAATTCATTAAATTGTGTTAATTTGACGATTGTGCGATTTTTTCTTCTTATTAACGATTAATTATTATTGTGATTGAGTGCAGTGAATTGCGAACCTGTCGTTGGAGGAAGTCACGTC
Organism: Buathra laborator; assembly: GCA_934046635.1. NCBI lineage: Eukaryota > Metazoa > Arthropoda > Insecta > Hymenoptera > Ichneumonidae > Buathra > Buathra laborator. The sequence continues at coordinate 15,861,610 of OW203901.1, read as the reverse complement.
GAGAAGCTGTTTCATCTCTGAATTCAGAAGATTCAGTAATCTCTGATAAATTCCTTGCAGACCCAGCGGCTCGTTCTGAAGATTCTTCTCGAGAATAACGTTCTCCAACGCCGGACCGACTATTCTCTTTCGTACTAATAACTCCGCGTCATCGATCTTATCAAGCGTAACATAAATCTGAAGGCACCGGATCAATTGTTCCGATTCACGTTTGTTTATACAAGTTACAAGTAACTCTGCTAGATTTTCCATCAACCGTTTGTTTAACTCCTCGCATTTCTGCAAAATAACAATCGCGTATAATATTCTATCAATTCGAATAATAAAGAGAGACAGAGACAGAGAACGAGTCCTGCGATTTCGGGCAAAAAAATTCTATTCTTTTTTTTATCGGAACAAAAAAAATTGTACAAACAATTAATTGCATAAGATTTTTGTTTCCATTAGAATAAAAAATAAAAAAACGGCTTTTTTTGCCTCAAATCGTCAAAGTAAAAACAATTTTTGGGCATTTAAAGATTTGCCTGCGAGTTTTTTTTTTAAGCTGTCTTTTTTTTCGTACTTTTGTGTATTCCGGTCCAATGTTCTCCTTGCATCTCGATGCGTGGAACTTTAACTGATTGAATTCGGTCGCCGCCCGTTCCAGTATATCAGGTTTTAGAGTACATGTGACGAGTATCAGAGACAATTTTGTTATGGATTTGTAAACTCTTCCCAAACTGTGAAGACTCTGCTTGCGCTCTCTGATTTTTCTGTGCTCATCCAATCCCAACGCCATCTCATTAGTAGCGTCATCCAGCGCTTGACGAATTTGCTAAAAAAATGTATCGTCACAAATTACAAAAATTAACCAATAGGAATTATATTGCAATCGATATATTACCATAACTTCTTCTCTCAATTGTCCCAATGGCGTTTCCAGATGATTTATCGCTTTGTCGAGACCTATGAGATTGCTGGATAAATTCACAAAGTCCGCGTAATCCTTATTGATTAACTCAATCATCGCGGATCTCAGAATCTTGAGATAAACTCCGAGATCATCGCGCATAGTCTCCAAACTGGCATTGCCGCGATGATCGTGAAGGAAAGTATCCACGTCGAAATTTGACTAAAGAATAATTAAAAAAGAAACACAGAATATTGTCATTACTTACGAAACTTAAAAACATTAATTTTCCGTCGTTTTCGGAGCAAATTTCGAATACCTCGACGAAGTCATTTCCGTTGAAACACAAATCGCTCGGAGCACTCGGTGGAATAAAATTACGTTCGGACATTGTTTACAACGTTTTATCAATAAAGCTATTTATTTATTGCAACTAAACTGCATTGTAACTGAACAGCGGTGTTCGTCGTTGTGTCGACGTGACACTGACAGCGAGAGACGAATGATTGCGACGAAGAAACTGGGCAAAAGGTAGTTTTCACTCGAAACGACGAGAAACTCTCTCGACGACACTGCTTTATCGACGGCTAAACGCGGATCGCGAACACGATTAATAATTTCTTTTTCGTACGATTCTTCACGAAGTATGTACGAGCAGGGATGGGGCATTCTTTCGCTGGAAGCCGAATGAGAACTATATTGTCAGTGGTGTGTCACCGGCTGATAGGCGAACAGTAAACAACAGATTAGAGACTAAGTGGCATACGTGGCAGAATTTGACGTGCTTCGAATTATCCCAACAATAAACACTGTATCGCTTGAAAACAAAAAAAGAACGATACTGTGGCTATTAATTAAACTAATGGGTAAGTAACGCTTTTCATCTATTTTCGTCTCACGGACGTAAAAAAATTGCATTGACAAACATTGGCTTTTCGAAAAAAACTCACAATGCCACTGCAATCGATTAAATTAATGGGTAAAACAGTCTTTCATTTTATTTACACTTATTCTCTCACATTGGCGTCACCAATTACTTTCATTAAACAATTATTGCACTTAATTTTTTCCGTACTGTTATCTTTTGTTATTTTCGTAAATAATTTGCACTATTAGGGATAACCTTGTCGTTGTTCATCTATTAGGTAAAATCTTATCGATAACGAATAATAAGTTTTTATTATTAAAATTTTCAGATGTTTAAAGACTTTGATCCGCAACGCAAGAAAATAATGCCAGAGAAGCTAAAAATGGGAAAAATGAGAGCATTGATACTCGTCGGGGGATACGGCACGAGACTTCGTCCTCTAACTCTCAGTCGTCCCAAACCGCTCATTGAATTCGCTAACAAACCGATGCTCTTGCATCAGATTGAGGCTCTGGTTAGTTGTCGAAAAAAAAAAAAAACTTATTCCATATTTCATAAAAACATAAAATAAAAAATAAAAATGAACAAATATAAGTATATATTTCGAAAAAGTTTTAAAAAAATTTGATTAGCCTTTTATTTTACGAGTCATCGAAAATGATGAATTTAAAATTATCTGTCGTTTAGGTAGAATCCAACGTTACGGAAGTCGTTTTGGCCGTATCGTACAGAGCCGAGGAGATGGAGAAAGAATTGGCCGACGAGGCGGAGAAACTTGGTGTTCATTTGATATTTTCCCACGAAACGGAGCCATTGGGAACCGCGGGACCTTTGGCGCTCGCGCGCGAAATACTTTCCGAAGGAAACGAACCATTTTTCGTATTAAATTCCGACATAATATGTGACTTTCCGTTTAAGGAATTGTTGCAATTTCACAAATCTCACGGTGGAGAGGGAACGATAGTTGTTACCAAAGTGGAAGAGCCTTCCAAGTACGGAGTCGTTGTTTACGGATCGGACGGTCAGATTGAGAGTTTCATCGAGAAACCCCAAGAATTCGTTTCCAATAAAATAAACGCCGGTAATTTTTTTTATTCGCAAAACATTTCTTTATTTTCTTCTTCGCATTTCGAAAAAATTAACATATATGATTTTGATTTATTCTATTTAAAAAAATATGATTTTTTGCAATGACGAAACACTGACATTTTTAACTATTTTAGGAATGTATATTTTAAATCCAAGCGTACTGAACAGGATAGAGTTGCGACCTATGAGTATTGAGAAAGAAGTATTTCCGCAAATGGCCGAAGATGGCCATTTGTTTGCCATGGAATTGTCGGGTTTTTGGATGGACGTTGGCCAACCGAAAGATTTTCTAACAGGTGAAAAAAAACGATTCTTTCCTTTAGTTTTGGATTCGAGGATATTTTGATGTTCGAAGGGTGCGATAAATTTCATTTAATTATTTCCTTCGCATGCATCCTTTCCGTTTGAATAATCGTTACATTTTCTCACCCGATCGTGAAAAAAATCCATTGTTTTTATTTATCCGCATCTTATCAAAAGATTCGACGAATAAACTTTTCTTTGTCTTTCCGCGAAATTTAAAAAATAAAAAATCGAATAACCAATGAATTATCACTCGATGTCATTCGCATCTTACATCGTATGGGAAATTAAATAAAAGAATAAAAATCCCTTTGCCGCAGGTATGTGTATGTATCTCGCATCGCTGAGACAAAAGTCACCGGAGAAACTTTACTCGGGACCGGGAGTCGTTGGCAACGTGTTAGTCGATCCGACAGCGAAAATCGGCAAAGATTGTAGAATCGGTCCAAACGTTACGATCGGACCGGGAGTCACGTTGGCCGATGGATGTTGCGTTAAAAGAACAACGTTGCTGAAGTCATCAACGGTGAAAGAACACGCGTGGCTCGAGGGGTGAGTTATCCACTCGACTAGCGTACGAAATTTCAAACCTATTTTATCAAAATAATTTCAATTATTATTCTATACAATACTATAACTTCCATTAACTTAACATGCATTCGTTTTGTTGTTGTTATTTTCTTCATTCAGCTGCATCGTCGGTTGGCGAAGCGTAGTTGGCCGTTGGGTACGAATGGAAGGAACGACGGTACTGGGAGAAGACGTTATCGTAAAAGACGAACTGTACATAAACGGTGGACAAGTATTGCCGCACAAAAACATCGGTGTTTCGGTACCGGAACCTCAGATCATAATGTGACGAACGAAACATGAAAAGTTTCCTGAACAAAAAAAAAAGAAAAAAAAATTCATGAAGTTGCGTTAACGCTATCGTCGACGATTCTTACGGCGCTTCCATCGCTTTTACTTGAAGATCAATGGAATTGACTGCGTTTTCATTTGTAATATAATTTTCGTATGTACCTCTCTATTGAATAATCAATTTTTCGATGATTTACACCTCCAGTCTTATTGGCAATCCGCGAACAACTACCGCTGCGGCGGTCATGTGTTGCGTACAGATTTCTTTGGCCTTACCGATCGCCCGTAACATTTCCGGTTCGAATTCCGAGTCGACATTGCTTTGTTTTTCTGAAGTTGTAAATTCTGAAGAAAACGAAAACAAAAAATCGTTATTTGCGAACGTTTGAAGAATTATTGAAAAAACGTAGGGACGACGATTTACTGACTTAGAATACCGCGCGCCCATTTATTGATGTCCACGTCGCCCCACGGCCTGTCGGCTTTCGATGGAATCCAATTGCTCATAAAACGGGCTGTTAGCTTATCGGTGTCGCAGTCCGTAATTTCCCAAAGTGCACCCAAAACGCACGGACTGTAAAATCAACATTATTCGGGCGTAAAATACAAATTAATCGTCATTCGCAATATGCGTACAAAAAATAATGAAAGCCGTAATTAAAGAATCGATAGGTTAATTTAGATGGTAAAAAATCATTTTTTGGAACGATACTATGAATAGAAATGTTGTATATATATTTTTTTAACCGGATCCGTAGACTGACCTGCAAGCGATCATATATCGATTTGATACACCTAACGGTGGAAATCGACCGCCGACTGGCAACAGCTTAACGCTGCTGCAGCCGAACAACAGTGGAAGCGATCGTATTCTGAGCTTTTCGATCTGATGTCCCGGCAAATATTGAATGCCGCTTCCGTGACCGGCGTACATAAGTACATCGCGAGTAACGAGAGCGTCCGTAAAGCTTTTCTCGTCCGGTTTAGTATTGTACATTCCTTTCCAATTCGATAGCCAGTAATCGATGAATAATTTCAGACGTGTTTCGGTTTTACCCAAGTCACCGCCGGGATTAATGATAAACGAGCCGAGTTTCTCAGTTATCTTCACAACTTTACAACCCTTTACTATAGTACTCTCGTGTTCTTTGAACATCGCGTATGCGACGTTCAACGAGGGAAACCGCGTAACAGGATGAGACGTTAGTATACCCATAGATTCGAATGGTATGTGATCGAGATTCTGCCGTGACAAAGAAAACAATTGAAAAAAAATTACAAATAAAAAAACATCAAAATAACAAGTTAATCGATGACGATAACGAAGAGGTTGCGGATTTACCTCGTTCACTATCAAAATTAACGACTTTCTCTTCTCGGTACGTAGATCTTTGAGGATCGCTAACTTTCCGTATATCGAAAGTATCACATTGGAGGTGAGTTTTTTATTGTCGCCGATAACTTGACACACGGCTCTTGCGATTTCTGCCTTCGTGAGGTAACAGGCGCTCGTAGCGATTTTTTTCAAAAGCCATTTGGAACGCGACGATATTTTGACTCTGCAATTGAATAAATTTCAGAAAAATTTTAATCGAGTCTTTCGTTGAGAATTTCTGATTAACGGTAAAACTGACGATCCAAAAAAACAATTATTACGAAGATGAAAATAATAATAGAAAAAAATTCGCAGTTTTTTCTCACATCGATAAATCGTCGGCAATTAGTTTGTCAATCATATCTCTCATTTCTTTGACAAGACTAGAATGTTCCACGGGATCCGCCATGAAGAGAATTTTCCACTCTCGCAGCCATTCGTTTTCCAGAACCATCATAGCAACCTGCAAAAATAAATATTAACGATAATTAGTGCGGCACATTTATCGCTATTTTTCGGTGGATTTTTTTCTTTTTTTTCCACCCAATTTTTTTTTCGTTTTTTTTTAAATTCTATTTCATTGTTTTAATACCTTCATCCTGGAATCCTGTTTCGCTCTCATGGTCCAGTAGTGTGAATTAGTGTCGTAATTCGTCTCCAAAATTTCTTTGTTACCTTTCAACATCTCCGCTATATCCTGAACTCCGTCGTAGTCCGAGGTGTGGAGTTGAGGTATTGTGATGCAAATGGGATCCGCGGCGTTGTGTCCGGTAGGGAATATCGTTATGTGAAGCGGAGACATGGAAGCTGCGATGGGACCATCGGAGTTCGCGACTTTCGGCCTCTCATACTGTGGCGTAAGTTGTATCACGTACCATTCTACGCTCAATCATAATTGTTGAAATGAAAAAAATGTTTTTCGCCGTCTCTCTCACATTAACAAAAAAAAAAAAAAAGCTTTAAATTACCTTCCGGTAGTGTCAAAAGTTGGGCTCTCAAAATTTCTCCGTACGTTGTTGAATTTGAATTAAACGCCATATGATGAGGTTTGAGTCCGATTTCGGCTGTTTTTTCGTATTTCTTTCTCATGATGGTTTTTGTGTATCGGTGAAATATGCTTGACTGCAAAAAAACTGAGTGGGATTTCGTCAAGTGTACTATAGCGCCGAATTCGTCTCCTGCCTGTAAAATGTTGCGAAACGAATTGAAGATTGTTTTGAAACATCGCGAATTCAATGACAGCCATAATAATGGAAACCAAAAATTTTCGTAATATCGATTGTTGTACCTGCAAGCAAAGGAGAGCCATCATTCTGTTAGTTGACGTGTGCTGCACACCTCCAGTGATAAACTTTGGTCCACAGATTTTTTCGGTGTCACTGGACAATAATTCCGGCGGTTCATCGGATCCTGAATTTTTCTCGCGTTTTTCGATCTTTTTGCACACAGGAACAATTTTGTCATTGTAACTTCCGATATTTAATACTCGCGTAGTTTTCGTACTGATTTTCGTTTCCGTGCCAAGACGTCGAACCCGCTCAGCCGCAGCCGAATTTCTATCTCGCGAATCGTGTTTGGAATCGAGACGTTCTTCGAGCTCTTTGTTGACGATAATGCACTTTTCGCGATTTATTTTTGAGGATCTTGTGTCGGAAAGCATGATCGCAGTTTCTCATTTAATCACTAAGGTTCGATGTAAATGGCGAAAGAAGAACTAAATACGTTTGACCTTGTCGCAGCAACCGGCGCGTCAACCGACATGGTCCTTCTCCATCGCGTGCCACTTGTAAACACCTAACTGCGACTCTTTGGATTTCAAAATCAAAATTTGTAACGCTCGTCGGCGCTCGTGGAACGCGTTGTTGGTTGGGTCTCCGTTAATATCTCGACGACTATCACGACACATGTTGAAAAAGCGAACTAAAGTCTTGACGTTTTCGAATAAAAAGTTTCCAGGGCAACGATGCGCCGGAAGGCCATGGGCCCTGCAATAATATGGTTAAAATATTGAAATAAATCGCGATTTAGATGATTAATATTGTACAAAATACGGGGCCAAGAATTAAACCGTAACACGATGGTAGCAATCAAGAGGTTTTGAAACTTTGATAAAAAACGAACAATGAATTTATCAGACCGGAAGTAAATCCGACGAGATATTAATGGACCATTACCAAAAATAAAAATTAAACGAACAAATGTGACAAAATTCATTGGAATAATTAGTGAAATATAAAAAAGATTGTCCAAAAGGACGATGAGCATCGGACAAGCGAGAGACGGTTTTTCGTTCGTTTGTGAATTCGGCATAAAAGCGACGCCTGCAAAAATTCTTCACAGAGTCGGTTTATCTATCGGCGAGTTCGTTAATCTCCGGGCGTCCGTCTAACCACAAGATGGCGTATACCGTGCGACGCTACTTTTGACGTTAATGTGTAAAAATAATAAAAAAATTTATCTTCGATTAAAGAAAACCGCGTTATCCTCGTTGTCGAAACAATAATTGTATAGAAATAATAATAAAAAAAAAGAACGGTCAATCGTGCGCGTTTCACGAGGTGAAGGAGAATGCGGTTGATAGAGTTTCTCGGTAGCCGCTTACGTCAGCCAATCAGAATTTCTATAACGACAAACGCAAATCGTACGGGAGGCACGAGGACACGCTATTGGCCAGTTAACGAGACGACTATGGCACCGTGATGGAAGAACATGGCTGCGACGCAAGCCGAGAGCCAACAAAACGATGTAAAGCTGAGCGATACAGTGAAATGCATACAGAAACGTTCCCAAGTCAGTGGTAATAGTGCGAGTGTTAGCGGTAAGCAGCAGCTGGATTCAGAGCCGTCCGATAAAGCTTCCCGGGGCGCGGCCCAGCTGCTCAAGTATGTGAATCGCGACGGGGACTCAGGTTTCGAGATGAGTCAATATCGCGAGGACATTGGTGGACACACCGCTGGCGAGGTCAAGTCACCCCGGGAGGTCGTACAGACACCTCAGGATTCGACCGGCAAACCGGAACCTCTCGATGCACCGACTCATCAATCTCATTCCGTACATCCCTTCGCACCCAACGTTACGAGAGACTTCAACGAAGAGTATGCTAATAAACCCAACGAGTACTCCTCCAAACAATTGTCCGACTATCCTGCCAAACAGCAGCAGCAGCAGCAGCAGCAGCAACAGCAGCAGCAGCAGCAGCAGCAACAACAGGATTATCCTGGAAAAACAAGTGATTTCACAGGAAAACAATTGGACTATCACGCCAAACAGTTGTTAAACGAAAGCGACAGAGTGCATCCCAACGATATGGAGGATCATTACGCCGTTTCTAAAATTGAGCCGCGTTTGGCTCACATAGGTCCGGGACCCGGTAGTTTTCCGGCTCAACCCAGATTTTTATCGGGACAAAGTATATCGCAAGCTACCGGACCCACCCCCACCCTCAACCAATTGCTTCAGGCGACGAGTTCTGTACATCGGTTTCACGCTAATTATCCTGGCATTGGACCCGAATCTTATCAACAGCCTTGGCCTATGCAGAGACCGCCTGTTGTTCCGCCCGTTTATCCTCAGCCCAGTCAACGTCCTCCCCAAACGGTATACTCGCATTTTATTTTATCCGTAAATTTACCATAAATTCTCTATGAACAGCAAAAAAAAAAACAAACTAAAGTAATCGTCATTCAGAGTTTAAAGTGCATTACGATGCAAATGCTAAAAGTATATTTCAATCCTCACAATATTTACCATATATTGCTTAGACTTGAGACAAAAAAACTATAATTTTCATAGAAATTATGGTAGAAAATCTTGGATTTTGCGAAAAAACATTTATTGCATTTATTGCTGGTGCGATGGGAATGAGGAGATAAGAATGAGTTTTAGTCTAAACATTGATGAAAAGAAGGCTTCAAGAGTTACAGATGAGAAAACGATGTTTGTTTGATCTTTGGAAGATATCGCGAAAAAATGAATTATAAATATCATAAAGATGTATGAAACATTTAAAAAAAAATGCTCAACGTTTCGATACACGACGCGATACTCGACGAAACGATGTGCAAAATGTACGTTCGTTTACATCGCGAAGTTTAACGAATTTTTTTTATCGAGATTAACTGTTGTGCAATATAGGGACGGATTTTGATATTCGATTGTATTATTGAATCGTAAAATGTTTGTAATTTACAGGGTTCACCGAGGCTGCATCCCGGACCCGGTGGACCGAGTTCGCCCACTCCGATGCAATATCAACCGTATACAGCGCGTTATTCATCCCCGGCGAGGCCACACTCCCCTTACAGTCATCATCAGGTGAGTTTCTCATTCAAAAAATGATCAACGATGAATAAAAAATACGATGATATTGGATAAAAAAAAAAAATAATTGTCAAATTTTCGAATTCTTTGCAGTTGAACTCTTACGCCGCGCAAGCGGGTCATCCATCCACCTTGTATCCGGAGCAACGAGGCTGGAATCAAGGAGGACCGCCAAATCCACCACCGCCACCTCCGAATCAAGCGAATTCCTCGAGTCAATCGCCGCAGCGTGCTCTATCGCAATCCCCGGCACCGCCACCATCCGCGTCACCCCAACCGCAACAACCTGGTCAACCACAGGTAAAATTCATCCAAATTTCATCGAGTTAAACTCCGTTTAACATCGAAACTCCGTATCCGTTAACTCGAATCTTCGATGTTCTTTTTTTTCCCAGAATTTTCACAATATGCAACGATCAACGACCCCTAATACTCAAGGAATCGATTCTGGGGTAAGTAAAAGCATTTCTTTTCAAACTTTTATCTATTGATATATATTTCTTTATCGATCTTTTCGTGAATCATACAAACAACATAACGAGAAACGAGAAACGCCAAGTATTCCGGCAAACGGCAAAATTAGTCCTCGAAAAGTACTCAAGTGAAGATGAATCGTTATTCATGTAAAAGTAATCATAATTTCCGATCGAACGCACCTCGGCATCGTTCGTCTACTTTCATTAGCGTTTAAACGATTCCGATAATGACTTTTCCTTACGACAGACTTACTCCAAAACGATTTATTTCATATACGATCTTTGAGCTCTAAACTCCAAGTGGTTCTCTTTTCTCCGTAAACACTAACGTTTCTCCCACAATATTGACTCGTTATAATTAAAAAAATAATTTTCCATTTCAAATTTCTCAAAACCGTTAAAATTTCAATATCATCTGCCGATAAATTACATTTTCATTTTTCCCCAAGTCGTCGACGTAATTTTTTTCTTTTCACGTATACAATTCCCATTAGCGTTCGCATCATCGTATCGGTATCCGATAACCGTAGCGATTAATAAATTTTCGACGCTCCAATCAACCGAAATCTGTACAATACGTCCGTCGGGATTTATATGTATCATCGACGAGTACAGATCTATCGTTCGTAACTTTCATTCGCATAATTACCTCTGCGGACTTTGGAATTTCGTAGAATGCACCCCGTCGTGACCAAAGCACAATTGTCTATCTTCTCATTCGTTTCATCGAGTTTTCCATTTTTTTAAAACAGAAACGAAAAAAAAAAATAAAAAACTATGTATTCCATGTCTTGCGTGCGAAGTACACGCGTTGTCGCGCCGCGTGGAAAAACAAAAAAAAAAGGAGAGCAAGAATAACGTCACAGGGATATAAACGAAGCAAGAGAAGAGAAAAAAAAAAAAAGAAAAAAAAGTGAGATAAAAAATAGCGAAGCTATCGGCGGTGGGAGGTACAGCGATCGTAGGGGAAAGCGGGACGGGGAGGCTGCGGCGGTAACAGCGTCGTTGGGAAATGGAGGGGAGGATAGAAGAGCCGGGAATATAGTGGGAGAAGAGATTGTAGAAGGGACCGTCGACTATAGTTCGATTAGGGCGCGAGTTGCGCGGCTGCCGGAGCCCCAGATATTAGCGCCTTCCCTCGGTGTTCTCTCCTCGCAGCCACATGCGAGAGAGTTTACTCGTCGTAAGCGCGCGCGAGAATCTAACGACGAGTGAATCGAGGGGAAGGCGATAGAGAAGAAAAGAGACACGCGACGATCGCATGTCGCGTCAGATAGAGAAGGAAGGTGAGCGCGTAGAGTTCGCGGGAGTGGGAGGGGAGAGACAGAGAGAAGGTTGAGAAAGAAGAAACGTCCGACGTATAGTCGACGTCGGGTCGTCGAGGCGGGCAAAAGCAGCCGAGAGCTCGTGCACAGCATCAGCAGAACGAACAGAACGGGGCGACGGGTATGTGATGAAATGCTGGCGGGATCGCGCGGCGAGCCTCGACGGTGGCGCCTGAGGGGAGATTCATCACTCCCCTCTTTCGTCCGATTTCTCTCTGTCTTTCATCCTTTCTCTCTGCCGCTCTTCTCTCTTCTTATTCGGCTATATTCGTCGCCACGTTTCGTTCCGCCTGTCATTCGCTCGCCGGATATCAAACCCTCGACCGACGTTGCTGCTGCTGCTGCTGCTGCTTCGCTTGTCGGACGGTTTGATCCTTGAAAAATCGGAGATGTGTCTCATCGCCGTTAGGTACCCCGCCGAACGGAGAGCGTTGGAGAAGCTTTCGATCGGTACTACGAGGGGAGAAACTCACAATCGATTTTCCTTCTCGCAACCCTCATATTACATGCGGGAGTTTTCGATTTTAACTTTCGATAGATATATGGCGACGAAAATTTGGCGGGAATTATTTGAATGAGGAGATAGTTAATGAGTTTATATGATATATCGAGGGATTTAAAGAAATTTTTTTTATTACTTTTAAATGGTGAAAGAATATCATGCAAAGTTATCTACAATGTAGAAGCGGTTTTACTTCACGGTACCGGGTTACGCGATAGGGATTTACGTGTTGACAATGTTTGGATTACTGTTGTTTCGGTGCCGGCGCTCTTCCGCATGGAGATTGGAACGATCGGCGATAAACACAGTCTTATCAATGAAAACGCTAAACGGTCGACCATATCAATGTCACGCGAGTTGTTTTCATTCATTAAAAAAACTGCTATCTACGCGCGCGTACATTAACTCGAAAGTTAAAAATATTGTGAGTCATCGATGTTGAATGAGAAAAAAATTCATTGAAGTTTCGTGATGAAGTTTACGATTATTTCGATCGATCTGAATATTTCGAGTCGAAAGTTTTTTTTTAATTTTATTGGGACACAAATGCTGCAACGTTGTAAATAATTTTGTTGATAATAATAATGGTTCGGTGAATAGTTATTTTTTTATAATTTTCTTCGTAAAAATACAACTTTTCTTATAGCTACGAAGTTTTTTAATGAAAAATTAAAGTTTCTTTCTTAAAATTGCAACAATCGATTTAAAACGGTTTCGATATCTGAGATTTTTTAATACGAGACTTTTTGCAAAGAATAAATTGATAATTGCAATCTTAAATTATTGGATTTTACATGAAATTATTTGAGTACTGCGAGTTTCGAAAAACTTGTGTACCGCGCGTTTTTGAACTCGCGCGGGGTTTTATTCTCGCGTCGTTTCGGTCAAAAACTCCATTCATTCGCCGAGTGTGTCCGATCCGCGCCGACTATTGCCGACCGCTTGCCGCGCCACGAAAGAACGCCCTCCCTGTTGGACGCGAAATCCCAAAAGCCCGAAGTCCCTCTGTGCTCGGGTGTAAAAACGGGGGCCTCGCTGGCTGGCGCGGGTCTGTATCCTCGAGTTTGCACGGAGGGTCAAATCCAGGGATAAAAAAATTTCATCTCGTCGATAAACCTCGACGCAATAAACCAAAGCGTTATTCGCTCTCTTTCCTTCACCCCCCTCCTCCCCCCCTTTCCGTACATCATACTCTCCAATCCATCCTCCGCACGATTAGAAAGAATAATAAAACGTTCATAATATCTAAAAGACAAAAAAAAAAAAAGAAACGACCGAAAAGCAACGTCGAGCAACACCCTGGGTTATCGAGCTATCGATACACCATGCGCGCTCTCGAGTGTTACGGCGGTGGCTCTCTCGCCAACCGGAGTGGCGTGAAGTGAAGTATGCTAGCGGTATAACGTAAGTGGGATGCGAGGAGCGTCGGAACGACGACTACGGGTGTTACGACCACGAACGATAGGCAGGATGTCAAAGAAGCGGAGCTACGTGTTCGCGTAGCAGCCAGTATACCGATTCATTAAACGCATCAAAAAGAAAAAAACGGCCGGAAACCTTGTTGCCGTAGATATACAAAAAAATTAAAGAAAAAACGTCATACAGAATAATCGAAATTTCGTCGATTATTCGTCGATCTGTGAACGAAAAAAATTAAAAATAAATATATAAAAAGATCCTCGATATACGCACCTCTGCCGTAAATATGTTTTCGGCTGTGCGGGACCGTGGCCGGTGGGCGTAGTGTGTCGTGTGGTGGCGTTTTTTTTTTTCTTTTTTTTTTTTTCCTTTAACATATCTTCTCTCTCGGGAACGTCGCGTCAACACGCGCAAGTACGTATGCAACGAGTGTGTCGAAGCGAGAGGGAGAGGGAAAGACGGACATAATCCTCGCGGTTTGTGCTGATAAAGAGTGAGCGAGAACGAGCATTAGTGCCTATAAATGCGTGTGTGTGTACGTGCGCGCGTGTGTGAAACCGAGAAAGATAGATAGAGAGAGACAGAAGTATGTGTACGATCGTCGATGCCGCCGCGTGCGAGTGCCTCGTTTCCGTCGTCAGGATGTGTCGAAGAAAATCGTTGGATCGACTTATATCCAGGACGGTCCTTTCGTTGAGAATCGCCAGGCCGAGTCAATTAAATTAAGTATGTGTTAAATGCGCAGCTAGCTAAACTCCGAGTGTCTATATAGCCAGTGCCTCTCTCTATGCTCCTCTATACACGCTATAATACTCTTCCCGACGCTCTCGACATTATAACGCTCCTCTGACTATCGACTGAACCAACGTAACAATCGAACGCACAAATATACATGTACATGTATATTTTTTTAATAAAAGACGAAAAAAAAATCGTCATGAAATTTTAAATAATAACCGAAGAAATCGTAATGATAGACAAACGTTGAAGGATATCCTAGCGATATTATGTGCAATAGGCAAAGCCCCCAGTACGGTGAGCACGAACGTCGTTGCCATTTTGTAGTCGTAGGAAAAATTATATTAGAAGACGAGCGCTGGAAAGGTACAAAAGAGGTTTTTTTTACCAGCGTTTCGTTACGCGCGTAAAACGACGGAAATGAATATCTGACTTGCATCGGAGGGGTATCGGTTTCTAACCTATCCTGAAATCCCAAGCCGTATACGTTGTTTCTCTGTGCCCCAATGTTTTGGATAATAAGACGAGAGCGCGATCGTTCCGCTTGCCGCCTGGGCGTAATACGACTCTCCCTCTCTCTCTCCCACCTAACCTAACAGTTTCGTCGTGTATCTCGCGCGCGCGGCCCCAACCACACAAGCACAATCTTTTGCCAACGTACACGTTACACAGTTTTTTTTTTCTTCTTCCATTCACACTTCACAATTGTTTCGTTCAAAAGCGATTTTCGATAATTGCTCCGTAAATACGCGAAAAACGAAGCTTAGATCGTCGTGTCGGCCGATCTGCAGGTTCGTAAAATTTATGAAATATATCTATCTACGAAAAAAAAAAAAAAAAGAACGTACCGACCAAGCTATGTCCTCATTACTCTCCGAATGGATTATTGGAGTAACTCTCTTGGAATTGGAGTTCCAATTGATCGTTCGTTCGACAAATGTAGTTACGTGTGTCGTGCTTCGAATTTAGATCGACCGGCGGTGATTCCGACGCGGAAGAATTATTTTTTCTAATCGATCGAAACTAACGTTTTGTTTTTTTTTTCTTCGCAAACAATTTCAGGAACTCTCTGGTCAGAATAGTAACGACAGTTCGAATGGACCTGCGGGTCCTGGGACTCCAAATTCCCAGGGGATGAGGCCTACCCCTTCGCCTACTGGATCTACTGGTTCTCGGTCAATGTCCCCTGCCGTTGGTACGTCATTTTTCACAAGTATATTTTTCATAAAAATTTCGAAAATATATTTTTCGAAAAAAAGTCAAAAATTTCTTCGCTTATTTACGTTTTTCTTCAATGACAAAACTGGAAATGTATCGTAAAATTGTTGATATCGCAATTGCAGGCCAACAAAACGTTCAGATGCCTCCTCGTCCGTCGAGCAGTCAATCAGACGGTAGCGGTCCGGCACGCATGAGTCACTCTCCAATGACTACTCAAGGTTAGCGATTCTTTCTTTTAGGCCTTTTTTACTGCTTCGTTAGGGTTTTTATACATTGGTAAAGAGAGATATGGATGTTGAGAATGTGTTCTTCTTGTGTACTTCGCAGGAGGTTATCAACAGCCTTTGGGGCCATCGCCACACATGCACACCTACAAGCTGAACAGCAGTGGTCCAGGGGTTGTGCAGCCGGGACCAGGACCGGGAGGTTTAGGAGTAATAGGCCCTATGGGCGGAGGTATGGGTTATTCCGGCGGTGGTGGGGCTGCGGGACAGCCTGGTGGCTATCCCGCGCAGGGTAACTATCCGCCACCGCGGCCGCACCTGCAGTTTCCTCAGGGTTATCCTCCGCCTACGAATTCTCAACCACCTCCCAACAATCAATATCAACCTGCGAGACCGAACAATATGGTGCAATATCCCCCTTATCCGGTATGTACAACATTATTCATCAAAACGATAATTACGAGAAAAAAAAACCAACAAAAGTTTGGTCATTCTATCGCGATATCGCTCATGAGTTGAGCGCAAATTTTTCGTATAATTCCATTGTCGTTATGTATTTTCGAGATTATATCGAAGTATATATACTTTGCGCAGTTTCTGCGAGAATCCGTCATTACACAATTGCCAAAGGTTCGCTTTAAAGTTTTTTCCGTGTTTTCGAGATTTTCGAAGTAACGTAACATCATATTCTTTGATTCGAGTAATTGTCGCGCATAAATCATAACGATCACAACTATTCGTCTATCGCGGCATCCATCGAGAGTTCCTTTTCAGCATACGTTTCATACGTTCGTTTGTGTTTTTTTTTCTTTCGTTTTAGCATAAAATGGGATTCAACAGTGTACCACCAGGTATGCCACCGAGTCCGGGACCTCCTCAGGGCTACGGGGGCGCCGGTGGCGGAGGTTTAGTACCCCCGAGCACTCCGGGAATGGTAGGAATCGGTAATATGGGACCACCGGCAAGTTCAATGGGTCCACCGCCTCCTTCGCCAAATCACGTGAGCAATCAGCCACCGCCGCCTACGAGTACCGCGGTACCGCATCCACATCCTCCAGCGGCCACACCACCGCTCAATCACGAGGGTAGTCCGATGCCACCGCCAAGCACCACTCCCAATTCTCATCCGGCTCCGGCACAAACCCCCACCAGTCATAGTTCGGCTGATCTCGGGCCCGAGACTTCCAACGATAGCGGCATCACTACCACGGCATCAGGTAAAATTTATCGTACTATCACATTTCATTAAAACTCCACGAAAACTAATTTACAAATCGTTCATTCGTCACCAAAGAAAATTCCTCAAATATCGAAAGTAAAAATATTACATTTTTATTAAAAAAATTATTGAAACATTTATTTTCAGGCACAACGGCTATCAACGTCACGTCTACTTCGAGCGGTACGGTGACATCGGTGATAACGACGGGACCGGATGGTACATCCATTGACGAAGGTTCCCAACAATCGACGCTTTCAAACGCATCGGCTGGTCAGTTTATTTTCATTTTATTATCGGCTATTATAGTTCATTTCGTTTCTCTTTGAAACGAGGAAAATTCTTATTATGCATTTCTTTTCGTTAATTCTAGTTCTTCGTTAATTGGCTAATTAAATAAGTAAAAGTTGTTACTTTTGAGATGAAATATTTATGTAGATGAATAATAATATTGCAGCTTCCGGTGAGGATCCCGCGTTCACACCAAAGTCTCGCAAAGATATCATAGGAGGATATCACAGTCACCCGGCAACGCCACAAAGTACCGTACCGTCGCCCGGAGCCGCTAGTATCAATTCAATTCACGAAGAATATCCCGATATAAACAGTCCTAGTTGGCCCCGTACGCCTGCCAGTCCGGTACGTAATTTTCGTGCTTTTTTTTTTTTTTTCATTTCTCTATCGATATTTTACATCTAATCTATGATTGAAAACATCGAATTGATATTTGAGCGAATTTGCCACGTATTTTATAAGTATATTCTTCTTACAACTATTTTGCATGTGTTTTACATACAAATATATATTTCCGTCGTCTCGAGACTTTGTTTAGGGTGAAGCGAGATAATAGACAAAACAAACAAAAAAAACAGTTTTACCACGTGGATTATTCTATGAATATGAATTTTCAATATTTTCATGTTTTACAGGTGTTTAACAGTCATGTGCCTCAAGACCCGTACAGATCTAAGGTTATTTTTTACTTTTTTTTTAACGATACAAGTACTCGCTGTAAATGCCCTCAAGAATGCATTAGACGCTTAATCGCTTCACGTATTATCGTACCTTATTGCTTCTAACATTTGCGAAATAACCGGTGGATTATGTTTGCTGTTTCAAAATAACGGATCACATTACATTTTATCTACTAATGAATTTTACTAACCAGCGGTACGCAAATCGCCATGGAAGCGGTACAAAATTTAACAAATTTCTGTCGTTAATAATGTGTGATTTCTGATTACACGGGGAATATGTAAAAATCGATTTTTTCACACCGACTTAAAGAGGTGTTTGAATTTCGAGAAATACCTTGAGTTTGCATGCCGGCGAGAGGATGAGAATTTCCACAAATTAATTGTCGCGATTCTTTACGAGTAGTAAAATTTACGAATGCGGCAGTAAAATAAGATTCACTGTCGATTGGGTTTACTGCGATCGTGAAAGAGGTCCTTCACCGAGTCACTTCGCTCCCTCGAAGGAGTTTATTTACCTTTTCAACTCTGCATGCTTCATAGTGTTTTAATTAGTTGGATTAGTTCCTCGCGAAGGACTCGATGATCCGAGTACTTTTCATTCGCAACAATACGATTAACGCCCCACGGTAATCATTCATTCAAATACCGTTCTTTCGACGTTACATCAAAAATATATCGAGACAGTGCACGAGGCATGAATCACGAGTGACTACCGTCGAATTTTAACACCCAAACCTATCCCTACGTTTTTCCCTACGCTATTTGATTCAAAATTGCGTTATCTTTTTTTTAATTGCCAAAATTGTCTTTTGCCCGTCTCTGTTAACACGAAAGCATTTCTTTTTTTTTTTTTTTTCCCCAATCGTTGTCGTGCACGTTGTGTGTTGTCCAACAATGTACCATTCATGCTAATACCCTGGAGCCATCGAGTTTGAACGATCGGCAAATAAATAATAGTTTAAAAAAACGTTGATGAACGTCGTTTACAGAAACCGGACAGTTTGGCAAAGCTGTACGAAATGGACGACTCGATGGAACGAAGAAGTTGGTTGGACAAATTGGTAGCATTCATGGAGGAACGAAGGACGCCTATAACGAGTTGTCCCACCATCTCCAAGAACCCCCTTGACCTCTTCCGTCTATATATCTACGTAAAGGATAGGGGGGGCTTCATGGAGGTATGCAAGGTGCAGTGTAGTTCCATATAGCCCTCGGTGTCTTCTCGTTTTTTAATCTCGTCTGTGTATTATATTTGTATTAAATCTTTGTTTTTTTTTTTATATTTTTTTTATTGCTCGATGTTATCCACGAGGTGTCTCGATAAAGCATTCGCGTTACGACACAATTTTAAGAATCTGGATGTCGTTCGTATGCGTAAAAGTGTGCTGTAGCTGTGCCGATGCGATTGTGCATCGTTCACCACTAATGCCCACAATTTTGAGACACCTCGGTGACGCGCTTTTTTATTCGTTTGAACGCACGTTTTCTGTGCATGAGATACAAGATATTTGAATTTTTGGAACGTACCGTTTTTTAAATAGTTTACTTTAACTTCCATAATTGGTAAACAAAGAAAAACAACAAAAAAAAAAGTAAACCAAAGAAACGAACAAAAAAAATGCTTTAATTCATACGTTCTCTTGAAGTAGTAGTACTCTCGACACTCAAGGTGTTTGGAAACACCGTGAAACTACGAACCCCTGGGTGCTAAATGGAATTATTCTATTGTTCAGAGAAGATAAAGATTATTACGATAATGTGTCAATCCGACGACGGTAATCTATTTAGAACCTTATAATAGCATTCTTCCGATGACTAAATTGTTGCATGAGGTTTTCTTTTTTCAAATTTCGCGAAAAAAAAAAAAGGAAAAAAAATATATATGTTTCAAAGTAAAACGAAACTCTGTTGTATATGAAAAAAAAAAAACGATGTGTAAAATCATTTTTGTTTTTTCGAGTATATGATTTGACGAACAGTTAAACTCAATCGATTTACGATTACCGAGTTGTATGATTTCTTCTTTGTTCACATTATTCGAATTTTTTCGATATTTGTCTTGAATTCTTTGGAGTATTTAGATGAAACGTAGATTTTTGCGAAGATAGTTGTAGAGAACTAAGACCCTTTTCCATAGGTCACGAAAAACAAGACGTGGAAAGACATAGCAGGTCTGCTGGGCATCGGCGCGAGCAGCAGTGCGGCTTACACGCTCCGAAAACACTACACGAGGCACTTGTTGGCGTACGAGTGTCATTTCGATAGAGGAGGCGTCGATCCTCAGCCGATAATCAATCAGGTCGAGGCGGGTTCGAAGAAGAAAGGCGCGAAAGGAACGGCGTCCGTACCTTCACCAGGCAAGTGTACCATTAACATTTTTTTTGCCTTTACCGCCGGAAAACAAAAAAAAAAAAAACAACAACATTCTCTCTTCCGCCCGATCATTCCTGTGACTCCGTTTCCTTTGCCGCAAGCGTTCCGGCGTTAAATCGAGGGGCCCCGTTTTTTCGTCATTGCAGGGTCTTCTAATTCCCAAGACTCTTTCCCTGCAGCCGGATCGAGTAGCGCATCGATGGACGGTTATGGCAATTACCAGGGCAACTATACGGCCGGCAATCAGGGTGGACCGTCCTCGGACTATACACCACCTCCGCCACGGCCGCCGAGTCAGAGCAGCGCCCCGTCGTCTCACCAAGGTACATTAGCAAATCCCCCAATTACCGAAGAAATTACAGCATTTTCAATCGTATTTCCAAAATTTCGCATTACCGCAAATATACTCTTAACTGCTTTAAACGAAAACGAAAAACGAAAGTGCAAAACGAAGCGAGAGTGAGACTCTTTAAAAATGTTGCAATGATCATCGGCGCGATATTAACGAGATAGGTTACTTGTTTTTCAGGGATGCAGCAGGGAAATTATCAGAACGCCGGATCGTACCAGAACTACCCGCAGGACCAGTACATACGGCCTCCCGGAGCTTCGATGAATCAACAAGGAGAATTTAATCAACCGTACACGCCACGATCGCATTATCCGCCGTACGTGCCAGACGCCGATAGGTAAAATCTCTCGGTTTACTTTTTAAGCAACGAGTATATTTTTTAATTGAATTTTTCATTGTAATAAATAAAATATCGTATTATACAGGGGGTACCCGGGAGGCAACATTCCACCGAACAGCGCCGGTAGTCAAGATATGTACAACAGGTACAGCGGTGGTCAACAACCAGCCGGATACCCTGCGGGAACATCGCCAAGCGGTCGGACCACAAGCTACCCTTCCGCGTCGCAAAGTCATCCACCGAACGCGCCGCAACAGCCATCCACGAGTCAACCGTCTTCGCCCTCGCAGTCACCAGCAACGCCTACGTACTCTTGTCCACAGGATTATTATCGACAGGAACAACAGGTTTACTATTCTTATTTTCCAACGCTTAGGTTTCTTTCAACAAACAATACAGTCCCCAAGCTCCGTATTCTTAACTCCTCTTGCCTTAACTGCTCCCTTATTTTAACTCGTTACCCCATGACAACGATTTTCCTTAACTGCATTTCCCCTGAGCCCGTTCTCCCCACTCCAAGCGGTATCTACGGACGCGTATACCCCTCATTACCCTATATTAATTATTATTGTGTCGTTAAGGATTAATATTGCAAAAAGATTTATTCGCCGCACGAATAAACATAGCTATAGTTATGACGAAGAGTAATGTTGAATTTCAGGGCGGTTACGGAGCGCCTGCGGGTAGTCAGATGTACCCGTCCGGTGGTGCGGCAAACAAAAATATGCCGCCTCCACCGCCGGGTCCGACACAGCCGCGACGACATCCGGATTTTGCCAAAGACCAGCCGTATCCTCAGTATAATCAACAGCGACCGCCCTATCCAGGTTAATAAATTTATTGACTTTTTAAGAATTTTTGCGATTTGACAATGAAAAGGAAAAGAAAATTTATATGATTGATAAACGTTTTTTGTTTTTTTTTTGTTAATTTGTAACAGGTTGGCCCGGTACTACGAACCAGTATAACAGCGGTAGTACGAACAATAGGGTTCAAAGCTATCCGAATCAACCAGCACCGCCGCAATCTCAGCAGCCGCAACAGTCGCCCGCGCCGCCTCCGGTCGCCGCTACTCCTTCCGCATCGCCGACCGTCGTAGGTTTAACCAACAGCCAACCGTGGGGAAGTCAACAACCTGCGAGACCAACGTCGCAGCCGAGTATAAACGCTATTCCGCACGCACCACCGCCGTGGGATCATCGGTACCCAAATCCACCATCTTCTCTGTACCCCCCACCGGGATCGCATCAGGTTCGCTAATTCCTTCCTCCATTTTTTCAAACTTACATTCTCCAATTTCCCGAGTATCGTAATATCGTAAAAAATGGTAAAATTCACAGAGTCAACTCAGTATGAATCCGATGATAAATCAACAACCAACGCCCAAAAGAGAAATGACATTCCCCGCCGACAGCGTCGAGGCTGTAACGCCTTTATTGTACAAGAGGCGTAAACTCGCCCGCGCCGACGTTGCACCCGTCGAGGCTTGGCGCATTATGATGGCATTGCGCTCCGGACTTCTCGCCGAGAGTTGTTGGGCTCTCGATGTCCTGAACATACTTTTGTTCGATGATTCATCCGTAAGTCTTAAAGATTTTATAATCATCTCGTATTCAATGTTTTTTCGAAAAATGCAAATTTTCGCGGAGGTGAATTGCGAAAAGCTAATAGTAATTTTTGTTTTTGCTGTTGGGAAACTGAGTGACTAATATTATTATTAACGTGTTTCACAGGTTAGCTACTTCGGTTTGACTCATCTACCGGGTTTACTCGACGTTCTGCTGGAGCATTTTTCGCGCTCGTTATCGGATATGTTCGAGTCGTCGACAGTGGAGGAGGATCGATATTGGGGTCAAACACCGGACGGTCCCGACGTTGATCTCGGTATTGTGACGCGTCCAATAGACGCCGAGGATCGTACAAAGTTGTTAACTACTTCGAATTATACGTTTATGTCTCGACGCGGAAGACCGGTGAAGATGATACCTCGCGACGACGATTTATTCGTTCTCGACAATCGTCGACAGTGGGATCATCAGGATTGCGACACGGACGTCGAGCCTTGGCAAGTCGACAGTCACGCGACAAAATACATAATGACGTGTTTTCAATCGGAAATCGGTATAACACCGTTTGCCCGACACTTGAGGGACGAAAAGCCACCGTTGTTGCAGAAGGAAGTCGATCACGCGGAATCGAAAGACGGCGACAAAGACGCCGACGACGACGACGCGCAACCCGATAATCTCGAATCGTCGAACAAATACAGCGACACGTGTGACAAACCGAAGGAAAACGGCGAAAGAAAACAGCAACAACAAAACGACAAGAAGAAAAAGACGAAAACACTTAGCGATGTATTATCGAGGATCAAGAAAGAACCCGTAGAGATGAACGATCTCGGAAGAGAATTATTCGAGAAAAAGAACGACGGTACGAAGAAGGATTGCGAAACGGACAGCAAAGCGAATAACAATATGGGAGAGCATTTCGTTGAATTTACGAAAGTCGACGAAGATTCGTCATTTCCGACGCACAACGGCTTGAGCGACTCGACGAGTACCATAGATTCGGAAAAGCGAGAAATCAAGTTAGAAAATGACGAGGATAACGATGCGAGTAACGCCGCTGACGATGCGAAGGAGGGACCAAGATTGAAGATAAGAGATCCTGCAGGAACGCTGAAGAGAAGACGGATAAGCGACTACGAGGACGAAAGTTACTCGAGGGACGAAGCGAGTTTGTATCTCGTAACCGAGTCACAGGACAGTCTCGCGCGTCGTTGCGTATGCTTATCAACGATATTACGAAATTTAACGTTTATACCCGGCAACGAAATGGAATTCGCTAAAAACGTAACGTTTCTAAGTTTACTCGGTAAATTATTGTTACTGCATCACGAGCATCCGGTGAGAACGCAAAAAACCCGAAATTATGATCGCGAGGAAGACGCCGATTTTGCTGATTCTTGCAGTAGTCTTCAAGGAGAAAGCGAATGGTGGTGGGATTTTCTTTATCACATACGGGAAAATGTTCTCGTAATGGCAGCTAACATTGCCGGACAAACCGATCTCAGTCAGCATCCCGAGGAAATATCGAGACCCGTATTGGACGGTTTACTACATTGGGCCGTATGCCCCGCCGCTCACGGACAAGATCCGTTTCCAACGGTAAACGTAAACTCATCATTATCGCCACAGAGACTCGCTCTCGAAGCTTTGTGCAAATTGTGCGTTACAGAGAGCAACGTTGATCTTGTTGTCGCGACACCGCCTTATTCGAGGCTACAGAGACTCTGTTCCGTACTTACGAGACTCTTGTGCCGTAGCGAGGAACAAGTATTGCGAGAATTTGGTGTTAATCTTTTGCACTTCTTGTCGGCCGCCGACAGCGGTGTTGCACGGACGATTGCATTGCAAACACCCTGCGTCGCGCTACTCGTTGCCTTTATCGAACAAGCCGAGAGCAGCGCTCTCGGCGTTGCTAATCAACACGGTCTCGCCGCCCTCCGCGACAATCCCGAATCAATGGGCACAAGTTTGGATATGCTAAGGCGGGCCGCCGGTACGTTGCTGAATCTCGCTAGGCATCCCGACAACAGAACTTTACTGCTTCAACACGAATCACGACTACTGGCCCTTGTTATGAGTCAAATTTTAGATCAACAAGTTGCCGCGATCGTCGCTCGTGTTTTGTTCCAGTGCTCCAGGGGTACGTAACTCGTCGTTAACAACGGCGCGCGTGTTTAAACTTTCGCGATGAAATTATATATTTCTCTCCCCAAAAAGCCCGCACACCCCTCTGAATTAAATAATGAAAGTTGATGATGGATAACGACGTATCAATTTTCCAAAATTACGAGCGGATGAAAAAAAACAATATATATATATATATATATATATTAAAAAGAAATAAACGACGAATAAACGAACAAAACGAAAACTCGAGAAGACAAAAAAAGAAGAAAAAAACAAAAACTGACGGTGGATGCGCGAGTGAAACTATTGCGGTGAAAACTCGAAAGTGAGAGATAAAAAGAAAATGAAAAAAACACGAACGAGTAATAATTACTCGTTACCCTTTGGCCCGACCCCCCTATTGGCCCCGACAACCCTTTGACTCTTTCCAACCGGAAGCACCGCCCTCCCTATTCTAGCCCCCTACCCCCCTTCTCCCCCCCCCCCCCCCCCCCCCCCAAGCAGTGCAGTTGTAGTTTTATATCGAGTTACGGAAATAACAAATAAATAAATAAATAAATAAATAAAAAAAAAGGTAAAAAAATAATAAAAAAATAAATGCTAATTATCGGTGTTAGCGCATTAGGTATACACATCGGTGTGGTGGTGTTCACCATTGGTATACCTTCCATTTGTGAATTGGAAAAAAAAAAAAATAATATCGATAGTGTAAGATATATTTCATAGTTAATGAAAAAAAAAAAAAAAACAAAAAAACAAAAAAACAAAAAAATAATAAGAGAGACTTGAAAAGCAAAACAGCATCTGCATAATAATATATAAAGAGAAGAAAAGAAAAAAAAAACAAACAAACAAACAAACGAAGAAGACGATGATGACGGGAGAGAAGAAAACACAACCCGGAATGAAAAACAAAAAAAAACCCAACTAATTGACACGACGAACCCGATGGTGCGACACGGAATGAAGATTAATAAAAAAAAAAAAACAAAACAAAAACGATAATTGAAAAGAATAGAGGGATCGAGAGAGCAATTGAAGAAGCGTCGAAAGTTGACGATTATATAAATATTATTAATAATATAATGCAAATTTTTATATTTGCATGTTTTTGTGCTGTAATTAGCGAGTAATTAAGATATTTTGTAGATAACATACACTTCCATTGAATCTTATTCGGTTTGCGTCTCGCGATTTCTGCAAGACGCGAATCTACGCGTGGGCCGCAGATTCACTAAAGTCTCACCTTTAGCAAACAACAACAAAAACGAAAACAAACAAACAAAAAAAAGAAGAAGAAGAAATAAGCAGAAAAAAAAACCACAAGGAAGAATTTAGAGATGCGAGAGCGTTAGAGAGAATGAAAGGACGAGAGAAAGTTACAGAGAATTAAAAGCAAACAAACAAAACACACACACGATGAAACGCAAAACGATGGATGACGGAGCGCGCCGGCGAGAGGAAGGCATCGGCGTCGCTGTATTGCGAAAGAGTTAGGAAGCGAATAGAAGAAGAAAAAAAAAAAGACGAGTAACACAGACGAAACAAACAAAAGAAAAACTGATGTGTGATACCGCATTGCGCAGAGAAAGGGGTGGTATCTAGAGGTCGTGCGTGTATGCGAAATTGCGTGTGTGCGTGTGAGAGAATGCACGTGAGTGCTTGAAGGATGGGGATCGGTGTATAAGAAGATAATGGGAGTGGGGACAGTGTCTGTAAAAACAAACAAAAACAAGCAGTTCAGGGAAGTAGGCAAGCGATTAATATTCACTTAAGTAATTAAAGAGAAGAAGAAAACAAAAACAAAAACATTAATTTTCTTTTTTGTTTCATACTGTTTCTCGATTCTTTTGTAAGATAGATTGTGTGACAAGGGGAAGTAAATTGCGTTTGAGACTCGATATCCGAAAGAGGCTCGCGATAAATGAGAGACGCTTTTACTTATTAAATCTTCGGGCTCCAAGAGAAAAACTTGACTCGGCTTATGAATTTCGAGTTTCGCACGGAAATAAAAACAAAATATGGAAAAAAAAAAAAAACAAATAAATAAATAAAAAATAAACACAATAAGCGAAGGCGTATGAAAGTTTGTCTATAGAAACGACGGAAAAAATTCGCGGTCTCGCCGTATGTGGTATTATATATAAACGTTTAATTACTCGGAACGAGTGTCGGAGTATGTACAATGCTTTAGCGATCTTTACACGTTTCAACGCTCGTACATGACTGAAGAAAAAAAAAAAAGAAGAAAAAAATAATTAGAGAGAAGAGAGAGAGAGAGAGAGAGAGAGAGAGAGAGAGAGAGAGAGAGAGAGAGAGAGAGAGAGAGAGAGAGAGAGATAAAGTGAGATGATGTGAGAGATACGATAACGCTGGCAGAAATTGCCAGATTTTACTTGACTATTGATTATTATTGTAATTACACGAGACACAATCTCACAAGGAGAGATGAGCGCTTGGGAAACGCGCTGACGCTCTTCCTCTACAAGAACACGCATACAGAAAAAAAAATGTATGTATATATACGCTACATCTTGCAATCTTTACCTTAACAAACATCTCTGGTCATCAAACGATGTACGTAGTTTTTTTTTGTTTTTTTTTTTTTTTTTCTTCTGTTTTCTCGTTCATTAATTTTTTTTTAACTCGTAAAACTTTGACTCGATTGACTCGTCGACGAACGAAAGGAGTTGGACCCTCCATTCGAAGTGAGATATACAATAAACGTTTCATCGTTGGTGTTTTTTTTTTTTTTTTTTCTTTTTCTTTTCTTCGTTTAGTTCTTTCTCTTTTTTTCTTTCTTTCCTTCGTTTAAATTCGTTTAGCAAACGTTGCGGGGGCGGTTTTGTCGAGCGTTAACGATTTAGAAGCTAATCAAGGAAACGAAAAAAAAAAAAAAAACCCATTATACGAAAGCAGAACACTTTCCCTGAACCCGGCTTATCCCCAACCCCAAAGTATCCTACTCTATAGACATCTTAATACGTGTAGCTCTTAAATTATTTACTTTAGTTTGAGTGGAGATGCCTGTAAGTGTAATTTACTAAGACTTTTTGTAAATAAATTATGAAATAAACTAGATGTACTTTATCCAGAAGGATCTGCGATCTGAATAATATTGGGAAGGATGAATATGAGGAAAAGAAAAAAAAAACGAAAAAAAAAACAAAAGAAGAATTTTCGAAGCGGTAGCCTTGTCTTTACATATATATTTATATATATCTTCTCTTTTTACTTCGTATTTTTTTTTTCTTTTTTTTTCTCGCAATCAATGACAAGATGTATTTGTAGGGGAATTTAATGAAATATACATCGATCTGTTGTAAGTTGAGAATTCACCGTTTATCCACCAAATCGGGGACTGATGCTGCTGCTCTCCATGTTCAATATCATAGCGGTATTTATTTTACGACAGAGCCACTCGAGAGTCGCTGGATCTTTGCTCTCCAAGTACCAGTCGGCCGATGGCGGTGACATACTTTCGTTCTTTAACAAATTTTTTTTTTTTTTCAGACATAGAAATGGTTATCATTTGGTTATAAAAAAAAATAACGATTTCTGTTAGTAATAATGATTTTTTAATTGTTACCTTACTAATGTGAAGCATCAACTTGTTGTTGTCGACCTGAGGAGCGTCGACGAGCTCTTTCATCTCCACTGACCACGCTATTGTCCACGAACCCCATATACAACGTTTTTCTATCAGATATATTCTCCTGAGAGGAAAAGAAAAACATGAAAATTCGGCCGAAACAATATTTGGACGATAATGGTATTTTTTTATTTAGTATATTTAACTCACTGTAGAGATATCAAAGCGATTTGCCTTCCGTCGTTCGAGAGCGCCGCATGGGCCCAATAAGTCTCGGCGTTTGTATAGTCGCTTTTTCTCACGGTGTTTAATAGATGCATTCCTCTCGCTTTGTAAGTCGAATATAATTCGACGGCCTTTGGAAAAAATTAATTTTTTAGTTCGTAGTTTTAGTTTACGTCGTGAAAATTGATAAATTGTTTTTTTTACCAAATATGGATTAATGTAGCGAGGAAAACGGATACGCGAGACGAAGTTATATCCCATCTCTTGTGCTCTGAAAAACATATGTAATTTTTTAATTTTGATAGTTTTCTTAATCGATTATTGTAAAAAAAATGAGTAATTCTCTCGCCTCTTTATCGTGTCCAATATTAATCCCGGTTGGATTTTCAATGAATTCTTTTCGTCGTCTCTTTGCGTCAATCCAAGGATTCCTTTGCCGAGAGCTTTGAGCGAATATCTCAATTCCTCTTGTTGGGTATCTGAAAGATTATAGACTTTTCATATCAATCACGAGTCGAAAGACGCGCGAGACGATAACTCGCGTTTAAGTACGTACTGTCGGTCGGTTTCACTATTAAACCCGACATTTCTAACTCAACGCCGATTGAGAAAGAACAATCGACAGACAGAACGGATTCCGGCGTTTCGGTGCTTTCGAAACGCGATATTTTCTTCTGTAACAAAAATAAAAAAACAGTTTTTGACGGTTTTACTTTACAGTTAATTAGTGAAATATACTTAAAAATGTTCTATGCAAACACTCGACATCGAAGAAGAATAAGAGAATTTTACGTACCTTGATGCGCGATGTGTCGAAGTCGGTGATATTGAAATTCAATATTGACGGCGGCTGACCGTCCGTAGAGGTGTATCCTAAGAGGCAAGAAACGTCGTAACTCAGCCTTTCCGCTGTCTCGTCGCCTTGGATAATTACCTAATAATTTTTCGCATTAAAAAAAGAAGACATTGAAAAAACGGTTCGAAGTATCGAGAAAAGATGGGCGCTTAAATTTTTACTCACCGTGTCGGGATCATAAAAATAGTCTCCCGGCGATTTGAAATTATAGCTGTAAGGATTGCCAAGTACCGTCATAGATAGAATTAAAACGTTGAATTGATGCTTCAATTCGGCGCTATAACTTTGCCATAATTCTAACAATAATTCTTTATTGTCCATCGTGACGCCACATTTCTCGAAATAAGGTAATCTGTGAAGCGAAAAAAAAAAAAGAATCAAAGTTCAGCTATTAATAGTCGAAATTTTCGATTATTAATTGTAATGTAAAATTGTATTATTTTTTTTAATCACCTGAATTCAGCGCTCTTCAAAAAAGTTCCTTTGCAAGAGTATTCGAATATCGATCTGATTAAACTGCAATAATCCGTCGGATCTAAACTGCCGATTTGCGCTTCGGCCGAGGCTAATAGCTTTACGTGTAATTTTATCGGTGAAATGTTAACATATTCCAGCACCGTTTTTCTCTTATTATCAGGTAACTGAAAGCGATAAAAAAAAATTATTGTTTGCATCAGTTGTGAGAAAAAATATGGTAAAAAAGGAAAAATGTTGTTTAAGTCACCTTGTCGCTTGCACCGGGCAGAGGAACGTAAAAGTTTGATAGATCCGACTTGAGCCGCGAGGCGATAGAGTGCTTTGTCTCGATTTTCTTTGAGAACAAACCTTTGATCAACTGTATCAAAAATTCTTCTTGCAAATCGAGATGAAACTCTCTGATAACTAAATTTATTTTTCTGCAACATTGAAACATTTAATATCGACAATTAACTAAATTGCAGTCGTGTCGATGGCTTTGCGAATCTTTAAATTCAATTTTCTTACTTGTATACATCATAAGTAGCTTTTCTCTGCTTGAGAAAGAAGAACTCTACGAAATGCTTCAGTTTCGGATTTCCGGAGTGATTGGTGAAACATTTTTTGGATCCGGGGCGCAGGACTATAGGGAATATAGCTTCGTGGATCTGATTGTCGATCTTCAATCAAAATTATACATAAAAAAAAATTAATTTCAATCGCATTGCGAAATAGTGATAAAAAAAGTCACTTTTTCGACGCATTCACCTGTATTCTGTGGAAATTTCCCTGAACGTAGGTGAGGGTATCGGATTTTCTTATGTGAAGCCACACACCCGGCGAATAGGTTCGTCGTAGTTTACCGAAGAACGGTTTTGTCATATGCATCTTCACAAAGTTTACCTGCGATTTTTGTATGAAAAATTACAAGAAAAATTGAATTAAGTTAAATGAACAAACTTAAAGAAAAAAAAAAAAAAAATCGTGAAGAGTATTACGTCGATATAATTTTCAAACTGAGCTTCGGCCGACGAACTCTTATATTTATCTTCCATCCAAGCGCTCAATTCCAATGTTAGAGTTTTCCAGCGTTTTCCTATATCGAGTTCCCAATGCGCCGCGGAATCCGTAACACAAGCGTATGCGAGTTCTCTACTTTTCTGGTCCTGGATCGTCGAATCAACGACCTACGATAATATTTCAAAATATTAGGTTCGGCCAAAATTTTTTTCAAAAAAAATGAAAAAAAAACGAATTTAGTATATTTTTTTTAACGAACGATTACTTTTATGGAAATATACTTACGACGCTGAGACCGATACCCGCAAGTGCACAAAATATTTCTCTCCTGCTGCACTCCGGATCAACGATACTCTTTGCTCTGAGAAAAATATTTTCGTCCTGCGTGAATAACAGTACCCGCTGTTTCTTCTCTATATAACTAATCCAATATACGACCGCGCGATTCTTTCGAATTTTTTCAACGTTCGGTGCGTCGTTTTCGGCTTCGCTATCGGTGTCGTCGCTGCTACTGCAGCCCGACATCGAATTTGCCGATGTCGAGAGTCGCGCGTCCTGCGAAATCTTCTTGACTATCGGCGTCAACGGCGAGCGACGTAGCGTTCGGAACGTTACGATTTCTTGTCCGTAACCGTCCTGAAAATTAACGTTAAACAACTTATTTTCAAGTTACACATCGACATACAAAAGAAAAGTACGGTTAATTACATGTTCCGAACAATAAAAACAAAACTATCGAGAGGCATAAAAAAAAAAACGCTGCGCTATCAGCAAAAGTAATGAAAAAGAAAAAGAAATGTTTAATTATCGATTAACGTAATTAAAACAAAATATATAGGCGCGTAGGTATTACCGTATGAAACTGAGCCGTGTAACCCTTAGTTTTGCTGTTGTAAACGTTCCAAATGAGTTCCCTGCTTTCGGTGGGATCGTCCCACGTGTACAGTATACTCTGAAATGGACTCAAGAGCGCTACCTGCCCGAGATTCGTTTGATTCATCTTTAGGAACAAATCGTCGCAGAGATTATCGACTCTGACCGGCGCATCGCCCGATTGATACTTTTGGAACGTTACGATGAACGGCGAATTGTTTCCTCCGGCTACGTCGACGCACAATGCCGACTACGCAAACAATTGAAAACAAAAAAAAAACAATTAAAACATCCGATGTTGCGGACCCTCTACGTCCTTTTTTGCGATCGAAATTAGCAACAAACCCCATTTTCCATTCTAAGAACGATTCGTCCGACTTTCGTGACATCGAAGTGTTGCGAAACCAATTGACTGCTCTTCCACTTCAATCGCATTCTCATAGACTCGGTATACGGCCAGAAAGCGACGCCCTGAGACGGCAAAAGATCGTTCCACAAATCCGCATCTTCGTTCTCCTCCATGAATCTCAGCGTTCTCTTCGTATCGTTTTTAATATAAAAATAGGGAAGAAATGTAACTATCTTTGTGAAACGCGGCGAAAGATTCGACGTTGCGATTTCGGCGAGTATGCGATATTTTCTCTTTCTCTCCAAATCCTTGCAAGCGATGAGAGACATCGAACTTATCGCGTCGAGACTAAACGGCAACGACCAGTCGGACTGATGCGCTTTCACCATTATTAATTTTTTTCGATTCTTCTTTTGTGAAAATACTATTAATTCCTCGCCGGGAATGTCCACTGTGTTGGACAACGATTCCTGAAAAAAAATACATTTTTTTAACAGATTCAACTTCCGTTACGAAGTTACGATTTTTTCGGTTTTTTTTTTATTTTCACCTGAATCTGAAGCGACAGGCCGGTTTTATTAATGATCCAATATTGAGCGTAAATAACAACCGTCCAACTGGTTGCTTTGTTCAGCTCGACGCAGAGGACGAAAGGTTTTGTCGAATCCGATTCGCTGTCGGCAAACATCTTAACGCATCTTCTCTCGAGTTCGGTGTTCAGTTTAAAAGTTCCGGTCCATTGAGTTCCCAAATAGTTCTGAATCTGTGATTTCAATGAAAATTTAATAAGATAATGCGATTGAAAAAGTTATGAATTTTTACCTTCTTTCAGATTTGTAAATTACCTTAAATATAACAGCCGAATCGCTGTCGCATTTCAGCGAATAAACGTTTATCCGTTCGCCGGGTTCGATTCTCACTTCGTATTCGATAGACGGCACGCTGATGTCAATTACGAATGGTAATTTGTTGTCGAATGACAACGGCGGTACAACTGTTATCAAATACTGCGGTACTTGAGAATTCGTACGAACGAATTTCGGACTCTCGGCGCATGCAACTTTGACGCCAAACACCGAATTGCTGTTCTCCTCCTTCGAGACACAGTATATGTCTTTGGCAACGTGCAAATTTTCGCTCAGTTCTTTCCAACATATTCCTCGTTCGCTCACTTGGTATTTACTGGAACATCGAGTTTTTATTTTTTTTTATTTTAGGAAATAAATATGTTTTTCGTGAAGGAAAAGATACGATTTACACGGAAAGTCAACATTTTCGATCGATGAATTAAATTTTTTCCTGACTTTTTTTTCTATTTGATCGATTAACTTACTCCAAGTGCACCGGTAGCACATGTATCGGGAAATGATAGGTGATGTACAGCGGAACATTGTAAGTGTCGTGAGGCTCTATAACAGTTATTCTCATGTTATCGTCGAACGGATTGAGCGCTTCGCCGACGTGTGGTAATTTAAGTTTCTCGATCAATTGTTTCTTGTAGTACAGGCCGAGTGCGTAAGAAGTTTCGTTACGTATCTGCAAGCGAACGAACAGTTAAGACACTCCAATTTGTATTTTATAATTTTACATTTATTTATCACAAATTCATCTTAAGAAATAAAGAAACCGTAAGATTGTTACCTGTAGCGGCGATCGAACGGATATCGTTCGATGAAGATGATGATCAGTCGAAACTTCAACTACCAAATGATATCGAACTTCGTGCTTTGCCGGTCTTAATGCTACGAGTTTGTAGCCTTTCCACTTCGGACAGTAGAGTAATGTCTCGTCGAATCCTATCGATTTCATTGAAACGAAAAAAAGAAAATGTTTAAATCCGAAAATAACGTAAGTAACAAAAGTTAAAAAAAATAAATAAATTAATTACCATCTATCAGTATTCTAAGGCTCTCTTCAGTCAAACTTTTGTAAATTTGCATCGGGGAATCATCCGTAAACATAACAGGTGTGCATAGAGTATTTTCCCGAATATTGTCTTCTTGATCCGCGAATCCGTTCTCAATGGTCGCCGCCATTAATTGACTTGTATCATTGATGTTGGGAAAGAGTTCGGTTTCGGGACTACTAGGTACGCTCACCGGTGATTCGGATGTTCGATATTCGCGAGCGGCTATCAAACGCGTCCGATTTTCGGCACCACTCTGAAAGTAGAAAAGCATCAAACACATTCATACGCACCGTATATAGTAACAGTAAACGATGGATCGCCTATTTTCTCAGTGGATCACGTTTGAGGGATAATATTTGCAGAAAATGAATCGGAGAATCGGTGATCAATAGTTTCTATTGCTTATGGATTTCTGCACCAAATAAAAAAAAAATGGCCGTTCTTCGATTTAATAATTGCGTCGAAAGTATTGAGTGTTAAATGATAAAAACACAAATAATCTTCACGTCGAATACAAACCTCTTCTTCAACGCGCAATTCTATTCTGCTTGCGTGACCGACGCCATTCTGAAGACAGAGCTTTCCAGCGTTCGTAACGACTATCGGTATACCGGTTCGGCTTTTCGAAAATGTATTCAATACCGTTTCCAGTATCGAAATAGTGTTCGGCGTCACTGTAAAATTGATTTTTTCCTCGGCGCTGATGATAACATAAGTCGTCAGAGGATCGCCTTCGATAGGGCAGTGCACTTCGGCCGAACAGTCTGACGAAAAGCATCAAGTCGTTGAAATGAATTTTTATACAAGGATTGTATTTACTGAATCGGTGAAAAATCAAATGAAATTCTCACTCGTCTCAACGACGTGCTCCGGCGTGAGTTCTAATCCTTCGTCTTCATATTTACTCGAAGCATCCGAATCGCTGTCCTCATCTTCGCTGCTGTCTTTCGTGAAGAGATGACTGAAGCTTCGCGCGAGTTTTTCGGAGCTCTCGTCGTCGTTGGAGTCCGAATCGTCTTCCTGATCGAACGTGTAATCGGGACCTATCGTAGAAAATTTACCGATAGTTTAAAATTGATAAAAAAAGGAAACAATGCATCCAAATCATTTTTTAATTAAAATAACGTTTTCCAAATTATTCAATAGTATATATATTTTTCTATATATTTTCTTACGATTAATCTTCGAGGAGACGTTGACATCGGGCCGAATGAATATCATATCCTCGTTGTTCTCGTCTTCGCTTTCGAAAGTTTCGCCCTTCTTTCGCTTTGGTGTCCCTTTTTTTATTTGATTCGATGTTACGGGACAGCAAGAGCCCAATCGGTAGGCTTCCGCTTGATACATCTGTTGAACGAAAGAGCCTTGAAAAAGTCTGCGAAAATAATTATTACCAAAGGGTTCACCTTCACGGAAAGTTCCCACGGATCGTAAACGAGATCGTCTTTCGTCGAGAGTTCGATCAACGGCTCCCAACTTCCGCGACTCGCGTTGTAACAAAATGCGTGAATTTTCATATTCGACTCAATCTGATATCTATCGTCTACGGAATTGAACGATCCGCCGATTTCCATTTCGCCTTTAATCATCGGAATCCTCTCGATAGTGTCTTCCATCTCGAGAAGCACGTGAATCGGCACGGGTTTGAAGTTGAAAACCTGAATCTGCGCCGGTTGATCGCCGGACATACGCCGTTTATTCGGAATATCTGAAATTCGGGTAATATAAAACGTAAAACTAAAATGTAAAAAACAGAATAAAAACGTTCTACATCGTCGAAAATGTCTAAAAAAAATGCGTAACGCATGACATACACGTCTTAACTTCTTTGCACGGTACGACAAACACTTTTTTCGGCGACCACAGGTCAACGTGCGAAGACGAGTCTTGACTGCCGTTTAGTCCATCGAACTTCGTGTCGACGACTTCAAAAATACCAGAGGCTTCTTTCATTATCTGCAAGAAATATTTTCGCTCTTTTAGTTATTTTCTCAGTAACATTTACAATTCTTCGATTATATTAAATGCAAAAGAAAAAAAAAACGTTACTTCGTTTAGCGTGTACACGATTCCCGGCGAGATATGAATGTTCACTGAATTAACGTCGACGTTCATCTGAACTCTGTTGTCCGCTTCGACTTCTTTCATCGAAATTTCAACGTCGCAAGGACGCAATACCCATTGCGGCAACTGTCGACGATAACGCTCTTGGCTTTTGCTTTTAGCGAGAAGATTCGAGAGCGAGCAGACAATTGACGACGATCCGGTGTGCTGACTGCTTTCGATCGTTAGTTCCGTTTGTATGAGTATAGCGTGTGCATTGCTCGCTGTTAAATCTCCGAAAAGAAGAATCTCCGGTTTCCGAATACGAATCGAAACCGATGTTCCTGAATCAATTAATTAAAACCATTAATCACTCCAACGTCGATTTGTCTTTGCGTCGTTTGCAATATTTACAGAAACGAAGTTTTTCCCAAATTTTTTACACTAAATTTCTTCCTGCGATTTTCAAATATACCTCTCGACATAAGATTAATATACAAGAAACAAATAAAGAAATTATTGTAGAGTACCTGGAATATCTTGCGATTCTTGCGAAAGTTCCGATTCTTTGAAAACGCAAACCTGTGAAAACCTCAATTTTTATACATTTGTTTCTTCGCGAGTAAATTTTTTCACGTATCGATAAATAAATTTCATTAATTACCGGATGATCTTCGAATGCATCGTTGACGACTCCATTCTCAATCCTTTCGTGAGGCAACGAATCGACGAAATAGCGAGTCAGTCGAAGAAGAAAGGGTATCGAGAGATTGAGTCGCGTCTCTTCGACAAGCATATCGATGCATCTATCACCGGTCGGCGCTTGTGTAAACGTAAAATCGACAACCGGCGGCTCCGAAACGGAGATGCAAGACTCGAAGTTCATACCTGCCGATTTGGCCGGTGACTGTATGATTCTGAAATCGCGATTCACAAAAAATTTACCGTATTATAATTTTATCGATTTTTTTTTTTAATCAATTCATCTTCTTTTATACGAACTTTCTGATAACAGCCGCCTCTTTGCGGGTGTCTTCGAGAACACAGGTCCTCAACGATATTTTAATCGTCATACTTCGATTACTATACAAATCGAAAGTCGTTATAACTTCGCCGAACGTTAATTTTCCCAAACCGTTGTTGAAATCGCGAACCGGAGAGCTCAAGACCTGAGATAAAAAAGAAATCATATTAAAATAATAAATTCGTACAAAAAGCAATCGATTTCTACAAGTTAGATAAATTGTATTAAGGGATATTTGGTGTTAAGGAATAATTAAAGCTGATCGATAATTCGAACTAAAAAAAAATGATAAACAAAAGTAATCTTACGTCAACAAAATACCAGTGTGCGAGATGTTTGAAAAATACGTTCTGAAGCCAAAATGCCAAGTCTCCTATTGAAGAAGACAGAGTATTTGTATTAAACACGTTGAAATAAATACGAACAGTGCGCGCAGGCGAAATAAACGTTTTGATAAATAAACGAAAATAAAGTGATGTGTTTAGGATGCGGAGGGATCGTTTGAAGGGCGTACCTCGTCGGTATCGGAGAATAGATTTAGTTGCAATCCATCGAAAGTTAACTTCGTGCTGATTTCGCACGAAGGCTGTTCATCCTGACTGAAGAAAGCTTCGAGCTTCTCAACCATAGCGTCATCCATGTTCGGTCGCGCGACGCTCGGTTTCTTCGTAGTATCGTTTCTATTAGCGACGAGATCACGCTCCGCGTGAATCTTCATAATATTGTCTTCCCAGATATTCACCGTCGAGGCGAAATCTTTTTGCCCGAGATTAATCGACAGGGGATCGACGGAGCCGTGAATCTCGAAGAGGCCGTAAGTCTGAAAGCCCAACATACTTCGGAATTCGGTGTTTCTCTTCACGTCCAGACGAACTTGAATCGGTTCGATAATCGGCTCCTGTCAACATTTCAAAGACGACATTTTTCAATATTTTTTGTTAATTTTTATTAATTGATAATAATAATGAAAATAAAAGTTGATAATTGTTACCTGCATCTTCAAAACCCCAGCGAGCGTCATAATTGCTCTCGATATTGTCATCGACGTAAGTTTTACTAAAATATTATCAATTATCGATACTTGAGAATCGGCGCTACCGGTTTCTTCTGCTTGACGAGACTTGCCGCACTTCTTGAAGAAATTTTCAATAGTCAATATGCCTGTTAATCATAAATAATTTATGGTACAGAAGAATCCTTGGAAAACTTTGTAGTTTCAGATGATACAATCGGTTAATTAAATTATTTTTTGTACCCGTATCGAAGACGAGGACACTGGGATTGTCGCGATTCTGTGGAAAGAGGAAAGTAGGCCCTTGAATATCGATGGATAGATGCAGTTTCGTTGCACTCGTACGAAATTCATCGACGGTTTTTATCAAAAGACTCTTCAACGATTCGATCGGCAATGCGGCAAACAGACGTTCGAAGGGTTGCATGAAATACTGAAAAAAAAAAATCAAAAACGTAACGTTAAAATTCGACAATCAACAATTACGATACGAAGCTATTATCTTTTTTTTATCATCGCAAAACATACCCGACACTGAATAAGCATTTCGGAATGAAGAACGCAATTGATTTTTCCGACGGAAAGTTTGAAGGAACCGTCGGATTTGACATCGTCGCGGCTGCTTCCGATGTCGGAACACGAGTAAAGTTTAGGCGAATGTCTTACGTACTTTAAGTCGATTACTCCATCCTCGTCGGTCGTCATTACCTATAAATTGTAATTAATATATAAATAAATAATGAAGGTAATTGTTACACGATAATTTAGATTGAAATCCTTAATAAAATACTTACTTTGGGATAAAGTGTTATATCGCGCAAATCGTCGATTACTAAGCCTCGCAAATGAGCTCTCAGTATCATTCTCTGATTAGCATTGTAAATGCAATCGCTTTCGGCGCCGATTATCCGAACTTCGAGAAAATCGGAATCCTTGTCGCACAAGCGAAGGACGAAAGAGTTTAATCTCGCAGAATAACTCAACTTAATCGCACCTACGAATCATTAAAAAAAAGACATTCGTTTTAAAAGAATTCTGTATCTTAAAAAAAAAAACAAAAAAAACTATCATTAAACGCGATAGGGTTCCGACGCTATGAACTATGAAATATCACGAGAAATTTTACCCGGTGGCACTGGCGGATCATTTTCTTTCTTTTCGAAGAATCCAACTGCGTATCGTACAACGGCGATGAGATCGAATAGCTTTGTGTATCGTAATCTGAAAAGAAAAGTAAAGAGTTTCAGTGTCTTTATTAAACCGAAAGGTGCAACTTGAATTAACATCGTACTAACGTCGTCACACTGGACCAGTAGTGTTTTAATTTCAAGAAAGCCTGTCGATGAAAGACTACGTTGAGATTGGTGATGTTTAGCACGAGGGATTGTTCGATGCTACGGAAATGAGACTTGAAATCGGGACAATCCGCTTTTACCTGAATCGGGAAAAATAATTCGTTACGAATAGTCTATCCAATGATTTCCTTTGGTTCTCTAATGGGACTTTTGATTAGTTTTAACGACATACCTTTCGGTAAGACACACTTATGACATCGTAAGATCCGTCGGTGGATATAAGCTCGAGATAAGACCCTGTAATTCCCGCGTTTGTTTTGTCAGCGAGTACTATACTTCCGACGCCGAACTGAAACGCGGGTCCGTATTCCATAATCGCGGCTTCGAAATACATAGTGCAAAGTCTCAGCACTAAGTACGGCTTCTCCCTGCCGTCCGAAGTGGTCACAGCGTGAAACGACAACTAAAGAGAAACATCGGTAAACATAATTTTTGAAATGAGAAAAAAAAGAAAAAAAATGTTTTTTCAAATAGGAAAATGAGGAAAAATTCTACATACCTCTCCAATAACAATTCTTAGCAGCAGATCTACGTGATTATGCGGCGATATATTGTCGTCGAATCCGGAAAGATTTATAGATCTCATCCACTGTTCGAGATCTTCTTCGCTGAATTCGGATGAAATTACACTCCTAAAAAGAAATTATTGGGAATAGTTACTGAATTTTATTTGCAGAGTGCAACATTTTTTTTTCTGATTTATTTTTGTTATTCTTACCTCTCTGACTCGGTTACGGTACACGTCGGAATAACACTTTTACTGTACTCCGATTTTTCGCGACCCATTATGAACGACGCGAGTGTTATAATCGAACGAACGCGCATCAGTTCCTTGGAGGAGAATAATACATTCTGCTCCGTTTCTTCGCGTACTCTCGTTAGGCTCTTGCGAAATTCTTCGATGTCACGAGGATTTGGTATCGACATTTGATTCAGAAAAACACATACATACCAAAGTTTACCCTTTGATAAATTAAACTTTACGTTGGAGAAAGAAACGTTCAGTTTCATTCTATAAAATGGAGAGAATTCAATTTTATTTTTTAATCGCAATGATTTTTTTGTTTATGTTCATTTTAATTCGGTTGTTTGTCATTAACGTACCTCGGCAATAGACGATAATCCGGCTTAATACTACAGGATAGAGTTACGTTGGCGTGGATTTTTGGTATCAAGTGACTTTCCGAATCTTTCCATTTTCGCGATTCGCGCCAATCGTCGCCTACAATTTTTTAAATTCGAAATTCCGTTTATTTGATCGAAAAAACAAATTACGGGATGCAGAAATAATAAGAAAAATACCTGAGTGGCAAATGAGGACTTGTCCATCGGTCCAAACTAAGTGAAGGCGATCGTAAAGTAACTCTTCTAATTCCATTAACGTCGCATCCTCGAGTTGCACGTTGATCGCTTGCAATTCGCTTTTGAATGTCATGCGCCCGAGATCCACGAGTAAAATATTTCCCCCTCTGAAAATAACAAAAAGATTTGAGGATTTGTACATTTTTTGTTCAGCGAATAATAGATTTTGTGGACTGATTCGTTGTACGAACTCTTGAAGTGATCCGAGTTCCGGAAAAACTATATAAGGTCCTTTGATATCCAATTTTAAATTGATTCTCAATCTTCTCGAGACTA
Organism: Buathra laborator; assembly: GCA_934046635.1. Lineage (NCBI taxonomy): Eukaryota > Metazoa > Arthropoda > Insecta > Hymenoptera > Ichneumonidae > Buathra > Buathra laborator. Next base: position 15,820,689 of record OW203901.1, on the reverse strand, counting down.
TTGAGTTAAATAAATTCGTTAAACTCTCTTTGGTACTCTGATACACGTCGTGAATGCTGAGAGCGAAATGTTTAACGTGCGCCTTGTTGCGTTGAAAAAACATGCCGATTTCTCGGACGGCGTGCTGAAAAACAAAAGAATATCATTTATTTTTTGCTTCATCTTTATATTAAAAAAGAAAAAAATGAATTTTATTTAATCAAAATATATTACGCTATGATAAGTAACTTCGAAGGCCTCCAGTCGCACTGTAATGTCGTAATTGAACTCTGCAGTTGACGGATTTTTCTCGAAGTCGATAGCCAAGAAGTTGGCGAATACATTGCCTATAATTGTGGAAAAAAAACAATATTTAATAAATTTTAGATATTATTCACTATAAATTGGAATGAGAAATCAGAAAATTGGAACGAGACATTTCTTTTTCATTTTTCCAATCTTCGTCAGGCGATACAAGTGGATCTTTTTGGTAAATATCCATCACACACCTGTTAAGATATTATCGGCCGTTACAAGTGGAATCAAATCGCCTTCGATCGATGCTCCTTCGATAACGAAACTCTCGGCTCGCGCCGATATCTTGTAAGCTGATAATTCGGGACGAGTTTCTACGCTCGCCAAGAATTGCGTCACAGTCATCACAAATATTTCGTGATCTTTGCTGAACAGACTTAATGACCAATTAGCCAAAGTAAAATTGTACTTCCGATCTAAAAAAATATGAAAAAATATTGAAAAAAAACAAAAAAATTCTTAAAAATTCGCTATTTTTATACATCGCCTGTAATACGAAATAATTACGATATCGATTAACTTTGCCGATTTTTCACGTACCTATGTGTTTCGGTACCTTCTCGAGTTTAAATTTAGTTTCCATGTCGTTACTGCTGCTATTTACCGGCGGTTTTTTGCTCTCGGGACTCGCGGGTTGAGCCGAGGATTCTTGAATTTTTTCGCAATTTACGATCAATCGAAGATCCGATCCGGGACCGGCTTCGACGGTAACGCATTCCGGTGTTCTTTTTTTCAGATCTATTTTCGCGTGTTCGCGCGCAATAATGATGTTTAGTGTTGTGAGGAAATCTTCGTATTTTTGTAGATCCAACTTGAGTTCGGTGTCGTTAGGACGCATCAGCGTATGCATGTAAGTCTCCTTGTAGAGTTTGTAGTTTTTTCTGTGTGTTTTAATGTATTCCCAAGTATAGGGGCGTATGTTGTGCTCGAGGATAGCGTCGCACGCGTATCGCCACCAGGATTTCCGGTCCTCGTTTACTCGACTCGTCGGATGACTCTTGTGATGAATTCTCGACCTGTATTAATGAATATCGAGCAGAATTACGTAAAAAAAAGTAAAACAAACATTTCGTTTAAAGAAATTTTACGAACCTTTCGATCGATCCCTGTTGATAGGACTCCCAAAGCTGACATAACGTTGCAAACTGACCGTCGGAAAGCTGCATCGCTACGTCTTGCAAAACCAAATCTACCAGCATACGAGAAACTTGTCCCTCGGTACTTTTGTTAACGATTACTTTGATTTTTGTCGTGAAAGGTTTGACCACTGAAAGAAAAAAAGTTAATAAAAACGTTAATTTATCGATTTTACAAGACGATGAAATAATTTCGGAAAATATAAAAATTCTTTACAAAAGTGAAAATCTTTGTTGTTCATTCCGAAAATTTGGAGCGAACGATTCATTATGGCTTTCCATTCGAGGAGATTTGAAAATTCCCATGTTTCCGGATATTTCGGAAGGGACGGCTCCGCGTAAGGATCCATGTATAGGCTTAACGATTCGGCGCGTATTAACTGATACACGGATGTCGAAGTTATCGGAGTAACTCCCGGTTTCCATTTGCTGTTACATTGTTATAATAGAAATAATAAATTCATTGGAAAACATTGTTAATAATTGCAATTAACAATTAATAGATCGAGAAAACTTACTTGTTCGTTGTAGCCATGGAGAAGCTTTGTACGCATAAGCCGCACGCGACTTTGCGATCCGCGAAACTTTCCTCGTATCTCACGTGAACGTTATTTACTGTTATTTGAAAATTCTTCACAACCGAGAGCATGAGACTGTCTAAAAGTCCCGCGGGTAGACCTAACGATGTTGCGTTAAAAAAAATGAAAGAATGATTTAAAAAATTAATGATGTCAGTAATAAAGAAATTTTAAATTATTCCCGCTTTTACGACACGATAAAAAATGGCCGATTCGAATTGACTGGGGTCGCGGCAATATACATAAATTCGATATCGTACTGTTGCAATTATTATGATTATTGTATTTTTTCCAATGACACAGTCCGAGTCGTGCGCTGGAGATGTCAAATAGAGGAACATTTACCTGGACCTAACAATCCTTCTCCCTCGAGATCTTCGAGTACTTTTTTCTTTGCTGCTCTCATGAGTCTTTTCTGTATTTCGTGATTGTACCGTCCCGAAGTCGCGGGTACGGCAACAATGTATATATCCTATGAAAAAAAGTGTATCCATTTTATCGTAAAAAAAAACGCGATCGATTGTTTTTTTAAATATTTATTCTTTTAAATAAAAAAACGTTAAAATTTACCTCGATCGCTAAAATGATCGGTTGAGTAAATAGACCCGTCCATGGTATTTTCAATGATACCTTGCCGATAATACCGATTTCAACTCTGATCGGCAAACCGAGTTGATACTATTCAACAATTTTTATTAAGAAAATGATCACTGTTCTGTTTTATCCAATATGATTTTTATCTCAATATCATAAACATCCGGTATTGCGAGTTTGAAAACTGACTTACCAATGCTTCGGGTTTCAATTTGAGGTCTGTCAGATAAGTTTCGCCGGAGAATATTCCGACGTTAAAATGTTCGGTGTCAAGATCTTCGACATATCTACCGAGCAACCGATTTAGGAACGCTGCCACTGCACCCTCGAACATGGCTTTTTATTTTTATGAAATTATAACTTTTTTGCTGATCTTGACAAATTTTGCCTACAAATCTAACCTGGACAACCTTTTCGGTCCACCGTCATAACCTCACAAAAGTGTATATAGCCACGGGAAAAGCAGGTAGCTCATGCGCGATAGCTACAGGGCTTTTATTGATTTTATTCGTTAAACTTGTGTGTAAGCTCTGTCTAACGCGCCCTGTATATATACGTGAGCATGCATTTCATCCGCAGAAGAGCTTAAGCTTTACTCGATACAAATATACGTCGTCACATCGAGAGATAGAGCGAGAAAGAGAGGGAGAGAGGGTGGGAGGGAGGGAGGGAGGGCTGAGCTTCTCGATGGGTCGAGAGGCTGCTCAAGGTTGCTGGACCGGAACACGTCCGTTCCACGCGTTTACGAAAGGGAGGAGTTTGCCAGAGTTTCTCCCGTACTGCTTCTTATTTTCTTTACATTTCAACGTGACAAACATATACCTCAATAAAAATGTCGTCCCACATACAAAAGATTGAATTCTCCATTGCGAATTCTCAGAGAAAAAAAAGAACGTCAAGACGCTAAATTATAAAGTTATTCGGAGGCAAATAAAATCCATAATTCTGAGGCAACTTGTTGCTCAAGCCACCAGCTGTGAAGAAATCGATTGGTCTACATCTCGTAATCTATTCTCTCGTTATATCTGAGACTCAATTATAATTAGAATAATAATACAAATTAAGAGAGGCAATAGCGTCTCGTCGGGTACTTGTGGAAAATGGATAATTATACGCCGCTGATTATGCTTTGTAGAGATCGAGTAACCGGAAGTTTTCAATTAAATAGTTGAATGATTATAACGAAAGATCGGAGGGGTACTAGCTAAGCCCCGCCCTAAAGTTTCGCGCGCTACGTCACGTGTTATCGAATCAAAAAAATACGAGAGAGAGTCGAACACGTCGGTATTAGAGATATTTTTCTTACCGCTCGATGCTCCAATGCGATCTCTCTCGTCACCGCCGCCGCACTGTCTCTCGGGGGTTAATAATTTGAAAACAACCGAATAACCCAATGCGAATGGAGTACTGTATATGTTAATTCGTTGAAAATGGTATCCACGCGAGGTCCTAAATTTAAATTCTCCGATGGTGAAAAAGTTTTGTGCTACGAACCGGACCCAACAAAAGCCAAAGTCCTCTACGACTCAAAGGTAATACGTTGATGTCAACACGATAGCGAGCGTACTTTCGTTCTCGAGAGTTTCACACACGTCGCAACGAAGCCGCTACGTTTGTTTACGTTAACCTGCAAATGAAACGAAAAAAAAAAAATTTGTTTTCGAATGAAAAAAAAATTACGAACAAAGGCACGTAACGGTAATATTCGTCAATGGTGTTTCACGCAGGTACTGGACGTTATTATCAACAAGGATCAGAGAGGCAGAAAAGCTGTGGAATATCTCATTCATTTTCAGGTAACTTATCAAAAATCGTCCTGCGCAAAGATTCACTCGTACCGTTAGTCACTCTAATCATATCGTTTCTATCACCTAACGTAATACAGGGGTGGAATTCATCGTGGGATCGATGCGTTACAGAGGAATACGTTCTCAAAGACACGGAAGAGAATCGTCAATTGCAAAGGGATTTGGCGCAAAAAGCTCAACTCCAATTGTACGTAAATTATTAAAATTTCGATGTTTAATATATTTACACCAAAAGCGATAATCAATACAAAATTACAAAAAAAAATTCTGACAAAACAAAATTATCGATGTTTTTTTTACGAAAAAAAAATTTTTATTGTAAAAAAGAAAAATTTACCGCGTTTTGATATATATGCGTCGATTGCCGTATTTTTAAAAATGTACGAATAATTTGATTTGCCCATTATCAGGGGAGCGTATCTGTATCGTCGAGAGAGAAAGAACAGAAGCCACAAGTTGTCGGATAGAACGGGTATAGAGTCGCGACGAAGAGCCAGGAGCGGTGGAAGTAGAGCTGCTTCCGGAACGACCGGATCGTCGGAGGATGGTAGTTCCGGTCAACACGACGATTACGATACAGAGGAGGTCATCACGGAGGAAGAGTCGGAAAGCAGTTCCGATTTCGGTGGAGCGTCGAGTGACGACGAGGACAGTGGAGGGGGCAGTCAGTCGGGGGCGAGTATGAGACCCGGTTTCGATCTTGAAATCGGCAATACATTGAGAAGAATCCTCGAACAAGATTACGAATTAATTACGCACAAACATAAGGTTTGCAGAATAACTTCACCATCGCGTTTTTTCAGAAAAAATTTTAAAAATAAGCACAAGAATTAATTATTCAATAATTGCTTTTTCGACAGCTCGCGGTATTACCCGCTCAGCCAACGGTATCGAGTATATTGGAATCTTGGGTTCAGCATTTCACGACGACGCAATTGACAAATATTCCAGAGAAACCGCAACGCAACAAGTCGAATAATACTGTCGAAAAAACTGTGACCGACGTTAATATATGTCGAGAGGTTGCCGATGGTTTGCGTATTTACTTCGATTTCACGCTGCCGAGTCTTCTGCTGTACAGACAAGAAAGAGAACAGTACAATGCATTCAAATCTTCGACGATATGCGCCGAACAAACGATGCCAATTAAGGAAGAGATGGTCGAGTGAGTGAGCGACGGAAGATATACTTCTTTTTTTTTTTTTTTTCTTTTTTTATATCAGATACTATAATAATTCTATGGTTGATTTAAAGAAATAGCGACGTAATCGTCAAAGAGGAAATCGAAGATCCGGAATACGCTCACCTACCGCCGTTTCGGGAACTCGAGACGGAAGTTGAGTGTCAATCGAAACCAATGTCTTCCAAAAGAATATTACGGTCGTGCAGAGTAAGTTCGGTCGAAGATAATCGACAGTCGAGATTATTCGAGGATATCGTTAAACAGGAACCCGGCAGTGTCTCGAGGTAATCGAATATGCCTTGCTCTCGATCAATTCAACGTTTTAAATTACCATTCATTAATTTTATCCAAATAATAATCAATATATCGCGATTAATAGCTTTTTTTACGAATGGTGAAAGTAAAGAAAAATTGTTTACCTTGCAGTATAGCGAGCACCAGTTCGCGATGCTCGAGTCCCCGAGGAATAACAACGAGGATGCCGATCGTTACTTCGGCACAGATAGGTGCTTTGCTACACGAATCTAACAAATGGAGACTTATGCCGGATTCCGCGAAACAGGAAAATTCACCGAGTCCATCGATATATTTTGGTGCCGTGCATCTCGCGCGGCTCTTTGGTAATTTCCTGAGCCTGTTAATTCATTAATTCTCGTTTCTCGTTAATAATAATAAAGGAATTCATTTTGATTTGTAGTGAAACTACCAGATTTGTTACAAGTCACCGACATTCCGGATAAGAAGATGAAATTACTTTTAAAACATATAGACATGTTTTTGAGGTGATTACAATGTTCCGAATTGCACGCATGTACATTGTTTTTACTAAGACTAATGAATTTTTTTTTTTTTTTGCAGTTATTTGGAAATGCATAGAGAATGGTTCGGCGAACAATTTTACACGCAAGTGGAGCCAACAGCCTCCTCGGCAATGACGCGATGAACGATACGAGTAGATGACGTGGTATTACGAAAAAAAAAAGAACGAAATCGCCTGTAAATTCGTTTCTACGACAAACGAAAGGTTGAGTCATTCATTTTTATTATGCATGCTGCGACCGGCTTTAACGACATGACTTATCGTCCCTGAAATATCAATACCGAAAAAAGACGGAGTAAATTTAATAAAAAAAAAAAAGGGCGTCACTCACTTTTGAAAACAAATATATTGAAAATGAGAATATATTATCTCATTCGGAATATGTAGTTGAGGATTCCAATTCATGACAATTGGAATCGATTTGTACAAATAAAATATGTCAAACGTCGCATATTCGATTCGATTATTTTTTTTAAACACAAAAATCGTCGTCGTTAGGAGAATTTCATATGATCGTTACAAAGGCACTACTGTGAAATTTTTTATTTTTCATTCGTCTTTTTTTATCGTTATTGAAAAGTTCTTTTATAAAGTTTTGCCGCAGTTTTCGAGAATTAATAGATTTTACCATCAATTTTCGGCGTTTTAATCCTAAGAAAAATCTGCATCTTTCATAAAGTATAACTCCCTCTCAATACAAATTGCCGTAAATCGGAGTCTCATTCGTGGAAAGTGCAGAAATCATAGCTTCCAAATGCAAATATAAATTAGCAACGACAACTAAAACAAAGATAAAAGCGCTCCAAATTGCTAATAGATCCATTTTGCGAACGACGAAAATGTGTCATCGATAACTGAATTCAAATAAAGAAAAAAAATAACGGAAGGTTCACCTTTAACATAAAGGTAACGTAAATTCACGATTACAATACCAATAAATCAACAATCCAGTTACAATAAATTAAATAACTTAACTTCTTTACAACCCCCACCGGAGTATCCTTAACTATCTCTTTTGTTTTTTTTCTTTTTTCATACATAAAAAAAAATATCCGCAGTGAGAAAATAGCGCTCTCGACAATTTTCTCGCGGATATCGTTTGTACAAAGCATTGTGTTATCGGGGTGTAGCGAAAATCAACAGAGTCCTCGATTATCTCATATATATCATGTTACAAAAATATTATAAATTACGCTATTATTTCATTTCGTTTTTTGTTTTCTTCGCACTAGAGATGAGATGATTACCTATATATATTTTTTTTAACAAACTACTCGTGTTTGAAATTTATGTATAAAAAATCCGTCGCGATCATCTCAAATTGAATTTTATGTACGAGAAGCCGTCGATAGATCGGTTTCCGTTGTTCTGGATCCGTTAGTAGGCGTATCAGGAGTTTCCTGAGGTGTGCGAATCGGCATTCCCATGAAACGGGGACCGGTACCGTTGAGAGTATTTCTTCGCGCTCTCGATGCTGCCGTTTCGTGATGCTGCTTCGTTTCCGTATATCGGAACAATCCTTCGCCCGGTGCGGACAAACCACCGTTCGGAAGTTTAAACCACCAGTGATAAGTCGCGTACCAAGTTAAGATCGCGGCGATACCGCCGAATATCTTCTCCGCCGGTACGTGATAATACATCATCGTGGAAACCAACATAACGTCCCAAAGAATCTGTTGCAGAGTCATAGCAATGAACAATCCTCTGAGATACGGAGTTAAAGCTTTGTAAGCTTTTTTCAAAAAATCCAAATCGTCGTCCGGTAAATTTCGTAAAAGTCCTCTGCTAGTCTCATTGGGAGTATTTCTCGTTCTTTCCTCCCCGGCTATCAGATCCTTTAATCCCTCCCAACCAACGATCGTTGATCCTTCCTCCGCTAATATGAGATTCGAATAAATAAGAATAAACGAATGTCCCGATATATCGAATCCGTGCCAAAATTTTCCGGCTTGCAAACACTTTGTTTTTATCTGCAAAAGGGGATCTTTGGTGTTGAGGCAACGTCCGTGATAAGTTTCAATGTAATTGAATAACTTTATCCAAAGTATCCAAGCGGCAGTAGCGACGATAAGACGCCCCAAATGTTTCAGAAGAATCGATCGTCTGCCGCATCCCAAAATATGACCGGCAAGCGCTACCCATGGTATCGTAACGCTGAGTAACCATCCCCAACCCCATTTGACAAAATATTGATTAAAAATGTTATCGGATCTCGAAAAATATGTTCTCGGCATTCTGACGTAGTCCGCTATTCCCGATATGACAAATAACGCCAAAAGATACATTCCGACTTTAACTCTCGTGTCGAAAAGAAGAGATTTTTTGCAAACGTGAAGTATCATAGTGACCAGTATGAGACCCACGGAACTTGGCTCTGCGGGAAGTTTCGTACCTCGACGATCCTCCTGCGTAGAACTCGGACGAAAATTCATGCGACTCGATCTGAAGCTACCGCCGAGGGGACTCGACGAACCGCCGTTACCGGAGTTCGGATGCAAGGGTCGTCGTTTTCCGGTCGCCATAGCTCAGTTTTTCGAGGTTAACTGAATTTTTTTGTTTTTCACTTTGCTCGTAGTTTAATAACTACTGTTTGTCGGTTGACGATAATGCGAAAGATCGTCGATGCATTGCCGCCCGAACGCGCACGTTTCAATGATGTAAACAGGATTAATTTTTTGGTTTATCCAGTACTCCGAATTCCAGTGTGTTTTGGTTTTCAGTCACGTAGATGATCGACACTATCGGGATCGCGAGACAGATACGATTAACTTTATTTATTTTTTTTCGTCGAGTTTATTACGCGACTTCGACACAGATACGAGTACTACGGAAATGAGTTGTAACGGGAAGGAGTTCAAAGGTTAATAATATTCTTCTACGTGTATGACCGCGAGAACCAAATTTGGAACGAGCTACCAGTGTTTTTAGTACCGTAGGACGAACACGTCTGCGCGATCCGCAATAATCTTACACGTTCACGGAAATTATTCGTGTATGTTTTTTTTGTTTTTTTTTTCTTTCATTCATTCAAGGAGGAGAAATCCCACGTTTGGTCGTATTTTATGTTTTTTCTTTGAAGCTGAACAAACAAGCCAATGTGCATCAATTTGTTATGCGCACGACATATGATTTTTTATAAATGCGTATAATTTATTTTCCAAGTCAGCATGAATATATTTACACGTGTTATATTTATATAGCGTTCCCAAAAAAAAATACAATTGTTTATCTTATTCATCTATGAAATGGCAAGATTTTTCATTTGTTCCATGTATCCTGTTGAAAGAATGTTTTTTTCTTATTCATTCAACAAGTAATTAGAAAAAATACAGCGTCGTCATTATTGGAGTTGTGATTTCTTCTAGTCGTAGATAAATAATTAATCATTGATACATGGGGGAGATGCAAGGTACAAAGTGCAGGGAATAGGAATTACTTCGCGGCTCCATCTTTCGCGTATATATACAAACAACTGTCACGTGCATTTTTACTGTTCTTTGATCCCCCTGCGAGAAACAAATCTCTCATGTGTGTATATACTTGCTGCGTGCGACGGGGGCCATTGGTTATCGAGTTGGGTAGTATACACACGCCGCCATTACAATTTTTCAGTTCTACGCTTTGCATTCCAGACGTTGCGTCGAAGTGTAGAAGATCGCGCGACAAAAATGTCGTCGTTAAGCGGTGATGAGAGTGAAATTATTCAAACAGAACCAGGTAATTGACGAAAACGACGTGTCTGTTCAATAAGTTTAACGTTGTTTTAACGAACCGTTCGTTCGCGTACCCGAGACGATATTGAACTCTCGATTTTGACGACTCGAGTTACGAACGAACACGTACAAACGGCCGGCAAGTCGCGTTATCACGCGGTCTCTGTGAAACCGCCATTAATAAAATCGCGTCTAACGTTTTTATGTGCTTCACGGGTTATAATTGTTTCGATGACACGGGTGAACTGAACGATATATATATATTTTTTTTTCAGTGCGACGAACGAGATCTGGACGCGCGCGAAAGACCCCTGTCGTAGCGAAAAAATCGCCGGCAAAAAAATTGTTGGCGAGAGCGACGCGTAACACGAAGAAGGTGCAAGAGGTCGATGAGGGTGAGGTAAGATATCGTGTCTAAATGTTTTTTATAATCCTTTATCATTACAATCAATGAGATTAAACTCTGCCAACTTGTGTTCGGTCGACACTTCAAAATTGATACTTTCGATGTCTCTTCGTACGCCATATATATTACGGTTGACAAAAAATTGCATTACGAAAACGAAAAACAATTTTTCTCATTGCATGTAAAGATAAAATACAAAGTGTCCAAACAAAATATCACTGGGAACAAAAGAAAAAATTTTGGTGCGCGTAAAAATCCTTGAAGCTCCAAAGTAGTTGTAAAAACAAAGTTTATGTACATTTTGAATTGACAATCCTAAAATATTACAGCGTGTTTAACTTAATTTTTCATTATACATTCTTTTCTAATGTCATCAATGATTCTGCACTAATTATTCAATAACAGAAAAAAAAGAAAAAAAATCAATAATAATAAAATTGAACAGGAAGGGACGTCTCACGGCGAAGAAGAAATCGAAGAAGTAGCTTCGGAAAATGGTCTCCAACAATTTGACGAAATAGTCATAGAGCAGTACAGCGAAGAGGATCCATCCGCGTTGCATCTTGAATTGGAAGATTCGCGAGAAGATGTATTAGCGGAGACGGAACAAGATGCGGATGTTGGACACTATGTAGAACAGCAGACACAGGGTGTTCCCGAGTTAGAAGCGCCGCCTCCGCCAGTCGTAAGCAACATACCACCTTCCGCTCCTATTTTGTCTACGCTGAGAGTGAAAGAACCTTCGCAAATGATGGTACAGCTATACGCAATTATGCACTATTATTATTATTATTATTATTATTATTATTATTATTGTGTTGTGATTGTTATTATTATTATCATCATTATCATCATTGTCACACAAAAGCAGAAATGATTGCGCTTATCGTTGCCATTTGCATTATTTTGCGTAACAAACGTTGAGTTTATCGGGTTTACACAGGGCGATACGGAGGAAAGAACGAGTCGCGTTATCACACTCGACGACAACAGTATGGATAAAATGGGATCGTTGGAACAACAACAAATGACGCTTGACGTCATGAGGATCGCGCTTGAGGACGAAATAACGAACGGCGCAAGTTCCGACGGTACGAGCAATCGTTTAATTGACTTATTGCAGAGTCAAGAATCTGAATCAGCGAACAACAGTGTTGAGATTAGCATCGAAACAATGGAAGTCGACGATTCGGGAAGAACCGTTCAAATAGTCGCCGAAGCGGTGGAGTCGATGGATGATGCGAAAACCTCCGATGAGACCGTCGACGCGATTATGGAGATTCCGGAAGGAAACGATGAACAGATGGACGGTGAAGAGAGCGCCGAGAAAACGGAACCCGACACAGAGGCCGTTTCCGAAGACGAATTTCCCACGGAAGCAGCGGCTAAGGTAACAAAAATATCAAAGTTCATGCGCAATCTCGACGAATCCTTATCGCTCAATTAACCCATCCGTTTCGTCATTAATTTTCAAATTCCATTTTTTTTAAATCCTATTTATGATATTCTCGTCGAATGAAAAAAAAAAAAAAAAAAATCCCAAAAACAAATCCTCGTTAGTTATCGCAAGAGATGGAAGAAGTCACTGACGACGAGTTTCTTCCGATCGACTCCACGTTCCAGGTATATCCCCTCTACTGTACGATTCCTCCCGCTACGATTTTTTTTTTCGTCATTTGTTATATACCTCCACTGTGATCGTTTTTTATTTCGTTTTTCGTAATCGAATTCTGCAAATATTTTCGGGGCGTCAATAACGACTAAACTTTCGTGCTGATCTAATGTTATCGATGCGCTAACAGGAGCCGGAAACGGAGGCAGTTTCCGACGAGGAACTGCCAGCCGCCGCACCGGCAGATCTCGGTGAGACCGAATCTGTGTCCGAAGATGAATTGCCACCGGACAGTGACAAGAAGAAGAAAGGAGGTGCGAAAGCGGCCGCTAAAGTTGCCGAGAAAAAGAACAAAACAGAAAGCGGAAGTAAGTAAAAAAAAAAACATTAATTTTACGATACATTTACGACATTGTAAAAGCGCTTCTAAACTCGCATTTTCCGAGCACATTGTCGTGCATTGCGTGATTCATTTCCGCAAATCTAAAACACTCGCCGCTTCGAAGCGATAGCGCTAATCGCATTTTCCTTATTCTGCTTCGCAGCCAAGCGGAAGCTAAACGCCGAAGGGGAATACGATCCAAGTTCACCAACATCAGAAACAAACGAAGAAACACCGGCAAAAAAAGCGGCTCTCGCTGCGGAAGCCGAAAGTGGCGAGAAGCAAGAAACGCGTCCTGCATCGCCCAAGAAGAAGACACTCCCGGAGTTGGAGAAATACTGGAAAGCCGTCAACGAGGATCCCTCGGATTTTACCGGATGGACTTATCTCCTCCAATATGTGGATCAGGAGGTGATTATTACAATTCATATATTTCATATCAATAACAGTTACAATAACATTAATAATAATGATAAAGACTTTTTCTTTATATATATTCGTTCTCGTCGCGCGTCGTGCCGTCGCTCGGCGGTTAGTTAGGATACGTGGAAAGGGTTGAAGCACCGGTACGCGTGAATGAATATCACACAAAACTGTTATTGATAATATCTCCAAACGGAGTAACGATAGAAGGAAAATAAATGTTTAACGAAGTAAATATAAATACCGCGAGACGTTTCTCGTCGAGTCGATCGTACTGTTCGCGTTTTACGTTCCGATTGCACTCGATGTGCTTCGCGTTCGATATCTCTCTCGCGACTGAAATGGAATCACACGTTTTTCGTATCTTTGTTTTTCGCGATCGTCGCTTCCGCATTCTTCGCGATGCTTCGTAATCGATTGGGATAATTAGCAGGGTCTCGTAGACACGTACTCGTCTCTATTCCGTCGTCTATCTCTGCTATTTGTAAATCGCGCGGAGTACGGATACAACAATAACAACAACAACAACAACAATGTGTTAACAATAATTAAATAAAAAATGAAATCTTACGAACAGAACGACCCCGACGCCGCCCGCGAGGCGTACACGAAATTTCTGGAACGCTACCCGTACTGCTACGGTTACTGGAGGAAATTTGCCGATTACGAGAAGAAGAAGGGGGATCCGGAAAACGTGCAAACGGTGAGTCGACACGTTTATAACTGTAATTAGGATGTAATTTTATTATGGTACATTATTTAATTAACGCAATCTAATGAAAATAGCTCGAGTTAGGAAGACGCGTGGGCAGTGTGCACGCACGTAAATATGGTTTTCCCTTCCAACAGCCTAGCACGTCTTGTGGCACCTATACAACTATCTTCGGTTACCGATTAGCCTACTTATTTAATTATTCGACAAGATCAATGACAAAAAAAATGCAATTACGTATTACAATACCGACTATACCGATACTCTATGAGCATAATACGTAAGTCAATGCAAAGAAAAAAAAAAAAACAAAGACGAGATGATAAAGAACCAATGCTTGTTGTTCTACACTCGCAACAAAAATAACTTCGTTGAGAATTCTATAATGTGTGTGTTTGTTATATATAATGTAAGCATTTGTACACATAGCTTACTATCGAAAACAAAGTATTGTAAATTTTAAGCATAAGATTGCGTTACATTACCTCGATGTAAGTAAGATACGGGGGTTCGGGGGAGTCTTTGAGTCAAAGTTCAGTGACTTAAAAGACTCTGGGAACCGCGCACGTGCCAGATGAGGGGGAGCAAGAGAAAATTTGGCGGAAGAATACAGAGGCACCCGATACGGAACACTCCCTGAATTTTAAGGTGAATGCACAATGCTCTGCAATCTCTGTGTTAATTATATCTATTTATTTACAGTACGCGCACGTTATGTGAGTATACGTTACTATGAACGAAGTAATGATTTAAGAAAAACGAATGATAAGATCATTTAGGATTAAGTGATACAAAACAAAAAAACAATAAACAATGAAAAAGAAAAGTTTACCCGACGATGCGGTCCAAAACCAGTTGTAAGCCGTTCTAAACGTTGTGTTACCGTTAATCACAGGTGTTCGACGAAGGTTTGAAAGCTATTTCGCTCAGTGTCGACTTGTGGCTGCATTACATCAACCACTGTAAGACCGTCTACGAGAAGGACGAAAATAAACTTCGGGAACAGTACGAGAGGGCCATCGAAGCTTGTGGTCTTGAATTCAGGTAAAAATTCATAATTCTCTTTGATTTTAATTTTTTTTAAATACTATAGACTCTTAGTACATCATTAAGGATGCTGTATCGTTACAGTTTTAGCTAAAAGTGAGATTCCGAGCGAATTTCGAGTACTTCTCGATGGGATAAAATCTGAAAAAAATCAACTATATAAAAAATTACAAATATCAATTTTGCTCCATAATAATGCCAAAAAGTTATTAATAAATTGGTTAAAAAAATTATTGTTTACGATTTTCAGTTAATTATTGTCAGTGCGATTTTTCTACAAGGCACCGACGACAAGTCTTCGTACATCGAAAGTTCTTAAAAAATTACGAACGCTTCGTTAACGTGAATTGTTGAATTTTTCGCAGGTCCGATCGTCTCTGGGAGAGTTATATTAAGTGGGAACTCGAGGGTAAACGTTTGAGCCGTGTTACCGCACTGTACGATCGTCTATTGTGCACACCGACCCTCGGTTACATAACGCACTTCGAGACTTTCCAAGAATTCGTTTCTGCTAATTTGCCGAATCGCATACTGAGCGTCGATGACTTTCTTGCTCTACGTGCCGAAGTCAAGGCGCTCCTCAAATCCGAGGATACAACGACGGCACTCGCGGCGGATGATGCACCGCCCGGTGAAGAACCACCGCCCCACGAAATGCCGCCCACCGATGAAGAGACCAGAGCACTACGGGAAAAGATCATCAGCAGCAGACGAAAAATGCACAAGGCTAACGTCAACGCCGTCGCTGCTCGATGGTCGTACGAGGAGGGGGTAAGAGCACATTAATTAATTCGACGTTCTCAAGCGCGATTAATGTGGTCTTTCCATTAATCCATCTTTTAATGTACGATGCATTGTCCCGAAAAAAAAAAAAAAAAACATAGCCACAACCAAATTTTCGCGCGTACATCAGTATAAATATAGTAAGAAAAAAAAGTTTTTCAAAAAATTGAAAATTTTCAGTTGCATATCTAGCAAAAAATGGCTTAGGTAACGAATATTCTATAACGAGCGGGGTGCATCTTTACCACGTCGAGTCATTGGACGCAGGAAGCCGATTCGCACGTCTTTCGAGAGATACTGGATCAATCGATAATGTATAATTATCTTGGAAATTGACATACGCGTACTTTAAAGTGTCAATTATTCGGAGTCTAATATATTTTAAAACCCTCGAAAGCACAACCGAGTTTTGTATGAATTAATTAATCGACAATATTACTTTATCTTACAGATTAAAAGACCGTATTTCCACGTGAAACCTTTGGAACGATGCCAGTTGAAAAATTGGAAAGAATATCTCGACTTTGAGATCGAACAGAAAGAACAGGAGCGTATAATAATATTATTCGAACGATGCCTCATCGCTTGCGCGCTTTACGATGAATTCTGGATGAGGGTAAGAATTCATTTTTTTTTTATTCGTTAAAAATGCACCGATATCAAGAAATGTTATCTTTACGCTCACAATTTCACTACTTCGTATTACCGTAAAAATCTGAAAAAAATCAAACGTATCAAAGATATTAAGAACATTGATTTTGCGTAATAATAATACCAAAAGTTATTAACGAATAAGTAAATAAATAAATTGTTCAAGAAATAGCGAGTGAAAGTTCTTTTTTCTCATTTAAAATGAATATGTTGATTTTTTAGAAACCATATAAATTTTTTTTTTTATTTTCTTACATTTCTGAAATTTTGTACTAAAATTTAGACAACAAAAAAATTTCAAAAACGAAATTTTCAAAAATGTATGAATGTGGTTTCTAAAAAATCAAAAGATTCATTCGATGTAAGAAAAAGAAATTTTCACTGGCTATTTTTAAAATTATTTATTTATTTGTTAATAACCGTGTTGGCATTGTTATTACGAAAAATCAAAGTTCTTGATGTCTTCGGTACGGTTGATTTTTATCGGATTTTTATACTATTGGTAAGTGTTTGAAATTCTCGCGAAATCTCACGTGTGAAGGATCCTTAACGCAACTGTTTTTTTTTTAGTTCATACGTTATTTGGAGTCACTGAAAGGGGACAACTCAGAAAAAATTCGCGATGTTTACTGTCGCGCCTGCACGGTTCATCATCCGAAAAAACCGAATTTACATCTACAATGGGCGTCGTTCGAAGAGGGACAAGGAAATTTCGACAAAGCAGCTTCGATACTCGAGAACATTGACACGGCAATGCCAAACATGCTGCAAGTGGCATATCGACGAATTAATCTCGAAAGAAGACGCAACGATCTCGAAAAAGCGTGTACGCTTTACGAGAGTTACATCGGCAATAGTAAAAATCGTACTATCGCTAATAACATTGCCGTTAAGTACGCACGGTTTTTGTGCAAATTCAAGAACGACATTGACAAGGCAGTCAAAGTTTTACTGAAGGTACGAAATGTTTCGAATATCACAAATATACAGTTTTTCTTTTGTTAATCCCTCATTGCGGAGGACGTAAATATATGTCCGAATTTTTCGACCAGTCGTTACCTTTAATTGTCCCGTATAACTATAAAAAATTGCGAAAAAACTCGGGAAAAATTTGTAAAGTTGAACTGTTGTCTGTTTGATGGTTCAAGGAAATTTGTTTTAACGAAATTAGCGTTCTACTTAGCCGGCAAAAAAGTCTCTCATACGTGAGGGATTAATAGACAATAGAAATGTTATACTTTCCAATAAAAATTGTTTGTCTATTGCAGGCTGCGGATAAAGACAAAGACAATCCGAGATTGTATCTTCAACTGATCGATCTCGGACTCCAGAGAAACCCCGTCGATACGGAGGAGGTTGTCGGTTATATGGATATGTTTATAGAACGCGAACACGCCGATCTCGAGCAGAGGGTTCTCTTCGCGCAGCGTAAAGTCGAGTTTCTCGAAGATTTCAGTCTCGACATTCGGCAGGTGCTGAAGGCTCACGAACAATTCCAAAAGTGCATAAAACAGGCCAAAGAGCGTAAAAAGACGAAGAGCGACGAGAGCAAAGTGTAAGTATCAATCTCTGCTACATAACGTGCGAAATATATTTTCGCTGAAAATATGCAAAAAAACATTGTTTTAAAAATAATAATTAGTGATAAAAATGTATTAGTAGAATCGATCAATCAGATTGCTTGTTAATTAATCACTGAAGAATTTTATATTTTATAATTTTTCGTTTTTTTTTTTTTTTTTCTAAAGGGATTCTTCGCCACCGAAGAAAGTGAAGACCGGCGATCAGTCTAGCGTGCCACCCCCGCCAACTGCGGGTTCTCAGTCCTCTTACCAATACAGCAGCGGTCCAAGTGGACCGTATCAATCGCAGCAACAATTCCAGAGTGGACAGTACGGTAGCCAAGGCGGCTATCAGCAAGGATACCAGCAGTATCCACCGCCTTCGGATCCTAACTACGCGAATTATCAAAACTGGCAGTACAGTCAGGGAGGACCTCAAGCGTACGGACCATACAACCAGTGGGGATCTTACAATTATTATTAACCCGCATAAACGAAAAAAAAAAAAACAAAAAAAATTACTTCGTGCGGCGCCATTGTCCCGGTTACAAAAATTCTATATTCGTCGTGCGTTAGGGTTTCGTTTGAAAATCCTAAGGGGTTCAATCGGTGCATAATTACTCCCGATGATCGATCGATACTTTTACGTAAGACGAAAAAAAAAAGAAAAAAATTTAAAACACAAGAGACACACGCGCGCGAGACGTTCAGAATCAAACGCTCTCGAAAATTGTCTCGCAAAACTACCGGACGAGCCTTGAATATACATGATTTTATTTTTATTTTTTCGTTTTGTAATACGTTAGGACACGTTACGTAGCACTCGCGGGCTCATCGTCGTTACGGTTTTGACTAACGAGGCATTGGTATGGAGCAATATTTTTGGAATTTAAGACTACTAAAAAAAAAAAAAAAAAAAGAAAAAAAATTCAAGAAACACGAAAAAAAATGACCTTCCGGTTTTTCAATTCCAATAATTCCGCGCAATTGGATCGTAAAAATATGTTTAAAAAAAAAGATAATAGCTATGACTGATTCGACGTGTATGGTATGGGAGAGCAAAAGCGTTTACCGAGAATGAAGCGGTGGGGAGTCTTGTACTCGGGATACGCAAAGATATGACGCAAATTTAGTCTCCGTTGTAGTTGTACACTTGTGATGAATTGTCTAATAAATTTTTTTCCAGATTCGAAGATATACCATTTTTTCTTCTTTTGTTTTATCGTCTTTACGACTCCGTTGTGTATACAAGACATCGGGACACTTCGGTGTTCGTAAGAATTGTTTTAATTAACGGAGAACGGAAGCACCGTGGCGCGTGACAGAGTTATGTCTCATTAACGCAGTCATTTATTATTAATGATTGTTAATCTTTATTAATTTGCAAAATATCACAATTTTAGATACCGAACAACGCAGTCGGGAATCAGATATGACACTATTATTATTATTAAACTATTCAACAGTTGGATCACTGTACGAAATTGCATAATAATAAATTATGGTTCTTAAATTTGTGATTTGTCACTCGTATACCCGCTGAAAGCCGAAGAAAAAGTAAGCAAATAGGCAAATAAATTTTGAGATTCCGTAATGTCGATCGATAGAATTATTTACGCGTTGAGCGATGCACTGATTCATTTTGGCGGACGTGGAGAATAATCGTATTGAGTATTGACGACATAATAGTCTGTTTTATGTAAATTTCATTTTAACGAAAAAAAAAGAAGAAAACAAAAAATACGTGATAAAATACGGTTTCGGATCTTTTTTTGCGAATAGCACCCCAGAGAGTTCGATTAATCGCAATATAAAGTATAAAAATTTGGCACGTGTCTCGAACGACTAATTCGTATCATCTTCTATGATATACCGTATAAATAGACATTATTAGTTTATTTCACCGCAAATATAACAAAAATGTTATACAGCAATGATACTCGGGAAATACGTTGTATCCTGTCGCGATGCTAATTTGTATAAAAGACAAAAGTTAATCGTTACTCGATTAATCGATCGAATAGCATAGATTACGAAAAAAAAAAAAAACATGTTTGTTTCTTTTCGTTTACGTGGCTGCCATAGGTATTTTATGCTTTTTTTTTATGTACGCGTACGTAGAAACCTTTGATATGTAGCCGGTGATTGAATAAAACAAATCACAAGTTAATTGGCGTTCGAAAATTGCGTTAATATATCGTTAAAAATTCGTTTCAAACGACGACCGCGCTCGTTGGCCACTTGTTTACGCCACAGGTACCGTCGCCTCGATAAACTCTGTAGTATCCTTGTTCGCCCCATCGAGGACCCCAACTGTTCTTTATTATCCAAAACGGTATTGTCTTCTTGAAGATGGGATAAGCTGAAAAATCAATGAAATATCGTCAATACTCATTCGTATGAAAAAAACAAAAAAAAAATTCTTAAAAAGTAAGTAATGTATGAAATGGAAGCGATAAAAACAAATAATCAAATTTGTAATGACATTGTATTGTAATTCGCACGTTCGCGTGATGTTAACTTATGGATTTGAGATCGCGTAACGAATTATTACAATTGGCAACTTTGAATTTCAAATGAAATTTTCGACGATATCTCGTGAGAGTTAATTTTTGTTGTTGTATACTTACTGTGCACGCCGTATCCAACGATAAGAACGCCGTGATCGATATCATCGTCACCGGAGCGACAGAGGAATTTGTACGGATGCGATATGCCGCCAACGTAAAA
The DNA here is from genome assembly GCA_934046635.1 of Buathra laborator. Taxonomy (NCBI): domain Eukaryota; kingdom Metazoa; phylum Arthropoda; class Insecta; order Hymenoptera; family Ichneumonidae; genus Buathra; species Buathra laborator. The sequence goes on along the minus strand of OW203901.1, from coordinate 15,800,255 downwards.
TTGCATAGCATTAGCATTGATACCGATAGATATCGGTCCATTTTTCACGAGCCACTGAGCCATCTGAGTTTCGTTCGTAGTTATGTTTAATCCCGAAGAGATGCGAACTCGTGCTTTCGAGGGGTCGAAGTGGCATTTTTCGTTTTCCGCTTCGTACGGATAATCGCTTTCGGTTTCCAAACCGCCAAGTTTTTCGATAGCGCGGTAAGCAGTGTCCGGTAATCCACCGGCGCATCCGTCGTCGAAAGTGTCGCAATCGACGAGTTGTTGTTCCGATAGCGACAACAATTTCCCGTGTTTCAGAGCGTAAAGACCTTCGATGTTACCAGTTACAGCAAAAGCCCAACAAGATCCGCACGCGCCTTGATTTTTAACTTCCGTAACGATGTTGTAATGTCGCCAATCGAATTCCTGCGGAAGTTCGATATTCGGTATCTTAGCTTCGGCGTGCGGTATATCGTTTTCGTGGCGTAATTGCGGTTTGAAACCCGTATACTTGGATCGAAATTCCTCTGGCGTTAGATCGGCAAACATCGTAACGCCATATTCAGCGGTACCTCTCTCGCCGCTTCGAAGATTCTCTACAAGTTTCATGTTGTCTTTGAAAACCCGGAAACGCGCGGTTTTTTCATCCTCCGATTTATAAACGACTTTGTATTTTTCCATAAATTTATCGAACGCTTTCTCGTGTTCGATGTTCTTTCGTAGTTTCAACATTTTTGCGCTGTAATTAGCACCGCGAAGATGTCTCCTATCGCGTTTTTTCTCATCGCACTCGAGTTTTATTTCCGGATTGCCGTTATCTTTCCACGACTGGGACCACACGGTTACGAGACAATCGATACTTTCACCGTTTTCTTTCAATTGACAATCATCTTTCCTTCCTTTGGGACACGTGCTTTCGCCGAATTTCGCTTTGATTTTGTATAATTTACCGGAAACCGTTTTAACGTGAGCTTCAGAAATTTCGGCCAATAGCGGCTCGTAGTCTGCGTCGGAACTTTCGGAATATTGTTGCACAGCTCGTCCACCGTATTCTTTAATTTGCGGATCGTCGGAACTGATTTTTTTCCATCCAATGTGAATTGCCTCACGTCGCGATCTATCAGTTTTCTCCGTGTGCTCTTCGATCTTTATATCCGGATTTCCGTGATCTATCCACGGCTGCGACCATACAGTGATCAAATAATTCTTCACCTCGCTGTTGGCCTTCAATTCGCAATTTTCTTTCGTACCTTTGGCACAAGTACTTTCGCCCAATCGGACTTTAATTCTGTACGCCGTACCGGATACGACTTGGCTACTCGCTTCGAGAATTTCTACCAAATACGGTTCGTTCGTTCCTTCGCAAGTTTCGGAAAACTTGCGCAATCCTTTTTCCGCGTATAACTTTATTTCCGGATCATCGATGCTTTTCGGCGTGAGGCCACCGAGTATCGGTTCGGATCTCGCGAATCTCTTTCGCGCGTTGCTTTTGGTCAATTGAATTTCTATATGAGGATTTCCATGATCGATCCACGGCTTCGACAACACGGTGATCAGATAATCCTTCGTCGGTTCGCTGGTGAGCAATTGGCAATTATCTTTCGTACCTTTCGCGCAAGTGCTCTCGCCGATTCGTACTTTTATTTTGTACAACATTCCCGATACAACTTGAGCGGTTGCTTCTAAAATTTCGATTAAAAACGGTTCGTTCGAACTGCCGGAACTTTCGGAATACTTTCGAAGTCCTTTATGCGCGTAAGCGACGATTTTCGGATCGTCGATAGGCTTTTGCGTCTCTCCTCCAGGAATTTGTCGGGTTTTTCGAACTTTCGGTACTTCGTTATCCGTGTCTAATCCGATTTTTATATCCGGATGTCCATGATCGAGCCACGGCCGCGACCATACGCTGATCAAATAATCCTTCACCTCGCTGTCCGACTTTAATTCGCAACGAATTTTCTTACCTTTGGGACAAGTGCTTTCGCCTAATCGTACTTTGATTCTGTACATCATTCCCGATACAACTTGGACGCTCGCTTCGATAATCTCTACGAGATACGGCTCGTTGGAGCTTTTAGAAATTTCCGAGTATTTTCTCAAACCTTTGGCCGCGTAATTTATAATTATCGGATCATCGACGTTCATCGGTGTGCGACCGCCGACAACATGATGCTGAGATCTTCGTACTCTCGTCTCTCGTCTTCTCGACGGCTCGTCGTAGCATTGCGATTGCAATACCTTCGCAGACTCCAGAGGCGCATTGTCGTTCGTGTGAATGTGAACTTTGCAAATTTTCACCGGTTCGCGCCTCTCGTCCAGACAATCGTTAACGTTTTTGTTAGTTTCGTCACATTCGGTCGGCGCTACTTTCATCGTTACGTAGAAAACCGTACCGTCGCCTTCCTGTTTCTTCGAGTCTATTACCTTCAATACAACTCTTTTCTTGTTATCCAAATCTATGTCGTCCAATGTATTGAGAGCTTTTTCAGCCAATTTTCTAACGAGACCTCTCTCCCCTTTAGACGTGTCGACGAGAGAACGTTTGCTTCTCGTCGATTGTTCAGTTTGGTGAGCGTCGCCGGCGGAAGCGACAGCGGCATTTCTCTCCACAGTCGGACGCATTACTACTTCGGGTCGTATGATTTCTTCGGTAACGGGAGTTCGTTGATCTACCGGTTGAGGATCTCGCGGTTTTATCTTAACATCGAAATCCTCGAGAAATTCATCGAACTCTTTGATTTTATCGGTAAATCCGACACCCTTTGGTTTAACATCCTCGGTGCTCAGTACGATTTTCGTAAACGATTCTTCGGTTACCGGAAGTTTAGTTTCATCGTCGCGGCTGCCGTCGCTCGCTATCGTTGTCTCTTTGTTACCGAAAAATTCATCTATAGCGCTATCGTAACTACCGAGTTTTCCTTCCTCGGCTACTTGATCGTAAATCTCGAGTCTCGGCGTAGCCTCGGGGGTTGATTGATCGCCGAGCGATGCGGAAGACGCCAAGGACTCGATAACCGTTCGCGACTCCACGCGGCCGTCCAATTCGTTCTCCGTCGCTGGAACGTCGGTGCAATTGTTTCGCGTCATTCTCCGGCTGTTTTGTCGCCACGGACGTTCCTCGAATCTAACGAGACACAGTTTTATCGGTACGTTTGTCAGGAGAGAACATTCCGTACGACGCGATAAACCCGTTCGCAGACAATTCGTCTCACCGATCTCGAGGAGAAGTTCGTATTGCACGACGTTGGAACCCGGCGGCACGGCGCGCGTAACGCGGACAATGCTTACGACTTTGTGCTTAAAATCGCTGCGTCCCGAATCGTCCATCGACTGTACAACCTGTTCGCCAAACGCCGCGAGTCCCGCGAGCGTCGGATTCAACTCGAAGGGACAACCGGGACAATAATTACGATCCGCCGCGCGGACCGCTACGAAAGGACGGTCGTTACCGTCCGTTACCGTTTGTACCTCGTGATCCAGTTTAACGCTTTCGTTTGTTACGCGTTTATTATCCAAACTTTCCATTATTTCCTGATCCTGCATATTCGAAGTATCCTGAACCATTTCTTGGGTTTGTTGCTGCTGAATATCGTCCTGAGGCGATTGCGGATAAATATACATGCATTGCATGGAATTCTTTTGAACGTCTATGACGCCGAGTTCGTGTTGACGCAAGTCGATCGCGCATGCCTCGCGTGAACATGTTGAAGATTCCGAGTTGCAGTTCGGCTCCAAATTCAATGTTAAGCGGTAAATCACGTACGGGGGCTCCAGCTGCAAATTTCAACAATTTTTTTTTATTTTTCTCTCGTAATTGTTGCTATTTTGTTTACATGAATTATCGCACGTGCAAAAAAATATATGATAAAAACATATGACTATTATTGTAGTTATGACTATTCTTATAGTCATATGTTTTTATCATATATTAAAAAAAAACAATTCTATATATTTATATTTTTTAATAACATTTTTTTAATAATTTAGCATTTTTTTTTCCACGTGGGATGCGGTATGAGGCGATAAATTCTAGAAATAAAAGGAGAACCGGTTTTTTACAAAACATATCGATTTCATGTCGTTTTTTCTTTTTAATTAAATGTAAAGCATTATATTTAATTACTCGATGTTTGATAAGATGTACAAATGGATTGCTCGCTGACGTGCACTTGTGTTTGATGTCAATTAAACGTCGAGATTAAAGTTCAATTGCGAATACAGTTTGTACAAACGATGCAAAAAGTAGGTCGGCAGATGGTGAGGAATGGAAATTGCAATAACGAGAAAGTGATGTCGCGTAATTTATTGAAACATCGAGAATTCTTCGCAATGTTAATACAGTCGAAATTCAGTGTTGATCCAATCGGATTAATCAAACATCTTTTTTAACTTTCAGCAAATCAAAATTACGAAATGTTATAATTAATGCGCAAATAACTTCCACTCGCGTCTTTTAATTAAACTTTGTAATTTATAGAATTCACTGAAAGATTCATTAGCGCATAGTCGGTGAAAATAGTAGTTCTTCGAGGCCACGAATTCTCTGAATAAACCTTGAAGTCATGTTGTACTCGTGTGTTTCATGAAAATTTGCCGCGATGTCAATTGCTAACAACTTATATCAATATTTAATTTCGTGACTAATCAGGAACTCGCCGATGGAACTGAAATTAGCTATATTTGCTTAACTGTGCAAATTAACATGCAAATTCAATTATTAACATCCCGTTGCTTTCAAAATGTGGAAATTTATCGCATTCGAAGCCATCGTAAAAAATCGAATTGCGGAACACAAACGTTATCGATCGATTTTTGTTTGATACTCCGAAAAAGTAATCGATTAGGAATAGGAAATAAATTATCTTAGTACGAAAATAACTGGTTGCCTTATAAATCGGCGTTTCTTTTATCGTGTGAACTAAAGCCCGACGACCTTAATTTCGCTCAACTCTAATTTCAATACATCAAACACGATAACCCCGATGATTTTTTTATCGCGATTTATCAGCTCGTCGTCGTCTAACGCTATAAAATTCTACATTCCTTTCCTCTGGGAAACTTCAATATCGAGTTCTGGCAATAGCACGGATAGATTTTCGATATATATATACATATATACGTGTCGTTTTTCACTTGCATGCGCAACACGCGATAAATTGAAACAAAAAACAAAGTATCGTAAGTACGGCGCAAATAATGGTTTGGCATATGATGACCGCATGCTGGGTACATGTATACATACAAAGGAGCGTGACGCAGGAGAATCCGCGAGTACATCGTGTACACATATGCATACATGTCGACAAATTAAAACCAGAGACGGAAACGCGAAGAACAGTCACGATTAATTTTACACGGAAAACCTTGCGTAACGCGATTGTTAAAAATGATTGAAGATACGAGAAAATTTATGCCAGATATAATTACCAATTTCTGCGCGCTGATCAAGTTGCCGCTTTTGTACGTATGATGCGTGGGTGAATTTTCATTCAACGAATCAAGTGCACTCTGAATGAGAAGATCGGAGACGCTTCCGAGTGGTATGCTGACGGGTGTCGATGATACTTGAAGGACGAGAAGGCTCCAAAACAACACAAAGTTCGAACACTTTCTTAGCCGATGATTCCCCATTATCTCGAATCTACGGTTGCGGCAGTGCCGCGCGCTTCACACTTGACCGCTAAAGCTGACGAATTAACGCGAACTGAACGTCAAAGCCACAATCGCGGATACGAGCGCACGCCCGCGGGGGTTTCTTTATTTCGGTGACGAAATAAAACTCGAATGTCGACGAGCAATACGCAGTAGACGCTACGTATTGTACATTTTCATGCGGAGTGTCACAGTGTCAGGCGTCAGCTAACAAGCGTAGCGACGATCGGAGATTATATGGTATATATAGTTGTATGTATATTTGTGTATATATACGGGGTGAAAGGAACGGTGGAGGGGGAAACCAGCTGACACGGCTGTATAAGTGTTTCATAGCAGCATCTCCTGCTCCTGGCACCCTCGGGCGGTAAACCCCATTCCCAGAAAAACATCGCTGTTCTTGGTAAAGTACATCACTATATTTCATTTTTACGACATTTTAATTAAATTTTTTGTTTTTTCACATGAATAAATAGCAATAAAGATAAATTTAGAAAAAAAAAATGATGATTATTATTACGAAGAATAATAATTTTTCACGGCTCCATTGATAAGAAAAGGTATCGGGGAGAGGAATGAGAAAAAAAAAAAAAAAAAAAGTTCGATAATTTTATAAATATTTATATTGACGAAGATGCTGCCAAGTTTTGTTCGCTTCACATAAATTGTATAATAAATAAATTAATCACCACGTTCGACGATGTTTTACACATTCGGATAGTAGTTATTTTTTAAAACATCGTATTTTTTCCTCTGTCATGAAATAACTATAATTTCTGATCACAATTGCGATCGACTAGTTCGAAGCATCTGTTGGCCAATTTATTCGTATTTATCGTAATACTATGCGAATGAGATCAATTTTTCATGGTTAGAGGAAATTCTAGCGAGTATATTACAGTAGATTTTATATATTCTTTACGATAAGCTTAGACCATTAATAGCACCGTTAGTTTTAGGCTGCAGCGTTTATCGTTGTTTATATCTCACGCGCGTACGACGACACGGGCAGAATTTTTTAAACAAAAAATTAAAACAACGCGAGAAGTTTTATTATGCAGCGGGTTTCCGTAACGAAATATTTCATCGTCCTGCAAGCGAACGAAAAAAAAAGTTAGTAAAAGTTAGTAAAAAACGAAAAAAATATTTTTTTTTCGTTTATCAATGTAATCGATCGTGTGGAAAAAATGTATAGTATGGTAGAAACGACGATAATTTTTCTCAGTTGCAGTTGATAACAGTGAGCTTAAGATAAGTTTAAGACGCTCAAGCGCTGCCACCGCAAGTGCTATCGATCATCGGCTCGAAAAGAAAAAAAAAATAATAATAATGGTCACAGTAAATATTAAATTACAGAGGTTTGCGTCAGTTGCGATACGACCGTATCGAGTTTAACGATTTGTACTCTAAAGGTGAGTACTCTCGGGATTTCCGTGTTGTACGACGATTGATAATTGATCAATTCCCAAGTTCCATCGGCGCCGAGATCGGCTATCGCAATCGAACGCGTTTGCAGCAACAAACTCGGTTGGCAATCGTCAATTTTGCATAACTGAACAATTTCGCTTTGACTTGCATTCATAACGTGAACATTTGTATAATTAACGAATACCATTAGCACCCTTTCGGTAACGTGCCGCTCGACTATTTTTTCAGTCTCGTCGCGCGTCGTTTCTTTATCGTTGTTCCACTGCCAGAATTTAATAGCGACACCGGTAACGTAACCCGTTTTGTTCATCGAATATATGGCCGGTCTCATTGCGTAGGAGTTGTTGCTTGAATGATCCCATATAACGCGACTCTCTTCTCCGTCGCTTTTTTGTAACATAACGTTGACGTTAACACGACAATTTTCACCCGGACAAGAACCCGAATTTTTTACGTTCAATCGATAATACGGCGTTAACGTCATCGCGTAATTATCAAATTTTTCATCCGTATTCGTGGAATATCGCGAAATTGCGCTCGAATCGGTATTTGAATTATATTTCGTTGGAGGCCATTCTAAGTGTGGCGCTGTTACCAGACTGTTGAGTGACAAAGTTCGATTGACGATTTCTGAAGAAAAAAAAAAAAAAAAAAACCAAAATAACTATATTAATAAAATGATATCGTTGCGAGGTATTTGCGAGTTGCGTCGGAATACTCACGTTCAGTATTGCTTCCCTTGCAAGAGTACGAAATCGTGTCCTTCGAGTCAAACGCAATGAGGCGTACAAAGTCTCTGCCATAAGCTTCGCAATCGGTGCCAAAAACCCCTTTCAATATTTTACCACTCCTTCCGGATATCAGAACGATAGCACTCCACGGAATGCCGTATTCTTTAACGGCTACCATATCGTCGATTCCATCGGAATCTATGTCCGTCACGCGCAACGGTAGTCGAGCGTCGAGACGCTCGCGTTCGGTCCAATGTATCGCACCGGATATTGGATCAATGCTGACCATTAGATCTTCGCCAGTGACGATACAATCCGGACTACCGGAGCCGTCGCTATCAAAAGTCGTGCAGTCTATGTTAACCGGCAATTGTTTCAAGGGAACCCACCAAAGCGGCGCACCGGTGTTTCCCTGCATCGACAAGACACCTCCACCGTCCGAAGGAATCTCGCGACTCGTCAGTGTACTGGTAGCATTGACGCCGTACAACTGGCCTCGTAATAGGAATATTAAACTGTAAGGAGAACCGTGCACTACGCTAATAGGACCGTGAAGCTCTGTCGAAAAAGAAAAAAATTGTTTTAATTCTTTTAAAAGTAATGAAAAAAACAAAAAAAATTACGAGAATCGACAAAAAACATGTTGTGCAAAGTTAAATGCTATTTAAACTGAATTTTCGATAGTTTCGTTTTGCCGGGGAGTTAAGGCGGTTTTCCAACGTATTCATTTTTTCATCAATTATTTTTTGTGTTTTAAGGCTAAACACTTCTGATATTTGAATTTCACAGAGATTTCCTCTCTGATAATTCCGCAGCAGTTTTAATTATCGAATATTCGATCGAATACGCGGAACGACGACGCAACTTTGATAAATTCCAACAAAACTCATCTACTCCCTCCACAGTTAATTTTTTCGTCAATTATTTTTTATTTTCAAGAATAAACATTTACGATATTTAAATTTCACAGATATTTCCGCTCTGATAATTTCGCAGCAGTTTTAATTATCGAAAATTCGATCGAATACGCGAAACGACGACGCAACTTTGATAAATTCGAACAAAACTCATCTACTCCTTCTACTGTTAATTTTTTCGTCAATTATTATTTTTTTTTCAAGAATAAACATTCGCGAAATTTAAATTTCACAGAGATTTCTGCTCTGATAATTCCGCAGCAGTTTTAATTATCGAAAATTCGATCGAATACGCGAAACGACGACGCAACTTTGATAAATTCGAACAAAACTCATCTGCTCCCTCTACAGTTAATTTTTTCGTCAATTATTTTTTCTTTTCAAGAATAAACATTTGTGATATTTAAATTTCACAGAGATTTACCCTCTAATAATTCCCCAGCAGTTTTAATTATCGAAAATTCGATCGAATATGCGGAACGACGACGCAACTTTGATAAATTCAAACAAAACTCATCTACTCTCTCTACAGTTAATTTTTTTGTCATATATTTTTTCTTTTCAAGAATAAACATTTGCAAAATTTAAATTTCGCAGAGATTTCCGCTCTGATAATTCCGCAGCAGTTTTAATTATCGAAAATTCGATCGAATACGCAGAATGACGACGCAACTTTAATAAATTCAAACAAAACTCACCGACTCCTTCCAAAGTCTTGTCCAACGTTATAACAGGCTGTTTCTGTATCACGGGAGGACATATCTTGGTATTGTTGCAAGGTAACACATAGAGGAACGCGTAAAAAGCAAAGAAGCAAAAAAGTATTGAGAAAACAGTGCAACAACGTCGCAGCATAGTCATGTCTCTTCGTTTCCAAAAATCATCCTGATTTTCTAAGTCCGGTACGATAATAGGAACATCGTCGCCGCAGTATCTGTATCCTCCCTGATTATCCGTCGATTCCTTCTCAAAATTTCTAGCTTCGTTTGTATTGTTGCACCATCCATTTCCCTGCGACACATTGACGTCCTTAAAAACAAAATTGAATTTTGCAATTTTTCGTTATTCATGAAAAAGAAAATGAATTTAAAAAATTAAAGAAATAAGAAAGAATTGTATAATTTTATTGCGGAAGAACTATACTTACGTGAGTTTTATTATCGTTGTGACTATTGATGTTCGGAAGCGCCAAACGTTCGTCTTCCTCCTCCGTATCTGTGTTGCTGATACTCTGAGGTATCGGCGCGTAGCCCTGTCCTGCCAGTCTTTCTATCGACATGATTCTTCAAATTTGAGTCTCCGATATCTCTCTCTCCGGTTTAGACCTTTTCTGATAAGTCAATTAAACGAAACTTGCGACAATAAGCAAGCGCACACGCGAGTTCGTTGTCATCAGAGAATTTTCACCTTTTCGTTATTATTTTGACGTGTGATTTTTTCAATTGTTTTTTATTGTTGTTGTTTGTTGACACTCGAGGACGCGAAATACTATTCAGATTAAAAACCCACGACGCACCGTCATCGTAATGAGTGATTGGAGGGTCTAATTGTTTTTGCGTGCCGGCCGATGTTCCAGTTCTGCTAGATGCGCGAAAACACGGCAGGATTTCGTTATCGGGCTTTATGCGAGGCAATAAGAATCGTTCTACTGCAACGAGATGTCACCGGGCGCCATTTCGGCTTCTTCGACGACAACAACATCGAATACAAACGTTCACGTAACTCTTTAGGAAAATAATCGATACGTTTCACTTTTTAATTCTAATATGAAATAATGTGGCCTTTTCAAACAGCCTGCGTGTTGCGTGTTTATCGTTTACGCGAATCTTATTTGCGAGCACATAGGTTGTTTTAATCATGCAAAGTGAAGCGCGCGCTGCTATCGAGCGCATCGACGCACTACAGTCGAAGCTTTCGTAATTTGTGATGGAATGTCGAATACCTTTTTGGCTTTCTTATTCCTTATTTGCAATGAGCAAAAGACAGAGTTAGAAAATAGACACGACTGAAAACTGTTTTCGTACAATGTAGAGGTTCGCGATATTTTTGTTTACATCGTGGACGCATGAAAGGTATCCAAAGCAACCGAAGATATGCCGAAGAAAATTGATTGCAATAGAAAATGTATGAGAGATACGAGAAAATGTCTACTGTACTTTAATAATGTATATAAACCTACGAGGTCAGAAAATCGTGACTATCGATCGTTATCCGTAACGACTCGTTGCCACGGGCAACGAGTTCGCGTAGAGAGAGGGAAAGGTTCGTGAATTCGCGTGGATGCAAAAGGTCGTTATCAGGCGAGCGCGTGGGAGTGCAAGAAAGTCGCAGGTGCGCCAGCTGTGCGTTGCAGTGACAAGTGTAATGAAGAATCAGGTCGTCAGGGGCGTCTGTAGAAGATATGTTCTATTATTGATCAAAACCGTGATCGTGACATCGAAAACACACACACGCTACTGATGCTCTCTCCTGTTGTGTTAATCATCTCGCATATAAAAAAAGGAGGTTCGATCGAAATACAGAATCATTGATGAATTATAAATTTGGTCGGATGCGGTGCTCAGCGAGTTTATCGTAATTAACCGTTCGATTCTTAGCTTGACGGGAACCACGCCGACAGCGTTAAATGATAGTCGCGGATATTATTTCTGCGCTGCGATCTAACGCACAAAATCGCATACGCTTAGATAAAAGTATTTCGTGCAAGTTTCGTTGTTCACGTTACGAAGAATCGTAGCTTTTTCGATTCTCTCCGTTTTTTTTCTCGAAGTTTCGGCTTATCGATTGATTATTTCGTGAAATCGAGAGGAAAAACAAAGTTACAGCTTTGATGCGGAAACCAGTGGATAAGCGATAAACGTGTGTCGCCCACGGTTGGGAAGGAGTAGGAGTTGTCAACTGAATACAACATGGCGGCGAATCTCGAGGAGGAACAGAGTTTACGTGAGTGCGAGGATTACGTACAGAGGCACAATATTCAGCAGGTACTGAAGGATTGTATCGTACAATTGTGCGTTGGACGGCCACAAAATCCGATATCCTTCCTACGCGAATACTTCCAAAAACTCGAAAGGGTACGTACAGTTATTATTGCGAACCCATAACGCGCGTTGATCCTATATCTGTATCTATAGTGTACGTCACACGATTTGTTTGTTTATGAGTTTTCGAACGACGCGACGTTCAAAATTCTCGGATATATCGCGAATGCATATGTAGATCATTTGTCTCTCTTTGTATAATGCGTATAACGAATTCTTCGATGCAGTAACTTCGTTTCAAAACACTGATATAAACTTTAAAGATTATTGAATACGGACACTTTAATAAAACGAATAAATTGTTGACGATCTTTTTATACACGTATTGCAGAGTCGGTCTGTACATTAATGACACTTTTGCAATAAATTATGAATTCATACGAGTAATCAATGTTGTTTACGTCAAAATAATATATAGTTACTCCAAACATCGTCATTGATATCGATCAGTGTTTATACAGGAAATGATTAAACTTCTGATAGGCATTTGACGAGGCAGAACTAATTTTTAATCGATCGTAATGGGTCGTCACTAATAGAACGTACGAAAACACGAGTCTTTGAATGAGCGTGCGAACAGGTTGGTGTAAATACAAACCCGAACCGTAACATAGTAAAATCGATCGTTCGAAATGCGTTTGTCGCGTGTCCCCAGAATTATGTATTCCATATTGTTTCCGTCCATTAAGGAAATGAATACGAAAAAAAAGGCTGTAAAAGTTTAAGCGATGTTTCCGTAAGATAAGAGATCTGCACGACACACGGTAAACATTTTAAATTACGCAGACTCCCGTCTACGCTATTTCGACCGTCTTTTTTTCTTTTTTCTTTTTAAATGCCTCTCTTTCGGTCGGACGAAAAACAAATCATTGGAATCGTAAAGTTATGTATGCGTGGGTGTTACCCACGAGAAGGTTATTCGCTGGTCGTCTCGTGAATTTTTATTGGTAGAACAGCTCTACCTGGTCTACTCGCCTTTATTGGAAGCGATTAATTGAAGGTCGCCGCTCTATTAAAGCTCCGTTGTCTCCACATCGCGCAAGAAAATGTTATCAAACACGATGCACGACAACAGTTTATCGCGAATATCCTAAAACTTTAAACCCAAAAAGGTCACTGATTATCTCGTCGATATTCCATTTTTTTTATCGAAATATGTTTTTTTATTTTTCATTTTTTATAAATGATAATAATTTCTCCGAATGAAATGATCTGAGAAATAAATTCGTTTAGCCCGATATTTCGCGTCCTGTGCCTGAAAAATAGCCATTTATCGTTTTTTTTAAGCGATTTATTATCAATGTGTACGATCCGCATGGAGAATAAGGGTGGTATCGTGATAATCGATGCACCCCTATCGCTAAATGCTCGTCCGCGCATGGAAGACCTTTTACAACCCGGTTTAGGCCCCTTCGCTGCAATATCCGAACTTAATTGCGAATTACTGAAAAAACTATCTCTCTCTCTCTCTCGTAAAGACCCCTCGGAACCCTGGAATCCGCTCGAGCCCTCCGCGGCATTATGCTCCACATAAGTGTGTTTTCAGCGTGAGACGATAGAGTCGACTTTTGTAGGGGGAAAAAAAAGCCCGAGTTGTGGGGAGTCGGTTGATCTAAACTTAGCATCTGCTCGAAATATAACGAGTGACACCTTAGCCAATAGCCAGCCAGGAGAGGTTCGCAAGAGCGAGAGAGCATTCACCAACGAAAATGTGGAAGCGCGCAAACAAACTCGTTCACGGGCCGTGAGTGACGCGTTTCTACCCGAGAGTCAGTAGTGTTTCTCCCACATGGATTAACGCTCGCGCCTTTCCAGCATTTTTTTCCCCTTTTCTTCCTTTCATTCTACGCTCATTCTTTTTCGCGCGATTCCAAAAGGTGTTTACTCGAGGGTGGCGAGGGGGTTCCGGTGTTTTTTTTTTTTTTTTTTTTCGTGTACCTTCGATACATCGCCGCGCAGGGAGGAACGCCACCGGTACATCGCGATAATCGGATTTTACGCGGTCTAATAAAATTACCCCTCGAACAAGGGAGCGAGCGAAGGGAAGAAGAAGAGAAAAAAAAAAAAAAAAACAACAACAACGATTTTCTCTCTTTATTACGCTGACATACAGCCTGTGCGTTTCTTCGTGCCTACAACCTTTCTCGCGAACGATATATAAACGTTACACTATAACGGTACAAACCTGTGTGTGTATCTCCTTTGTGCTAACAACTGTGAAGAGAAGAAAAAAAAATACGTATATGCACTCGACGCCGCGTCGTTACCAACACGAATAGAACCGCACGATTTTACAAAGTGATTCCACGGTAGAGAAGACAGACAGATCTTTCAACGAAATGGAGGAGGTAAAGAGTCGAGATAACGAAAAGATTCATTCACATTATTATTACAAACGCGTAAAATATTTTTTTTCGTAGAACAAAAAAAAAATCGAGAAATTGTAAAAAAATTATTTCGACAATTCTGAATTTCCAGTATTCCCGATATTTCAGCCGTAGTTACGTGATCGCTGACGCGGATACATAATTTTATTTTTGATACTGGTTACTATTTGCGGCGAAATATTGTGATGCAATGACGTTCGGGCGATGATCGGAATTTTTTCATCTCGTATCACGAAATGGAGTATAATTTTAATAATAATTCTTTTTAAAGATAATAATTCGAGTTTCAATCTATCGTATTTTTTATTCGTAATCTTTATATGAATTTTTTTCGTTTTATTCATCTGGCGAATCGTAAAAATAATACGCATAAATAGATCGATGAAAAAATAAAATATACATATATATTTTCGAATAAATCGTTGAATTAATCGTGTTCGCTGTTTTTTTTTCTTGTTGTTGTTATTTTACGTTATTATAATGAATTTCAAAGGAACAAGCGCACGATGCGAAGCAACAAACGGCAACGAGTCCCGAGGACATCGAGGATTTACCAGCGGGTCAACAAGGCCCTCAGGTACGTCGAAGGGGTGGTATATCCGCCGAGCCGGTCTCGGAGGAGGACGCTACGAGTTACGTGAAAAAAGTCGTCCCAAAGGACTACAAGACTATGGCTGCGTTGAGTAAAGCCATTGCAAAGAATGTGCTTTTCGCTCACCTCGACGAGAACGAACGTTCGGATATATTCGACGCTATGTTTCCCGTAACTTTTCTACCCGGCGAGCCGATTATTCGCCAAGGTGCGATTTATTTATTTATTTTACCGTCCCATTGCTTTCATCGAGTAGAAAACTCCGCTTGGATTTCCAGCTCAGCGGCGTGTCGAATCCAATTCTTTAATCAATTTATCCCCTATGTAGGTGACGAGGGGGACAACTTTTATGTAATCGATCAGGGAGACGTGGAGATCTTCGTGAACGGTGAACTCGTTACGACGATCGGTGAGGGTGGAAGTTTCGGTGAACTCGCGCTTATCTATGGCACACCTCGAGCCGCGACAGTCAGAGCAAAAACGGACGTTAAACTTTGGGGCATAGATCGCGATTCCTATCGAAGAATTCTCATGGGTTCGACAATTAGAAAACGAAAGATGTACGAAGAATTTTTATCCAGAGTCTCCATTCTTGGTACGTATTTTTATTCATCGTTACTCCATCGAAAAAATAGTTAAAAAAAAATGAATCGCGATACTCCGAAAAAAAAAAAAAAAAACGTAATAACATTGCAAATTTTATCAATTCGTCGTTTTATACCCAACAATACACAAACATACTCCTTTACGATACTCTACGAAAGATCCCAATCGCCCTTTATCTTTGCAGAA
The DNA here is from genome assembly GCA_934046635.1 of Buathra laborator. Taxonomy (NCBI): domain Eukaryota; kingdom Metazoa; phylum Arthropoda; class Insecta; order Hymenoptera; family Ichneumonidae; genus Buathra; species Buathra laborator. Next base: position 15,784,730 of record OW203901.1, on the reverse strand, counting down.
TCTCTCGACAAGTGGGAACGGCTGACGGTAGCTGACGCTCTCGAACCCGTGGCGTTTGAAGACGGCGAAACAATAGTTAGACAGGGAGAGCCGGGCGAAGATTTTTATATTATCGTCGAGGGTACTGCCGTAGTTCTTCAACAACGTAGCGAGGGGGAGGAACCATCGGAAGTTGGCCGTCTCGGACCTTCCGATTACTTCGGTGAGACGATCGTTAAAGCAGTAAAATCGAAGTTCGAATTATTGACTGAATTTTTTTTTTTTTGCTACTGTATGTTAGAAAATCAAAGCGAAATACTTAATTTAAATTTTTTTTTGGTTTTATTACAGGTGAAATAGCTCTGCTGCTGGACAGGCCGAGAGCGGCGACGGTGATAGCGCGTGGACCATTGAAATGCGTTAAATTGGACAGAGCGCGATTCGAGCGGGTCTTGGGTCTGTGTGCTGATATTCTCAAGCGCAACATAACACAGTACAACAGCTTCGTGTCACTTTCCGTATAAAAAAAAATTCATATGAATATTCGGATGTATCCAAAGTCCGCGAAAATTATCCTTCATCTCATTGTTATAATTTCCTATTTTATTAATACTTTAATAATTAATGTATTACGTCAGCTATTAATATATAACATATATAAACATATATATATATACACATATATATATATTCATATTGTAACGTTAGAAAGTCTGTAATAAATATGTACAATTATGGAACGATGAAGAGATGCGATTGGAAATTGGTTGGTGACGAGGATAAAATTTGTTTCACTTTTAATCGATAACGAAATTGTTGATTGTGTAAAAAAAATTAAATAATTTATTGGGCACAAGTTGATTGAATCTCCGAAGAAAAAAAAAAAACAAAAAAAACAAAGAAATACATTGAGATCCGATGATCGCGATACTGTTCAGTGTCCTCGCGTTCTGCGTGTAGATTTTGCTTGATTCGCCGATGTAACTTTAGTCGATGGACATCCTTGCTGATTAATTCCCGTGGGATTCTGCATTCTTCTTCGTTTCTCTTCCTTCGAAACCGCGGATCACAAACACGTTCCCCATATCTGTATTCGAAAAACCTTATCAACGTGGTATCAACACTACCGGCTATATTTTTCTTCGTGATATAAAGTCATTAAAAGATATTTCATTTTCTTTTTTTTTTTTTTTTTTTTTCACACAAATGGATCACAGATTCGCGTTGGAGATTTTCTCTTCTATGGGGAAAAGGGGATTGTGCAGTTTTTTTTTTCGTGGATCAAACACATCGCGACGGATCCTCGAGCTCTCGGAATGGAAAATTGATTGGTCAGCCGCGTTGTCGCGAGGTCTTCCATCGATGACACATAAATATGAATTCCTCGGGTAGTTTTCTTCGCTATCGTCGGTAAACTCTCGTCGCGAATTTCTCTATTCGATACTTCCGTTGGCTTCGTCTTCGTAATCGGTAAATACAGTTGTATATCTCTTTCTTCCATCTAATCAGTTTCTATCCGAGTTGCGCTTTCGCGTGACAATTCTCCGATTTCTCCTTCGGAGTCCAAAATAAAAGCGTACATCTCCGACAACAAAAAAGTAAATAACGAAAACAACAAACGGAGATTAATTGCTCCGTTGTCACATGACAAAACTATGTCGATGAAAATAAATTGATTTGTCGATAGTTTCGATTCAACGATACTACAGAAAATATATGTATGCTTTTGTATAACGTATCATATCGTACTTTCGTGTTAATTTCATCGAAAGACGAAGATGATAGGGGAGGAACATTGTTCCAAAAAGAAGAAATACTTGTTTTGCCGATATAATTCGATTGATCGGGTCGTTGTTGCAATTGCAAAGCGACGTTGCAATCTACCGATCGAGCAATAAATTCTTATCTCGACATAACGATTGTGGTGCTCTTTTGCAGAAACTAATGCTTGCGGAGGAGGAGGAGTTTCGTGTAATTCATCATTGAAATCCCCTCGCGAATTATTTACAATTGTGTGTTTGAACGATCGAGAGTGTTATTCTGCGATCGGATTTGTCTTCTTGGACAACGCAAACTCTTTTTTTTTTTTTGTCCCAAATAGGCGACGATGAAGCGGAAAGCGTTGCGAAAAAGATACTCGAGGTTTGTCCGTTTAAATTGAAAAGGACGACGAAGAACCTCGAGCGCCAAACGAGAAGAACACATATATATACATATAATGTATACATATGTATATAATTTTGTACCCGTATATATATGTACATATATACACCGCGCGTATATATAACGCGCGGATGACCGATACGAGAGGATTCCCTCTGTTTGTGTCTCTGTGTTAATGTTTGTGTGTCTCTTCGACAAGAAGAAAATAGAAGTGTCGCCGGGTTTACCAACCACCTAGAGAACCACTGCTCGCCTTGCAGTCGAGTTGCTGTCGCTCGAGATCAGCATAAATCAACCCAAACTCAGTGACAAATTCATAAAATTTGTCGGAAGATTGAAAGGCCAATTCCGCTACGATGAAATCAACCGCCAAATTTTGCCGGTAGCTAAACAGCAGAAGAAATACCATTGATTAGACATATTTTTTTTTAAATGAATTATTAATTTTTTTGCTTCTCAAATGCATAATATATTGCATTATTAAATTATTATTATTATTATTAATAATATAGAAATTCGTTGTTTCGACGTCCTGAAACAGAAATCTCAGCATCGTTAGACATGGGGAACGTTGATTGAGAAAAATTGTCGAAATATAACGATATAAATAATATTTCAGATATACTATAATATCGAAAGTTTCGTACGTTTCGTCGGGTTTACTAATGTTTAGGGTACAGAAGAGAATTTACTCGGAAGTCGCAGAAAAAAATGGTGTCCGTCTCGAAGAAAAATAAACTTATCTGTTCGTATGTTGAAACAGTTGAGGGATTAGTTGTCGGATTGGGTATTTGGCAAGTGGTCGGTAATTAATTTGCAGTATTAAACGGAATATATAAGGTAATAAGCAAATAATAAAATGAATGAAAGCGAAAAAAAATATACATACGACTTTATCATGTGCTTCAGGGAATTTTTTCTCTCTCGAGCGATGAACCAATCTATCAAAAAGGCTGCCATTCGCGGTGCATCGCGATAAAGTTTGAAGAAAGAATGATAATTGCCGAGCCACCATGCCGATCGGACTTTGAGAGCGTGTTGCACGCATTCGTCATTCTTGTCTTGATCCGTTAACGCCGCTAATATCGTTGTTAAATCTGAAATAAACAAATTTATTAACTCATTTATTTGAATGAATGTTTTCTTCAATAGTTATTGAAGTTTCAAGAGGTTCGATGACTTACCTTGCGTATTCTTGGTGAATATATAATAGAGTATACGATAAGCGATGAATTCACAGCGATTTTCGCCGCCGACGTCTTGATAAAGCATTCTCAGTTGCGTCTGACATTGATTAAACTCTTCGTGATCACCGCGTTCCAAAGCGACGCGTGCGTGAGTTTCGTAAACATGAACGGTAAAAGAATCTCGTATTCCTTGAACCGTAAGATCTTGTCGTATAGATTTGAGTTGATCGCACGCGTACCGATAATCCTGTTCCGCTACCCAGCGCTTCTTCACGTGTGCCAGAGACGTTGTGAGTACACTTACCGGTCGCACTGCGGATGCAGCTGGAGCCTGAAAATAATTTATTAAATGAATTACAAAGTCTAAAGGTGAATTAAGGATTAAGGAGAAAGGTAATTGACGCTAAATGACGAATTTGCTCCGAAAAACTTACCGAGGTGAGACGCAAGTAGGGCTTCTCAATATCTTTGCAGGTACCGATAATGTGAAGTCCTGTAAAGTCGAAGTCCGATGTAACGTCGTCCCTCGCGGCACTGTTGCTGTTTCTGGATGTAAAATCGTGAAAACGCGCCGCTCGTTGTTGCAACTTTTCCTTGGTACCCAATTCATCGGTATTTCCTGTAGCTAAACCAAACTCTGAATAGAAATGTGACTTAGTCTGCTTAGCTTTCTTCGTTTTCTTGGCGTTGTGATTAGGCTTGTTTCGCGTTGATTTTTTATTTTTCGACGATTTATGATCATATGTACGATCGCTCGTTGTCGAAGAAGAGGATGTACTGCGCCTGTACTTTCTCGACGGTGGACTGTGCGATCGTGAACGCGATCTGGATCTCGATCGAGACCTCGATTTGGACCTTCGGTGTCCAGCAGAGAGACGCGCGCCTAGCCGAGCCCCGAGGGACATCGAGAGCCCCGGCTTGCGCAGGCCTCCCTGCCCGCTCCCCAATGATAATTTGTTCGGTGAATTTTGCGATTTAATCGTCATTGTCATACGCTCGCTATGAATGCTCGGCAGTGGCTCCTTATCCCAATCCTTAACCCATAGCGAACCGTCGTTTGCCGCACGTGTTATTTTACCCTTCAATATTATTTCCACCTGATCCTTGTCGACTGCCGTCTTACATTTCTCGTAACAACGATTAACGTAGTTCTTCAAGCTGTCCGGCCAGTCACCGACCGGATTCGGATTGGTCGCGATCGCAGGAGTACCTACCGTCGGCTTACCAAGAGTAGGCGGCGTTATTACTTGTACGGGAGGCGGTGCCGCGGGCTCAGGAATTTTTTCGATCGGTGGCGGTGGAATCGGCGTCGACTCGTTTCGCACCGGTGGCAATGGCGGAACTTCCGATTTTCCGCTGACTACCGACGTGTAATTATTCGCCGCACTGTTGTTGTTGCCCTGAAAGCTATTGTTGAACTGCGCCGCTGCCAAATTTTTGTTCCTCTTGCGCTTCTTCTTCGCCGCACCGCTGTTTCCCGATGGCGTAAATCCGAGGCCCGTCTTCTTGTTTTGCAAATTGAAACGAATTTGTCCATTGAATTCTGTAATCATTGACAAATCATTGAAATATTATTTTGATATCCGAGTAAATTTCGTTTGAAAAAGTATTCGATATTTTTTTGTTTTTTGTTTTAACACTGTATGCATATTTTTATATGCAGTTTTTGGGGATCGATTTGGAAAAACTTTATAGATGATATAATGACGATAAAGCTAAATATAGCTTTGTATTTGAAATTACGAAAAATCGGAGTAATTCATTTATAGGAAAAATTATTGTTACTCACGAGAAGAATCGTTTTGCGCTCCGTTCCAACCACCGTACGGAAATGAATTGTACACAAACGGTGCCTGATGCTGCATCGTTTGTTGCGGCTGATTATTGTGCTGTAACGTAGATTGAGTCGGCGGAGGAGGTCCCGGCGGCAACGGCGGCAAATCGGCATCGTCGTCGAGAGGAATCGGAGTTCCCGGTACCGGAGGTTGCTGATGACCCTGTTGCTTTCCCTGATTGTTCTGCGCCATTTGTTGCTGTTGCTGTTGCTGTTGCTGTTGCTGTTGCTGTTGTTGCTGCTGCTGCTGCTGCTGCTGCTGCTGTTGCTGCTGCTGATGAGGTTGCTGAGGAGGTGGCTGCTGCTGCATCTGCTGTGGATTAAATGGTTGTCCATACCCCGGCATCATTCCTTGATGATAGTAAAACATTTGCTGTTGGGGACTGTACCCCGGTCCGTACATATGTCTGAAATAAAAATCATCAAATTTTCACGATCGTAATAACAGTTATTGCGTAGAAACAAGACAAAAACAAAAAAATTTATATTTTACTGAGGCAATTTCGAACGAAATTCAAAAGATCGAAATAAATAGCTCAATTCTATGTCAATGTGAAATTTTGCTGATTCTATTTATATCTCTCATTGTGTCTCCTCTGCTCGAAATTTCGAGCAGAAAACAATTACGGGTAGCGAAGAATTACACAAATGTATTGTTATTTGTATAGTACGAAAAATTGGAACGGTGAATCAAAGTTCTGAGAAGAGAATTTCGGTATATAGTTTTTGGAGCAAAAAATGATTTACGTGAGATCGATTAGATACTCCAAAAGTCGGATTTGTATACAGAGACGAAAATATTCAATTCCGAGAACGCGGGCAAAGTGCTCGTCTTTTTTTTTTTCTTTTTATTACTTCACGAAACGTGAATATATACTGTGCGATAATAAAGTACACAGAGTGTTTAAAGATTGTAAAGAAGCTGTATTTACCCGGGAAATGTTTGATACAGATGCATGTTACCCGGTGATGGGTATTGCCACGCCATATTCGTCATCGGATTGATGCCGTGCTGTTGCTGCTGTTGCTGAAATTGCTGTTGTGTCTGTTGGGAGGCCACAGCTTCACTTTCCGTCATGCTTGGCGGACGTGGTCCGTATTACAACGAAGCTTCCACCTACCCTCTGTACACCTTTACTCCAAAAGCCGTTTCCTTTAATTGTTTCGCAGAGACGATGCCAAACGAAAAAAAAATCCACCCGAATGCTACGACGATTCTAACTAATTAATTTGTACAAACGATTTACGTGCTGTATGTACGAAAATATCAATATTTTTCACGATATTATGTCACTGTAAGAAAAACGTTGCGCAGCTATTTGTCAGCCATTACTCAGATTTTCACTTCATGTCTGTTACGCTCGGGCGACGCATTTTTTTTGGAGTGACGCGAGGCGAGGGAAGGGGATTCTTCAAGCTGATTGGACGAGCGAAGAATGCGAATTAAAATCGAAGAAACGAAAATCGCCGCCGCCGCCGACACATTAAGGTTCAGTTTCTAAATGAAGTTGCAGCTTAAAAAGCGTTGTAAAGCGCCCGAATGTTCACGCGGTTTTCAGAGAGATAGCCGGCATTTGTACTCAAGAATGGCGGCGTTTATAAGCTTTAGGTTAATACGACACGACAAATATTTATTTTTAAGAAGTCGGAATCGATGTCGCGCACAAAATGTGCAATTTATGAGATTCACCACAGGACAGCCGACACCCATTCCCGAAGTTGTTGTCGCGCTCTCGAACGGGTGAGAAAATACGATGCTTCGTTAACTTTCTAACCAAACTTTTTTACACACGATTATAACTGCTTTTGTTGCAACATAATTGCAAAACGCGACTTTTCTATTAAAATATGTGTTCTACAATTGTTTTAAACCTTTAAGCTTAAAATTTACGCTGTGTAAAAGCCACAAATTTTTTTGGCTGTTGTCATCCGCTCTGTTACGTTAAATCGCACTGACCGACTACATTTAATTTTACACATATTAATAAAATTATTATTATTATTAATTATTCTATTTTTTGTATATTGTACATAAAGATATTTTGCATATCGGCAGCATATTTCTTTCCCATTTACAGCAACGTCAACGACTATGCAGATTATTAATTGTTGGAGTGATCGGTTCGGCAATTTTCTTGGCAATCGACATTCATTTTTTTTTTTACCAATATCTTGCTAAAAATTGACTATAATAATTTTTTAAGAGGCTACGATATTCCAGAATATTGCTATATCGCTAAAAAATACGCGAAATTAATCAATTTTATAAACTGGAAAATTTCTGATTTTCAGAAAACAACTTACCGTATCGACCGGAAAATACGCTCGGCTCGCAGATGGGTGCGCAGTTGCGTCATTCGGAGACACCTCCGTCATGGTTACTACAGTCAGCAAAACTTCCACCTCTTCAAGTTCTTTTCTTCCTCTCGTTGTGGATTATCGTCAAAAAGCCGCGGCAGCCGGTAGAATACCGACGAATTTTTTGCGTCGAGAACTCGGAAGAAGCGAAACGGAAATTCTAACGAGTAGATTAATAGATCGTTCGGTACGTCCACTGTTTCCCGCGGGGTATTGCTACGACACCCAAATAATGTGCAACATACTCGCGATAGACGGTGCGAATGATCCCGACGTATTGGCGATAAACGCCGCATCGGCGTCTTTGGCGGTGTCGGATATACCGTGGAACGGTCCGGTCGGTGCCGTTCGCGTTGGATTCGTCGAAAACGAAATTTTCATTAATCCCACACGACGGGAGATTCAACAGAGTACACTGAATCTCATTGTCACAGCGGCGAAGCACAATATGGTCGTAATGTTGGAAGGATCGGCCGACAATATTCGTGAACAGGACTTGCGAAAAGCTATAAAAACGGGCGTCAAGGAGTGCCAAGGAATAATACAATCGATAAGTAAGTTGCAAAAGTCTCATGGAAAGAGCAAAAGAACAGTCGAAGCGTCCAAGGAAATTGATGCGGAAATCGTGGATCACGTAAGATCCGGAGCGGTAACGAAATTGCGTGAAATATTTACCGATAGTAAACACAACAAAGCATCTCGCGACGAGGCTGTGTCGAATCTGAGAAACGAAATCATCGAAAGTTTCAAAAGCACCAAAGCCGACGGAGACGTTAACGCAGCGGCCGAAGCGTTTAGTTCGATCAGCAAAGAAATATTCAGAGAACTCATTTTCGAAAATGATGTACGGTACGTTGCTTGCTTTTCCAACTGTTTGGGAGGCTTTGGCGTAAAATCGGTATTGTAATTTTTCCACTAATCGTTCTCCTGTAATAATTTAATTTTTAATAATTTAAACTGCAAATATTATCGTTATTACGCCGCTGAAGCCTCTTTAAAACATTCGCGCGATTTTTTTAAATAATTCTCTTTCACTGGCTTTCGACAAATTATTTTACGCTTACTTAACGATCTATTGATGTTTTCAGATGCGATGGTCGGCGTTTGGATGAATTACGCGACATCACTTGTCAAGTAGATATGTTTAAACCTCTCCACGGCTCGGCGCTTTTTCAAAGAGGACAAACACAAGTCTTGTGCACGGTGACGTTGGATTCTTTGGAAAGTGCATTGAAGATGGATGCGATTTCGATGCTTACAAGGTAAACGCCAGCAATCATGAAATCGATATTAGAAGGACTAAAAAAATATCTATAATTCATTACCGATTTTTTTCTGAATTTAAGTGGATTGAAGGAAAAAAACTTTTTTCTACACTACGAGTTTCCACCGTACGCCACCAATGAAACTGGGAAAACAGGTCCTATCGGAAGAAGAGAAATGGGTCACGGGGCATTAGCCGAACGAGGATTGCGACCGATTTTACCGAAGGATTATCCGTTCACCGTAAGATTAACTAGCGAAGTACTCGAGTCGAACGGTACGCACGATAATAAAAATCTAAATGAATAAAAAAATAAAGAAAAACGAATAAACGAATGATGATTTATCGTACAGGTTCTTCGTCGATGGCTTCCGTTTGCGGCGGAAGTCTCGCGCTGCTAGATGCCGGTGTACCGATATCGAATCCTGCGGCGGGTGTGGCCATTGGATTGATCACGAAATACGACGCCTCGTTGGGCGGTCAAATTTCCGACTACAGAATTCTTACGGACATTCTGGTAAAGGACGGCATTAATTTTCGTTTAATTTTCATTTTTACGGATAAAAAAACTGGAAATTAAATGTATCCGATATTTTTCAGGGTATCGAGGATTATCTCGGTGACATGGATTTCAAAATAGCCGGAACCAAGAAAGGAATAACCGCACTGCAGGCGGACATAAAAATCGCTGGACTTCCGTTGAAAATCGTGATGGAGAGTATAACCCGAGCAATCGCAGCAAAAAGTGAAATAATTAGTATCATGAATCATACGATCGATCAACCGCGATTGGGAAAGAAAAATATGCCGGTTACAGAGAACATGGAAGTTCCGGTTCATCTGAGAGGCAAATTTCTCGGTGTCGGTGGACACAATTTAAAGAAAATACTGGTCGAGACTGGAGTTCATGTGAGTTTTTTCAGCAACTTTCAAAGAAATTATAATTAATTTCTCCATTCAAGTTTCGTATTTATTTTATTCCTTTTTTTTGTTTTATTAGATATATTCACAGGACGAAAATACGTACACACTGTTCGCCCCGAACGAAACAGCGATGGCAGAAGCCAAAGACATGATAGAGATATCGATGAAAGAGGAAAATGTTCCGCAACTGGACTTCGGTGGTATTTATACCGCGAAAATTGTTGAAATTCGTGAAACCGGTGTAATGGTTACGCTATATCCAAATATGGCACCGGCATTTTTGCACAATTCCCAATTGGATCAACGAAAGATTCTACACGCGAGCGCATTGGGTCTCGAAGTTGGACAGGAGCTTCAGGTCAAATACTTCGGACGGGATCCGGTTTCGGGAACCATGAGATTATCGCGAAAGGTTCTTCAAGGACTTGCGAGCACAACGGTGAAGAATTTATCGCCGACGTGAGATCGGTAGATATTCGAGAAATTGAAGGATAAAATAATTCAGGGATTCACTCGCGTTATCGGCAACGCGAAATTGTAGATAAATACTACACTAACTGTTAAAAACTGTAAATTTTTCATTACTGCCGTTTTTTTTGTACAAAAAAATCAATGACGGACTTTCGCGAGGCGTTATTGTAAATAAATTCTCCTACAGTCTCGTCTTTCAATTATAGATATTATTTAAAAAGCGATATTTACGATAATAACGCAAAATTCTCAAATTTTCATAAACTTTATTAAGATTTTCTTTTTTTCGCTCGTTCGGCCGAAGTTCGAGTCGTTATTAGACAGTCGAAGATCGTTTAATAACACATCTATATCTCTGCTGCGTCATCGTGAAATTCAGCGATGAAAAAGTCATCGATAAAACGTATTTTTTATCAATTGATTCTCAAGCGAACTTCGACATTTTGCTTGGCGATAGTTTGCACGGCGATGTTTTTCGAGCGAATTTACGATCATTCCTGGGAGTATATATTCGAAAAATGCAACGAAGGTGTGAGTACACAGCGCGTTCGTGTTTAATCTCCGTTACAAAAAAATACCACCCAACGCGCGGAAAATTTGTGATTGAAATTTAATGATCGTTTGTTTCGTCGACGTGACTATCGAAGGGGACGCGAAGATACTGAATATGTGATCCAACATTCTTCTTTCGTTATCGCAGAGACTGTGGATGCACGTGAAACACAAGTACGAGGAAAGTCCCGACAAAGTGTTGAACGTTATCACATCGCCGAAACATTCTCCTAAAACTTTGTCCCACGTAAAGTCCGAAGATGCGAAGCTTCTCAAGAATAATTCGTCGACCAGCGAGAGGAAAAACCGCGAATAATCCAAGTCGCCAAATTCTTTCGTCGGCTCGTAGGAAACATAAAAAAAAACGCCGATTAAAAAAGAACATTCGGGGGATTTGGTTTACGAGGAGTTATCAGTCCGGAATATATCTCAACGATTTGGCTATTAATGTACTTCGCGCGCTCGATTAAGTTCCGAATTTATAGTGTAACACATGTGGCGCGCGTGAATCAAATTGGTGATTCTATATCTCTCTGATATCGTCGGTCTTTTGATACCGTAAGCCAAAGCATATTCGGTTGAACCAAAAATAAAAAAGAGCCTCCGCCCCGTTCGCGTTCCCGCGTTCAGAGGTACGGAAAAGATTCACCGTGCCACGAGTTATAATTAACCGAGTTAAACGGGGCATCGCAAGAGAGGGAGAGAGAGAGACAAGCGACTCGGCGTTTATAGACGCGTGACTTTTCGCTGTCAGCGATGTTCGATGAGCGTTGTCTAAATTAGCTTCATAGTATATCTCGGGGGGGGGGGGGGGGGGTCTCTCTCCCTGTATCGACACACGTCGAAGGGCGACCACGTTTCGCCTTGATAGATTCTTGACATGCGAAGCACGATGTTACGGATCGAGGTAAATAGACGCTCGAGTCACTGTCGACGAGCCGCGGAGCTCCGGAGAGAAATGAGACGACGAGAAAAAAAAATTCTAAACGATCTAAAATTGTATCTGATATCAACCGGAGAGTTGCTCCGGATCAGTTCCGGAGAGCAACGAGACAAAAACAAAAAAATTCTAAACGATCTAAAATTGTATCTGATATCAACGATTTTCCTTTTTGGTTATCGATCTTTTTTAATTTTGCTTAATCAACGAGCAAATCGGATTATCAAAAATTCGTCAACTTCTTCGTATTTTTTATATGAAACAATTGAGTTATGCGATGCGGGGGCGACGGTAATACCATTAATGGTACGGTGATTGGTAATGTGGGTAAAAATTTAGTCAATTTTTAGCTATTGGAACGCGACGTCTCAAGTGTTTTTCAACTCTGTTAAACGGCCAATTACTGTAGTGGCGTTTCGTTTAATCGGCGCCGCGACGCTTCTCGCGGTGGTTTTACTCGCGGGGGCGTCTTCGACGCCGCTCGCCAATCCTGGACGAAGGTCGATGGAGGGTCGCGTTGACGTCTATCTCGTCGGGTCTCGTAGTGGGGAGAGAAGAACGTTTCCTGGAGGAATTTCCGTGAGATTCGAGTCCGCATCAGACGAGAGACGGGAGAGATCAGGGTGAATCCTTTACAGAATCGGTCCAGTTGAACTCTCGACGCCACGAGGAAAACCAGTGATCCGAAAACCAACAGCGAGGATAGTTGATACTCTAACTATTGTCACGTGCGCGTGTTCTCTCTCAACGAGATACACAACGATTTAAAAGAAAATCATTCAAAGTCCGGAAAAAAGAGAAATAAACAAGTGTCGAAGATGCCGCACGCAGCTCACGAAACGACAAATATTCTTACGACGTATCTGATTCTTATACTGTTGCTGATAGCGCTGTGGCTGCTGTACGCCGGTCTTTTTTAAAAAAACGAGGGAAACAAAAAACCCTCCGACGACATGGTGAGTCCTTAGGAACGGACGTAAAACCTATTATTTTGCGTTCTCCATCATAGCGAACGATGTAAATCGTAAAATTAAGTTAAATTAAAATATTTTAGTCTCGAAATCGAATTTACATTTTTATTTTTTGTCATTTTCTCATTTTGATTGCTTTTTATGCTCGCAAATCGGTACCATTAATTTCTTATTATTAATAATCTTTACAGAAAGAAAGTTTTATTAAACGCTTATCGGCATTTGCCGGAAATTTCTTTAACTTTTTCCAATCGATACGCTATTCACTCTATCAATTCGTTTTGATTTCCTGTGGAAGTTAACGATTGACGAGTCTTTGAACTAAACAAGTAGAATACACCGATACGGATCGTGGGATCATCGGTCTCTGTGAATTCTTGTAATACACGCTTCCAGCGATCGATGATTCTATAGATTCGTTTGGTTTTGTTAAACAGTTCAAACTCTATAAAACGTTTTGTATACGTTAGTTACTTCGAGCTTCTAGGACGGGCATTGAAATCTCTGAAAGTAGGTCGCTCGTGGCACAATGGTAGATTGAAGAAAACCAGAAGGCATTAGTTCGAGTGGCCGGAGAGTAGCGAATAGTATTTTTGGATCATCACTCACTTTTCTCGTTAGCGTTCTTCGGGTTCATCAGAATTTCTTTCAGCGTGCATTTCTCTCGTGAGAAAAAAAAACGTACTGACGAAATGAACATCTTGTTTGCAACTTCACAAGTTCTGTTGACTTTTTTTTTTTTTCATTTTTGACGATTCAGAAGTTAAACAGCATTTTTTGGAGTTACCGAATTCACTATTAAATAAAATAAAAATTCTTCACGCGACAGAAACCTTTTTTCTGCATCTCTTTAAAATGTATCAAAATTACAATACATCGAAACAAAAAAATCCATTTTTTTGGAGCCATCGAAATTTGAAATAAATTCCTCTCTCACGAAGTACGCGAATAATTCGTAATTTTTTTCGTATATTCTTCAGGGCTGACGCACGAATCACAAGGGGTTAGTGGCGTCCGCCGACAAGCGACAACGATCGACCCCTTCGACGATGTCCACGTTACACCCACAATCCACAAATGTATCACAATCGAAGATAATTGTCATCGAGTTTTCATCGATCATCGTCAGTGTTGAACAGCTGCGAACGTCGTCGGAGCATCGCTTCGATGTAACTATTAGCCACGAAGAAATACGTACACCGTAACGCAATCGCGAGACGCATGTAGTTGGATTACAGGTGTATTTGTGAGGGTATCAAGCAAAAAAAATTGTGTAACGTGTATGTAACGTGAGAAAACTGATAAAACGAACGTTTTCATTGATGATCGAGAGACTCGAATAAATAAAAATACACTTTCTACGATTTGCATAAACCTTGTAGTTTAATTTCATACCTATTTGCCTTATTTGATCCCCTGGATAATCTCATTAACAAGTAATACGAGACGATCGATAAATCTGTAGACTCGTCTTTTCTCTCTCATTTTTTTTGTTTCATCTTCTGTTTCGAAAATTGGCTGACGCCAGTCGCGGAGAGAAATGCGGTAAATAGAATGAAACGTTCGGATGTAGGATATGCTGTCCTAGTAGCCCGATCAAAAATAGACCGATGCTTCCAGCTCGAGGCTTCGGCAGTTGTATACGTCTATACATACGGTGGATACGATAGCCGATATTTTCGGGCAGCTCTTCCAGAAATAGATTAACCCGCGCAATCCACCTGGACGCAAATTACCGAAGGCGCTCTCCGAGGCGTGGCGTATCTCAGGTCGCGAAAACAACATTTTCATTGAGGGATAAGAAGTAAAGCAGAGCGGCGATGATATAGAAAAAAGTCAAATATGCTGACTAAACGAGTTCATTGCACTGTAAGATTCGAATAGTCTTTCGTAAAGTTAAATCAATAAGTATTATATAGCTTCGTGATATAAGATAACATTCGTTTTCTTTTCTAACGGCTATAACAGAGTTTCGATTGCCAAATATGAAAATTGCGAAATCCGCCAATCCAACGAAATCGACAAAATTGTTGTTTGCGTTAAGAAGAAACAACTTAAAAAAATATGAAAAAAACCGTCACGTGTCGCAATGAATGTTCGGAAAATAAAGATCCAAGGTGTACGTCGCATATGAAACTTTCACCAAAATACGCGTACAATATTGTTGCGTGATTGGTATTTTCACGGAAAGAAGAAATTGAGAAACCGATTGAATAAACTATCGTTATATCTGTTGGCGTTATGATAGAAGACTTTACTTGCCGTCAGCATGATAATAAGTTATACGCTATCCCAGCAAATCCGTTTTCTCTCTGCTCGTTTCATCGATAGTTTATCATGAATTAAAAAACAAATTTTGTTACATGATAGATATCCGGAAAATCTCTTTAAATGCTAATTACAAAGAACGTGTAATAAGTCAGATGTAACAAAAAAAAATCTGACAGTGATTGATACATCCGAAATTTGATGGTTTCTTATTTTCATCTCTGAATTCTTCGAATCTCCTTTCCACGCATAACTATTGCCTTCCAATGAATTCACTCGCAATTGGTTTTCTCACGAGAAAAAAAAAAAAAAAAAAAACCCATCGCGGTTCTCGAAACAAGAATTATTTTAGTAAGCTTGTCGCGTAGGATATGTATTCGCTTCGTGCGTTTGGGTCCCCCTCTTCGCAAAGTCGCAAAGTTGTGCGTCGGGGGGATCCCTCCAATGGGCCTTGCAATCGCTTCTACAACTCCTGTAGCGAGCAGTAGGTGTAACTGAAGAATGCACGGGGCCTATATAAGAGCTTCGCATCGCGCCGACTTCCACTCGAACGTTTAACTTTTGAACCGCGAAGATTTTTTCATCGTAAGAAAATAATCTCCCCGTTTTTTTTTGCTGGCAAGTCAATTGTCACGACGACGAAGAAGAGGATTTCGGACTATCATGAAGCTGTGTCTCATCCTAATTGTACTTGTGGCCGGCGCCTTCGCGGCGGAAAAGTATCCCAGCAAATACGACGATGTTGACGTCGACAGGATTCTTCAGAACAGTCGGATCCTAACCAGCTATATAAAATGCATGATGGACGAGGGCGCGTGTACGGCTGAGGGTCGCGAACTAAAAAGTAAGTCAATTATTACGATAAACACAAAATTATTTCTCAAATAATATAATCAAAGACTCTTAAATACGCGCCAATGGTTTTCAATGATTTTTCGATGAATACTTCGGCGATCAAATATTTCATAAGATTCAAAATCGATTTTTGAAAATGTTTATCGAATTTTTTTTATTGGTGAAAAAAATATGTTCATCGGTTTCTATGGATCGTCGAAGCAGGGCAATCCTTTCATTCACGTATATATATAGCGGCGATAACGTTACCGCGGTGAAAGGGAATGGGGTATCCCGAGTCTTGGACTTTTTTCTTTTTGGGACCCATTTCTCCGTATCCGTTACAGTCGCTTACGCCGCGCGAGTTCAACACTCTCTTTCGATTGCGTAAGATGACTCGGACGAACTTTCTCGATTGCGCGAATACGACTTGAATAACCTTCGTGTCGCGTTAAGTGCCCTTATGTCGCGTGCGAAAAATCGAGAAAAAAATTTTTTTACGACGGAAGAAATATTCGAGACGTACGCACGTAGTGTAGAAGTTAATTTCATTGTTGTGTATAAATTTACGGGACAACGGGCTGATGATACGTTTTCCGTATTCGTCACTCGCGAATAATTGCACAAGAGACCTCCGATATACGTGTGTAACTTTCAATGTGTCTTTTTTTTTTGCTGACAGAAACTCTACCGGACGCTTTGGCCAGCGGTTGCAGTAAGTGCAACGAGAAACAGAAGGATGTGGCGGAAAAAGTGATTAATCATTTGAAAAACAAACGCTCGAGGGATTGGGAACGTCTCATCGCTAAATACGATCCTCAAGGAGAATACAAGAAACGCTTCGAAGCAACGCAAAAAAAAAATTAAATTAAATATATCGTTGTCGCATTCTGCGTTTCTTTTGTGTGATTCTTAAAAAAAAAAAAAAAGTAACAGCTATAGGTATAATTATCGTATGCGACTGGCATACACTGCGTAATCCGAATGATGCGTTTATAGGGGAAAAAAAATGAAATAGTCGAGGCATCGCAATGAAATTCATATCGTTTACTATAGTTTGTATATTCTCCTAGAAAACGTCTAACCAAGACGCAGGTTCACGCGAGACACCTATCGAATTCACAAGTTTGAACATTTATTCGCGAAAAAAAAAAAAAAAAAAACAATTAAATATTCTTTCTTAAGATTGATGATAATTGTTAGACGTACCCGAGCTATTTGGATTATTCGACTCGTCTCTTCTTCACTAGCGAACCGAGCTGTAACAGAATCGTTGAGTTTTTGCACGTAAGCTATAATGTAAGTGAAAAGGCTGTTAGAATATTAATTGACATATTAAACTACTAACTATGAAATATATTAAAGAATTCGACGTTATGTATTGACTATTCACTACCAAACTTAATGTTTATTGTCTATAATGTCGCTTTAGTAGTGTTATAAAAGCAGAAGTGCGGCTAACGGTATGTATTGTTTCAGCTGTAGATTTTTTAATATCCCCTTAAAGTGGTTTCCAAAGTGTTTTCGCGAAGATATCTCAGGGTTTCGAGTCTTAATATAGTATCGATGTCAAGCGAGGAGCACTTACGAGATCGGAAATCGCTGGCAGATTGTTTGTCTGGTCAGTTACGACGGATTCTTGTTCTCGACTGTCCTTCGGCTGATTCGATTTCTTCATATTTCTGTGCTGTGGAAATGTGGGCATCAGCTTCGGATCGCACGCTGTGGAGTATACCAAATTGTGCTCTGAGTAAAGCAAATATTTTGAATGTAAAGACAGCGAAAAGACAGCTGTAACACTTACGCAAAGGCGCTTCTTTGAAGTAACTGCTCTGTAAACACTCTTCCGCCGTCGCCCGCTTTTTTGGATCGTACATGAATAGAAAATTTAAGAGTCTCAGTCCGGCGGCGCTTAGCCATGGAAATCTTTGTTTCAAATTGTTGTAAGGTTGCTGTTTAAGTGTAAAGTTTTGTAGAGCCGGTAGAGAGTTGAATTCTGGCCAAATAGCTTCGCTCGGGGTACCAAGCAAATCAACGATCAATTCCAACTGAGCGATTTCCGATCTGCCCGGCAAGAGAGGCCTGTGACCTAACAATTCACCTGAAAGCAACGAAGAAAATGCGATTTCAGTCGAATTATCAATGCGCCGAATTGCGCGCGAAAAAGATCGACACTATTTCAAGATGAATCGGAAGTATGATAGCAATACACATTTCGTTTTCTCTAATTCAGATTTTGATCCTTTTGATAGTTGTTTTTTACCGTAAGTAATGAGTATTGAGTTATTGTATAAGGCGATCATTTTTGGTTTCGTTGCTATCGAACGAAGGAGTTAAAATTTTACCTAAGATACATCCGGCAGCCCACATATCGACCGAAGTAGTTTGCGTTTTGGCTTGCAGCAGTAATTCCGGTGCTCTGTACCAAAGAGTGACGACTCTCGGTGTCATGGGTTTGAGCGGCAAGCCGAACCATCTCGCGAGACCGAAATCGGCGATTTTCACGCAACCCTTGTCGGTCATAAGAAGATTCGAGACTTTGAGGTCTCTGTGTACTATAAAATTATGATGAAGATATCTGAGGCCCTTGAGTACTTGTAGAACGATGCATTTGACTTGACTCTCGGAGAACGCCGCTTGCATATTGTCCAACAGACTCGCCAAGTCCTGTTCGCAGTATTCCATAGCGAGAAATATGCTCTCCAAGCTTCTGCCCACAACGACTTCTTTCAGTTGTACGATATTCTCGTGACGACACGAGAGCAACACGCTTATCTCGCGCAAACCGCTCACCGGCAAACCGTCCTTTTCGTGTTCCATTCTCACTTTTTTCAACGCAACAACTTTGTCGGTTTTCGTGTCTCTCGCTCTGTAAACTATTCCGTAAGTACCCTCGCCGATGCGATTCAACTTTTCGAACTCCGAGACGAATCTGCACTTGCCGAGCTGAAAAAAAAAAAAGTTTAACATTTCCGAGCGAAGAAAAAGAAAAATGTGAATCATTGCCAAATGAAAAAAAAATAAAAATAAAAAATGTTTATCATTTCTCAGCGGAGAAAAAGAAAAAAATTGCTTTACCATTCCGAGTGGAAAAGACTAAAATTATTTAATACTTACGACATCTTGTTCAGGTATTTCCATGGGTTTGTTGCTCAGCAGGGACATCAGTATCCCACGTCGGGTTATCGGAGCCGATGGATCCGGACCGGCTTCACAAAACGGCTTCCGTTCGAAGTCGTTATTGTCCAACGACCGCTTTCCCATACTATCGTCTGTGAGAATTAAAAAAAAATGAAATAAATTTTTTTTCTTTTGAAACGCAAATGCTTGAGTCTGTTTTTAAAGCTCAAATTCAATAAAAAGGTTATGAACGAATATTGATGGCTGTAATTGAATCGTCTCAGAGGTAATTGGCATCTCGGCGTCGTGATAAAGATCATCGATGAGATAGCGAACTTCTCATCAGCATCATAAATTACGCTGTGAGCCTTAAAAACGATAAAAATACGCAACAAAGCGACGCGATAGCGTAAAACATGCGACATGTAACCTGTCATCGCGCGTTTTCTTATAAATTTTTTTTGTTTTTAACTTCCGTGATTATCGTATTGTTATATTATATAATGAATGATATAACACGCTATCGAGTTAAAAAAAGTTGCCGTTCGAAAGATGTTATCGAAATAATGTTTCCGATGCGCAGCGAGTTTCGCTGGTTCGATAATTATGACTTGTTTACTACCGAAATTGTTTAACATAACCTCTTGTAAAGATCGTAAATTTTGAAAATACTGACACTCGTTCGTACCTTTCGTCATGATGACGACAGAATTGTGTTAATACAGCTGAGAAATAATTGACAATTTTTTTTTTACATTCGATGTTTATTTACTTTGCAGAATAAACTATCAAGCCGCATGCAAAAACGCTTGTTTTGTGTGTTCTAACGCGACTTGGTTACGATGCACCGACATGTAAGCATCGCTTCGCCGTGTTCCGTCTATGGAATGGATAATGCCGAATTCCTCTATGTCGACGATCAATGGGGATATCAACACTACTCGATTAGTAAAACAGAATTTTTTTATTCCTTCTTATTATCTCGCTCTTACGGTGAATCAACCGTGGAGTCCGGTAAGTACACGTTGAAATGATTATCAATGAAACGAGTCTGTAGCTAGGAGACGAGAGGCAAAACAAAACTCCAAGTCGAGCTTACGTTACCTTTCCCTATCCCTCGCATTTCTTTCAGCTACGAGTTCAGTCACAATACTGACATCGCTATAGTAGTAACATTTTTAAAAAACGAACATTTTCCGGCGTTTTTTTATACAAACTTTAATTTTCAATACAATTATAAGCGTTTGTGGACCAATTTAATATTATTATATTAGTAGACCTATAGAATCAATATGCTGGCTGTGCAGCAATTGGTCGACGATGATCTCTACATGGGTTACAATGATTATCCATCGATATACAGTACCAAAGATTTGGATCAGGATGAGATCTTTCAACAGGCGATTCAAACGAGTTATGCGAAACGATCTGTCGTAAGTCAATACAAGATATATACATAAATAATATACATTTTTATGAATTATTCAACTAAAGTATAAGACATCAATTGGATTGGTAGATAGTGTTTTTATAGTGGAAACAATACAATGGTATTAAATATTTTTGCGTATCAATCGATTTAAAATAAAAGAACAAAAATTTTCCGTGCATTAAGCGCAAAAGAAATAATTAACTAAAATATAACAACTAATAATAATTAAGGATTAATGATGCAATATCAATCAATAATCATTAATTAATTGAACAGTGTTTTTTTTCTATGTTTTCAACTGATTGCGTGATTTAGTTTATAATTAATTGCGGCTCATCCCTCAATTACAGCACACGCCAAAAACACCGGGATTCGCGATGCGATTGGGAACTTCTACAGGTGTAAGTTGGACTTCCAATTTAAGAAAAATTCAATAGAAAAACAGAGTCCTCCCAGAGATCCCAAAGTAGTGATTGAGAAAATATTCCGCGGTATTCCGCACCTACATTAAAAAATTTGATTTTTTAATCGTAGTTTCATAGACGCGGAACCGGAGTAGCTACTGCCCGACCGGGAACAGGTCCGCGACCGATGACGGCGGTCCGCGGTGCAGGATACACAAGTGGCAATCGTCAGCCCTTTGATCCGCTAAATATGGCCGGTACTTCGAGAGGACCCGCGCCGCCCCTTGTATCAGGCAAAGAAGATACGTGCGTATAATTCTTTAATTTCAATACTTTTTCTCGATTGCTGTCCTATTTACTGGTCTAACAAATTCTATATCGAAATTCAAATAATCAAAAATCTCTCTGGTCGAATTTTTCATGATAGTATTCCGCAGAACCGTAATAATGAATCGTAATAAATTATTTAGACCGGAGGAGAAGATAAAAATTGCCGAAAGAAAAATAATGGAACTGATAGAGAGTTCGGCAGTAGCAGTTAGCGAGAATAACATGAAAGTTGCATTGGAACGCGCGCGGGAAGCTTCATCCCGCGAACGCATTCTCATTCGGCTTCAAGAACAAGCGGGTCTGAGCGAAAATCACAACGTCGATCTCACGTTTGCCGTACGAAAACGAAAAACAAAAATTTCAGAATTATGCGACAAATTTATATCTTCGAGAAAAAAATTATATGAAATAATGTGAAAACGAAATTTTTACAGGTATTGTTTAATTTGGCAACGCAGTACACCAACAATGAGATGTATACCGAAGCTATAGCGACTTATCAGGCAATCACGAGAAACAGAGTCTTCAGCAGCAGCGCGAGACTCAAAGTTAACATGGGAAACATTTATGTTAAAATAGGACAATTGTCACAGGCAATAAAAATGTATAGAATGGCTCTCGATCAAGCGACAGCGGCTCACAAAGATTTAAGGTTCGTTTCCGGTTATCTAATGTTCATTAAGCCATTGTATCGATCTAATGCATTATTCAATCGAATTATTAAAATTTTGTTGCAATTTGATTTTTTTTTTTAATTAATTTTGAATTACCAAAAAATGGTAGAATCAAAATAATGCACAACATCGGCATGTTGTTCGTTCAAATGGGACGTTTGGAGGAAGCGGCCAATAGCTTCGAATGGGTTATGCGAGAGAGAGCCGAATTCAAAGCCGGTTTACACGCTATTCTGTGTCATTTTGCATTGTCCCATCGCGATAAAATGAAACGCGGATTCTTGGAGCTCCTCGAAGTTCAACTGAACATTGATCAAGAAGACAAATATACCATCAACACGGTGAGTTTGGTATTGGAACCGTTTTTCTTTCGTTTTTTTTAATTCGCAAAAATATTTAATGTGAATTTTTATTTATTTATTTATTAGGTGTTTTTCGATATTACGATTTTTATTTGATTTTTTTCGTTACGAATTGCACGAGACAATGATAACTTTGATTTTTATAGAGATATTCGTTTTTTTTCTTTTTTTTTTTAACGAAATTTCGATTCGTCGTATGTAAAAGTAAAAATTTCGTTTATAGGACGACGTAGCCGCGAATATATTAAACGAAGTGATAAAAGTCGACGATTTGTCGAAATTGGAGAAAGAAATGAAGTTGGAAGCTGAAAAAACTATTCTCAGCGCCGCAAAACTTATCGCTCCGGTTATAGAAGATACTTTGTCCGCCGGTTTCGCTTGGTAATTGTGATAAAGAGATTTAGGATTAGAGATTCGTTAACTTTTAGCTCTCATTATTTTATTCTATTTTGCACTGAAGCGTCGTTTATCGCCGTATTCGCGGATATGTGAAAAAATAAAAAAGTATCGATGATGATAATTTATGATTTTTGTTGTATAGGTGCGTAGAGGCAATAAGATCTTCAGCTTACGGTCCGTTAGCCGCCGACTTGGAGATTAACAAAGCTATGGTGTTTTTACACAACAGAGAAACAGTGCTGGCAATTGATACGTTAAAAGTATTCGAAAATCGTGAAACTAAAGCAAATAGCGCTGCATCAACGATGCTGTCGTTTGTCTATTTCCTTGTGAGTAATTAACGAATAATACGCGTATATAATGATTTATTTGTTTGTTTGATTACATAACGTAAAAAAAAAGCTAAAAATATAAATGAAAACGAAAAATGTAATTTTTTTTTCAGCGGGGTGACTACGAACAAGCAGAGCGTTGCGGCGAAGCCGCACGAAAGGCAGATAGTTACAATGCAGCTGCTTATGTTAATCTTTCGGCGTGCGCTATAAAAAAAGGCGAATTGGACACAGCGAGAGAATTGTTGCTGTGCGCTCTCGACAGCGATGCTAGTCATGTACAAGCGCTGTACAACTTGGGTATGTAACCATTTTTTCCTGTGATCTACAATTCTCAGTGAAAGAAATTATACTTTACGTTTGGCCCAACGCTCCTCGGGTTTTGGAGATCTCACGATAAAAAGAAAAAGAAATTTCTCGAGTGGGAAAAACCCGATGATACTTCGATTTTATCAGAATATATGGTAAAAAAAAATTAAAAAAAACATCAATTGCGACTTCAAAACCCCAGCGTCGCACGCGAGGGCTTTAAAAAAAAGTACCGTAAAAAATAAGTACGAAACATAAAAAATATTGTTTCATCGGTGTTTTTACTTCGTAAATCTGTAATTGACAAATAGATTTTTTTTTTACAATTGAAGGATTGGTTTACAAGAAACAAACATTGTACGAGGAATCTTTGGAATGTTTTTGGAAATTAAGAAACATCGTGCGACACGATCCTCAAACCCTCTATCAGATTGGACATCTCTATCAACTGTTGAACGACATCGATCAGGCGACTGAATGGTATATCTCTTATCGTTAATCCCGCGTAATCCCTACTGTGGATTTTTATTCATCATTAAATGCGATACAATCATAAATATATACAGGAAAGTGTCGCGTTAATTGTTTCACGCAGGTATAATCAGTTGTTGGGAATAGTACCATCTGATCCCGGAGTGCTACAGAAATTGGGCGAAATGTATGATAGTCTCGGTGATAAGCAGCAGGCATACCAGTACTACAGTGACGTAAGGATTATTCAACATATCAGCGATGCAAATCTAAACTCGTTGTTGCGCATGAGGATTAATTTATCGATGTTAAAGATTGTCAACATTTTATCTAAAGAAAAATCTTATATATTCAGTAGCTTTTCCATAATTTATATTCATATTGCATCTCAACGAAGTATCGATTAAAATGTCTTCTACAGTCTTACAGATTTTATCCAGCGAATTTCGACGTAATCGATTGGCTCGGTTCCTACTTTATATCGATGCAGGTAAAAAAAGAAATGTATTTTTTATATTTTTTTTCGTAAATTGAAGAACAGAGAAAAAGAACACAAAGGCAAAAAATCAGTTCAATCGGCTAAATCGGCGCTCGTGGGTAGCGAAACAAATAATGGGTTCTTTAAAAGAAATAATTGTCACAGTAAGGAAAGGAATAGTCAATTTAATGAGCAGCAATATGATTAACTAAGTATTTCTTTCAGTGAATGATACATTTGTTTTGCCACCCGCAATCGCCGATTTTGTCAATTAAACCGATTTTTTTTTCTCATTATGGATATTTTTTAAACATTATTCCACATCAGGTTGCCGAGAAAGCATTGACGTACTTCGAGAGGGCCGTAGAACTTGCACCCGATCAGCCCCGCTGGCGACTTCTCGTCGCCGCGTGTCTAAGACGTACGGGTCAATTTCACAAAGCGCTCACCGAGTATCAGGACATACATAAGCGTTTTCCCGAAAATATCGAGTGTCTCAAGTTCCTCGTGCGGTTGTGCAGTGATTTGGGCCTCAAAGAGGCGCAAACCTATGCAAACGACTTGAAGAAAGCGGAGAGAGCGAAAGAATTGAAAGAGCGCCAGGGATCCGCGAGACCCGGAACTACAGGTGATGATAGTATTTATTTAAACCCATTTCGAAGAGTTGTCGATTCTCGAAAAATCACGCGTCGATCTTATGATTTCATGCGGTTAAAGGGGAAAAAAAATCGCTTTCGTAACGTAAAAAACCAAATTCTCGTAGATAAGAATATATATTTAACTATAACAATTAATAGGCTTTTATTTGCGGATATTTATTCTTGTAGATTGAAATCTTTTCTAATTCGCAACAATTTAATTTCTTGGGTGTGGAATGGGTATCCCTTTAAATCATGTAACTTGGATTTTTTTTCCCGAAATATATGTATTTATTGTCGATCGTTAATTAGGATCGAGAAGAAGCAACAGCGGTGCCTCGTCGAGAGGAGGTTCCAGCATGAGCGTCCAGTCGGACAATCGTTCGAGTCCAATCCTCGTACGCAAGGATAATCGCAATGCATCGAGTGGAAATGGAGTTCGTCTCAATCGTTTTTCCGCTTTGGAGAGTCCCGTTGAATTTACTCCGGAAAACAACGCTCACGCGGGTAAGTAAAACTTAATTAAAAAAAAATCATTTCATTAGCATAAGACGCGCATTTAAACAAAAGTATTACAGTATTTTCGAAGAAAATGTTAAACTATTAATGATGTTAGCCGCGATTTACGTTTTTCTCGCCGTAAAACTGCTCTCTCGCATTTGGAGACGTAAGACACAGTTATCATGTAATTCGCGTTCGTTTCGTTTGAATATCTATATTTTTCTCTCGCGGTGCCCTTGACAACTCGAATGATTGGATCAATTTACATTATCACAGCATTCAACGCTGTTGCAATGAACTTCGCGACACCGTATGATTCGTCAAAGATATATACGCGATATACATGCGATTATAAACATCAAAATATTATATACATGTATAGCGCTAAGCGCCGTCCGATAGATATACGATGCGTAAGTATTGTCATATATTATACTCTGAGCTTTTAAACCTCAAAGTTATAACCCCAATGACCTTTTTTTCAACGATAGTGATACTGAAAAAAATATATAAAAATTTGTTTTAAGCTCTTGGTATACGCTAAACTAAGTTGTAAATGTATCAAACTGATAAAACGCGAAGGCGCGACGACAATCGTCGAGTGTATTATCGGAATCGTTCGCTGACGCGCGCACAGGGGGTTTGAAGCGTGAAATGATGAAATGATGAAAAATGATTTTTTAATAATATTTTCATTAGGAAGTAATAGAAAATGCATTAAGCCTAATAAAATTGATGAATCCGTTTGTATATGCAGTTTCCCGTTGCGGTAAAGTCAATAGATACGGTTTAAAGAGATGCGCAACTTTCTCTGCACGTTGCGATCAATTGCGATAGATAGACACGCGTCGCACGTGTGTCATAAATCTTCGTGACGGCACTCGGAATTCTCCCAACTTCCCGAGTGATCGGGAAATTTTTTTTTTTTTTCTTTCGTTCTGTTGCGCAGTTTGCACCGACCGAGACAAAGCTAAACATGTAACTCCACATGCAAGAAGAGTGATGTACCGATGCTTTATGGGACTCGCGGTATTACCCCGTAATGGATTGAATAGATGATAGATGCGTTTGACTGATTCGCAGTCTATTCCGGAGCATCGATACATCACTTTGCAAACCCTTTATTGCTCGTTGGCGTAACACACGCGAGGATTACACCAGTGAATGAATTTGCAATAAGACGATACGTGTATATATATATATATTTATATAGTATATAGTCAGCGAAGTAATAAAGTGGCGATCATTGACGTTGTCGGTTCGAAACAAAAAAAAAAACATTTTATCGATTTAATATGTAACTTATTACACGATGATGAGCTCAGTAAGCATTTTATTTCGCACTTCGAAAAATTAGGATTTGGCTTTTTACAAGATAATTTTTTTTTTTGTTTAGCTTCGTAAGATTCGGGGATAAAAAATGCTAAAAAAATGATTTCTCATTGCAGAGATAAACTATTCGGATCCCATGGGGCCAATGCCAGTACGACCGATGACTTCGGCCGGCAAGAGAGACGACGATTTCGGCGACGAAGAACTCGGCGATGACCTTTTGCCTGTTTAATCATCGATCGCATAATGAATGTACATAAATGTTATGATTTAATTTTTTTTTTCTTTTTCGCTGTGTCTTCGGAACGTTATAATTTAATGTTTTATCGGAGTAAACAGAATTGTCCGATAATTTCATGGCGAAATATACATTTTTTCGAACGAATTCATTCCGATAACCTACTTTTCGAATTTACGAAAAAAAAAAAAAATAACAATGTTGCAACATCATTTGTCTGATTTGTAATAATCACACGTGTGTATAATAAATTCGAATTCATACTCTCCAATGGATACGATCATTTAATTGTGTCTTTCGAGAGTTCCACACAAAGGAGACAATTAAAATCAATTCAATTGACGCATCACGTGACAACGATCGTTCCAATTCGTACCGAGTCTCGTGACTATTGCGGTCGAAGACCCTTTGCATTAAACTGCCGGAACCAATGACAGCGCGGAGTTTTTCAGGCTATCCGACTTCTTATTAATAAATGTACATTCGTTAGAAGGCTACAAGTATAAAACGATTCATAATTGTGCTATTGATTCATTCATATCATTTACCATAAATTAACTAATTCGCAAGCGAATGAATGAATTCAATTAATGTTCGAGAAAAAAAAAATCGGTTAATTCGGAACTCATAGAAATAACAGAAATATGTTATCGTCTTGAAGAACCGACAAAAAAAGGTCGTCATACAGATCAGTGTTACGAGAATTAAAAAAAAATTGTATTTTTATAAGAATTTGATGAGAAAATTCATAAATTTGGCGGGATGACTTAACTTCGCGAAAAGTCCCCTACGATGTTGACTCTTCGGTTGAGTTTCAACCGATAATCTGCTTGACTTCGACAACTGACCTGCGGGTCAAAGTCCGAGTTTAGAGAATCTTCAACTCTGGACGCCTCGATAATCGCAAGAAGTAAGAATTCGTATGTGGCGCTCGAGCTTCGATTTCTCGGGGGGATCGGTGACGAAAATAGGACTTATTACGAGGATATTCTGCGTTTATAGCGAGGAAGGGATTTATGACACTGTGCGACTGTCGTCTGCCGTCGAATCGATTGTACGACGAACCATAAATGTCTTCGATCAATTGCTACAAAAGATTCTTAATCGAGACGAATTTATACACTCATTCAATTCAATCGGTAATAACATCCCTCGATCGTCCTTCGATATATATATATATGTATCGCTATGATTTTATTAAACGCAACTGCATCGCTAACGCCAGTTGCACATTTTTGTTATCGAATCTCGTGACGTCTATAAACAGATTTGTAATTCATTGAGCTTTCGGCGAACGTGCATATCCCCGGTAATCTCGTGACGATCGAACGCGTTGGAATCTATCGATGTTTAATTTAAACGAAATAAAAATTACCGATCCGATAGAAGTTTTCTATAATTTCGATAACAGATGAGAATTAATTTCCGTAGATTATTCGTACTCGTTTACGTATTGGAAATAAAATTAAAAAATGTATAATAAATACGGAACAGTCAATAATCGATTGTACGTGAATTTCCAAAGTATACTTAACGTGCTGCAAATACACAGCATACATTACTTATTGACACAATGTGTGGAAATAATTCCTGTGCGCCGATTACAAATTGGTCCTATCGTCGAACGATTGGCCGATCTAAATTTAAACATCGTCGTCTCGTTTAATCAAACGCCATTGAGTCGATATAGTGTTCGACTGTCGAGAGCGCCGGGCACCGGACAGCAATATTTTGTTCATCGTATTAATAACTTCCTTACCAAATTCTTATCGTTACGTAAATGAAAAAAAAAAATAATTTTTTTTCCCAGAACTGGAATAAAAATGATTCGCATGCAAATTCGCACTGTTCTCGTGTGTCTTACTCTCGACATTGGTAAATTAATTTCTCAGATTGCGCAACTAACGGATGCTGCGCACAAATGTCTGAATCCCTACAGTGGAAGTGTCCGTTTAGATACCCACGCAATTGTGTGTCTAGTCGAAAGAAAATTACGAAGAAGAGAGGAAGGAGAGGGTAATAGAAAAAAAAAAAAAAAAAAAACTGGACTGGCCGCACACGACGACGATCGCAAAAGTGTCGTAATACGTATGAGTATCTGACGGCAATATATCATTAACAGTGACAAACCGCAGATAGACAATCCGTCGCGATAAAACAATTCTAATACGAATATAAGTCCTTTTCCAGCCTCCGCGCGCGATGTTTTACCGCATCTTCGTACAAAATACAATTAAATATCCCTTCGATAAAGTCCTCGACACATTTATAATAAAAAAAAAAAAAATGTATCGTACGATATATCGAAATCTCGATTAACGAGATTTGAGATCGAAGAAAAAATGTATATGAATGAAAAAAAAAATATATATATACAATATAAAAAATAAAAGAGATGTTGAAAGAAACCGAGAAGCTATCGCACCATACGACCCGCGTGCGACTCGTACCACGTGTTTCGCGAGCATTTACGTAGCAAACTACGTACATGAAATATGTATAGCGATGCTCACGCGTGTTAGTCGGCAGTCTAATGACTCAAACGCGCGAACCTCTCGAGCGCCAATTGTCTATGTGGTGAATGGATGTTACACAGCCTTTATCTTTCGTGACGCTGTATGAAACTACGCGAGTGTATTCGTTCCTCCTCTCCGCACGAACACTTTTGTAAAATTCATATCGCTGCGAGTTTCGCTCGAACACAAAGTTGTCGCGATGTATTGGTATTCCGTATAAACGAGTTCTCGAGTTCTCTCGCTCGCTCGTGGTATGTACGATGATATTGGAAGGAAGAAACCAGGAAATTCATAATGGTGGGGGGATCGAGCGGAGGCTCGGCGCGGTGAGTAAAGCGGCTCTGGGGTCCGACGCGAAAGAGTAACACATTCGGTGATCTCGCACCCACCGCGAACGTACGTCCGTCAAAGCGGTATCGGTTCGCGTATACGTTAATGAAACTTGTGTGTTGTTGTTGCTATTTTTTTTTAATTTAAATCTAACAAATATTTAATCTCGTTGCTGTAACGGATTATACATAATTGATAATACAAAGTCGTGCGACGTTCAGAGTGATACAAGACATCGCGAAACAGGTAAAATTTATGAAAAAAAAAAATAGAATAGTATCGAAAATCATCGTGAAATATCGTCGAATTCACGGAACATAATATCTCGAGTACGAAAATTTAAAAAAATTGCGTTGTTGTTATTATTATATACAGTTAAGATCTCTGGACTGTGAGTGAACGTACGATACGTTGAATAATCGTACGATTTGTCAATACCGTTATGTAAAGTGATTCTTGTTATTTTACCGTAATATATCCGCTCTGATACTATATTGTTATTAATTTAAAATAGAGCGGTAATATATCTTTTTTTTTTTTTGCGCGACTTGTATTCGAAGGGTCAAGTTAAGTTGATGCCACGTGGTCAGACGATTCTCGAGCAACAGATGTTCTATGTTTACTACGAGTCGTTATTACGAGTACTCGTATTTGAGTGGAGACTCGAGATTAGAAATAATCTATCACACTTGTTGCTAAAATTTTTTTTTTTCTTTTGATTAATTATTTTTGCTCGTTTTCTTCGAGCTTTTGATAGTACCGGCGGCTCACGATTGTGCGATCAAATATTGATTCGTCGTAAGGTTTTCAAGGTGAAACTATTGTTCTCATGATAATTGTATTCAACGAATTTTACGTATCGAAGTCGATTGACGATGTATACAACGAGTTGAACTATAGATACGCGAAGAACGAAGTCATCGAGTTCGGATTACAAAAACTATCTTACTGTACCGATTGTGTCAAATTGCCTTTTTTTTTGTTGTTGTTATTGGTGTTTTAATAGAGTCGTTTATTTGACGGCGTCGATGTCGAGTTTACCGGTTTATCGATTTTGTTAATTTTACTTGTTATTCAGTACGAAAAACTTTTTCATTAGACATATCGATCGTTTGTCATTTGTTTCGTAAGGTAAAGAACATCAACTGCTTCGATTGTACAGTAAAATGTTGAATGGAAAATATTAATTCTGCAAAATAACGTATCGTCACTCGATAAAGTGTAACTATATGAGACAAATTCCTCGATGACTCTTGAAACGCATTGAATTCCAAGATTATTGGGATTATTTATCGGCTGAGCGTGAAAAACGTGTTTCGTCTCAAATACGTGAAATTCCAAAACTTCATGAATATTCATTAATGGCAGTAACTTCAAGAAAGCGAAACTTCGTCATACTTGAGTCGAATGTTAATGAAGATTCTACGATATTAAATCTCTTTTTGGATGTTATGTTTTTTCTTGAAAATACTTTTTTCTATACGGTAGAAGAAGACGTATATGTTTTTTTTTATTTTCGTAATACTTTATTCGTGAGAATTTATACGAATTTCATCGACTTTGTTTCTTCGAGTTATAACAGCGCTGCTGTTGTATCAATGAGCGACTAAATACGGACAAGTAACAATTGGAATATCGTTTAAATTCCCAACTGTATACAAGTCCGAGTGACGAGAAGGCGTGCGATAACGTTCTCCGAATTAGAATAGCGCTTCTCGTCGTCGGGTCAATTCGCTAAATGATCGCATTTGACGTTTACACCTTCCAATTGATTTTAATGGACGCTTTTATTCGTTCGCATGGCCATCGAGTTCTCACTGTCAAGATCGCGATCGGCGGCTTCTCACGGTCCCTCTTTAATCTCTCATCGTGATAAACGTTTGCGTGATCATAAAAATCGTAAGTTTCCGACATCGTATCGCATCTCGTGACGAAAACTCCCGTGCGAATGAGAATTATCGCACCCGTTTATTTGCAATGAAGATCGTTCGACATTCGAAAAAAAAAAAAAACATGAATAGAACATTTTTTGTTTAATTTTAATTGAAATAATTTGATTTTTTTTTTAAATTTCTAATCGATTTTTTTTTTTATTCATTAAGAATTTACCATTAATTATTAGCCGATGAAATATATATTATCGAATTAAATATAATGGCTAAATATAGCTATATAACAGTCTCACTAAATGATTTACTAAACCGATATAAAAAAAAATGAAATTTAAAAAAATTTCATCGATTCAGACAATACGTTTTTCTCGATATGCAATTGTACGCTATCGAATATGACAAATGATCGGTAATCGAACATCGTGTCTCGAGTGTCGGACGATTTGTAATTACGGTGTAAGAGCTGAACGACAGCCTGTCGATTCGTCTGCTTCTGGATATTATACATTTCGGGTCTCTTATCTTTGACGCTTCGGATAATAAAGATAGAATCGTCAGCGCCTCGACGCCGCGTACTTGAAAATATTAACGCGCAGGCAAAAAAATAAAAGCAATAGAGATATTCAATGACTTGTTCGCGTGTTTATGGAAAGAAGTAGAGTTTGCTGATAGAGATAGCAGAAGTAAAACGTGTAAAACTGCATGACGTTAGTCGATGAAAAAGATTTGTTCGATAGGGTCGCAGTTTTACGCATCGACGTACGGCCAATGCCAGTGTCCGGAAGGTTTCTCGTGCAGAGGTTGTTATCGACCGTCGAGCTTCGTGGATATCGCGAGGACGCGAACGAACGGAGGAGAAACAATTTCGGCGCATGACCTGTATGGCGTTGGGTTACCCCCCCGTTTATGCAGTAATGATTCTTTCGCGGTGCAGTATCCGTCTGCCACGTTAGACACGCGGTTCCGAAGTTAAAAAAAAAAACGTTCACGCGCAATTAAGCAATTATGCAGTATAAAAAAAGAATTCTACGCAAAGCTGAATAAACAGGAAACAAGAGTAGAAAAAAAAAAAAACGTTATCGATATTACGCGAATTACGTGGAGGTGTATTACGCGAAGCGAAGCTTAGGCTCCGGGACGCCAAGCGGTTCGTGACCTCGTCGGAGCCCACGTGCGATTTATATTTTCACCGAGTCTCGCAATTGAACGTCAAAAGTATCGAAATATAACTGTGCAGTTACAGCGACAATGTACGGTGCGTTTAATCAAAGTTCAAGTTCATCGAGTTTCTCTGCCGCGATGTATGGAGTCATTTATTTTTTTATGGATTCATATCATAGATCGTTACATTTGTCAGATTTACTTTAGAAACGTATGTTTTGGACGAAATTTCCGATGTGTTAACGTTATATCATACGAAAATTCGGT
Source organism: Buathra laborator (assembly GCA_934046635.1). NCBI lineage: Eukaryota > Metazoa > Arthropoda > Insecta > Hymenoptera > Ichneumonidae > Buathra > Buathra laborator. Next base: position 15,751,799 of record OW203901.1, on the reverse strand, counting down.
TTTAATGAATTACGGATCTCTCCAGTAGACGCGGTACGAACGAAGCGGAGTAGCGTTCGCTGTTGGGGGAGTTTTGTGTGCTGTAACAGGTTTTTATCGTCACGTGTGTCTACATGGCCCTCGGTGACTGTCCACTCCCCGTTGCACCGTAAACCGCGCGATTAAAAGTTTTAAGTCGACGAGTTTCCTTTGGTTTTTCTTTTTCATGTGAAACGAGAGCACTTCTTCCGCGAAAGAAAGTTTTCAAGAGAATAATTGTATAGTACTTTTTCTTGAGGTCAGCAAACCCGAGATAGCGATTAAATGAAACATATTATTACAGGTGCAGCGTATTAATATCGTCGCTTCAACCCTTTGCAGCATAGTATTTCATACATTTAACATATTTTTAATGTGAAAAAAAGTTTCTATACACTATACAACCTTTGAAATTATCTTGAAAAATGATTTAAAAAAGGATGTGAAAAAATGTTTCAGAGAGGCATATCGACTTTTTTACGATATTATAAAAATTTCGTAACGTTACATCGAACCGATTAAAAGATACGGTACTTAGAAGATGATAGACGATACGGAACTCACTCTGCAAATGGTTAAGAATCAGAGGAATGTTTTATCTACGCTTACATGCAGCTGATACGTTTTTGTAGCTTTTAGACATCGATGTATATGTATGAAGTGTTTTTTTTTACAATAAAGAAAAACCCTTTATAACGATCGATTGCAATTTAAAAATGATTAGTAAAATTATCTCAATTTTACGATCGAAGATCGAACGACAGAATTGACCTTCGAATTTCGAATTTACCATCGCAATCTCGTCGCGTCGAAAGATTGCATATATAAATGAATGATATTCACTGAGCGATGTATCATTAGTGATAGCGTCTGTGCTCGGTAATTACACGCACTCTTCGGTATATATATGTATATATATAACATATTACGTGCTGTATCGCGAATGTTTTGGAATTTTTTCGGACTTTAAGCCGAAGCCGCTAGCGAATTGTCTTATCGAAAGTTCGTCGCGTTCAGTTACTGGGAAATTGAAAGAATTTCGTATTACGAATGAAATTGACGTTCTCGCGAAAGAAAAGAAAATCTACGTAAACGCGTCGTATACTGCAGTGTAATTAACTATTGTATCGATGTAATTTTTTTTTTTTAACAGAATCTTCGCGTTAGAAAATTCACGTGTCTCTCGATCGCGTCGCGTCAGACCTTTTCGATAACTCCGAAGATAGCGTAAAGAATGATCGAATAATCAGTGCGATTTACAAAGATTGGTTAGACGAACATCCAGGAAGTGCGTGATATTGAGACAACGATAGACGTCCGTCATTCATCGCATAGCAAAATTGATAACCCGATAGATATAAATTATTCCTCTCGATGTACACAATCTTTCCATTGATTCCCACATATTTCCATCAATTATTCTTTATAAAATATAAAAAAATGTTTGCATGAAAGTAAACAAATTGTGTGTGCTTTTTTTTTCAGGATTAACCGATAATTATAATATGATGGCGCCCACCGAACGAGTACTGCACGAGACCATCCAAGTTGCACCGCTCGATATTTCAGACGATGTTAAACGGCAAAAAGTGAGTCGATAGTCGTAATGTTAATATTAACGCGAAATTAACTTGAACTATTAAAAATTATTGAAATAAACTTTAATGATACGGTTTTCCGATAAAAAACTAAAATGTATAGCAACAATTTGATCGTTGATTTAATTACTGATTAATCAACAGAATATTACGAAATAAAAAAAAAAAAAACATCGTAAAAATTAAGTTTTTTTCGGCAAAGTCGCGATAACTACGCGAAAATCTAATGACTTTCTCTTTGAATGATCGTCAAAGGATTAATAAACTCGATGTATCGAAGTATTAAACGTGATTTTTCCATATCATTGCTATTGTAAAACAGCATATGTATTATCAGGAGCGCCCTTCGGTATTACGAGACTAATAATAGCCCGGGTTGTGCTGTGGTCGTCACGTGAATTAAGCCTAAGTATCTGAAGTGGCAAAGACGAGGGCGACATTAAATGCACGTTCCGACGACGTGGTCGTGCGTATTGGTGTACGTGTAACGGCGACGAAAAAAAAAAAGCGACGACGACGATAGTCGGCTGCTTCGTCGTTGATGAAGTCATGAAGAAAAAAGATCGAAATTTACAACAAAAAAACACCTCAAAAAAAGTAAATTTAAGTATACAATTGTAAAGTACGAACGGTAAAAGAATGCTAATTATTCTCTTTTCGCAATATAGCTAATTACGCGTTATCATTTTTTTTTCTGTCTCTCGAATCGTCCGACGTCAAAAATGATTCCGTTGAACAACAATGTCGGAGATCGAATGTATCGCGCGTTTTTGTATCGCAAGGGTTATCGGAGCTGTCGCTCTCCGACCAATCGTCAGAAACATCGAACGCTAAATCGCTAAAGAGCTTAAATTGCATAATTTAAGACGTAACATCAGATGAATTGCGTCCTTTTGTAATTCAGCAGTTGACAAAAAAATGTCAGCTAATGCTATAATTCGAAGTGTATATATACTTGAAATATGATTTTTTTTTCAGTTATAGTTTAGTGTAGCGATTCCATAATACAAGCGAATAAAGCAATTGAAATTAGTTTCTCTCTCTCTCCGTGAGTCGGGAACTAATTATTGCTGTAATTACTTTGCTTTGCTTACCGATAATACGGAGAACGTGTCGCAATCTCGTTAAACCAGTCGTTTCTATACTTCGTCAAGCCCCTGAAACGCATCTCTCGGACTCCAAATGCTCAATTCCATAGTAGAGTTTCGTAACGATGTCGTCTCACGAGTCCGATAACACGATCGTTCCGACGAGCGTCTCGTTGCGCGCGTTCGTACTGAGGGAAAAAAAATCAAGATTAGTCGAGAACTTTGCTACTCGGGTTATTGATAACCTTCGCTCTCATCTTCGAGCACTTCGACTCGAGAGTTCAGGAGAAAAAATCGTCTCCCTTTTTGTTTCTCCCGATAGACGTAATTCTTACGTATGAGGAATTAATTTGCGATGAATATAGAATTTTCTTTCTGTGAGAATTTCGTTCACGAAATTATAAATATAAATATAAAAATAATAAAAATCAGTCGTCTCGATTGGAAAATAAAGTAATTTATGGGGCACTGAAATTTTATTAAATTCATATTTATCGGGTTTTTCAGAAAAAAATGCTGATAATTCAGATTATAGATGATCCGGAGGTTGTTAGGCTTTCTATCATTATCAATGCATATAATCGTTGATCATTAGACCTCAGATTGACCGTTGATGCTTCGCAAAGTCGAACGCTTCGTGTTTGACGTCTCAATTACCGAAGCATTCGAGTAACAAGGGTGATGAGACGAAGGAAGGAGTCTGCGAATTATTATTCGTACCGCAAACTCTTCAATCCAAGTGTCTCATCGAATTAGATGCAATCCAGTTATCGCGGTGTTACAATTGAAACGTACGAGTGAAGGGTAAACTGGACGTAGCAATGTTGCGGCTCGGAATTGGTTAATGACGATTATTGGAAGGTCCAGAGACGTCCCCGTCGCGTATACAGATATATCTTCAACAGCGGATGAATAATTTACTATCTGTTGCGTCTGCCAAACATTCGAATCGCATAGATAAGATGCTTTATGACTCTCGAGACTCGATGAGCACCGATTTGACGTAAATTATTGATGACATATAAACGTTATTATTGTTCTTAACGTTCAATGACAATGGTATTGTTACAACTATTTAAACAAGTATCGTTATTCGAATTTCGTGTTAATGGAAAAACATATATAAAAGAATTATCGGTATTATCTCTAATAATTAAGTTTATAAATGAAATTTAGCGTTCGCTTCATTTATTAACATCGTTACAATTGTCAATTCAGGTCGCAGGAAACCTTTAAACGTTTAATCGTTCAATGATAAAGTATTCATCAACGTACTGTGTTCGAATTCTGATGATTATAGATGAAATTGACATTCGCGAGATCACGAGTTTGACGCAAATATCGTCGCGAATGAATGTCGGACCGCGATAGCCGCCTCGTGTTTCGGTGCAAATTGATTCCACTTATACCGAAAAAGACAGCTGTGATACAGACACACAGACATATGTTATATTATATATTCACATGTAGTAGCTGATTTGCGTAATTAATATTTGTATTGAGAACTCAAAAATACGTTTATATGTGATTATAAAAAAATACAGTCGATTAGTGTACTGAGATTCGCAAATTTTAATAGAGAATTACTTGTGATGAAAATTGAAAATCGTTTTCATTGAGAAAATCACAGATGACGCGTGCGAATACCATGAATATTTTCGTGCGACTGACCGCTGGTCAAGGGCTCCCGTTCCTCGAACGACATTTTGTTTTTCGTTGGAATACATAAGAATATTCTGCTGCGTCATACTATAGTTGTCGGTTTTTCTACTCGGGCATCAGCTGCGGTGGAATACAACCATTAGAATCCCATTTACCCGTCGTATGCGACTGAGTGGTAAATAATAAAAGTTCTACGGATATGAATAGTGAGGCGAGCCGAGAATTCTGTTTGTTCACCTGTCCGCGAAGAGATTCTATCGAAAGCGGAAACTATTGCCGGAAGTGTTTCGACGAATCTCACCGATTCTTCCGTGTGATATATGCATCGCTCTCGATAAAAATCCTTATCAGCGATGTCTTTGATTAACGTTAATATTACGAAATCGCAAAATATTTACCTTAATTGATGAATAAAGTTTTTATAATAAATTTCGTCCATATTTACAGATAGAGAATCAATTGGCACAGATGCGATTCTCCGGTGCAACGGCGAGAAAGATTCAGGATGTTTTTGTCTCGGAAATGAACAAAGGAATGCATCAACAGCCTTCGTCACTTCAGATGGAGAACACTTACATTCCCGAACTTCCGGACGGCACAGGTAACCCGCAAACTTCATTTTTCCCTCACTCCTTCCTATTTATTAAGTTCCATTACGAAAATCTTAAATTTAATAAAAACCAATAAAAACGTAAAAAAAAAAAAAATAATCGAAATGTTTCATCTTATTACTTATATACGTCAAAGTGTAGAATAATTAAACGAACGATAACTACTTGTCATCTCTTGTTTACGCGAATGAAACCGGAAGCTGTTTGACTTTGCATTACGCAATTAAGAGTCGCATTAGCAAGATAGCGATCGCGAAAACAACAATACCGAACGTTCTCTACACAATTCCGCATCATAATTCTCTAACAAAACAAAACCTTAATTTGTTTACCCGAAACGCTCGTTAAAAATGAGAAACCGGTGAGATTGACGATCGCTAAGTTTCGTGTTATTTTGTTTTTTCTTTAAATTTTGCAGAGGAAGGACTTTTCCTCGCGCTGGATCTCGGCGGAACAAACTTCCGGGTTCTACTACTGGAACTTGTGAACGGTGTCGTTGTTCGTGAAGACGTCAAGATGTATCACATAGGTCCTCATCTGAGAATGGGCTCTGGAATACCGCTGTACGAGTATCTCGCTGAGTGTGTCAGCAATTTTGTTATAAGTGAAGGTCTTCAGGACGTGGAGCTTCCCTTAGGTAAATTAGACGGAAGAGCGTATTGTTACGTTACGAATTTCCGTGTATATAAACGATATATAGCATTGTACTCGTTGTTAAGTTACAATTTTACGCGGGTATCACAGTTAATGAAGCGAAAACGTGACGAGATTCTAATTACCGCGAACTCGAAGTATGTCGTTTAATCTATGTATATATTCACACGTATATGTATATGTGAAGGTATACTATGCATGTATATAGCGTTCAGTGGCGTCAGATGAGATCGATGGCCTCACGACGCACGTGAATATCGATTCGCGTGGCGCTTTTAATGATACGACATTTTTCCACCAACTGCTTCGTAACTTCGGGAATGTCGTTTCAAAAAATCCACTAAAAAAGGCTTAAGGCTAATTTTTTATTGTAAAGGAAAACAATTATTTTGACGATTTTTCATTAACGTTTTCTTTTTTAACGAATTTTCTTGTTTTTCGTGATTATTGAAATTTCATTTTTTTTTTTTTCGCTGTTTAGGTTTTACCTTCTCGTTCCCAATGATCCAGCATTCCCTGGATGTCGGCATTCTCGTGACGTGGACGAAGAGCTTCAACTGCCCCGACGTCGTTAACAAGGATGCGGTACAATTGTTGCGCGAGGCATTGGATCGACGAGGCGATACGAGGGTTAAAGTTGTCGCTGTTTTGAACGACACTACAGGTACCCTCGTCCAGGGAGCCACACAAGATCCGCATACCGCTATCGGACTTATTCTTGGAACCGGAAGTAACGCTTGTTACCTCGAAAGAGCCGATAAGGTGGAACACTGGGAACCTGAAAGACACGGAGAACGAGAGGTAAGTTCACTATTAAAAATGCTCTCGTATATCTCTGATTAAAAACGAAAAATATCGATAATTCAAACGTTTTTTGCCGTTTTCTTTAAGGTAATTATCGATATCGAATGGGGTGCATTCGGCGACAACGGAGTTCTCGATTTCATTAAGACGGACTTCGATCGTGAAAACGATGCGAATTCTCTTCTCGTCAATTCGTTTACGTGAGTATCGCTAATGTAACCAAATTGGAATCACGTTTTCCAATCGAAATTCATTGGAAACAAAAAAAACGTTTTTTCTTGCAGATTCGAAAAATACATTGCTGGAAAATATCTGGGCGAAGTCGTACGCACAATTCTCGCAAAATTGACGAAAGAAGGTCTTCTATTTTCGGGACAAAAACACAGCAGCGATCTTTTCACACCGGGAAAATTTACGACAGATTTTGTCTCTCATGTCGAACAGTTAGTAATTCTTATTGTGTATTAATTAGTACGGAGGATTTCGCGACTATTTTGGTAAAAATGTGAGAAAATTAAATTGTATTTTTTCAGAGATTCCGTTGATGGCGGCAGTGATAATACCAAAGATGTTCTGGCAAAATTCAATATCGTACCGGACGAAGATGATTTAGCTATCGTTCAGTACGTCTGCGCAGTCGCCTCGAATCGCGCTGCTCTTCTCGTTTCCATATGTAAGTACCGCGTAATAATAGCTGTGGTTTCATCGATGATTTCATTTTTAATCTTCCGTTTTCTCGTGTATCACGAAGGTTTGGCGAGTATCTTGGATCGCATGCAAAGGGAAAATGTTACAATAGCCGTCGACGGATCTCTGTACAAACATCATCCGCGATTGGAAAGTTGGATAAATAATTACATAAGTCTGTTGACCCCGTCGCGCAAGGTGAGAATCATTAATTCATATAATATCAGACGATTTGATCCTCAAATGCTAACTGTTATTTCACGTCTTGAACCGAATTTCCCTTATCTCATTTTTTAATTGGTGATTATGAGAATATTTGGTATATCGATATTCCCCTTAATTAATAAATTCATTAATTAGACACGAATGATTATTTACCAATATATTAACATTTGAATTTTACGTAAATTATTATAATTTTTTTAAAGTCAATTATTTTTACATTATTTTATTAATTATTTCATAAATAATTATATATGACATATAATTATAATTTAATATCAACTGATATGTAAAAATGATTAATTTCGTATAATTTTTTAATTTCACAGTTCAAACTGATTCACGCGCAAGACGGTAGTGGAAAGGGTGCGGCGATCGTAGCGGCAATCGCGTTAAGAATCAACAAGAGATTGGAATGAAACCGAGCGAAATGGAATTTGCAAACGGCGTGTAATTCGTCGTCGCATTGTTGACGTTTAGAGTAGCGTACTCGGCCCCGAGGCAGACCTGTGGTAAATAAATACTGTAAACAAATTACCGCAGACCGTCGATTTTGGTCTATACGCGTTGGGATATAATAATATCCTCATGACAATGATAATCCTGATGGTCGCACAATCAAATTCTTCCATACGTTATTGTTACGAATCTTCGGCGCGTAAACGCGTTTGTTTGTTTTTAGAATCGGAAACGTTGAAACGTTTATCGGCTGTAAAACTTTGCACTCGAATTAGCAATTTTAATGATTCCAAAAGTCCGCGATACATCGTACTTCCGGTTCGGAAAACGATCGAAATTATTTTTCTATACATTGCGTAGCAAGAAAAAACGAAAAATTCAGAGTATATGGTGTTGAATTCGGTGTCCATATTTTTTTACGTCCTTTTAGTATAAGAGAATTTACTGCTATTATTTGCCATACGTAAACATTCCGTGATTTATCTCTTTTTCTTCTTTTAACGCTCATTAGTAAGACCCACTCGCCGGCGTGTTACCCGATCTTACGATTACTTCCTCGGAGCTTCGAGAAACATATTTTTCGAACATTAACGAGTTTTTTTTAGCTGCTGTAACGCAATGCACAATCGGCAACACGTACGACAGAAGGAAACTAAATCGAATATATACGTTAATACATACATTTATTTTTTCTGCAATATGGCATTTTTTTCGCGATCGAGAAACCGATGCAAGTTTAGTTCCTGTTGTATATACATTAACGAAATAGAATATATCTTCGATATAATACGCTGATTTAATCAAAAGAAAGACAATTTTAGAGATTTTTTGTCAAAATGCGATTAAATATTTTCCAACTCTCCGATTGATTCGCGAGGGGGTTATCACTTTATACATATGCTATAGATATGCTCGGAGAACGGAACGAGACGCTTTAGCTTATTATTGTACCCGAGCTTACGATTTCAGATCCATTGCGGATCTATTGTTCTTTATTCAGCAACTATGCAATTGCGCAACTATTCACGCTATGCATCGATAGTCCGGCAGAAAGGAGATTGTTAAGCCTCGCAAAAATTTCATAAATTTGTTATCTCGATGAGTCGCGTTTGTTGTCTGAAAAAAATATTCATTTTTCCGTAATTTTGAAAGGTACAGACGAGGTGTACAGTAGTTTTATAGATATACTGTACAAATTTCGAATCGTTCAAGACCTTTGTTAGGAAGTTATTACGTTAAAAGTAAATGAAACACATGCATAATTTTTTTTTCTTCAGAATATAACATTTTTCGAGATTCCAGAATCACTAAGAAAGCCCTCTGTATGGAAAAATCTTTAAAAAAAAATGTAATCCCCAATTGCACGGCAAAAATCTTAGACTTACAATAATTGGCGATAAATTTGACCGGTGGACCATTGAATTGTTGCATTGCCTTGCGTTATTAAATAGCGCTTTTGTTTTTTTCGCATTGTTGTAAAAGAACAGCTATATCTTATCTATATAGTTATAATGCCCCGTCAGAGCCTTTATATCTTTGTTATTTAAAATGATAATAATTACCTTTAAAAAAAAAAAGCTGTACAGCGTTAATCACAATATCTCTAAGATGTAAAAAAAAAAGAATAGATTATATTATATTATACAAGAAGAAAATTTGAGAATAGCGACAAAAGTCTGTGTGCGAATGAGTTGTGAATACGAATGTATGCTAATTGTCGATTGTTAGAAAAAAAAAAGATTTTTAAAATAGATATCAGCTAATTGTATCGGGACTAACGACGATATTCGAAAAATCCAACGAGTGCCAGAAATTCATATTATTTATTGAAAAACGATTATCATGCGATATCGGGGCATTTCCAAAGCAGATTGTTGATTCGTACATTATATTATTCATTTTTAGGCATAATATCCCCTTTGACAAAGGGGGTTAGTGTGCGTTGTTAATAAAAATTTATGGAAATATAAATCGAGGATATTGTTTTTATTTCATGACAAAATGAAAATAAGAGAATGGGGAGATGTCAAATGTCAAGAAGTTTACATTGCAAGTAAACAAAAACTTCCAACCTCAAGAAATTACGTTTCGAGAATTTGTTCATTATCAGTTATTGTTTTATTCGAATGACACTATATAACCAATAAATGCCTGACATTGAAATGAATTCGTTGTATTTTCTTTGTTGCCGTGGGGTCGATAAAAAGAATGATATTATTATTAATCGATATATTTCAAGCGTACTCACCGTTGCATTATTTCCTTCGGGTCCTGTGGCCGGTTATGTTATATTGATCTTGTTGCTAGGTGGTTCGAGCCCGCGCCTTTTGAACGTTCGAGATTCTCGTACGGCGTTAAAGATGGCGCCAGTGTTAACGGTGCTTCGAAAAAGTGACAGCTACCCGAGCTGTCAGCGGCGTCCATCCTACCGCATTTTTTCTGCGAATAATATCATCGCGTTGCATTACCACGACGTTTCGACTAGACGATAGTTTGGTAGTTCAATTGAACGTCGAACAAACGTCGAACGAATTTTTTTAACAACGAAAAAAACAATATTGCCCGCGCTAAGGTGGGTGTGCACGCAGGAGAGAACGGCTCGCCGGCTCGCTCAGTCTACTGGAAGATTCCATTGTGAGTGGGTTTGAAAAAGTTTATGCTCCGCTAAATCGGTGTTTTCGCGTGTTACGTTTGTCACCACTCGGCCACCTGTCACATATCAAGGTAAGCGAATATCCTCACTATCGGTTGGACACAAAATTTTCGTCGATTAAGGTCAAACGCGAACGTTGTCCTTGTATTTTTACCACCGAGGTTACCTCTAGCTCTCTTCAGCTGGCCTCTCAGCTGACGAGAGACGACCGACCGACCGGTTTTCAGCTTTTTTTGTTTTTTCGAATCTTCCTTTGCCCGTTTTCTTCCGCTTTTAAATACCCTTCGGATTGCAACCCGACGTTTCGCTATTCGTGCATAGGTGCCGGTGTTTCGGTATAAAAAAAAGAATTCGATGTCGAATCCGAATTTGAAACCTTGCAAAATTATTCATCGATAAAATAAAAAAATTAAATGAATCGACAGATTATTCGTCATGTATAACAATAAACCGGCAACCTTTGAAATGTGAAAAAAAAAACCGACGATTAGTCATGTATATCCTTGAGATATTTTTTTCTACATTATTAATATGTCATTACCGATACGAAAATCGACGACGCGATTGTTACGTTACAATTAAAAACAAGAAAGCGCACGTACGACAGACGTAAAAACTTCGAACACGGACGAGGCAATACTCGCGTTCCGTGTATCTGTGTGGTTTAGTTTGTGCTGTTGCCGTGCGAATTAATTTACTCGAGACTCGATTTTCAAACTAAAGCCAATATTTTCCTTCGTCAACCCAATCTCGGACACGTATTTATTTCCACTTTCGTTGTTACTCGTGTACCAACAACGGAGTGCCAATTGAATTTCGTTTCTTCGTCGTTTGTCCGTGACACTTTATCGATAGTTTTCGCAAACCATCCCCGTCGGGAATCGAAGTATTTTGACATTTCTGGCTTCGCGGCGTGTCGATGCATGCATGCAGTAGCGTGTCCTCTTTGTATCGAAAATATTAGAATCGCGATAAACCCCAATACTCGGAAGCGTGTGCGCGGGGTTACTCGGAAATGACTCGTTGTCTTGTGGTTCAAACCGAACATTACATATTCCCCTTTGAGCGAATGTCGACGGGAACCAACATTATTGGCCTCGCAATGTCATACATTTGTATTATATTGACAATCGATTCACGGAAATGCTTACATACATTTCCAACGTATATTCATGGAACGACGCGTATATCAGGAATCTCTGCGCATTTGCTTCGCGAAAAAAAAAATTTTCGATCGCGCGTTATCGCTACGTGTCGTTTTGTTTTATTGTTCATCTTTCCTTTCATCTTCCGTTAAAGTGTCCGAATATTGTTTTCCATCGTCAACGAAGATAATTGTCCCGAGAGTATCGAGCGATCGAGTACGTGAGAAAATGAGTAATCAAGTTCGAAGCCGTTGCATCTCTCGAACCAAACTCTGTGATCCGCGAGTGTGTGCGCGCGTGCATGTGCGTGTCTCTCCGGTTGTTCCGAAAGCGTCCGTAGGGTTCTAGCGTTGCAGCCGTGCGGCAAGCCATATTTTTCGTTTCTTTTTTCCAAGTTCTCTTTTTTCTCGGAAACTCCCCCCCCCCCCCCCCCCCCACACCAGTCCTCATTCGCCGCTCTTTAAATCACCTTTCACGTAGCCACGCAGCAACGAACGAGCGAACGAACCTTTCTTCCGTCAGTTGTTCACAAAATATCAGCAACTTCACGGTTTCCGGTCTCTGGGAGACGTGAAAATGAATTTCATCGTCGAGACTTACCGGCGAAATGTAGGATGCATGTTTCCGTGCACTCAGTCAAATATCCATCAAAGTTTTGCAGCGTACAATACATTTACGAGGAACGTGTTTCCAATGTTTTTCATACAGCTAAAAATTCGACGGAAACTTTGCTAATATTTTAACGATTAATGCAAGATAAATAAAAAAAAATTAAGGTTAATTCGCCTCATTGATATTATTTTTAAATTTTATTATAAGATAAATTTGAATCACTCAATAAAAACATCGCTCTAGAAAAAATATTTACGGGAACTTACGATTATAAAAAAAAAAATGTCATGCGTATTTTTTCATCGTCGAGTAGACGTTTTTTTTTTTTTTTTTTAAAGTAACGCTAAACAAAATGATCGTTAAGCGTGTGTTTCCGTTGATTGAATGAAATTGCGACTAAAAAGGTTAATTTATCGATGCTATAAGCATCCATCTTACTTCAACATTAATTAAAAAAAAAAAAAAAACAAATACGTATTCATGTAACAAATTAGAATGTTCGGAGTAAAAAGACATCTCATCAATCACGTGAAGATTGATTGACATTGCATAATAATAAGTTTCATGAAAACTCTCTGTATCTGCAAACATTGTGTTCGCGTTTACGAGAGAAAAAGTTTCTTTCCCGATAATGCGTAAAACGATGTAACAAGTTAGTTAAAAAAAATCGATTAAAAAAAAAAAAAAATACGAACACAAAAACAACAAAAAAATTAACGCGAAATCCCGGTTGACGTTGTTCACGAGGGGAATCGAGGTCGTCCCTCTACTCGGCGAATCTAACGTCCGAGTGAAAAGGAGTTCTGTGTGGTGAGCTGTTGGCGTGATGCAGCTCTCGCGATCAGCTGACGAGCGGACGCCGCTGCTGCTCCTGCTGTTGTTGCCGCTGCTAGTGCTGCGACCGGTTCGCGATATTTTATTTTAAAAGGCCTCCTTTTTCATTGCTCCACTACCGAGATTACTATACCTCCACTGGCAACAGCGGAGTGTCGCCTTTCACGTAGTGTTTTCAGTCGGCATCAGCCGAACTCTTTCTCTGCCTATCAACGTTCTCTCTTATCCTATTCACTTTTGTCCGCTTCTCTCTCGCTCTCTCTCGCTCTCTTGGGCTCTCGACAATATTTTAACTCCTTTCGCCGCGATCTCTTTTCCTTCTCGCGTGAAACGACCCATACTATTCTCTCTTTATACCATTTACTCGATTTACCGTATGTATTCACGAACACAATTACACACACGGAGCGCTCTTACAGAGTGCGAGTACGTTGCCCACGACTCTCGGGAGGGCTTCTCCGTTTCCTCGTAGGAAATCCTTCTTATTGTTAGTTTTGTACAGTAGGCCAACGCGATGAACGCGAAACGAAGATATCGCCATTAGCGCTACTTTCGAGTCAACGAGCGACGGGGCTCCATGAGACTTTTACGAATGCGTTTGAGTTGCTCTCACAGCTGATTGCCGTTTTCTTACTCATCGCGTACTAACGTGCACACTGTTTCGACTGTAACTTGTTGGGGAAGGGGGGGGGGATTTACTTTTTTTTTTATCGTACAATGCATTCGAAATAATAGTAAAACCTTTGAGAAAAACGAAATGCATCGTAACGACTATTCGGACTCCGTTTCTAGTGGGATGTTGATGTCCCACATTTTTCGAAATAATTTTTTTCGGTTTTTTTTTTTCATAATGTTGAGTCTGTCGAACGCTTTTTTACTTCTCCTTTTACATAATGCGATTTTATCGTGTTTTTTCGGGATATTGGAAATTCATTGTGATATATTGGATTGCGTTTATTTTTACATTTTATTTTATTCTAATTGTACATAAGTAATTATGATGCGATAACTTTATTTTGGAAGAATTGTTGTATTTTCTTCACTACACATTTTTTATACTCAGTGCTTTTTTTTTTTTTCAGGTCGATAAATCGATCAAAATTTTAAAAGTTTATCGATACGTTTAAAAAAGAATCGTAAAGTAACCGGATTTATCGATAAAAAAATGGATTAATTCGTGTATTCCAACAGTTGAATCACTTTCCACTTCTCGATTCGTTACTCGTTACTCGTTAGCTATCGTTTTTTTCGAATTCCAATACTTCACGCGTGTTATGCTTGAAAAATCTTGTTGATTTCGAATCGCTCGTAAGTCACGGATCGACGAGTGTCCCTCGATGAAGTAATGACTAATTCGCCGCACGGCACCAAAATTCACACTTACGAGAGTTCGCTGTCGATTTGTCAGGACGCTGAGAAAGGAACACTGTATCTTCGTATTTCTCGTGGTGTATTCGCTCTCTGCGTCGTACGTGATAAGAGGCTCTTATCGTGTAGAATACAGAGGAAAAAAAAGTATTACAATCTCTCGTAAGAGTCAATGAGCCAATAATGTGAGGAAACTGCATCCCCACGTTGCAAACCGCAGCTTCCGTCGGTTTGATCGTATTGCGTGAAACTTAACGATTAAAACTCCGCGCGAATACACCTCGCCGCACGTATGTAGTACGTTGTACCTGTTTTATCGTATACATATGTTTAGGCGAATCTATATATGCGATACCCCTTTGGGCGTTTGCGCGCGTCCAGCGCTCACACCCCTGCGAAATTCTCGACTATCGCGAGATTCCTGAATGCAGTATAACGCGTTACGGTAAACATTACACGACCGAATTTACGAACACACATTTTGGTACATTAGCTCGTCATTTGCATGGTAGAAGCGTTCGATCCGTGGGCATTTGCAGAAAATTTATGGATTAAGTATATTAATTCTTCGAAACATAGTGTATTATGTATAAATATGTATGTCTCTGGTGCACTTTATAAATATAGAGAAGTTTGTTAAACAAATTATTACAAAAATTCGATTAAAATCGTTATATTATATTTGAGGGGTACATCGAAAATAAATTTTATTCAATATTTCATCCAAAGTAATGGATTTTTCCAATGTTATTTTTATTATATGAAAAAAAAAATGGTCTCGTTAACGGAAGTTGTGATTTTTATTAAAAAAAAAATTATGTTAACGTTCATTCCCGATAAAGTAATTTATATCATTAAAATTTACGAACCCAAATCTTCTGATTTCTCGATAATCGAACTATAATCAGTTTATTTTATATTTATCGCAATAATTAGTGCAAAACATCGAAAGATTTTTCCGGAGTAAAATAAAATAAAAATAAATTTAAATTGAATTGCCACCACAGATTTCGTTCCTTCAAATCTTCGTTTCACCTGAATCGCAAATGTTCGAATCAAATCGGTTATCCTCATTCGGTGTCCTTGAATTTCTCGTTGAATTTTTCCATTCTCGTCATTCGCGTATTATTTGCTTCGCGCGTATGACACTATCTCGTGACTGGGCCTCGTGAAGGAAACAGAGTAATAGCAAGAAAACCCGTCGGTTACAGACGCTATCGCATGTTTCACGAGCTCCGAGAACTTTTCATCGCAAATCAATTCGTTCTGTCGTTCGTCTCTCGTGGGACGAAATAAGAGATCGGGAATAGCTCGGTAGCAGCTTGCATAAGGATATCACATAGCAACTCGAGTTTGACGTATATAATACATATATCTAATGCATGTTCTGTTACGTGAGACGGGAATTGATGCGATCTGTATATATGAACGAACATCATATACACAAATATATAGTATACATATATATACTTAATCCTTTATACGTTAAAATAATTTCGTTCGATCGGATTCTCGCAACGATTCACCGTACCGTCACTGCTGACAATTCAAAAATTATTTTCGTATCGTGCCACGTATATGAGGCGTGAAATCGTCAATAAATCAATTACACAAAACACCAACGAATTTGTCGTGCTCATCGCGAGCGTTGAAATTCTCGTCTCTTTGTTTGCGACTTGCATCGTACTGCAAATTTCGACCATTCATATATATATATATAGTGTATCGTGAATATCTCGAGTTTCTAACCTATAATACATCGCGAACGATAACGAGAGTTCGAATAATGACGAGAACAGATGATATATTCGATGAAACGACAAACTCGACATTCAATCGGCCGATATAATGTTCGGTAAAATTCAGTGGTTAACGGGGATCGAGTGCTATTCGACATGAATTTAGTTTGTCTCTTCGCTGTTTTATCCTCGGAGTATGTCCAGTCGGGTGTGTGCGTGTGTCGGTCGTTGTAATTGGTAATATCGCGAGGATTTAGGAGAAAACGGGATTGGCATACGAAATGGCCAATTCGGGAAGGGTAACGAGAGGCGGGGGAGGGAGGGGGCGTTTGTGTACACCACGAAGAGGATGAGCATAGTTTGCCACGCAGGTCGTTAGAGAGCAGCGTATACGTACACAGAGGTACAGACGAATATCGTGTCGATTCTGTCGGCGGGGTGCAGCCAGTTTTGCAACAGGGGGAGGGAGAGAGGCAGGAGGTCCACGGGACAAACGGAAATGAAGTGGTCCGCCGGAAACGGCCATTCCCGGCGTGCTTGGCTCGGCAAAGTAGATTCAACGATTTACGATTTGACTGGGCGAGGAATGGGATATACCCGCAAAACCAACCGGGATTCGTTGATTTATAACGCACGTAGTTACGGGAACCGTGACCATCGAATATTGAAGCGATTTCTCTCTATTTCTCTATGCACCAGGTGCGTTACTTTATTTCTACGATACAAACCGTATTAAAAAAAATCGATTTTTCCGCGATCTATTGGGTCATAACAAAAAATTGAGGTTAAAATCAATAACGCACTCGGTTATTTTTTATTTTGTACGTTTTTAGCACAGTTGAAAAATATAGGATGCTGTTACGGAATCTCAATAATAGATAGTCATTTTTTTTTATGGAAAAATATAAAATTACAAAGTTGAGAGACTTGGAAAAAAAAAAAAAGAAAAATTTTTGGTGTCAATCGAGTAAATGTTTTGGAGCATCTTATGACGTGCTGACGTTATAAATTCAACTTTTTCCACAAAGATTTTTTTTTTTTTTTTTTTTTTTTTTTTTTTCGTGTACAGAATATTCATTACTGTGAGAGCTGTTTGGTCAACTGCTAAATTTTCTCTGCCCACGCGACGATCGCGCTCAGCGAGATGAAGCAAAACAGCATCAGTCTCACGAAGGTCGTCTCCGCCCTTCTCGACCTCCTCTCGACCTCTCCGTGTGGCTCACCGCCGTTTTTCGTAAACAAAATGCAAAGTCGTTGAACTCTCTTGCGCGCGAACGGTGGTGGCCGTGCATCGAGTGTGTTCACGAGGGACTCGCTTATGTACACGTTCGCGTTTCGTTTCGTTTTCTCGGCCGTTCTTGACTCGACGGCCGTCAACCCGATGACTCGCTCGCGGCTTCTCTCGCTTCGTAGAGAGAGGCCCCGGAGAGCAGCCGCGGTGGCGACGGTCAAGACGAGACGAGTCTCTCTTTTGCCGACGACGATCTCTTGCCCGGTATCGCTCAACGTGAATATACGGTAGAGTCGGAGAAGGATGGAACGGATAGGAACGGGACTAGGCAGACGGGCTTTTTAACACTATAACATCAACAGTATAGATACACCAAACTGTTCTTTTGCTCGGTCAGTATAAACTCCGAGATGAACTTCTCTCAGCTTAGACTCGTTCAGGGTAACGCCGCGGGGACATGGCCAGTAGTTTTTATGAAACTGTGAATCTGTGCCGATAAACGTTCCACAGACTTGCGGTTTTTTCTTTTTTTCGCAAAATTTCGCGTCATTGTAGAAAATTGTCCATTCATTGATTTACGAGTTCGAAACAATTATTTTCGAATAAAATGTCATGGACCGGCGTAATCACTAGTCAGGGATACAGTTTTTTTCCAGTGTTATTCGAATCATATTTATTCGAAAAAAAAAAATGAAATACATCGCGTAGTAATAGTTTTTTTTTGAACGGTATGTTATACATATATTACACATGTTTTTTTTAAAACTATTTGTGAAACGGTAAAATATTTTTTTGCAATTGAATTTAGCATTATTCCATAGTCATAATTACTGCAGACATTGTGTAAAGATTAATTCAAACTTATGAGACGCTTCAGAAGAGAAGTATGAATACGTGTGCTATCGTGGTGAAGATTTGAACAAAGTTTCCGGAGCACTGTATGCGCTAACGTTGCATATTCGCGGTATGCGAGCGGCAGTGCACCCTCCCCATCCCTTCCCCCCGGCGTTACTGTTGCATATTTATAAAGCGTAACGCGCCCGATAATAATCATCCAATTGTTTAATTCCTCCCCGTACGTTAGAGAGCGCGTAAACTCGATGTTACGCAACTTTAAATAGTTGATTTTTTTATTTACGTCAGCAATCGAACTTTATACCTCGGCGTTGCCGCTTTTTTTATTTGGGTCAAATTTATTTCTCAGCGATGAGTCATTGTAGGCCCTTTAGTTATTCATCAATTTGCGTGTATATTTAAAAATTTATCAATTCGTCTGTCAGAATCGTAATATTTAGCAATACCATTTGTACGACTACACTGAGCAAAATAATCCATTTACATTGGTCAATGACAAATGAACTTTTTTTCTGTGTTATTTATATGCGATAAAACTTAAAAAATCGCTCCTCCAATAATTCGAGCGATTGACGAATCGGAGCGGCGGGGCCATAAGTCTCCGAGTTACAAAAACCTCGTTAGTTTCTTTTTTTTTAACTTCTTCGGTATTCCGAATTATCATTATTCAATGCTTCGTGTAACACCCCCTATGGTGATATATATTATTGCAATTGGATCACCGTAAGCAATATCAACGGAATCTGAGTCTACAGAGAGCGATATAGAAGACCTCATAAAATACTATGAAAGCCCAACAAAGAACTTTTATTAACCGCACACATACACACATACATAGACGATGACGACGACGTCGGTGCCCTGTTGCTTGTCCGTTGTTGCTACGCTGCCTTATTCCTCTTCTCGTTCGTCGCCGCTGGCCTCTCACTTCCTCGCGTTAGTATCGCATATACGTACTATAGCCTCTATATAATGCAGATGAATAGGATGTCGCAACCCAGTGCACGCAGCCCACAGAAACGAATTACCCTAATTTAACTGAGACTGGCTGTGGCTGATGGTCGCCCTGTACTGTATGCCATCGGTAAACTTTCCTGTACTGTGCGTCAGCACTGGCGTTGCCGCGCGACCTCAGTACACTTCAATTTACTCTCCTCTCGCGAGCGATCCGTTACACGGTGAGAATTTATTTTAAAAAAAAAATATATATATATATATATATAAAATGTAATACATAGAAGAAAAAGGCTTCCGGTAGATTGAACCATTTGATATAATCCATTTTTCTATTAAAAAAAAAAAAATCTTCTGCCTCCCGAAGTAATAGCGTCACTTTGCGGAATCAGTTGCTCTGAGACTCTTTTTCTACTTCGCGTTTAGTGCAACTTGAATGGATTCACTCGCTGTAAGAACGCGCCTCGTTCCGTCAAAGCTTATGTCACGAGTGTATGTATGTCCCCTCAATACTCGTAATGCAACCTACTCTGCAAGAAAGTGGTGACCTACGAAGAGGAGCATTGCTAGCCTGTCGCTGCGAGCCTCACGACGCCTATATATATGACTACGTATAATTACGCTCGTTGCAGCGATCGCTAAATCCATACTATTGGAAATTCACAATTGCCACTGCGATATCTTCTGGATTAATGTTGATTATTCTCGTATTATTACTGAAAGATATCAGAATTTGGTAACTAAAAAAAAAATGAATTTTAACTTTTCGCTCGATTTTAATTCGTTTAATCTAAATATACCAATCAAAGATAAAAAAACAACTTTAACTCCAGAAACTTTAATTTTCCGCAAATTGACGAAAATATTCTATCAAAAAATAAAAAATAATTTTTTTTTTAATTACAATAATAAAAATTGAAATGAAAATTATTTAATTAATTAATTTTTTTTTTCAAATGATAGTTTAAAAATAAAAATGTATACATTGTTGTGTAATTGATTTCACGTGGTTTGTGAAACGGATTTATGCAGACGATGTCTAAAAATGGTTCGTTCTGTAGAAGCAACCATGAGATTTAACTCGATTGTTTCCCCGAGCTACTAATTTTCGTAATAGATCCGCTTGAATTTTCTCCGTTAAAACTTCTTCGTATTTCCGAAGAAAACTTTCTAATAATTAGCAAGACGAGAAAACGTTGAGTCGCGTCGAACAGCCAGCAGCGACGGCAGGAGCAACAGAATCGTCGAGTCCATAAGGAGAAGTCTCGCGCTGTGAGGCTCTCTGTGTGTGCAAACTGCACCGAGAGAGGACCCCTTGCACTCCCGTGAGAGACTGCTGGCTTTGTTTGTTGTTACGGTGTCTAAGTACCGTTCTCGTACAGCCTGCGGGGACTACTACACCTCCGGCTTGACTCTCCTACTCCCGATCCTCTTCTCGGTCGGGCGAGTTTTAGTTCGATATATCTCGTTGCACTTGGATACAGTACAACACTACATATCGTATGCAGATTTACTTATGCTCACGCGTAGGGCCGATAGGTCGCGCGCGCACGGCATTTTTACACTCGTATCTTTCCTTACATATGGACGTGCATAACACGCCCACGAAGGATAGTAACTGTACCGGTGAGTTCTACATTTTTACTGAGAATAAATATCTACAAGTTTTTTTTAGATCTACACGAAAAACACGATGGCCAGTGGTTTTAGAAATCCTGCAAGTCTGCGAAATATCGGCGACTTCTTATTTTTTTTTAAACGACTTTTTATTTTTATTTCCCTACAACATCCTTACATTTCTTTGTTGGTAGTTGAGTAAAAAAAAAAATCGTGCCAATTCCATTGGCACATTGGTTTGTCTCTTTCTTTTAACACAGTGTACAAAATTGTACAAAATTTTAGCCCAATATCGCAAAAAATTAGGCGGAGCGCCACCACAATTAAAAAAAACAAATCCAAAATGCCGTGAACACTGAACAACTGAACAACTGCATAAATTTTCTTCAAATTCAATACCGATCATTGTTTTATAAAAGTCCAACTTTGTACCAAATTTTAACCCCATATCTCAAAAAATGTGGCAGGTAGCGCGCCAGCACCATTTTTTCAAAAAATTCAAAATGGCGTAAAAACTGAACGACTGCATAGATTTTTCTAAAAATTTTACCAAAGAAGAGGACTTAACCCCTCAACATGTGGTGTAAATTCTTGAGGAAGCAAAAGAAATTCTTTGTAAAATTCGATTTTTTATACTTATTTAAATGTTTTTGTATATACATAATTTCGAAAATATTTGGTTCTATTTCGACCTTCTAGCAGCTGGTCTTGTGGTGGACACTGAGTCATTGCATTTATTGCGGACCTTTTACTGGACACCATTGAAAAGGCAGCATATTATGTTATCCTTAAAAAAAAAAAATCCTTATTCCTCGATCTTTCTACAGTCGGAAGTTAGTTTCATTTCTATAAGATGTCGAATGACGTGGTGAATAAAGACTTCAAGAATGCGCAAAAAAAAAAATATATATATGTTTATCTGTAATCTTCTTCGAAGGATGAAAGAGACAAGTAAAGTTTCCAATTGCCGCAAAAAAATGCAACTTTTTATCAACGTTTTTAATAAACAGAATGAAAGTCTTTGCGCAATCGAATTAACAGCTTCAATTAAATGCGCTGTTTTATGCTATGGCAAATCCATGAAAGGTACATTTTTCAACAGAACGATGTTTTCTTGCCATTGCCAGTAATTCTTTTTCGTCATAATTCATTTAATCCTAAAACAAAAAAAGATGACGTGCGTAACTTCGTCCTCCTTTTGTTTCCTTTTTTTCCAATCTCACTCTCGTTTCTCTTTGTCTATTCCGTGCGATAGTTAAACGCCTAGGAATTCGAGAGCGAGTTATACGTAAACACGCAGAGGTTTCTCATTTAATCGCGAGTGTTAATTGTCCGCAAAGAGTTGGCATGACGTTGAGACGTAAGCGAGCAGAGAGGAGGAGGTTATAAGGCTTCGCGGCAAAACGGAACCGAGGGAACGGTGCAAAGGTATACGAACGTGCGACACGCGACCCAAGTAAAACGATAATGAAAGTTTATTCTTGATGATCGTAAAGAATCGTCGTCATTCGCCTACCTATAACTATACTCTTATACTCTTAAACATCCCCACTCACGTTAGTTGCTTGGTGCGTGTAACGTGTTCTTATCATCCCGATTGGTCCCATTGGCGCTCGGACGTGATCGCCGCGATGATTAAACGCAACGCGAGCGACCGCCGGGGTATACAACCCTACGGGGATTCTCGTACATCGGGTACCTTGCATTCGAGAGAACGAACCCGAGAGACCTTCCCCGAGCGACCGGTCAAGGACGGGAGTAACCGAACATCGACGATGTTCGGAGCGAAACCGACGCAATACTATGTGGGAGAGACCCGTGGGAGTTATATCGTTACTCGTCACTCCGCGGATGCTAATATACAACAACTGCATGCGCATGCATTATACGCTTTATATATGTGGATACAGTGACGTACAAAGGCTAATAGAATTTTCTTTTTAACATTTTTTTCCTTTGATAGAGACGAAAAAAAAATGCGCAAAAAAGCAAATAAATTTGTCGTGGTAATTTGTCGCGGGGCAGAAAAAAAACATCAAAACATACGAATTTGAAAAAAAAAATTAAATAACGGGATAAAAACAATTAACTCCGCATTGATTTTAAGATTTTTTTTTTTAACTTCCGGTGTACATTTTTGCGGTAAATTTCGCTGCATTTCTGGAAAAGCCTGAAGCTCACCATCCGTATATATAGATCGGGTTCCCAAGTTAGCGTAGTTAGCGAGAAGGGAAAGAGGCGAGAGGATGGTCGGTGGGGAAGTAGACGGGGGGGTAGGCGTCGACGGCGAAGTGGGGTTGGCACTCGAGCGACGTCTCGTCTCGAGGGGTGTTATCAGACCCGTACGAAAGACCGTCGGAACACGGAAGAAGAGAAGCTAAGAGGAGGTACGAGAATGTAAACTCTAACACTGCGAAAAACTCGCGTATGAATATTTTTCACTCCGACAATCGGGGAATCGACGGCAATCGATTGCAATGCACTGCGGTACGCGCAAGGGGCCCCATGAAAAAAAGTAATAATAATAATATAAATATAGTATTATATAAATTAACATGTTAATACAAAAAATAATAATAATAATTAATGATAATGGTGATTATTTTATTAATGACCTAAAATTGCCAAACTTCATATGTATGTATTTCATATAATTTTTGGCATATATTTTCGTTTCCAGGGTGTATCTTTGCTTTCACCGATCGTATTCAATTATTTATACGAATTTCTCGAAGTTACAAGTATTTTCGATCATTACGAAAAAAAACATAAATACATGAGAATTAAGTTACGAAGGATTTCCCATGTATCGTAAAGCAGAGTGGGGTTCGTAGTCGAAGAGACTAACGTCAACTGTGAATTAGTCGACGCGAGACTGGATTTATAGGGTCACATTCTCATCAGAATCTCGCGTGTGCCGTGAGTCTCGAGTCTCCGAGACAAAACGTCGGTCTATCGCCGTATCGTCCACTCCGCTAGGATTATTCCGCAGGTGTATTTTCCTCACGAGACTCTAGTAGATTCAGCGAGAGAGGGAGTAGAAACCCTCATATGTATTGTCGACACTGATACATCGGGTGTACGCGTGGGCGCGTGTACGGCGACCCGCAGGCTGCGGTGAAACGCACTATCTGTTCAGAACGCTGGTATAGTAATAGCTGCAGATCTACATGACTAAGGTGCGCCAATCGGAGTTCCCCACCGCAAGTTTCCTTCTCCTTGTCGTCGTTCTCCGTGTGCTACATGTATATATATATGCATTACGTATATATATCGCTCTTCCTTCTCCCTCTCAGTCGGCCATTACTACACCATTACCATCGTCACCACCATCAGCCGACATCACCGGCAATAGCAATAGGCCAACACCATCGTCTGAATCTCCACCGTCATTGCATACCCCCAGTGTAAACCCACGGCGTGCAAACGTGCGGAACGCATTATTGTTATGAGACACACGTCGCGAACAGAGTAAATAGGCAGTGGCCATTATGTCCCAGTGATTTACATGAGATCTTGGCGAACTCCCTCGCAACGCTCACCACTCTCTTGTCCACTGTTGTACCCTCCCCTCTCCTTTTCCGGGCCTCGCAGCTCGAACTAACGGTTCGAAGATAGGCGATGGCCCATGTATCATTCCTCGTGCGTGAGTGCGATTAAACGCAAACCTAAACGAGACTTACACTCGAATAACGTGCACAGTATGCGAGTTTATGCGTATAGAGGATTAACTACTTGGATGGATTAACAGTTGCGTAGGTGTGGCTTTGTCGGTACAGTAGTATCGCTAATTCTGTTTACCGAAGCTTATTATTATTATATTACCACTACGAACTTCTTTTGCATGTGTGTATGTACATATAAAGAATCCTAATGGTTCGCACATCGCAGATTGCAAAAGTACGCTATGATGATACTGCGAATAACGCGGAGGGCATAAAGACGAGAGGCTTGCGAAATATCTCGATATTTGCTGAGGATTATATATATATACCACATAGGGCGGTAGAGAATTAATGACGAGGAAACAGTTGCGTATTGATTTATCGATAATTTTTTTTTCCTCGTATTTCTCGATGTTTTTTAATGACATTTTTTTTCTTTTTATTAATTTAAACTCATTAAAAAAATCGGAAACATATAATGATAATATGTTAAATTGTTTTTGAAAATAACAATTTTCATATGACGTTTTGGTGCGTTATTGTCGGTTACGGAATGACGAAACGACTTTCCATCGACGCGAGAACGACGACATGCTGATTACAAAGTGGTCAGGCGTTGGATTGACAATCGCACTATCAGATTATCGTATTGTCGTTTTAACACTCTCAGCTGCGAGACTTATACGAGGGACCATTGTATAGGTATATTGTTTTACGCTCGTACTACCACTGTGCGCAGTGTGGCACAACGGGTTCAAAACACGTTTTGATATGGACGGGATGACGAGCTCTACGCTACAACTACGGGCGAACCTCTACACTACAAAACGCGAGCCATTGTCCCTCGTGGTTTCTCGGTTGAATCATTAAAATTCATGGAAGTGCAAATTAACCGTGACGCGTGCTACCAGGTGTTGCACGTTTCGCGACAAAATCTCTTGCTCTCTCCTCCTCCTCCTCCTCCTCTCTCGTAACACTCCGCGCTCCATTCTTATTCACGTCGGTTAATATTAATTTATAAAAGATGCAGAAGATTTGTTGAGTTAAGTGAGCAATGCGAGTTTTACAAGAATAGAGAAAAATAAACGAAAAAAAAAAATGTCTTCTCGGGATAAACTATTGACGAGACGTCAACGTCGTTAGTTGGGACGTCTTTTCGAAATAATCATCATTATTATTGCTGATTATCCGAACTAACAGTTAATTCCGCAATTCACTGTTAATCCCTCGATAAATTTATTTGAAAAAAAAAAAACAAAAAACAAATTCTCATTCCCCGAGTCAACGAATATTAGAAATACGATTTCGATGTTCGGAATTTCGGAGCTTCGAGTAACAGCGATAAAAATAGCTCGTTACAAGCTTCGACAGAATATATTAGAGAGACGCGCTAATGGGAGTTCGCAGGAAGTCTCGCAGAGTCGTGTGTCGATGTCGAACGTGATTGATCGTCGTGTCGGACGCGATAATCGAACCAATTAACGTTATTACGGGGATACCGATAGCTTGTTAACCGTTCGCGATCTCGCGCTCCGATACTATCTCATTGACATGTTTAGCCTCGAACGAAAAATCGATTTAGAGAGAGAAAACATTTATTCTGCGCCCTGCCCTCCGCTCTATACTTTGTCTCACGCAAAAACCCCAATAGTCCCGAAGAGTTGTTGCAAAAAAAAAATAGAAAAATATCTTTTATCAATGGGTTCGAATAGGAATAAAAAATGTTTAAAAACTAATCGATCAAATGTTATTTTTTCGCTGACATTTCGGAATCGCGATAGAGAAGCGATGCGGATCACGAGATAAAAAACTGGAGCGATGATCCTTCCTTTTTGTATTTCTTAACCTTTCATTGCATGTCACTTCTTCTTGTATCATCGAATTTTTACTTTACTAGCACCGAGCGCCCGCTTCGCGTGCGTACCGTTATCTCTTTATTTAATTTTTTTTTCCACTCGACTTTATTTACTTGAACTGTCAAAGCTTATCAAACAACTATCAACTATCAAAATGCAACATAACTGAAGTTGCTTGTCCAACAGCATTAGCTTCAGCCCCTTCCGTCAGCCAATCAGGCAACGAATAAAGCGACAACAATACCTGTATCGAAATTTCGATATATTTTAGCCACGGATTTTTTGAAGAAGGATATTCGATATAAGAACCGATCGTCGTTGATTGCAATGATTGGGGCACAAAAACAAATTGACGCTTACAATTTGTTTTTGTGCCCCGAAAAGCAGACCTGTAAGATTATTCCGCGATATGACGCGAAACGGTCTATGAAATCGTCGCGTTTCCGTTTTATATATCTTTCTATCTCTCCCTGCACTCTCGGTGACTCTCGCATTCGTTCGTTCGTTCGATAGTACACGTTTCATTTCGTACGTTCGTTCCGTATACCTGCCCGTCACTTGTCATTCCGTCTACGTGCATCAGACCTACGGCCCGTGATATAGCCGCTCCGCGTACGTTGCATTACCGATTCAGATCGCATATTGCACATTGGGCGGCGCACGCCACATATATCTATCTATATATCTATCTATCGATGTATGAATGTACGGAGCGAACTGCGAGCGTTATACACGTACATATACGGCCCGAGTACTCACGTGCCTTCTATTGCTCCCGTGTATCTCTGGCAACAGTCGCTCTCGCGCCCTGATGTTTCCTCGCGCGTCTCGCAGATTCGCGCGAGGAAACCGCTCGCGAATTCTCACAAACTTCGTTAACCGCGTTCACCGTTACAGTCACACGAAGGAGAAGAAAACTTCGATGAAAAATTGATTTCTCGAACGAAACGAAATTCCGATGCAATGTATATAGAAATCCCAAGCGGTTATTACATTTTTGAGGGGTTTGCCGAATAGGTACGCGCAGATATAGGAAAGTTGTGGATACGAAGTCATTTGATTCATCACGAAAAAATCAGTGGTAACGATTCACCGATTTTTATATCGTGTTATTGTGACATTTCATCTTTTTCCGATGTCGACATAAATTTTCTTGCAGTAGCATATCGCGTTTGATGGCTTTCTTATAAATCATTTTAATATGAGAGCTGCGAGATCCCTACGGCTATATTCATTGAATATTCATCGTTCGAACTTGTGACGAGCGATCATTTCTCCTTTTTTTTATTACATTATTATTATATAGTGTAATATCATACTATCATATTATTACATTTATTACAGAGGAGAGAAAAAATTGCGATCAAAGGACGAAAAAAAGTGAACCTCCGATGAGACGACATAGAATTTTGGTAAAACTTTACCGAGTATGTCGGAAGTAATTTGATAACTAAATATGTACTTTACGGAGGTATTTCGAATCTTTCACCGTTCGTCTAATATCTCTTCTCGATGTTCGTGTTTATTTTAAGTATCCGCGGATGTTCCTCGACGATAAATACATATATGTATATCTAAGTAAAAGAAGGACGTGATGCACGGTATAGGGTAGAATTAGGTAAGCTTACAGGCATACATTATACGCAAAAGTTTCAACTATATACCGTGTAATCATCGTGACGAGAGCATAAAAGTTTCTTCACACACGCGATCGTATAATAAATTTGCACAAGTATGCGTTTTCGCGTTTTACCGAAAATAGATCGCAAACTTGTATGTCGGTACACACGCTATACGATTTTATGTCAACGCGTTTATGTTCCGTCTTTATGTACCTACAGATAAATAGAAATTTACTCTGTGAGTCATATATATACTCTAAGTTATTATCCCATGAATTCACGAATAGCCGGTACGTGCAACTTACCACGATGAATTATGAGGCGGAACTGTGTCTGGCGAAATCGATCCTCACCTCAACGTCAGCGGACACGATTGTCGGAAACATCGGTACAATCGAAAATGTTAAATCTCGTCAGCGTGGCGAAACAACAATATCAAGTATCAAAGTCATTTATATATTCCGTGATATACTAATGTACTATTTATTTCGTTTTTTTTTTTTTTTTTTTTTTTTACAACGAAACACGAACTTTAGCTCGAGTTTTATCGAATTTCACTGAACTTTTCAAGTTGAAACTTTAATTAGTATTTCACAGAAACGGATCGACGTACATACGTGCGCAAACTTTCCACGCGTAATCGGGATAAGTGCAATATGATTATGACGCAAGAATTTCCGTGTTTGTTGGAACGTTAAAAAAAATCAATTCCCTGCGGCCATTGACGCGCGGGGCTCGTTATGTATATAGTATGTATGACTTAACGTGTATGCAGTTGTGCAGTTGTTGCGTGTGCAGTGCATTAGTGCGACGATGTAGTTGTACAGGCAAATGGGTGTATACCCACAATGAGCAATACTATTCGAAGTAAGGAGGACTAAGGTGATTTGCTTCACCGCTACGTCAACGTCCAACCCGTACTAAAGCGTGCGACGCGAGGATAAATCATCACAGAAAGGGCTTAACGTCCGCTACTTTCAGAGTTGCAACCATTTCTCCCTTCCTACGCTCCCGTCGTTCTTTTAACCAGAGGTATGCGTCTTCGTTGCTTCGTCTTTTCACCGAAAACTCGGAAATATTAACGAAAATTGTTCGCAAAAAAAAAAAAAAAACAAAATTTCGTTTTTTAATAAATATTGAATTACAATTGCACGGAAACCCAAAAAAAAATCATTTTTTTAAAGAGTTTAGAGTTTTTATAAAGGGGTACAATATTGGAATGCAGTTAAAAAAAAGGGTTATTATGAAATTAGAACGTTGTTTCGTAATAGTCGATAAAGATGTTTTTGTTAATATTTTCCATGACACGCCATAGATTTTTCTTCACGCGGACTAAAATGTTCGATATTTTTTTGGATAGTCAGAAATTTGATTAAGTACTTCGTAGGTATATTTTTCCAATTTAATTCAATTTTCGGTTCGGTCATTCATCTTCTACATGATTTTTTTTCCTCATCCACTTATATTCGTGTGTATGTGTGCGTCTGTCTGCCCTAATATGTGTTGCGGTCTGTCGAGTCCGCGGCGCTATGAATAACGCAGAGCGTTTCGGCCTCCTGCCAGCATATATTCTCAATATTGTTTCCGCGGTGTGTATATACGATGTACTTTGTACACGTGGACACGTATACCGTTATCATTTTAAATCAATAGATGCGGTATCCGCCCCCTCCCCCTTTCCCTCTTCCCCACGTGTATCGCGTGGGTCGTGGAAAACGTGAAGGAGATCGAGTCCAATGGTGAGAAAAAAAAAAGCGCCCAAAGCTGGAGGGTAACCCGAGGATAGGCGGGGGTGGCGTTGTGCCTTCGGTGGGCCCCGGGTTGGTGCTATACAGTTATACATTATCGTGTACTCACACTATATAGTACAGTATAGTGTGTACAGTGTATATAGAACGACTGTCTATAGCCGTAGCAAGCGTCGACCTTTACATCTCTGCCTAGTAACAGCCGAGTAGGCAAAGCAACCGGCGCGGAGTAACGAGGCAACGCCGACGAGGAGATCGTTACCGAGAGGCCACCAGCCCACAGCGGCACAAGCAGTATCATCAGAACGCGGCAGAGGTTTTGGATACAGAGGCAACTCTCTGCCCGCCAACCTCATCCTCTTCATCGCGATTACTCGTTTGCCAAAGGAGGGCCTCGAACAACGTTTGACACAGAGTTCGCCCGGTAAAGCTACTCGCAAAATGGCTTGTTGCCGCGAAAAAAAAAAAAAAAACCGATCAATTTTCAACCCTTTTGCTGTCGGTTCGACAGCTTCGCAGCTCCAATCCCGATTTACCGACAAAATAATTCTGTAAACAGATTTTTTTTTTTTACCGTTTCTGTAGTGAAGTATCGAACGGATTTTTTCGAAAGAATTTTTTCATCCCATTTGTTTACGCCAGAGTAGCATTTCATTGAAAGCCTGTGTTAGAGTTCCATTTTCACGCTCGTCGATTCTCTCGACGCAAATTTAACAGAACTAACATTTTTTTTGCGATCGTGAGCGATAGAAATTGTTATTTCTCGACGCACGCAACGTAATTTTGGGGTAACGATATCTCCATATACGCATTCGAAACTCGGTTATTGGTTCGCGAATTCTGTTAATTTAGCGTAGATATTTCGTTTTTCCTCGTTTTTTTATAGAGCTCTCGCATCTTAAAAATCTGATAAGCGTGGATTGGCTAGCAATGAGTATAACGAGTCAGTGAGAGCGTAAAGGGAATTGCCGGCGATTATAATCTACTAATGATGTGTCTATACAATGGTATATAACATCTCGATAACAGGTGTGTGTGTCTATCCATACATCGTCGGTATAATATTGGCGCGCGTCGATTATCGTCTACTGCGATCGACAGCTTCTCATCAATGAAAAAAAAAAAAAAAACAAGAAAAAAAAAATTCGCCTTTGCAAAATGAGGGTCCAGTATTTCGAGTAACATATTTCGTCGGTTTATTAGAGAGAATGAGTGACTCGTGTCCATTAACGAGGCTAATAATCAACGACAAAATGATGGTTGGCTCGTTAGTTTCCCGACGAAACCTCCCCCCCCCCCCACACCCTCCCACCCTCTTCTCTGCCGACATTCGAGAGAACGAAGCACGCTCGCCAGTCCGTCAGTCTCTGTAGAACCCATAGTCGCCACTACAAAAGAATAATGATCACGCAATACCTCTCCTAATTAGCCGATAATAGGCGCACCCGCGCGCTTTTGCGTAACACGACCCACCCACCCGTTTCAACTTCAGCCTCTGTAGCGATGGTATATACATATACGTATATATACAAAGAATCGAGCGTTTTATCCAACGAAGCAGAAGCACCACTGGTTATAGGCTTTCTGTGGCCATCGTCAGCAACGAATATCGCATACAAGTCGTTTCATCCCCCTTCAGCTCATCGGCTACTCCATTCGCTTCTCTAAACATGACGGCGCGCGCGCGGTTTATCGTGCATTACGTCAAATCTCCCTTTCCGGGAAACTTTCGAGGCGCACAGTGCCTTGCAATCGATAAATCGAATCGCGCGTCGTTACCCGTCGTACGATAAATACTTTTTTTTTAATCTATTTTAAACAAACGATCGTTTGTCGCACGAATATACTTCGCGACACGCAACACGTTTATCGCGTTTGTTACACGAAAATAGAAAAAAAAACTTAAAATTGTTTCTAATTTCTTTCACCTTGTCGCGTAACCGGCATTAAATACGAATAGACGCGATTGGTAATTTTCGTTATGTGCCGCTACGGCAAAGGTACGTCGAATGCTCGTAAATTGTGTTGTTAGACGGTTTATCTGTAGTGAATCTACGGTATCATTGTACAAAGATATATCAGTCCATTTCCTGGCAATACGTATAACGACAATGAGAACGACGACGAGACGACAGTTCGAAACGCGGCCGAGGTCTTTTACACGTTTACACGTTTATTATGTAACCTTGAGAGAGAGAGAGAGAGATGGAGAGAGAGACATCGAGAAATCGAGAGAGAGACACGTCATTCTCGAGTTTGTAGTTCGAATAGATCAGTTCAAATGCATGCAATTGAAACTGAATATAGTAGAGCTGGTGGATTATTCGTTTGAATCAACGAATTGCACGGATTAACCCAGTTGACGAAGATGCAAACGAGAAATATCAAAAATATTCTTAAAATCTTCAAATAAAAAAGATCGAAAAAAGGACATTTTGTTTTGGGTTTCAAGTGCAATGTTTTTATGTTTATTAGTGAACTATATGAACTATATGAACAAACAACTTTTAACTTTTTTTTTACGAGATTTAAAAAATGACAATAATTTGTCTAATCGGAAAAAAAAAAACGGTAAAATTTCAGTTTTTAGCCACTTGTGAACGCATAATTCGGGGTTCCAATTTTTAACGATAAAGAAAAAAAAACAAGAACGTTGATTCGACTGAAACAAACGAATGATTTCTTCGAAAATTCGTAACGAAGCCAATGTAATTTTAACGTAAGTGGCAGAACCGCCGCAGGAGGGAGAAGGGTCCCCGGTAATTTTTGTCAGCAAAGTTGCAATTTCAACGAATCATCATCGTCAGCATTTCGAGGGATAATATCGTCGAGACGACAAGAGCATTGAGGCGGACCGCTCATCGTAGAGACTCCACTCGAATAATCCTCCCACCGCGACACGATCGTGTTTACGCGTTACTAATGAGCGCAGTTCTGCGAAATGGCAATTACGTTACGCGAGGTTCTCTCGCTTCAGCGGTATCTTGTTAAGTCTGATTCTTGAATATTCTCTCTCGTATATACGTATATATATATACGTATACATAGACAACGCTGAGTGCAGATGATGCCAAGCAAACTGGAATGTGGAAGTGAGAAATCTACCGCGATTATCTTTCAGTGACTGAGCATACAGAGTATTTATTATGGTACACAATTTATTATGTTACAACAATTATGGCGCGCATCGTGACCAGCGATATATGTCGAAAGATTTCACTTTGTGGAAAATAAGAAAAATAATTATCTACCGCTGAATTCGTAATTACCATTCTCGACATTATTAGCCTTTTTTTTCGCATATGGTGCGCGCGGCGTATGCCTTTAATTTCAGTTAAGTAGCCCATAATTTCGTCTTAAACAAAAGAATAACAATTTAGAAGCAATTCCGAGGCCTTGATTTTCCACTCTTCATCCAAAGTTTTCTACTCGTTGACTTTTGTCGATCCTTAGCACGATTCTTCCT
The DNA here is from genome assembly GCA_934046635.1 of Buathra laborator. Lineage (NCBI taxonomy): Eukaryota > Metazoa > Arthropoda > Insecta > Hymenoptera > Ichneumonidae > Buathra > Buathra laborator. The sequence goes on along the minus strand of OW203901.1, from coordinate 15,718,631 downwards.
TCGTATCGCTGACACGTGCATTTACCTTCTTTGCCTTTACTCGCGCGGTCTTATCTACTTTACTTCGATCTCCTTTGCCGACGCTTCCGCCGCACGTAGCTCGCTTTAGTTTGAAGAACTTGTCTCGAAAACTTTGACATTTCTCACGTATCGCGATGCCAAACGTACGGCGATATAACGCCCACTGGACCACTACACAGCATCCGAAGGAGATTACATCATTCTCGATAGAAAAACAGATCAATTTTCTCTATTTATGTTTTTCACAACTTTGCTGTTGTTTAACAGAATATAATTTCACTTTTACGGAAATATATTTTACAGTCTTATGATTGATCTCTGATGAAAGATCTGAAAAAAAATTCGCTCAGAGGCATTAAATCTCTGATACGGTAATAAAAATTTGGTAATGTTTCATTAACCCGTTTGAAAATATAATTTGAAAAATATCATGAAAAAGTCGTTTGCTTTGAATTTCAATTGCAAACGAACGATTATCCGATCGATCTTTAAATTCGTTATCTTGAGGGTTAGACGAGTAGGAATTATCGAAAGTTGATACATTTCGATAGATACGTAACGTGAGAACGAAGACAGATTTTCTATAGTCTGCGCAACGATCCCTGAAGGGTCGAGAATTGGAATTGCCGATCGAAAATCGATGGGGGGGGGGGGGGATGATGAAGACGAGCGCAAGTAGTAGTGATGATGATGACTATGGCGATGGATCACGATCAGCCAATGGCTATTCGATTTGCCTGTCTATATATATATATGCATAGCAAATGTGGTACTCGTATACGCATAATAAACGCACATCACCTATGGTTCTCATGTCTCTATGCGGTTGACTTCGTGGATATATATCTTCCTATATATACCGCCATAAATCGACCGTTATGCGTTCGCGTGATTCTCGTATCCATCCTGAATATACACCATCCAACATCAGCACTCTCTTGATAAACTATAGGTTTGTATGCTATGCTAAAACTGGGTGCATACACTGTACGCCGGTAGACACGCGCTTTCCCAACGCAACGCTGTGTTACCCATATCGATCACGTTTTCCGGGGGAAACGACCGCCCGAGACCTCTGCACTACATACCCCACCTTAATATTTCCGAGTTACGGATAGCAATCCGAATTATCCCCGATCTCCGCTCTTTTTTTTTTTATGCAATTATATCGATGTCCAAAAATTCGAATTCAACGTTCAGCAAAACATTTGATCCATTGAATTAGGGTCATCGACGAAGGCACTTTAGACTTGAGTTTTTCTTCTCGCCGCATGAAACGAGTTTATTGACCTGCGTCGATTCAATGACAACAAAAAAATGCGTACTTTACCGTACGATTTTCGATTTAATTGCCACGGAAGTCGGATTTGTTTTTTTTTTGTTGTTTTTTTTTTTTTCCCCGCAGTGGTTATTTATGTTTAGCTGTTAATAGTTTCTGTGAACGATTGTCTGTGATTAATTTATCGACATTGCGAACGGTTGGTCAAGCGTGTCGGGAGCCTACGAGCGTCGATGTTAATGTTGGGAATTAGTATCCGAACCTTCATGGAAATGAATAACGAGAGAAATCCGAGTTAATTTCTACAAAGGTTCAAACGAATACGTTTCTACATAGTTTCTATAGTGAAGTGTAGTAATCATCGTGGAAGCATCAAAAGTGTTAATCCCCGATGTGTTTGATTCGATGAAAAGTTAAGCTCTCGGCGCAGGCATCGTACGTAACACTTCTCCCCCCCCCCCCCCCCCTTCCTTCCCCCGCAACCCGTACTTCAGCGAACGATAGAGCGATGTAACACGTCAGTCTTAACGCAGACAACACGCCGCTGGGTCTCGGGACATCGGGAACTTTGCGCCGCATACGCTCGATAATCGATGAGCGAAGTAAATCGTGGGCTTCCCTCTCACGATCTCTCCTCCCAACGGGTTAACACTGAAGAGGGTTCGAAGCTATTGGACTTCTCAGCAGCGCTGGAAGATTCCAACGTTCTATCAAACTCTAGAAAACTATTCATCAACTATTTAACCTTCGATTTCCGGAATACACGACAGTGAAACTTAACGCGTTCCTTGTCGTAATGCTAAGGCTACGAAAAAAAATATTTAAAAGCCGTAGTGCAATAACTTATTTTTCGCACAAAGAAAGAAAAAACTTCTTCGAAATCTAATAAAAGACGCATTGCTTCTTTAAATAAACAGACATCCCGCTATATTGCGCGGTTTAAGAATTTGCCGTTTTTTAAGAATACTAATGTCATTGGTTAAATGGCAAATATGAAAATATATTGGTACACATGAACATCAGTGTATTCAACTATTAATAAAACAATGATTTTTATCCTAACGATATTGTTGTTCTCCGAACTACACATTTTAGGAAATATATACAGAGAAAACTCTATATATAATTCCTAAATTAACGATCTTTTTATCCATTCCAAATTATATAAATAATACGCGAGCATTTTTTTTATATCCAAAATTACGCAAAGAAATCTGAGAATTAAAATTTGCGTGCAGACGATAATTCTTCGCTAAACATTCGGTCGTCTCGAGTATATTTTTCGAGTCTACAATTCGACGAAGTCTCGTGAATAAAAATTGCAACGATAATATCTCGATGGTACGTGTCTCTCGTTGGCAGCGATGGCTCCGCTCGTTGACGAATTGTCGTGCAACTCGTTTGGATCGGTTGCACGTGTGCCAAAAAGCTACCGAATGAAAATAAAAGATAGAAGGTATGCGTGGGCGATGAAGATAGTACCGGAAGGAGTGCTGCGCCTGACGGGTTGCTGTGCAGCAGACATAGAACAACCAACATATATAGATCCCCTGCATGCGATGCATCCGTACCTTCGTTCGCTTCGCTTTCCGTTCGACGCCTCTCAGCGCGCGTGGCCGCGACCCCGCTGTTCCCTGACCCGGGTAACCTTGACCTACGCCACCCTCTCTTCGTCTCGATCGATCGATACCGGCGAGTGGAGATGGTTCTGTTGAGAGACAGATAGATGAAAAGATAAGTGGTTGGAGACGGTATATAAGACGCTCCCACCTCGATTTTGGCATTACACGTGTGGGTACCTGAAGACTAGATGAAGAAGCATATAACAGGCAGTTTTTTCCCCGTTTATTTAGCGTTTTTTAATCACAATATCGGGGAATTTTCTGTTTTTTGGGTAAACTTCGATTGTGTCGAAATATTTTTTTTAATCGCGAAAAATAGGAAATGTATGTAATTCTGCGTCCTTCTTTATATAATTGCATTGATACTTCAGGATGTTATCGAAATATCTGTTAATACACGACTTGCCGAGATTGTTAACGATCTGTAAATTGCAGACGCTACAAATAAAAATCGCTGGTCAATCGGATGAATCCCGTTGGGTATTCTACGATTAAATGTTTTGTATTCTGAGGACCATTTTTATACCCTAAGCAAAGCTGAGTTTTGGTGCTTTCCACACGAGAGAGTTGATCCGGAAACAATGGAGTTTCGAAGTTTATCAGATTCTATTATAACTTTAAGATCAAAATTGCGATTGCAAGAATCCTGTTGGCATTATCGGGATATGATCTCCATGGAGATCACCCCGCAGGGTGTACATATATACTGATTCATATACATATAATATATATCTTCTTGAGCATTGATTGTATTCGAAAGCCAGAGCGATAGATACTTTGCTCTGCGTAACGATCGCACCCGGTAATAGCACTTGGAATACCCGATAGTTGGGCCAATATTCGAGTTATTCGAGATTCGAGATTTTGTATCGTTCGTGCGAAGCTGATGTTGTTCAATCGCGAGTGCGACGGAGAGCGGAGCATCGGAGAGGAGACGGCAGAACGCGAGAACTCGGATGATCGGCACGAGATAATCTCGAATTGTAAGCGCGTTATTCAACGCTCGCTATGCGATTTTCCCGGATGTACTTACGATATAATGAGTGTAATGAATTTCTTTCGATCAATGTATTAACTTTTTCGTCCGCGTATACGAACGCAGGCATATAAATTTACAACCGCAACTGGTATTCTCAACTCTCTCGCGGCGTTTCGTGATCGATTTCGATCGTATCGCTGTATGTGCGATCGCACTGTTAACCGATCGATACGAACACAAAATATCGAGGCTCACACCTCTCGATTCACTCCCGGAACTCTACGATTACCATTGCGACTATAAAGTTCTGATATCATCGTGCTGCGAAATTGTCGGCGATGATATCACCGTGTTAGTTGTAATAATCAGACATCGATTTGTATATCAAATGAATTGTCGTGGATTATAGTTAAATTGCTTCGAAAGCGTTAAATAGTCATTGTGAATTCGGATCATTAAAAAAATGTTGAGAATCGGCAATTTTGATTGTGTTATAGCAATTCCAGTAAATTTTCATCCTAAAATAATGCGATCCATATAATCCCTTCAAATGAATCATGTAACTGGCTGAATGAAATATTATCTGAGGAATGATAGGTCCGTGTCATCAATGCGTTTTTTCAAATTAGTTTTCCATCAATCCGAATGCAATGAATCGTCTAAAATGCATCAAACTTTATGGATATTAATAATGACTAATAACATTTTTTTCTTCTTTCTGTTCCAGATATACCGCCGTACGTGAATCTCGACAATAAGAATAATAAAATTTATAAAAAAAAAAGACGAAATTATAATAAAAAAAAAAAACGTACATTGCACAAGAAGAAGAAGAAGAAGTCGTGGTATAGTGTGTTTTGAAAATTGGGGATCAAATATCTTTCCAGAAGTTCGTATTCTCTCGTTGTGATATAATATATATATATAAATATAAATATAAATATATAAAAGAGCGTCGTATCGGAAGCGGGAAAAGATGCAATATAAAAAATGTAATAATCGATGCAATGGGAGGTGTTCGGCGTGGAATTTGATTGAAGAATAAAAAAAAATAAAAAAATTTCGATATACGATCGATTTTGACCGATTGAAATTTGACAAGTGGCACCGAAGATTATCGAGTGATTTTTCGTCACTTTTCCTTATGCTACTATCATCGCGTCTTACGCGAGGCGACGAAGAGGTAGCTGTAGTCGAAGTTAGAAGTCGAGTATACCGAACGACGACGAAAAGCCAATCTGCGACGATAATACCGTTGCGAAGTTTCTACTTTTCTATCGAAACTGGGAAGACGCGAAGTAGGAAAAGAACGAGAAAAACGAGATCGAGAGATCCGCGAGCGCGAGCGAGATTACGAGATCGACGATTCGTCGTTTACGGTTTGCCACAAAAGCCGGAAAGTGAGAACGGGGGGGAAGTTACTTATAGCACGAATTTACGAGCGATCTTCGCCGGCAAAATTTCCTCGTAAACCGGTTGCAGGGAAATCGTTGAAAATTATCTATATATATTTTACGGTACAGCACACCACAACATTGATATTACTGCGAAGACAGTTTTTTCTTTTGCTGCCATCGATACGATCGTCGAATCGCGAGAAGGTAGAAGAGCTCCACGGCCCCCCGGGCGTTCCGTCGAAGTACTCAAAGTTACGAGTTACGATCAACACGACGACGCCTATTTCTCCGCGAGCTTTTGCTCCTCGTGGATTTGACAAAAAAATAATAAATATACGAACGATCGGTAAAAAAGTCAGTCGCAGTTGGAAATAGAAGATAAGAAATCGCGAGTAAGCCTCCCGCCGAGAGAGTGCTACGATAATTACGATAAATTTTTAACAGCGGCAAAAGTTTCGCGGTATATATGCCAACAGCTATTTCTCTACAGCTAGATAAACGGAATCGGTGATAAAAATCGTTGTTTCTTCGTTTTTTTTTTTTTTGGCTCTAATGAAACGTACGACTGTCGAGTGTCACGAAGCGCTGCGCACGGAGTGCAACAGTCATTGGACCGAAATTATAAAGGAAATAAAAGACTTGAATTGAACAAAAAAAACGGTAAAATAAACGAGAGATAAGACGAAGAAGACACGAAGAAAGAACTGAAGTATTAGCGTGAATCCCAACGAGTATTTAATCACAATTTAGAATCTTTCTATGTAAATATAATAAAATATATATATTATATATGTTTGATGTTCATCTTGAGAGATCGTCGACTCGTGTGATAGAGTTGACATAGATGTAAATAATATATACGAGAATTTTGATGCCGGAAAGGCGAGAGAATTGAATAATCGAAGATACGAGAAGAAAAAAAGAATAACGAGAAAAAGAAAAGATAAAAAAAGGAAATCGAGTTCTGTTGATTCAGTTAGATTTTATCGAGCCGCGTTGATCGAGGCTGCGAACGGTGATACGTGGTAATTGTTAATTATATCGAAGCCGAAGAGCGTTACGAAAGATAAGTTGCCAGTGGCGGCCACCATACGGGAGCGAAGGATCGTTTATTCCAAATAAGAGGCGAGAAGGGTTGCGCAGTTAACCGGGTGATACTAACGTGGATCCTTCTCGATCGGGTCGTCTTCGGTTATCGGGTTGAAAGTTCACGAGTGCGAAACGAGGAGAGTCGTGGAGTAAGCGAGTGTGAAGCACACGGAAAGAACGAAGAAAGTGAATTAAGGTCTGCAACGGCATGTACAAGGATCCGAACAGCTCATCCGGAAGCGGTGCCTCGACGAAGGGCGATGAGGTCGAATTGGTCAGCAGATTCTTGGCACCTTTGTGCGCTCGTGATGAGACAGCCAGGAATATCGCTTTGGCAGTCGCCAGAACTACCGTCGAGGGATGGCTCGGCGGCGTCGGGAGTCCCAATCAGTGGGAGGATTCGACGGAAATTGAAAATGCGAATGATGAAGCTGGAAAATTCAAGGGACAGGATGGACGGTGAGATACACTTTATTCGCTCTTTTTCTCTCTCCCATCGTTACAAGAAACAAAATCTTACGTTTGTGAAATGAAAATCTTAAATTTCGAATTGGAAGGTTGTCTTGCGTGATGTACGAATACGCAAAAAAATTGGGCATAGAGATGTTATGATTTTATTGTTTTACGCTTTCTGCGTAAAGACGATAGGCCTTTAAAAAATTCGGTTAATGAAGTTCCGGCTATTTTCGGGATGTATATTAATCGAAATTTTGCTAATTTGTGTCGTTTAGACAAAATCGATGATTCATTTGAGAAAATAATGCATTGAATTTTTATGTTTTTTTGCACCAGATACGACATGAGTATCGAGAGGTCTCCGAGGAAGGCAGTGCCGAATCTTGGAGGCCATCGTCGCGACGAGCTGATGCAGCATAATTATCATCACAATCATCAAGTTATGCAAGATGCATTCAGAATCGAGGGTTTCTTTCCTCAGAGCGTTACGGAAAATCCGTTACCGTTTATACGGGATGGTAGTGTGGAAGCGACCGAAAGATTTCCATCGGGTTCGTTCGACTGTGTCGACGGAAGGTTCGGAACGGAGACTTCGGGTTTCGCAACGCCGCAGGATAGATGGCCGCGACAGCAAGCGACGGCAGAGACGGTGGTCGAAAAGTTGGCAAACTCGATCTCGTCGGATGAGGGCAAAGGTTTCAATATCGACGATCGAGTTCTGAGTCGGAGGTTCAAGGATAACAACGTTACCGAACCGAGATTCGGCTCGAGCAGCGAGAGCGAACGAAAATTCTTTGGTTACGGTGCATCTTCCAGCGAAATGCTCGACGATACGTGTACCGAGGAAACAAAGCAACGTCTTGGAAAGAATTTCGGAAAAATCAAGGGCGCGAGACAGAAACAACTGGAGGACGATGATCTGGACTCAGACACGAGAATCTACGGAAAGAGTCCAAAATTCGATGACAGCAATTTTGGTCCGTATGAAACGTCGAAGAGCGGAAGTTATTCGTCGCGCAGCGAGCTATACGGCGGCAGAATTGATCGTGACGCCGATCGTTACGACAGACGAAACTTTAACGTTCGGGGACGTAGATTTTACGAGTACAGTGACGAGACGTCCTTCGAGGACGAGCAGTCACCGCGAAATGCACGCAATCGAGACGGTGTTGTTTTTAATACTCTCGAGGGTTTCGAGAACGACAACATGATTGCCGTATGCGAAAATGTCGGGATCGACAATGGGGATGAGGGTGAACTGGAAAATATGAATCTTGAAAACGCCAATGACTTGGCTGATGAGAATCTTCGATCGAAAAGTAACTTCGGTAACGAGGTGCAGAAAGCTGATGGAAGCAACGGATTGTCATCGGTTAATGGCACGAATCAGCAAGTCGGACAACGAGCCGACAGTTCGCAGGAGCATTATTTGCGCAACAACGACGAGAGAAAGTTTAGCGCCGGTCAAATAAAGAGACCTTTGTCGCAGGATGAGGATGTGTCGTCGAAGAGCGGTCGCGTACTCGAGGGACCCGAAGTAACACCCGGGGATGTTGGCAGACTGCTCAATCTCGGCAATGCTCTGGACGGACCGCGTCAGACACAAGCCAACAAATATTTGAGTCTTGTAACACTGCATCTCCCCGTCATTCTCAGACTAAGCGTCAACTGTCCATTCCAGAATGTGAGGATTAAGTGTGCGGAGATACTACAAATGGTTAAGGTAAGAATTACATGGCACATATTAGCGAAAAGACATTTTTTTCAATTACTTTTCATATAAGATATCACTGTTTTATCATCTTCGGCTGGTAGATGATTAAAAATCAGCCGTTCACATTAACAAACGGACAACATACATGCATAATTTCCTCGAAAAATCTCCCAATATTGCAGTTCTCGTATAATCGATGTCCGTTTGAAATCACTACGATTTTTCACGATTTTTTATTTTTTTTTTTTTGCCGAAGCTACCAAAAACAGTATAGAATCAAATTACCCTAATAATCCATCGCATTCAATCCGCCGCAATCATCCCCGACGCTAATGGCAACAGACAATGATTTTGGAAAATTTTCAAAACGCAGTTGTATCGCAAGCTGAATGATGATGCGACGAAGAGAACATGTAGATTACAAAGTAAAAACAGAGTTTGTTTTTTCGATACCGTTGTTTTGAATTGGTTGCTCGATTCTTTGGTCGTTTGAAACGGTGCGTTGATTGTGTATGGCGACGGTGCGCATTTACAAATTTTTATACGATATGCCGCAGTAAACACGTGTGAATAATTCCACATGGAAATTCGTTTACATATGCTTGCGCCGATGGCTAGAAAAATGAAGAAAGAAAGGCGGTAAATAACGATGGGGTTTCGCGTCGTGACTTCTTACTCACTCTCTCTCTCTCTCTCTTTATCCGTATCTCTGTCGCTCTTCCTCTTTCTCGTTCCGTGCAATGAATTATTTATGCCGTCGTGGATATACGCACGTAGGTTGTATGCGAACACACGGTTAATACTACTGCTGCAACCCGGTTAACGGCCACGAAGTGTAACGGACGACCGAAAAGGAAAAGAAAAGCTATCGGTAATGATGGCGCGTTGAGACTCTTTCGATAGTATAATCATGAAAGTTGGTTGATTGAAGCACCGTTTCATTATTACGCATCCGTGTACCGATTTCACGAACGTTACATCATCCGCATCGATATAGCCGCCAATTTGTAATTTCCGAAAACGTTGGCTAATCGGTATACTTGTTATAAAAAAAAATGTTAGGCTTTCGAGAAATCATTTGTGGTTTATCGGGATAATGCAGAGCTTGAAGTTGATATATAACGATGGAAGGATTTAGGAAAGTTGTCGCTAAGGCACATTTCCATTTCTACTACAAACGGACCCCTAAGGCGCTCTTTACTTCTCTCTAAAAAAAAACCCTATAAATTTAATGTACTTAAGAATTAAAAATGTATGTTCGCTGTACGTTAAATGGACGTCAATATGCCGTGACCTATAAATTTCTAAATCTTTCGAAAAATAAATGTCCAAGTCATTCAAATAACAATATTTTTGCAGCAAAGTTATAAACTTCTTCTTTAACCTGTGAATCAGAAATTGCAATGTACACGTGTTTGAAAAACAAAAGAACTGTATATGTATAAAAACTTTTAGTATTTGACATTCATTTCCAAGAAAAAAATGTTTACAGTGCACCGAATAGTACCTTTGCCGGTGGACAAGTTTGTCCGAAAATCTCTACCACAGTACAACTTTAACAGACCTAATACCGTCCGTAACTCTGCCAAAACATAGCTGTTTAAAACATCCAAACTCTATAGCCGACTGTAACTCTACCAGAACACAATTGCATCGCGCGACAACTTTCGTAGATCATGAGACTACACAACATACACAACTACAGCGTGTTGTTGCGTGGTAAAGTTATATTGCTATCGAGTTATAAATTATAACAAAAACTCATAATATAACTGTAACTTTTAATATAGTAAAAACGTTTGTCAACGCCTTTGTTCCGGTAACCGTTACATGGTTGAGTGATGCATTTGGTTTGGAAGAGTTTAAGATTAAGGATCTTATGCTCCACCGTCTCCGTCGAGCATATCGACGCCTGACGATGCGACTCTCATTTAACGCATGAATAAAATTCTTCCAGGAACGCGGATTACCAGTACCAGAATCAGCATTCGATGGACCAAGTGCGTTCGTACCGACATCGGAGGTAAGTCCTGATTTTTCCTCATCTTATTGCGATTCTACGAGAATTTCCTTTCATGTCCTTAACATTGAGAACCATCAGTCTTTTACCGAGGCATATAAAATCGAATGCTCAAGAAATTCTTTACAATTTTTGCTTTACGTATTAATAATATGCGTGAAAGCGATTCCTTATTGGATGAGAGAGCGGCAGGAGACCGGTATCCCCGTGGGAAAGGATTCCCGGAGTTTGCCGATTCACGATATATAAAAAAGATCGCGAATTCATTCGAATAGCTCATAAATAAAATATGGAATTCTCTATTATGCGCTGCAAGATCACTTCGGAATAATAATCGACTCTCCCAGACGTTCGAATATTTGACACGTGTAAAATATCCAACACCTTCTCGAATTCACCCTAAAAATGTGTAGCAAATTTGAAGTATATCAATTTCAATACATTTTATGTCATTTGCATACGAAGCATTTTGGGTTCAATTATCTTTCATACATTATATTCTTTACGGGTGGAAACGGAAGCTCATTATCAATTTCACTCAATCTTCTCTTTGCCGAACCTTAAACATTGGTACAGTTGAGAAAAGTGATTAACGACCTTCAAAATGGAGCCCCCTGGCGTGTCGCGAATGACAAATGTCCCAGCAGTTGCGCGAATAGATCAAGAATTTCGTCGACGTCGACGAACGGTAGTCGATAAAGCGTTAACCAGCAATTGATCAACGAAGGTCTCTCCGCGATATGTCCACCCGTTGCAGCGGATAGCACTCACGTATTCTCGTTTATTTGTCCCCTCATAACCGTCAATCTATCCTAATCAGAAGCAATTAGACTCTATTATATCGGAGAAAAACAGCGATAGGCTTGTTTTGCTAGTCACGAGGTTTGTAGTATCCTGACCTACCGACCGCTGTCGAGTTTCCTGCAATGCCGCGAGTTGATGACGAAGAAAAGCAGATCCGAGTACAGCAAGCAGCTCCATCGTCGTCGCGCTGTGTCGAACCGTAGAACCCGAGCGATGGTGTACCGTCACGCAATTTTACAAGTCTCACCGGATATCTTATCTCCAGCAGAAAGCGGCGAAGACTGGTGAACGCTTTGTAGATTGCGATAGGTCAGTACCGCGGCGGTCGGTTCTTCGAAGCATATGAAACGTTTTTTTTATACACCAAATCTTAATAGAAATTGAATCCGACGGTATTAGGATATCACTTGGAATGCAATCTCTCTTGCGACGGAATCGTCATTTTCATTGCTATTTACTTTCAATTTTTGGTTTTTGCGGTCCCATAAATAAAAGATCGTCATTCAGAAGATATTAGAATTTAGATAAATTAATTCAGCCGATAGTTGTGAGACTTTCGTCAAGTGTGATGGCGCCGGTTGTCCTTCCGCGGGCCTGCTAACTTAGTTAACAAACTTATGTCCCTACTAATTTGCATAACAACATGGGATATAGACGAGAACTTTTTTCAAATAAAAATGTAACTGAAGAAATGTCGATGAATAGTTTCCGAGGAACGGGTATAACTCTTTGTATGATTCAGTTCATGAAGTTTACAGCGTCCCGTCATCAAAAAATCGTAAAACTTGCTGCGGTTTCAGCGTTTCATACGAATTCGTATCGGTTTTTCCACATCGAATTTGTCTGCACATTTTTAGTGTCAGTTCGCAATCCGCAGGGAAGAAACGTGCAACAAACAGGGTAATAGCATGAAAAGAAGAGGCAAAGAATAAAAATAAAAAAAGTAGAAATAGAAAAAGAAATGAAAGGAAAGCGAAAACTCTGAGAGATTATGTCGCGCTTCAGTTGCGCTTCTGAATGCCTCTCGTCGGCGTTCTCTCTTTCTCTGTCGGCCCTCCGGGATTCTGTACGTCGTCCTCACTGTACACCTCGAGCAGAAGTAGTACGTGTTTAAGACGTCGCTTGTTCCGACGTCCCTCGTCGACGAGTTTCCTGATCTCGAGTACCTTCAACCCATCTCCCTCGCCCTTGCGCTCCCTATTCACGTATTCACGTCTCGTTTTCACTGCTAATAGCACCGATGCAACTGACGAGCTCTATTTCGCGTCTCGTTCGAGACTATTCATGCGGAAAAATGAATGTCTCGTCGTGCAACTAAAATCCATCTACGACTCTATTTTTTTCGTCGAAAACTTTGCTTATTTATGTTTTGAAATATCCCACTAACTCCACAATATCCACGTTCTGTCAGAGGGATGAAGTGCAGTCTGCGCTTTTCGAAACATCAGTATGAGTTCTTAAAAGCCGATGTATACTATATTTTCACTTTGATTCAACTTGAAGCAGAGGTATAATTTCAAAAAACCTGCAAAAGCTTTGAACTTTAATAACCAAACACTGGAGCCGCGGATTAAATAATCCAATTTGAGTTGTGTACGAAAAGAGAAAAAATTGTCTGAAATACGGAAAGTAAATCGATATATCGGATCGGATATATCTGCTTATATCAGTCAGATTAATTATTAATCATTTATTTTCACGGACAAAAAAAGTTTTTAAAAATTGTCGATACATTAATTTAATTTGTGTTCGATTCTCATTTTGGAACTTTAATTTTTTAACGTTGCCATTCACAATAATTTCGAAAGATGTTATATTTATTTTTATTCGTTGCTCACGCGTCTTTCTAGTCCTGTGGATTGCGAATTCGTATTTCTCGTAAGATCCCCGACATTTCGGCGGCGTAAGAGGTTAACAATCTTCCTGTGTGATTAAAACTTTCATTCGCATAATTTCGTTGAACTTTCGGAGTCTCTGGTGTTTGAATGGAACAAAACTATATAACTGGAAACAGCGTACGTGAGAGATGAGATGTTCGAATCTTCGAGACTCGATCCTGTGCCGGTGTAACGCCGGAGGAAAACTCTCACTCCTCTTTCTACGCGCATCCTATACCTATCGGAACTTCTCATTCCTCATTCTCTCTTACTCGCTCCTTCTCTATATCCACGTGGAACCTCTGAAAAGGATTATAAAGTAATCTCTCAGAGTGCGGTGAGATCGAGTCAAGGTGAATTTTGTTGAAGGGCCGAACAGAGAAAGGGGGGTAAACCGAGCAGAAGTATAGTAGAGTACGTGTATACTATACACATAGATAGATACCCTAGAAAACGAGATAGTGAACGAGTTTCGAAGCAATTTATCGCTATTGCGCTCTCAACTTCGCCAAGTTTCTTTTCCCCGTTCCTTTCATCCTTTTTCGTACGCTATATTCAATGTAACGTGGATGAATGCGAAGGGTCTTGCAACGCTTTTTTTTCCAATAAATGCAAAGAGAAACTTGTATCTATCTATTGAAATGGAGCTTATTCCCTGCCGATCTATTTTCAAAAGAATGTTGTTGATTCTCGTGGAAACGCAATACAAGTACCATGACATATCGAAATACATACCTATCTGCAAATGTTATCACATAGAACTTAAAAACAATATCAAAATGACGGTCAATCGAAGAACCGATTGATTGAAACAATTTTTTAATATTAACTCTTTATCGGTCGATTGATCGAAAATCATAAAAAACGCGATCTATGTGGGAAAACTGCGGTCGGATACCTTGTTACGAAATCAGATATTGCAGCTTTTCTCACGGCTGCGAAAGAGTGAAAAATTTATATTTGTTCGAACGTTTTTTTAGCCAACTTTTAGAAGTCAATGCCGACTCTTCGAAACGTGATAAAAAATTAATATCCCTAATAATTTAGATTCGCTGACGCAAGCGCGTCGCGTGCAACTTTTCCACAAAAAACTTCGATTCTCGAGTGATATAAAAAATGTCCGCGCGTCTTTACTAGTGTATACTGATATTGTAATTATCCGCGTGTGGCATCTTCCGCGGTGAGAATTACGATTTTTTTTTTTTCGTATCAATCGTTAATAAAACGCTGCGGGCTGAAAAGCTATACATAGGAGATGAGAATCGATCGAGAAACGGTAAGTGAGTCTTATCTATCTATTTTTATTATTTCGTTACCGCGTAAATACTTATGTGATACACGTGTATATTTATGACAAATACAGCATTGACACCATTGTGCGATAATCGTACTCTACGTTGGGATCTGAATTATACCAAAAGACAGTTAGTATATGCGCTGTGTGGTTACCGCGATAACCCCTTTTGCATGACACTGACAAATAGAAAAAAAAACGAAACAAAAACAAAGGGAAAGAGGGGATCGAAATAAAGCGACTGGAGAATTGCGTAATTTCCGATAAGAGAGGTCGTACAATAGGGCGATTAACGTCAGAGTAAGTTAGCAGTCGAATCGTGAACTATCCGATGTTCTCTATCTATTCGCCTCCGGGCGATACGTTGGCACGATTCCCTGTTGCAAAAATGTGGTTCGTCTGCTCGCCTTTTCCGGTATCTCGGTCCGCTTTCTATCTTCGGATGCTACACACTCTGTGCGTATATACATTATTGTCCTATAGTGCATAACTGCATAGAGCTTATGACGCGTAGCGACAAATGGCAACTGGAAAAACAACAGCTTTTCTACCACTATATATCCCCGCAATATTGCCATCGCATAGAAAGATGCGGGATACGTTCTGATCAGAGAAAAATGTTGTGTTCGCAGCTGTCGCGTTGGTGAAAATATTTTTAACGGTGGACGACCACATTTTTTAAAACTCTTTTACAATACCATTTCACCACGAGAGACAGTTATTATCATTTTTCTCACGAAAGATCTCAATCATTGACGAGAAATCGTGAATCGTGAGAATACCATTTTCCTCGCAAAGCCGAGCGAATTATTTTATATATGAACTTTCGATTTTCTTGTTGCGGATAATTATAGTGTCGCACTGGCGACAGGATATTAATATTTTATTATCGATGTATCGAGACTACGAATGCTGGTTACAAATCGATCTTCTTAACGACGTAAAATGTCGATGCTGTCTTTTTAGGATATCGAGGGCTCTGATGTGCCATTCTATTGGTGACCTCGGGTTGATTTATTTTTATTTGTAAGCGAAAGCGTTCCAATAAATTGAGTATAGCATTTTATCGGCGATAATTACAGACGGTTGATTGAGTTACCAAGTACACGTGAATCCGTTCTTTCCGATTCATAAAGATCGTTTGAACAGCGTTTCCGTGTTTCGAATAATTAGCCAACAGCTTGTCGGATGTAAATATACAGCGCTCATTGCACAGTGATATCATTCCCTCGAATCGAATTATCGCTGTCGAAATAGAATTAGGGAATGCATATACATATTTTTTTAATATTCACATAAACCGAATTCGTCACTTTTTAACAAAATTACTGAGATCATTCTTATTATTTAATTTTTGCGGCAATAAACTTTTATGTTTTCATCTGATGATTTGCTTGGCAACGTAATAACTTTTCCGTCGCAAACGTCGTGGAAATTCAAGTAAATTATAAAAAGTAAAGTATCGCTACGGTTTTCAATATCCGCTAACACCAATTTTTCATCATAATTGTGTATATATACAAATTTTTTAATAGTCTTATATCTTTACCGCGAAAATTTATATTGAATCGGACTTTAAATAAAAAACGTATTTCGCAGGTTTTTTCGCGATATCACAATCCCGGTAGAAGCCTGTCGACTGATCGTTGACGTATATTGGTCGGAGCGCATTATAATCTTCCTCCTCGTGGGTGTATTCCTCGTGCATTTGGTGGCGCGGGTGTGTTATGGATCGTTGATTCGTCAAGCGATGAAGCCGATTACCATTTCGCATATTCGGCAGTTGCACGTCAATGGGATTTACGTATCGGACAGCCATAGTAGCCTTATAGGTATGGATACTGTGCGCGTATAGTTGTCAACGTTATCGATCGTCTAAAGCGAATTCAGCGGAGTTATCTCCCGAGGGTCCGAATGCATAGATCCGTAACTCTTCGAATTTCACCCGGTTTTCGGGAAACCGCGCAACACACAATTATCCGATCAGTGTGTAGTCTCGTAAATGGTGTGGTGTATAAGTGCCACTGTTCGTACGGATTTTAGAATCGATTAAATGCGATCTCTCGATATTATACAGCAGATGTTCATTGAACATCGAAGGTCTATCGATATCCACAAATGCAAATTCGGGCTTCAAAATCTTTCTCGTTAAACATTGCATTTTTGTTTTCTTTTCCATTTCCATATGACGGATTTTTATGGTGCGCGGATAGAAGGATACACAGAGGACTGCGAGATGTATGATCACGAAATGTTTTGTTTTTCTTTTTTTTTTTCTACCCGACGAATCGCTCCAACGAAGCGATAATGTAGCCCACGCGTATGCTCTCCCGAATTCGTCGCCCTCTCCGTACTCTCCATTTTCCCACCCGTAGAGAGCACCGCGATTGCACGTCGATGTGGCTGCGCCAACCAAACAGCGCATCAAGTTTCACAGTGCGAGAATTTCATTTCATCGAATTTGACGGTTCGACGATTGGAGCAAAAAAAAACAGGTTTTCACATGCGCACTTTGCTCTTTGGATATATGATTTGTTTTCTTTTGTCTGTCCACTTCATTTGTCTCTTCCTGTCGGTCGGTCGGTTTATTTATTTTGCGAATACGTATTTGTTCTGAATTCTGGATCGGTCGTCAATCGTTAAACTTGGGAATAAAAAAAATATATCGTAAACAATTATACGAATATATATTCGTAGGCTGTATCAAATTTTACGAACACCAAATTTTCGATGTGTTATTATGCCGATTGTTGCATTTTCGCGGCAAATTGATTGTTTACAACGTGCTTTCTCGCTTTGGCGATCGACCACGTTTGCGTTCAACGAAGATGAAATGGCATTTCCGTAATCAAATATTGGCAGATATTGAAGTCCGCAACCGGGAGCTATTCTAGGAAATTCCCTTTGTATCGTCGAGTTAATTAATTTTCCTCGGGCATACATTCGGCGAGGTGAGCGTACTAATTGAATATTTTCGAGAGAGACATCGAGAGTTGGAGGAAGAGAGCCGATACCAATCAACGCAATTTTCGGTACCAAGCATTACCCACGTTAAGCTCCATTACCTCTCGTCAAAACCAATGTGGACAGCATTTGCACGAGAACTTCGCGTTGCGCTTACATATGCAATAGTTCGCACAGGAAATATTTGAACATTCGGTGTCGTGTCGTTGAAAGCTTTGAGTACAACGAGTATTTATCGATAGAGTTTTTTATGCCATTTTCGGACGAAACGAAAAGGGCGCATCTGTTTAAATGGCGTTAGGAATATGTTGAGTAAAGTGGGTGTCGCATCGAGTAAATGAATAACGTGATTTATCAAAAAGTTTACTATATTAATTCACTATTTTTTGTAATAACATTTTTTTTTCTTTTTTCAAAATTTCTAACATGTCGACTTGAATTTTCCAATTTTGAAAATTTTCTTAATTTATTTAAAAATATTTTTGGTACGAATCTTTGTTGTTATCACGTTTTATAAATGTTAAAAATAATATAACTATAAAATACGAAACGAAAATGACGTAAACGGAAGCTATAAGATTTACATTGTTATCTTGCAGTTGCGAGAAAATAGTTTTACCTCTGCGACAAGAGTAGATATACATTCACGGGACGGTTGTTCTCTCCTCTTGGTTAAGAATTACAGGAATAACGAGCATAGCTTTTCGCGTAACTGCGAGATGAAAACCAGAGATAAGAATGGTCGAAGGACGAATTATGTAACGGTATACTATGCCAGAGAACGTTTTGACCTGTTTTCCAACGTCGTTGAACGAACAACGCGGAGATTTTACGTTTCGACGAACGTACCGGAAGCATCCGGCTGGAAATTCATTATGGAGAAGGGCCGATGTGCCAGAAGAGAAGCCAAAAAACTCTTCTCTCTTCTTCTGAGTACGGCAAGCAAACCTCTTTTCGCCGTTGAAATCCCCAAGAAACATCGTCGTGCGTCTTGGTCAGGAAGACCAAGATGAAGGGCTTTCTTCCCTTTGTTGTTTTCCCTGTTTGTGGTGTTCTCTTTTTTTTTTTTTCCGCTTATAAGAGTCAAAACCGTCGATAGCTCGGCGTCGCGCGCTATAGCTTCCGTGATATTCCGTATAGGTACACGAAAGCAGTACACACTCGGGACACATAAGCAGTACTCTCTACATATAGAACATACAAGCGCCCCCGGCGAGCATTCGTCAAAGTGTTTTTCCCACGAGAAGTTTTTTCATCGCTGAGCGAATCTGAAGCCCGCACTCTGTGCTCAGCACTCGGTGCTCGGCTCACTTGCCGACGCTGAGGTTAATATATAAAGCTGTGGAAAGCACCGAGAGCTTTTGGAATACGTAATGCTTTTCCAAGTTCGTTCAACGTAGCGTGGCGATGTGTGTCTCGATTTATTTACGAGATGCGAAGACATGCACTTTCCAACGATCGTATATATCAAAACGACTTTTTCAGATTATATTTGCTAATACTCTCGTAACGTTATCCTCCGTCTTGATGTAATGAGAAACACTTTTGATATGCACTCCGGTTGTAGTTTATCGTATCGCCAGTCTAGCCGATCTTGAAGATCATATCATCTCCTCGACGGATAATGATAAACCTCTTGACCTCCTCGTTACTATAAACGTCATCGTTCATCGGCGTTTAGACCTCGGAATCAAAATACGCGGAAGTTCGAGCGCATTGACGTTTGCGCCGCGGAATATAATTAATGAATATGAAGCGAAATTGGCGCTGGCTGTTTCCGGGTTCGGGATTGCGTTGGTTGTGTTCCATTGTTCGTTTCCTTCCGTCTGTGATCAAGAAAAGTGAAATTAGGGTTAACAAAAAGGTACCCTCGGTATAGTATAGTTGACTAATTGATGTCATAGAAGAAAAGTTCTCTTGTTTGCTTTTCTTCGTCTGTACTTCTCAAATTTTATGGTTTCTTATTTCATTGTCTTGTTTACACTAATTTTCTTGTATACGCTATCGTTTAGTAGGATTTCTCTTGTTGGGGATCCTTTTCCTCGGAGAGGTTTGCTACCTATTATTGGGATGTCCTATCATTCGCTGCAATTCGTATCCCCTTCTGGCGTGTTTTCGCAAAGCTGATGCCTGATTTATTGCCGAAACGTTCGGACCGTATAAGAGGAGGTAGTCGCGGAAAAGAATGCGATCACGAACGAGAGCGAGAAGCCAAAATTTATGGTCGCGTGGGCAACGAGCAAGTTTGGCCATTCGTCACTTGGACCCGAGAGCGAGCGACAGAAACTCCCGGAGAAAAGGACGATGGCCAACGAACCGTAAGAAAACTCGTAATAGCGGTTCCGCGACCTTTGCAACGCTTGGCAGGAAATCGCAATTAATTATACAGAACAATTTCGCAATTGCACTTGTGGACATCATTATCGCCAGTAAAAGTCAACGAAGTTATCACACTTTTTGTTGGATTTGTCAAAGTAGAACATTATTGATGCTCTGAAATCTTTATCATTTCACTCGTTAAGCAATTGACTGCATATCATTCATTCGTATATTACATCCACATAGTTTATTCAAACCCATTGCAATGCCACTTGAATTCTATGTATTCTTTAGTTTGAATACATTTGCCCGTATAAAAATCTTAGGTAACAATAATAGAAATAATAAATACAAAGACTCATTGCACTTTTAGCGCGCATTTTCGTATCTAATATCAAATGGTCCGTGAGAGTTTTGTCTCTTTAGTGGGTTTTGTTGCAGGAGCCATTCTTCCGTAATCAATTAATGCATAAAAAAATCCGATTTTTAATATTTCGGTACATTTTGGGTCATAAATTGAAATTCGTTTCAAAGTTTTCAAAATTTTATGCATTAACGCGAAAAGCAGTGCCTTAATAAACAGTGCGAACTTTTTTCATTCTATGCATGACGAGTGAAAACGACCATTGAAATTCTACCGTTTACAAATGCAATACAAAACCAGCGGTAACGAGTTCCGCCGAATAACGAATTCCTGGAATAACGAGGGTATTACTGCCGTATGGTTGAATCGTCAGAAAAAAAAAACAGTATAAAACCTCAATAACAGTACGAAATTGAAAAGCAAAGCATATAAAGCCGAAAGGGTTGTACAACCTTTGACATTCATTTCCACGTTTTTATGCGTAACGTTCGTAACCGTTAATGCGCACACAGCGTACAAGCTGAAAGTTTTCACGTACACACGTATTATTTTATGCAAAACGAGTCACGTTCTCGCGAATCTAGGATAGAGATCATTGCTCTCGCTTGTAGAGTCGAGATGTTCGAGACTCAATTTCGAGCGATGTGTTGCATTTATTAGCAAACACAAGACAAGAGTAATCTCATCGTGAATAAGAGAACGAGGGACAGACAAACAGATCGACGTGACAGGATTTTCGATGGAAGAGAGTCAACCCACGCGAGACTGTACATTCGAACGGAAGATTAGATCGATTCGTGAGACGAAGCGAAATCGTGTTCCGGCGGATATTTCCGAATTGGAAGACAAAATTGTCATTCGTGGCTCAATTTCTATATACGGATAGTTATATTCATAACCATAGCGGTATACCGATTTGACGTTAATAAAATGCGTGGCTATTTAGTGATTCATATTTACCATTTTTACCCTACAATAATATCCTGTATTTCATATAATCGACATTTCCGCATCATGAAAAGATCGTTTATTAGTTTTATACTTTTATTAGTAAAAGGACCAAAATGTCGTCACATTGAGAAAAATTGTTAGTTTGGAGACCAGAAATGAAGTACTTTTGACTTTGAGACTTTAAAAATCACTCAGAAATGATGTACTTTGTACTTTTGAGACTTCTTTTGCTTCTACAGCATAATTCTTGCTGTTCCAATTCGTATTTTTTGCTTAGTGCAATAATAGGATAGCGTTTTTTTGCAAGTCATCGTTCGGAACCCGCAGAACGTGGCAACCGCAAGCCCCTCTGGTAATATATAGTAATATAATGGAAAATAGATAGACTTTGATAAGTTCGACGTACCACACGACGCCAGGGTCAGCCATCCCTCGAATAGTTATGCACGTCAAACTTGGCAAGTTGGCGATAACTGTACTTAGCTCGTCCGATGGGGGTGAGGGGAAGGAATCTCGACTGGGTACAGCCACCAAATTTCTCGAGTGAACAAAACTCGTCATTCGACAAGACAGAGATAGGGAGAGAGAGATGGGGAACGCATCCCAATGCCTGGAGACAAGCCGAGCGTCTTATACGATCCAATAGCCGAAGTTCGCTCGTTGCACACGGTCCAACGCCTCGGGGAGTCTGCAGGCGTTCTTGAGGTCAATGCGAACCTCGACGGGGTCAACTGGCCACAAGTGGCCGCTGTCGGCACTCAGCAATTGAGACCATCCAACGAACACGCGATTATGGAATTTTTACGTCGCTGTTATCCCTTTTTGGTCGATAATCGTTTCCAATTAAAACTTTTTTTGTTAGTTTCCGTTCCGTCCTTTTGTTTTCATTGATACGCACCTGTAGAGTATTCAAAGAAAATCCTTTAAGCTTTGTCAAAAATCTACATCTTCGTTTGCAGGGTAAATGGTTACTGAAGGACACGTTTCGCGGTGTTTGAGAAAATTATGAATTAACTTCTGGTTTTTTTTTTTTATTAATAACATTGTGTGTAATAAAACTTCGACGATCGTGCTGAAAACATGTCAAGAATCAATTTATCGTCGCTTCTAAATTTGGTTCGATCTGAGGGAAAAAAAAATTGATTCCATAAATCTTAGAATTTGCTGCACGAATCTATTCGTGCGACGACCTTAATCATGACGCGGTACTTAATCATTGCAACGATATAAATGAAAAAATGTCTGGAGTTATATTTACGATGCAGAGAAACGAGATCGCGGAGAGAGACTTGCAAGCTCGTTGACCCGCGACCGCTCAGCAGGGATGTACCGCTGTAATTGGCACGGTGAAGTACACGAGGTTACGCACGAATATACCGGAGGTTATTCGCTCTGTTGAATCTCAATACCCGCGCGGTCTGCGTTCGGTGTTACCAGTAGTTAAACGTAATGGCAAGAGACACAGTTCGTATTGTCGAGTAATCAAGGATCGGTCTCGTGGATCCTCTGTCCAGTAGTAGCGTTCGCTCATGTCTCATCTATCTTTATCGTTCGTTCCTCTCGGTTTATACATCTTGCGCGAACGTTCACTACGAACAGAAGCGTACGTCAGACGTGTCGGACGTGCCGATTGTTAACTTTATCGGATTCTGTCGAAATAATTATATCAGCGCTTGAGTGTGCGAACCAAACGTGACGAGATTAAAGCTTTGCTCGACATCCGCTTCATTCAAAATGGTTCAGCAGCAAAATCATTGGGTATTTAATCCGTTTTATTCCTTTAACAATAGAGTCGTTGATTACGCATATGGGTCAACATTATAAACAATAGATAGAAATGTTGAATAATTCGTATGAAAGTTGGCAGCCTATAAAATATCGCATATTCCCGAAAGATCGACAAGTTTGAAGGTTTAAAATAACATTGGGTTTAAAAATATATTTGCCCGAATAACCTTATGTATTCTTTGTGTTAATCTTACACGCAATGAATTTCATCGCAATTTCATTTTTTGTTCAATGTTGTTTGTTGTTGTTGTTTTTTTTTTTTCGTTGCCAATTAGCTTCGTCACAACTTCTGGGAAAAACGTATTATTAATTTCGAAATATTTGGCCTTGAGATCGTCACGCGTGTCGATCGAATGATAAATGACGCACACATTTATCCGAAAGCATCTGACGCGTTGTACACGCGAGCACAACATTTTTTTTCCACTCTCGCATGTCGTTCATTTAAATCGTAATCTTCGGCTTTTTAAGTTTATTTTTTTTCTCGTTGTCGGGTAGAGCGTGTGTCAGCGAAAAAAAATGAAAACAAAAATCACGCGCGATCTTTCGTAACTATTCGCATCTCACCTCTTCTACAATTCTCGACGTTCTATGTATATCCCGGCGATACTTTCTTATCGAATTTTTAACCCCAAAATTGTAGAAATTTTGATTGCCCTTATCAGTTTCGGGTATTCCTCGTGCCGTATTATTTTCATTTGCGTCACAGAAACGATAAAAATATCTGCATATAGAATAGATGAAAAAAATAAAAATGAAAAACTAGCGGAAGTTTTGTCGGGATAATATCGCGCCTTAGCCGTAAGCCTTCGCACGCTCCGAGTAGTTTGAGGTGCGGCGTGAAAAAAATTAAATAAAAAGAAAGCCAAGAAAGAGTGATAGATATAGAAGGTCGAAAACAAAGAACGAAGGAAAATTAAATTTCTCATGTAAATCCAAGGAGAGTCGCGTTGTAGGTGGATAAGCGCTTGGGGGTTATTCGCGAGTCGTCCCACGTAAATAATGGTCGTCGTGCCGCGAAATTGCCCGAGGCGAGAGACGCGAGAGACGCGAAGAGACCGGGAGAGAGAGACAGTGAGTGAAAGATCCCTATAGTGCCCGGACACGTCTTCTGTCAAGTCTCAGAACGAATTAAAAATGGCGACACTTCATTGGCCTCGAGGCATTTTTTCTTTAATGCGAACCCACCGAAGACTTTTTGTCTTCATCGCACGAAAAAAAACTCCGCATAGAGGGGTGTTCATGAGACACCCTCCCCCAGTGGTGATAAATTTACCAGCATCAACATAGTAGAAAGGTATGAAAGTTGAAAAAAAAAAATTCAATGAAAAGAAGTCGTTTCGCTACATTAACGCTAATATGGCGACGACGGTCATTTTTTTCGTCACCAAATGAATTCCTTATATTAAAAAATTCTTATCCCGATCGCGATACGGTATTAGGATTAATTCCCAACAGATGCCCTTACCTCGTTATTATTTTCTTACCTCGTTTCTTACGCCCTTACCTCGTTATTATTTTCTCATTATTTTTTGTATCATTTAAAAAATCAGTCTACGAAGCGCATGTATACATTTTCCATCATCAATACTTCATCGTTAAAGCAAAGGAAACCCGAACTGAGAGACAGGTGGACTTTAATTTATATGATTCCCAGTGAATAGAACGAAACTGCAAAGCGTAAAACGACGAAACGATGTTTGCATTCACACATCACACATACAGATATCTATATATACAAAGCCACTTTACTTTATGTGGGCACATGGAGAAGGATATGGAGAGTGATAGGGAATCGATGCGAACTTCCGGTTCTCATACATACGCTTGTTATATTGCTCGTGTAATAGGCAGACTGTTGAACAAAATCGCATACGGTTACGTATAGCGTTACCGCGCAATTAAAATGTCAGAGAGCGAAGTAACGATCTCGGTGGTTCGGTGGGGTAAGAGCTTTGCTCTCGTTTGCCGCTGCTTCCGTCGGATCGCTGTCCTCTCTTCGCTTCCGAAATTCTCCTCTTACAGCACCGGGAGGGCTGCTACCGGCAATTAACGTAATCCTCGTAGAAGGGAAGATTGCTCCCGTCTGGTGTACCCGACGAGTGGCAGCTTTTCGCTTCTCCGCGTGTACGGGCAAGTGAATCCACACGAGAAAACGGACTCAACGACCTGTTCGTGTCACGTGTACTTTTCAACCACTACACCCCCTCTCTATCCGCCAAGCTTTCGCGGAGTTTTATGAACTGTTGCAATTAAAGACCGGTTAAAAGGAGGTCAAGAAGATTCAACGGCGTGCGAATTAAAGTTTAAATACCTCCTCCATGCTCCAGAAATGCTTACGAACCGAAAATCACACAGCCAACATTAACAAGTGGATGAAACTTTACTTTCAAATTTTTTTTTTTTTTTTTCCCGCACAATCAAAAAAATATTTTTTTCTTCTCAAATTTTTCGTGATTAATCGATAAGAGAAGAGAATAGTGTTGAAAAAAAAAATACATCGATGGGTTCTACAGTCTTCGACTTGTAGCGTATAATTTTCTTACGAGTGGAAAATATTTCGGAATATATGACAATATGACAATTATCTGCTGTGACTATTTAATATGCGGTTTTACATAACGCTTCGGTACACTTTGCGACGGTACATTGATTAGTTTTTTTCCTCCGTGTAATGTTATGCATTGCATCATACGCGAAACGCCGATATAACATTCTCGGGGCTTCACAATTGCACAATGACGAGAGCGGTTGGAATGCTGAATTCGCCTTGACTTTGTCAAGGGTTCCTCATTAAGCGTTTAATTGAAGTACCACCGGCAGCGGCAGCAGGCAGACCTCGGCGCGATGCTGCTTGCCGACTCGATGTGAGAATGTAAATTGTGTTATACCATTCTGTGCGCTCTGGCAAATATATATATGTATATATATATATATATATACACGTATGTATGCGTATGCGCACATAAACGATAGGTAGTGAACATAAATGCGCATTGTAGGGTACGTACCTACGTAGGTACGGAGTGCGCTGCGGGACACGTGCACACGACAGTGCGAACGATGTATAATTGGTTCGTTATTCAATCCGTGTAATTTACCGGGCCGCCATGAGACTCGAAGATATATAGAACACAACGCCATAGGTACCGCGGTGCGTAATACTCGTGTGTTGACCATTTAGCTGATGCGGTATTCGAAACACTTTGTGAAATTACGCGTTATCTACGTTTTTATCATGTCCTCGCAATTTATCACTTTGACATACACAATCTATCTTCGATCTTTTTATTTTTTTTATTTCCCTACAATGAGCGAAGCAAACATTTCTAATTGCGGTTTTGGGATCTCTTTGATCGACTAATTATCGGTAACGACCAATTATCTATTCTATTGTCAATTAAATGCTCATTAATGCAGGCAATATTCGATGCTTTGCCTATAAGTACATATCGATCGTTCGAGGCACTCTATAAACTCGAACGCCGAGCGCACATGCTGTTGTGACATTGAGGTTCGAGTTTCATACTCGTTTCTGACCGACGATACAGATAATAAACGTTGTTCTTTATTATTATGGTTATTCATTAATATTATTATTATTATTTGTTATACTTCGATATTTTTTTGTCACCGAGGATCAAATATCTATATCGAAGAGTACACAGACGCGAATGCAAGACGTATCTTTGGCGTGCATTTCTATCGCTTTTCGAAGAGATCAATCACTTTTACCCTCGTTTTGCGACTCGAGTTACTATGTGGTATTATACAATCAAAACACATATATATTTATATGGTATAGATGGAGGGGAGGGGATCGAGGAGCGCTAAAGGTCAAGAAACCCAAGTTGGAAAATATAGTCGTAAAGCGTCTACCGACCCCGATTTTCTCTCGGATCGTGCCGTCATCCAGTACCACTCGAGAGGTCCTCACTAGGGATTCGAGCTTCGGATACGATTGGCCGCTACTACCGACACGCTTTCGTATATATACACACATACAGTTCCACATGTGTACCAGTAAAATCTACGAGTTATCGGGGTTGTAACAGCGCGACCACCAACGTTGTAGTCGCTGGTGTGCTTCTTATCGTGCAACGTAACACCCGCGCGGCTCTACACGCTTTGGCCCGCGAATAATCGAAATTATGTCCGACTAAAATTCACACATACGCGAGAGATAGGCAAAGCAAAGTTATTTGTCGATATCTTTCAATTGATTTCACTATTTACTTATCGCTAAAAATGTTCAAGTGTGGCAGCGAGTTTGTTTGAATTAAATAAAAAATGAACTTTTGTTTGCAACGATCAAATAGAGAGAAAAAAAAAGTCCTCCATTTTCATTATTCATTTCAATATTCGTTGTATTAATTATATCACGTAACAATATGAAAAATACTATAATACCCTTTGTTTGTTCGCACGAAATGAATCGACATTCGTACTTTTATTATCGCGAATCAGATTTAATCCAATACCGAACAGTGCTCCGAAATTCAATGACAAGCCTTTGATGCTTTGAGGTTATCATTTTTGGATATTTTAAACGCGCGTAAAAAAACAATTTTGCAATTTTTATAGAATTTGCATGGGATTTTTTTTTTTTTTAATAACTCTCATTCGTCTCTCCGTTGGTATGGACGGCATAGTAATTTTTCATATAAAATTCTCTTCGTGTACGAGACTCTTCTATTACGCTGTACGTTATGCTATACATGCACGAGTGTAGAGTTATCCCTTTACCCCTTTTACCACTTCGGCGCCCTCTCTTTCGCTCTCTCTCTCTCTCTCTCTTCCCCTCTCCCAATATTCTCGTTCCTCCCTTTCCCCGATACGTGACTTATCGATAACGACCTAGATTTGCCACTGGCGTGGTTCGGAATAAACGTTCGTTCTCGTTTTCCTACACCCACCCTAGTTATAGTGTATATCGTCCATTCGATATTGGAGAGTGGATGACTATGCGGTATACATATATGTACAACCGTAGGTTTCGCTACTGTACAGGAACGACGAGGAGAGAAACAGCAGTATCGAAGGGGTGAAGAGTTCGGTACTGTCGGTATTTTGCTGCACTTCGGGAAATCGGAAATTGTAGCAGGTGGTCCAGAAACTCGAGCGCATTTTGGTTGAAAGTTGAACGAGAAAATTCGGTATGACGATATCCGCTTTTGCCTCCGGATATATCGCTCTCACTTTGTTTCTCGTTTTTACTGTAATGTTGCGACAGAGAATATTGGGGCTATACGGGTCACCTTGTCGGAAGTATTTATTTGTTTCTACTTTGAGTCGAACGAAACGATAAATACGAGAAATCTGTTCCTCGAATATCGTTAATTAATACTCGAGCGATGAATTGCATTAATTATGATGTTGCGTTGAATTTTTTTAGAAAATTGGATAATGTAAAATTAAAGTTTTTGTTATTTTTACAATATATCATTAGAATCGTTTGTGGATAATAGATAATAAATATTTATGGGCAAAATGGAGTGAGCAATTTCTGTTAATTATTAGTGTAGTGCCTCAGGTATCTTAATTAAAAAATATAACTCGTTGATTTTATCGAATGTATGAGTTCCTCGCGTTGAGTTTAAAAAAAAAATGTATTACATCGTTAAGACTCGTTACAGTGTCGGCGAACTTTTAAACTTCATATTGCGTGTCGCGTCAGTTTGCG
The DNA here is from genome assembly GCA_934046635.1 of Buathra laborator. Taxonomy (NCBI): domain Eukaryota; kingdom Metazoa; phylum Arthropoda; class Insecta; order Hymenoptera; family Ichneumonidae; genus Buathra; species Buathra laborator. Next base: position 15,690,010 of record OW203901.1, on the reverse strand, counting down.
AGGGTTCCCTTTAAAATAGTGTCTTTGACTAATTAATAAACCGTGCATTCTGCAAATTTTTCTCTTATCTGTTCCAAGAATGAAATGTTGCGCACCCGTCAAAAGGTTAATTACCTTCGTTTAATTTTAAAAAGAACGTTAAAGTTACGTCAACGTCAACTCGTTACAAAACGAACCTCTGATCAACACAAAACTCATTGACGTTTATTTTATTATTTATATTATACTACACTATTCAACTGTTTATTCTTTGTTTTTCGGGTCTCATATCACACTGCGTAACATCAGTCATATCGCGCACTTTATTATTCTAAACCACTCTTAACGATCGGAGTTTCTTTATCGTCCGTACGAGTTTGACGCGCAAAGTATTGCGTGAAATCCGACGAATGTTATTCTCAAAGTGTCGTATGGATGCGGGAAAGTTATATGAGGTTATTGTCGAACGCGTGGGCGTTATCGAGCCTTTCTGATTACTCACGAGACTTTTTTTTCGTTCTTTCTTTTCTTATTGAAACATCGCTTTCGTCCCACACGCAAGTGTGCTACGTCAGCTATTCGACCCATCGAGGCCGCGGCGTCGAACTATTTTCGTTCGTCGTTGCTACTTTATCGGAACTCCGAGGCATGTGAAAACAACACGTGCACGAATCGTCATAGCTTACGTGGTGAGATTATTCGAGCTAAAACTTTTAGTGGGAAAAGATAGAAAAAAAGAAAAAACGATAATTCGATCGCAAGATTTCGGTAATTTTTCTTTCCCGTCGCGCACGTTGCGTTGACCAATCCCAGGAAAATTCGTACGGTAGAAAGTAATGGGTTCGTCGTTCGATTTCATTCGAATTGACTACCTGATACGAAAAACCTTCACCTTAAAATCAGAGGCGCAGAAGTTATTTCCGAATAAGCAAAACTTCGATTTATTGTCAAAGTAATCTGCGCAACTGCGTAATTTCGTTGTCTTTTAATTAAAAATACACCGGTTTAAATTAATCATCATTGACGCGTCAGGAATCGTTATAACTTTGAAATGAGTTGTGGACGTGAGAAATAAAAATAATCGAGAGAGATTCCGGTTACGCCAATGAATACCGGATATATAGTATGCCATGAGCGTGAGGTAGGATACTGCGGAATATACTGTTATTCGAGAGAGAGTTGCCTCTCGGCATACCCATCCACGTCGCATAGGTACTCCGATAAAACGAGTTTCGCATCGGCTACAGCTGACCATTCAGAAACGATGGAATTTTTAAGTATTATGGCAATCGAGTGAATTTCAATTTTTCAACCAAAGTATAAGTGAATAATATATATACATCTGTCGTTTACAGAAAAATTAATTTAACGAATGCATAAGTCAGTTTAAATTCCATCGACGAAGGTATGAAGTTGCTGACTTTGATCTTTTTATTGATCGACATATGCATTATTTATCGCATTATGCATTAAGAGGGAGCGGTGGAAGAGGAGAAGGAGGGGGAGAGGACGGACCAACGTATGTAGTCCTCCACCGGCCTGCTCTTGTTCCCCCTCTGCCCTCTGAGCCGACGCAATCTTCACCGGCGTCGAATTTTTGCGACTTTTTTTCTGCCCAATCCTACAGTCCACAGAAGTTCGTAAACTGAAGGGTTCAATTTTCTCCAACGGTCGGAAGTCGATTTATCTTGCTTTGCTCTTTGGTCACTGCGATTTGATCGAAAGTTAAAGGCCGCCATTTTTGTATCGTTTATTGACTATTACTTGGTTTTTTTTCGAAGTAAACTTACACTTATACATTTTTTCCGTAAAAATGTACATTTTTATAACTATATATGCAGCAACGTTCAATATTCATGCAATTCTTCTTAATGATCTTGTCAATGTCAATGTCTTTTTATGCAAATGCAACGTTGTAGAGATTCACGATGAATGAAAAAAGGTATGCAGTTAATGGGTCAGTAGTTGAGATGCTCTTCTCGACTGTATCTCAATTTTGTTTTCTCTACCGGTTTTCTAATCAAACATGTGGAGAATTGTAAGGGGGGGGGGGGGGGGGAGGCGGCGGCATAGTGAGATAACATTACACATTGCTGTCCAATGTCCGTGAATGTTCCAAGGGAAACCCGGAGGCTCGTCCGTCGCGTCGTTTGCGCGTGGAATTCCAAAGTCGCGTGTGCACAAGAATCGAACCAATCGTAACGCGGCTTTGGCGAAGTCGTCCGAGTGCGTTGCTCGGTCCCAGTCGGAATGTCGACGAGGGGAAAAGGGTACGAAGAGGTAGATCAAGGGGGGTCAGCGTCGCGACGCCGCGGGACGCCCGGGCCTCCGCTTCCTCGCGTGCTGTAGCTACCGACTATGTACCGCACGCTCTTGCAGTATCCGCGATACTCAGCTCTCGTAGTCGCGTGCCGGACGCGCCTCGCGTTGGTTCTGTTCCCGTTGCCTCTCTGAATTGACTATTTGTCCTGTTTGTTCGCACACGAGTCTGCACTATCGAAATTTAAACTCGATAATAAACAATCAACAAATAAGATTAGACTATCGAAACAACTTTGAGATCATACATCGCATAGTCAACGATCGAGATTTATCGATACGGAGCCACGTGGAAGTACAATTTCAACTATGCTGACGCGATAATTTCAGGTATGTTTATTATTCATTGTCGTATTATAAGAAAAACACTTGAGGCATCGTTCGTTTTCGTGTTTTAGTTTTTTGGTTTAAAAGAACAATTTTAAAAAATTGGTAAGGGGCTTTAGGGGATATCTTGAATTCTTCCATTCACTCGTATTACCATCTTTTTGATTATTCAGTCATTTCTGAAGGCTGTGAAGATGTTGGCTTACATTCAATAACAGATCTATTTTATCTGAATAAAAAATTGTTGGCGTAGAATTTCTCAGTTACTCATGTACTCGTATCAGCTACGAGTAGGCTACTAAGAATCGTTATGGTCGATAAGATCATTGTCAGGTACATCATTGACTTTTGGACGCGTATCATCGCGTATCATTGAACTTCCTTGTCGATGCGCCACAAGGCAACGCTTATTCATTTATGTATATGCGGTTTGTGGACAGAGTTTAAAGTTCTCGCGAGTGGAATTTAAAGGCTACGCGTTACTTTACATATCTCTTGGGATATTTGAACTGTTTTTAGTCATTGTTTACTTTGAGAACAAATGTAAACACAATTGGTAGAATCTTCATCTTCCACTTTTTATTCCTTCAGTAGAAAGATTCGTTATATTCAGACACGCAATAGTCTATCATTATATCTCATTCCTGTAGGATAGGAAAGGAACTCAAATTCAAATTTCTTCAAAATACGATTCATAACACACAATTTTTTTCTTTCTTTTCCAATATAACAGAAAAATTGTTTTGTTATTTTTGTGTCGTAATTTTTTTTACCCTCAAAAACAAACCGATTTTGACCTCAAATGAAAAACTCGACTTTCGTAATATTCAATCCACTCATTTTTATTCTGCTCCAAAAACTTCTGTGCTCTGAATTCGGTAAAATGTTCATTGAAACCTCTTGGGTACTAGTGTCCGTCGTATCGCAGTCAGACGTGGGAACAATGAATCTCTCTAGTGCTCGTCGTTTTTCATGCCGCGGCATAATTCCCCGACGAAGGCTGCGGAGGGCCTCTCGTCGTTTGCGTGAAACTCGCGGGGATATCGCCGACCTTGAAAGAGAGTATTATAGTATGCCGACCGAGGGATTGCAGCGTGTTTGGATTACATACGATACAAAGCTCGCGGCTTTATCGCTTGTTGGCGAATTTGCTCACGTATTTTCCGTTGAGCTCCCGCGAAGTTTCCGCGATGATCTCTGATCACGCGTATAATTGTAACTGGTAAATAGTTTGGGTTTTCGAGTCGATTTTTCTCGTACTTTTGTGACCAACACGCCAAGACGAAAGAATTTTGTTATTGTCGCCCGCGACGTAACACGCGGAAATTCGAATTTGCGCGTCGATCTGACTGAAAACTTCCAGAATGTTGATTAAGCGACGGAAGTTTGCTCGTGGGACAAATAAAACCCATTGTTGTTTCTACCTGAGTGCATGCGTGCAGCTGATGGCAGGTGTGCCATCCGGAATTACCATACCGAAAGCTTTCCTGCAGGCATTTGTATATGTATATGCATTGCCTATTGATGCGAATGAAATCTCTTCGCGATTATAGTCCCACGCGTCGATTAGTTCCTTGTCACATATACGAAAGCATGAGGAAAGTATATTCGTGTTGCCGCTTACGCAAGTCAACCGTTCACGATGCTTCGCGGCGACACGCGAGCGATTCCTCGATGTTTTTTTTTCTCTGAATTAAGCAAAATAATGCTTGAATTTCAAAGGCCCTCTACTTACACACAAATGTCGTTACGATACAACGGGACAATAGACGATATATTCGTGTTCTAGTGACATACTTTTCGCGCATAGACTTGGGGCATTTGCATTTTACATAGAAAACAGCGATGAGTTTGATCATATCGACAATCTGCGTCACTCCACTCTTCGATGAATAACTTCCATTCATTGCTGAAGAGCGTTCTAACGGAAACTGCCTAATGCGCAGAATCAATTCATTCGCGAGATACTAAATAGATCGAAAAAAAATAAATATTTCCATGTATACTGTTGTTTTTCCAATTCATTTTTCATGATAAGACCATCGATGAATGAAGAGTCGAGATCGGTGCATAATGTATACCTTAAGAGGATCGATATTGCGCTATTAACGATCGGGAACTTAATGAAGATTTTATATTTTCTCTCGCATCCATTACTCAATTTCTTCAGTTGGAAATATCAATGAATAAACTATCGAAACGGCATAATGAATATTTAAAAAGGATTGATAATCTAAGCTTTTTAAAATCGGCATACTATTGCTTTACCTTGAAAAATTATATATCGCCGGTACACTAATGTGTGAAATTACGTATGATTGATAAAAAAAAAAGATGCCGATTGATTCGTTCGTTAATTTTGTATCGTTGCTAATGCAACGCGCACAACCGACCACACCGCGATAGTTGCGGTTGGAATATCTTTTTATCTCTTCTTTTTTTCTCGCTGGTGCTACGCTGTCTCTTGCAAAGAGCATAGTCCGCCGGCAGAGTAGTACGTGAGCTGCGCGCAGCAGGTAGTACGAGATGCGAAGTGGATTTTAGTTGGTGGGCGATTTCAGTGGAATTTTACGACTGGGACCCCCCTCTTCTTCGTTCCTCTCGCAAAAAAGTGTGTTCCAGAAAAGTTTGAAAAAAAAAAAAAAAAAAAGAAATGGGCAAAATGACGAACAGGTAGCGCTGTTATTACGACGCGCATCTGGAGGTTTATACTCCAGTCGTCTATATTCTTTTCTTTCGCTTGCCGTATCTCTTGCCGCTGCTACTTTAGTCATTCAAGGCCGGCGACTAGTTCTTTTCTGCGTACTCTATTATACATGCATATACATACACTCGACGTTACATTCATACCCGCCGCGTTAAGTATTCCAACTACAAACGTTTCTGCATGAGACTTCCATGACGTAGGAGCCTCATTATGGTATACCACCAGTGAGATAATCGAAACATGCGCCAACAATCAACCTGCAAACTTGACGGAGCCTATTACCGTTCAAACGAGACTTTTCTGTAATTGCATTATCTGTTAGCGAACATCCCTGTTGATAAAAAAAACATAATAATGCCGGATGCGTTTTCGCATTCGTCTGTTGGTATATCAATGGAAATATTCCATTATTTGTTTTTCGATTGTTTTGTTGGAATGAGAGTTCTGCGCAAAGTTTTCTCCACTGCGAAATGCCGACGAGAGTAGGTAAAATGAAAATATTGTGTCGTCGGTATACAGACGCATCGTTGACAACAATGCAGTGACATTCTCGTTTTATGAAATATATATAGTAGTTTCGGAAATTCAATATCAGACATCGACTTCTCTTCAATAGAAAAACATGTTATTTTAACGTATGAAACAGTGTATTTTTTATTTAGTTTTTTTTTTTTTCACTCATCCAACTGCTCAAAGTCGAAAGTTCTATATCCCTGTTGCGAATGACTCACGACATACGTCGTCTGACTTTCCGTACACGTGCATTCATTTCAAAGGAGTAACAACGAATCTTTGAACCGAAGAAAAAATCCTTGTGATGATTATCCTAATGTAGTCTTAAATATATTTTATTTACTTGAAGTGGTATTCCCGGCGGTGGAAATCACCGAAATGTTATTTTAGCAGCGGCTACAATCGATGTTTCGGCATCTTTGCGTAGTGGAATTAATAAATACTTTTACACCATTTACAAACTGTTGTTTCAGTTTTTTTGTCGTTTAAACACTCTAACAAACAACAAACTAACTTTCGGCAAAACTTAAGTGCAGTTAAATGACGAAAACAAATTGAAGTGAAAGTTTCTCGCGAGGGGCAGCACCTTTGGTTGAACCGTCAAACAGCAGCAGGAGTTCCCATATTTCAATTCCACCGCTAAGATGCCGAAGGATCGATCGCAGCCGTTGGTTAAATAATATTTTACCACTTATTGACGTCCATTATATTATTACATCGATCAATATTAATGAACTCGAATTATTTGCGCAGAAAGCTTTTTATACGAGAATAACAACTCTTGCCGAGGATGTAATCGATATGATACGAGAGTTGCAACATTATATAGCCAGGCAATTTTTTTTTTGCCACTTCGCCGTTTGCGATTTCGTGAGATTTCCCCCGACAGCGAGATTACATCTTGTTATCCCTGTTGTCATTATTTCGCTCTTCGACTCGCTCCTCGACTCCGTTGGACTTAATCCTTCCTGTGAAAGCTCTTCCAATTAAACTAGCTATTCGTTCGACGATTTTCCACCGTTTGGCGTACTATATATATATATTTTTTATTTCATCAAATACTTCGATATCATCGTTGCCGCTAACGAGATAGTCCTCGAACGTGGATGCATATATACCCCGATCGTTCCCACAATAGGAAGCACAGAGAGACCTCTCCTCCTCTGCCCCTTGTCGACCTCGTCGGTCGATTGCCTGATTCCTGTAATGCGAGTTTCATGTCGGGTCGACCCTTCTGGCAAACCAGTAGTGAACGCTATACATAGTTCTGTCAGCGGCAGAGTCACGAAGAGAGCTATGGGTATATAACATGAGGAATAGTAACACAGCGGAAGTAGTTCGCGGAAGTGCGCTCTTGACTGCTATGAAGACTCGCAGGATTCGACTTTAATGAAGCGGTATACAGTCGTCAGCGATATACATTGCAAATCTCGAGTAGGACACTTCACTCTTGCCAAACGAAACAATTGCGTTCGTTATCGTGAGATTACATTGGAACATATGAAAAAAAAACAAATCACTTTGTCTCATCGGACACTGTGCAATGTTGCATCTCCACAGTCGTCTCTCGATATGAAATTATTCCGGTGAAAGTCGTCGTCGCGGTGAATGAGAGAAATAAGACGGTCGACAGCGGGGAAATCTGAGAAAACCTCTGATTTCTCGATCGCAAGTATAAAGCATCGAAATAAGATTACTACTAAGCCGGAGGGGCATAGAAACGATAAATTACTTAGTAAGCGGCGGAGGGGGATATAATCGAATAAAGGTCGATGCGCAAACGATCGATTGGTCCCCGGAAAGAATCGAATGTTTTACATTTTTTTTCCATTTTTTTATATTCACCGGGTTCACGGGTCTTCTAGAATTCGATCGACGATATCACATTGTAAATCGGGGGTTTGTTGACGAATATGTTGAATATTCATTTTTTTTTAACATCGTGAAAAATGGTTTTATGGACTTTGGATGTAACGAGGACAGCTTCATTCCATTGCGCGATTGTTGTGATTGAGGGGCTGACCTACAATTTTTATTTATTTTTAAGGTATGTTCCGCTTAGAAAAAAAATTATTGACTTTCAATTTTTGAACAAATCCAATCGCCGTTCATATCTTTCAATTTTTTTTTCTGTACATGAAAAACGATTCCGAGTAAAAATCTATAGGCAAAAGGGGCTTAAGGTTTCGGCATAAAATAATTATTTCTTTTTCGGCGCAATTCAATATTTATTTTTATCGTAAACTCCGACGTAATAGCCTGTTAATATATCTCTCTGCGTCGACGAACGACTAATACTTAATACGAATTTAAAGTGAATACTTATAGGAAATATTTGAAGAAATGGAGGATATTATACCGTACGATATTTTTACTTACCATAAATGACGAATTCGGAAAGTCGTGATTACGGTATCATTTTTCTTTCCTTCATTTTTTCTTGCAAGACGTGTAAATTCAACAATTCTGAAGCAACGATGCGCAGTGAAGGGATATTCGCAATTTGCCGGTAAAATGATTTGAGAGTAACGATAACTGGCGTGCCCGGCGACACGGTCTCTATCATCGTAAACGGTAATAGGCGCTTGGAGAATGTGCTCGAGCAAGAAAACCGCGAGAGCGAGCTTTCCGGCAGACTCTCTTCTTCCTTCCCTGTGTTTTACGAAGCGTTCCTTCTCAAGACATGGACACATACCTTCTTCCGTACGTTCTTGCGACGTTGAAACGAGGTTTTCCTAGCGGCTCTTTTGCCTCTTTCGTTCGGTGTGGTCTATCCGCAACGAAGGAGTCCCATTACCCACGGCGATTACAGAAATATTGTTCCACGGGGAGTGAAAGAAAGGCAGCATGAAACAGAAGAGGAACGTCTTTTCAAGCATAAGGAGAAAAGACAGCGAACAAGAGAGTAGTATCCTGTGACGACTGTGTCCACATATTTTCTTGTTTCTTGCCGTGACTGCCCATTCGTTTTTAACTGCGACGACAAAGAAAAAAACCAATTGAATTTTCTCCGCGTCTGTATACTTCACCGAGGCTTGTTACGTCGAGAAAATAAAAGAAATGAAACGAAATTTAAGCAAAGAAAAAAAAAGCACCTGACGGTAAAGAGGTAAAGAAAAAAAAATAAACCAGCTTGCAAAAATGCCCTCGTTGTTTCTCGCCTAGTCGGCAAAACTAGAAGCCGGAGTAAAGCCGGCAGGGGGTGGAGGTTGGCCGAGAGTTGGAGTACCAGTGTTCAACCCGGCAAGCAAATAATATTCCACACCGGTTTTCCCCCCCAACGATCTAATTTAGCGGCAAAATCCGGTCCCGTGCGACAATGCTATCTCGACCAACCAAGCAGCCTGCCCGCGCGCGTTTCTCTCTATGACTTTTCGCGAGAGAGGAGTGAGAAGAGCTCTCTGCGCCCCGAGTGGATGAGAGAAGTTGAGTGTGGATGAGTGTTGGAGAGAACAGAGAAAGACAGTGAGAATCTGCTAGCACCTCTAGTTGGAGTAAAAGTTCTACTCAGTTGAAGCTGGAGGAGGGATGTCCCGAGGCGATATCTCTCGCCGGTAAGTTAGAAATGTCTACGGGGATGAACAGAGCGATAGAGAGAGAGAGAGAGAGAGAGCGAAGTAAACGACGCAAGCGAACGTCGAAGACGCCCGATTTCCGGTCTCCAACTTGCTCGACTCTTCGAAAACGTCGATCCTCGAGCTTCGAGAGTTCTCTTTCTCTTCGCTGAAAGCAAAACCCGGACAGATCTTTATTCGGATCTCACACGAGCGAATGAGAACATTCTAATGAGGTACTGACTTGCGCTGACGCTGAAACTGACATGGTATTCGAGTCGTACGGAAACGTGACTGTTACGCCAAAACTTACACCACTGCAACGCGGACAAAAATCGTTCTGACCATCCAAGGCTCTCGCTATCACTTGCATTTAACGAGAAGATACTTTTCTCACAAAGTTCCGGAACTTTCTTTGCTCTTATTGAACTACCGGCATTACCTACACATTTGTTCAAACTTTCCGGGGTTTTTTTTTTTTTTTTTTTTCAAATTTACAATCGATTCTAAACTAAATTACCTGAGTATTTATACCCATTTTCTTTGCGAAAAATCAAACCTAATAATAAGCATAAATATTATACAAATTTTTGATAACAAAAAAAATATGAAATGTTTTCCAATACAACAAATATTGGGTAATGAGTTGCATAAGCTATTGGTACGGGGGATTGCAGGCGAAAGAATTATTTAAGGCGATACATTTTTGTATTTCTCTCCAAACACTCACGAATACTTCGTGTGTAAATTTTAACGATGCAGTATCGAAGTTTTGTAACACATAGACTTTTGCGTCGGTTATTCAAGTTGGGTGTGTGTACTGCAAACGATGAAAGTGTCGGGATGCTTACGTATCTTTGGGGAATGTAATTTTGATATATCTGTACCTGCTGCTAGCCTTAGAGAGGAAACATACTGGGGGGAAAACGATGACTGGTAGAGGAAGTGTAACGGGGCGTGTATGGTATACATACCGCCATATAGCAACGAAGAGAAAATCTAAGATGCACCAGACGCCGAAGCAAGCTTACGCTACAGCGTCTATGCAACGTCTCGCGATCTCTTGCGATCTCTCGGGGTACTCCGGTATCCCAAACTATACACCGTATAGACTCTGAGACGCAGCGAAGTAGCCTCGTTAAGGCTTTGGCGCTTATTAAGGCCGAAGAAAGCGATCCTCCTTCGTTATCGCAAGCCGTATACCCAGTCTAGCTGTGGCCCCGTTCAACTCTCGCGAAGCCGGCGGGGATGAGCCTATCGAAGTTTCTCGCTGAAGTCTGCAGAGCTCCGTGCGCCACGGTAATGATGCAGCGAAACGAGAGTTTCACGCGTCCTCGCGCCTTCTTGTCGTCGAATGGTAAGGTATAACCACCGATAACGGGCGCCGGCATCGAAGCGAAAGTTTTGAAAATCGGCAACGACTTCTAATTTCGGAATTTTTTTAATTCCAATATCCATGCACTGGAATTCTTTGAATCTTCGAATAACAATCCTAATAGATTGACAAACGGCATAAAAATTTTACAAAAAAATTAAACATATCGGAAATGTCTTGAAAATGTTATTTGTTTTCCTCAACTTATCACCCGTAACAATTTTTGTCAGAGAATTCAGAAAAACGTAAACGAAAATATTGGTAAAGAAATATTAGCATATAACATCGTATGTAAGGGAGGAAAAAACTGTGTAAAAATAGAGGGCGTGGAAATTCGTAGCGTACCGCAAGTCGCATTGTTATTCATCACGTGAAACTCGAAACTTGCAATGGTACTTCACGCGATGGGTGAAGTGTACTCTAACACGCGCGACATTCCTGGCTTGTCGGTTTGATGTGAAACAAAAAGTTGACAAAAGGGACGAGAAAAATAAACAAAAACTGCTAGCGGGGGCGACGTGTAACGTCAACGGAAAAAAAGGGAAAAAGATATCCTTGGCAACCACGATTTTTCCCAAGCTGTACCGAACAGTCTCGTTGTTTATTTTTCTCTATACGTTCGCTGTCCCGCTTGTTCGTTCAGACCCTTTCACCTCTCACTAATTAATTAACCCAAGGGGCACCGGTCCATTTGCTCTCGTATGTTCCATGAATATTTATTCGTCGAAATGTCATTGCCTCGACGACAGCTCAATCGTAACTGTCGAAAACTTTGCGAACGATTTTTGCGAAGTATTCACGATCCTTCAGCCCTAAGGGCTCTTCCATTCGCTCTTCATTCACTCATCGCGATTGTATACTTACACAACGCTGACGTTTAATTTCCATCAGCGAGACATACGCAGATGCGACTGTTTCACATATCGCGACAATCCCTTCCAACTTGTTACAGTAACAAAAACAAACGATAATAATGTCGTCTGTAATGACATGAATCCTCGAGGGAGTAATATCGGCTTGTTAAAGGTTGTGAAGGTTGAGGATTCATATGAAATGAAATTCTATAGCACCGAAAGGTCACATCGTTGTTATCAAGAACAGCAGGTATGCTTTGGTATACTCCGCGCCGACGCTCCAAACTGCCCTTTTCATTTAGAAAAAAAAAGGTTTAATTACGAGGGCAACGGTAACGACCCCTTAATTGAGAGTGCTAAATCTTATTTCTTCACTATTGGAGTGGTGAAGCGTGTTGGTTAGTCGAGCGGAATGGGCTTTCAAGATGAGACCAAGAAGGTTCATTTCGCGCGCTTCGGCGCTGGAAGACGAAAAAAAAAAGCGTTCGCGGAGGGCCATCAGCTTAGACGACGAAGAACAAAGCGTGGGAAAGGGACAGCTTTTTTTTTCACCTCCAAAAGAAACGGAAGCTGAATCTTCTCCACGTTTCTCTCTTTCATCGTGTCTGTATTGGAAAGCTGTGAAAGAAAACGGTATACGGTGACTACTGCGGACGAGTTCGAAGAAAGACAAGAGGCGGGAACGAAGGCAGAGAGGCCGAACTATTGAGAGGAGAAAGAAGCCTCTCGCTTCTTCCATTCCGTCTCTATGGCGTTATTGAAATTGAGATGAGAGTACTGGGCGTTATGTATGTTAAGGAATAAAAGGAGAAATAGAGATAATGGCGAGATACGGGGCTCAAAGAAAGTTGGAAAAGGGATAACGATTGCTTTGAGGAATAAAGGAAAGTATTCCCAATCCTCCTTTTTTCGTATCTTCAATGTCTATCGAGTATAAAGGAATAATACTTTGTTAAAGACGAAAAAAAAAAAAAAAAAAATGGGATGCGAATATTTATTCTTTTGACATTGAATTTTGAATTTTGATATTCCACCGATATGATACGGACCGTCTGGACCACCAAGTTAACTGACGAATTACATTTAATAATTAAAATGTCCCACTTTCGTATATTGATAAAAAAAAAAGCTTATTACTGGAGGATCAATTAATACATTCGTCTTTTTCGCATATATTATTTAAATTCACACGACACACCACTGCGGATTATTTTCGTTTGAGATAAAAATAGATATAAAAATAGAATTGACAGATGGAAAACGATTTTGTGTTGGAAAAATCACATTTCTTCTTTTGTATTCTGATTTTCTCCGGAAAAAGAATAAAAGGATAAAAAAAGAGGAAATTCCTTGTTCCCATGAATTCCATAGGAAAATTCTAAAGAGAATCGCACGAGGCAGGAGGAGTCAATTTATTTTTGACTTTTACCTCGTTATTTTTACGCTGACTCCACATTGACGTCGACGTATCTTTAATAAAAAATAGTCTCGAATATCATGAAAATACAGAAAAATGGAAATTTGACTGAATTAAATTTCAAATTGGACGGTAAAGTTGTATTGAAATGGAGCGAGTAAATAGAAATTCTCGTATTGTTTGTGTATATTATACACACACATATGGGACTGTAGTGAAAGATTCTTTCGTGAAATCTGAACGTTTATTGGCGGCGCATGGAACTCGATTCACCCAGTTAGTGCTTTCGGATAACAGAATTTACTGCGGGCAACGAAGTACAAACTGAAACAAGAATGGACTCTGATTGTCGTAAAATCCGTATCGAACGTAGGAACTCAATTGAGAGCGCCAATTCGTGTGCTCAGCGGACAAATGTATTGGTTGAATGTGGTAACCTCGGACGAAAGTGTAACGTCGTCGTATTCGCACGGGTCGTCTAGAAGTTCGTTGCGCGTCGAATGATCCATAAATTTTCTGTCCGCGCACACTGCCGCCGTTGTGACATCATCAAGCGTCAACGGAAGTTACCAAACATTGACTCTGATAAAATGCCATTACGATGGTGATGTATTGATGTATAGAAAAGCTTCGCTGATATGCGGGCTTTTCGATAAAAACTATGGGTGTAATTTGCTCGCTTACGACTTACCGAAAGTATAATAGCAACAAGGCTACCGGGATATTGCATCGAAAGTTCGCTTGCATACAATGCCTGTGAGTTGGGAGAATGTTAGTAGGACGTTACAAGAGCGCAGCATCCAACGAGATAGGAGAGATAAAGCGATTCGGCGCCTCGTATAGCTAAAAGGGGGATGCGGAATATTCATGCGAAATGTGTGCTCTCTAACAGAGCTCCCGAGTACTCGCACACATCCATGACACACTCCGCCACTGAATATTTAAAGGACTGACCATACTTCTGTGGCCGTTCTTATCTTTTTGGTACGTGTTTGATCGCCTCGTATTTCCTACTTCGCTTGAATAGAAACTTCTTTTTCTTTTCATAACCAATATGTTGAATGCAAAATCAAGATATGAACGGAAATGTATTCATTGAGAATATGTCGCTAGAGAGATGAGGAGTCTGAAGTTGTACTTCAAACTCGAGTCCGTCTGACTAGTGCGCTGCCGTATCTACTGCGGAATCTCCAATAGCGCGTTCACTGGACCCTTTTTCCAGCGTTTCCAACTCAACCGAACATTTTTTGATTCCCATACACACACATCTTTTTCTGTTATATTGCTTCGACTTTGTCCTCGAATACCCGACGCGGTTTTGCAAAGACGACAGCAGTGAAGGCGATTGTCAAAATTATTTTTATGGCAGCTGATGTATGTGAATGAAAAAAGTTCGTTCTTCATTAAAATTAAGGAAATTGAAGCAGCGCTGCACTTTCCCGAAGTCGTTTATTGAAATATTTTACAACTAAACATCTACTACCCAAACTTTCGAGCGATGTCAATTTCGTATATAAACTTCGAAAATTCTCATTTTCTTCGTAATAAAGTCGTGAATTCCAACGATTCTGAGATTTTCATTTTTCATTTGATTATTTATTCGCAAACTTTACGACGTAAAATAATTCGTAAGAATTCATTGAAGCGCGACAGATAAAATTAATTAATTTCGTACGAACGAAGATGTTTTGCAGTGGCCTTCGCGCTACCGAGTCTTATATGCATCTTATGAGAAACGATGAAGTTGAAGTTCAATCGGCGAACTGTAGAAACTTGGAAGGTCTCGATCTAATTATACAATTCCGAGATTTCTCGACCACTAATCAACTTGTTGTTGATTAAACCAAATAAGATTGCATGCATGCGCGTTGAACTTTCGAAATCGTATCAGCCTGACTGGACCGCCCTTAAGAGCCCCAGACGGAATAGCTCGAGGATGAAAGGGTTGGATATAGGATGAGTGCATATAGAGAGAAGTCGGAGAATATTCATGAGGAAACTTTGGCTTCGTTGACCAACACAAAGCAACTCGAGGGCTCTCACGCTTCAATCTCTCTATTTTCCTGTTTCCCGCATCGATACGATTCTCTATCTATATATAGTCTGCTTATATCCTTTGTGTATAGTACTTCCGAAGTAACCGAGGCTTCCCCTTCAACGATATTTCGTACCGATGTTCACCGGTATTGCGTTACTACTATTCGCTATTGTGTATCTGTATTATTTACTTCGGTATAGTACATCGAGCTGTAGCTGTTGCTTTCTCATCTTCCGAGACTATTTAGCTAGAAAGGGATACGAGGATATTAGAATCCGTATTACTGACCGGAGTGCAAAGAGTGCAGCGAGTTGCCTGATCGCAAATAAACTTTGAAGTACAAACCTGGCTATGGGTATTAACTCTCAGACTGGAAGCCCCATTTGGTCGCTGGGATACGCTTGAAGTTACGTCGATTAATCCGAATTCCGTTGCAGTAAGTCGACTGAGCTGACTAGCCTCGGCTATCCGGAATAACAGCCTCTTCTATCGCTTCTCTATTACCCTAACTTCGTAAATACTCACGAAATCCTCGTGTACCGCCCTGAATTTGATGGTCGATTATCATTTTCCATTAATTAGAGTTTCATCTCACTGTCAACCAAACCCTGCTAACTCATATTTGTACTCAATTTCAATCAACGCGTATTGACTTTTGCGTCCAAGTATTCCTTTGTTCACCTTAACGAATTTAGCAGAACAAAAAGGAGTTCGATTAGCTCCGAATATTCCGAAAGCATCGCAGCATCGCATGAATGTTCATAAGCTAATTTTGGACGAAAAATATCACGTAGCATGTTGAAATATTTGGTATGAGGCGAAGGGAAATTTTTAGCGTAAATCAATAATCATTCTGTAGAACTTGGAGATAAATCGTGAATAAAAAAATGTATCACCGAGAATTGGCTCGTTGATTAACAATCTTTATAGGTTAAGTCTTTAACTTCAAAAAACGCACCGAAAAACAATTATTTTAAGATTAGATCAATTTTTATTTTTGCTTTTTCGTAGTTGAAGTAGTAAGATCTCGAACGATTATTTTTTTAATTAAGTAGTTACATTACGCTAATGACATAATCACAATGTTCTTCGATTTATCGTTGTAGATTACGTCACAAACGAGAATCAAAGCCTCAAAGGAAAATTGATTAACTATCCACGCAGAAGAGGCGAAGGGGCCTTCGGCAGATCCGACAAAGACGCTCAACCAGATTATATTTGATTTATTGGTCAACGAGCATCGCGCGAGTCAAAGATGCAGGTGACGAGGATGCTGCTGCAGGAACCCGGCTGGAAGTTGGAACGCAAAGGTTCGGCAATGTTGCTGAGACGCGATAGTTCACATCCGAAGACGAGTCGTGTCTGTTTCCGTTGCGACGTTGAGGTTCGAGAGTTCGAACGCGACGAGGATTACGCTGGCGAATCAGAACCGGAAGTCGCGGCGAGTCCTTTGGCGATGTGCGCGAGCTGCCTGGCGGCCCTCTGCGTCACCGTTGTTCTTCCTTGGCTTCTGATCGGCGGCTAAACGTGGTAACGCCATTCCTGTTCGGCAATTCGCTGCGAACGGATATTCGGGAAAAGAAGAAAACTATAAGACGGTCATCTATGGCAGAAAATATATCGTTGTTCCTTACACAATCGCGTCTTCGAAGTGTTGTTTCACGACAACGATCAATAATGACCCGACATGGCGTTACGAATTGTAAAGTTCCGCATTGATTAGTGTATTAGAGATACAAAAATTGACAAACGCCGACTATTACCTCTTCCATATTATATCGTTTTTTCTTTGTTTTCTTTCCACAAACTTTTTTCTCCCTGTTACCTTCTTATGCTTTTATTGTCGCTATTACGCGCGATGATTAATAATGGCTACGAAAGAGTAAAGAGTATCGTGACTGATGGATGTTGGGTATACGACGAAAAATACAGTCTACGAGAAACTGTTACTTTTTTGTCCTTAAGATCGAAACTTCGTTGGGGAATAGGGTGCAAATGGGGTCTTTAGGGTCTCGAGGAGGAACTCGACGTCGTCGACAATCGTTCGAACGAACAGTTTTTGTAGACGAGTGCAAACCTATTGGAGGAAATTCAAAGCCAACTTCCAGCCGGAAGCTTCGATCCGTGCATAAGATCGTTGTACTGCGCTGCTTCAGGGAGCATATTGACGAGTCCTCGAAATAAAAAATCTTCGCGAAGCTTTTCATAAACCTATACGATGTATCTATATTCCTTTGCCGCCCAACCTTTCCGAGATATTGCGCCACCGTTCTCTCAAACTACTTTGAATTTCAACGAGTATCCCCGCGAATTCTTCAAAGCGGATGTCGGATGTTTTCCGATTCAGTCGTCTCTGTTTCTCCTCCCCATTCTTGACTATGGCGATACACGGAAATTCTATGAGGACGTCGGAACCGTACAAAGTTCTTAACGGTTCGGTAGCTTCGATATTACTTTCACAGACGAACTGTGCGAAGCGTTTCGATTTTTTTTTCATTTTTTTTTTTTATTTTCTTTTAGTTTGCGGAGGAAAAGACATCATAACAGCTGTCAATCATAATTGTTTTCAACGTTTCGAAACTTTCGCCGAACGATTTGTCACCACATTTGAAATGTTACGCGAATGTTGGAGCGTCAGACGGGTTTGTAACTTCTCGACGACATTTCTATCGTATGCGTGTGCCGAAGACGCAACTTCGTACACATAGTCGATGTATGTATATTTGTATGGCTGGTAACCATGTAAGTTTGTACTGCGAGAAAGATATTTGAATTAAAAACAATCAATAAGCATTTATGTACATGTATGTCGAATAACTATTTTTTTTATTAGTTTTAGACATCGAATATTGTGCATAGATCTGTAAGATTATATGTGTACATGTAAAATGTATATTTGTTTATGTTTTTAATACAAAAAAAAAAAAACAATGAAATCAATGTCATAATAAAATTATGATTGAACTTTATGCTTTATTATTTCGACACTTGGAAAATTCTATGATTTTGCAAAATCTGCGACGCAGCACCGCGAAGTTAAAAGAAAAGTTCTCTCGCATCGAACTTTTTCTTTTTGCGCACTTCTCCTCTTAAAAGCTTTCACTCTCTCGTTAACCTCGACGTTTTTATAACCTCTCGTACACGACGATTTTTAAACAGTGGCCCTCCCGAACTGTCGTTGGCAAAAATATGCGCATATTCGTTTAAATGAAATGTGAGAATTAAATTTTCCACTCCGACCAGTATAAATATGCATTGCCGACCTCTTTTCCACCGATTTATGCGCGATTACGCGGATAGAAGCGGCGGAAGAGTCCGTGGGGTTGGAGGGATGGCGGAACGGGGAATGAAAATTTTGCACGCCAACGTCAGCGGTTCCGGAGGATATCGAGGCTTATAACAAGTGTGAGAACTGACGCGTGTGTCCGGAAATCGAGAATTTTCGTGTTCGCTTGTAAATGCTGCGCGTCACATACGAGATATATACCACATCGAGATTCAAAACGTTCGATATGTATTGCCCCAACGTGTATATTAAATTCTTACAAAATTATGAAAACTTTAAATACGAGATGAATTCTCATCGGTAATTTAACAGAAATTTTATTGATTAAGATAGTAGAAAAATTATTGATTTATCTTCATTATTATCTTTTGACGTTGTAAATAATCAGTACACTTAATTAAATAACAGGGTAACGAAGGCAGATGCCGCGATAATTCACGCACGACAATCCTCGTCTTTTTCGCAGAAGTTAATAAGAACGGGTCGACGGTTTTGCATACTGTACTTTACGTCGTATTGCTCGGTTTTGTAATTTAATACTCGTGTTGTCCCCACCGAGACTCACTGTTATCACAATCTTCGGGTTCGAGTTACAACCGCGGCCTCCACGATTCGTATTACGTTGAGTGCTTTTTGTGAGAAGGACAACCCGACTCGTTACCTTAATGTTTATATTTCGCGAATTCGTACGCTCCAGATACACTACGACGGTCTTACTTTTTATAAAATGGGATTATGGGATTACTTAATTTTATAAAAAACAACAACAAAAAATGACAATGCGAACGATTTAAAAAAAAATGCATATCGTCAAATTAACTAATTAAACTAATTTCCTAAGAAGACGTTCTATTTCTTGCGAATATACAGGAAAGATAAGTGTCAGGTCAAAAAAACTATGCAAAGTTACGACGTTCGTCACTACTTGCAAATCAATAAGCAAATGGTGGGAATTTATTTTCATATTAATATATAATTTTGGTTGCCCCACCGACTAAGAGAATCTACAAAACACTATTGCTTCGCTTGAAGAATTATTTATAGTAGGCGATAGTGCTGAAACAATTAATAATTATGAGGATTATTATTCTACTCAAATCTGTAAAAAATTATTAATAATTTAAAAACTGACCTCAGGTGCCTTTGATTGCCAACACTTGTTTGTTAGATAAGCGGTATCGCAGTCGTCTACCCCTTCTGCAATGAGATAATTAAATGATACGAATTCGTTATTTTTTATTAATTCGAGTGAAGAATTTTGGAATAATTACTGAATTGCCAACTTACTGACTGTACCGCATTCGTTAAGTATCGGCAGAGCAAGTTCTCTGTACTCATCGGGAAGCATGCTGGCTGCGGTGTCCACGTCGATCACACCATCGTCCATCTAATTTATATCTCAGTTATTAATTAAATTCACGTTAATCCGAATCGTAAATATCGCGTTTTCCGTTTAATATATTTCCAATAACTTACGACTGATACTGTGGTCATCAGACACATCATGTAACACTAAAAATAAATTATTTTCAATTAGAAAATAATCAGAGAAGTCACATGCGCGGCACTGATCTTACCTTCAGTTTTGGATCGTCCGGAATCTCGCATCCATTTGCGCATTGAGTAATCAATGCTAAAATACGAATAGTGATAAGTTGATAATACAATTCTTCGCTAGAAGTGTAACGATATATATACTTACCCTCGTCGACGCCTGTTTCTTCAACGCAATTATCGTGCAATGCTTTAATCACTCTTTCCATCTCTGCGGGGTCCATAGCCTGTAAAAATTTTACTCGATGAAATCAAAATGCGAAAAAAAAAACACACACACAGATTACATTCCACTACTGAGGGTACGAGGATGTGATTGTATAATAGTTTACTTACGGAAATTTTGCCGATTCCCACGAACAATAAACCGCAAACGAGATATACCGACATCGACATCTTTCGATAAAATAGATTTCCTACGATGCAAGATACACTTCTCGTCGAAACGACTTGGCAGCTAAAATAAACTTGTCACAGTATCGTCTGCGAACTTATATACAACAAGCGAGCGGTAGTGGAGCAAATTATTGGGTATTGAGAATTAATGACATTAAAAAATAATTGGAAAGTAGGAGTCAATCCGAATGGAATAACAGATGCAAGTTTCCTACAATGACTGAGCGTTTGGCCTATTCGATTTCTCGGAAATCATGTGTGGTATCCATTTTTTTCGTCTCTAAATCTACAATGAGAAGTAAGCTCCGTGTAAAACTATACAATGACGAGCGTCCGCGCGTGAGATCATACATTGTAAGATTGACAACGGTGTAATACAGGAACCGTAATATACGACGAGATTATACATTTCTCGAGGAATGTGGAAATTTGCCTGAAGAAGACGGGTTATCCTATGCATTATTTTACATACAACAAAATCGTGTACGTGAAAATTTTCCAAGAACATCGTGTCACTAACGCGTACAACATTATGCCACAACTATAACATTACAATGCGTATTTTATTAAATTTCAAGAATTCTCTAACATAATGATTAATGCCCCGTAACAAATTCAGAAGATTTCATTATTTACTTTTGAGTTATTGTTTTATTTTCAATGTGCGTCAATAAATTGCGTACTAAAGACTAATTAATTCATTTTTAATGTATCTATATGAATATCGGAACAATGTGGAGTATACAATGTGATCGATTTCTCAACGTGAGTTCAACGATATACGTGAAATCGGAAGAAAAAAAGTTAAATATGTAAAAGTTGAGATCTTGTAACCTCTGGACGCTTTACGGAAACAGATGGTTACAAAAAAATCATTTCGCGATCGGTTTTCAATATTTTCAAAAAAAATTCCGGAATAACGCGTTTATACATTGCGCGCGCGTTGCATGTGGTTTATACGTTGAAAATATTATACAATATTAAATTATCAGACTAACGAAAGTATTGAAAATCGATAAATGGAGAACCATTACAATTCGAAACGAGCGATCTGTGGTGTTTTCGTCGGTACTCTGCGAAATTTGCTCGAAGAGAGGCAATGATTTTTTTTTTTTTTCGTGAAGTAGAAATTAATGCCAGCGACGAATCGATTTGAACTCATGATAATCAGGACGGCAATACAAAATCATATTCAAATAGTGGATAAATCACGGAAAATTCAATCAGCTGCTTCATCAACTCTGTACTTCGACGGGATTAACAATTTATGCGGTATTTCTAGAGTTTCGATCGTTAACGTTTGCTGATAGTCATTTTTAAGCGTGCAGCTCATTGGGCTTAGCAAAGAATATCACGCTGATATATACACTTCGTAGTCATAATTGTGGTGCTGATGGCTATTAATGAACCCCAGTTTTTACAAATTACACATAAACACATTAGCATCTCAAGCAATTGAAACGAATGATTGAAAACACTTATCATTGGTTGCTACAAAAAAATGCACAGTGCCGACTGGACGATGAATTGTATACATTTCGACAGATCTTTGCCGTAAAATGAATTTCAGTATGCGAGTTTTACAGCAAAATCGTGTGCCCTCCAGCGATCCAGCAGATTGATACAAATTGACGATAATTCGCGTCAATTGTTAAACGACCATTTGAAAATAGAATCCGTCTGTTGCTAAACGCGACATCTCCCAATGCGATACGCGCACTTAAACATCTCCCGAGCGAGTTACACACCGTTGCTATGGTAGATATCCCCCGTCGGCACGACAGTGACAAGCGCTGGTGACTTTATCGGCGTTTAAGATTTATACGTCACGTGCATCGTGATTCGGTAAAGTGGAATGTATCATTTTGCGAATATATTATAATCTCATCAATGTCCATTTGACGTCTGGTGCCGTCATTAGCTCAACTCACTAACTTTATTATCTAAGCAGTAAGCGTAATAACTCATTTAACAGCCGACGGGTCGTTTGCACGCGGTGGTCGTATTTTACCATAAGAGCAAACCGAGTGCGACTAGCACGAGGCAAAAAGCTTAATCGAGTTGCGAGTTTGAGTCGCGTTCGCGAGTTGCAAAAAAAGCGCGCATGTCACATATTCGAATAAATGAATATTCTACAAATTATTATGGAGATAGAATGAAAATTTGCCTTTTTTCAATTTGATGTAAACATATATGTGTTGTTTTTTGTTTACAGCTCCCGGACCTCAACAGTCTCGATGAAAAAGTGAGTAGTCAAATATTGTATTTTTTTTTAATGAGTGTTTTTTTTTATTATTATCGAGTTGGAAGAAAAATGGCAATTTCGATAAAAAAAAAGTACGATAATTTAACGAGATACAACGAAATTATTGTTCTTCAAAGGATTAATGAATCAATCAGGTGAGTCTTTCTGGAAACTCGTTTGCACAATTGTGTTTTTAAATATTGAATAATAAGGTCAGATACTCTGTAGGTGCGTGGAGAAAACACGAGTACATCGTGAAGAATAATTGGTAATTCGTCGCGTGTTAAATATATACGGATATAGTCAATCGTGGGCGGATCGAAAGCTCGTAAACAAGTTATGTTACACAAGCCTCTGGCGATCTTGTGCCTCGTAGTAGTTGCTATATATAATACCGGTACAATAAACGTCCGCGTGAGTAGCACGTGGGTAAAATATTTGCAGTGCCGACCTCAATCGCATCTTTCGTTGTATATTAAACATGAAAAAGAAGAAAAAAGAAAAACGATTTATTACTCGATAAAGCATACATCATCATAATATTTGATATCTTCGATCGGGAGGAAAAGAAATTAGTTTGCGCGATTATCTCGACGTCTTAGTCGTAGTTACATTGACGTTTAAGTAGTGTAAACGCAATGGAGGCGCGTGCAGTTGGAAAATGTTTTTCTTAACTTTTACAACAGCGTTCAATTTCTTTTTGCCGCGTCGCGTGACCACGGTAGCCCCCTAAAGTTTATTTAAGCGTCTATTCGGGGAAGAGACGTCGGCAATCGGTCACTCCGCGGTTTCGCGAGGTGGAACGTTAGTCATCACGAGTACCGTGTTCGTGCGCCGATATATAAAGATCTTCCCGGAAAAGCAAGTTCGTTAACCACCTTAACTCACTTCTGGTAACGCTTTCCTGTTATCGCCGAAAGATCTATTAGTCATTCCCTCACTTTTTCTTCACTTTTTCAACCCCGAAACGTTTTCGCTTCCGTTCTAATCGGCCGAACACGAGTTTCGCGAATACTTCGACGATGTATTCGTGAAGATGGATAAAAATTTGGCCGTTGTAGATACTGTTGCCGACTACTGGAAGTAGTCGAAGTTCCGAAATGGTAAAGCAGCGACATCGTGTCTGGCAAATCACGACAGAGTGTGCTGTATATACGGAGTATCGAACTTCGACACAGTAGTAACGGCGCGAGTTGGTCCGACACTCTTATTTTTCGTTAATGACGAATTCTCTTGATGTTTCAAATGACGAAACCGCCAATTTGCGATCGCGACGACATTTTGTCATTTTAGGAAAGGAAAGTAAAAGCTGACTGAGTAGATAATAGTCGTTCGAACGTCGATCTTAGAAAATCAACGATTAGCGATTTTTATCCGACTTCTAAAGCATTATAGACGGATCGTGGCGATATTATATAAAAAATCGAATAAAATCTCAAGATAAATTGAATAGCCGATGAAATTTGCAAGATGGTCCAATGCACCTAATCGTCAAATAATTTTGCGTGACCGATTCGCGGCGTTATGACTGCGGTTCGCAGTAGTGACTGACTTATCTGGTCAGACTCGGTGTCTGGTAGTTACCACGTGCAAAGTTATCGCTTCATCGATTCTCGGAAGGTTCTCGAGAAGTCAATAATGGTATACATAAGTCTAATCTGAGGCGGAAAGGCAATTGATTTTCCAGAGAACTACTAAGTTTAGGATTCACCTGACTTATCGACAGTGTAACCCGATATACCGGTTAGAGTCTTGTAACTTGTAAATATGTATCAGATCGGTAAGGTCAGTCGCGGTAAAACGCGTTTGAAACAACCTATCCGCGATTTTAATCGGTGCATCGCTTTTGCCAACGAGGACAACGATCGCTCAATGTCCACTTGGATGTTTTTGCATGGTTAATACCCTCCTCGAGGCCGCCGAAGCTCGCAAAGCTCCTGTTTCTCATCATCTCCGTCCGGGGATTTGGGTTAATGTCTCTTGGCAACGTATGGATAATACCGATTGCACTTCTAACCACAAACGCCATTCTCGAATCGGTCGGTGAATTTATTTACGCAGATTGCGTACATTTGATCGTTCGCTCTATCGGCGACTGGCAATTTTTCATTTATCGAAGAAAATCAAATCCGTCGAAGTTTGCGCGTACAATTTTCCATTGGATTCATTTTTTAATCTTCATTTAGCGCTTAGACGCCGGTCTCAACTTCCAATACATAGAGTTACAGCATTCATTGCAGTCATTGACCGCCCCCGTAGTGCAAATCCTATCGAAGAGAAAGACGTACAGAATCGTGTATGTTTTTCGCTCCATCAATAACTCGACCGTATGTTCGAACGTGCAAATAACATTATCGGCAATTCAGTGAATAATATAAAAATCAAGATTACGTTCTAAATATAAGAATCGAGATTTTTCCGAGTCGCTACAACGATCGTCGAGTAAGATTGATCGATTGCATTGATCGTTATGTATATACACGTTATTTGATGTCTCGATGTTTATTCGAGCTGTCGATACTCATGTCAGTGAAAAATCACTGACTCATCATTCGTTAATGTTTTTATCCTCTTAAGATAAAATTATTTATTTGTTGTTATCGAATATTTTTGTTTTATTGACAAATTGTATTCTATAATTAACCCTTTCGCTTAATATAATATTTTATTTTTCCAAAAATCATTATTTGCTCTTCGACAAAAATTGCATGTAAAAAACCGGTCTCAAGGGCGACGATGGAAGTGTATGCGGTGCGGTGTTATATTTGAAATTTGATGAATCATATAATAGGAAATACACTGAACAGTAAGAGGATTTAAAGATCGCGATATGCGTACGTATAACTCTCGAGGCAGCAATACATCGCTTGATTATCGGACGAGTGCAATATCGGTGTACATATATTAAGGATGCGCCCTTCCGATTTTAATCGCTTATTGTATGACTGTCGTTGTCCGCCACTCATCATTGTCGCGTCAATGAATTCTTCATGAAAAACAACCGGTGTTACCCGATGCGTGAAGCTGAAGCCCCGTCGCTCGGCGTTGACTGCGGCGTCGTTGTCGTTGTTGGGCGCCACGCGCGTTAGCATTATGACAAAATATCCGTGTCACACAGCGAACGAGCAAGCGAGTCCGATGCCAGGCAGTCCACCGCTATCGTAAACAGGATGGAATTCGCATGCATATTCAAGAGGAGGTGTCGCCCCTGGGGAGTCGTATAGTCGCGGAGGCTGCTGCGTGTCACAGCTAGAAAATATTTCTTTACTAAACCCCACATATCTCTATCGATATTTCCGCAGAATCCAATTATTGAGAAAACGATGTTTCCACAATCGAAACCATCATAGTTTCGTTAAATTAGATTCCTGAACAAAATGTGGTCAAAAGTATTCTTTTTGATGCCAACACTTCACGAAAAGTGCATCGAATTTTATTTTAAAAAATCCAACCAGTCAAATTAATTTTTTAATCCGTTTTATTTATCCATATTTTTAATTCGTATATTTAATTAATTTTTTATTTATTATTATTATAAATAACAACGAGTAATGTCAAAGAAGATGCTGAGCGATTGTCGTTTCAAGACAATCGTTTCTACGTATATATCTCTCGTAAGCATCCTTCCCGTGGCTATGATTTCTCGAAGAACACACAGACTTAGTCGCTCGGACCTCTCAGTAAGCCTCGTGTATGAAGATCCACTTGGAATTCTCAGGCTCGTTGAGAGCGCATTATGTGCAAATTCGCATGCGCAACGGCTTTATAGTGGTGCATAAACATTCGCTAGAATGTTTGTATACATAGACGAGATACGTGTATTGGCAAAAGCCATATAGTGTACTTATAAAATCAGCAGGAGGAGAAACTGGCGTACATATACATGTACGCGAGACACGCTTGAACTACAATTTACAAGGCACCCGTTGATAGCCGAGATAGTGTACAGCGTGAGAGATGACGATGTGACGAAGCTGAAACGCACACAACGATGAAACTTAAGCTAACCGTATATGGCAGCCCTCGGTAAACAACAGAGAGATTGCCAAATTGCGGTTCCTATTTATAATTTGAAAGTCGTTTGCGTAATGAAATAACGACAGCCGACACACAGCGCGAGTCGCTAAGTTTGCATGTACAGCACGTACTCATCGATGTGTATTAGATACCCGTAAATTTAAAAATACGATTTGGATGACTAGTTTTTCGATGCAAGCGCTTCGAAAAGTGATTGGAAAGCGCAAAAACATTTTGTAAATCACAAAAAAAAAGTTACAGCGATATTTCTTGATTTACAAGGACAATGCATCGCGAATCAACACGTGCAGCTCATCGCTCAGTTAATTCTACTGGGGGTCCGGTCGTGTATGCGAATCTCGAATGCCCCGAGCCGCGACGAGAACGTTATCGTGAAAACATAATCTTAGTAAAAGGATCACGACTTCTTATTCGCTGTTATTTTTTCCTCGTGTTATGTACCTTCGTCTTTTTCTTCTTCTTCTTCTTCATCATCATCTTACGGCATTATAGTCATATGCGGAACGCCGACGTGCGATGCATTTTCATTGGTTGCAAGAGGAATGGTAGTACGCGCAGTGCAAAGAAATATTTTCATTGCCAAGTTGATGGGCAGAAGGTTAGTGAGGAACGGAGAATTCCTTCAGGACGAACCGGAAGAATACCCTCAGCTATTTTTTATTCTTCCATTATGGTTCGCACGTAGGAACGAATTAACATATCAGACATCGGCCAATTGAACGGAGAAAATTATAAAATATGATAATTGATTTTGTTACGTATATACAGCGTTTTCTCATATCAGCAGAAAAATACGATTTTTTTTAAATCGAATGAATGGTCTTCGAAGTATTTAATAACGTTGGATGGGTGGAGATGAGAAAATTGTGGGAGACAACGATGAGAGACAATACAGATAATAACACTTAGGATCAAGAAATCGAGGGCGGCGCTGCGTATACGCGACGGGACGATTGATTAGAAACGAGTATAGGTCGTCGTAGTGTCTATGACCGATAAGGCCGATGCTCTCGGACGGGTGACACGTTGAAACTACGTTCAATTTGCTCGACGATAAAAAATATTAACGAAATAAAGTGCGCTTTATCGATACTCGTTTCGTGAAAATTATTGGGTCACAGAAGACTTAACACTAATGGGAATGAGACTTTGAGAGCGCCTCGTTCAATACTACTATTATACTCTCTTATAGATTTTTTTGTTTTTATGTATACATACATAAACACATGTAATTATTATATCGTCGGGTTATCATCCATGAGTTTCGCTCTTGATGTGGGAAATACATTTTATTGCTCTCGACTACTCATTAGTGGCAGAAACGAGATGACCGAATAACCCCGTGGATGTGCGCGTCGATTAGTTCAAAGAAAATATTGCGATGCATATAAAATTTTTCTTTTCCCTCGAAAAAAAAAAAAAACGCTCGTACCGTCTTCCATACACTTTTGCAAGGCGACATCGATAAAAAAATCAACATATCGCGCGATGCTCTTTTATTTATGTATTTATTTATTTATGTATATTTTCACTCGTGTACAGTTAATTCACCTATCGCAGCGATAGATCTGAAGAGAAATAACCATTAAATTTACACGCTGACTCAACATCGCGTCAGATCATTCGCATAATCGTTACGAGCAAAGCCCGCAGTTTCTAAAACCAACTCTCGTTCGCCGCACAATTTCTCTCGTCGCGGCCAAGCGTCGGCGTTGATGTTTCTACGCGATTTCCGTGTTTTCTCGGTAGCAGAGAATCCCAGAAGTTCGTAGACGCTTGCCAAATTCTCGCATCGCTAATACCGTCGAATTTTCGAGTTTGCAACGTCTCTAATCTAAATTGAAGATTCTCGCCGGTTTGCCTAGCATGATCGACGTTTCTTCGTAGCTTACCTTTTCCTCCGTTCGTATACCCACGAATATCTCAAATGCTTCGTACACATTTACATCATATCTCGTCCGAATAAAAAAAAAAAAAAAAAAACTGCATCCAACAAGATCGAGATTCGCGATCCAAGACTCTCGCCCACCGACGAGTTTCGTTAGTATATATTTTATGCGTGCATCCACCCACGTACTCGGAGTCTAAAAATAGATGTTTATTCGCAGTATTGCGAAGGAGACTTTTTTTTAATGTTATTTTTATGATGATCGAACGGGTTTCTTCGGGACTATCTCTTTTCATCTTTCTATCTTAATAGCGACTGTCCCTGTCGCTCGATAACCCGTTCTCAGCACGTTTCGACTGTCTCACTCGGCTCGCGCATAATTATTCGTGTAGTCTTGCCAACACGCGTGCATATCGATCAGTGTCGAACTTACTTGATTCTCTTCGTGGTATATGTGCACACGAATTATTACAAACACATCGATGATAACTGCATATGTATAGAAAGTCTTGAAGCGCGTAGTTAACGATCGGCCATTATAGTACGTATGTATACTATAGTAGAGTATATATATCTGTAAGTTTAGTTTGTTTATGCCAATAAGGTGGGCAAGAGATTTATGGTGTGACAATAAAAGTAGCCAAGAGGAAGTTCGTGCGTTTGAGCTCAACCGGCCTTGTGCTTCGTCGTTTTCTTCTTCATCTTCCTCTTCCCCGACCTGCTGCTCTCGTCGTCGGATTGCGTTCGATGTTTTTATTAGCAGGAAGTGGCGCCAAAGCGCCATGAGACCTGACGTACCACATATATGAGTTTTTACGCATACCGACGCATTCGAGCTTTTACTGTACCACTATAACAGTCCGAAGGAAGACACGTGGATGAGAAATAAACAGAAGAGATCGGGTGATACTGCGCGGCTGCTAGCCGGTGCCAGATCTGCTAGTATGCGGAAACACGACATAGACTATAGTCGTAGTGGCCATTAGTATGAGAGAACAACGATATCGAGAGTTCGAAAAAAAAAAAAATAATAAAATAAACGTCAAACACGCACCCATCATCGAGATGCTTTTATTATGACTGGTTTAGTGGAGAGTCAAGGGCAGTTTCCGCAATATGTATATATATATATACAATATGTGAATACTGGGATCGCAGCATTTCGAGTGGTTTGGAGTTGTTGTGGGTGGAGCGACAAGGTATATACGCTGTTATGAATGAGTTATCGACTCAAGACACGCTGATTTTACTAAATTTATTACATTTAAATTATAGAACGATGTTTAAAATGTTTCGACTCTTATTGCGTTGTATGAGATTTTTTCTTTTTTTCAATGTCATCGACTATTGAAAAATTTTAATGGAATAGCGCGCGGGATTTTTCTGTATACATCTTTAATTTAATTTTAAAAAAATGTATAAATAAAAGGCAAATAATCTTTTCAAATTCAGACTTTATTATGTAGTATGAAACGAAACGAGAGACAAAAGATTTTAAGATAAGTTTTTAGGTTTATTGCAACGCTAAAAAATCGCTTATCTCAATTAAATTCGCACGGAATATAGAACAGAGTATGGATATTGGAGATCTCGAACAGGCGGTTATGTCGCCTGGCAGTTGCTGCGTTTAGTCTCCCAGTTACACAGGAAGCACGAAGTGTGCTGCAGCTTCCTGCTTCGACAGCCTCGTAGACCATCTTTTCCGCGTGTTCGTTTCTCGCGTAAAGCCCTCTCTTTGCTTGGCACGTTCACAACGACTCGGCGGTCTGCTCGTTTGCGTTGCGAGAGCAACTCTATTATTTCCGGGCTCTCACTCTCACGACTCTAATCTTGCGAACGCTCGGATCCCCGAGAATGATGCTTTCCGAGAATCCGCGTATATATTTTTTCAAACGCCCGCGGAGAAACGCTATCGTGTGTTGTGGAAAAAAAAAAGATTGGACTGTGACCCGAATCGATTCTGGAAGAAAATTAGCGTAATTTCGTCTCGAATTGTGAGGAGACAGCGTTGGCGGTATTTGCCGCTCGTACACAGCTCACCCTCACGGAGTTTGCCGCAAAAACATTCGTAGCCCCTATGCATAGCGCAACGATCCCTGTCTTTACCCTCTTCTTATCACGAATGACGTTTGTTTCGACTGGAAGAGATAACCGTGAAGTACGCGCATAACCGCGAAGAGTTTTCTTCATAGACACGTCCGCGCGCGAGTGAATTCGCGGCGAATTCTGAGAAATGCGACATCGCGCCAAGTGCTACCAGATGAAATCATGTTTATACGGAAAAACACAATAAAAAAATTGATCGTTTTATTTATTTTTTTTCATAACCTAAAAACTTCGTTAAACTCTTCGAGAAAAAATAAATTTTCCGATATATTCGAGAAAATCGTGTGTAAGACGAAATCCACTATAAATAAAATGAAAATTCGAGGGAAAGGAAATTTATGAACACAACGGAGTTCATTGTATATGTTTTTATAACTGCATAATACGCAATGTGTCCACTCAGTTGCCTCTCTTCTTCCCGATCGTCTTGTCTATACATAGTTATCGCGAGCCGGAAAAGTCGCAATTTATAGAGCTACTATATGCAACCGATAAGAGGAGCATAATGTGTGCAGAATTTATGCACGACGAATATGAAAGACACGTGTTGATGTTTTTAATAGATAAAGGGTTCTCAGGCTAATTATCTTCAAATAATTCAAAACCATATTTTTTGTTTTTTCGTTATCAAACGTTCTCAATCTTATTTTATCAACTCTATCACTGTCACGTTGATTTAGATTTTTTTATTTTTTCGGAAAATCTTTGAAGTAATGATTTATTCCTGTACACGTTATAGTCGTGGTAATAACCGAATAGTCTCGATCACATGTCTTCAGCATGACACCATTTTTTTTCCTAGATACGAACTAAAGAAGAAATGATCATGAAAAAAAAAAAAAGAAAGCGATTAGTCAAATTCAATTTGATCAATGATAAGATTTGTCGTTACTCTTATAATAGATTTACACTCATACAACACACAACAATTGTATTATTCCGCAATTAATAAATCATAAAAATATGATTTTCTTCGTTCGCCCTTCAGAGTTGATTGTTTTATCAGTGATGATAAAAAAAAAGAACAACAGCAACGAGATGCTGATATGGTTCACTCTTATTGCCATTCGAATTCAGTACTTTTCTTCGTTCTCCATTCTTTCGTAGATCTCGTATTGTCGATAAGTAGGTAACAGATATTTACATTAAATCTCTCATTACCAAAGCACACGAAATACTATTTGAGTGATATAAGTTGGGGGTGACTATGTGGGTAATACGCGAGGCGAGACGTCACTAAAAAAAGTGATTCGTCGAGCGTAAAAAACACACACGCAGCAGCCCGCTGAGTACGAAGACTCGTACCGCTTATGAAACGATTTAACGTTTTCTATCGTGTTCCCGATGAAAATCAACGAAATTCTTCTCTACGCAACGAAATATCCTTTTCGGTTACGCCGCAAAGGAAGACCGTAGTAATTTCGATTTAATTTTTTTCTTTCGATAATTTATCGTTCGTTCACACGGTTTAAAAGCTGTTTTGCGCAGTCTGTGACCCCTATAACGAAGCGTTATCGCATCGTGCGTGAGCGCACTTGTCCACATGTAGGTGGAATCACACAAACTTCGATGAATATACCTCCAGACCTCATTGGTCTCGTATCGTTACACTCTTACAATTGCGTTCAATAATAAAGATAAAAAAAAACTTTATGGCCGTCGCTTCAGCCGAATTGGATCATAGTACGTCCCGCAGATACCGGGGTCGAACGTCCTATTATCGCACACGCAACGCGTGTGGCTCGTGGATACTGATATATCAAAACAGTGAAACGCTTGCAATCGCCTGGATACATAAACGAAATTCACCACGACGCGCATCGCGTCATGAGGAAAGGCGCGGTATGTACTGATAAATTTAGGAGAACTGCAAAGGGCAGCGACTGATTGTCCAACCCTAATATTAAATAAAATTCAGAAATGAAATCGAAATAACGATTTTTACTAATTTTTCATTAACTTCGAACAACGATAAAATCGATCGATCGATCGATGTTGTTGGTATGTTCAATGACCGTTCTAGTCGATCATCTGTTGACGCGATCCGCTCGATCGGCCGTCATTATCCGGTTTCATTTACTGCGACTGAGCCGCCAGTGTCACAGTACTTACGCTCTTCATTTTTCCGCGTCTACTGTTGCCTTTTTACGATCGCTGCGGCGAGGTCGAGTGCTTTAATGCTGACCAAAGAGCGCTCGTGTGGCTGGAAGCGCGAACTGCGCCGAGATGCAGCTGACCTCACCATCTGGTGTCATTCGATTATCGCCAAATTTGAGAGGTCAGACGATTTATCGATATAGGCCGTCACGGAGGTTAGCCGAAAGATTTTCTTATCGGGAAAAAAAAATGTTTAGCTCTTAATTCTTTCCACACGTTTATCGCGGAGCTTTTTTGAAAGCGATGGATGAATCTCTTGTCTAACAATCCGCAACCCCAGTATTCTTTTCTCTGTATTCTACATTCCCAAAGGGGAATCTTTGTTAATTTATCATCTCGCCAAACTCAAACGGCCCTCGTCTAGTGCTCACAGCTTTGCGCCAATCCAAGAAAAACAACGAAACTGGGTCACGTGTATTAACACAAATAACGAAAGATAGATATGGCTGACGTCGTATCCGCGATATACTCCGCCTACGCGATTCAAAATATGTATATGTATCTCTTTCTCGCGAAATATTTTGTACGTCGGGTTGTCTGAAAAATATA
Source organism: Buathra laborator (assembly GCA_934046635.1). Classification (NCBI taxonomy): domain Eukaryota; kingdom Metazoa; phylum Arthropoda; class Insecta; order Hymenoptera; family Ichneumonidae; genus Buathra; species Buathra laborator. The sequence goes on along the minus strand of OW203901.1, from coordinate 15,656,708 downwards.
ATCTGATGACGAGGGAAAAATTATGTGCGCATCAAGGTAATTCGCGGAAATATTTGAACGCACGCTAAAGATTTTCCGAATGAAAGCTCAGATCATTTTCGATTTTACGATCGTAAATCGTGGCGATAAAAAAAAATGAGAACGACCAATTGTCGTGCGAGCAATAATGAAGTTCTTACAAAAATATATTCGCCTATCGAGTGTATTTCATCATCGGGACGCTGTGACGTCGATAACTTTTTCGTAAACGTCCCGACAACCCATGTGTTCGTATCATTAAACGTTGTACGCTTTTCATCAAACACATTGTACAGTACATTAGTGTTGTATGCAGATTGTAAGTATATCTACAACTCGTGCCGGCGTCTCTCGCGATCACAACAAACTACTACTACTATCCTACAAACTCGAGGCGTATTAAATCTCCAATGACTATATATACACCGCACGTGTCGACGCTACTGCGTCGCGTTTTGTGGTACAATGTGTCGCGTTTGCGGCTCACAGTGATGCCGCGATTCTCGAAGACTTTCACGGGGGGGCAATTTAAAGCTGACAAAGCTAAGGATCGATGAACGAGTCGAAGAAACCTGTGTATCCAAAGTTTCGAAAAGTTGCGAGATTCTTGCAGACATTTTATCATTCGATAAGATTTGGATACAAATTGATGTTATACAACAGTAAAAAAAAAAAAAAACAAATTCCGTTACCGAGCATAAAATTAACGATGATATTGAAAATGAAAAAATCGTTTAATTCCACTGGAGATCGAATGATCGTCGTTAATAGTACGTAAACAACTTGTCCCGGCTGATGAAATTGGGATAATCTTTTCGACACTCCTTATTGCAATCGTGAGGTTCGACACAAGTCGAACTCAACATAATATGAAAAATATCCGTTTGTCACGTTCCGTTTACGATGGCTTTTCAAAGATCTGCATAATCAGGAAATTGTTTTAAGATATGCCACGTATAGTATATGTACGGTTGCGTAAGTATGGAACCCCGCGAACTGTACAGAAATTGACGCTGGAATATTTATGGACCCCGGCATTGAAGGGTCACTAATGTCACGTATTTTTTTCAACGATGCAACATGTAATCATAATTGCTAGTTTACTACTGATCATGAATAGCGCAACTGTTTATATACCGAGGCTGAGTCACATGCAATGCTTACCGAAGCGTTTGATGAAGAAAGAGTAGAAATTAAATCAGTTCATAGTATCGACCAGAGTCGACCATCAACGTTACCGCACTTATTCGCTCGTGAAAATTCATCACATCCCACATATTCTCGATATTTCGCAAATATAGTTCGACGATAATTTAAGAATTCCCGTGCGGCGCCATGAGCTAATAACCCCGATATTCGCAAAGTGTAAAAAAAAAAAAATCAAAAATATCACAGAAGAGAAGCGTCCCCGTGAGTTATAGTGTACTATCCAAACCACGCGCGACGCACCGAGACATTCTGTTTTATTAATAAACGAAACAAACTCTTCGGCTCGTGTCATTCGCTCGTGTCGGTTGCTCGTGCAAATGTGCTTGCAAACAATCTGTCGGGCAACTTTCCAAAATTTCAATTGAAAATATTTTCACCTGCAGAGCTCTTTCGCATTCCCTCTTTCAATTTTGTACAATATGTAACATATTTAAGTGGCCCCATTGTTCACGTGAATTTCTTTCAAATAACGACTCGATAGATGCATATCGATTATACGATTGCGATTTACTTGTTATTCTGAAAAATCGTGGGAAGCTTTTTGCTGTTGTCGACAATCTATTACTGTGAGTTGCATCTTCATACATTTTTTTATTCAAATAATTTCTCTTTCATGCGAACAAATTCAGTTTCATTAAATCAAATGAAGTCTAGAAATTTTTTTTTACCAAAATTAAATTTGCATGTTAGGTTAGATCATGTAGAGTGTACCCTACTGCGTACTAGTAAACGTCAAGCGCTCGATCGTTTAGCTCGCGACAAGCTTTATTTATTCACTTCTCGTCCGATGGACCATCGTTATCTATTTAGTTCGAAAAATGCGACAAGGCTCGATGCCGACACTGTCGACGCCGCGACGTTTCAGCGTTGTATCACAATTAAAGCGCGCGCCGGCCCTCGAGTGAACTCTCCGGGATGTCGAGAGACAGACGGATAGATAGTGATGTGTGCATGACGAAGATAAGATACAGATACAGGCGCAGACAGTTCGAAGCACGGAGAATAATGGTTGTCGAGTGCCTTCGGGAAAATCGTCGCGCGAAATGCCTTTTATCGAAACGACGAATCGTAGAGTGGTAATACATCAATGATTTGTATACGTATACATATAGACAGAAGGCATTCTTGACGAAAAGTCTTATAGCTTCGGTGGTATGAGAAACGTCGTCACGATGGCGCATTCGATCTGTTTTGCTTATCGCCAACCGTTATTTCATATTCCACGTGATACAGTCGGAGTAGTGTAACGCACGCGTATCAAAGGTCAGTAATGAAACAACGGTGGTGAGGAAGAGGCGAAGATGAGTTCTTATTCCCGACGATTTACAAGACGATTATTTGTCCCCATCCAGCTACTTCCACGTGCCGCGCTCATTTTCGTTTCTTTTTTTTTTTTTTCGTTCTTTTCTTTCCCTCTCATAGCTAATCTATTTATATTAGTAATAGATTGCGATAATGCGTATACGTAGACCTATATTGATTCTACACTGTGAGGGCGATGTGTGACGACTAACTTGGACTACAATCTGTTAGCTGTTATTCACTCCGCGCATTCATTATATATGGTATATTTATATACGCGTACATCGCCACATACAGACACTCACGAGAATCAGACTCGTTAGTCGTTCATACTATGTATATTTGAATTGCCGATTATATATCGGTTGTACGAATTCACGAGAAGTTTGCTCAGGCAATCATACGAAAAATCGGACGACCATTTTTGTGGCTCGTGCGCCTAATGTTAATTGATTCCAAGAAACTGTACATGAATATGATAAAAAAAATTCTTTGATGCCAATTCTCGCATTGATGTAGCGTCATTGTTAGTATTGTGAGACCGGAGATTATAGTGTTTTCTTTTTCTTTTGTACATAAGTGTGATAGTCACTGCGATTAAGGTACCATTCGAATATTTATCCCTTAATGCTGTAAGAAGGTATTAACTGAGTATAAGAATAGACAAAAAGCACTTCCTACTTTGTCGAACGATAAATTGTTCTCTAAGGAACGCCTAAAATCGTCCATGTTCATCATGAAAGTTAGTGTTGACAGAAAGCTAATAAAAAAAAAATAGCGACGTCATTGTGATTTTCATTTACATACTGATCTACGGGTACACTTCTGCGATTCAGATATTAAAGGGAAAAAAATTCTGGTTGCTTTATCGCATACCGTGATGTCTGCAACGCGCCAATAATTTATCTCTGTTATTCCATTTTCCTCGTGGATAAGGTATAAGCACAGTAAATACCCGTGCGCTATCCCTGTGACGAATCTCCTCTGAGTTGACAAATCGACAGACGATTTCATCGAAGTTCCATATGCCCGATGCCGCGCTACTGCTAATCGCAATGACGAGAATGCAGTAATCGTTAAATCTGCGAAACACATGTGGCAGTCGATGAACTCGAAACGCCCGATAAAAAAAGAATACGCCACTCAAATGATTTCTAGTCTTCCGCCTTTTTTTCGTTCACGCCAAAGAATATATATATATATTATTTGTGGCTTGTAAAATTCGACTATTTTTATGACCCACTTCTGTCGTAATTATGAGCAGAAAAAATTATCTCGAAAGGGCTCTAATTTGGAATGTCGTTGTAACATTGACTGATTGACAGAAGCGAACTCATTCCGGCATCGAATTCAGGTTCGTCACACATCATCGTACTTGTTATAATGAGTCGACTCGTTTCCCACACGTTAGTCTATTTGCCTGTCTGCGTCCGCCCGTCTGTCTGTCGGTTAGAGACGCCTATCAGTCGTTCTGTCGAGCCGTCTATTCTCTCGAATCCCATGTTATGCATATACGCAGCGACGTAGCGGCACAACATAACGAAAAGTTGAACAACGCTACAGGCGATAGGGGTATGAAAGTCAGTTCGTCAGTCCACAACGTGTAGAGAGAAACTGTCGGTGAGGGTTGAGAGGATACATCGACTTCCTCTAATAGACGTAAGAACGAGGGAAAGTTAGTATAGTTGTGAAGCCTGTTAGGAAGCGTGACGATGGAGTGAAGCGGAGCGTTTCGAATGGAACGAAGTTGAACTCAACTGTAGTATACCACCCAGCGTATGTTACACGTGCGTGTTGAATGCCAGACATGAACTGTAGCGAAGGCACTATACTAACGGAGCCCACGAGCTTCCATATATATACCCGGCTGCTCTTCTATCCTCGTAAACAGGAAGCGGCGCTTTGGTTAATCTTGATCGTGCATTAAATTCAATTTATCGTCAACCCGAACTATTATACTCCACAAATCGATACAGCTCTTCCGTTCTGTCGTGCATGTCGACTTAACCGCGATAGACTTTGCTTGCCGTGTTATCATCTTGTTAATTAATATCCGAACAAACAATAAGCGTGAAATCCTTTGTGTATGTATAATATCAGATCGCGTTCAATGTTGGTTCTCATACCGTTGCGTAATCACGATTAATTCATGATTAATTGCATTACGTGTAGGGTGTCGAGCTCGCGTTATCCACCTCGCAATTATAAATAATTGCCATGGACAAGGAACCAGACACGGTTCTGCCGACGGATAATTATAGCTGGATAATTGCCACGTTGATACTTGCCCTGTAGATATATATACAAAGTAAACCGTAGATGAATTTTTTTACCGGATAACATGCGTCCACTATACGTATTCTTGAAACGTCTGAAGACACTGATAATACACGGGTAATATTGACGGTATGTGATAAAACGATATAAAGAAATTAAACACACGAAACAATTTTCTGTACAAAGAGTTCTGTACGTCTTACTAAACAGCCGTAAAAGTTGTTATAGAATCATGCGAATACATGACAATCGACGCGTTATCGTGAAAAATAATAAATGCGCGCGAATCCGTCTATAACGAACGCAAGAGACCGTGCAAATAAACACCTTCGGTATCTGTGATATCATCAACTGTGACTGAAGAGACTTAAAAGGTATAAAATTAGGTATATCTTCGCGTTTGTTGTTTGCTCGAAAAATAATCATATCTTAATGCTTGTGCGAGTATTTTACATAAAGCGGTGTCATACAATCTTAAATGCTCCACGAGAATAATTGGTGAAGATATTTGTCCGTACGGCACAGCGTTATCGTCAAACGAGTGCTTAACTTCCCCCCCGATGGAGGGATTTAATACATTTTAGGAGACAGTAGTCGAAAAGGTATCTATGTACCTTAAAAAATTGTTGACATAGACAATGTACATGATTTTTTACTGCCTTTATATCTTTCGAAAAAAATGCTACTCAATAATTTTACTCTAAAAAGAACGATTCGTGATTCTTGAAAAGCAAAACACTTGCAATCGGCGAAAAAAATGGAGACTTAACAGCCGTTGTTGAAAAAAGCATGACGGTTGCAAATATTTATCGCGGAGCCTTGTTTGCACTCGACTTTATCAAAGTAAACGAGTGGAGTCAACGAAAGCCGCGAACGCAGCATCCGCCAGCAGTCGCCTGAGCTCTCTTGCTGATTTCCACGGTACGTTCAGCCGATTCGCGTTTCTGTGTTGATTGAAAAAAATGTCTGCAAACGCCGGCTGTCGTTCGCCACACTGCCGAATGAGCTGCCGAACGAGCCGCGTGGGGCAAACGCTTGAGGGCCCCCGTGTAAGCACGTGCGTCGATCTACACTCGACGTTGACGTGAACATCGCATGATGTCCACGTGATCGTTCCACGAGGAGCGAAACGGATTCCACAGTATGGCATAGAAATTTTACATTTCATATACAATACCTGACGTACCCAACTTACGCGGATCCACGATCCTCCAGTAAAACGCGAGGTGATGCCGATAAAAGCATCGGATTCGGAATTAATAATTCCTTCAACAATGCCTCTGATGTCTGAATAACACGATTAAATGATACCGTATTCTCTTCGTGTCCGTGTCCAGCGGTTTGCCAAGTTCGGTGTTAACGTCCATCATTATAACCAATTTTTGTCATGAAAAATTTCGCTAGAAACAATATTTCTGGAAAAAATATCGTTGCAATTTCAATAATGTTTGACACTGTCCATTTCTCAACCTATATTGGGTTTCATTTTTTTTTCGGTTTTTTACGATATTTCAATATAAAATTTGTTAGCAGGAAATAAATTCGCGTTTAAATCTTGGAAATTAATGATTCAGTGAGTTCTTGTAACACCTGTAGAAAGATTAACTGGTCTTCTCTGCCAACGATCTAATTGAGTCTCTACTGGTCACAGGGGTTCATTCACGAATAAAAAAGAAAACCTTATTCATCCCGCTTCTCCCGGGTTTTACATAAAGCTTTGGCGCTTTTTTTTAGAGGAACGTTTGGAGAATCGATGCGGAAAAATATTCAAAATCATGAGTAAAAAACAACTTCGACGCGTCGGTGATGTGAGAAATGTATTTTTTGTTTAACTCTCTTAGTCTCAATTCTTGTTCAGGTATTCTTCAAGGCTTCCGCGTAGGCGTGAGTAGGGCGAATGAAGCAGTTGATATCGATGGTCAGGTGATATTCGGGATGATCCCGAAAAATGTCGACGACCTGTGCGCGACCTATCGTCTCTCTCAAGTCTCTTATTGGCATTCGTCGCGCGATATTAGCGGCGCGGCAACTATTTTCAGGGACAACGGGTCATCGAGACGTGCCGGACGGATCCGCGACATCCGACTGTGTACTGTTCTTGGACTTTAATCGTAGATCTTCTTATCACAACGATTACATAAAAAAAATAATTGTCTAGCCCGCCAAGGAGAATCTACAGAAGTGTCGCTACGTTAACATAAATAGGATTTTATCTTGTTTTTGCGAGCCGAACGCGTGAGCCGGAATGAGCTACGCGTATACCATACTCCATGGACATATTTGGAGATTAAATCGATTCAGTCTCTTTCACGATTTTTCTTGATTATTATATTCTGAGAATATTTGTAGGGCTATTCCATTCGTGTGGGCACTTCCGGTTATTCGACATAAAAATGTGCTTAATGGCGCGAGAGATTCTACTGCTTTCTGTATTAATATTTATGTAACAGTGAGGGAATTCCATAAGGTTGAAATAAATTGTACGAAAAGAATAACGATAGGTATATCCACAACCCCTCGAGGCAGGGGTATACTCTGCACCATAAGGTGGCTCCGATTCGATAAACACTTTATTTCTAGCTGTGTCGAAACGTCGCGGTGGTACCGCATGCCGTGCAACACTAAAAATACGCGAGTCTGCCTCTGCCACAGGGAGTTAAACTGCACACACGAAAATAGCTCGTCGAAACACCTGGCACCCCGGTGTTCTATTCTCCGTTGAGCGCGTAACACACAAGCGTATTGCACGTAGTCACCACGAGCACGCGAAGTCTCCGCAGGCCGCGAGAGTCAGATTCCTATGAGATAAATAGCGGGCTATCTGCACCTTAGAGAAATTGGTTTACAATATAAATTTATCCGAGGTAACGATTCTATACTAACATTCCAGCGATATAAATGCTAAATCCAACGTCTTCTACGTTCAATACCATTTTTCTTTTCCATTGCTACATGAGGAATTTAAAATTTCTTATATTGTTAATGAATATTTGTCGATGATGATTTCGCAGCAACGGTTAATACAATGTGCACATTGCATCGGCACTCCTTGGTTTCAATTTGCATTTTTGTTTTTTAATAGCCAACATCGGAGAGAAATGTTATTTATTCTCATGCACTCAAATGAATCTGAAAGACAAATTGAAATGTGAAACTACCTGAAACCTCGAACATTTTCAATTTCCACCAGCTCAAAAAAATCCTCGCAAATGCCTTGACTTTTTCATAGCAATACTTGTAAAGATCACTATGAATCGCACCCATTATATTTTGCACGGTATGACTCTTCCAAACTGATGTCCTTTCTTAAAACCTCCATTAGCCCACTATCACTGTTTTAATGAACCAAACACGTGTTTTAGATGTAAAAATGTTGCAAAAGGATTTTACGTGCACGTCAGTTCTGCTCGCCACTGGCAATTTTCTGTTAGCGTGCTAACGAACACCAAACATATTTACTGCAATATCTTGCGGGAAAAACATAGCCGGTAAGATACAGGCATCGAGAACAAGCTTACGATTACCAGTTGCGAGCATCGCTCGTTATGGTTCAACGATGCATTCGGCAATTAAGCGTTCGCTAATTGTATTATCCTATGGTTACGTTATCATGTCAATCCTCTATGGAAAATGACATTGCGATATATATCGACATTTTATCGAAATCGCTAAGCCAATTTTTGTAGCCAACAGGAATCATCCATAACAATAGTACTAAGGTAGGCCCGACTCAACTCAATTAAAAACGCGCGCTTTCATGGCCATCAGTGGTGAGGTGAGAATATAACCTGAAGGGGCACGAGTTCAGTGAATGCGTTGTTGCTAGTAATTATAAAAAATTTGCTCCCGATATAAGTTGAAAGTACAGTATTTGATGGGTAGTATAACAAGAGGAGAATGATGGAAAATGTCTATTACTTAACCATCATCACATGATCATCGCTGAACAATACGGCGAGATTACGCACAATGGAGCATAGAAGGGGGGCTCGAGATGTGAATTGGTCACAGCAGGTGTTATACCAAGGGACAAAGCAAGATTAACGCAACGAGAGCTCAAGAGCGGGGTGAAGAGCAATTTTGTGATTCACGTGATAGCCGACTCAGAGCATACGTGTCGTATAGTATTTGTATCTCTATATCAGTCCGCCGTTTCTTCTTCTTCTCGCCGTGCCGACACACATATTCTTAACGAGGTCGACGACGAATCGGTAGATCTCTAACGTGGGCTTAGAGGCCATTGATTTTATACGAGTCTTCCCACAGCTCCAAGATCTTTATTATTCAATAGACGTGTGAAATCAATCTTCAGCAGTGAAGCATCACTGCGAAGAAGACCAAAATTGGTTTGCACAGTGCAAAATTACAGTGTTATATGCACGTCCAGGGTGACAAATACAGGATTAATGAAGGATAGCTGTAACAAAATGTTCGAAGAGATCAGAACAATTTTGAATTCTTTGGACATGATTTTGAAGATATACTGATCCCAACGCTGCGTGATGTGACTTTAATCGGTTCATGCATCGCCAAATTTACACACAGTACATACATCTAACTAGTCAAAAATTTGATACATCATTTTAATTATACTCAGCTGGTCCAAAAGTACCACACACACCTACATGTATGTGCCTTGTATTTTTTCAATATATTGTAACGAATATAGCAGACTATTTATTAAGACACACGATATTAGTTAGGTTGACAATAGACGAACGTACGGACGATCGATACGATATCGATCGTCACGACAAGAGAGTTTGGACGCGACTTTAAAAGCAAAACGTGTGACATTTCGTGATCGGGATAATTATCGTTTCTTATTAGTAATAATATCCGCCCCAAAACCAAATAAACGCGTCATAATATGTTAAGACGAAAAAAATGTTAGTTTCTTACATATTTTGAATATTTGTGCGCTATATCGATAATTTACCTAACAACGGGTAAAAGAACGCGCATGGTTACCGACCGTAAGTCAATAAATTCACGCGATCGATAGATTGAGCAGCCCGGAAGTGTTTTATAAACAAAATCTAATTGTTCTCGAATATTTGTTACGTCTTGCGTAACCTATTGCATAGTCACAGTACACGAAAAAACTAAGAACATAAAAACTACTTCCTCGAAAAAAGAATTCGAGGTCCCGGTTACGCGCGCCTTTGCTAGACGTCTCGCGGCAGGCTCTCGTATCTCATCACAAAGCTATAGCTATACCACTATACTGAACGCTGTACCCTAACCTAAAGCTGTCACCAAAAATGTTATGTATCTCAGTAAAAAAATAAAAAATATCTTAACATTCTCTGGAAAAATGTTTAACATTTTATCCAACATATGTTGGTCAACGCTGCTATACAGGATTAGAGCAATGTCGGCGACAGGTAAGCCATAAGAGGCAACCATGTAACCTACCCACCCTCCGAAAGAGTAACGCACCAGAAAAATACCTACACACGAAAGTAAGGCCCTAGGATGTCGCTGTGTATAGATACATGCAATGCCCAGGCACGCTTCCGAGTCCAACGACCCAAAGATACAGAAAAAACTGGGCAACCGATAATTGGGGTTGAACTGGGACGACAGCCTGATTCTATGGTATAGAAAATGTACAAAGGAGCCCAAAAGCATGTATGACTTTTGTTTAATACCTCAGTTGTATAATATTTTTACTTGCTATTAAGTGACAATAACCAAATAAAAATTATACCTGACAACAGTACATTATCTTCTCGACTCTTGCTACAGATTTTGCGAATATACGCATAAACACGGAGATGCAATATGAATGTTAACAACTGACAATCCAAGTTTCTGAAATATCAAGTATATCTCTTCTATATATATATAAACGAGAGTCCCTGAAAAAATATGTCTGTCTGCGCACTCATAGACACTCACACACACTCACAGATACTCATATTCACTCACAGACACTCACGGACACTCACAGTCACATACAGACGCTCACGGACACTCACTCATTTAGTCTAAGTCCCTTACACTAACACTCCATTCGACAGACTCGAACACTCGACAGACAGAAACACTCCATTCGACAGACTGAGATTACTCAGATCAGTGCCTCTGGATCCCGAAAATAAGACCTGCCCAGGAATATTTGTAGTGATTAACCGTTAAAATGGTTGAATACGCAATGCGAGTGCGCGGTACTTCAAGCATGTTACGCTACATTGGTTGATCAACTAAGAGTGAATTTCGGTCTGAGAGATTCTTAATTATTCATGCAATAACGAATAAAGGAAGTCGATTTTCGACGCAAGTCTCATGCTTTTTAGACGCAGTACAGACATCCTAGTAGGGAACAATTTTATAGAAGGTCATTTTAATTACACTGTTTTCGTCCAAAAGTATTACATGTATGTGTCGTGCATCTTCTCAATATATACATAAAAGATATGGTCGCCCAACGTGGGGCTCGAACCCACGACCCTGAGATTAAGAGTCTCATGCTCTACCGACTGAGCTAGCCGGGCATGAATGTCTCTTTTTTAAACCTTTTTAACCTTCGACCGATTATTATGGTTTTCGAGATTTGTATTGAACTAAAATACCAATAAAAGAGAGCAGTGTGAATGATACGTAAGGTGTATTTGTGATCAACATCACTGGCAAAAGTCCAGCTTGTAAGTCTCGAGAGGCATTTTTAAGGAGGGCATACGCACGATTCCTCACGCACACGTGTAGGATCTGGGCACTCCGCAATCGTCAGCAATATACCACCCGATGTTTTCTGGGTTAATCGTCAACCGAGTGACTCGTTGCGTACTGACACTAAATTTCCGGCTGACTGCAGGTCTACTTAGAATAATGCATCAGCCCTGTGTGGTTCAATGACTATTGTCATATTGTCTTCTTTTTTTCTCATACTTTTATTACAGAAAATCATGCTGAGAGGTCGATAGAATCATCCATATTGATGACATTTCGATGAAGAGTAGAAAAAATATTCCATTTTATCGTAATCAATGTGCATTGTCGTCGATTTCTTGTCACGTGAGTCATCATTAGTAACACGTGCTGAAAAATGCAAAGTATACAGCAGAGACAAATTCGATATTGATTACTTGACATTTCAAGTGTTTGATATTCAACACAATATCATAAGTATTGCGAATCATTTGCTAAATAAACCATCATTCATCTGCATTTCTTCTTTTTCATCTTGTTTTCCTTACTTATTGCCTTATTGGCTATCGCCCTCTGGCGAGAGCATGTGCCCTATCCGCATTTCCTGACTTCCATTAATCGCTTTCTGAGAACTGATGATAGAGTAGACAACATTTCATTTTATTTCGATTCATAAAGTTAATGAAAAAGAAGTAAATTTTCGTTAATTGCAAGTTTCAAGTCATCTAATGTTTCATTACGAAGTACCCTCTAAGGTAAAAGATGCAGTCAGTAAAAGTATACGAAAACCAGTCACTTTAACTTATTAAAGCATAGATATGAATAAAGAAGGACAGGTGTTTCAGCCACCTATTAGCTGTTTAGCAAAAGTCTGGGAAGATCAAGTATGCTAGCAGTAGCATGAACTTCATGTTGCGTGACATCGTCTCGATTAGTGACGGCGATGCTACAGCCATCGCCATTATCTTTTATCTCCGCCATCGACACAATATCTTACTTTCATATGCATTTATACCATTACTTTACTCAAGAAAAAATACTACACTCCTGTATTTTTCGGATAAAACATGTTAACTTACCGCGCAACTTTTATTTTTATAGCTATTCTACTATCGTATGAGGACGCGTCAGGCATCTCAATATTGAATATCAGTTATGACGTTTACATGTAACAGAATAGCTTGGCGTGGTATGACTAAATAGACTGTTTGCATTAACTTCTCCATACTTTTTCCGACTCGTCATTGAAGGTGCCGAACACTGGACTGAACAGGGTGTTCAGTTACCTTGGGAATACGGCATAAAACTGAAACCCTCGTCGGTTTATTCGATAATTCATTCAAAGCTCGTGAATTCGCATGCAATATTTGTCTCATCTGTGTATATGATGATTAGCGTCGCAAGGGGTATTAACATTTTTTTCTGTATTTCCTAGAAATCGAATACACATGACACCTCACTTATAACTGCGGACAAACTTTGGCACCAGTAGTGTTTGTTTCGTTCTGTTATCTTGTTGAAGAAAAGGTTCTAATATCGAAGACTTGACACATGGGGAAGCCAGAACATATTGGATGGGAGCCAAGAATCTTTCCGGCAAACTTCCCGCGCTCTGCAGCTGGATCCGACAAATCGGAAGATCTCGAGACGAACTGTGTGTCTGCATGTCCCACGAGCGTTGCGCCTCTTACCCCATTATATTAACTAAGATACACATATATAATTAGACCGATGCTTTGCGTGAGGACGTTGTATGTATACATTTATTATGCATTTACATGAACCAAAGCGGCTTTAGGCAGTTGTTAAGGCTATTGGGTCAAAGATGGCACGTGCATGGACGCTTAGTTTTCTTGACTTACTGTTATGTGATTGCAGGTTACAAAGAAAGGCTCTTGTAGTAAGCGGGAGTTCTTGTTTCAAGTCGACAGTAACTGCAAATTTATTGAAAACTTTCCGAAATTGTTTAAAAACTTTGGAGGAAACTCGGTCTAATACTTGGTTCTTAGGGTGCCGAACTTTGCGAAGCTTGTACACACACATATGTGCATTTTGCACGAGCGTTGATCCAGGCCGAAGATTTCTATTTTCGAAGTGTTTATTCGCTCTCTGCCAAACCCACTGTGTCCCTCTCCCTTTCTTCTCTTTCCCTCTTTCTTCTTTCAATTTTTGCCGTCGTTGAAAATTTTCCTGTCACGGTCGAATTTGCAACACTATTTTCTCATCCGGCAAGCGCATTGTCGTAAAAATAGGTATATTGTGGGAAAAAACTCGTTGAAAGTTTTTTTTTTCTTCGACCGATGACATTTCGCGATTTATCGCGTGTGCGAGGTAAACAGGGCATCGACTGTGCAACAGCAGCAGCAGCGGCGAACACTTTGTATTTTCTCACACGCCATCAATGTGTCACCCCTTTTAATATGCATGACGAGAGACGGGGCATACGACTGCTTCTCGTTATAATGTTGGAACTGATTATAATCGGTGACCGAACGAAGATTGTTATTGTACGTTCGATCGCGGAACGCATATATTATTATCGCAGTATATAGTCGTTCGAAAATCTATAAATTGCCAGTGTCCTCCCCCCTGGTCGACAGCGTCGTAGGTCGTTGACGCCGCTGAACGCGAACGAAGCATTCTCGTGTCTTCGATTTTACGCATTGCGAGAACCCGGTTTCGTCGCTGAAATACAACGCGAAAACAAAGTAGGACGAAAATAATATATTACGAACGTACGTTTTGGTAGATTCTAGGGTCAGTGCTCTACCAGCTGGAGGGGGACCACGTCACTTCCGAATGTCGTGCGTTTGTTCACGATGAGCAAAACAAACCCCTGTATCCGAAAGTATCGATTCGGAAACCGCTGGAACTTTCTTAGCCACAATATCTCAGGCGCAAAAGCATGTTCTTTTTACATGCGTGGATGTGAGCTGATTGCTTACCTAAGTCGAAGCTTTGACATCTTCAGTTATACAATAAACAACCACACATTCATCAGTTAACCAATTGAATTATTTTCAAAGCGAGTTGTCCAACGCATAAACATTTTCTGTCCCTGATGACATGTAATTTATGCAAGAATCGGCACTGCGTGCTAAAGTGATGTTTAGAAGTCGTTAAACATCCAATAGAGAGCCCTGTATACCAGTTTATTGGTGGTTGAGTTAAGTGAGAAGCGAATCCATGAACTGCAATGAATTTCGTAGTACTGGTGTTCACCTATGCATGTATGTATCACGCATGTATACGACTTGCACCTCATTCTTATACATACATACACATGCATGTATGCATATACATGTGTTCTTGTACATTCTTGTTCAGATATTGCTCGCTAGACCTTACAGTGTACTTTCTGGTCCTCATTATATCCATTAATTCGGCTAATGTTTCGGTAACTTAATTGACAGAGTAGTCGTAACACTAGTCGAAATTTGCATGCGACTACTGCAGACTTTCACGGTCAGGTGTATTACGTAGAATGCACATAGGTTACTCTGCTGGGGGTTATAGCGTGTTGTATATTGTATGCACTGTCTTGCCCTGGAGCAGCGGTAGCTTGCCTCGGGAATACATAAACCGGCAATATACTAATTGGACATGAATTATGGTATATGTACAGTACAGGTGGCATAAAGCCAGTATAGTGATTACGTGCGTGGGTCGCGTGTCTACCGAATCAGCAAAACAGGTGCAGGTCGCGTGCTTTCATGTGTCCCGGTCTTCAGCAGGTTAAACACCAACTTGCCCGGTTAGATAAGACATAGCAGACAGTTTGAACTCATGGTTTTTTTTGTCTTTTCATTCTTACACATATTTCAACTCTTACCACATATTGTCACCACGTCAATTGTCACAAATGGTAATAGCTTCATAGATGAATAAACAAATTTTAAAAAAATTGCATCCTTAAGTGATAAGAGAAAGTTCATAAGAAAAAGCCAGACAATAGTTCATAAGACAAATTCAGACAATAGTTCGTAAGACAAATTCAGACAATAGTTCGTTAGACAAATTCAGGCAATAGTTTATAAGGGAAATTCAGACAATAGTTCATAAGAAAAAATCAGACAATAGTTCATAAGACAAATTCAGACAATAGTTCATAAAACAAATTTTTAAAAATTAATTTTTTTTTCTCCATACCAGACGGCGGAAGAGCTGTTGGGTGCCTTGATTTCTCAAGGCCCGGATAGCTCAGTCGGTAGAGCATCAGACTTTTAATCTGAGGGTCCAGGGTTCAAGTCCCTGTTCGGGCGGTTTTATTTTGTATTTTTGTTTATGCATTTGAATTACTCTTAGTAACTTTATTAGAAACATGTTGTTGTATTTAAAAAAAAGTTGCTCGCAGATCCATCAAATTGGAATGAATTTACTTCAATGATAAAGATATCTTTGCGACTTAAAGGGTTATACACAATACTCCGTTCATCCGGATGTTTGCTTAATATCGATCGACGGAATGGCGTAAATTATTTTAAATGGAATATCTTAATTTATTGCAGTCCAGAACGGTATCATCGCTTCGGTTCGTTAGCATAAGTCCGTGAGCGTTTGTACTTGCTGCCGTAAATGGGTATGTGCTGGCAGACGAATTTCCAGTCGGTCACCCATACCAAAGTCACTGCAGTCGCTGCTCCGTAAACCGCCGCCGATGTCGCCCTACAAGAGAGCAAAAAAAACCAATCAGCACTCTTTTTTTCTTGTCCGTATCAGGACTCATTGGAATGTGACGACAATCCACAGACAACAACGATAAATATGATTTATTTTTATAACATTATATATATATTTTTTTAATTTCGCGTTAAATTCTATCAGTCGTGTCACAATAGCGATACTGCAGTTCGGGGGATTAGTTATGTCGGGAGATAACGAGAGCACGGGCGATAACACCAGTCGTGTAGCGAAAAAAACAAACTTCGTGTAAGACGGGAGTTTGACCGTTCTAAGATTCTTCAAGTACGACTCGATCGTGACGGACGGAAATTTAACAAATCGAACGTGCTTCTCTGCATGCGAACTTACATTCTCCATGGATTTCAAATTCCGCGAAGGAAGAGCTTGAGTAATCATCGTTTTAGTCACACACTCGTTTGATGCGGTTAACTCCACCGACAGTTACGTGTAATTGAATATTATTGCACAAGACGTAGTAATCGACGAATTGATCATTATCAATATATGAAACATCATGGTGACATGTCGAAAAAAAAAAGTGCAGAATGGCCCGAAATGAAAAAATGAGCAATCCAACCGTATGATACGGCATTCGTTTAGGGTGCATTACTTCAGACCGCACAGCTGAACGAATATTTATCGATTGTCATAATCGAGAAATTCTCGCGACATAACCGCAGAAGATATTATCTCATGATAACCCAATGTCCGTCAATGGATCGAAAATATTTGTCACTCACCAAACTCTGGCACGCTGCATGAAGTATGGAGGATTTTTGAAAAGTCCGAAAAACATTTTTATCAAATATTCGATGAACCGGAAGATTTAATGTTACGATTTATCGCGAAATTGATTGATGCCGAATAGATTCTCGTTTTCTTTTTTTTTTCTTTTCTAATGTTCACAGCCTACTGCAGACAAGCTTGTGATAGACTTTGTTCTCGTTATGTTGATAAGATAAATAAATAATGGACTGAGAAATTATTGCTAACTATAAATAAAGTTGTGTAAACTGAGCTGTTTAATTTTTCTAATTGTGCCTTATCTACTTGCGGCGGTCATTACTTCGGCTGCGCATATCGGTGTCATCTTTGCACTTTGCACACGTCACAGCCAAAAGTCTTAGGTACTGGCGTGTGTATTTGCATTTACAGATTACGCGAGTCTGTATATGAGCATTGAGCAACAAAAGAGTCTTTGCCGTCGAGGCGCCAGTCGCGCTCTTTGCTCTTTGTTCTTCGCGTAGCCACCGAAAAACAGAAATGATCGTCCTTTCGTTTCTTTCGAATCTGTTTCGTTTCTCCAAAAACTTCGTTTGCAGAGAAAAGTTTCGTGAGATGCCAACCGAACTTACCGTTCCCGCAATGTACGAAATACCGCGCGCGCTAAGTCGCAGTACTTTTTATTTTTCTCTCTAATTTTCCCAAAAGTTCTTGCTGCATGAAAAATCGAAGTCGAAGTTTTGTTTTCCCGGCATCACCGGAACTTTTCGAATTCCGATGTTGATTGCGAAAGATTTTCCGACGCCAACATTCTCCAAGTTTAATCAACTTTTATTCACATGCTGTTGGATTGCAATGTCGTTAAATAAGATGAAAAAAAGAACAAGCGCCTCAGCGCCCTGCGGGCGCAGAAGCTCTTGTTGGTGGGCTCCGCCCCCCAAACCCCCCGAAAAATGTCCCTTCGGGACATTTCCCTTCGGGAAATTGTCCATTTCAAATCATCCCGCCACAGAATACCAACATCGCGGCGTGTGCGAACTGTATCACGTCTGCTATGGAATTGTCGTCGGCTTCCAAGGTTTGACAGATAGAATGAATGGAAAAAAATAAATAGTCGCGATTGTTTTCAATTTTATTTGGCAAATTGCAATAATTTTAGATATTCGATGATTCTTCTTTGTGAAATTATAACCAAGTACGGACATTTAGCGGAACATAATGGAATTTTTATTTTGGAACAACTCATTAAAGACTTCGCTGTAGTTTCAAAATGTTTGTGCACAATAGTCATGATATGATAAAACACTCCTGCGAAGGAGAACAAAATTGGTTCGCACCATCCAAAGTTACACTGTGATACGTACGTCCGAGAAGATAAATTTAGTGAAAAAGCTATTTTTATTCTACCGCAGGCTAAAAAAAATATTTCCAGTCATCGGAGTCACTTCCAATTAACTACGCATAAAGTTGGAGGTACACCGAAGTAAATGCTGAAAAATTGAATTTTTCTGAAAAACTGAAAGCTGTGTGAAGAGGCCTCGATGGTCATTTTAATAGGCACTCTTTGCCTATTGTTATAGTGAGTGCCTAAAAACTACGGTCGATGCTGCAGCAAGGTTTGGATACGGAACTTTTCGAGTGGAAAATGTGTTCCTCGTTCGCCGAAATTTCGCGCTGTATGTACTTCATTACTTCATTTCTATTCTCATTTCCAACCCTGTATCTCTTGCGATCTTGGACCGAGTAATTCAAACCGTTTTCTCAATTTCTTTTGTTGTCACTCAAGTCTCGCTATCCTTCTTCACCATTCGCAACAGCACGAGTTGAGCCGACAGATCTTTCCCACATTGTTGCCCTTTCTACTAAACATGCTGCGAAGCCTTTCAAAAATTTTAGCCTCGAGATTCGATGATCAACGAAGTTACGCAAATTCGAAAAATACTGCGAATGTATACACTATAATTACATCTTCGCCTAACCGTACCCCACGACCTACAAAGAGAAAAGAGAATTATGCCAGATTCGAGGCGGAGCCAACTGTTCGAATGACGTAACAGTGCGTCCGATAGAAGAATGAGACCTTGGCAAAGACCTAGAAGATAGCCGCAGGACATTGCAGCACATACATCAGGAATCTGCAAAGCCTGCAAATATGTATCATCGAAAAGCCTGCTCTCCCTGCCTGCCTGCCTGCTGCAGGCCTGCTGCCTGCCTGCTGAATGCTTTTTCTTCTCAAACATCCTCGTTAGGATTATGAATCATAAATAACAAACTCGAATGGGCTGTTTTATTTGTCTTCCAATAAGGAATTCAGAGTGCCTAATTCTTTTCTTGTTTGCAAGAGCTGCAAAGATTCAGCGTGTCTATAAATTATAAACTTTGAACAAGATCCGTAGCCGCTACGCTCCGATAAGAGACTGTCGTTGCCGCACTGTTTTCTCGGATGACAATATGGCATAAGTGCACATAGCTTCTTGACGTCCCAAGAGCCGTCGTCGCTTCATCGTGAACGTTGACCCTTTTTTTTCATCTCGGATTTTTCTTTCGTCATGAGGTACACAATGTCGGCGCGGTTCTGTCGCTGTGGCTAAGTGCGAGCAGTCATCAACTAAATGAGAGTTCTCACCCCTCAGCTGAAGTAGGGTGCAAGAAGGCATTCAACGAGGGTGCGGTAGCGAGGGACAAAAGGCGTTGCTGGAAACAGATCGCGCGCTCTACCTATAATACTCCGTTTTTTAATCCATTGCGACTGTCTCGAGACTCGACGTGCTCGATCATAGCAGCGTCTGATAGGACCTTCAGTTACTAACAGAGTACTCGGTCTCAAGTCACTTGGACGGACTCGTGAACGAGAAAGACAGATGAACAGTGTTACTCGTTCTTTATTTCTCGCGGAAAGAACCGTTAGGATCAAGCATTACGCTTCCGGAAGTTGTGTGTCTCACGCAAGAAAAAGTGGCCCCCGAATACGTCCGGTCGACGATGGTAATGGACCTTGTGCACTTGAATTCAACAGGATTGGAGCACTCTCGTCGTTAGAATAGGTAAAAACCATGAGAGTTCGCCGTTGCCACTTTTCCACCACACTGTAACAAAAGTCCTGATCTTGTTCAATTCCACGAATATCTCGGAACTACCCTCGTTCCGAGCTTTGGTTGAAGTTTTTTGCTTTTTTCCCATCCCTCCCGAATTTTTTATCAGCTATACAAGCAGATCTGACAAATAATTGCATTAAATTTCATTGCACCCTCAAGCTACGGATTTTTTCTTACAGTAACATAGTTTTTTTTTATGATCATGAATAATGTATATTGCAATCATAACATTGAATGAAGAAACAATTAAGCATCTTGTTCATTGCACGTTACAACGAATTTGTTTGTTCAAATAATACTTGCAGATATTAGCATTTAAGCCGCACATGTAGAAGATTGAAAGTACTTAATTATCGCCAGCGTTGTTGCGAAACTTTCATTTTCTCCATACTTCAAACGTTTCTTCGCGAAGATTTCATGTACGCTTGCCTACGTGTGAGCAAACCTCACCGTTCGTGTAGTATAAACGTGTGTTTAATCGCTGTCGCTGGTAACATTACTCAAGAGAGTAATTGGCCGTTCAGAAATATTGTATAATACGCTGTTACGAGTAAAGTATATGTGTACACGATTTAGTTATATGTGCGTGAAACGACCTGAAAAAAAAAGAAAAAAAAAAAACGGCTTCAACGCGTGGTATACGAGGCGGTCGCGTCAGGATTTACATTTCCGTCGGCACGTCGAACGACTTCCGGTCCCAATCGTTGTGTGTTGCACGTATCCTCAACACAATACTAATGCGTATATGTGGTACTGCGATATACGCTTTTGCCTGCTGTATAAGTCTAACTGTACATACAAATAGAAACGAAATGCAGCCAGCGACTTTACGAGCCGTTGCCGATCGGAAGTCCCGCACCCGAGTCTTTGGCTCTAAAAGTGCGAACTCGAGTACCAAACCTTCCCCTCGTTTAACCCAATTTCACGGACAATTTAAATACGCTCGTTGTTGAGCTATACGCCTCACGCTGATCTGCTTGCACGCCGTTTTCATACACCAGTTACCATACCACACAACCCGAGGAAAACTGCGAACTTTTACTCACTGTCGCTTTCGCTTCTTTGTATTAAATCCGTCAGACTTTTGTATTTATTTTAATGAGATGCTAAAATCATATATCGTGATCTCTCGAGATCGCTGACTTACATGTATTTTAAGAATGTAATTTTCATTCCTGAATTGTTGCGCTGCCATATCGTACATTCATTAATCTCCCACTGCGATATGGAAATAATGTTGAATTTCTTTTTTTCATTTTTTTTAATCAATTAACGAAATTAAAAATAGTTTTCTTATTCAACCGTAGAACACTGCACATATTTTTGCACCTTGTTAACACCGCACATGGATCTGGCAGACTTGATATTTTCATCGTTGCCTAACTTTGTGAGACAGCAATATTTTTAAGGGTAATTGTAGTGAAGGCGTAAGGAAGACTGGACTGGTTGCACCGTCAAGATGGCTGTTGCGGCGCAATATCGATGTTCTAAACATTATAGAAATTACCCGTCATTGAAAAAGACCTAATTTGTTGCATTTTGGAAACTTTGAACCTTCCAGATTTTCCAGATTAAACTAAACCTTCACCCAAACCTCCTTGAAAGCTTTCAGCTTGTCTTGAAATGGCTGCGTTCCAGCAGACCCGTGTGTGGTGTTCTAATGTTAAAAATGGGTTCTCTTATTCTTCAAAGCTTGGCGAATTCGATTTATCGCTCTACTAAAATGCAAAGGGGGAAGGGGTAGCGTCATCTAGTCCGGCTGACGGTTTCGTTTTCGGTGTCGCCCGTGCGACGACCGAAAATGGGAAATCGGGCGTGTCGTGCGCTACACAGCTCGTAAAAGATCACAGCTTGCAAGCAGCAACAGCAGCGGTAGCAGTGGGATCCATGGAAATAGAAGCGTTGAGTCGCGTATGTCAGCGGGTCAGTATTGCTGGCTGAGGCCTCTGATATCGTTACACAGGCTTTTTCGCAGTCTTCGCATGCAGGCCGAGGAGTGCAACAGTAGCAGAAGTAGTAGTAGTAGTATTAGTAGTAGAACAGAGTGCAATTGGCAGGCTCGCCGAGAATTCTACGAGCTGCAAGGGGACTTTGTCGGACGACGATCACAAACGGTTCTAGCAGACCGCCTGGTGCCAGCGATCGCGAATGGACACACACCGGGATTCACAACTTTAACAGCGCCTGTGTGCATTCGCGAGTTTAACTCTGTCCTCGTACACTCGTCTCTATCTTCTTCAACCTCTTTTACACCTTCGTCCAATATTTATCTCTATCATTTGGACGGTTTCTATTCTTAACTTTTCATGTCTATTCGCTCGCGAAGTGTACCGGTTTCATGAAATTTCTAATGTATTTTCATCGCCAACTGTTGCATCAATTTTGTTGTAGAAGACATTGTCGAATAACATGATGCATGCCGAAATGGGTATTGAATTCTCAAGCATTATTATTTAACCCTGTCGCGGATATTTCTTTCATTTTCATTGTTCTACAAGCAATCGACTTGACCTCTGGTAACATATCTGAAGTTCATTTCTTTATATTTAAAAAAAAGTAAATCACATTAACACCGGCCGATTAAATTTCTTGCGTAAGATTCTCCCTAAAAACGATCACATTGCAATGAAGAACCGAATAACTTTTTTTTTTCATAGATAAGCAAAAGTGCATGAATAATTTCATTTGTGTTTCTGACGGTTTTCTTTGCGGCAAAGGTACATTCGTACCTCCTGTTTCATTTTAGTTGCGACATATTTAATATTCTTAACAAAATAAGCTAAATAACAGTTACCATTTCTTCTCTTTTGTACGCATTCGATATCTCTCGGTTTCTCTCTCTCATCGAAGAGAGCCGCGGCTCTGATGCGGAATTGCCTCGAAGGAAGTATATCTCTCTGACATTACGCAATCTCATATCTAAGCGTAATTGGCATTTAGACGTATATAGACGTAGACGTAGATAGACGTATCGAAAATTCAAGTGCGATTTTCGAGACGATGCCGATCGATTTCTCTCACAGCAGCTGCACAGCGATCTCGACAACGAAAGAGGATTCCACTGCTGGTAATTTGCCGCGGATCTATCACAGTTTCTCGATATAAAGATATACATGACAATAGTAAATAACAACGTATACTATATGAAATAGACTTTCAGTTCTTATTTCTTTTTCTTTTTTCAACGAGATAGGAAAGAGTTTGATCGTTCAGTACCGATTGCCATTGATTATAATTGATTGGCCAATTGGTCACTCCACTTTAGTAGACACGCTACCGACATTGATACAATAGATCGTCATGTGAGATGAACTTTTATTAAAGTATAAAGGTTCAATTATCATCCATATTATAGTCTTTTTTTCAACGCCAAAGTCTTTAAAAGATTTTATAATTTATAAGTAATCGACAGTGATTTCGATTCATTGATAATTGAAACGCATAGGCAGATTAATCTTACATAGACGCGATACGCCCTTTCGATTCTATGCCATCGATGTACATTCATCTCAAAAGTATTATACAGCTATGATGACTGTCATCAACGTTTCTAACACTCAATCCTCGCGGCTAACTTTTTTTTATATAGGAATGGCGCTTTTTTAGTCGCGGCTCGATGAGTCACGTAGACGTTCTTACACACGCATTGAAAACAACTCGATCGAGGTCCTTCGTCAATTTCAGTAACCGCTCACCTTATCAAGATATCTCGCGAGGCGATGCAAGATCGATCGGTGTTTTTTTCTTTCATGTCGTCGAAGCGTCCTCGTGCACGCCACCTCCAAGACACAATTCTATCCGAACGTGTTGGTAGCAAAAGAGCCGTCAGCGACAACCTCGCGCAACTTTATCTGTACGATGCGTGTGTTTGACAAAAACATGATTCCTCGTTTGTGCTGAGCTCAATCACGAACGCACGCTATAACTACAGACGGGAAGGTGTTTTTTTCTTCTTCTCTTCGACTTTTTTTTTTCTTACATTTTCTTGCTGTAGAGCCTCGCGGTATTGTAATAACACATGGTATCTGTATATAGATATATCGATGCGCGATAATGTTCAAGGGTACCGAGGTCGACGAGGGAATTTCGAGTAAACAGCACGATAATGTCATTGGTAATTGGCAATACGATGGGAACGAAGCCAATTTCTCTCGAACTTCGATACACGATCTCTCTTTCGTTCAATGTCGTTGGAATCTTTTATTCTGCCCAAATAAACCTTAAGAGAGCAATGATGCAAAAAAAAATTTCGCCCACTTACGTAATCGTTTCTGTGTAACCCTCCGATGTGAATTACTCGGTACTCAGCAAAAACTGGGGTACTGGATTTTGGGTTTTGGATGAAAACTTTCGAAGAGTTCGAATAATTTTTGTCGGAACGTTGGTATTCCAGACTTTCGCAAAGTATTTTCGATGTTTTTGACACGTCGTCGTGACATTCGAGGTTAAAAAATCTGTGAATAAAGGGATCACCAAATTTGATTTTTATCCGGAATTCAATCTCGCCGGCGTCAATTCGTCACCACCGTATATTCTTGATTTTTTAAAAATTTCAACGATAATACTTAGACCGGATGAAAAACGAAAAAAAAAAAAACAAGGAACAAGATCGATCGCGGCAACGCGAGATGAAATGTCACGATAGGTGCGATATCGTCCAATATGTGCCTATCTAAGCCATGTGCGGATTTGCACGTCTGCGTCTTAAATTCGCGATGGGATTGCATGAATATTGTCAATATAAAATACATATATTTTTTATGTATATTATAGTATATATATATATATGTCGTATAGCCAGGCAAGTGGAACAGGTTCTATTTCTTTCTTATTTCTTTTCTTTTTTTTCCGAATGAAAAAAAAAAAATACCTCGCTGACACATCTCACGAACGATTCGCTTATCGGTCGTAACTGCCGGGTCTCTATGATAACGTTCAAGGTCTTTGATTTAAGAGGAGAGCAAACGACGAAATGATAGTATAGTAATTGATTTCACCAATATTGTCTGACTCTACGCATTTCAGTTCCCACGATACCGTTACGATATGCTGCCCTATAGATTCGAAATAAGAGAGCACTGACAGCGAAGAAGATCGATACACGATCGAGAATCGACATAAGATAGAAGTTTCCAAACACTCGTATTGACGCGATCGTCTCACAGAGATTAGGACGATCAAAGAAGATTATAAAGCGAAACCCGATCGACGTTTGTGATTGCATATATTTCTATTATTATTCGGACATACGAAAACAGCGGTCATTTTTTTTTTAATACTTTTTAGACTTATTTGTTTTCTGGAAACGCTATCGATGGGCAATTGAGAATTCGGTGACGATAATCGTAAATGAAAGAATATTAATCTCTATATAACAGCCGATATATTTATATTTATATTGTACTTGAAGTTTTGTCATTAATTGCTGGAACGAGCCGTTCCAATATGCATAATTTTTATACGTTGGCTAAAAAAAAAGGAGTATGCGGGTCGACAAACAAATCTAAAAAATCTCGGGATTTTGATATTGCATGAGGAAGTAAAAATGTAATGTGCGATCAAATATTTGACGGCTCGTTAAAATTGCAGTGAATGCAGCGCGCTCTCTTATCGGGTCACGCTTTTTCTTCCTCTCTCCCTGTATTCTTGTCACTCTTTTTTTCCCGTCAATCGTTCGGGAGGTTATCGCTGTGTTACACGAATATAGAGTGCGCATAACGAATTTTTCGAAGTTTCTCGGAAGCTAATCGACAACAATAAGAACGATTCTTGTTCGTCGCGGTTTATCAATCCATATGACGATATTCGTCAATAGCCAGTGGGGAACAAACACGTCGGTGACAAACAAGACGCCAGTGATGCCCACTAGATGTCGATCCCGCATACGCATTGACGTAACGAGAGCCTCTCAAATTGCTGATTTTTGCGGGAATAAACATGTTGTCGCGAAATTACGATCGTATCTACGGAAAATACATTCCAACGATTTAATTCAACCCGACCAGATGGTAAAGAGAGCCTTCTCTCTCCCCTCGTCAACACCGGCGATACGAAATATTTCCGACCGGGTTATTCGCCTATCAATTTATGTCACCGGGCGGGATATATACAACAGGCGGTAAAACACGTTGATCCACTGTTGTCGAGCGGCGGGTCACGGAAAGTCTTTGAAGGACTCTCAAATATAGCTTCGAAACCTCGAACCGTGAAATGGAATTTTATTTCCTCGAAGAATATGTTATAAATACGATTCCATGCCGAGGCGAATAATACGACAAAAATTACAATAATAATAAATTCATAAAATCCCAATCGAATTGTTCGTACTTTTTCACATTAAATAAATTAAATAAATAAATAAAATCTAGTAGTTTCGTTTTTTTTCAATACAAGTTGAAACGTAGTCTATTGCTTGTAAAAACAAATAAAAGGCGTTTGAAGTGAAAATTTGATTAATATACGCGAACGGATGGCAAGGAAATTCATGAATAATTAAATTCCTTTGTGAATGTTAATTAAAACTTTTGTATCGACCGGGTCTCGCGGTAATTTATCTATCGCGAAATGATTATCCTGATGACCTTCGTGCAATACACCTACATATTCATAAATACGATGCAGTACATATAACATATACTGTAAATAGTGTAAGTATGCTATGCATTTTGTCTACGTATAGTGCACGTATACCGTATACCACGTATTTGCACATTGGTAATATCGAGGCCGATGACGTCAGTATATAGCTGCATCGAGGCGCGGACGATCTCGCCGAAGCTCCTCTGCGTGCACTTGGCTCTCATGCTGTGCTCTCATCGAGACACCGGGTCTGTCGTAACTGGCACGAGCCACGAATCGCGAGAAAACCGAACCCGCCGGCTATGCTTTGCGGATATGCAAGTAATACCGCGCCACAAAGTATCCAACAGGGGCGATGACGCTCAGTAGCTCTGACTTCCCGCAATACATATATCGATCGATCTATAAATAAATAAATAACTATATTTAAATAGCGTTATTTTTTTGTTTTGTTTTGTGTTGAAAATACGCGGGAAAGAAATTGAATTGCTCTTGACTCTTTTTTTAACTCCCGACTGCCCGCGCCTGCGCGTCGTTATGCGTTTCACGGAAACGAGCGATTTCATTGTCCGGTATGTTCTCGAAAATGGCTAAAAATGACTTAACAGAATTGAATACAGCAATTCTATTACGTACAGTGAATGTCGTCTTTAATGCAGAATTTAAATTAGTTGGATATTTGTAGAAAAAAAAGCATTTTACGGAATTGTCCTTTAGATATATCGAAGATTGGGCGCCATTTTCTGCGATATATTTTTTCGACTCCTGATGGCTTGCCAGGTGCTTTATCTCTGTGCGATATAACCTCAAATTCAAGGAAGTTTAGGTCTTAGTTAAAGTTTGTTCTTCTTTAAAAAGGATGAAATAAAAAAAATGTACGGAAATTAAATAACTGCCGACTGAATAAAAGACTCAATGACGAAGAAATCGCTCGACTATGGCATGAGAATAATTAATTGCTATTACACTCTTTTTTTCGTCGGGAGTTTATTTTTGTAAACATTTTTTTTTAACGATATAGAACTACTCAAAGTCTCCTGAAACTTGTAATGAATACATTTAAAAAAAAACTTTTTTCGTTTAAAATAGTTACAGTCGCAATGCCAAGAAAAAATCCGGAAGATATCTGTTCGCACGTCTTCACAAATAGTTTTTTTTCTAACAGAATAACAAATTAGCAGGAAATATTAGCTTCGAAGTTGAAAAGCTTTACGATCCGAACTTCTACAGCTGCATGTGATCGACCGAGAAATGAGACTGTCACTCGTAATACAGTAGCTTGTTGGGAGCGCGTTTCTCTGGCTCTCTCCCGCGTTCTTCCGGGAAATTCGCCCGAACAGGTGCCGCAAGAGATTGCCGAAAGCATCTTAATGACCCTTTTGTTAATATCTTCGGAGTGGCATAACGTGCTGTTGGCCAGCAACTCGAAAGTGTTGAGTGGAGTGGACACACGTGCGATTCGCCAGCGATTTCGAGCATCTCTCGAATGGCTATTTTTATATCAACGTAAAAGTCGATTGCCCACCTTCGCATTTTCCCCCGAAATGTCGGATTTCTTGGCCGGTTAATGGTGTTCGACGAATGGCTCCAATTCTACGTTTCGTCTAAAATCTACCTGATGCGCCCCGATGAATTTCAGGATACTTGATGACCAATTTGACGAACTCGTTAGGGAGGCGTTACGACATCTCATATCTTCTCGTTTACACTAAAAACGTATGACGTCCGACACTTTTGTCTCTCGTTCCACACGACAATATATAGATCGCGCTATTGTTTCGCTGACCCTGCACCCCGATTGCGTTAACCCAAAGCGAAATGTCCCGTATCTCCATAACTGTACAACGTAAGCATATTATCTACGAGGAAAGTTGGAAAAATTTCGTGTTGATTCGACACTCTCGTTTGTCATCGTCGCTTGTTGTTGCATCAGTTATTGTTAGAAACCGGCAGAGGTTCGATTCCCTCGTTACTGATGATTTTTCCCTCGCCATTAAACTGATAAATGACGCTGATATATAGTTTGCAAAAACAGTGTCAATATTATGTCGAGTTACAGGGTGACATTGAACCTTTCCGTTAATCACCGCGTCTCGGCTGTCTTTATTAGAAATTAAATTGACATCACTAACAAACTGTTTTATAATTCAAGGTCTTGCAACGGAGTTGAATGCAACGAGTGTATGCTTTTTTTTCTCATTGCATACGTAAATACATCACATATGCAATATTGAATGTCGGAAAAATTCTTATCTAATTGAGACTCGGGATAGGTTTGTCAATCAATAGTTTCAACGATCTTTTGCCAATTTACGTCACTCCCTCGTTGACGCGACACGACGATTAGACGCAATAAAATTACTATCACAAGCCGCGTCGACTTTAACGCTGACGAGACGAACAATTTGGCACTA
The DNA here is from genome assembly GCA_934046635.1 of Buathra laborator. Classification (NCBI taxonomy): domain Eukaryota; kingdom Metazoa; phylum Arthropoda; class Insecta; order Hymenoptera; family Ichneumonidae; genus Buathra; species Buathra laborator. Next base: position 15,627,754 of record OW203901.1, on the reverse strand, counting down.
TTCGCTGATCGATAGGCATGCCTCAGCACGCGTTCTGGAATTCAATCGAAAGTGAAATTCCAATGAATCGATGGAATTCGATCGGTGTCCCCCGATTCGCTAATCACTGCCGGACGAAATTGTTGGCAGTAGGCTCAGCGATAGCGAATTATGTATATATACCGATGTTGCTGGGCGTTCGATTAATTTACTGACATGACGACTACCGAGTGTCCTGGAATTCACTCATAAACAACCGAATGGGAAAAAACATCAGGTGATGACGCGCGGATTTATTGGACAGATATCGAATGTCGGGGGTGATGTATACATGATGAATCAGTCGAACAGATTGTCCCTCCCTACCAACGAATGCGCGATGGAAAATTGTACATTTTTTTTTATTACGATGCACACTGCGATGGATATCATATGCGTATATAACGTCATATGCGCATATAGATGTTTTTTGGACGATAAAAAAGAAAGTAGAATTTCATAGATTCTCTCTTCGAAGGACATTTGCACAGGTTTACCACCTCGTTAATTTATCTGTTTCTGGATCTGTTAAATGACGCAATAAACTGGCAGCAAATTTGCGTGACATCTGCGACCGATTAATAGATATTTTCGAGAATTTAATCCATTTTCGATAAGCTTTGTTTTAACTCGACCCCCTTAATCGATGGATGAACGCATATTCTAACGGTATACGAGCGACGAAAGCGTCAATTCGCAATTCACCAAATACGATATCAAATAACGAGTGATTAATAAAACATTTAATCCACGGTGTCCTCGTATCCTTTATTCGGCAACCCAAAAAAACGGTATTAAGCAGAGTGATTCGTTCAAATTTCTCATCGCGACAAAACAAAACTTCAATAACTCATAGGATCCCTATACGTTCGACAAGTTTATATTCATTATCATAAATAATTATACTTATCTTAAAAGAAACATTGAAATACAATATCGTAACGTAAGTAGACTGGTTGTAAGTCAGAGGAAAATGCAAAACCAGTAATATCCGGATTTTTAATAAAAATATTGATTCTAAAACTGGTATAATCGGTTTAATCGTATATACAATTATTCTCTTTTTATTTATTCCACTTGATTAACCGATATTCGATAAATCTGCAATCGAAGAAACGGATAAAATGTTATTAATGAATACATAAAAAAAAATGTTGACATAAGAATTTTACTCGGAAATATATTGCGATATTCGAAAGCTACTGGAGCTTAACGCTCGGTAGCGAGTTCGGGTTTTCACAAAGCCGAACATTGACTCCCTTTTTCTTCCTCTCTAAACGTTCGCAGTCTGTAAGTTTTTATTTTCTCACCTTACAGAGGCAAACGCTAACTGCAGGTTTCGCATTTCTTAAAGAAAATGCATGCCGTGCGGGTCATAACGAAAATACCGATCGTTCCTACGTGGCTTTTCATTTATTTCATTGTGTAACCGGAATCTTCGTTGAATTTCCGAGGGGACGGGCTTGAGTAAAAGGGCTCAACCGTCTTGCCGTCACATTGGCGTGACGGCTGGAAATATCTTTCTTCGGGTTGACACTCGGAGCGTCCATTAATTATCTCGCAGCACATACATAAGACTCCGAGCGCTCACTCCTTTATCCAATGCAACTTTATTGATCGACGCGCGAGCTTCCATCTAATGTATATCCCGGGGCACGTATTAGTCGTGAACACTTAAAGAGAATCGGGTTTTAACGATCGTTAACTCGATTTCTCAACAAACTTTATACCGTTTGCCACCGATTCTGTCGGAGTGTCAGTTATATTCGCCGTACAGTTGTATCGAACGCGACTGAATAAGTCGAAACTAGTCTACAATCATTATTCAATCGCGAGACAGACAGCTACAGAGAGATATATACTCGATGATATAGATATAATAAATACATGCCTACTGTTCGATCATTGGAGACCGCGCGAGCAAAAAATCGCGCATACAATCGTTACGGAGAAGAAGAAAAAAATAATACGTACATATAAACACATATATTTTTTATATTAAAACATAATTTAACGAGCTATCGAACTACCGGTATACTGCTGTCCATTCTGGTTTCCCTTTCGTTTTCCTTTCACTGTCGTTACGCTTGATTCTCGATTCGTGCGCCCCGAAGCTGTTTGAGAAAATTTCTATGGTTTTAATCTTAGGTTTGTACATTATACGATCAGCACGAATTGGTGATCTATGCGACCAGATCATTACGATCGATACTTCGTATGCAAAGCTAAGTTTGTGTTACTGAACTTTTTCGGGATTTTATGTTATATTCTTTTTTTTTTATTTACCGCGGGAAGGAGAATATGTTTATCTCGAAGCGTTAATCTCCGTTCGGGAGCGCCCGGTGGTATGGTCGTTGCAGTTTATTCTAAGTCTGTTTATATCTTTCTCGTTTGTCAGGACGAAAGTCCAATAACGATAATATGATAATTCCCGGCGCACCTGTAATCGCGCTCTTGATCCTCAATTTGCATAAGTTCTCTCTCAAAGCTCCCCGTTGGCCACCGTTGGTGATGGGAATGGTTTTGCTACTGTGCACTGTGTGTTACGTGCGCGATACGAGATAACGAACGTGCGAGACACGAGAGGGTTGCGACGCCAAGGATAGAAACTAGCTGCGGCCTTTTAAGGCCATCAACCTCACTTAAGCCCTCGTAAAAAAATTGATACTTATTGAAAAAAAAAAAAAAAAAAAACGTAGAGCCAACAATTAAAGATAATGGAGACGCTGTTTACTCCCTTTTTTCTCACAACGTATAGCTTCATTAGCCTTTTACGATCTTTCCTGTCATCCTTTCTGATTACCACCCCCCGTAGCCTTTCCTCTTCTCGTTATTCGCGCTTTCTACTGTTTAAAGAATACGTTTTTATTATCGTCGGACACGACACCGGAGACTCATCAACGGTGAATAAAGATTACGGTTAAACAAATTTAAACAAATTTTGTGCTGAAACCATTCTTCGCATTTTTCGTACCAATTATGTGTAAAGTCCATTAATATTGTTAGCCTTGTGTGAAAAAATGATAAGAATATCTACATTAATACCAAAGTTTGTAAGGGCACGTCGACGGTGATCTACGGAGACATACTCCGGTTTAACGATACAGCAAATTCTGTAACCAAATGCTTATAAAAATTTTCCTGCGAAACGTTTCACGTAGCAGCAACTTTTATGCAGATGATAACTGAACAATGTTTTCTCGTATTGTTCTGTGCTATACGTTCCACAACTCCCCCGGAGTTATATTATGATCCTTCGACGACGCGCAAAGAAAAGTGTTGCGAGGGCAACAAACACGGCGGGAGAGAGATGTAAAACGCATCCCCGCTGGGTGAACTCAAAGTGCGAAGAACGCATACGCTTGAGAATCCTGCGGAGCGTAAACGATACAATCGTCGGCAGGCTGTATAGGGAATGCGCATTGAATAGAGAAAGAGAGAAGTATGCCAACAACTGCATTCCCTTCTTTTCTTTAAGCGGAGAATAACTGTCTGCGTTTGATGTTTCGATCCCCACAATGTAGGGGACGAAAACGAGACTCTGACTGGCTTTGTCCCTCGGCAAAACCGCCGAAAGGAAAAGCCGCTAGGATCGCGAGAGTGATGAAAACTCAACGAGTAGACGGGTCATTGACCTCTCGGAACTGGAATCCCTTCTTGCAACTACCTGATGCACTCTTCGTTCAACCGTTAGCTATAAAGGCTCCGTTCAACCCTATCTACTTAATGTTCTAACGAGTTTTGGCTTCAGGATCGCGGCCGGTTTTAGATTTGGACTGTTTTATCGCTATCCACTCGTTTGTCAGTAAAAAAAATCGAAACATTGGTACGGATAGTGCATAAGTAAAATTTGAAAAATACTTTGAGTTGTTAACTATTGAAATTAATATTACTAATCGCTATCCTCAAAAAAATGTTTATCGAATCTGTTTGCAACCATTGATAACATTTTTTTTTCGTCGTTTTCCGTCTCGAAATAAAATCGAAAAACTAAGTCCAACGAATACAAATGCTCTCTTCAAATGCATGGAAAAAATGCTAAACCTCCGGCACATTCTCGTTCACGGTGACGATGATGGGGGTTAGAAAAAAAAAGTATTTCCATTCACAACAGCCGCCCCACCGGGTCATTGTGTCTTGAACTGCGGATCTCCCTACCACTTCCATCCCCTCCGCATCCCAACCAGGAATGGGCGAGAGAGTCGTGAACGTCACGTGTCTGGTCACCCTAAATGTAGGTCACGGAACAAAGGATAGGTAAGTTTATTCCGCGTATTACGAATAAAAGAGAGTGAGAGCAATAACATTAAATACCGCCACCGTAGCAAACGCAGCAGAGGCCCACCAACTTTTCGCTGTTTTGCTTTCGCGAAGAAAAAGCTTTTTCTTCGTGTAGACGAAACATAATGTTTTGAAATTTCTGTGTCCACCAAACATTTCACAAATTTCACCAAAAAATGTGATGATACAAGATATGCATATCAATATATATGCATACATGTCATACGCATTATTTACGATCAGTTTTAGAAAAAATTAAACGATTGTCATTGAAAGATTGGATAATTTTTATTAAAAAAAAAAACATATTTTAAATCGTTGTCGTGGTTCCGCATCTGCAGATACCAGTTTACCGGTAGACGCAAGATAATTGTGTAAATAAATGCTGAAGTGAAACACATCTGCGTAACCTTACCTGTCGAGTTGTAAAGCTTACAGATGCATCCAAAAATGATTCCTACTTGTTGTCTCGTAAAGCGATAAGGAACTTTTCTTTCCCTGGTGAAAAATCACTTGCGCCAGTTATCGTTGATAAATTAGTGGCCTCGAAGATATATTTAAAAAAAAAAAGGTTAAGATTCCAACTCGAGTAAATAGAGGAAGTGGGTTATGCCATAGTGGACGATGCACCGTCGTCACGCGATTCGGTCAACACTCCGATAGATTTAGGTCCAACTACGATACAAGAGATCACACATGTCTCATCCTACACTTTTATTCTTATAATATACCGTGCACGCTTAGCGGATATCGCGGCGTCTCATAGCAACAGTATTATAGTGGCTTGTATGGCTGTATATATGCTCGTTCGCTCGATCTCTTTGTCCGCAAAGGGGATGATGAAACTCGCTTCCGCGTTGCGTTAGACGAGAAAGATAAAGTAATTGTTTATCGATACGTATACTACGTACGGGAGAGAACGATGCTCTCTGGCGATCTCCATCCTCGAGAAAACGCTCTATCGATCGATCGACTCCGCGTTCTCGATCTCGACGTTCTTGTTATTCACTTTTTGCCGACAGTCGTAAACTCCGAAGCGTGCCAAAGCTCTTCCTATCATCAGCGTATCCCGGATAAACTTGTTTTCTCCTCGACTCCACCACGTTCAATTGTCTGCATGTATCGATGTATTTTATCGCGGTTCGAAGTTAATTCACCTCAGAATCGACTTTGCTCTTCCAGATTTGAACCTTTATGTTGTACGTGTTTAAAAAAAAATTACTTCTCAACGTATTTTTTTTACTGATCATTTTTTTTAATATCGTAAAAAACGAGTGATATGAAATTAATTTTTTGTCGAATAAGAGGTATGCAGATTTACAGCAAAAAAAAAATTACGATTTACAGATATTTCTAAATTTGTTTGTTATCAAAGATCGCGATGATTCGTTTAATTAGCGATACGGATTGCATAACTTTTATTGACATCGTTTATTATTAGCCTCAGGCGGTTTTTTGTCTTTATTCTCGTTACGCATATAACATTACTATGTGAAGGGCGCATTTATACTCGCGTACATACTCGACCACCCTTACCGACGTATACGCGACGTATACAGTGTCGACCCTCGATTCATGTTAGTCACGAATCATCGGAACCCCTCGAGGTCGTAAACGCTCTTTATGCTTACACGGTAGATTTTTTTTTTTTTTCTTATAGCGAACGTACAGTAGTACTAAAACCCCAAATCCCGCTCGAGCGCATAAAAGGCCTGCTAACAAAAATGTTTCTCGCATGTTCGTGTACTATTCTCTATCGAGCTTTTTCGACAATCCAGAAGAGTTTCTTTGTTAACGTCCGTTCCGCGGGGACAACGAGACCTCGATGGGATTTTTTTTTCGTATCCTCTGCGAGTTAATATATGGCAACATTAACGACACCGCACATTCCGTCAATATTCTTCTACCCAATAGAAAAAAATTATAATCCCATAATGCGCCGCCAAAAACGCAAAATTTGAAAATAATGGAGAAAAAAATAAATACAAAGCGCGCCTTGGATAATAAAACAAATTTTTTTGATCTCCCAGAATTTCACGTGCGATCGCGAAGGAAACGAAATCGACGAAAAAAAATGATTCTCTTTGTGTAACAGGGTGGTGAACGGAGCGGTAAAGGGATAATCAAATCTCGATGCCAGTTATGGGAACTCTCAGGACCCCACGTCCGCGTACGTCATACTACCGACGTATACATTTTTCTTAGCTCTGTTCTTACCTCCAGTCTCTCCGCGCTTTTCTATTTCGAACTTTTCTTTTTTTCGTTATTGTCCCCATACTCTCCTTTATTCCTCGTTCTTTACGATCAATAAAGTCATGGAAAAACGAAAGAAGATCGCGACTCTCACGAGAAAAGGCGGTGTCATTATTATTCGTTTTTTTTTTCTTAGTCAAGCGTGCAACATGCGGCAAGACTGGCGACAAAAGCGTGCAACAGACGCAACGTTATTGCGCCACGACGGTCGTGGCGCAATTTCGTATTCTCGCACGGGCCGCACACCCGCCCGGCCCTTTATTACTTTGTTGACATATGGGTACTATTACTTTCACACCCTATATACATACACACCGGCAGCTGAGACGCGAAAAGGCGTATTTCCTTATCGTCTTACATGGTAAATGTCGTGGGATACGCCCTTTTATTTCTCAGCAGTCGATGTGTGGACGTCGGTAGTTGCTCTGTTGTCCTACTCTACCTATGCAGCATCTCTTTTCGTGACGATGATGTTTCATCGAATCGGTGCAATGGGAGGGTAAAAAAACCACTTTTCTTAGATTCTCTTTGTGTCTCTCATAGATTCGACAAACTCACGTTTGTTATTACCCACATAAAAATACATCGGTGCAGTGTAATTTGTTTTTATTTCTTTCTCCGTTTCCCTCGGATTCGATCCAATATCAATAAGTTTAGTTTCTTTCCATTCTTCGAACCCTCTTGATTCTCGTAAATATTCCTTCGCTCCCCTCTGGCAGGAGAAATTCTATATGTATCGAGCAAAATTGTTACCACGCTATTACGGCATAAATTTGTAGCGGCACGTCGTTAACCGCGATCTTTTGAAAAGCCGTGGAATTAACGGGATACTTTGTTGACTTGGGTCGAGGGATTTTGTTTATGCCGAGAGTGGCGAAAAAAAAAGGAAAACGGTGAGTACGACAGTTGCATAACGTTCTTTTGCAAAGCGGATCGAGGGGAACGGAACCGTTAGATAAAAAAATTTGACGTATTGAATCGCTGTATTAAATTTTAGTCGCATAATGCAAAAAAATGCTTTTAACAGTTTCTAAATATCAAACAAGTTACAGAATTATGAAATTGAAAGATTTTTTTTACATATTAGAATCATTAAGATTAGGTAAGAATTTCCATAGTCTTTTGTGCTCCAAAGCCTTGATTTGTTGTTTATTAACTTGTTTCGGAGATCCAATTGAATTTTTTTGTTAATTTAAACAAATTTTTATTTTATTTTTTTGCAATTTTGATGGTAATTTACGATTTTGAATAGTTTTACCAGTTATACATATCGCCGATCTTGTATTGTCTCGAAAAAAGATATTTCGGAGTAATTCGAGAGAAAAAACAATGTCGAAGTCACAGCCGCGTCTCGATTTGAGTTCAGCTTGTTTTGTCGGCTTCACTGAAATCTGTACATTTCCATGCAAATCAGCGAAAGTGTTTTGCGTACTCCCTATGTTTTTTCTTGGTATAAGTATACGCGCGACACGAAGCGAAGGAGAATGAAAGATAAATTCGACCTTCAATCGTTCGTGCCATGGAGAGAGGTGTTTTCCGTGGAATCTCGCAAAACGCATATCGCTATTTTCGGCACGATTTCGTCAGTCGGTCGCGCCCCTCTGAGAGCGTCGAGTAGTCGTCAATTATTCACCGGATACTTCGAGAATCTGTTATTTTTTTCGTTCCCTCTTAGTGCCGCAGTTCTCAGCCGCATGTTGACGAGAATTGCGGTTTCTCTCGGGCAAAAATACGAGGACGTGGGACAGAGAGATAGCGAATAAGACAACTCGATAACACATCCATTATTACCTATACGTTTGAGTGGGTGGTACAAGTCAGATCTATTTTCTTCGTTTCTTCAGACATCGAACGTTTACCTCATCAAGGAATTTATTTATCGAAATGTCCGCATCTTGCGAGATTGCATATGACTAATTGAATCGATCGATCTGTATTAGAATCTTAGCAGGATATTAAAAAAAACTATTGAAAAACAACTAAAATTTTGATAATCAACATGAGTCGACTCTCTGTAGAAATATTTTTGCGCGATCATCATTACGCGATTTATTTTATGAATTTTATCTTAAGAATCAAACGTGGAATAAATATGACGTCGTCTAAACAGATGTCGTTGAGATCAGATCGAAACCGACCATTAATATCGATTTGCACAATTGCGCCGTGACGTTAATTTATTTATCGTATTCATAAAATCTTTGGTTTTATACTATTGTTAAGTGAGTTCGATTAACCAATTATAGACTCAACAAAACGTTAAGCACTGAATTCTTTTTTTTTTAAATATAACTGAACATATTTTTATTACATAATAATTATATTTCATAGAAAAATGTTTATTTGCCGAACTATTAGCGTTTGCCGAAACTCTGCAACAAACGGCGCGTATGTCTACGCATTTGATATTTTTTACAATAAATATACTATTTCAATTCCGATTATCAAAGATGTCCGTGAAATATGAATATTCGAAACGATGAATTAATTCCGCGAGTATAAGAGATTCGAAAAAAAAAATTAACAAATTCTGTTAACTTTCGTTATCATCATTGAAATGCATTGTATCATCGTTCGATTTCGTGTCACAAGAATAGCGACGAAAGTAACTTTAAAATATGTTCATTTCGATTAGTCGCCCTTGCGACTTTGCTGCCGTTCGCAATAGACATCGCGTGAGCCACTATGAGAACTATTATCTCCACTCGTGTATCTTTGCTCGATACACAACTTCTTTCTATTATTACTGTCTTACGCGATAAGGAACGATAGATTATGTAAACTCGTTGTATATGCTACTGATTTATCCAACAACGTCCCGATAATAACCATTATAGTTATACACGCGCGTCCCTTAACTGTTCGTTTCGCAGAAGCGCGCAGCTGTGTTTAAATGCTTGTGCAAAGATCAAAAACCCCCGACACGGGACCGAATTATTTCTTCATCAGAATTTTATTTCTTCTCTCAGTGGGATCGTTGAATTTCATATTTTTTTGATATTCAACTAACTTTTCCCGAAGACGATTAATAGTTATCTATATTTTTAACGATCAATAATTTAATTTTTTGAATATGTTAAATGGAAAAAAAAATGGAGGCGCCGGGTATCGATCCCGGTACCTCTCGCATGCTAAGCGAGCGCTCTACCATCTGAGCTACGCCCCCGGACGTACGAGATTAAACGACAAACCCAATTTAACGGTCGACCAAGTGGAAAAGAAAGTGTGTCGATTTCGCTTAGTCAGCATTACTTATCTCACTGTATTCCGTCTCACATTTACACTCTATTATTATATGCTTACGAAGAAATTGTTGCTTACTCTTTTATTTCGAAGCGTGTGTTTCATTTCGCTGTAACTGAGCGCATAATAGGTCATTCGGAACTTTTAGCCGCAATCGAGCTGATGTAATCGGGTCTAAACAACATTAGAACTGACGCACCGTGGTCATCATAATTGAGGGGGAAAAAAATTGCGCCTGAATTAACGAGAACGCGAAACGATTGCAAAAAAAAAAATACTAGAGAATCGTGGTACTCACTTTGTACTCAGTTACCGTGCAAACAAAGGGAAAATATACGTATAGTGTACGTACAGAAAAGTGTCCAATGGGATAATATGGGTACAACAGCGAGGTATGACTTTTTCTAATAACCCGTTTTCATTGATTGCCTTATCGCTGAAAATAAGAAAATTATTGAGTTTTCAAAAACAAAATTTCGATATTTACAAAATTATCTCACACTTCGACTTCTTTTTCTACTTAACACCATTTTTTTCGTCATTTTGTTCATCAAAACTTCAATTAATATTCACCATTTGTTAATTTCGCATCGTTTTAGCGCTTTATCCTAATTGTTTCTAATGGCTTAGAGTACAAGAGCGACTGCTGGTATTACAGCTAATTACCTTAATCGACAACAATTACTTCAACGGCACAATAAAAATAAAGTTGTTGGTAGTTAATTTTACGTAAAGACCTTCGGGTATCTTGTAGTCGATGTACATACGGTCCCGTATACGTTTGACTCGTTAATAATGGCTTAGTTTTGTTTTTTATCGCGCATATGCGAATTCCGTTTTAGTTGACTCTCATTGCCCGCATTTTGCACACCAATCGTTCGCCGATTCTGCATAGATATTGCATAGTAGCATTGCATGTGTACCGGTAATATACACTGTGCTGACTCTGTATACAACGATGGATGCATCATCGTTCAAACCGCAAGTGGCTAAGGCGTGAATCACAGCTTCGTTCTTGTACGACATCGTGTTCTTTGTCCTATGAGTTTACGATCTATTTACGGATTTCAAGATTCGGCCTGACGAAAACCCCGGCGATGAAAACCGTTGACGAACGATGGAAGTAGTACACGAAATAATAAGATAAGAAACGCAAAGAAGATTCATACGGATCGTTATCAGCTGTACAAACGGCTGCTTTTTGTCCAGTGTGTCCGATTATAATCGCAGGTTGAAAATAATAAATAAAGTCCGAATAACTTATCAGTTATTTGCAGTGGCTTTGGCAACGAACGAACGTTCTCGTCGCTACCATCTCTCCTCAGTGATTTCTTTTTATCTCCTCCTCCTTTCATCTCTCGTCGCGTTTCCCTCCTATCCAGGAATGCATTGCACTGTGGATTCGCGGCTCTCGTTATCGCGAGCCATTCGCCTGTGACGATGTTGAGTCATCATCGTAAAACGCCTCAAGGGCGCATCCGCACTAAAAGCACACCGAAAGAACGCGTACAGTGGAATCTCAATTTTGGAAAATGCAAAAAAAAAAACATAACCTATACAAAGACGTGGAAACTTTTTTGCTTCGTTCTGCGGTATTTCAAATAATTAAAACATTAATTGAAGGTTTCTTTTCTCATTATTACAATACTTTTTTCTTGCGTAATTTGTAAGTGATAAAGAAGGAAAAGTGTAAGTTGCCATATTCGAGGATCGACTGTATCGCGTACTCTTTTATACTGTAGCGCCGTATGAACTGCTGCAAAGTAGTGCATTTTTTTCTGGATATTGAACCTCTTGGAGCTCAAACGCTGTTGAGAACGTGTAGAATTCTTGAAAAGGAAAAGCAATTGGCAAAATCAAAATTCCAAAAGCTTGGGTTTGTTAGTGTCGGAAAGTTTTCGCACACGGGAAGCCGCAGTAGTACATACATAGAAGTAGACGATAAACATCGATAACAGCCTGCAATACCCTCTGCTATAAGTACTATAATTCCCATGTTTAAGTCTCGACTCAAATTACGTGACAAAAGTATATTTCATGTAACGCGCACACACACCGACACGACACACCTGTTACTTCGCTTAAAGTATTATTATGCGCTTTAAGTGGTTACTAACACTTGTCAAATTCAAGTCTAGAATTCTACTTAAAGGTGCCGAGCCATCGAAATATATGCGAAACTTTCCCATTGTCTTATCTCGACAACAATATTGTCAAAAGCACTTCTGTTTTTTTTTTTTTTTTTCAATTTTAGTTTCCTTACACCGCCCACGATAAACATACCGATTATATTCGTAATATTTTTCATCGAACAAAAACACATTATTATTATTTTTTTCTGACAAACGCCACATGACTTCGAGTCTAAAATGAATTACAGTCTGAATAAATTTTTGCTGAAAAAAAATAATGATGTACGGACGCGAAAGTAGAAAAAAAGCAGCGCTCTCGATGTTTTTCTCGGGTTATAGGAAGTGAGTAGACAGCAATGGAATGTGGAAAAAAAAAGAAAGAAAAGCACAACAGAGCCGGAAGTAAAAAGTTCAAGTGAATAAAGGTGGTAGGAAATAAAAAATGCATGCAACTCGCTTGGGAAGAGTACCTTTGCTGATATAATGCATTGCAAAATGCCGATGGTATTCACCGGTATAGAAGGGTATAATGTACCCATCGAACGAAAAACCGGTTTCTCGGTCAAGCGTAGAGGGCGTAGAGATAGAAATCATCGGGTTGCACGATTTGTGTTGGTGCTACTGTGCCACACCGTGTTAGCTTCTGTTTCCGACGGGTGTTGTTACTGACGCGCTGCTTGTGTTAGCTACCGTTCGAATCATCTCTCAATGTCAAGTCGGGTTTCGTTGCGAGGAATGAGAAACAATGCTGGAGAGCTTCAATCTATTTCCATTACTGTATATCTCCGTGTCGAGTCCTTCACTCTCGGATTTCGATGCGACTTAATATGCGATAGCGGGGTGGGGGATTATGGCGCGACAGATTCTATCCATCCGGTTCGTGTTGTTAATGCAACGTCAGTCTCCGTCAGGTGCGGAAAGGCAATGCCACGCGCATTAGTACCTATATCCGTATATAATCGCGCTAATTCTGCGGATGTTTGTCATGAAACTCTGTTCGAAAGCATAGGTTTTTCGAGGCTCATATCATCATTCAGCTATCACGTGACCAAAATTTAGCCGACGTTCGACGGCAAACAAATTGACCGCAGCGCTATGCAAGCTTTTCATCGAACTACTCGTGAAAACAGAAAACAAAGTTGACTCCAAAAGCCAATTTTCGTAATTCAAGTCTTACCGAAAGTCATTTTTAAATAATATTTTAATTTAACGATTCGAACCGAATACATTTTAAATTTAACTATTTTTCAATTGGTGATCCATGATCCACAGAAGTTCGATAAAATTCGGAAATAGTTACATAAGATATTTGAACCGCGTAATGCCGAATTTTTTTTTTCGGCAAATTTCACGTTGACTCATGATTTTGTTTTGTGGATAAGAGCAAATTGACGCGAGCCTACGGTACGCGCCGTTATAACGGCGAAGGAGGGATAAAGTCGGAGCGATCGGACGGAGCAGCCGGAAAGCACGACGGCTATTTAAGAAGAAGAAGGAGGAGAATATCTATGACGAAGTATATACTACGAGAGAGAAGATAGATGAGAAGAAAAAAAAGAGAAAGAGATTTCCGAGCAAAAGAGGCCGGCAGAGGCTTGTGCTCTGGTAACAGTAGTATAGTGTGACGGTAGTACGGCAGTGCCGTAATGAGGAGAAGCGAGCGGCTATAGCGCTTTTTCCCGTGCATTGACCTCGCGAGCGTCTTTGATACTAACCTCGCCCAATCTTTACTTAACCCCCTTCCTACCGTTTTCTCCTCCTTTCGCGTCAACATACAAATCCTGACTATAGCAAATACATCGATACACGCACTCCTATATCATTAAATTTTCGTTAAATAATCGTAAGAATCAACAAAGTAAAATTTATTTTTATCGCTCTTCGTACCACGAGAAAAAATAATTCGAGGAGAAAATACGTTTTTCACGATTTTTTTTTTTCAGTCAGGAAAATGAATACGATGCTTCTGTTGATTGTCAGTAAATTTAGCCTCTAAAATTATCAATAGGGAATACCGGGGAACGTTTTCACAAATTTAAACACATTGCTGATAATGGGATTCCCCCCCCCCCCCCCCCCCCCCCCCCCCCCCCCCCCCCCCCCCCCCCCCCCCAGCAACTCAGACTAAAATTAACGAGAAACCTTTCTACATAGAATCGATCGCTAAAAAAAGAAATTCCTCATTGGATTACAGTGTAAGATTTTCAAATAACATTCTTGATGCGATTGTTTTAAATCATTTTACATTAAATTTTTTATTTTTCGAAGACGTGTCTCTTCAAGATTAACACTTTACTCGCAAATTATTGCATTTTGGACATTAATTTTATTTAGCAATTACATCATCAATACAGAAGTGACGAGCGAATTTAACGAGCGAAACTCGGGCAATGCACATATCAGCGAATTCGTCATTCGCTGTGTACATGTGTGCGCGTAGAGACGACGAAGTCGAAGGATCGTCAGCGGTGAATCAAAAATTCGTTGTCGAAGTTCAATGGCTCACTGACCGTGTTATCCAATTATCATAACGGCCTAATTAATTTTTTTTTTTCGCCAATCTTATTAGTCTAAAAACAATTGAACGCGAGTTTGAAACGTGGCGAGAAAATAAAAAAACTAAAGTTCGCATTTAAAGTTCGAAGGGGTCCCGACGAGTGAACGTGAATTATCGTTCGATCGAAATTCATATCCTATCATCAATTACGATGTTGGATTTAGTCGTATGTACGAAATTTCATGGATAAAAATATCAACCATCTTATGTTCGATTCATGCGCCCCGCATATCGTTATCCATCGAGACTTCGATGGTTGATTCAAAGACCGCATTTTTGTAACAATGAGAAATGAAACTAATAAAAAAATGTAAAAAACCAGTTATAAACGAGCTTCTCGACGTGCATACGCATACGGGATGAGTCACACTCGGTGGCGTGACACGTATTCATTCGTCTCCTCCCGATATATTATTATCATTATTATTATTATTATTGCCATTATAATACCTAATGGAATTCCGATGTCTTATATCCCAATACCTTTGGCGATCGGATATCGTCTTGAATTTTATTCTTCTTGCTTCGATGATCAATCATATTTTTCGCAATTAATTCGTCAAGCGAATCGAAACGAAGGTTTTGGAACGGGGGGACAGGGGGACGAATCAAGTTTTCGCTTCTCTTTATTTCTTTCTTCTTTACGCGCGCGTATCATAGAGTCCCTTGTTTCTAACTCGGCGTACGCCCGACCCTTTTATTTCCAAGAGCGAAACTTCTATTTCCTGTAACGTCGGGAACAAAGGAGAAAACTGTGCCAAAGAGAATCGAGTCGTTTACGTCACAGCCGAGGATCAGATGATGATATCCGAACGAAACGGCAGGATGAGGAGACAGGGGGAGGGGGGTGGGGTATAAAAGAAGTGAAATATACTTCGCATTTTCCCCTCGCCATTCGGTTGATCCCTACAGCTCGTTTCCTTGCACCACTCGGAAACCGCACGCTTTATTCTTTATTCCTCATCGCGCCCAGTAGCACGAGGAGTATGAGACAAAGGAACATTACGAGTGCTATATACCTTTCTATGAAGTACCCCCCCCCCCCCCGCCTTCTTCCATCTGCTTTACGCAGCTTTTCATCTGTTTTCCGATGCCGAAGGCAAACGCGCGCACCCTATACGACTTTAAGCTTTCCGTGGCCCCGAATTCATCGATCCTACGCGTAGGTCCAGGCGACACGCTTCGCGGGGGCGTTATACAAACCCGGAAACGTCGAATAGTGAAACGCTCATCGACACGCGTGTTACAACTACGTTTATTACACTCACGTTCCTGTCTCACGGGACTTCCGGAATAGAAAACTCGTCGACGTAACTTTCATTCGAAGTTTCGTACATTGATCGAACGAGATGAGTTCCAAGATTTTATCACCGCGTAACACTTCGATGTTATGGTTTATTTTTCGGAGTTCAAACGAGTTGCCTTCTCAGGAAGGTTAATAATCATAATGATAAATGTCATACATCAACATTTATGCCGTTTTCTTCTTATGGATCACTTTTCTTTTTGGTCGTTTTCAGATCTATCGGTCAATGAAAATAATTTTTGCAGCGAGTCGTATTGCAGTCGATTTTTTTTATTGTTTTTTAATGCGGAATACAAATGCTTGAGAAAAAGTTAATATACTTAATTGTAAAATTTCTTTTTCTTTAGAGATTTTCGTCACAGTTTTATGCACAGTTAAAGGTGTGCTGTGCACTTAGTACCGCTGATGAGATATATTCAAGAAGCGTATAATTGTAACGTGTGGTATAGCGGCGTATAGCTTTGAAATGAGTAACTACCGGGGCAATGAAAAGCCGGCAAGAAGTCACCTATACACAGAGGGAAAACTCGTTGCATTGTACCACTCACTTTGCTACGTGAGCTCTGACTGTTAACGTACTGTATGCCGGTAGAAATGTATATATTTTTAGCACGGTTAGTAACTCTTGTTGCTAAGGCATCAGCTGATCCGAGGCAGCGGCCCGTGCCTGCGACAGTGGCGTACTAACAGTGCAATGAAACCCTCACCCTTGTCGGCGTCTTTGTTCGACTCTTGTGAACTTCTTTTTTCCTAACTAGACGCATCGGCGGCGTGTTTCGATGAATCAAAAGCCCTATGTCTCCCAATTTTTTTTCTTTTAAAGCAATTTTTTTATTTACTTCAAAAAAATTGGATCAATCGATCAAACAATCGGTAACAATTATCGCCGACACTTATCTGCTACAATTGGTAATTTCGAATTTTTTAATCATTTATTCGATGTGTTATCGATTTTTTATTGGCAACAAACATTAAATTTTTCTTCGAATTCGATTACAAACGAATATAAACATATGTCTGGCAAAATTCTGCGGTTTGTTCGATCGATCGTGTTAAATAACAGGAAAATAAGGACCGATCGTAACATAGCTTGTTTTTCCATTTTTTTCAGAACGATTACATTTGCAATGCAAACAAGAGTTATCGATTGGAAAATTGACGAAACATTTGCTCGATCAAACGGGTTTACATAAGATAAGCGCTTTCAAGTTAGCAATTGTTACCTATTATTTTGCGATATCGCGATATTATTATTATTACATTGTACTTGTGCTAAAAACTCTGCCGAAATCTATTGTGATTCAAAGTAAAAAAAAATCAATGATTACACTACGATCGATTCTACAAAATTTTAAAGATTATTTAATCGATTAACGAACGATTAAGAATTTTTCATTTTCGAACATAAAATTTTCATTTCCTTAAGCAGAGTAAAATCAATAAAAAATAAATAATAATAATTTTTAACGATATGTCACGTGTCCAAAATGAATCCCATGTATTTTACGTACAACGTATGTATTAAAAGTATCGAAGACGGCAATAAGAATAATACTTTTCAACGTTTTTCATCGTCGTTTCTTTGGGGTACAAAGCCGTCCAATTCGGCAATCGTCTTATCGCGGCTGCAAAGTCTTTGCCGCTGATGCACATTTGGTGAGGTAATGAAATCATCAAATCGAAAAGTGTTGGAGAACAATACTACTCGGCAAAAGGTGCACATCAACAGCCGGGCATCATCATCGGTATCAGTATATCTCAGCAAGTCGTATGAGTTACGTACGTTACTGTCGCGCTTTGTCGGTGGTATTGGAGAACCGGCGATTCCCCCCACCGTGCGGTACTGTCATCCCCACTCCCGAGACCCCGGCCAGATGATCGCATGGCAGCGGCACGGTTCTCGAGGCGTCAGTTAGCAACCGGCGCTCTTTCCGTGTAGGCGGTTTTTTCGTCGTATAGTAGGTCCTCCGTAATGTCCAGTGTAACCTGAGAGTCTGTGTACCCTGTGTCAGTGTAATCGACAATATTATCCGCCTCAATTGCTCGTAATCTTCACGATATCTCGATACTTTTAATTCGGAATAATTAATAAAAAGGACAAGAGAAATCCATTTGGAGAGATGATTAACGGATAAATTGAAAGAGACGAAAAAATAAAAATACAGCACAGCGCGAATGATCGCAAATTAAAGCGGACGAAAGAGACAATTAAAACAGTAATCGTCATCGTCAACGCATCGAGTATACTCGACAACATCTGTGATATGACTGATACTTTTTGTTACGTACTATTCGAAAGTGACAATTTTCGGACGTCCTAATGTAATATCGTTAAAAACGACAAATCCAGTGATATACATTAAATATATAAATACGTATACATACGATCCGCGAGTACAATACATCGACAATTCTATACAACGGAAAAAAATTCAACAACACGCGAAAGAGAGAAACGGATAAGAGATTTTTTATATTACAAAATATATTACATATATCGCTACTCTCATCATATTTGTACATATTGTACTCTATACGCGTCTATAAATCGAAGTTTGATATCTTGTCCCCCCTTTCGTAAAGAAAATTCTTCATACGCGAACGTGTTCTACGATTCCTAACCTCCGAAGGTTCGGTAGATTCGGTGTTTGTTTTAACGTGTACACTTCCGTAAAAAAGAACGCGGAAATTTCGTGAAAAAACTTCGTTTCGCGTTACACATCGTTGACTAAATACTTGTGAAAGAAAAAAAAATAAAAAAAAAGTGTGTTATCGATATTGTCCAAAATTCCTGTGGCGAACGAAGAAGGAATCTGCCCGGAGGCGGATACGATCGCTAACCGTGGTGGTGCCGCCAGAATGGGTCAAATTGGAAATGACGTGAGTGACACTTGTAATTTAATTAGTGGTATTATCTGTTCTCGAGTTGTTTTTTCTTCTTTTTTTTTGTCACATCATCTTGAATTATCATCGTTTATTCAGAGTCAATGTTTGTTCGAGGATTATATTACGCGAATTGTGACCGAAATTTGTCACCCGGTAAAAAAACAAAATTATTTGCCGAAAGATTACGATGAATATTAGACAAACTTATAGCTACTATTTCGGAGAAACTTTACAACATTTCGGGGAAAAAACTAATATTTGATGCAATTTGAAAGATTAAAATTTTATCGCCGGGCAAAAAGTAAGATCGAAAGAATTTGAATTACGGGTGAAACTCGGATAGGTCATTGCACATCTAAAAAAGCATCGCTTCAACGGAGGCAATAGTCGCGAGAAATTTACCATTCATCCTGCGCGATCTATTTAATCGAGTCAAAGATTAACGGAATATAAATACATGTTTTGCAAGGCGAAAAAAAAAACAGTATTAATAGTCATTTGCACGAATAACAAAAACTCATGAATATAAATACTATTATTATTGAGCCTCAATGACGAACCGGTGCATTAATTTATCGGCCGTAGCGCCCAAGCTCCCGAAGATCCTTAAGTGCAACAGTAAATTTCTTGCACACCTCGAAACTTTATATTTAGTTTATCCTTCGAGAGGTTTAATAATAGCGGTACAAGTACTCGCGTGAAGCGTCCGATACGAATGCGCGAACTATTTCTCACGCGAATTGTCGCTCAGTTATTTTTTTCCCTTTTTTTTTATCACGGGAAACAAGCCAAAAATTCCTATGAAAAATTTACGAAAGATTCGTCAACTTTTGCACTCTTAACTTAATTATTTTTTCCTCTTCGACGAAATTCTCTTGTTTCTCGATCGATCTCGAGGAATAAATCATTGTCGATTTGTGGCTGAGATTTAGTCGATCGCCAAGCGCGAGGGAGAGGAAGAAAGATGACAATAAAGTCCTCCGGATAATCCCCCTCGTCGGTCACCAATTCATCTTCTCGAACACGAAGATTTCGAACCCCTTAGAGACTGCGCTGGTTTGCCGATGATCCTCAGCTCGCGTGTCCGTGCACCACGTGGGGCACGTGAATATAAGCCAAGCGAATCTAAAGCGAATTTCGTAAAAACAAAAAAAAAATTAACTACCCCGAGGATAATAATAATAAAATCACCAGTAAATCGTCTATTCGTACCGGAAGCGGACTTTAGTCCTATCAAAACGTCCTTCGACCTTTCCGCAAAGCCCCGAAAAGCGTATCTTGTTTATGAACCCTCAAATATATACGTGATATCCCGAAACCAAATGGGAATCGGTCTAAGAGATCAAAGAGGGACAGAGAGGAAGAGAGAGTAAAACGAGAGTGGAGTTTCTCGTTCCATATATATATAGAGGGTTAATAAACAATCTCAAGGCCGTGGGCCAGTGGATTCTCCAATCAATTGTGAAAATGTTGCGTGTACGACCTGAATCCCGGAAGCGAAAGAGCAATGAGAAAGCGAGGAATAGGATACGAGGGGGAGGAAGAGCCGAGGGATCGCTTCGGATAACTATATAGGGGTCGAATGTTACAGGTAGAAGAGAACGTTTCCACCCTCGACCTCGTGGCCCTTTGTGAACGCGTGTGGGCGATAAACTGGGGGAAAAAATATATATTCCTGCCTCAATTTTATCGTTGGGTTTCGTCAGCTCTTTCGACCTCGACGCGTTTTTTTTCTTCGTTTTTCCTCCTTAATATCTCAACTTTCCGTCGATTTTATGTTGCCTCAGCTCGCGTAAACATCAATATTTTTTTCGCACGTAATAATCCTGTTTTCGTTTCATAATCGAAAACGCACAATATTGTAGTAACTTAGAAAGATTATGAACAACTGCAATTTTTTAAAAAATTTACGAAAATCTTGAAATATTTTTTTCAGCAGAATAAAAAAATATGAAATGAAAGAATTAATATTTCGGAGTTACACGGGTTTTTCGATGAAAACTTATATATTACGAAGTTAAAAACGTAATTAAAAAAATTTTACCATTTTCGGAGTACTCAATCGCATTTCGGAGTACTTAACCGCACTTCGAAGAATATCGCACCCGGGGCTAACGTACAAAAAATAGTATCATTTAATATAATTTTTCAATTTTTGTTTGCCATTGTGGATAGGAGCCTTACATACCCAGCTGTATTCTTTCTTTCTCTTGCAGCTTCATTTGAACCAACTTTTTTCGTGCACTTCGTATCTCGTTCTCTCTTTCTATCTCAAGATCGTAAAATTGTTTTTCAAGCCTCAGACCGGTTCTGGAGATCTGGGTTCTCGTTTCCAATGTTGTTTACGTGCGGTCATAGGCCGCCTTCGCTTCGGAGACCTCGAGAGGCCTCCGCACAGTTCTTTCATCGCGCATGTGTACATTATACACACCACTACTGTTAATCGTTGTGTTACTATATATAACCACACAAGAACAGGTTTCTCTTGCGAGAATAAGGTGCGTAAACAGATTGCTTCGTCGTTTTGCCGTGATCCGAATATATTAAATTTTCTCTCCCCTCCCCCTCCCTCCTCTCTCTCCCCTCCCAATGAAATCAATGAAATCGACTATGCATAGCAGCCTAATGAATTGCAGACGATTATACTTTCGTGAATTCTCGAATATATTGGTATTTTACAATGCTTATTCAGGGACGAGCGGCAATATTCGTGTCGATGCACTTTTGAAGCTTCTTGTCTTTTTTTTTTTTTCATATTCGACGGAATGCTCTCGAGATTCAACGATCGCAAATAAAAAAAAAGAAATTACGTTCGGAGCGAATATATAGTCGGGATTTCGGGAATGTCTACCGCGACGCGAGGGCTTTAAATGCCGCAACTTAAAATGATAAATCAAAACTTATTTGACTCTCTCACTCGCGCGCGCACTCGACTATAGCTGTTGCCATACATTTTTTGTTTTTCTCGCCTTTCGTAATTCTTGTTTTCTTTCTATGAGACACCCAACGGCGTAGGTGATGTATTCTAATGTCGTCGGTACTTTGTAACAGCAGCTACAAGCAACTATCGGATGAAATCTCTCGCCTTTAACCCATCCCAGTTAGAAAGTCATTGTTTATGTTGTTCAGTGGTCGCTTTCGAGGACCGGTTGCTCTCCGTAAGTCTCTGCGCTGTATGTATCCCAAACTGGGAAGATATCTCGCAGCGAACGGACCCTATGATTAAAAGAAGTCTCGAGAAACTTCGTGTAATTGAATCGCGATGAGATAAATCTTCGTTGCTGCAATACATCTCCTTGAATTATTAACAATCTCATCTCGTTATTTAAATGATTCGCGTAATATTTATGAACAGTGAAACATTGAAAATTTAAATGAGATCGAATGATCGCAATCCCACACGGAAAAATTAGTAAAAAATATCGATAATTTATCAAATCAATCGTAAAATTGTCGTTAAAAAATGACTGTAACGAAATCGAACAAAATTTTTTATTTCGATAAAAGATTTTCTTCGATTTTGTTACAGTCATTTTTTTACGAAAATTTTATGTAACATTTTTTTTTTAGATATATTATTTTTTTTGGGGCATTTTTTCAAAAAATCGATATAACAGTACATTTATATCGGATAGATTTGCTTCCGTGGCAAAACGATAAGGTTCAACTGCATTTTTGTATGAACTCGGATCACCCCGAGTTTCGTCGAGTTCGCCTCGATTCAAAGTACACACCACATGTGTGTACTCAACGCGGTATTAGTCAGGGTCGTTGATGCCCGATAGCATCGGCAATCGGAGCGTTGCGCGCGCGCGCGCACTTTGCACCAATGCTTCGGAATCCGTAGCAGATGCTTTTCCTGGTTTATAAACGTAACGTGGCCTTTGTCCTCTTCCGTGATGAACGCTGAAACTCTCAGTAGGTCCGTCTGCAACGCCCAGACGTGAACGTTACTGTGATTCGTAATTCGAGAAACTGACAAACTTTTATCTCGTTCGCAATGTACGAACCGTTTGATAGGCCAATCGCTATCGACCCGCCAATAACTGTCGCAAAGCTCGCAACCGTAAAACTTGTCCTACTATCATCGCCAGAGGCATCGGAAGCCGAAGAACGATAGAGTAAGAGGGCACTTGGCAGCTTAATGAAAGAGAAACGAAGCTAAACCCATCTCGATAGTGGTGCGAAAGGGGGTTATAGAAGTGGAAGCCACCGGAGTAGAGAATCAGCAGAACCCCACAGTGTCACGTGGTTCCTGATAATCGATAAGGGTGACGTCACAGGCCAAGTAGCTTTCAACCAATCGGGGAAAAGGCATGAGAACTCGACTGTGCGAGTCAAGCCATTCACTGATAAGACGAGAGCATCGAACTCCCACGACACCGCTGGCTTCGTCGATCTCTTCGCGCTCCTTTGTTCTCCCACTTTGACTTACTTTTGTCTTTCGCTTCTTTACTATTCTATTCTTATTCCGCGAAAAAAAAATCAACATTACCAAAAAAAAATTTTAAAAAAAATAAAGATGAGTTCTCACGTGTTTGTTCGTGAAAAAAAAATTGAAAAAATCATTGTTTATTCAATGATTGAGAAATCAGTCGATACCCCTTTCAAAAATCGACATTTTATTCGTGATTTATAGAAATCATTGCGCAATGATGATTTATGTTCAGAAACATCGAATAATGAAATAAGTGATGAATTAAAAGGACGAAAGTATCTCGTCGACGATATATATTGGATCCCGTAGGAGTTTAACATACAAGAGATATCTATTGTGCGATTACAATAGACTCTAATAGCCATTGCTTAATAGGTGAAATACCCGCGCGATATCGAAAAAATCAAATCATAATTTTTATCGCTGCTTGGGGAAATGTTGCGCTCGGTTGGTAAAGATAGTCACAACGGTCGGGTGGCTTTGGTGGGTGCTAATCCGACTAATTCGATGACGACCTCGGGGCCTCGTTTCCTCGACCATTCCAAGGCCCAAACTTTTATCCATATGCGGTATGTTGCGGTGTAGTAAAACGTACTGAGCGAAGGGCCTCTGTCCCGTCGTTGAACAAACGTACTTAATACATTGACTCGTATGTGCGTACAGTATATACGCGCATTAGGCACGAAAGCACACGTGACTAGAAAGGGTAATCAGAGTGGAGCGTGGATAGCACTGCAAAGTATACACGTATATCCATGAAACATCCACTTGTTGGTATCCGTGTGCCGAGCGGGATGCCTCGCCCCTCGGAAACGCGACCTCATAAGAAACAACTCATAAGTTCATCGCTCAGTCGTTTTTTAACTCCC
This sequence comes from Buathra laborator, assembly GCA_934046635.1. Taxonomy (NCBI): domain Eukaryota; kingdom Metazoa; phylum Arthropoda; class Insecta; order Hymenoptera; family Ichneumonidae; genus Buathra; species Buathra laborator. The sequence goes on along the minus strand of OW203901.1, from coordinate 15,603,771 downwards.
GACTGTCCACCGGAATAAAAAGACGGGAATTATGTGTTTCACGAAGACGAGCGATTCCGATGTCCGGTATGTTCTTGAAAACGGCTAAAAATTACTTAACAGAATTTGATACAGCGATTCTATGACGAACGGTCAATGTGGTTTGCAATACAGAATTTAAATTAGTTGAATATTCGTAGAGAAAAAAGGATTTTACGGAATAGTCCTTTAGATCTATCGAAGATTGGATGCCATTTTTGGCGACATATTTCCTCAACTCCGAGCTCTACATTAGATTTCTTCGTTTCCGCCGAACCGTTTACCGGATACTCAATTTTTTTTTCTTTCGTTCAATTTCACTTCCGCTTCACCGGAGGCAATAAGATATTTGTCAATCTCCGGTAGAAATTCGATTTTTATTTTTCCTCCCCATTTTGCCGGATGTTACCTTCCATCCCGTTGCAAACACTCAGAAACAGAGATACTCTTGTTTCTGATTTTTTTTTCGTTACATTCCCTCTTATTGCGCAAATTCGACGGGATAAAATGAATGAAAAAAAAAGAAACGCGGGAATTCGTACGTTTGGAATTCAATCGACATATGTAGCGGTTTTATTAAACGAACAGTATTGGTATAACAACATTATCTCGACAAGCAACAAGTGGTGAATTCATTGATAATGAACGTGCGAAAGGAACTGCAAATAACTTCGGCAAACATCGCCATTCTTTTTTTTTTTTTGTTTTTTCATCTTTACTAATGATGCATGAAGTGATATTTCGTTCGATGCTTTGCTCTCAAAAAATATTGGTTCAATCTCGTTTAACGATTATTCAACATTCGACATTCGAGTAGCGCGTTAAACTTCAACATATCGCGAAGCTGCGTTAAATATCGAAAGTTCTTCGACCGAACGAACACAGCGCAAAAACAAGTTACGTATGACAGGGATTATATAAAACTTGTAGGGTTAATAAGCGCATTGCATGTGAAGCCGATGCAGGGATGAAGCAAATATGGACTAAGCGCGACAACCCCCCGTTCGCTCGCATCAACCGTCGCCTTTTCTTTTCCCGCTTTAGCCTCTTTCGCTCCCTCCTAAAGAATTCAACCACTGAAGTGTACGCACACTCCCGACTTCCACTTCCCCTCGAAACTTCTCTTTATCTAACGCCCCATCTGAGTTAAAAGACAAAGAAAAAGTTGGTTAGACGAAGTGGAAGAGTTTCCCGAAGCAGTTTGGCATCGTCTAGACTGACGATAGCACGAAAATAGCTTTACTGCAATCCCTCCCTGTTGTACACGTTTTACCGGATAAAGGAAGCGGAGCGCATGTTTTTTAAGTTTTCGCATATACGAAGCCGTTGAAGTGGAAGCATTTCGGAGTAGCGGGCTATCGTTCCGAAGTTGAGTTGCTTAACCCCCGTTGCTTACATCAATAAATTTTCTTCAGGCGTACCACATCGTCGTTTATTGCATGAAACGACGATAAAACTATAGCAATGACTCAAGTAAAATAATCGACAACAGAAAAGCAAAAAAGACGACTGTAGTAACCCCATCCGTGGTGGTGGTCGTTCCTTCATTTGCTCGTATAATAGTAATAAAACTATAAATAGCCGTCTATCCAGCGCCCACATGTGTTTTTTCATTTTTTTTTTCTCGTTTTCCCACCTCGAAGTAGCTGTCTCGACTCACTCGGCTCTTTAATGTATGAGCGTTCGCTCCTTCGCGCATGTGTATCGGTGACAAACGGCCCGAATCTCCCGGTTTTCTCGGCTTCACGATCGGCCAAACGGACTTGTCTTGTCTGTCTGCTTTCTGTTGCTTCACCGTCTTCGTTTAAGGAGGTCGAACTCTGTTTTAACATATTTCTTCCTCTGGTTCCTCTCAGTAACGACACTCGCACGCCTTCGGCTCTTCTTTTCTCATGGAGAAAGAGAAACTTTGCTTCACAAACTTCTTTACCGTCGAACTCTTTATCAAGAGGGGAAAAAAATGAAGCAGAGGTGTTCTTTATTTATTTTTCCGAATATAATTCGACCAGCAGCGACGTCGTCGATTATGGATTTAAAATTAAAACGATCTCAATATAGAATTTCCCGAACTGTAGAACTGTGTTTCGCGAAGTGTTCAATTGATATATTTTTCGATAAAAAAGATACGTCTGCTCGTTAAAACTTCCCTCAGAAATGCATGTTTTTCATCTCCGAAGATAAGATGCAAATTTATCAACATCGTTGGAATTTTTCAATTTTTTAAATTTAAATTGTTTCCGACATTCACTTTTGAAGTTCTTCGCGGTCGGGTCGAAACAGCAGGAAGTGCAAGAAAAAAAAAATTGTTTAGAGGAGCTGAGAAGGGCAGTTTGTGTTCCTCAGCCGGGTCTGCTCGTCGGTTAGAGTATATTTATCCAAGTTTCAAGCTACTTGGCTGTATAGTATACTATAGCATATAACTACCGCGTGTTTATCGTGAAAGAAGCTAAAATTAAAGATCATGTATACCACACAATATATACATATATATACACATACATTTTCCTGCTTCTATCCACGCGTATACGCTTTGGAGTAGTCGCGCGTCTTTTCACGGTTCAGCATACCGTTAGACCGATCATCTTCGGCTTTCTCTCGTTTATTTCATCGTTTCCACTTCGTCCAACACTTTCCAGTACCGGATACGCGTTTTTTTCAAATTGATTTTATTTCATTTCACGAATAAAAAAAAATCGCATCTTTGTTGGAATATACTTCACCTCGTCGATGACTGGTAACATCCACCTTACTGAAGTCGGTGAAGCGTAAACGGATTGCATTTCGCATCACGTGTATGTCAATCGCAGCAACTTGCATCGTTCCCGTATGCAACAGCAATAGTCAATAACGGATAATGTGTTGAGAAGCTCGGATGTTGAGAGATGGTGTGCGTGAGCGGTGACCCGTGGCACCATCACGTGCTCGACGATCTCCGTCTAACGCTCCGTTGCTCCCGCACCATTTCGCACATTCGCGCTGCAAATGCATATACGGAAACTTGTAACGTACTTACATACACACTTACGAGAACAACGAGTCTCGTAGTCTTTCGCTGCAGTGGAAATCGTATATATATATATGTATCTATCTATATAACCCATACATATGAAACTGAGCAAACGTAGGTACAGTATATAGTGGTACTCGACTTAGATGGTGTTTGCGTATCGTATCTGTGATGTTTCACACGTACACGTGGACGATCAGTCGTGCGTGAGACTCGCGAATGCACGTGTGTCCGCGGACAACACTTTCATAGACACTTGGCGGGTGAAATGTTGTTTCAGGCCGCGCAAACAAGTGCCGACTATACTCTCCAACGAAGGCGAACGAGAAGAGACCTATCTCGGCGGCTCCCGCGTCCGCGAGCGACTAAAAGGGCACGCGATCTTCGACAAGTAGAGTTAAACGATATTAGAGATCGAGTGCCACATTGCTACCAGGTGGAGTCGACGAATTAGGCGTTAGTTGGATTAACGCTATTGATTCAATGTCCTCACGCAAAAATGCTGCTAAACGACTCACATCGAAGTTTCGTCACTCGTTTTTCGAAAAAAAAAAAAAAAAAAAATGGTGACCTGAATGACAACTTAATTTCTGCCAATTTCGAGGCATAAAAAAGAACTATAATCAATTTTTCATTCATCCACTTGCTTTTCTTCGTTCGAAAATTTTAACATGAATTCCGTGGGTGTGGAGCTCTGCGGATCGTGTTGACAAGTTGAGAGAAGAAAAAAAGATAAAAAAAATTATGATTCCGTGTATCATGACTTGGAAGCTTCGAGTTATTAGGTTTGATTCTTCTTGTTAGGCTTGATTCGTAGAGTCAAACGATCTCGTAATGAACGCTTCCGTCTTCGCCTTCTCATACGCCCACATCGTCACGTGGCTGTATCTTTTAGAAACCACAACTTTTCACCTATCATTTAATATTTATCATTAAAAAAAGAAAAATTCACAAAACGTTTTACTATTAACATTGCATAACGTAAACGCTCGTGTAAGCCGACGCGTCAGGCGAGTATACGATTACGACGACGAATGGTAACGTTCCTGTCGATACGATATGCCTATAGACTTATAATGTATATGTACACAAAATACACACATCTATAGCTATAGCAGTAACGTGCTGCGAGGTTTTACAGATTGTATAATCAGCTGGAAACGAGCCCTCGTTTCTTTATCCGAGTTTTCAACGTCCATAAAAAAAAACACATGTATATATATATCTTCTATATATGTATATACAGACACTTACAGAGCCATTCGAATTCTAACGCGTAGCTATTGAATCTAATGATATTTACCGATATCATGTAAATTTACAGTATATCTTTTTTAATTGGCATTACTTTCTTAGTCCGAATTCGTATTTCATCACGAAATTTTTGAGGTTATCAAATACACGAAATCCAAACGTTTGCGCTTCAGCGAATGTCTTCGTTTGCCACATTTTCGCACGAATACCCCCGATCGATGTCTACCGAAATTCGAGAAACGTCTTATAAATAGCTAAGACCTGCTGCCGTAGACTCAGAAGTTTTTAGATATATAACTTCTTAATTTGCTTCGTTTCTCCGTCGAGATTCCAATGAAATTCGTCTATTTTTTGCGCTTCCATTTTGAGCCTTCGCCGGCCTTTAGAAACGCCATTTTATGTACATCAAAAGTCATTGTTTTTCCTGCTGAAAATCTCGCGTATGCGTTAACACATTTCCGTTCTAAATCTCATCGATAAACGGCAGTCACGTTTGATGCATATATTTGCTTCCATACACCTCCCAAACCCCTTTTCTCACATGCGCGCGCATTGTTATGTGAATTTTTACACTCAGATTCACCGGCACGTAGTACACGAAATAGCTGTATTATTTCGACACAGTTATCGACCTGTGAACAAGTGCGCGCTATATTCACATTCCATTTGTAAATAAAGTACGAATTCCTCGTGTGTGTACCGACATCGCCCCCCACGAGGGTATAACCTCTCAATCGTAACGCAGTTGTTTTTTGTTGGATTCAAACGCGAACTCATTGGACTTTCGAGAAACGAAATGAGGAAAAAAAAAGAGACGAAATTAATATTCATGAGAGATGTAACTCGAATTTTATTCCGGAAGTTGAAACGAGAAAACCTGTGTTGAGGATATAAAAAAACACACGCGTGGAACGCAGCCGCGTCACGGTCATTGTTTCGAAGTACTCGAGTGAACACGGAAGTGTCATAAAAATCCTGTGGAGCTCTGGATTGCGATGACGATAGTCCCTTAATGTAAAAGACACCCCGACAAGGAGACAACGCGGAACTAACATATACAGCGTTCGTTGAATATAGAGTGAAGAGATATACAAGCGAACAGGTGTAACTGGGGTTAGTGCAGTCAGGTGGCCGCGAAAACACAAATACATCAGCGACAATGGTATATATATTTTAATACGAAATCCAAAAAAAATGCAAATTTTTAGTCGCGAATCTATAATTTCTACTAAAACGAATTAGATATCTTATGGTTGCTAAAAAAAAATGTATTTCGATAGACTAATAGTAGTTTCGAACGCATTTCATTTTAATTACAATTTCAACGCGTAATAAAATAACGATAAACTTTTTTTTAATTTACACGACACACATTTCGAGACATAGTCAACAAGTTTACATCGAAGCCTTTACTTATTTTAACGGCGTAAATTAATATTTCGAAATTAATGAATAAGCTATACGGAAAAATGATCTACAAGTTTACATTCTAAAATGCAGATTACGCGCGCAAAGTGTGTTGCGCGCAACATAAAATCAGTCGAAATCAGTCGAGAATCGTGATAGTCATTTTATTGAGCAGAAATACAAGTTCGCGCATAAATGTTGATTTATTTGAACAAATAAATTTTAAATTGATAACTTTCACAAATTTAAAAGTCCCGTGATTGGTACGATCGTGTTATCGCGTGACGGCTAATCACCAATGCACCTTGGAGCTCACGTGACAACGTTAAAAAAATTGAAATTCGAACAACTTGTTCAGCATATAGATTATCCCCTCTATACGAATGATAGCACATTGTCAACATGTTTACCTCGTAAGGTATATTCGTAGCGTCGTCGCTACATTGTGTTACTACACACATTGGTTGATCATTATCTATACTTGAAACGAGTCATCTACGCTAATAGTGTACTCGTGTGATTGACCGGGGAAACAGTTGTTTGCCGAAATTGACTTAAAAGACGCAGGTAATAGCAAAATCCGTTGATTCGTCGATTTTTCACCGCACAAAATAACATTAACCGTTCGTAAGGAGCAGAAATTTTGAAATTGTATCGTATCTTCACGAATTATCACATTTCCGTTCGTTTCGTGAACCGAACGTTCGTTAATTTCGCTGTTTCTCGATGTCGTCACTAGTTTTTGCCTTATTAAGGTTCTCAAGCTTTTCCTCCGTCGTGCGACACAGTGTGAGTGTCTCGGCGTTGGGTAAAATCGTTGGGTCGACGCGCATCGACGACGGTGCCTTACGCGAAGCCCAACAGACAGTTTTACGATCTTTTACGAGGCTACATCTGGTTCACGTAAGGTCGACGTTGCCCAGTACGCGGCTACTCACAGTAAACTCTTGTATACGTTTGTACGAACGAATTCTTAGAGACTTTTAAACTTCGCGGATATTTCGAGGGCCTCGAGGATCCATAACTGTTTAAATTCAAGTTCTCACCGCGCCGACTAACGTTCGAGAAATTCATCGAAATACCGTATAAAAAACGAAAAAACTTCCATTCTCGTTATGTCTCACTGACGGGAGGACGAAAACTATTTTTTTTATTAAAAATATTAAACGCAACAGCGGAGAAAGCGCTCGCGGTTCAAGGTTCGCTAATCGCCAGCAAATCGACTCGAGAGGTGATAAAATATGTTTTTTTTTTTTTTTCGTCAATTATTTTCGTACGAGAAAAATAAAGTGGCGTCCGTTTTTCAGAGCCGACAAGTGTGTCACTTGTCCCAAATACATTATCAATAAATTCAGATATCCAACGAGATAATATATGTATTAGCTATCACGTGATTTAACTATAGTCGCAGACGACTATAATTTCATGTTAATGCACCGACGACAACGACGACGAAGACGGCTCGCTAATAGTCTTGTTTTCACGTCACGCACACAGCCTGTCTCACGATATCTTTGATAAGGATAGTAGCTAAACGCAGCATGTGTGAGTACAAGTGCTCCGAGTTACGGAGCTCAGGCGCACACATCTCTCATCTGTTCTCTCTCCATACTTTGTACAATACATATATCTATATCTATATAATATATAGATGTATATTGTGTACCATATATCTCTCAATCATTTTCTTTCTCTTACTCGCGATCTTTTTCTTTCTGATCTTCTTACTCACACCCCCTCGTCGAGTCACTTCTCATTCTTTCGTCTTTTTTTTTTTTCTTTCTTTTTTTACTCCGCTCCGCTTCGTCTCGCAACCATTAGTATCTCGGTGCCTCGATAAGATTGAAAAAGTAAGTCTCTATTAAAATTTATGTAGTTGTTTGTCCGACGCTCTTGGGGTACAGTGCCATCCATATACGTGGCAACCGCGGAGTGCTCGCGTCGCGAGACTCGCGCACACAAATGCACACACACGTGTTTCATTATTCGACGCGAACGGACACATGCGAAGCGTTGTTCAAGTCAGCGTATGAACTCAAACTGGCAACGCATCCGAGATCGAAGTAACTGAGGCCGAGAGAGAGACTCTCGGCATCGTCGAGCTTCAACTATAAGCATCAACGCGACTTGTATTTCCCCCGCGACCCCCACGACGTCAGGCTATTCGATATCTCTATACCTCTCATTGCCGGTAATCTTGTTTACCAAAATGTCAAGTTTTCTAATCGTCCCTCGTAATCGCAAATGAGAGAAGATTTTGTGGATTATTCTAAGAAAAACAATAATCCAAATTCATACAAACTTTGTTGACTCCAAAACATGACGAAATATTTTCTCGATTTACATAATATTATTTTTTTCCTTTTCGTGTAAATGAAGTTTCAAGACTAATTTCTTACGTGTTTTTCAGTTTTAGTACGCGAATAATGAAAAATTCGAGACATATTAAAGTTTTTAATTATTTCGCGATCAAAGCATTACGCGGATGAAATTTCATTTTGTATCCTTTGCCAGTGTATTCTTTGATGCCGAAGCGTTAACGTGGGAAGCGTAAGATAATACGGATGTCCAAACGTTTTCCGTTAATTAGCTCTGTGGAGTAATGAACGACCGGAAGGTTCCCCGTTTAGTGTCAGAAGGGTGTAACTGTTTGCAATCAACTTGAGCTGAAATCAAGCTTAGCGTGTCGGTAATTAGGATTGAATAGTACAGAACGGTGTACAACACACGGTATCAAAATTGTTGCGATGTTTACCACCGAGCGTAATGAAGCTCGATGCCTCAATTAGAAACTTTGTTATTGTTCATTCCAACGTCTCACTTCCGGTATTAATCCTGAGAGTTCTTCGTTCTTCCTATTTCTCCTATATATATATCTCTCGGGGATGGAACTTCAGCAAAACCATTATACTTCGTTAATGGCCGCGTAGTCGAAGACTAAACAACGCCGCGGAATGTAATGAAGAGAAGAAGAAGAAGAAGGACGTGGTTTAAATAACTAAAGAGTAGAACAGTGGCGTCCTCGTGTCTCGATGGCTGCTTATCGCTGTTTTAGAAAGCCTGGAATAAGAGAGTAACCGTGAAGGCATTAGTCGCAGTCGTAGCCGATGGATGCGATGTTTGGTCTCTTCTTCGGACGGTTTCTAAATCAGTTCTCTTCCATCCATTGCCACTGCGACTTACCCTTTTTAGTGTCAAGAGATTTTAATCTTTACCTCCAGCCGTTCGGAGTACCTGAATTTAACGACTATTTTTCACTTCATACATTATAATCATAAGGATTTTTTTATTTTTCGTTATTTCCAAATTTGAAAATAAAACGGAGTAAAGACATCGAAGAAAAGACAATTTCGTATGATATTAAAAAATTAATATTTCTTTTTTAATTTATTTCTGGTAATAATTCCTATTATTTATTTATTGTTATATTCGTTACAATATCTTATTAAATTGCATTTGATTCGATTTTTTTTAAACTACGTTTTATTTGCGATGTTCATTTCCGGTATCACCGCATTGTAGCGATCGAACAATAGTCGCAGAATTGCGATCTTTCGTCCCGACGATTGCCGTTTGATATTCAGTCGGAGAGCTTCGAGCTTCGTGCTCGCGGGACTTTGAAGTACGTAGTCATTTATCGATTGAAAGCGAAGAATACTTCGCACACAGTGTGACACACACGTGATACCGCACATACCAATATTGCATATAACGCTGAACCTTATACCGTACGTAGGTAGGTGCTGCCAGAGATAACGGAGCAGTGAGAGAGCCTCGGGAACAGGCATGCGATAGCTAAAGGACAAAGGAGAAACCTGAAAATTCCACCATCGGAAGGAGGAATCGCAAAGTCGAAGAAAACTTGAGCAGAGATTTATGCAGCTATGCAGTAGTCTCGTCTACATAGTCTTTGAAGTTCTGTTTTTGCTTCGCTATCAAAAAAAAAATTCTTGACTCCTCCTTCCCCTTTCGGGCTTCAAGCCAAAAATCTATGCCAAATTTCGAGTGAAATACCGTTCGCTTCGGCGAAGACCCGGGATGCTTTTGATTCTGATGTACGAAAGCGCGTCATTGGCATCCCCTTGAATACGATGTGAAAAAAACGCAATCGTCGTTGTTTATTTAACCTTCTGGCGGATCGTAGTACTATGCGCAAACTCGCCTGACCGCGATGAGTTACGACAATACATTTGCAAAGTTCGCGCAAAAAAAAAACTCAACATAAATAATGATTTATGAAATTAAAAATATTAAAAAAAATGAAATTATAAAAAATTTAATAAGAAAATACTGTACGCGATGTTTTTTTTGTCGCGTCCCGGATAATTGTAATTTTTGATAATAGCGCCAATTTTGAGAAAGAAAAGCGCGTATGCGACCGCTTCAATTGAGTAATATTCGGTAAAGCGACTATTAGCGATGACGTAGTCTGTTATTTTCAATGCACCAACGCGGCCTCTCGCTGTCCATCTTTCGACGTGAGATAGTAGTATAATAATATACGAATCGCGTGTGTATAAGACTTCGTAAGCACACAGATGTCTGTGGCGATGTATGGGCGTTTGTAAGATGCGGTATAACTATACGAACGATGCAGCTGCGTGCGTTATCCGCATCAACAACAGCGCGATCGAACCGATAGCGATAAAATGGCATAAGATCTGTTCGATGTTCAACGACTTTTTCTTTTTGTCGTGCGACTTCTTCTTCGTTACCGATCGTTACGCGCTTTTGCACGCTGCGCTGCACGCACATGCAGATACATTGTGAAAGTCGAATACTCTTGCGTATATATATATATATATATGCCTCTTTGAATGCGTTAATACGAGAGGGGGCCGTGAAGATTAACTCCAAAATTTATGGGGCCTCACGAACGCGCGAACAAAACCGGTAACTCTCATTCACGACACTCGACCGAAAAAATATGTTTTTTTTTTTCAACCGAGTGCCTCGCAACCGTCGCAGTAACTTTATCCCTTTTTAAGATGAAATTTATTCATACTCTCCGCGCTAACGTTGGTAGGAATCATGTGGCAATTACTTTAATCGAATAAATTATTCGCCGCAACTGAAGACGATAACATTTTCCGTTATTTTTTCACAGTTAATTACCCAAATTATAACAATTTTGCGATAACTTAAAACAACAAAAAAAAGCGTTCATTTGATCGACAATGCCAATTTTTTTCGTCATTTTACAAAATTATAAATTACAAATATATTTAATATACATAATTATAAATATAACATTTTAGATATTTCACGATAAAACATGAAAATCTGTGATTTTTTGCTTTTATTTTTACCATTTTGTTTATTCAGCATAACGAGCGTACGAAACATATATATTTTTTTTTAAACATATATTATTATACCTTCGGTTGTTCAATTGTCCGTTGCAGGAAATGGTTTTACTCATCTCTGTGGCAATGTATACTGCCGTACAGCTGATAAATGATAATGATAAGCATTAATGCATTTTTACGAGTACGCTAATCGATGGATTTTTATTGTTTCGTCCTTTGTAAGGAATAGAGATCAACCGGTTAGCGTTACAGTATACTAAACCCGTTGTGTACCGCGTAATTACACATAAGGGGAGAATATACGGATAGATGAGTGGATTCACAGTGGCAACAGCGCTATTTCTCGTTACGCTCAGTCGACCGTGCGAAAAGCGCATTAATTACCGCACGAGCGCACAATGTGTTTTTGTATACTTCGATAACATTAGAGGCCTTCTATCTACAACCGCTCATTGTAAAGTGCACCTGATTTTTTTTTTTTCAAATTTTTTCCATTGCCTCGAAGATTGTCGATGAGAAATGATAAATTGCATTGACGATTCCACCATTGAAAAGTTCGAAACGTAAATTGCCGTAGCGAGGCACGAATTTTCGACGGAGATTATTTTCAGGTAAAAAGTCCAAAGAAAACGTTCCATCCACGATTTCACGGCTGGTCTCCCTCTGGCTATCATCTCAAATATACTTTTGTGACTTTATTTGATGAGCCGTAACCGTTCACACATTTTTTTTCCATTTCTCCGACGGAAAAGCCCGAAAGATCGAACAGCGAGTTTCAGCGATATTTCTACAGGAGATTTATCGATTTCTCTTCCGTCGTCTCGCGAACGATATTAATGAATTCGATGAATTGAAACGACCAATTGATAATTCGCAGTTATAAATAGTTCCCGACACTTGTTTATCTCGCGTGTTATACAAATATTAAAATATATATCTCACACGTGGAAGCTGTGATCGTAAGAGGATTAAATTTGCTACGACTTCTCAGACTCTGCTCCGGATTAGATCGACGGATGATCCTCGAGAGCAGACAATCACTTTTCGGATATTCTGATTATTATTAGATCGATCGTCCTCACTTTAATACTTTTATTTAGTGACTTCCAACCTCTCGTTCTCGTATTATCGACGCGTCACGCATTCGACAAAATACATTACATTTCATAATCCGATATACCTTGTACCGGTGTAATCCAGTTTTTCCGAACGAACTTTTGCATGTATACGACGATGAAATCACGCGCTGAAATGTTACTGAGTACAACAATGGATCTATGAATAGTGCTAATGCCATTTCAATTGCATCGGCGAGACTCAAGGAAGACTTGTGCCTTATAATGGATCGCGAATGCATAATTTTTTTTTTGTTTTTCTATTATTGCAGACATTATCATTCAGTGTATGTTTAAGACATTTGAATGATTTTCTGTAAAAAAAAAAAACATATATATCGATTTGAAACGATATTCGGATGGAAAATAAAAATTAAATTTCACACTTTCGTTCGATATATTCTTACAGCTTTAGCAAAATGTCGCTTCAATAGGTTTAAAATCGTCGATAAAAACAAAGGCACTTTTTAGTATCCATTGCACTTTCCTTTTTTATTTTCGTCATACATCGATATTTGTCATCTTAGAAAGTTCATTATAGATAATCGCTCGTTATCGCCGAGGCGACAGGCCGACTAGCATTGCCGGTTCTCGTGTTCGCTGCACTGAGCTCTCTTATACTGCACCTTGTCACGCACGCGTCTTCGTCTCTGAGTCTTCATCGTGGTGCGAGTCATACACCTCTTTGTGCTTCCGATGTCTGCTCGTTTTTGCACACGCATGACGCAACGTAAACTCACGATTGTGCGTATCTTCCCTGTATACATTGCTCCTGTACGGGAATAACGCGCAGACACACATCGAGGCGTATATAAAAGACGGAATGGGCTTGTCGAGTGAACCCGCTTGGCGACCCCGTGAAACCTCGTTTTCCATTCGGACGTTCATCCAATGATGTTGGAGAAATCTTCGCCGATCGAACGGGTATAACGAACGTGGATTTATTTTGAAACGCTTCGACGACCTCGAAAGTCATCGATTGCCTTATGAATCGGGTTATTGCATCGAATGCGAACGAATTCGAAATGCGAGAAATGTTATTAAAGAGTGAAAATTTCACAAGGAAGCAATTATATTTATATTCTTATGTTCGTAATTCAGCGATGACGTTATTTTATTTAGATTACGTTATCTTCACTTTGTCGTATTTATAGGAATGATCGCGAGTCTCTCGTTTAACTATTCCGAGGTCAAGACTACAATTTCTAATCGCCAAACGGAATAACGAATGAATATTTAACGTTTATTTGCTCGACAATTGATTATTGATGACTTTATGTTCACGACGTGTCTAAATTTTTTGGTTTTTGTTTTTTTTCGGAATGTTACAGACACACATGCTGTTGATGGATGCCTTTCTGCAGAACAACCGTCTGGACCATGTCTCCAGGGTTATGTCCTCACATCCCTCATATCTGGAACACTTTTTAAGGACGCAACACTTTGTCTTGCGAGGCGACGGACCCCTCCCTTACGATTATCGCCACCTGATAGCCATTATGGTGAGTAATCGTATTTAATTTTATCATTTTTTTTCTTACGCAATTTTACTTTTTCATCGATTGGAATATTTCTATGGGGTTCCATATGGGGTTTGCAACTCTTTGCGAATCTCCTTTACTACCGTAACGCGATAAAATAGCAAATCTAAACTACGAGAGAGAAATGTGCGGCATCCACGGTCCAAAATTTCGTTAAAATACGATCTCGCAGCGCTCAATCGATGAATCGATGTTCGCCGTTTAACATCGCGTCGACGATAGCCACTTGTCTGGTAGTTGCTTAACCACCAGCTGGAAATTTAATAATAGAACGTTTTATTATCTCTGCGAGAATTCTCGGAGGTTAGATAGACGACGATGAAGATGCGTTAGACGAGAGTTCACTACTATTTCTTGCAACTCTAACCATAGATGTTACAGTGTCCGGAGACTCCATCACTGTTGATTAGAAAGTGGTTGGGAATTTTTTTTTAACACTATCTCTACGCGTGATAAATATCAAAGAATTTAGCGTCATTGGAATTTTTAGCCTTCAAAAGTTATTCGCTTATCAAAGGTCAATTGTTACGCAAATATTGTTATCTATCGAGATATTTAGGCAAAAAGCTACGATTCGTAGATACGATGTCAAAGATCAACGGGGTTTTTAAAAACAAAAATTCTCGTAAACTTGAGCTCAATATTCGAAAGCGCGTTACAGCAAATTACGAATTTCGCCCGGTTAAAAAACATCGTATTGTTTTTATTTTTCTTAATGAAAAAATTGTTTTTTTTTTCCGTGTGAAACACGATTTTTCGTCACATTTAATCGGTTGGTCGAGCCTCTCGTTGCGCCAATTGTCACGTGCTGGTCGCATCGGTTAGTTCAGTGTGTCGATGTCGAAAGGTTATCGCGAGGCTTCTGCTGTGGATGAGCTCACGATACGCGGTGTCTCTAAGTCACACACGCGTTTCGTTACCTTTTTTTTCGATTTAAACGAACACATGGATCGCTTCGTCGGGGTGTACCGGCGCATTATCTTTAGGTGTATTTTTTTTTTCGTAATCTTTCCGTGCCTCGCGGGCATCGATTCGGATCGTAAGATTGCGTGCTTGCGGTACGAAAAAAGGAACTAACGAGAGCACAAGACTTTTTTTTTTCTTCGGGTCGGTAGTGTCTGTGATGAAACACTTAGACGACTTTGACTGCGCGATCTATGTCGTGCGAGTCAACACACGATCGAGAAACGAAAGCGTCTCCGTAACGTCGTCGGATTCACTGATGAGTTATACATCGAGAATTAAATGTTTATGCCCTTGGAAACGCGCGTTGCTCATTATTAATAATCTCACGTAGCGAGCAGCGATGTATAATCATCGTAGGGCTTTCGATTTCCAATGGCAACGGTTCATAAAATTACCTCTTTACCAAAGTACACAGTATCCTCGAGCTATGAGAAACCGTTGGATTTTTTTTCTCTTCCGTTTCTCGTCATACTGCTTCACGGACTTTATAATAGTTTAATAATAATTACTGTTATTTAATCCACTGACTTTCAATTAAGCAATCTTAGTATTTCTGCAATTAACTTCACCGTTAATAATCGTTTTCATCGCATCTGTTTTTAATTTCATTAACCGCGTATTTATCATTTTTCTCATTTCAACTCTCCGTAAATCCGCGAATTGAAACATTAATTTTTATAGTTCCTTTTCCTTAAGGGTACTCAGCATTTTCGGAAAGCAACTTTTCGTTTTACAGTAAAGCGTAACAACGTACAAAAAGAAATTTAGTAAAATTCCAGGTGCAAAGTCTTATCGCTGTGACGAAGCTTATCGGGTTATCAAAAATTTGGTCGAGATAGCGAGATTTCGACGATTGAGCCCTCGATGATACGGTCGGTTTCTATCGGTGACTATAATTCATTCTCACGCGGAAAATAACCGAATTTCATTTAGCGTAACGCTCGTTACACTCGAAGGATAATCGTTAGATGTATCGACGTAACTTTACGACTTTGAGTCGCTTAGTGAGTTCCGAAGACTTTTCGAAATATCGGATGATTGATTATTGTCGGAATCGAACAATTTCTACAGGACGAAAAATAAAGAGTACAAAAATGAGAGCTTAATACATATATAGTTGTTTTCGCGCTGATATGCAGGTGTTCCAGCGATCCTTAAAACGACTTATCGTTACGTACGCAGCGTAAGAATTCGCGATTGTTAGGAAAAATAAAAAAAGAATGACTCACTTCGGGAACTCGTCGCGATAAGATGGTAATTACTTTTCGTACGAATGGGACTTTCTGCTATAATTTTCAAAGTGTGGATGAGTCGATTCGCTGCGGGGAATCCGTTTGTTGGCGATCGCGAACATCGCAATTACTTTTTACCTGTACACGTGTGCGAATATGTTTCTGCAAGCTGCGAGATTAATGAACTACGAGAACGACTGTTCCACTTCTGCGGCGGTTACTACTTATTACGGTATATCGCGCAATATATGTACGCGAAGTAATAACCCCCTGGGATCCTCCGTGAGGGTTCCAAGAAAGATGTATCTTCGTTATGTGTCTCCCAACTTTATCACGAGCCTCTCGTAGCGCGAGAAAACGAGAACCCGTTGAGAGTGTCGTCTTATTTATGGTCGCGTTGATATTTTTTTTTAATTTAAATAAAGAAGCATTCATTTCACCGCGCACTTGGCGCTTTCACAATAAAAGCATTCGAAAAATCGCGATTACACGCGATTTTTTTCGCGATATACTTTTGACTGAAATTCAATTTTTCGATAGGACTATCATATAATTTACACGTATTTTTATCATTTGTTTTCAGGCTGCTGGTCGACATCAGTGCAGTTATCTGATAAATCTACAAAAAGGAGAGTTCATACTTCAAGGAGGCGATCCACTGTGGCTTCAGGGTCTCAGATCGATTCCCGACAAGTTACAAAATCTTTACGAAATCAACAAAATATTAGCACACAGGCCGTGGTTGTTGAACAAAACTCACATAGAGGTAAATTTATTGACTAGAAACATCATCAATTTTTTTTTTTGCAAGGAGTAATAATGCCGAATAACTATTCGCCATGTATCGATGTTAATTTTATTAATTTTTTTACAGAAACTAACGAAAGGTGCGGACAACTGGTCGCTGGCGGAGGTCGTCCACGCCATTGTCCTGCTGGCGCACTTCCACTCTCTCTCGTCTTTCGTATTCTCCTGTGGAATCAATGAGGAACTCGACAACGTCGCTGGTCATCATTACAAGGAGAATGTTCAGGACAATAGCAATACAGTGCAACCTGCCAAAGACAAGCTGATCAGCAGCCCAAAAAAGATTCCCAATTGCGGCGGAAAGACTGGTGAGTTAAAAAAAAAATTCCACATCGTCATCTCTACAATTGTCGCTAAATTTCTTTTTCATAATTAATCTCTATAATGTTCTCTTTGCAGAAACGATCCCGTCGCCGCCCTCTTCACCGAGTATAGTCGGCGAGCAGGAAGTCGGCGTCGAAACCCTTATGGAACGCATGAAACGGCTCTCGGAAAAATCGGAATCGTATCAGATAACGCAAGAAGAACTGTCGAAGAGATTCGAAACGGTGGAGACGCAATCAGCCGAATTGGCTGCTGCACCACAGAGGAGTAGTTCCGTTCTCGATTCAGACATTGGTCAATTCATCGAGGATCCCACCTTTATTTATCAAGACTTTGCAAAGGTAAAACGAGATTTTTTAAAGAATATCGATTATACTTTATGCAAATTTTGGTCGATGATAATAATTTGTTTTTTTTTTTTTTCGTTTCATTTGCAGAGAGGCCAGTTAAACGACATACCAACCTTCCGCGTACAAGATTACTCTTGGGACGATCACGGTTACTCCCTCGTCAATCGCTTGTACAACGACGTTGGAAATCTTCTCGATGACAAATTCAAAACGGCCTATAATCTGACGTATTATACAATGGGTACACACAACAAAGTCGATACGTCGCGTTTCAGACGCGCCATATGGAATTACATTCAATGTATGTTCGGCATAAGACACGACGATTATGACTACAACGAGGTCAATCAACTTCTCGAACGCAGTCTCAAGACGTTCATCAAGAGCGCTGTTTGTTATCCGGAACGCGTTACAAAAAGGGATTACGATCGAGTTATGAGGGAATTCAAACACAGTGAAAAAGTGAGTTGAAATATTTGGCAATTAGATAACAATGAATAAATAATTTCGACGGTAGAACGACGAGACAGATAAAAATCGAATTTTGAAGATCTTTTTTTTTCTTAATTTTCAACCAATTTGTGGCTTAATAAGTCGATTATAAATTTATTTCAAATGAATCTTTTGATTTTTTAGAAACCATATGAATTTTTTCATAATTTTTGTACATTTTTGAAAATCTCGTTTTTGAAATTTTTTTAACGCCATTGTTACGTAAATTTTAGTACAATCGTCTCGAAACTTCGCGAGTGTGTTGTGGAATGTTGCTGCGAAAACATATCCAAAATTCGTGCCTTTATATTGGTATTTCAAAATTGCGAAAAAAAAAATCCGAAATACACGAAATTTTTTTAAAAAATTATATGGTTTCTAAAAAATCAACAAATTCATTTTAAATGATCAAAAAATACTTCCAGTGGCTATTTCTTGAACAATTTATTTATTTACTTTTTTGTTAATAACTGTTTTGCAATTATTATTATGCAAAATCAAAGTTCCAGATATCCTCAAAATGTTTAATTTTTTTCAGATTTTTACTGTATCACGAAGTAGTGAAATTTTTATCGTATTAAACTGTTGGTTGGGAATGTACTTGTAATACATCCTTAAAATTAATTTCACGCGTAGATTAATTGCTCGAAGAATCTTGTTGCTCGTCGTTTCTAGAAGGTCGGCTTCGCTCGCTTTATTGTTAACTAAATTCGTTGTGTTTTTTTTTGTCTCGTCTATTCAGGTACACGTAAATCTGATGATCCTTGAAGCGCGCATGCAGGCGGAATTACTGTATGCACTACGTGCCGTGATGAGATACATGACTTAAGCGATGGGGACGCGCGCTCGACTCGTTCGTTCTGTTCGTTAAGTCAGTCGACGGTCTGTTTGTCGATTCATCGATCGTATGCGCTCGTCCACCAAACCCCCCTCCCGGCGAAAATCTCTGGTGCACACGAATTGGAAGAAGAGGGAAAAAATAAAACCGTAAAGCGTTCGTTAATACGCGCGACACGGAAGACCCAAACTCTCGGGGATTGCGGGACGAAGAGACTCGAGCGGTGAAAAGCTTTTCCGTTGTTCGCTCGTCGAGCTTAGAGTTCTTTTTGTGACTCGTCGAACGAAGGTGAAGAACGACTTTGAGAAATCCGACGACTGAACTTAACGATGGGTAATATAGAGTCGGAATGTACAAGAAAACCCATTAAAAATGAAAATCAATTGCCAAGGCGTTTCACCTCGAATCGTCGAACGCGTTCACTTCGGGAAAAAGTGTTCTCACGAGAATCGAGATGGTCTGTGAGGATAATTAGCGATTGCGAATCAATTCCAATTGCTTCGGTATAGTGTTATATTATTCGTCGGTTAATTCCGAGGAATAATTTTGAAACAAAAAAAAAAAATTGAAAAAGAAAACAAATAATTTACAAAGTTTGAAACAAAGTAAATGCCGATTCCGCGTTCTTGTCGTTTCGCGCTTAGCGATCAACATACGCTGCTGAGTCGCGACCAACAAACAACTCGGCAATCCAGTGTATTCGGTTTACCGAGAGACAATATAAGTAACTCGACGAAAGTTAGTGATATGTTTAAAAGAAAGAATGAAATAAAGATAAAAACAAGTGATTTATAAACGAAGAGATTGAGGTGAAAGGGGTCGAGAGCCGTAACGGTAGCGGAGAGAGAGCGAGAGAGAGAGAGAGGGAGGGATCTAAAGAGAGAGAGAAAGATACTGAGGATCGTCAGGAATGGGTAATTAATCCGCGAAGCTAAAAAAAAAAAGAATTTTATTTAACCTTTTAGACGACAAACAAATGAAAAAAAAGAGGAAGATTCACTTTGTAAATATAAACTATGTATTTTTCTACGTTCGGCGCATTATCGTTGTGTAGGCCTTTCCGTTCGCTTGTCGAAAAAAAATTAAATTTTCTTTTTTCTACTCTGAGATTCGTGCGGCGAAGCCGCACACAACACATAGTACGTTACGCTTTAACGAAATTTCAATAATACAAACTACAAAACTAACAAAAAGAAAAACAAAGAGAACAATGTAATACTTAAACAGCTTTGAGTCATTGCGAACCGAAGGACAATTTTTATCTACTCGCTTGTGTAATGAATGATAAAAGAAAGTTGATATATGAAAAAAAAAAGCAAAAAAAAATGTATTTCTGTGAGTCACGCGGGAGAGTAGTCTCGTGGGAAAAAAATATTCTTGAAAAATTTGCGCTTAAAGTGATGTGAAAGTTTTATTCTTACCGATGAAATATCATTTTTTTTTTCTTCAATCACGAAATTTGCAAAATTGTTTTTTTCATTCGAAGGGCTCTAACGCTTTCAGAAACGACTGCTTATGGTTTCGATATTAAATTCTCTCGAAACTCATCGTTGTCAAAGTCAATAGAATGCTTTTACATCGCTTTCAAAATACTTAGCCGCGGTTTTGCATGGAATAAAAACGGAGAAAAAACGATTAAATAGCCATAAATTGTAGGCAATGGCGCTCTCACGTGACATGTATATAGAGAAACGATATCTATCAGTTAGGTTGATTAAGAATTTTGAGGTGCGGCGATTGAAACACGCGAGCCTCGAACTTGGCCTCTCGAGGGCACGTCGAAAAAAACACGCGATCGTCGCGAATTTAATCACCGAGCGAAAAGTATACGCGAATCGGGTTCAAAGGCGTTGACTTTAGGCTGTCTGGCGCGCCGATATAATACATATACAATGATAACACCACACATATACACACGCAGTACACTCAACCGCGTTACGAAAAAAAAAAAAAAGAAAAAAAAAAAAACAATGACAGTATGTTCTCAAAATCGAAAGCAGACGTCGATGACTTGGCGGCTATCAACGAATATTCATGCCTTCGATGTTGTAGATCAGAATGACTGATAAGGGAGCGCTTGAAAAAAAAAGTGCACTACCGTTCATTTAATTACAATAGATGATTTGCATTTTCGATTCATCAAAATAAACGCTAAAAAAAAAAAAATGTTCGGTCCTCGTTGCAAAAAAGAATGCTTGTTATCATCGCATAATCAACATTTTGCGATTGATTTTTATCGCACCATAATATTATTGTAAAATTTCGTATCTAGAATTTTGTTTTTTTTTTTTTTTAAGAGAGTAAAATTGAGACAACTGAGCGGTAGTATGCGTAACGATGCAAACGGGAATGACTGAATCAATTGAATTATAGAGAGCCTTAAGCTTAAATTTGATGTAATTTATAACGTGGGTATGCTGAAGGCGTCAAAAAAAATATAAGAAAAAAAAACCAAACAAACAATTAACCGGGGACAGTAAAAAAAAACGATCCTTCCTGTAATGACCAACGGTTCGCAACAATAGGTCGCTTATCGCGTATCGATTAAGAAAGAGAAAGAGAGAACGTGTTCCGTTCAAACGAATCAAATCCACGTAAATCGTAAGATCGTATGATAAAAACAAAATGAAACAAAAAACAAACAAACAAAAAAAATGGAAAAGACGAAAACAAAAAAAACCGTAAAAACGCGGCCACGAAGCATACACACGAATTATACATGTTCTGTGATTGCATATATAAAAAAAAACAAAAATATGTATATAGAAATATATATTGTATACATTAGCGTAGAAAACAGAGACGCGCCGAAACAGTGGGGAACCCACAATGACGCCGATACGTGGGCATCTGAACGAGTTAAAAAAAAGAAAATCACTGTCTCATTATAATTATGTAACCGTGTATATGCACCATATAGATTTACGTGTGCGATATTCGAAGAGCAAAGACTCTGTTTGCGTCGTGTTACGCGATAATTGAGGTCGTCGATCGGATTATCCGGAGGGATCGGTCGTGACTTGCTGCAGCGGACGTAGTCGAGTTTAAAGTTTACAATATCGTATACACGCTAAAAACAAACAGAAACCTCTATACAAAACGATAAAAAAATGTAATTCTTTACAAATCGTTCGATTATCCCTTCGTCTTGATTTCTATAGCTTTTTTTTTTTGTTGTTTTGTATCGAGAGGAATTTATGTAGAATTGATCGAAATCTTCGAAAACAGAGATTTTTAAAATCAATTTTCCATGAATCGAGTAGATTCAAGTTTTTCAAGTACGAGTCACGATGAAATTCGTTTTCGACGGGAGACCGAGAATATTAAGAAATTTTCACGAAATCTGCACACTTTGACCAATAGCCACGCGCTCTTGTACCGCGCGTTCTTCTACAGGCGAACACCTACATATCAGACAGGTTTATAGAATGAAAAAACGAAAAATATAAAAACAAAGCGATCCGCATTGGTGCTTTTGATTGATTAGATTATGTAGGTTATTCGTTGTCGATTTTACGCTTTCGAAAGGTTAATAATGAAAAAATACAACGTCACACGTGTCGCGGAGAATTTACGATCGAAGTGGAAACGTTGTGTATGCGAAGCGACAGTATTTCGTTATAAATTGTTTTTTTTTCTTTCTTTTCGACACGGAATTACGTTATTAATGTTACTTACTCTCTTTCTCCTTCTCTTTCTCAGACACACACACATATACACGTTACAAACACATATGTTTTCTTCATGATATTTTTTGTGTTGTTGTTACCTCTTCGTCTTTCTCTCTCGTATGATTTTAAACATTTGTTTTTTTTTATTGACTTCACGACAACAGCGATATCGTGAAACCGGCTCGGGGACTCGAGTTTTTTCAATACCGATGTTTTGCCACATTTTTGTTTACGTATTATCGATGGAAAAACTTGTTGATAACGAATAGAAGTTGACGGATTTATGTCCAAAGAAGTCAAATGAGGCATAGGGCAAGGAATTGCGCGAGTGTTTGGGAGAGAGAGGGAGATTTCGACGGGCAGATCGCGTTCAACGTGCGAGAGACAGATTGAGAAAGAGCGGGAGATTGATAACGGATAAAAAAAAAAAGAAATCGTACATTTCTCGTTGTTTAATGAATGTTAATTATTTTTTAAAACCGAAACTCTCTCACGCAGTGTTTATCATGCATGCTTAACATTATTCATACATTTTATATACGAAATCGCGCAAAATTAGAAAAAAAAATTGTAAAATATGCTGTAAAATTCGTGCGACCGTTTTGATTAATTTTTTTTCTCTCTTTCCGCGTTCCTTCGTCTCCCTCTCTTTTTCTTTCTCTCTCTTTCTCTCGTTTTCTAGCTCTATTATCTGTTATTGAAACCAATTTTTTTTGTCTTTATCGGTCCCTTATTGGTAATATGCCAAAACCCTGTGGAGAATTCACAGGGGGTATTTTTTAATTTAAGACAGACGCGCATATACAGACCGCGAACTTTTGCGAACTCACCGGCGCCAACGAGAAAGCTACACGCGTGTTTCACGTATTGATAATAAATTTGAAAAAAAATCTTTTCAATCGAAGCTTTTTCGGATGAGATCGAGAGACGCTTGTGGGTTCGCAATTTTTTCGCGAAATGATCTCTTCGAGGGACTGAGACATAATTTAAAAAAAAAAAAAATTAAAAATGAAACAAAGTTAGACTTTAAAAAAATGCAGACACTGTTCTCTCGTATTTGTAATTGTTTTTTTTTTTGTATTCGAGAAGATCGTCGCTTTGTTTGTAAAGCGAGATCGCGGAGTCGTCGCGGTGATATATATGTATATCTATATAAATCGATGTGAAGGGTGATAGAGAGGCCGAAACGGGCCGCACGATATTTGATTTCTCGAATCGCAGGGCGGACAAAAGGAAATAAAGAGTCCTCGACAGGGACATGTGATTAAAAAATTGAAAAAAAAAGAAAAATGTAACGAACGGATAAATTAAAAGTTTAGACGAAGATCGATAAGATAGTTTTTCTTTTTTAAAAGAGAGAAAAAAAAAATAAAAGTTGAAAAAAAGTGCAACCGTTGGAGAGCCGGGTTCGCCAATGCACCGACAAGTGAAGATTCGAGATGATTATCGTAATTATTTTTATTCTTGTAATTTATTTAGCAACAAAGACACGTCGAGAGAGCGTTTGACGGGAGTTAAAAAAAAAAGAAAAATTTGTACAGAATGCAAGTGCGAGAGAAGAGGAATGTAGAATTTTTTTTTCGTTTTTTTATGTGGAAGGAAATTATTATTACGTCTTATTGGTTAATAATCAGTTGGAAATAATTTGACTTTGTTCCGCGACGACGAGGCCGGCAAATGCTTCGTCGATTCGACGCTCGTTCATCGTTTCCT
Source organism: Buathra laborator (assembly GCA_934046635.1). Classification (NCBI taxonomy): domain Eukaryota; kingdom Metazoa; phylum Arthropoda; class Insecta; order Hymenoptera; family Ichneumonidae; genus Buathra; species Buathra laborator. The sequence continues at coordinate 15,579,727 of OW203901.1, read as the reverse complement.
CTGTTAAACGTTTTATTTTTGTCAAAATGCGAAACTGCTGGGGGCATGTCGAAAAAAAAAAAACGAGAAGCTGCTAATACCAAGCAACTCGAATTTATAGTCAAAAAATGAAAAAAAAAATCTTGAAGATGGGCTAATTGGATCATTAATTTGCTTACGTTGATTTCGTTGACTCGTACGGAGGGTGAGATCGTCCGGAGTCGATGCTGTATCACGGAAAGAATTATAACAATACGATATATATATATACACACACATCCACAACACACCAATCGGTCGCCGAACCGAACAAGTTATTTTTTTTTTCCTTTTGCCTGTTTCTTTGTGTCCGATAAGCCCAACTTCCGGAGTCACAAAGCATATTAATCGTATACATGCGCTATCACAACATAGTGATAGTGTGATAATTGAAGTGAGTTGACTTGGACCTTCCAAGTATCGAGGATATATATTGCCGGGAGAGACAGCACCCAAATCCCAAATATGACGATTCTCACCATTACGATAATTCGCGACGATTAAAAAAAATCATGAATTCGATTTGTTAAAAGACAAAAATCGTGTTGACGATGTTGGTAAAACTTTTATTACAGTCACATTGATGGAGTTAAGCCGAGCGGTCAAAGCCTAACTGTATCATGTATCATGTGAAAAAGAGCGCAACATCGATCGATCGATCAAAAAAGAGCCCAACATCGTGTATTTCATTCTCGTTCGATAAATTCATTATTTAAATTACTTATAAAACTAAACGCGCGATATTATCGATGTGGAGAATCGTCGGGTTTGCATGGGGGATTGCGAAAGACGAGATATGGAGGGTCGTATGTGATGTGATTTCTTTTATATCGTAACAAATAATAATGAACACTCTAAGAAATGTTATAGTTTCGTATAAGCGATATGTTACTTGTCATTTATTTTATCCTTTAATAAATGATGTTATATTAAAAAAAAAACAAATGATTCGTCTCTAATATTTTTTTTTTCGTAGACCTTTCGTTGAATACCATTTCCCAAATTGCGATTCCTCGATAAGCGATTATTGACGATTTTCTTGTGTGGCAATATTATCGGCGCTCGCATTATTGTTTTTTTTATTGTATTCGCAACACAAACAAGAAACGACACGAGACAAGTGGAGTCTCAAGGGAAATTGCGGAAATTAGATATCAGTAAACGCGGATATGAAAATTATGAGCGAAATTTCAAGATATTTACGGAGAAATCAATTTAATTATCTTCGAGCAGAAAAACAAAATTAATTTATTCTATTAGTTCAATGTGTACAGGTAAAATTACATCAAACATCGAAGGATTTACTCATCCAGTCGTTAATGCTAATTAATTATACGAATTTTACTCATCTATGCACCCCTCTCACATGTTCACGATATTTACAGTATCAAGTTTTTTTTTTTTTTTTTTTTTTTTCATACAGTACAACGTTCACACGTAATCCTCATTAATATGATTCTCGGTGAGCCCTCGGACTCGATGGTAATAATTAAGCTAGTTTCACTAAAGATCTTATCCTGTGCAAAGTCTTAGTCGGTGGATCATTCGCGTGCAACAGAAACAAATCGTCAATATCACCGAATAGATAATAATCAAACGGCACAAAGAATTAAAGACAACAAATTGTTTTGCGGAGATAAAAAAGAAAGTCTCATCGTATCTAAATCAACTTTTACTTTCAACGGCCGTAAATAATATCGTAATCGAAACGGCAGTTTGCAAATGTGTAATTAATTCGTTAAATAACAATTTTGTTAATCATCATCTCGGAACATTCGATTTGTTCCTACCGAGCAAACGCGTTCGAAACAATGTAATTTATCTCACTTTCACTTTCTCGTGTTACAGCGTTTTTTTTTATTTAGATGCAAAAATTTCCGAAATTCGTGTATTTTTTTTGTTTTTTATACGTCCGTATGTCGGAGCCGAGCGAAAGCTCACAATGGTTGACGCACAGCCCCTATCAGTTACCCTCGTAATCGTGGGAACCCGGATGATGATGCATGTGGATGTGAGCCGGAAGTTCGACCGGTACACCTAAACTGTTTCTCTGATATCAGAAAAAAACAAAAAAAAATAGATTTACATATATATCATATAAAATATCTCGTGAATTTTTTTTTTATGGTACAATTTGCGTTATATCACCTGAGATCGTATTCCGTTAAGGGGAGTCGCTGTAGGATTATCAAGCGGATATCCCACAACGTGGGATGAACATTTCTCGCAGGCCTGTCGCCTGCGGGAAAACGCACGACAGCGTAATGCTCGGCACAATTCGCGTGCCATTTCCGAGCACAACGATTCCTGTTGTTGCTGATTCTGCTGCTGTTGAATAGTTTGCGGTATACCCTGAAGCGAACCGGAACATGTGGGCGGTGGTGGCGGTACCGGTGGTCTTTGCTACGTACATAAAAACGAAATACAAAAAAAGTTTGTTACAATTTTTTTTTTTTTTTCACATTGGCCGATGTATACTATTCGTAAAGATATGAAATTGAGGGTAAAGCAGAAAGCAACAACAGAGTAAAAATATTCATTGGAAGAGTTCAAGAATAATATAAAAATGTTGGTCTTCCAATTTAACCGGATTGTAGTCGACGTAAAAAAAAAGCTTATTGCACGGAAATAGAAAAAAAAAAAAAATGAAAAATTTCGTACTTTCTTACCTTATTTCCCAATAGTGCCTCGAGTGCCGTCTCTTCGGCCGTCAGACTCATCAGTTGATGAGTTCGCGCTAAAGCGTGCATTTTACAAAAATTGCATGCATTCGCGACAATAATTAAAAAAATAAATAAAAAAAAACTTTGAAAACGATAAACGAGTCTAAAGCTTATCGATTCGTTCAAAAATTTGTATTAAAACGTACGCGTTCCGGTAGTGAATTTCTCTTGGAGTTGTAGCAGAACTCGAAGATCGCAACGAGCACAGCGAACGCCAATCCGCACAGAAGAACCACGAATACACCGCCTTAAAGTTAAAAAATAAAGTTTCAATACAAATTATCATTTTCAAAACCTAATAATGAATTTACCGGTTCAACCTGACAATATTATTTTTTTTTACCAATATTGGCGACTCCCAGAGCGTTGGCTTTGCTCTCTTTTCCTTTTTCCGTTCTCTGACAAGTGTCGCTGGGACTCTTCCACCACTTGTTGTACAATATTTGTATTTCTCCCTTTTCCTGAAGTTCGAGAATCGCGAGAGATATTTTGTCTCTCCATGGCGAACCTGTGAACAATTTTATGGAATTTATATTGATTACGAAGTCATTCGAAGAATTCTATTATGATATTAGATAATATTAACCCATCGGCGTTGCGATTCCGTAACCCTTCGTGTCCAGCAGTCCACCGATTTGCGTTAAATTACAGTCCCTTTGAACGATGTAATCAAGCATTGTGGATTCCATGAGAAAAGCGTAATCTCCTTGGAGTACTCGTTGTATACCTTCTTCGTACGTTGGTACGAAAACCGAAGGTTTTTTGTTTTCCATGAATCGCCACATCTTCTTGTACGTTTCGATCATCGAGTCCTGTGTATCGAACGAAAAAAATTCGCAAAGCTTACATTTCATTTCCATTCGAGATAATAGTGTGCAAATTATCGTGAGGATACGACGATTTACCCGAAAGAATGTCATCGTACTGCCACTTTCCAGTGTTCCGTATGTGATATCCGTTTGACCAGCGAGATCCTCGGCGTTCTCGATCGGCGTTATCATTCTCTCGACCGTCAGGAAGGCGGCGAGATTTGCGGTGTACGAGGAGATAATTATCAACGTGAAGAACCACCAGATACCTCCGACGATCCGTGTACTCGTAGCCTTTGTAACAAAGAAAAAAAATCGCATTAAAAAAATAAATCTCGGTTCGTGGATATCGCGAATTTCCGTAGCGATTCATCATAAGTCGGATGTAACAATGTTTCAACAAAGGAATTTTTTTCGATTGGAAAAAGCATTAAAATTCCGATTTTAATACGAAGTTTTTTCGTCTCTCTTCCAAATGCTTCGATGTAGAAAAATTCTCAGAAACCATTGATAAATATGTAAATAAATATAATGGCGCAGTCTCCTTCTCAAGAATACGGCAGAAAAAGATTTAAAAAAATCAAGGCAAATAGATTGAACAGAACGCAAAACGCGAGAGAGAGGAGAGCTTTTTCTCGAGGAAGCGAAGAACGGCAAAAACGGCACGTGCGCTCCGAGACATCCGTACAGAATACAGTTAAGAAGGACGAAAGACGCATCTACCTCTTCTAAAATCTATTCGATTTTGTGGCTCGAGGGCATTGTCGGCACTCTCCCTCAACCTCTATAGATTCATAAAGACGATTTTTCACCATTATAAAACGTTATATTTGTATTCTATGCAATATTCGCGTCACCGGAAGAGTGAACTGCTCGATTGTCGCGTCGGGCTTTCGTGTGATGTAAAAAAAAAAAAAGATCAAATAAAAAAAAATTTTGAAATGAAAAATAGTTGAGAGAAATTCACTCGGTACGCGTATAGAAATGCGGTTAACCGATGTCGTTCAATGTCGATGAACAGCCGATTGAATCTATTGTCGCGAGAATGTTGACCCGGTGTCGAACGTATCGCAACCGCGACACATCATAAATCGAAAGGGATTTACAAATGTATTCGCGTTTGCGTGATCTCGTGAGTGTCACTGAACGCGCGTATGTGTTGTACAAGAGAAGCGAAATGGTCAGCGAGGCGCAATTCGTTTTCCAGCGGTGGCAATAACCCGATAATTCCGCCTTTACCCGTTCGCGCTCGAGGGTATGTTTTCAACGTGTACAATAGATAGGTCACGTGCGACGAGCGGTGGATCCCTGAATTTTCCGGATAATAGTTTACAACCGAATGCCACGAGATTAAGCTAATTTCGCAATGAATTTTCGACCCTCTCGTGTCGAAGGTTCCCGCATTGTTACGCTGCTCACGTCGCTTGAATTATTATTGACGAATCGTTCAGTTGTATTTAGCGTAAACGAGCCAACAACTGCCCTGTAACTTTTGCATGTCATACCTGTGATTCGCGAGTGCGAAATATTTGTTTGCTGAATGCAAAGCTTCATTCGATGCTAACTGAATCGTTGCGTCTCATTAATAGGATCGATTAACTACCACTTTCGTATATCGCGCGTTCAAACTACCTGTTGATATCATCATCTTCGATGTAACAGTTTTCCACAATAGACTATCAGCGATATTACTGAATTCGCGGACAGTAAAGGAAGCAACTTTTTCGGACGGGTCGCAAAAACACATCGGGAAAAAAAAACGCGATTGCGACGCGATTTGTTTGATAATCGGATATTTTTTTTATTTCTGTAAAAAACATTTATGGATCGAATGCATTTAATCATTTAATGGTCCCTAAGGAAATGCAACTACCGATTTGTATCTGATAAGCAAATGTATTATAAAAAAGAAATTATATACACAAATATGATGGGGAAATCTATTATTTTAAAAAATTGTGAACAGTGAAAAATTTTATTCGTATGAAAAAAGATAATCGTAATCAATTGTTTTTAAGCTATGAAATTTTTTATTGGTTTTACTTTGAAATATCGAATTTCTAAAAGTTTGTATTATTGTCATTATTGGGTGTTTTATACACGTACCTTCGGGTTGAGGTCGCTGCCCTGTTGCATAAGAGTGCCAATGGTGAACCAAAAGCTGTTTGCCAGTGAAAACTGGTTCTCGACAATTTCGGGACCCGAGTGGCAAGGATGCGGATTATTCCACTCGTATGGACTGAAACGTGCCACAACGAACATCGTCACCGACACGAGTACGTATGCAGCGAGCACGTACAGCCAGATTTCTATCGCAAGGGGATTCATGAAGGAAAATAATCGGGCCGGATGGCTGGTCGGAACCTGGAAAAATAATGGTACCTTGAGATAAAACCGCAACATCAAAAAAAGTCGGTTTCTTTGAACTAAAATCCGAAATACAAATGGCAGAATTGAATCCAAAAAAAAAAGAAAGTTCCTTATAGTCGCTTCTAAATATTTAAGGAAATCCACGGAAAAAAATGGTACCTTGAGATAAAACCGGAACATCAAGAAAAAACGGTTTCTTTGAATTAAAATCCGATATGTAAATGGCAAAATTGGACCAAAAAAACAAAAGAAAGTTCCTCATAGTCGCTCCTAAATATTTAAGGAAATCCACGGAAAAAAAGTTACAAGAGAAAAGACCATAACAACTTCAGTATCATATGATTTGATAATAACGTTAATTTTTTATTATCATAGTAGTTGAGATTTTAAAAAAAACCATTTCAGTTTCGTCAATGTTGCCGCGCGGAATAGGGTTTAAATGAAGCGGAAGCAGCAGAAGCTTTCATGTGCCAAAAGGGACCGTGTGGTCGGACGAAGTACGTTAATTAACTAGCGTAATTGCCCGTCCACGAGTATACGCTCGGGCAACGTCCGCGCTATGGTACCATCGATCGAAGCAAACGTTTCAGTTAAACGAAGCAATTATCGAGGTCCAGAATTGTCTGCTGCAATGGTCGAGTTTCCATCCGCCTTGCCCTTCGCCCAAACTAACGGGGAGTAGTTGCTCGATAGTCTCGAAGCAAAGTAAAGGGTTCAGTTTACCTCTTTGCTGTGTAAGTATCATTTTTTTTCGTTTAAATTCGATACTCGAGATCCATCCACTTGTGCGAAGCACTCAATTAATGGAATCCCGTTATTAGTCGTTAAATAGATCGACTTCGTTATCGGAGCATATATAACCATAAAACCATAAAAAGTTGAAGATTACCTACGCACAAACATCTTTTTTCGTCATCTCAGGTAAAATAGTTAAAAAGATAAAGTAACGATTGTTATTTTAATAATCGTAAAAATAACGAGAGTTTCTAATCCGCAAACATAAAGAATGATTCTTCTCGTAGAGAATCTCGTCGAATATATTAATAAAGTATTAAAAATTGAAACAAAAGAATCGTACGACAATGTAATTGCCACTTTTGAAATTTTATAGCTTACGATGTGTCCTCGTAACTCGGTAGGATTTTAATTAAATTTCGTTTTTTTTTTTTTTTTCTCTTCGTTATCGCGCTAATGAAGTCAGTTGGCGAGGACTAACTTGTACTCGAAGTGATGTATAGTACGCGGAACAATTGTTTCGAGGATAAACGAGACGAACCGGTGGTAACAGCTACAGATATAGCGCAGAAATGCGGATCCTGTTCGACGAAGCGCGGTGGAATACGAGTGTCCCTGACAGAGTCGGCGATCACGAGACAGTAAAAAAAAAAAACAAAAAAAAACTACGCAGCCGAATGGCCTCTCAATGTGCCCTTTGAGGGTAAATACATTTTTTTAAATAAACATTTTCGTTTGCTCGATATATTTCATGATGAAAATGCTGCATCCGCTAAATTGGATCCCTTTACTCGAGTTTCGTGAATTATGGGAAACAAACACAGACGCCTCCTACCCCCGCCGCTGGCTGAACTATTTCCTGCAGGTTGTCGAAAAAGTATGGCGATTGAACGTTGAACCTTTCGCACCGTATTCGCTCGTGTGTTTTCGAAAGCTTCAGCGAAGCGTTGGTTACATGGCAACGGAAAATGGGGTAAAAAAAAAAATTTCGAATATTTACATGAAGTTTGATGAAATTTTTGAATTCGAAAAGGCGGAGGAGCCCTGTAATTGTATAGTTAGAGGAATGAATTTATTCATTACACTAATTCGAATGCAGAAAATTTAATTAGAAATAATAAAGCAATTACAGGCATAGAGTGCGAAAGGAGTATAGAAATTACCAGTATGCATATATTCGGCACTCAATTAACACGAAAAATAAAGTTAATATTTGTCCTCTCGAGTCTCAGTGAAATTATCGTGTCGACGGAATTGAAAAAAAATGTATATTCCGACTTTTTGAATATACATAGCGAAACTCAAATCTATTAAATTTTCACGACTGTAAAACCGTTTTTTCTCTATTACGAGGAAAAAGATAAAGGGATACTTAATGAAGTGGAGGCTTGTGGATTGAGCTGAAAGGATAGAGGTCGAGACATTTAATGAAATAAAAAATGGATCTTTCTTTCGGACGATGCAATTACCGATGGGGCGCGAGAATTAACGTGGAAGTTTATCTGGGGGCGTTTAAGCGCTCGCGACCCCTGCTGCTTCGCTGCGATTCAGGACTATGGCAATTGCCACGAGTTTTTCATTGCGTCGGTGACAATTAAGATGCAAAGTTTTCTCACTGAGAATTTTCTTACGGTTATTTTATCACCGGTAAATTTCCATGTTGACCTCTTACCTTGAAGAGAATGGAAATTCCGAGGTTCATAAATGGCTTTGTGAAGTCTATGACACTCTCCCGCGCGTAGTTTATCGTCATCGAGCCAACGGCAAGATCCGCTTTCTGAAATTGCCAATACATCGATTATCTAACGCCTGGAAAGTGGATGAAAAAAAAAACAATTATCAAACGCACCGCAGTACGTTACAAAAATCGTTGTATTTTTATTTTTATAAATTAAATTAGTTAAAAGGGTCGTGTAAAGTTCGATATACATAACAGGGTCTCATTATATCTATAGACAAATATTGTATACACATCTGCATCGTCTACTCGGGTACTCGAAGGGATCTTATAATAATCGAGACGACATCGTTATACCCGTTGCTTTTTCAAATTCAATGAATGCATTAAAGTTTAAAACTGTACGTAGATTATAACTAATCTGCCAAAACAAAAAACGCGTTGGTAGACTCGTTGAATAAAGAAATTATAAGAATTATATAAACGACTCATTTAGATGAATAGCCGCAATGTTTGGTGTAAAAGAAACACGAAAATAAAAATCGTGTATTTCCTATCGTCCAGGAATTTCGCACGATTCTTCAGCACTGCGGGGAAAGAAAGAGAAAAAAAAAAGAAAAATCTTAAGCGGCTGATGAAATATGAGTCTCGGAGCTCGCAGACCGTATCCGCTTTACTTTTTCATCGCTTCATTCGTTCTCTTTTTCACTCTCGTGAGAATGGCTTTCGCCAGTTTTTCTGTCTCTCTGTCACACTTTTCTCCACCGTTGGCGTATTGCGACGCATAGTCGCCCGACCACGTTGTACATCGTTTCTCACCCAACGGTTAACGCGGCCCAACGTAATTAATGATTATCCAACGAAATTAATACAAACGTCGCGATAGCCACCCGACGAAGCTTTGTAAAACGGTGGCGGTGCGCACCTGCGAAACGTGTGTTCCGGAAGGACGTAAAATTCGCGTGCACCGGCGTCGACAACGATCTCATTCGTCAAGTTTGCTAAATCTTTCATAGTGTGCGAATACAGCGCGTATGCATGTATTTTATAGGAGAAGCAGATGACGAGAGAAGAATGACTTTGAGACGCGTTCGAGTTGACGGTAAGGAGAGAATCTGCTCGGGTGAGAAGCGCAGAGTCGATTTCGTACTCGCGCCGAAGAAACCTACTGAACAGAGGAAACTGCAGACACCGGTGAATTCGCGACGGTAATTCAAGATTTCCATAATACCTCGGTGAACATCTCGGATAATCGCGCACTTTCATATCTGTTTTCTCATCGTATAACATCGAAATGTATATCTGTGGAGTAGTGTAGGGTACCGTCTCAATTTTTCGAATTTCTCACATTTCTCACATCCATTTTATCTCGCCGGAGGTTATTATTACAGAATTATTATTGTAAAAGATAAAAAGGGAATTCTGGAAAGAATAGCGTCGTCTCGTACATCACTTTTTGAAGAAAACGCGAAGTTTTCTTCGCTTTTGCTGGAGACGGAACGAAAATGCGCAGAAGGAACAGACGGTGGATTATATATTTTGCGAAGATAAAGCCGTACTGTAAGCTCGAGATACGACGAACTGAGTGTCTTTAGCTTATATCTACATATATACACGTATATATATATGTATGTAAGAACATTAGGTGTATGTATTCGTGATATCTTTACAGCGAACAGCAACGAGAGAGGCAATTTTTAACTTCGAACGACGAAAGTTTAAACGGTACCACGTCCGGTATTACGGACGTGAGAAAATGAAGATTTCTTTCTTTTTTTTTTTCTTCTTTTTTTCGTCCTTCTCGTAGGAGTCCTCGAAGGGTTTGGAGTTTTCGTGTTTCTATCGTGAAGTCGTCGCGAAGCTCGAGAGAGCATAGCGGTGCATACCTTTTTCATCCTCGCGGCTATTTCTTTTCGTTGACTATTCGCGAACCCTCTCGTCGGCTTTTCATTCGCTTTCTTTCATCTCTTGTAATTGCACCTTCCGGACTGATTGCGAAGAGAAATTTTTACGATTCATAACGTCGACGAACAAGTCTCGTAACGAGGGATAGAAAAGAAGCTAAACACCAACTCTCGAATCGGTCTTTCCATTAGATATTTCTCACTCTCTTTTTCTTTACTCCAATATATCTCCGATTACTAATCCGATGAATTGAAAAATTATAAAACTTATTATACTATTCGTGAATTTATATGAGACAAATTTCAATCGGACGTCCAAATTTTTCGATGACTTGAAAAACTATTCTTGACATTTTTCTCGATGCATAATGATTTCTCTCTGAATTTATTGTATACGGAAAATTTAAAAAACAGAAATATTGTCTTGTCGCATATCTATAAAAATATGAATTTCCACGCGATGCCTAAATTTGGAATTTACAGAATTTTTTTTTTTTTTTTTTTACGTCGCGAATTAAGTTTCGTTACTATAACAAAGTTGTGTAATTCTATCGATATCAATAGTCGAATCCGCTGCGGTAAAAAAAAAGCATATCGCTGCAACAAATTTTTGATTTTTTATGTCTCCATTCACCATATCCGACTCTCCATCCGTTCGCCAATTCGCAGGTGCGATAGTTTCCCGCGGTTACTACGTTTCACCGCACCATTTCCGCATTTCAGCTCAAATGCTATTTGCATTGCAAAAGCTCGTACGAGTATACTATACAGATAACAGCTGAGCGGCGGTAACGGTGTGCGACTCGCGAATCCAGTCAACCACCATGGATGCGCTTCTCTCGTTGTCGCTTTGGCTGTAATATACTCGTGTCCTCCGACGTCGTCTACTCAGTTTACACACGGAGAATCGGATTGTCGGGACAGTTTCGCTTGCAGTCGATCTGAATTTCGAATAGCGTTGCAAGTCTGTACTACACGCGACGTCGTTTTCATCTTCCCTCGCTTGGTATAGCAGTCGAAATAGCTGTACGCGACAAGAATCTTTCTCTATAAGCGAAAATACTACGGAATTACCCCAAAGATTGTCAAACGCGTTGACGTTAAATATTATAAGAATTACTGGTGCACCGCGATATATCCAATATAAAGTCAAAGTATATAAAAAATATGTAAAGAAAATTGAATAGAAATTTTCGTACCGTAGATCACTGAATTTTTTCGAAATATCGAACGCCTCAAATATTCGCATTCTTCAAAATCAATGTTAATCAATTCCAAGTGCCATAGTTCGGTGAATATTCTCATATTAACATTTCATCTTCCGAAAAATATTTGAAAAAAAAAATTAACATTCTTTTTTCTCCTATCGCAACCCCTTTGTAGCGAAGTTATTTCATAATAATGTTCTTTTACTCTATTCAATGGCCACTAACTTTTCATCGCTGGAGAGAGAGTATCGTACCGTGCTGTCTTTTGTGCCAAACCTGCATCGAGTGCGGAGCATTTTTTTTTTGCACTTCATAAAAAGAAACCAAAAAAATAAAGAGTCTGACTGCAGAGAACGGTAAGTGTTCGGTCGCGACAGTGGCAGATCCGTTCGAGTACCATTGCCCGCTATATACGGCGCGCTACTGGCGAGCTATGCTACTATACACTATACATTTATGTAGTCTATATGCTATACTAAGATACTCACCTTGTCCATCAGTTGGCGAACTATTCCGTTCCACTCGCCGGTCTCATAATCGTAAACGCCGTACTTGCCGTCCGGCACGAGTTCGATTCTATAGGTGAATCCCACCATGTGCGCTATCTCTCTTAGCAGGTCGATGCAGAAGCCTTCGTAACGTTCGTTACCGCTGAAATTTCCTCTGCTCCTCAGCATTACGTACGGTTGTTCCTACGGGTACGATAAAAGAGGATCTCTGGATTTTCTCCCTCTGCTTCGATTATTTTTCTCTGTCACTCCCTCTCCCCCCCTCTCTCTCCATTTTATTTTCTTCTGTCGCGTATACATTTTCATCCCCCGAAGTGAATACCGTTCGACGAATACCGATAAAACCCTTTGCGACAAAACCAAATTGTTACGTGCCCCGGAGACGCGAGCAATTCCCGCAACGAAGGTGTACCGCGCGTTAGCATAAACACGAATGGTTCGTCGTGAGAGAGGAGATCGATTGTTAATTGCATAGAAATGATCCCATTCTCTTCGCGTTCATTTACCTTTCAACCCTTAATTACTCTTCGTACATTCGCTGTTAAAGAGATCAAAGAAAATTTTCGAGGAATTAAACGAAAGGCGGATTTTCATTACTGTCGAAAATCGATTAATTTTCGCGACTCGCGAGGGCCTAGATGGAAGAATGTATGAAATACGAGAAACTACCCTCGACGAGCAACGAGGATACGTTGAATTATCTCTCTCGCAATGTACTAAATTGTGTACGTGTATTATACTTACAGAAACAGCGCACCGCGTTCACAGACTACTGACACGCTATAGTTTTCATCGGTTAAACCCGATCCTCGCTCGAGGGGAGGATACTTTGGGACAATAATTTATCGAAATCTGACGGGTCCGGTGTGTCGGGGATATCGCCAGCATTTGCTCGAACGATCATCTCCACGAACGGCATTATTGCCTAACGATTATCTACGATCCCATTATTAATACATCCTACGTAAACGTCGAACAACTAACTTGCGAGCCGTTTAACACAAACACACACACTTAGGAGACGATATAGATATCTAGAAAGAGAGAGATTATTGGAAATGTAGAGTTTCACGTCAAACACAGTGGTTAATGGATAGATTCGGCCCTACGGTGAGTGCTACTCGAATTGATTTATGAAAATGATGGATTGGGTTATACGCCTATTTACCTATATCACGAATCATGGGGGTTAACTAACGCAGACAAATCTAATCGATGCTTGTAGCTGGTTGATCGTAATATTCACGAGGATTGGCTATCCGGACGATCGAACAAATATGTAGCACTTTTTTTTCTACATTGAAGGGTAAAAGACCGTAACAGCGAATGGAATTGATCGGTTTCATCAGAATATAAATCATTGGCTCGGAGTAGACACGCGAATGAGAATAATTGCGTTTTATATTTGTTCGAACTTTTCAGCGCCAATTGGATTTTGATATAAAGTTATTCAGATGTGTCTTACGTACGCTACGTAGCGATTGGATGTATGCTGCAGTACGACACTTGGGATGAAACTCAGGCGGTTGATTACGATTTTGCGTGACTTTTTGATTTATGAGAAAAAAAATAAATAAAAAGAAATGATAATAAACAAACCAAAGCATACATGTCGCATGAGCTCATTGACCATCCCGTTCCATTCGCCGGTTTCCGGATCCTTCGCGCCGTATTTCCGATCGGGTACGAGTTCCATTCGATAAGAGAAACCCACGTCCTTGGCAACCATCTCGAGGAGATCGACGCAAAAACCGTAAAATCTCGTGTTTTCCGTGTAGTTTTTTTCGTGGTGCATCATTACGTAGGGCCTCTCCTGGACCGGTTTATTAGTACATAATGTCGTCGACAGAGATGCGTTTATTGACGGCGATGAAGACGAAGTTAAATGAAAATAAAAAAATAATAATAAAATATAGTAAATGGCGGAGGAAACGTAATGAAAGATCAATGAATGGGACGTTAAAGCGGTACGATGGAAAAACTACTTTCCCATTTTTATCGCAACTTGTCTCGTGGTGTTCTAACGCATTGGTTTTTTTAATCTACAGGTTTTCTTAGCAGACAAAATAATAATTTTTTTTTTTTTTTTTTTAGAATCTTTTTTATGAAATTTGGACAATGGACAATTTATCGAAGTTTGCGGTCCGTAAAAACCAAAAAAGATTGTTTTCTTAAGAAAAACGACACCAGACGGCCACACGTAACAGCAATATCGCGCAAGTTACGATTTGCCTCATCTACAAATTCTGACTTTCACTCTTCGTTTTAAAGAACAACTCGAATATAAATGAGCTGTTAATGCACGCGCCCGAGACGAGCTTTACGAGATTATATACCACTTTGGGTAACTAACACAACCATTTGTTATCCTAAGGGATGATTTCCCATGGGATAGCAGCCGAGAAGCGGAGAGCCGTGTCGAGGGGTTCGCTCGGTCCTTCCTTTTCAACGCCGTTATAAACTCACGATGAATATCCAATTAATTGATTATAAATTACGCTCGACAATCTTCGCCATCAGCCGATATTCATCTCATTTTTTTTCCACCTCTCATCTTTTACGTTTTGAATTTTCTCGCGAATTATACACATTTTATTTTACATATTTTCTCCTCTTTCTATCTTTTTTTTTTTGGTTTTGATACTTCATAGAACGGCGAACATATTCGTATCCCCAATACCCTCGAGCACGACGAGGGTAGTAATCTCGATATTCTCGATATTCCAAAAGCTGAAAGCGTTTTAGTGGTATCGGTGAAAAAATAAAATGAAAATCGAAGGGAGAACGGATTCTATGTAAATTTTGGAAACAGATTCGTCCCTACATTTCGGGGAGCCTGTGGCTTCAACGTAACTGGGTAATGTTACCGCGTCTCGAGTATAAACCATGAAACCCGGCGAAGCACACCGACGGTCTCGCAACGTCGAGTAGAATCACCGTTTACTCTGGTAACTTCTGTCGGGATTTCGAATGCTCACAAATAGAAAGCTTACGCGAGTGCTTCTACATAGATTCTCTCTCGTGCGATTTTCGCGGTACCGCGATGTTCCTGCAGTCGTGTCGATCTTTATTTCCGGTCTTTACATGTTGACTTGAAACGTTTTCGGAGTCTTTCACGATTTACGCGAAATTTATCGTTGGTTTGTTTCTCTTTCATTAGGTTCGTTCATTTATGAATTAAATTTTTAAAAATGAGCACCGCAACGGGCTTTTTTGCTACTTTTATAAATCTTGTTTATTATATGAAAAATGTTACTTACCAGAATCGTTATGACGATGAGCGTCACGTTCGCGATTCCCGGTTCGAAGAATGCTGCGGTATCAGTTACGTTCACACCAGCGCCCGGTCTCCATTCTCCGACCTATTAATAAAGGGGACAATCTTTTTATTTCTCGTTAACTGCTAAGTCAATTTTTTTTATTATTTAACGAAGAGATCGGTATTTCACAAAGTTAAATTTAGTAGTAGCAATTCAATCTTTGCATGAAATGAGAATACGATAGTTATGTACTTCGTCGCAAAATAAAAAAAATAAAAATAAATAATAGTAATAAAAAAATGCATTTAAAAATTGGTCAACGATTGAGTTGCGAAAAATGCGAAAAAAATTGAGATTTTTAGTTTATCATTAAACTTTCGTGATTCCCAAATAAATACGAAAGTAAGAAATGTTCAATACCTTCACCAGAGAGTGTTGTTTGAGTTTTAGTAAATCCAACTTGAACTGTATTCTTCGTCCCTCTTTAAACGCTATCGGACCGGAAATCCCCTTCATCTCGACCTGCAAGAGGAGCGATCAAACTTATTGTTATTCGATTCATTTCGGTGTGTATAACCGCCAAACTCGACGGAATATTTTAAAAGAAAAATCTTTTGTTGAACATAGCACTGGGGATTCTCTCGGGAAAAACTTCGGGAAGCTTTATCCACGAGCTTTGCGATAAAAACTTGAAGTATAGAGGAAGCTTTCTACCTTCTGAAATTTCCTACTTAAAAAGTCGTTATGATCGCAGTGAAAACGCCTCTCTGTACAGTTGCAGCATCCGATATGTTGCCGCGTCGAACAGATCCGATCGTATCAAATGCCGCTGTGCATTCGCAACAGACGTAAAATCCCTTTCATGAAACCGCAGCGAAATATAAAGGAAGAACGGCAGTTGCCGATTTTATTCGCGGAGAGAAAAATACGAACGCTGAAGACTTAACGTTTACGATAGAATGCGCGATCTTTTCAACATTATTGATCTCAAAAATACAAAGGGTGTTCAATTCCCTTAACCTGTTTATGCGGATACCGTAATAAAAAAAGGGTTGAAAAAAAATTCTCAAACGTATAAAGTTTGAGAAAGTCAGTTATAGTAAATTTTTCAACATTTTCCCAAATATTTCGAAAATGTTTATCGTCTTATTTTCTTTCTTTAAAAAAATATAAAATAAATAAATAAATCTAAAAGCAGTGCGAAGTAATTTATTACGTTACTTTGCGAGACTTGTTTTGACATTAGACTCTGTCTCGTTGCAAGTAGAATAGGTTCAGTGGACACCGAGTTGTTGGAGTATATAGTACAGTGGTACAATGTCTACACGTGACACCCTTCTGTAACCCCAGTCCATCAGGGAGAGACTGTTAGAGTATATCCTGGAGACGCGACGAGAATATGAGAGCGAAGCTTAGCGAGTGGCGGCCTGCGGCTCGTAGGTACGTTTCGCTGTTTCACGGATTTAACCGAAAACTTCCTTTACGTGACCCTTTTTGCCATCGTGGTCAGCAACAGACCTAAAGTGTCGTAGGAAATTTAACATCGCGCAGGTATTCGTCGTTCGTATATATATTCATATATAGTATACTTATATATATATGTATATACATGACGCTTTATAAACTTGACGCGAGTGTATAACGCTACCTTTTTGCTGCACTGTCGCGTTTACGTGCCACTAGTGAATCCCAGCGAAAGCGCTAGAGCAGCGTACACAACGGCGGTTCTTGCAGCTTTGTTATAGAGTTCCTTTGCTCGGTTTGTAATCGAGGCAACATTCGTGCGCACCACAGCCACTTAATTACCTTGGCTGTGGTTAATTACTCGGCTTGCCTCCCTCAGTCAAGACTGAGTAGTCGAGACTAACCACATCTGTCCCGTAATTTTCTTTATTCACTTTATTCACCTCGACTCTTCACCATTATATAACACTTGGATAACGTTAATGTCAAAAGAGCAATTAACTTTTCATTCTTTTTTCGTTTATGGTATCACGTGCTCGCTGATTATTCGTACTCTCACTCTCTCTCTCTCTCTCTCTCTCTCTCTCTCTCTCTCTCTTTTTGTAACTATATGTATACCGCTATATGTACATCGATTAGTCGTTTCGTACAAACGCCATGATTTACAGAAGTCCGATGACGTTATCCGTATTCGCGTTACCTATCCGATGAGCACAAATTATTAAGTTATCGACAAGGCGATATATATCGGGACGCGATAAATTTACGTTCGACTCGGTCGAACCAAACCAGACGACAAATTCGCTTCACTTTCTCTCCCTCACACTCGCGAATGGAAATACTCGTTTATTTCGCTTTTCGACCACCGATCGACAATCCCGCGCTCTCTCGTATGTACAGCGTCCGTACGCTCGACACGATGATTCTATAGATTTCGAAACAGCATAAACCGGTCGTTGAAAGCTTTCGTTCCCAATCGTCCGAACGATATACTACCGTTAACTACGTTGTTGCGTTCGAACATTCGCATTGCTCGATAAATAGTATGATGTGTTAACCGTGTTATGAATGCGGATTGAGAACGTGCGTTCGACACTTATTGATCATTCATCGAAAAACGATAATATAGCAATGTTATTTTTTTTTTTCACCCTTTTGTAATAAAGAGAATATATGTAGTAAAGTTACATAACGCCAAAAAACAAGTATTTAGGACCGCGTTGTTTAATCGAACGAAAGCACTTATTCTGTGATTTAGAGAATTTTATAGTAAATAAATTATTTCCCGTATCACTGTAGAATAAAAAATTATGGGGTTTTTTTTTTCGAGCGAAACTACGAAATTTCTTACGTCATACAAATTTGTTAATTCGGGCTGTTTATTGATAAAACTACGATAACGAAGAAAGTGAAGCAATAAATTTCTTCTTATAAAAACGTAAAGCTATGATTAAGAAACTTAATAAATTTGACTTTCTCGTCACGATAGCTTTGCAAAGATTTTTAAATGTGATTTTCCGAAGTTTTGAACCATTAGCGTTACGTTTCTATTGGAATCTCGAAAAAAATGTCCATGAAAACAAAGCATGAGCTTTGTTCATGAAAACAAAGCATTCTTTGCGAGAAACGAAGCGAAAAATAATAATTATCTTTTTTACGACACCAACGCCAATGTTTGAACTTAAATATGAACTGAAATTGTGTAATCCAAGGATTAATAATGATTTATGCGATGTATGCATTTCGGATCGAGCAATTTTTCCGTCTGTTTCTTTTTTCTTTTGTCCCTCTTCTCGTTAGTACACCTCGGATTATTCTACTAATTCCCGTATTTCGCGATTCTCCTTTCGAGGAAACAATTCACGCGTGAAATTCTTCGCAAGAATTACGTTGCTAGCGCTGTGTAAACGTCTCATTACGGCGGTAGGAACATAATACCATCGCGCTAAATGCGCGCCATCACGCTAAATGCTTCCACGTTAATTAATTTTTCATGACTTTCAACGTCGCCTGCGTAATTAAGATATTTTTATAACGTCAATTATCAATTATCCTCAACAATATCGTCAGTATAAGTAGTAATTATTCTTCCACTTGTCTCGAGAAATTTCTCAAATACACACCCGATAATTAATTTCAACAATTACCCACGTATCCTCCTTTTCCCGAATTATACGATAATTGCGTCGAGTTAACTAAACGATTACGCCGCAAATTTTCACATGCAATTTTCCACCGATTTTGGTTATTGGTAATAGGGAAGGAAAAGGATTATATACCCAGTAGATTCGTCGTTGACTGTATATAGGCTTTAGATAGTAAGAGAAATGTGCACGACGAACAGAGTGAGAATGCCGTGTGAGGGTTAGACACGTCGGTTAGAGAAAGCACGACGCAGGGAAAGGGTTGATAGGTGGTCCGGTTGAGTCTCTAACATTGGGGAGACAATGAACGGAGAAGTACGAAGAGGAAGCAGGACGGCGTAGAGAACGCGAGGGCCAAATTGAAACTCGAATTACAACTACGACGATAAATTACGGGATGGTTACTGCCCCAGTTGGGAGAAAACTTGGTGGAAACTAGTGGAGCAGAACGTAGAGAGAGGAGTACCCTCGGCGAAGAACGACGACGACGACGAGATCTGTTGTAACCCAAAGGGACGGAAAGCTCCTTCGCGTACACGGACGCTCGGCGCTAACTTAGACCTCGTCGACAAACGCGTGGGATCAAAAGTGGTACCTAACCATAGCTCATTTAACCCAAGCGGCAGAGAATACGCGGTGGTGGCATTCTCCTCAAAACGTATACTACCATAACAAAGTGTAAGAACGTACACCCGCGCCGTGCTTATGCGTAAACTACATTAGTCTCTTCCCTAATTAGATGAGAGCGAATACTGTACCTACGAGATTAGACCGGGCAACACGTTGTACTCTGCTTGCGTAGGAAAACCATTGTTTTTTTGTACAGAAAAGTTGCACGTGCGAAACTTCAAATTGTCGCGAAGTTTGCGAAGGAACGGTCAAGGTTTTTGCTTTCTTGGCAAAGACGAAAAAAATTACAACGCGAATCGCATGTATATTTTTTTTATAAGTCCGTAAGATTCATGTTTTGCCTCAGAGGCTATGACTACGCTGGTAAAGAAGAAATGCTCCCGGAATTTCTTCGAGAAATAAAAGTTCCATCGAAGGATAATTAAAATTCTCCGAAGCAACTTTTCGAATTACGATGCAGTAGTTCGTTACTCTTCATTAGAGTTTCTTAGATGATCTTAGTACAGTTCGAAGTATTCCGCAGTTTCGCTTAATTGACAATGTTTTTTTTTTTTTTTTTTTCATATACTTCGTTATTTAGTTTTTTCTTTCCACCGGGAAATGATGTTGAAAATTTGATTTATTATACCGCGTCAATTAATTATTATTTCGTGATTATACAGAGATATCACTACTCGTATATGAAGAGACGCGGTAGCGCCTCGACGCCAAGTAGTTTAAAAAGAAATATATTACTTTCTCGTTCTCCTCAACTGAGTGCTTTTCCTTTAACGCGAAAGTCAAACTTCCACGTGGCCTCCGCGTTTTCCCGTGGAGTCAATTTCATTCGAAACTCTTGGCGCTGTTTCTATACTGAAATTTCGATTGGGACTAATTGACTTTGATATTTCGTTTGAACTTCTCACCGTTCAGCACAGACGGGAATACGCGATGGTTAACGATGTCTGAACAAATGATGTTACCAATTTTCTTGAAAGCACTTTCAACCGTAAAGTGCATATCTATAACACGTTTAACCAGAGAAAATCGAGACTGGGAGAGATATTAACACCATAGAGACAAAACATAAGTTTATTTTGTCTTGCGGTGTCGCAATTCTTACGAAATCCATTTGAAGCTATAGTCGCCGAACAATTTCGACAAAAGTTTAATCGAAGTTTAATCAATTTTCGTTGTCCTTGTCTTCTCGTCTATGTCTCGCGGTTTTGTTCTCTTGAAACGTTCAGAATTGCACGCAATTGAAGGATAGGAGGGGATGAAGAGGGATGTCGAAGAAGCCACAACGGTATTGCGAAACTACGCGAAGGAAACTACAAGCCGCAGACCCCTTCGGATCACCGATCATCCGCGCAACCCTCGTCTCACAGAACACACCCTACGGAGACCAGAACGCGTCGCGTCCGTTGGGGCTGAAACCCGCGTATAGTATACGAACGTACGTTTTCCATGGCAATTACTTCTCGTTCGGTTCAATTAAGCCACTTGGCGGGACGGTAATTTCGACGGTGGATTTAGCGGGTATGTCGAAACGGCCATTAGAGACCTGTAACTAACTCGGTTATACCTCGTGGCAATCCCCGTTGGCATTCACCTATACTACTTTACGCGAACAGAATAGATATAGTTTCATACACGTACACCATGACGGCATGTGTAACCAGACTGGACGATGTTCGAATTTCTGTATATGAATCCGATTGCTCGGAGACCAAGTTTGGCTTCGCTCTCGACTGCGTCTATTTACACTCGACGACATGATTCAAACAGACGCGCGAACCGTGATAAATATGGACGGTACGTATATCGCATATGTAGAAACGATCATTACACAGAGTGCATACACAATGAGAATCGAATCCGATACAATAGTCAATGACGGAAATTTACTCGGCGCGGACACTGTTCCCTTTTCTCGCGAATTGGTGGGTGTGAACTTGAAATGAGAATCTGGAAGACCGGATTTTCCGGACGGTAGATTCGGATTAAGATTTTTCATCGTTATTCGAAAATTTATGGATCATTCGGAGAAGAATATCTTTCGATATCGTGATAAATCGTTTAACGATCGATTGACTATCGATTGCGAAACAAAATGGCAAGTTATTGATAAATATTTGTTTTTTTACGGGATAAAGTCAGTTTCGGCATCTTTAGAAGAATTTTATCAGCTTAACAAGAGATTAATCGAAAGGTGGATATATGTCGTTGGTTATTCGTCTCTATCGTGTCTCGTTTATCGTAAGATGTCTATGTTCGCCGTGCTGTTTGTGTATACAACGGCTATTTATGATTTTGCTTTGCAATGCTAATGACAGCAGAGGCATTTAGACTCCATTTGGAAACATGCCAAGTGCCAGTTTCGCACCGACGCCCCGTCGACATCGTAATCCCTTTCATGCAACCGACTATCCTACCCCTGCGGATCGCAATCGACGATACAGCGTTACGCTACCGACAAAACCCAACTGTGTTGACTGTACCACCGACTGTTCAATTCTAAGGACGACGCAGTATCGACGTACCGTTCATCGTCGCGGAATAATTGTGGTTCTGACGAATTCCCTACTCTGGCTATTTCACTTTGCCTCGTTAGCGGGTGCGCTTCCACGTCGACGGAATACGTAATACACAAACGGCATATGAATCCTTAACCGGTAGCATAATGTTCGGAATAATTTTCCCATTTACTCCGCAGATTTCACTCTACAAGAATTATATATAGTGTTATTAAAAAACGCGATATCTTTCAAATTTTCGCGAAATGTGCGACGGATTTAATGTATTTAATTGGTCCGAATAAACTATCGCAATAGTATTCATTTTTACGAAATTTTGAACAGAGACAACGAGCGCGTAGATAAAATTACATGACAGGAAAACAGCGATGGAATGTGTTTTTTTTTCGCCTGTAATGAGTTACAGATGTTATTGTAGAATATCGAAAAATTTTACGACGTTGTTTTTGTCAATAATTTAAGGTTCAGTGGAACTTACGACATCGCGCATATCCCAATTTTTATTCCATACACCGCGATAGAGAATCGCGACTTTCTACAGTGAACTGTCATTTCACGATAAAAGATCAAATTCGATTTGTGGATAGGTGGTGTAGGGTGAAAAATAAAATAAAATTGGTAGGGGGGTAACAGAAGCCGAAGTAAAATCAATCACAGGGCAGGAAGGATCGATTCGATTGCTCTCGTTCCGCGCGGCGGTGGGAGGGATGGAAAGTCCGTTTAATTTGGAAAATTGTCTGCGGCGAGAGGAGTATACGGCTCT
This sequence comes from Buathra laborator, assembly GCA_934046635.1. Classification (NCBI taxonomy): domain Eukaryota; kingdom Metazoa; phylum Arthropoda; class Insecta; order Hymenoptera; family Ichneumonidae; genus Buathra; species Buathra laborator. The sequence continues at coordinate 15,556,996 of OW203901.1, read as the reverse complement.
CGCGGTGATGCACCACCGGATGACCGGCGTCACTGTCGCATATTTCCCGTTACGAGAGGATCAAATACGACGAAAAAAAGAGCGGTTAAAAAAAAAGGATATACGCAACAACGAATACCAGCGAAGACCGAAAGAGACGGAAGGGAGGAAGGGAAACAGAAATAAAACAAAATTGAATGACAAATGGTCTACAAGCCGATGTGCCAAAAAAATGCAATGCCGGATAAGCGAGCATCCGCTCTGAACATATTGTGTATTGTTCACTCGTATAGACAATACCATAACATTGCGATGACGTTCGGAAAAAGTTGAACCTCATGGCGGATCGATATCGTCACTCAGCTTATTCGTTACGATTGAAAAAGCTGTATTTTCCTCTTTTTTTTTCTATATTCGACGAAATCGAGTCACGTGTAACGCGCATTATAATTCCGACTTCCGGTATGCGATAGATCGGGGAATTCCAATGGGCGCGAATGTCGGTGAAAATATTTGAAATACTTGGGTATTCTATGAGAAATATAGGACTATATTGGGACGAAAGATATATATAAATAAGAGATATACAGGACGATATTGGAATCTCTCTACGGGGGATGAGAGCTATTAGATTAATGGTTCTCTCCCTCTGCGCGACTCTCCGCGGAGTTTCACGACGCTTCGCTGAATTGGCGAGTCATCGGTGACGCTGTATGAATGCCACCTTTTCCATAATACTATAGGATATTGGATGTTCAGCCTATGATCGCTGGCAAAACTTTCCAGGAATACGTATCATATTATTAAAAGCGTAAAATTGATTAATATTGCGGTCCTATTCAACATCCGATTAAAATAACGCTTTTCATATATCTGATTTCATCTGTAGGAATAACAGTAACTCCACAAGAAATATATTAAAAACAACGAGTCGTGAGGAACTTTACATGACAATATCAAAAGAGGATAAAAAAATGAAAAATAGCTTTACACATTCCGCATAATACTTCCGCGCTGCGATAATACTGTGTGCTATTTCGGCGCTATTAATGGCTCCATTATAAAAACTTCTGTCCGCTACGGGATACTTCTCGAGAGTTGTTGTTTTTTTTATTTATTTTTATTTATTTTTTTTTTTTCAAAGCAACTAAACGTTACTGCGCCGCAATGGTTGTGGGCGACGGGCCAATTTCTCTACTCTCTTTCTCCAGCTGATCTTCTATGCTTACTGTATAAACTCTGTACCCAGCAAAACATCCCTTCCGATCTCATCCCCTTCAGCTTCGCTGCTCGGGACAAACATTCACATACATGAATGTACAACAGTAGTAATTTTTTCGCGTGTACACTGATAATATTGAGAATTGCGGTAAAGGTATCGCAACTTGTACCATATTTCGCTGATACTCTTATGCATATGCATGCCGGAGGCATCGGTATGTTAAGCATTATCACAATTTCGATTTTCTCCATAAACGCGTGCGATTGCAGTGTAAACTAAAGTTATAGCGTTTGTTAAAGTCGCCGTTAATAAGAAACGTAAAGGCGTATGCGACATCATTTGGTATGAAGAACAATGCGGAATACGTTCTTCTGGCTCTGGGCAATCGATATATTTCATAATAAATGGTAATAGAACGCATGAAAATGTGTACCCAATCGATATATCGGTATATCGGATAAAAGTTGATTTCGTATATCCTTACGCTACGTTAATCCATACAGCGTATAATTCGTTCTCATACACGGAAAATACGCTTTTCTGACTGCAGTGACGCGATGTGCATATACAAGGGTATCATTTACTAACTCCCTCGGCGACTGGCCACGTACGCTCGCGACCCCCGTCATTTTTTTACTTCTTAACGAGGCAACGCTTCGGAGTCACGTACCAGAGATGTTCATTGCACACGCCGTACGACTCCGCTGGATGAAAAAAAAAAAAAAAAAGAAATGCAGATCTCTGGCGTGTGCTGTCGTTCGACCGTTCGTTGGACAGACGGTAGTGGTTATCGGCTGACGCCGGCGTCGGAGAGGATTTTTTTAATTTTTTTTTTTACTTTTTCATCCTTTTCTGACGTTACGAAATTCTGATGCAGAAATAAATGTCGTTGATTGATAGAGTCGAGTCAGACATAGGCGAACAATATTTTTTAGCTTAAAACTCATTTTTATAAATTTATACTAATTCGAAAATTATGATTCGATGGTACTTTACTTCTTTATCGAAGTATTACGACGATTGCCGAATTTCTCGGTGATGGTATAAAAGTAATAAAATTAAATGAAATCATCTGCGAATTTTATCGTGCGACGTGTTTCTGCAATGTAATACTCCCAATGGGTTCATTCAATATTGAATTTAGCTGTTATGAAGAAAATATAAATTGTGCCATATTCCTTCCTTACTGCCGTCGAATCTTTCGATAACGTTGCGAACTACACTGCGGCGCCACTGTATATTTCTTATATTGCCTCATTTTCTCGATTCCAACAATTCGATAATGAAACGTTCGCAAGTTGGCGCACCGTTCGATAACAAATTAATTCATATAGCAATGAAAAAGCAAAGTTTCGAGTTGTACGAGCAATCGGAGTTTTTCGCGAAATAAAGTTTAACCACGAGGAGTAGATTAAAGTTTATCGCATTAGATTTCCATTCCTGAGGCTCTTCGCGATCACCCAACAGCGCCGTAGACTCAGGAGACGGTAACAACGCTTTTGCCGAGGCGGCGGGAGGACTATATTCGACTGAAGGCATACGACCTCGTGGTCGACTTCTTCGTGACCACTAAACATTTTCCGTTCTGGCGGAACGCACTGGCAGAAAGGAGGGAAGGACAGGGGAGGGGTGGTGGAGACTCGGGGCACATACCCCATCTCCGACGAGGCCGGATATCGTTCGTTTTGGCGTCACGCCAGATCTTGGGGACCGTAAATTACGGTAAGCCCCGTGGCACTCTTACTCTTCCACTGTGAAGTCGGTGTCCCCGTTCGTCTAGCGCGATATACCTTATGCGTCTCGTGTCTCCTCCTCTGCGTCTGAGAGGTCGTCGACGGAAAGTTTCGGTCATCTTAAAGATTTCATCACCAACCGGATTCATTATCCTTTTAAAATCGGGGCAATCTGACTTTATCGAAAGTCATTTTTAATACACCGTATTTTTGTATATTACGCGAAGTTCGTCGCTCTATTACAGCCAATAGGATTCTCTTGTCGTTTTGCGAAAACTCGAAAGTACCTAACAAGACTGCACGGCGTACTGCAATGTACTCTGTACGTGTGCGCTGTATCGAGGAGCTCACGGATGAATAAACTTTCGAGACACTCGATATTAAACTGAGGCGAGGAATATTTGCCCGCGGGATGAAATTCGATATTGCGCGAGTTACACAATGGAAATATCGGTATAATAATTTTCATGGATTTAACTACAACGTTCGAGTTTGTTAACGAAATTGAATTGATTGTCAATTATGTTGGTCTATCGATTTCATAGATATAAACACACAGATTCGGAGCCGTATAAAGGGGAAAAAATTGCAATTATTATTGAGAACTTGTCGTGTACGACTCGACTTCAGTCCACTGGATTGCATTTTCTACAATTGAAACGCATAAAATTCAAGAGCGCTGTCGACAGTGAAATTAAATTTGTGTCAATTACTCGTCGCGATACATGCATCGAATATATGTTATCGCATTTTTGTTTCAGTTAAATCAAATTCTGTTTGTCTGTCTACTCTGTGGTATACTTTCCACAACTTTGGAAACGGACTTTGGGGACCCAGCGATCTCGACGGATACGAAACTCAAACACCGCGTAACTTAGAGTATCTAAGTTTCTATTCGGTTAACTGGTACGTAATTGTCTATCGGATATCGAGTTGGTGGCTTGTCGAGTTGAAGATCCGAACACGAAGATCTTAGATACAGCGGGCAAAGGTTTCGAGCGAAATATCGTGTTATATACACGTAAGTAAGGTAGTTACGATGGCTTAGAGGTTCGCCATTGGGACTTTAGTAAACAAGTCTGCATTACTAAACAGAAGCAACCTCACCGAGTTTATGTAGTTGATGAGGGAAAGTCCACCGTCCCACGGATGTTCGAGTTCGCAGGATAAATTCGCCGGTCTCAGGGCGTGCGATTGCTCCAGAGTTCGGAGACCAACAGCGAACACCTGCACGCTGTCGTACATGAGCGCCGGTTCAGCCTGAAAAGTCAACATGAATTAATTTCTCGACGCCTTCGACACCTTCAGCAAAATCATTAACACGTTTCCTATTTTTTTTTTTTCGGATACAAAGCGCGTCGTAACAATTTGATAACGCTTTTAAATTTTAATTGCAATCTGTCGGAGCGGTAAATTACTTGACTTTTTTTACTTTCGAGATATTTTCCAGGTGTATTATAGCGTAAAACCGCCGAGTTTCGGTTGCAGTATGTATATACATATGTTCGCGTGTAATACACATGATACCGCAAAGTCTGTCCCGGACGTCAGGCATTTCCTCGGCAGCTTTCTGGCTCTCTTTCCCCACCGGTTTTCACAGAAGTGACGTCGTGCCTTATTTTTGTACCGCGAAACACAACCGCGCGACGCCGAGACAACGAGAAACGACGAGAGTAAAAACAAAAGAAGAAATGAACTTTGCAGATCCTCTACCCGCCCCTCGTCGAGTCTCGACGGTGGAATGAGGCGAAACGGAAGAGGTTGGGAAAGCGTAAGAAGTACGACACAACCAGCCAGAATGGGAATACAACTCGAGTTGCATTCCTACTCGCGCACGTTATATATACGTATACAGGGATGAGAAGACTGGGTTAACAGAGACGAGTTAGCTTTCCGTATGCTGAAGCGTATATCTTGGAAAACAAAGTTAGACGACGGTATTTCCTTTCCTATTTTCAAGATATTTCCGTTGCTTGTGTACATCTCTCGGGGATCTTGTAGGATAGCAAAACTGTCTTACGAATACGCAGAAAAGTCTGATCGATAAATGAAACGACATCTTATTCTATGAAATAAATTTTTTTGCTCCCTCGCGATCTTTTCTCAAGTAAACATAAAAAAATATACATTCACTGCGTTAACACGAATAATTATTGAAATTTACGATTCGCAACGGTACTTCGGGAGGATCGCGCAGTTATATCGAATAATTATGGTGAAAGGTTTAGCACATGGAGTGTCGAATTGCCGGTAATTGTAGTTGATAACATTGCGAAGGTTGTTGAAATTTGCGCTCGTGTTGTAATTTTCCCGCGTATAAATTCAATGTGTATTCAAGTTGCGGGGCGCAAGCACTGTACGGAATGCATGATGGAGAGCAATGAGTCGACGGGGCAAATGTAGTTATAGGCGAGCAATTAAACTACATATACTTGGAGTTGAAGTACACGCGTGAGAGACGTTATACGCGTTATAGCGGTACGTATAGCTGTACATCCACGCGGGATGGGATAATATAGCTCGTGGGCGCGTTCCTGATACCTCGCACGTAATTCGAGGCGTCGATGGGACACGATGCATCTGTCCGTAACATCACCCTACGTGCTTCGGCGAAACACCATTTACGGATACTGTATCGTGTATACGGTATATAGCATATGCCGAACGTGTTTCCCAAGCTGCGCTGAACCATAGGAGAACGATTGCGGAACGCGGAGACCGTCGATCTTACCGCGAAAGCCCGTTCAACTTCGTTAGGCAACGGGTGTGCGGCAAGGGGCTTGTTTCGTTCACGACGAAGAATCTCCCTGTCGGAAGAGCAATTGCGCTCTCAAGAACGACGAACTACTACCCCTTGTAGAGTAGAATTCCCTCTTCGGGGATCCGGTTATCGTTTTAACGGATCCGCGCAGATTAAAATACAAGAAATATGAGGCAACAGCTTGCGCATTTACGTATTTTTCTCAGTCGAGAAAAATCAAATCGTATTTATCAAATTTTCACGCGATACGCATTTAATCGATGAAAAATATCGTATCGATATTTTAAAATCGTAAAGTCAAGATTTTTTTTTTTTTTTTACGTTTGTCGTTATGTTCACTTTTTTTTTTAGATACGGTGGTTAATTATTAAAAAAATAATTCTCGCTGAGGAAATCAGAAAATTATCACGAGAATAACATGCAGTGTAGACGGTGGACACTTCATACGGTTCTGTATCACAATTTTTCTCGGGGAATTAATTAGAAGGACTTTTTTTAATGAACTCTCGAGGTCGTGTTAATGAAACTTTGCTCTCGGAATGCGATATGTATAAGCCGTGTCGTTGTTTCGAGTTCTAATAGCTTTTATACGCGCGCGTGCATAGCGATGTTACGTTTAACTTGTGAAACACGCAAAATAAACGTGTTTCGTGGTTTGCGCAGATATCTTATCCCGCGGTCTCTCCTCGGATTTCCACTCTCGCGTAAACCCGTTTCAGTTGGTTCGCTCATGGGGCTTCCGGTTAACGAGCAGCGCACGGAATCAAAAGTGGATCCGGTATACAACAACGTACCGCTTATGTTTCACGGACTCTCTGCTATCCACTGCATACGCTGAACTGCGCAAACACACATTTACCCAACGAGTCCACTTATACTCTTAACTCCCACGAGACAAAGACAGAGAAAAGCGTGGAAAAGTTATTTTCGCCTTTCTGTTGCTTTTGCGGCCCTATCGTCGTCGATGCGCGTCGGGAAAGTTTTCGATCTGTTTTACGAGAGAAAAAAAAAACACCGTAGACGCGAATTATTGGGTGGAGCAAACATCAGAAGTTGAAAAAACCCCGAAAAAGTCTGTAAGACCGAAGGTGACGATAGTTGAAAGGGCAAACGAAACTTAGGTACGGCGCGAGGTGTATACGAGATTTTTTTTTTTCACCTCGAGTAAAGTTCCCGAAGGCCTAACGAGTCCAGTGATTGGGAAATCAATCCATTGTTAACTCCCAAAGATCTCGAAACCCGAATAATTCTTCATTGCGAAAAAGTTGGATCGTAATAAAAAAAACTGTAATTTAATTACGCTGCGTAAACTATTTGCAAAATGATAATAAGAAAGTGTAAGACAAGCGTACCGAAAGCTGCACAGAGTAGGCAAACAAATTCTATTCTGTTTCTCTTTACACATTTGCATGTTTCACACTCAGCTGCATACTTTCATTATTAAGAGTGCTACGTACCGAAGCATTTTCCCGCTTCGCTAAACTACTAAACTCTGAATTTTCTATCTTATCACGAATAAGCTTCTCTCCCCGACATGCGCTTCCGGACAAAATGCTCAAAGAACATGCAAATTTGGACTGCCGGCGGGTAACGAATAAACATCGCGCGTTAACTTATTCTTGTTCGACTCTAACTTCGAGGTCAATGGCAATCTGGAGAAGTGCAGCAAAAAAAAAAAAGAATTCGGCGGTTGAAGTTTATAAAATAAGAGATACAATAATAGCACAAGCGATGAGGCGAAGAATCGTAGATGCGAGAAGATGGAACTTTCGTTTGGCGAGATTCGGGAAGATTTTCCACGAAATTGGAATATATATCGCGAAGGTTTACGAGTTACGATAGATATAGCTGCGCTCTCCAGTTCGGTACGTTCGAGCTGCGGATTGCGGTGATGCGGAAAACGTTAACTGCACGCGGTGCGCGGTCGGAGTTTCGGTTTCGTTGGTGAAACCGCGAAATTTCACCGGCGACGACGAGGTAAACTTTATAGTCGCCTCTCGGGTGCTTCGGCGGTGGCACGCGGGAGACCTGTGGAACGCATCGACGCTTCCAGTGAAAGATACTACTCGAAGCGGCAAGAATAACACCTTTGTATCGAGTCGGTTCCGTCCGTTGCTCTTAACCTCCCAAATATGCGCCTTTTCATGCGAATGAAAATATAAAGAACGTAAATCCTTACGATTTATCTATCGAGCAACAAGCATCACGACGTTTCCGTATATCAGATGAGAGTTGTTTTTTTTTTTTTTTTTTTTCAATGCTATTGGAAATTCACGAGAAATCGAAACGTTTCTTAGTTTCTCACTTTTCGAGTTTTCGGGATAAATTATCTGTCGTTCATTGTACTCTGTCAGGCTGAATAGTAGAAGACATGTCTGTTTAGTTCATGTCGCTTCTTCTTATCCTCGGCAAAGTAAAGAAAAACTTGTTATAGACAGATACATAACATAAACATATTAGCATTTAGAACGAAAATAGAAAATATTTTCTCGAGTGGTGGATACCGGTAGCTTATTTGGATATACCTATTTTATTTGCGGTTGAATGCGTTTACGTAACTTATATGAGACGGTAACGGAGAAATCGATGGTGAAAAACGAATTACCAAACGACTAGACATACAGCTGGAGCTCTAGAAGTATTATCGTCATTATCCGGCGCCTCTAAATATGGGACTTTCATTAAATTAGACAAATTTGTGAAATTTGTAACACTAATACTGTTGTTAGGATATCACAACAAAATTTGTAAAAACAAAATGTGAGAAAACAGAGTCTTTTTATTGCAAATTGCGAAAAACTCTCACAACTCTCATGGAATGGTAACTATCCATCTTCATTCTTCACAATTGGATTTTGCGTTCCGGTTTAATGGTTTTTCTATATAGGAAATCTCGCGTGATACGGTAAGATTACAAATTCTCCGTGTAGAAGTTGGAACGGAAGGAATTTCATAATAATTCTAACGTATACTTCGTATTTCAATTCGTTTCCGGTTTTCTAAACTTTTTCGTCTGTAATGCGGATTTCGGATCTGATTTTGACATCTGCGAATAAGAGTGCATATATATATTCTCATCCATTACCGCGTGCGATATTCATCGCCGAGGAAGAAGCTCCTCGGTGCCAAAGCCCAATGACCACAAAAGTCTCACACACCGCAGAGGCTTCGATGCGCTCCAAGATGCGTTATACGAATGATACGCAATAATGCATCACGCGCCTGACAATAGTCGAAGTCGAGTGGTATCGAGCGAAGCGCGAAAGACGCGCGAGGGTAGCCTCTCTGTGTTGAAGTCGGTGTATTGGCTCATCTGTAGATTGCCGCAGCGGGACGTGCTATCGACATCTTGCGAACGACAGAATTTGATTCACGACAAATGCAGAGAGCGAGAGAGGTAAAGCTTTGCTTTCAGCTTTACTTCGTTCCCAAACGGAAAATATAGCAACCGCCTGAACTCTTCCGTTTTCTCCCTCTCAACTCTCACCTCGCATAGCCGTTCAACCGCCTCGCAACTTCGTTCCCATCTCTCTCTGTAAACGTGAAAAATTTCGCAACAAAAAAATGTTTCCTGGAATGTCAGCGCGTATACATGTACAGCTATGCTACGTACTGCGGTGTGCAACGTTCTCGTCCTCAACCCGACACTGGGTGCCTACAGCGTGGCAAATAAAATAATGAAAAAAAAAAAAAAAAAGCTTGTAGAGCGCCACGCTGCGGCCGCACCGAGAGTACGGCCGCGTCTGCCACGCCAGCTAGAGATATAGCTTGATTTACGGCGCAAACGGCAGAGGTTATCCCAACGAGGAGTCAGGAAATTCGGTGATTCATTGTTGGCGAGTCAGGGAGAGAGAGAGAAAGAGAGAGAAACAGACAGAGAGAGGTACAGTGCGGTTTGGTGATCCTATAGTGCGGTATGTACGTCGTCGTCTCGAGACTCGAGACATTCTGAGCGCGAAGCAGGGCGTCTAGTGGTACGAGTCGGGATGTGGTCAGACGCAGACAGTCCCACGAGATCACTTTGTCGTCTGTCGCTAACTACTTGCCACTTTGCCCTCTGCTCTTCCTCCCTCTTGGAGTATGAATTCCCGTAATGATGCATATTTCATTTTCACGCAATTTCGACGGCTTAAACTTTGTTCCATCAATTTGTATGCGAAAAAAAAGTTGTTTACCGTTTTTCACGAGTTTACAACATGAATCCTGATTCGCAGCTTCTAACGCGAGAAAATTCGTTCCTTTGTTACGAAGAGCGCGAAAACTACGAATAGAAGTTAATGGCTTACTTTTACTCTGTACGTTTGTAACGCCCATCTAAATCCAATCTATCTGTATATCTCGGCGCCTTAGGGATTGAATTATAGGTACCGCCAGAATCGCGTCTAGGGACCGTATGAATACACCAACAACTGTATTCCGCAGTGTACACGGAATGGAGGCTGTATTATTAATTTGATAACATATTCATATTCCCTGAGGTATAGCTTCGTATTTGTACCAGTGATTCGCTTTGATGAATATTAATTTCCTTTCGTAGGGTACGCGGCAACGGAGACTTGATACCGGTGCAAAGAGGTAGAAAGGGGTACAAAACACAGAAATGGAAAAATATTTATGAAGAAATGGCGAGGATCCAAAAGATTCCTCGATGGTTGCACTGAAAAATTCAGTTTTTTTCCTCTTATTCCTTTTACCTCTTTCACACTCATTCTCTCTGTCTATTCGTTTTCACTACAGTATTCACCTTTTCACGGAATTCTCGCGGCCGGTAGACGCGAAGCGTGAACACCGAGACAGGAAAGTACCGGGAGTATAGTAGGACGATGCGATGATGGTGGCAGTCGGTTGGAGAGAACGAGAAGAAAATGTATACCGTTGGTGTTGAAGAAAATCAGTATGCAACCCGTGTGCTGCTCACAGCACTATAACAAGGAAGCCCCCTTTTTTTTCCTCACGTTCGTTTCTTCCATTCTTCGCTTCACCCTTCTCGCCGTGGCGTACACGCGCTCGCGTTCACCAGCCGTCTTGCGACGGAGTTGCATGTATCCTTGCGACTTCCCCTTTTCTTTTCTTTCTCTTTTTTTCTACCGCGGACTAAACTACCCGGAGCCACAGAACAGAGTTTTGTGTCAATCGCACTCTCACCGTTTCTCGGACCGCTCTCGTCTATGGACCGTTCGGTTTTTCACTCTTCTCGTACAATTTTTACTGTCGAGGTTACGACCGGACCGCAATGACCAACCCCTTTGCAAACATCTCGCCTCTGCATCCCCAACGGACTTAGTACCACACAGTCACTGTATTCATGTTTTTTTATGGATAAGCTTAAGATAAGCGTTTTAAAAAAAAAATATCGAAATTTCAATGTCCACTCTTTCAATCGCATAAAAAGTTGATTGTCCACTTTGAAAAAATGTCTTTGGAATAATCATTTTTATTATTTCCGATAAGCAGTTTTGTCATTTGATACCTAACGATTTCTTTTTTTTTTCTATTTTATTTTTAAAAAAGTAAAAAATACGGGTTTTAAAATGCCGGATTACTAAAATTTTCGAAATTGACATCGTTGCTTCGAAGCTTAAACCATCTTTATTTGCAGTTCTGCTGAACGGTCTCATTCTCACGTTTCGTTCGATTGTTTTTTGCTGCAACTTCGCGAGCCTCACCTTCGGGCTATCGTGCCTCGTACACACGCGCGCAACGTTGATTGCGTCCAAGTTTTTTGCCCACTTTGCTGGAGCTAACTTGGCCGTTTAACTCGAGCGGAAATAAAATAAGGTAAAAAAAAAAGAAAGGAAAAAATAGAATGGCACAGAGACAGAAGGAGATTCCGCGAATGGCTGTACGGTGCTGCAGAAAAAAGTGGGTGGAAAAACACCAATGTCGAATGGCACCCTTGGGGAATCCGTGGTATGGGTGTACGCGTTCGCGTGAATCCACAAACCCTCTGCTGGAGGTGGTTTAACAAAGGTTATTTGGATCGAAGCCGCGGGGCGTACTTAAAGGTTGCTTCCCGTCCGTTTCTCGCGGCTATAGTTGTTTCCTCCATTGTGCAATCGGAGGCAAACCGCCCTCTCACCTGTAAGTTTACGCTCATCCACCGTCTCGTACGTTTCCTCGTAATTTGACCTCTATTATTTCTCTTGCCTACCGCCGCACGTACTTTATCCGACTTGTTTATATCTCTTCTTAGTTTTATTTCTCCCCCGTGGATTATCTCGCTGGAAGGGATTATCTACTTTTTTTTTCATATAAAAGAAAAGCTGTTAAACTTAGTTTAGCGTTGTGGTGTACCGTCGTGGCTATCGGATTATAATAAAACTGCGTATCGATCTATGTATCCCGGGCGTTTTTTTTTAATATGAAAATCCTTTCGAGAACCCGGAAGTGGATGAGCTGCAGAAGGAAACGCCATGTCTGCGTCACAGCGCCGTCGTGGCGCTGAATCCGCAACAGCTCGAGAGTTCAGCTCTCATAGCGGCTCTCGAGTTCCTTTTAATTTGCATAACTAAGTCGAATCGTTCAAAACGGATGCAGCACCAATTTCGTTGACGTCATTACATGCAACGATCGCTATATATCTCGGTATAGAGATATACGCCATCCCGAGACTCTTCGACGGCTATTATATTCCTCCCGATTCAATACTTCAATTCCGGTTTAAGAGCTCAAAGTTGGTCGCAATTTGATGAAAAATAGAAGACACTTTACCTGAATGACACGTGACTTGTTGAGAATCGTATTGCCGGCCGGTTGAAAACGTTCCATGTCTCGCAATACGCTCCGCACACCAACGTCGTCCGCGTCCACTAATCGAAAGGCAGTGATGTTGACGAAATTGTACTTGAAGTCCTCCAAATCGAATGTTTCGATATCCTGTGTGATAAAATAGTTTGTAAAATTAGAAAAAAAAAACCCACTTTTGTCGATTTATTTACGGAAAATAAGTTTTAAGAAAAAAAATTACGATGTTCAGGTAATAAAAATAAAATGCGATATACGAAATTAATAAAGTCGATAACGCTGTCTTCTCATATTTTGCTTACAAAAGTAGTGAAGAGATAGTGATACTTGTAGTCGTTCATTTGTAACTGAAGTATCTGTAAAACCACAGAGACTTTTATTGCAGTTACGTTGATACACAGAATTTACGGAACACAGTGTAATTTTGTCGATTAAAGCGGTTTCTTACCATTCGTAGAAAGTGATGCATGTGCTCGGCTTTGGTATCGACAATGAGATTTCGAATTTCCTTGGACTTAATCTCGGTGAGGACTTGACGGTAGGAGGCCGGATCTGCTTGTCTCAGATGAACCTCGAGGTCCCGAGATTTCGGCGATCTAACCAACTCTCGTAACTTCACAAGACCTGTAAGGGATGATATCGAATTATCTTCAGTTCCTCGACAAAATACTTCGCGGATAATTCGTATATTTCTAAGAATATAACAAGCGACAATAATGATTTGTTGAGATACTTTCGTATCTTTAAAACGAAATTTTGCACCGATCATTCTACAGCCCCCGCTCCTCGCGTTCGTAGCTATAGACGATCATTAAACGGACGGAAACCCGTGAATCGCGCCATCCGATGAAATCAATACGTCGCAGTGCCTAAGTAATCAAGGTATCATCTCCACTTGTGGGTCTTCCTGAGGTTCCAGTTCGTTCCCTTTCAATAGTTTGTTCCCGGAGCTATATCAGCGTATATGTATATAGATATGTATAACTTGTCCACGAGAGAGAAAGAGAGAAAAGGGGTGCGGCGACGAAGGCAACCCCTATGCCCTCGAAGTCACTCGCGCACTTGCCGTCGCAGCGAATGCTTAAAAACTTTGAATTGAGATTATAATTGACTGCCTGACGGTGTACATTCGCTTCGATGAACACTCGACGAAATATTGTGTACATTTCGTCGGCAATGAATTTCTCATGGTTCGCGATAGTTGCGCAAAACTTTTTGTAACAAAATCTGTTAAACAAATTTCTCATTGAATGTATTAATTGCGATCTTTCGAGATCTCGAACTTTCGCGGAACTATATTATAGCCGTGTCTCGTTGGAGTTGTAAATTGAGGGGAATCGGTTTACCAAGGTATCCGCAGTACCGTTATTAACGTCGAACAAACGAAAATTAATTTTCGATGGTAAGCGAAGGTTTTTACGAAGAACAAAGTTATTTCAATTGCTAATTTCGATGTATTACTCATTTTGTTTGGTAGGATACGAATTATCATTTGCTGTACGTAAATTTACTTAAGGGTACGGAGTTGACGATGTTCCTTCGATGTAACATCGGTAAGCAGCTTCCAATTAATCATTCGCATATGATTGCCGTCGTGATAGACGTATACACACGATATATCATGGAACATATTTCAATCGTTAGTTTACACGAGAGTGAAGTTCCGGAAGCTCGCGATGCAAACCGCCGTCCAAGTTTTGCAGCAACGTTCGACCCCTCGGGAACGTTGTCGGTTCGTCGGTACGGGTGTAATTTCGCGATTGCTAATTAGAGGATTGCCTCGACGGATTTGCTTGTTTTCCCTTCCCTGCGGATGAAATTCTCGTAGATTCCTTGAAACTCGGCCTTCTCTCCATCCGAGCGTAACAGACTTCTACCCGCGAATGCAAAGCAATTGTACCGCTTTGGCGCATCGTACACATACATACGCGCGTCAAATGCCAGTTAAAACGAATTACCAACGTGTTTCTCTCGGGTATTTTAACATCGACTAATGTTAACCGCGTTTTCTCGGCAGCTTTTCAACATCATGCAGCGATTTATCGTTCGATACCAACAGTGTTGTTTCCTCGAGAAACTTATCAGACTACGAAAAACTGACAAATTTTTAATACTACGTTATTTATGAATCTGCAATGTGCTCAGTATTTTCGTACTTTGCAGTTTCATGCCGTGTCGGACAACTACTTATTCCGGATAAATCGTCGGGATAGAAAAAATTCGATGGATTCTTCGAATGAATGACTTTCAAGTACACATCTTGAAAGCAATTATTTCATCCGTCGAAACTCCAAAAATCATCCATGGAACATTTTTTTGCGTGCCGTGGCCGTTTCCGGAAATCTTTTAAGCAATAGAAAGATAGATAGCAATACGAGAAAAGGAAAAAAAAAAAATGAGAGTGAGGGTGTCGTATTTCGCCATTTCTCGTTCCCTTGCAACTTTTTCCGTAGGTATCGAAGGGAAGGCACGCGTTACCGATGGTAGAACCATCGTGAATAGCAGCGATAAATAAAAATAAACGTATACGATACGGAAAAACCGATATAAATCGGGTTGCGGTGGATGGCACGAATCTCTTGTAAGGACGACGTCGTGGATAATTGGCTGAATAGCTCGTTCGGTATATCCAACGTGAGACAGTGAGATAGAGAGATAAGTAAAAGGCGAAGGTACAGAGAAGGGCTTCGGGCACCGGCAACAGGGTATTAGAGAAAGGGCGACATAGTACGGAAAAAGCGTCCGCCACGTCCGGAGGCGGAGGATAATTTCTCCAGGGACTTTGCCGATGTCCCAGAGAGAGTGTACAGGCTTCGGGTTGCGTCTAGTGGGATCCTCGGGCAAGTAGAGCACCGAGACGTTCTCTCAGTTATATCGAGCTTCATACCCTCTAATGACAACCACTTACGATCGTGCCGCGAATAGAGAATCTCTCTTGCAGCCGAGTCTAGACGACCATCTCTACCTCCACCCCGGAAACGGTCTATCTTACGGCAAAGACACGGAGAAGCGTAGAATCCTCACAAGATCTCTGAGCTTCGCAACTATATGCTCGGATACAGGTACACTTCCAAGTGGAATCTTGAATTACGATCTTCCATTTCGAAACACACGAAACACGAGCACACGATACACGCGACCGGATTCGGTTACCATAAATCCTCAAAGTCTCAACAATTCGGCAATGGAAATGAGGAAAACAAACGAACAAAAATTGATCCTTCAAGTGGAAACGAGTTTTCTCTGTGCAACATTTTCGTATATACATGAGAAAGAAACAGGTGGAAAGATGAAAGTGCATCGCGGTGAAACTGAGAAATCTTTGTGTTCCACGAAAACATACACCGCGGAGAAAAAACTCTGTCCAAACTTCAGATGTTCAAATACGAAGTTGGCTGAGTATAACACGGAAGTTTACTCGATGCCAGTGCTATACTGTACGTAACGATAAGACGGGAAAATTCGAATAAATTTTTCTCGCCACTCTAGAATATGAAGACAGTGCGGCGTAACATACGAGTGATACTCTCGGGTTTTCTCGATACCGGTTGTTATTGTCTACATGTATGGAAATACGCGAGAGGTATCAAATATATTCCACTCGCCACTTTCGTTTCGCGATATTTGTGAAAATTGTGAAATTCATATCGGAAAAATCAGATTTATGTAAAAAAAAAAAATGAAAAATAGGAAAAAATCGGTAGAGATTCGTAGGAGTGTGTGGAGAAAAATTTTGATCTCATTTTTCCGAGTTGTATGGTCAGAGGAGCAAACCGCCGGAGAGTATACACCTATACGCTAGAGGATTGCGCTTCACGCAAAATACACATTGGACTCGGAAGGGAGGACCCGTAGGTAAGCCCTCGTAAGCTCACAGCCCGTCCTCGTGTGTACTCAATCGTGCGAAGCGCGGTGAGGAGCGCCGATCTCGAGAACTCCGAGCAAACATACCGACTCTGAATCTCGCAGAGTTGGAAATCAAATAAATAGGGAAATCGAATAACGCATGAGGCGGAAAATTCATCCACGTAGGTGAATTTGATGATGTTGACTGTATATAGTATATCGAATTTCGAAAGTTCATTTACGACTCTTCCATTTATTCAATGCAATAAATTTTTTCGAATCTCCGCTTATTTTCATCTATCCTCTCGCGTTTGTTAATACGACTTTACTTTTCATTTTACGATTCTATCGTTACTCGGTCGGTCGTTGCCGAAAATTTGGGGAACTTTGACGATGAAATTTCGGCACCAAAGTTTCGAAAATCCTATCTCGACCTCGTCGAAGGGACGTACAAGATGACCAGTTGGCAAACTGTGATTGGAGATCTGATACTCAATACGGAATCCATTGCAGATGAGTTCTATTTAGTCTAATATTCGACTACTTGTAATGATCCTCAAGATATCTGCGTGCGACATACATTGCATCTTCGGTGTGGCAGGGAATTTCGAGACTTCCGTGTCATACAGACTTTGTCATTACGTTTATATGCAACAATATCGTTTTCGAGACATTGAGTTCAGTAACTTTTATCCGTAACAACGCGTTTATGTTGATCGACAGCTCGACAATAACACGTTAAAATCCAAGCAACAAAAGAACGAAGTCTCGTGGAAAAGTCCGATGCGTTTGAGACTTCGAACTATTCGAAAAACTTGTCGGAGTTCGATAGTAAGAACACGAAATCCCGGGTCTTAAGGTAGTAGAAAGTACCGTGGAATTCGATAAATCCCACCGGGACTTCGTACACCGCGGATGTTTAATCGACATTTGTCCGAAGGTTTGTATCGGCGCGATCGCCGCGCTCAACTGTATCCTTCGCGTTAATTGGAAAATGCTCTCGGTCTACTAGTTCCGTTGCCTTTCTCCACGGTTCGAGAAATACATCCCCTGATATATCACTCGTGTTACCGAGTTATTGATGAAACTAACGGGAAGTCGACATTGCCATATAACAACACCTTTACGCTTTCTGCAGACTGTTTTAGCTTCGGTGTGATCAGCTTTAACGAAAAAAGCTCGTTGACCAGCGTCGTCGAGATGTAAAACGAATTATACAGTCGTAGTATATCTGTTGGTTCGAGAAGACGAGACAGCGAGAAAAAAGGGATCCGAAAGATTAGCGAAATTTAGCATAAAACTTCTTCACTTCGGCACTTCTCGCTGTCTGATCCGTTTAATCGAAAATCTCGAGTTCGTTCTTACGACGGCAAACAGTCGGAGGAAACTGTATGTTTGGACAAATCTCAAAGAGTGCTTCATTAATCGCGGCATTAACGAGAGATTGTAGGATTGCATTACGACTTCATTAGTGAAGCGTATAAAGGTTGAGTATCCAATGGTCTCTTTTTCGTTTCTTCTCAGTGACAATCGTGGAAACAGTAATAAAAAAAACGGAAAAACAATCAATAAAGCTGTATGTGATGTATGCACCTATCGAAGGACACTTACGTACGAAAGCCACTCGGGGAGCTTCACGTATACAAAATCGATCCCATCGTTTGCCCACAATGAAATTTCTGTTTATAGACTTCCGCATAAAGTTTTTTTTTTCTTCCATATCGGTATCTATTTTCTCGTGGCAACGACGAAGAGGGAATGAAAAGGACGATACGAGAAACTCCCATTTGGGTTAAACATATCCGTAGCGATGAGGGAACAGGAAATAGAATACGGTAGAGCCACTCGAAGGGCTTCGCGTGAATGCGATCCCTTCATGTACTACCGTATGCCGCCCCATAAAGCAATTTATTCATGCCGTTTCGCATGAGATTCTATTTTCTTCAATGACAATATTAATTTCCCCTTTATCGCGATGAACGACCAACCGAAAGGGCGATTGAGGCAATCGTATACGAATGCAAAGGAATTGCATGATTAATGGAAATTTCATTTATGCAATTTTCGAAACTGTAACATCAAGGAATACGATCGTAAATTTCAACGTTATGATGTTCGTTCGGACTTTGATGAGTGAGTGAAAGAAAGGTATCCAAAGTGGTCCAATCATGTCACGGTGGTGAATATCGATTAAATCGAGATGGGGGCGTCCTATAGATATAACAAGTTGGAAGATGCATCGATGAACTGATGGCGGCTTGGCGGTTGCATAGTTATATGCCGAACAACCTGCCGCGAAGGAGAACGAACTGTAGAGATCGCCGTGAGAACCCGTTCGGCTGGTCACGGGCGGAAATGCCGTCATATCGGATGGCCAAGTTATGAATATGCATCACCCTTCTCGATGCTGTTCCGTGCACCCCAAGCAGAAAAGGAGGAACTCGAAGAATTTTCCCGTCCAGCACTTCGACTCCAGTGCTTTATACATCGCGTACAACGCCTTGTTCTTTCCACCCTCAAGACCTTTTGTTTCATTGCCATCGTCTTCGCGCGCCCTTTTCTCACAGTCATCTCTTCCCCATTGTGGTCGTTATCAAGATCATCTTTTTGTGGGTCGACTATTCTCTTTCGGAACACTGTGTCTTCATGTACTACGCCTTTAAGTAACATCCTATGAAATTCAATGGACTGCAGAAGTGCGTTCCATGTATAGAACTTTATAAACCAACATTCGCACAAATTTGGCACATAATTGGCGCTAAAGTGACTCTAATCTACAGAAGAAGACTGTAAGGACCTGAAATGTGGTCGAACTTATCATTTTTTCAAGTACTTTTCGAGTTCGAAGTAAGAAGGTTTGTTATATATGCAATGCAAAGGTACAGACCAGACTTTGAAGGATTCTTCATGGGATATTGCATAGGATCTGATTCCTGAGAATGTTAACAGGATCCGTCATACTGCTTCCAGTTATCATTTGGGAATTCGTTGAATGTAAATAGATATCGTTAGCTTACCGTAATCGTCCTCGTAGACGATCGCCACCTTGGTCCAGTTGAGAAAGTCCATGACGTCCTGGTAAGCTGCGTTGAGCAATGTTTGTGCGGGGTGTAGATTGATGCTGAACTCTTTCGCCTCCGCGTCCAGGTCCAGCCTGACCTCCAGATGCGGAATGTCCAGGGCATCGCATATGCTGTGGATGTGCTGTCCCAAAATGGGATCGGACGGTCCGAAAACTGCCTGCACGCCGAATTTGACCTGTTGACAGGCTGTGAGGAAAAAAACCAATATTATCATCCTAAATATCTTAAACTCTACTGACTCTTACTAACCTATCTACTATTACATATAATCCGGCAATAAAAACTTTCGAAAATGGGTTGCTGATGAAAGTGTGGAGTGTTATATAGGGATCACGCATCAAATACTATCTCAGGTCCCTAAAGTTTCGATCGTAGAATTCAGCGTCGGTTATTACTCTCCCGAGTTGATCGACGTGGGCCGATGTCTGGATCCTCCTAAAATAATAATGGAAGGGTTTCCGCGCGGATAAATCGTTATAATCTCGTGAAACGCGTGACGAAAGCAACATTCGAGAAACAGAGAGATTCCATTAGAGTCGTCACTGACTTCGGTCCATCGTTGAGAATACTACGCGCATTCGGACCTTAATGTGTACCCCGTGTACAGCCACAGCACGGTCAGCAGTCACGTTAACACTGCATTAACGAGACGCAAGCCATAACCGGATCCCCGGGGTTTCCGGTGGGCGTCCCAGGTTGCCGAGCCCCCATACGATATTACGAAACTCCTTCGAGATTACCGGTGTTAGAACTATCCCACATCCTCCCACTGCGAGGGTTATCTTCCGGCTCGGTATAAGTAAGGTGGTCGTTATCGTTGGCCACTGTCCCCTATGTATATGTATATATATATATAACCTGCCGGGATAACATAGAATTTCTGAATACATCGACCTCCTCCATCTCAGCCGTCCTCTGTATATAACTAGGCTAATACTTTACGGATTAAAGTCTTTCGTGCCCTACGTCATCGCGACACTCTCAAGTATCCAAGTATATTTTATCGCAGCTTCAACGGGGATAGAATAAATCTACAAACTCCGGAAACCCAACTTCAATCCTTGGCGTCATCCAACTTCAACGCGTACGTATTTCGAATGCAAACGAATTAAGGACAATTTTAGTTAGTTATGATAGATAATTTAAAAAAAAAAACGAATTGATTAACAAAATGCAAAAAAATGCTGTGGACCACTCAATCAATTGGTTTACATTCGGTTATTATTGTGATAAAACAAACATCAATATGTGTGTCTTCTATCAGTTATTTCAAGTAAATGCATTGCATTGCATCGTCAGCTAATTTTACGAAAATACGTAAAATGGGCAGTATGATTGCTTTCGTGCATCTCAAAGTTTGTCAAAGCGAAACTTCTCATGCGCAATAGTACTCATTGCCGAGACAAACTTAAAAAAGCAAGAAATGAAGAAGAAAGTACACAATCTCTACAGCATGAAGCTTCCAGTCAATATTGGCTGTAATCTGGGAAAACATCGGAGCCGATCCTTCAAAGCACTTTTCTCCTTTGATTTTTACTCTTCTTTTTCTTTTCGTTTCTTTTTTCGCGGATTTTCCGGAATAAAATAACGCCTGCGCAATTCGGTCGAGCGGCTGAAAGCGTATGCAGAGGAGTACACGGTACTTTGCAGTGTAGATATCTATTGGCGCAAGTTGCATGCTTCCACGGGATCGAGACGGGATATCCGGCTCCTGGTGATATCGTTTCATGTTTGCCTACGTCGAGCATTTGCTCGTGGATTTTCATCCTATTTGCCTAAACTCTCGATAGGATAGGTAACGCATCGTGTGAGGGGTATACGCGAAATTCGTTCGATTTGCTCGTCGACAATCGAACTATCGGCAACCTCGTTCAGTGCGCGTCGGTACCATATTCCGACAAACGACGATGAACCGCACCGCTATGAACCTCACAATATATATTGAGAATATATGATTTACCGGAATAATATGCTTGCGCAGCAGTGCGTTCATTATATTGATTAATATTACTTAATCTACTGATTGTTTGCATATGTGCAGTTCACAACAGTGTTGACCTTTTCGCTTCAATGCGAATTGCAATGAAAATCATATCGCAAGATATTTGCAAATGTCGGACCGCGATGAAAGACGAAAAAAAGAAAAAAATCGATAATTGAAGTAAATTCAAAAAAATTTAGCAATCTAATGAATCTTTTTTTTTTATCAATATTAAAAGCATAGATAGAATCTTTTCATTAGCAGTAGCAAAAAACTTGTAATGGTTTGATTTTTTTTTTTTTGTACAATGTTCGTAGAAAATCGTTTATGTTCAACTATAACCGTCGTGTCTCACGTCTCTCTGAAGTATTGTATGAAATAAATGAACGTGGGGACGTGGGGACTATAGGAGTGGTGGCTGTGGTGTTCCCATATATATTCGTCTGGCAGAGCTGAGTTGGTCATACTGTCCGCCCCGTAGCCTCATCGCGACGGTGAGAACTCTACTATAGCAGTACACGCTCGTCACCCCCAAGAATTCAATTTCGTCTTTCTGATATACCATTGCCGGTTTACGCCGCGAATAAATGCGTTATCGAGAGATTAAAAAAAGGCGTGACCTGTATGGATGTCTCGAAGTGTAAAGAATATATATGAAAGCGACGTATCACCCGCGCCTCGTGCGTTTATCCGCGCGAAGCCGAAATAAAGCCTTAAGTAATCCGACAGCAGATTTTTTTTGTATGAAGGCCTATATATACGTTTTCTGCTCTGTCGTATCCCATACCAAGTGAATACGATAAATCATACAGTAGACACATAGTAACAGAAATTGTGGGTTAGGGTGCAACATCGATTCCAATGCGTGGTCCGGCATATCTAATAATCTTGAGAGTCGCGAGAACATGCAGAAGCTGGCGTCGCTTTGCGATCGATACGTACGGGATTGTTCAATTGTACGTGTCCGTCGCATAGTATACATAAAAGTCGATTTATACAAAAAAATTTATCAACGCCGCTCACGAGAATATGAAAAATATATTCGATATCATTTTTAGCTATCTGTGTGTCTGTGATTGCGTTTATCGCGTGTACATCGAGCAAAATAACTACATTTTTTTTTTAAATACGCGTTTATGTAAATATATTTTTTAAATATTTTTGTACTATTTTTTTTGTGCAAACGTATTGGTGAGAGACAAAATGATTTATTCAACATGGTTTTCTTCTTCTTAACAGTCCATATATTTAAGATATATCTTTCTGGACGTACGCGTGAAAAATATAGAACTTTTTGACGGAAATGCATATCCATATATTTCGCAGATATTTTTTTTTTTTTTTCTATTTGCAATAGCATTCGGAGTTTCGTTCGTGTGCGCCACGAGGGAGTCTCGACTGTAGTATACATAGCAAATTGAATGTAGTACGTGCTACGAGATGAGAATGAGTCCGAGGGGATTGCGAGAGAGTGAGACATACAAAGAGTATAGTATGTTCAGGAATACGAATGGATGGCGGAAAATAAAGGGACGAAGAATGTGCTCCGGCTGAATGGAAGTGAGCCAACGTGGAAGAGGTAGCATCCAGCCGCCGCGAACCGACGGATTTGTTTACGGCTTCGAGGAACGGAAAAAAAAAACTTTACCGGAGAACGACGGCTGATGGCGGCGTACGAGATAAATAGTAAAGTTAATCTCTTCAATGCGGCTTGCGACGTCAAGGCGAACCGTGGAGAACGTCGGCAACCCCCGCCACGTCCGAAAATTATGGTTCTGCTGGCTCTACGTTAACCGTGTCGCCGTATCTGCAAACTGTGGGTTTTCATCTCTGGCTTATCGGGTACTCCCCGCTTTTTCTTTTACTCCGCACGCGAGTATCTTTGAAATAGTTTACAATGATATTCTATTGTGTGCTCACGAGTTTACGAAAAAGCCGGTTTTTATTTTCGTAAAAAATGATACATGTTTTGATTCTTTGTTAGAAAAAGTTTAGAATTTGTTAGAGAAATAATTTATCACGCTTTTGGGAGTAAAAAATTCACACGACGAAGTTACAAGGGAAAAAAAAATGTTCACCGGTAAAATTATTGAGATTATTTTTTCTCTTCTTATCAAAATACAATAATTTCTTCGCACGGAAGTTACTTTCGGCTCAATATTAATCGTCTATCTTGTCGCATCTCCGTTTGCTTTACGACTACAATAGCAATTTCCGTTACGTATGCACTTTCGCGTGATACCGGGCGCAGGTCGGTTCCGGTTTGCTTCTCGCTATCGCTTGCATCCGGATGTTCTCATCGCTTTTCTCGTGAAATATTTTCCTTCCTGACGGATGAACTCGTAAATTGAGACGCACTTGCGAATCGCGGGGGTGGAAAAAGTTTTTGCAAACGTCAGCAATCTTGTCGAGGCCGCTATGCTTTCTTATATTACGCGGATGAAAAATAGAACAAGTCGAGCTGTACGGTAGGCTGAGTAAAAATACAGATTTGTATTTTTGGTCCTTTTGAAATAAGAGAAAAATGCGAATCTTCTTTTATTCCCTCCACGACGGCATTATTATGCGTCGATGAAGAAAATAGAAAAAAAAATATGTTAATATAAGAAGAAATTAAAAATCGCCGAATTCTGTTTATTATACCTGCAGAAAGCTTACGCAACATCTGATTTTTAATCACTGTAGTCGCAAAAAAAAGGTAAATCGTGCGAATGAATTTCGGAGTACGCGACTAAATTGCTTAATTAAGTGTATGTATACTGAAATGACGGCACTTTCGAGACAAGAAAATAAGTAACTAACAGCCGGACTATGGAGTCAAGTGGGCCTTTGCTTCGCTAAATCGCTATTCGGAAAGCTGCACCTTTACAATTACGATAAATTTCTTGTTATTAGGCAATTACAATTCTGACGAAATATGCTACAGACATATTTTCAGCGACGTCAGACTATATTGGATCGCGCAGAAACTTACGTATACTTATCGTGCGTCACGAAGCTTTCGAGTTTCGTCGTAACCATAATTATTCCACTCTCGTAGAAGAAGCAGTCATAGGACGAGGCCATTGGCAATAAATTTATCGTCGAGGTGAAGAACCGAGCAATTCGTGCCGCTGAGCCTCGCGGCTCCGACAGAGAGAGAGAGAGAGAGAGAGAGATAGAGAGAGACTCACGATGCTCGGAAAGCATTGAGAGGAAAATCTCCTCGGTTTAGTTTCTACTGCCAAAAACTGTGGCTGTAGCGAACGAAAGCTCGCCATACTTCTATATGAATCGCACAATACGCGGTCGATTTTTCCTTTATTCTTGGAGACATTCCACGAGAAAACTTTCGCGCGTGAAACCCAATCGTTCAAACGCAAGCAGCGGAGGGTAAAAAAAAGTGAACATTTCGGAAAAAGTCCGGGTGAATAGTTTATTTAAAAAATGGTTGATGTGCTTGTAAAAGTAGAAAGAACCATTTGTCAAATCATCAATATCAACCAAAGTTCTCGGGCATTTTGCTTTTCCAATTCGTTTTTATTTTCTCTGTTAAATTCAAAACATCGTTAATCACAGGCAAATTACATATAATTCAAAACGCCGCGAAAAAGAATAAAAAATAATTGAAAAAAAAAAAAAAATGATAATCAAAGCTGCACGGCAGTGAGACAGGGATGAAATTTTCCGCTTGGCGCGTTTTCGCTGACGGGGTTAGGGTACATCCGGCCGTTGGCGGGGTACCAGTCGCGTTCGCTTTGTGCTCTCGCGCGGGGTCTTTACCCCGAATATCCGTAAAGTTTGTCGTTCGCGTGTACAAAGCGACTAAAAGCAAACGAGATAGAAAGATAGGATGGCAAGAGAAATTTGAATCTTTCACCGCGTCGTATCGGAAATGGGGTACAAAACACCGTTTGCGAGGAAAAGCTGCCGGGTGCACCCGCGCGTCGAGCTTCCGGCAATTTTTCCGTGACTCGCGCTTATTTACCAGCAGTCAGAACTAAACAGGTGTGCATACAAATGCACCACAGAGGGCAAAAAGTAGTGAAAGACTTCGGGACAAAGTGGTGGAGAGACGGTCAAAAAAAGTGAGTTACCGGCATGGGGGTGCGAAGTACGCGACTTTTCTTATAGAGTGAAAGAGCTTCGTTGGCCATTGCCTCGAGACTCGACGAACAAATTGGTTTTGAACTTTGCCTAAAACCCGTGCACTTAAATTTCCGAGACTTCCTCGAACGAGAGGATGCTACCGAGGGGAAAAAAAAGAGGAAGAGGGGAATGAGAGTACATCGTAAGTCATAAGACTTTGCCGAGGTGCACTGCCGTTGCATCTTGACCCGACATGAGTTAGCGGAGAATATAAACTTCTCGCTACTCGCCGTCGGCGTTCCTCATTAAAATTTCTATAAGCTCGCGTGGATGCAAGAGCACACTGGTACAACCGGCCCGACCTGACTTCTAACTTCTTCTTCGCACTTCGCTTCTTTATCCTGTTCCCACTTGAGGAACACAGAGGAACTTTCGGCTTCAACCTTCCCGGCTGTACGCTTACTAATGGACTATAATTACATTTAACAATTTTGTTAATCCCTTCGCTATATCTCCTGCGCTCATCGCTAGTCAAGGGGTGTAATGGCTGGAAATTTTGTAGGTAAACTAAATTAAGGCGAAGTAAAATATTGCGGTCGGTAACACGAAGTGTAATCGATTTTTCATCACAGTTTTTTTTTTTTTTTTCGCTGGTGTCGAAAAATGTTTTAAGGGAAACGCAATTGGGTTAATTTTTATTTAAATTATTATTTTTTTTTTTTTATAGAGTTGGAAATAACGATTTCGAATAGCTACCGAATGCCGATATGTGGCTCAGCGGAATAAGATCAATACATTTACGATGGGTATAGAGGGGTTGAACATGAAGTTCTTAGCTCCGTTAATACGTATGGGGTGGTCGATCGATGATCCTTTGATGTTCGAGAAATTTGTCAGAGAAACGGAAGCGATTCGCCGTTGAAGTATCGAAGCGATACCGCTGCGGGCATTTCGCGTACGAATCCAACACGATCGGAGTAATTGCGCGTTAAATCCGTTCGCTCGACTAGAATCAATTGACGCGATTGCGAGAGCGAGCGAGATATTCCCTTGCAATGCTCCCAACGCTGAGATATCTTCATTCAGCCGAATTCCGAACGATTGATCTCTGTTCCGAGATTCTTCTTCGTCTCGTTTTATCGATACTCATGGCATCGGAGTGTGTAGTATAAAATCGAGGAAAATTTTCACGAAAGGCGCGCAGCAAAGATAACGAAGACGAAGGATAAGATTAAGAAAAAATAAACGAAAAAAAAACATAGCAATCAACGAAGTTTTCTACAAACCGGCAGATCTTGGAAAATAATTTAATCAGAGAGAAAGCTGAATATCTATTCTCGCAATAGCTAGTAAAGTGAGTGTACGTTCCGAGTAAATTCCGAAAGGTTTGGGTTACTCTCATTAAGGAATAATTGAGTCCGAATGAAAAAGTTTTTTCTCGGGGATATTGAGACGTCGTTGCGTATAATGAAATATAATTACGAAATCATGGAAATGCGGAAGACTTCTCAAAGATTTCGTCCCTCGTCACCGTATACCTTAATTTCAACGATTCAATTGTCTTTGCGTCTTCAGGCAAATTTGCGAAGAAGACATATAAACGATTTTAAATTAAGCGAATTTCTTGTTCGTTGATGAGTTTCTCAATTCTTAATAAACCGGAAATAGGACACTAAAATGCACGAAAAAAAAGGAAGAAAAAAGTTAATTCTTTGAACGCCACGGCAGTTTCTACGAGGACAGTAGTAAATCTGGAGAAACACGACAAATCGAACATGTTCCGTTCTGGCAACGAAGAGGCCTTGAGGCCGCCCGAATCGCGTCGTTTCCGATTCTCTATCCTCGTGATACTCATCGTCGTAGTGGTCGTCGTCGCCAGTAGCTCCTCCTCGACCTCCATCGCCGTGGGATCGGTGTCTCTTGTCCCTTTGTGTGCCTCGTCGGCTCGCTTTCTCGTCCGAAGATGTCGACAAGAGAAATTTCGGGAACCATCATCGACAACGTGAGATCGCACGAACGTGCGATTCCATCGACTGTGTTATCTCACCGTCTGATTCGTTCTTTCCGAGAAAAAAGGAACACTCACCTCTTTTCTACACATTCTCTCTGCGTGTATTTTTTTTTCTTTTATATGCTACGCTGATTATCAGTAAAATAAAAATCGAAGAAGATTGGGAGAGACGTAGATAAAGACATGTGCAAAATTATGGCATCGGGAGCTACTAAAGGCGACTATTAAAGTGAACCTCTTGAATACGCGACGTGACGTGGGTATGTGCCGAATTATGGTATCGGGAACTGCGACTATTAAAGAGAACCTCTTGAAATTCGCGACGTGGCGTACCAAAGGGGTTAGATATACCCGAAGCCCTCAACCAACTCTACTGCTCACAAACAGGAGAAGCGAAATAGGTGCCCCGCAAGTGCACTGTGCATTGTACCACATGTACCACATACCACACACACCGACACATCGACTATATTCTACTCGCTGTCGAAACTAATATGAATTCTCACGAGGCGAAGGTCTCCTCATCGAGATTCTCGACCTTCGCGAACGGCTTGAGCTTTAGAAACTCTCGATGACATTGGTTTTTTTTTTTTTTCCAAGGTCAACGCCTGCAACGTCGCGACTCAAAGAAATGGTTACAAATACAATCAATCTAAACAAAATTATCGACCCTTTTGTATGTTAAAAAAAAGGAAAACGTATCATCGAAATTCCACGACAAAAAAACTAAAATAAAATATTTTTGCTTTTTTTTTCGTAGGAACAAAATTAAATTCACAAACTACTAACTAAACCTCGAAAACTCGGACAAATTAACGCAAAAAAAGTTGATCTCATCATCCCAACGAATGCTCGACCGCGGCAAATGCCACGTTTCATCATTCGTTCGATAAAATTTTCATCATCGAACATTTTACTACAGCTTTGTTTTTCCACGTCGCAAAACTGTCGAAGGATCGTTAGGAAGAGGTATCGCATAGTCGTTTGTAAGAGTGACGTTTAGCGCAGTTCTCGTGTCACGAGAGATCGCAATAGCGGAGCTAACCGGGAGTTTCTCTTCTCTCGTCTCGCTCTTTAAACTCTTCTCTGTCTCTCATATAGCTCCGTAGAATGTTGCGATACGCGTTAGATATAACAGTAAAATCTGAAAGGTACCCCGGCGCGTTGATACGTACACTCAAAGTACTCGTATAACGCTTCGTCCATAGAATGGATGGGCCATACGCCAGAAAACCGAGTGCCAGAACGTGTTTCTCACATGTGAGACACGAAAATCTACCGGCTATACGTTCGTACGGCACATGTACTCGATGCTCGATGCTTAAACATCCGTGTATGCATTATACTGTTCTACTTCCGCTCCGTAATGATCGTCAAGATGTGTCCAGCATCGGTATGGAGCCTCATATTCCGCAAAAAAAAAAAAAAAAGAAAAAAAAAACAGTTTCGTTCTCTTGCCGCGGGTGTAGACTATACCGCACGGATATAAAGCCACAACCGAGGAATACAGCATAGCGGAAGGCAACCCAAAGCTTTCAGTATCAACGCGAATCGCTTGCACTTGTGCTTTCAGCTTCGGGCAAACCGACACGCGTATATACACACGAAACGTACCTTGGGCGCTATGGACGGTAAAACGTTTGCGGATACTTGGAGCGATAGCCAATCTCTATAGGTGGTCGAGTTTATCGTCGGTAGATTCTCTACATTCTATGTATGTAGCGCTATCAAGTCGCGACGCGATGGTGTGGGTTTAGGATGTTCTATCCGTGCGTATAGCTCGGCATTGAACTACTGTTGCTTACACGCACGGAGATGCCCGCCTCTCATAGACGGTGTAAAATATTTCATTCTGACACTCGAGACTATCATTTATAGAGGTTAAACAAGCACACCGGCAATTTGTGGCAATTCTGTGAACAAACGGTACCGCATGACACAAACTACGATACACATGTATGAAGCGCTCTATGTAAACTTGCGATACATGGATAAGACTCGGTAAATACACTTTCCGTACGATACACGGCGGCAAGCAGCGGTATAGCTTCCACAGTGGAACCTCCCCGTCTACGATCTCGAAAACTGATGGTCGCGAAAGTAACGGCATCCTACCGGCACTTTCGTTCAGGTTTGGCTGAAGGCGCGGAGCGGATTATACGATCGCTAGACGCAAAAGTTTTTCTCTCGTACGACCTTATCGCTCGCCTCACCATCTGCGGTATGTTGAATTTTTTACCCTCACAGAATTTTACGAAATTTTGCAGAAACTTGAAACATTTTGGCATTCGATTTTATTGGAACAGTCAACTGGTTTGGCGGCCGACGAAGTTTGTACATTATGCTTTGGGGAAAAATTTAATTTTTTTGATTGAGGTACGCGATTAAAATAGAAAATTCGATTAATGCCGAGGGGCGGCGAGATCTCTTCGGAAAAAAAGAGATAGCGAAGGGGAACTGCTGGACTCGACAACTAGTTTCATCAGCACGCGACCACGAAACTAGTGCGCGACCCAATACGAATAATCGTTCGTTAGACTAACGAGAGACGAGACCTGATCGGTGGGAAGCGCAATTTTTGTCGCTGACGTGTATATATGTGTGTCTATATGTATATATATAGTATATACATGCTGATGGTTTTCTCATTCCACATTGCCGGCTACGTTTCCATTCACCCTGTTCACCGTTATATACAACGCTGTACAGCGTAGATTGACGAAATTCGATTTGAATTAAATTCCGTTAAAGGCCTCGATAGAGAGAGACGCGACGTAATAAATACGAGATAGAAACGCTTCGTCGATTTTTTCGATCATTCGTTTACTCTCTATCTCATTAACGATTCTATTTTTCAACACTATCTTTTTCATTCAGTCGCGCAGTGTTTCCGAGAATCGAGGAGATTCGGCGATAATATCCAATTGAAGAATTCTTTCTCTCTCTCTCTGTAGTTTCCTTAACGGTTCTATTTATCGATCTTTTTTTTTTTTTTTTTTTTTTTAGGAAAATCGAAGTTATTGCGTCGTTTCCTTGTTAATAGGAAAAATAGATAAAGCTATTTGATGTTATCATTTTTCGATCGTTTTTAGAACGGACGAATTTTATTCAGGAAAAAAACTGTTTGCGCGCGATTACTAAAAAAAAATAAGTTTTCGCGTTATTTGCCGAAGTGTTTACTGAAGTATTCACTGATTATAGAGAAAGGATTTTTTCAGATTGGCGGATACTAAAAAATGCTGCAAGTTTGACTATCGATGATCAGGTCAACGGCGATATCGGGGTTTCGATATTGGGGTCAATGACCGAGTGATTATCGAAGTATAGGTCAATGACGATGCAAGACTCGGGATTCAGGTCGATACGAAGTGAGTCTTTGGAGCGTATCGCCGGGACTTGTAACGTACTTCAGTTGCAACATACTTGACTCTCAATAAGAAACTCTCGCGGACTTCACTTGGGTGGGAGGGGGAGATCTTCGCGTGCTTTAGCTCCCAACCTGTACTCTTCACGGACTTAAATGACAATATCCGAACCACTCGTGTACTCGAATCTTGATTATTGCTACACGATCTTCTTATCGAGAACTTGTCCCGACTTTCACCGACCATAAATAAAACTCGCGCTTGCATCGTCGACTCGAGACTCGAGAAATATACGTTGTCGAGATTACTTCGAAGAAATATCACAGAAAAAAGAATATTTTATTCGTTCGGCCGAAACTCATTTCTCGATTATTTTTCTTCAACTGGAAGCATCGGTGCTGTTTACTTTTCACACAGTTTTTTATTACAAACATCGAGTTTAAAGTTATATAAGCGTCGAACTCGTGAAAAATAAATTAAAGGAATACGCCTCCGTTTTTTTGTTGCACAACTTTTTCGTACATACTGTGCATCTCGAGCACTGAATTGTCGAAAGACTCATCGTATCGAAAAAAAAAAAAAGATTTTGACTATTGTCCATCGGTATACAATGGAAGATTTATGTTGGATCTATGGGAAATGAAACTGTTAAAGTCGCGCGAAGACGAAGTCGCTGACGGTGAGCTCGTCGAGGAAAAATAATCTTCCTCTGCCGTATCTCGGTATTGACGCTTTTCTTGCAGTTTGCAGTATCACTGCACGTATATACACTTAGTCTCGATTCGCGAGTGCCGGGAACGCGGAAAGAACGACGACGAGGAAATGGGGTACTGAAGGGCATCTGAGAAAACTAGAAAAGTCGACGAGCGTAGAAGGATATCGTGAAATAGCACTTCACGATAGAGCGTAATGAACGTTGTTGCTTTTGTCGGATAACGAGACTGTAAAAAAAACATTCGAAGGACTGTACGCCACGCTTCTCGGATCCCCTATATCCGATATGGAGCCGGATAATAATAAAGTATGTGCGTACGTATACGGGGAAAGAAAGTTAAGACTTTAATAAACCGTGAAGAAGCGAGAAAACCAACTACTCATCGCCTTATATTTTTGTTTTTAGTATAGAAAGCCGCGGCGATCAATTCAATAGGTCCATATTGATGATTAATAACTATTATCAGTAATAGATGATTAATGAAGATAATGATGATGATTAATTATTATTACAACTATTAACAATTGATGATTAATAATTCTAATTTTTGAACTCATCGCTTTGTTTGTTTTTTTTTTTTTTGTTCAATAGAAATGTGACTTTAGCAAAAATTTATTTACTATTTTTTTGAGCGTTTAAAAACAAAATTAGCGATTTTTCTAGATATTTTCTAGATATTTTGTTGATATTTACTCACCCTTTTTGGAGGCATGAAATGAATCATCTTTCGGCACATACTGAATATCGTAGACCAGATTTGTCTTTGGCAGTATAACTTTCTCCTTGTTTATCTTGTATACGGCGTATTTGAAGGCCAGCTCCGTGCTGCTGTCCTTTTGGTCATGAGTAAATATCGCACCTGCGCAAACAAAAATAAGGATTCTTGCAATACTTATGTATTTAGAGAAAATTCAATCTTAAGTGTAGCGTATCGGCGGGGTGTAGAATCCTTCGAAATAAAAAATATTTGAAAACAATAGGGTTTTTTTTTCTCTGCCCTCTTCATACCCCCACGATGCTGATAAATATATATTTGTCGTCGTCGCACTCTTAAAAAGTTGTATTGTCACAATATATATCGACTTTCGAGTTTTTTGGCTATCGAAACTTCGAGATTTTTATTGTCATCGGTTTATTCGTGCCGTGATTGGTCCTCGATGACGACGATGCGTCGAGGATCGTGGGCGCTGCTTCGATCTTTTGGCTCTCTGTCGTCTGTTACACGATTTGACAGTTGGCAAATTTCGCCGTGTCAAGAAGTCGAGAAAAATTGAGTTACTATCGCCACTTAGAAGCTATAAAGGTCTATTTACTGAAAACTCGCAAAAGCCTTTGAAACCAAAGCGATCGTTTTTAATAAAGTAAAGCATGCATGCTGTAATAAAAAAGCTATTAATGTACATCACTTCATTACCGACCTATATGAAGGTTCGGTAGAAACTCAGGATTCCGCGATTTTTTGAGAAATATGAGGTAAAATAACGGCAGCATGAGCTACTAACACTCTGCATGGAAGCAGTTCGATGGGATAACAATGTCGACCGCCTCAGTCGCCTGGATTCGATTAAATTTTTCGAAGCATAAAAAAAAAATAAGGTACCCTTTGTCAATCAGTGTATGCGGAAATTGATACAAACCGAGTTACTATCGTTAGTTAAGAGGCAAAAAGCCAATGCGTTCAAAACTCGTATGATCTTCGAAGTGAACACGATGCACCGATATTAAAATGTGTACTCCAGTAAAATTGAACAATAAAAAAGCCCCGCGGCTATTAATGAATAGTGTATCACTCAACTCGCGACGCGATTTTTTATTACTCGCGCAGTAAACGCGGAGTAAACGTTCATTAAACAAAGTGTAAAAAAGGGAAGCAATATCTCTTTTATACGAGAAAATGTATTCTTAAAAGGGCTTTTATTCCATTCGACAAAAAATAACTGTACAATAGTCCAGAAGTATATTTAACAGAACGAGTGTACCGATGTGACTCGAAGCTAAGTTTGCTCCAGTTCTCGTGCGGCTTCCGTACCTCTGTTCGTTTCTTTCCGAATGACCTTCTAGGTCGACGTTTTAGAAGACGTCATTTGCATTGTAGCTTTCTCGTCTCTTTTGCCCGCCTTTCTCCGTCCTATCGTACGACAACCTCTCACTCGACGACCTGCATCGTCTTGTCTCGGTACGCTCTCTCACTTTCGTGTCAAGTGCCGTTGTGCACGAAGCACACTCCGTTTACTAATTGCTGATGGGATGTTCCTGATCGGGCCACGCTGGAGAGCCTTCAATTCTCCTCCCAAAACCCAAGGACTTCTCGTAATAATGCTCCGTCGCGGTTATTAAAGGGACCGGCGCTCGAGCGATTAATTTACCGCGGTTATCGATAGATTGCGATGAGCACGCAGCGTCATCAATTATTGTCACATCGAAAAATACAGACGAGACATCATAAAATAAATAAAAAATTAGCTAATACCCAATGAATTTATCTTGAAATGTGAAATCTGCCAAATCTTAGACACGTCTATTTCAAAGATTGATATTCCTATTGCGTGTTCTTTCCACGTAAAAAACGGTGGCAAACTATCAGTCATTTGGCTACACCTTACGGGAGGGTTGGAGAATTCCGGGACAGAACCGCTATTTTACCGAGTAGAATCAGCGAAACGATTTATAAAAGTGGAAAGGTACTTTTCGTAGAAGATGTTCGAGATAGTTCGCTGTCTATGGACCAGTAGCCTCGACGTTTGGATGACGTTATGCTGTATTCTACACAATAACTCTGACGTGTATATGACGCAGACATAAGCTTATCTCATCTACTATAGACGACTCAATTTCGAAACCATGTCAGTTGCGCTGGCGGCTGTTTCTCGAGATGACGGAACACGCCACGGTACGAGGAAATACAGAAGAAGCTTCTTTTTTTCTCTTCGCCGTTGTGCAGCGCACTGTGAAAGACAGCGTAAAAAGCTGACGAGATGCGATACAGACGAGGTCACGGCTGTCCTACAGCCGTTGGCGATAGGAAGATCCGTGTCCCCAGTTCCGCATATCTGATAGATCGACGAAAGATGCCGCTTGAAAGACTCGCCGAGATTACGGTAGAACTACACCGCTGAATAGGGATCTCTTTATGTCGCAGCTGATGATGAAAATATAGTTCTAAGCTTACAAAGTTCACGCTCCCGGCGGAAACACCCGTTCTACTTCTTCGGGTTTGTATCAATATGAGGATAAGCGAAGTCTCACACGTTTTAGACGATGGCGACTTTCAACTCCACTATGTACGGAAAACTTCGTCATATATTTGCATAAAATGAGTCAAGTGCATTGAATAAAGTCGCAGTGAATAGGGGATAATCTTCTCGTTATACCTCAGGGCACAGGTGCTATTACTGGCGAAAGTTAAACTTTTTCTTTATAAGCTGCGGATCCCTCAAAAACCTATGAAATAATTACTTAAGAAGAGGCCTCGTGACCTTAACATTTCGAGCGCAGGAACCACAACTAAAAATAGATTCTCGCATAGATTCCGAAAGATGTTTCGATAGAATAGAGGTATAAAATGGAGGTCTGTATCATTTGCCCTTTGACATTAATTCCAAGTAGTGCTGTTCGTTTGTCGTTTGTCTTCAATGTTCGTCAGTGAATGCGTTCGGTATCTTCTTTTTTCGCATTGATTGGAGTCATTTCCATTTTGATAGTATCGTTAGATTTTCTGAAATGTTACTATTTTCCTGAAATGTATATTGTTAATACCCACAAAGGGACGAGTACGTAATTCCCCAAAAGACCTATGTACTCTCTGATACCCGAATACGCCCACAAAACCACTTCGTGATATCCGCGCAATATTCGAGATTTGAAACTACGAGTGCCTCGCGTGTTAAAGTGCGCAAATGTTATTCTCTCTTGTGGAAAGAGATTTTACCGTACAATTCCCACTGTAGGCTGTCGCGGTAATCCGAGGATCGTGGGAGAGTGAATAGCGATCGAATTCGCAACTCCGTTGTGGAACGTCGTTAACGTTTCCGATATTGATCGAGAGTTTCGGAAGAGCAACGATAGGGACAAACGAGGATCCGTCGGTTGCAGTTGGGATTGATGCCTCGTGTTAACCGAGTGGACCGTTCGAAGCGAAACAGCATCACCGCACCACCGACTGTCTGCATTCACCGAGTTTTCTGTTCTCTTCAACAGCACCGATACAGCACGAGCGATACTCGGAACTCGCCGCTTTTATTTTTTTCCTCTCCAGTCCCAAGGGGGCTGTCTCTTCCTACCATCGATTCGTTTATTTTTACGTTCCGCACCCGTAACAAACTAATCCATTTATCTGTCCCTGTGGCTAGCTGCCTCTCTCCGCGTAGTTGTGGAGACCATTGGACTGCGCAATGTGTAGACTTTCTTGTATTGTTTGCTTTTTTCTTTTCTTTTAGTTCTTTCAACTCTCGTTTGAGTCCCTGGGTTTCCCATTAACGCGTTAAGCACCTCGTGATACCGGTGCATCCGGCTAAGTTCTTCACAAACTTCTCATCACCCATTCTCGAGCTCGTGGCTCGCATTCTTTTTTAACGTTATCTAAATATCTGCTGTATAGATAATCACAAAGAATGCTTCAGCTTCTCTGCTTTGCCTCGAACAAGTGTTCGATAAATTAGTTCAATTTTAATCACGAAGAGCACATAGTAATGTAGAATTTCCCATATGATGCTATTTCCATAATATCATTCTTTATCATCACTCGTGTTCGCGATATTCCAAATGAATTTTCATCTACAGGGTACATGAATTAATTTACATCTCCGCTTCAGTTCAAACCTTCTCATCCGTGTACATTAATCGAAAACAGATCTGCACATTAATTGAACAGCGTTAAAATACGGGAGTGATACATCGTTGTATCAGTATTCGGTCATCGGCCATAGGCTGTTCTCCCGCTTCTATTGTATTACACAAACGGAAGTTGAATGTACTTTGATGCCACGAAAGTGCAACAACATCCCTAATGAAATTAATAAACGGATATCGTTTGTCGTAAAGTTATACCATCCGTGAACGTTCGAACGGTTGAGGCGATTTCAACGTATTAGTTTACGAGCGTTCAGTCGAAACGTGTATCGCATCACTGGTCAGAGCGATGAACCGGTGTTAAATCGAAATCTCCATTTACACGATGATCTTGAACAATCCCCCTCAGGATCTCGAGAGAGGATCCCGCGCTTGGATCTAAGCGTATATAACGTGAGCCCTGCCGATGCCGAAACCCCGGTAAGGTTGTTAATCTTGCTAATGCCTCGTAAACACAGTTTCGAGAGGTTTACCTGCAGCCGGGACATGTAGCATGTACACATCGAAGATGCTTTATAAAATCATCTTAGTGCTCCTGTGTTAGCAGTGTGTCCTAACGGAAGAGCGACACACGTGTGTGTTGGCCGTTGTATATACACGAAGACCGCGGTAGGCGAAATCCAAATGGGTTATACCCCCTCTATCTCTATGGGAGTTTTGTCTTATGTCTCCTACGACGCGAGAGCGAGTTTAGACGTGGCAAACATTTTACGATCCAGTAGCAAGAGCAGTAAACAAGGAAAACGTTGCGGATGAGTTTCTCCTCTACGACCGAAGGGTTCTTCTCCCTGTACGTACTCGTTTCGCAAAGTGACTCGTCGCGCCCACGATCGCATAAATCTCGTGAGAAAATTGTTTGGACAGGGTTTTCGATGTTGTTGCCAACACGTGTTTTGCGATTTCATTTTTTTCGTCGTTTATACCCGACCTTGGAAAAAATCTTGTTACTACATCGTCAAACTCTGGCAGACAGCCCCACCCCCCCCCCCCCCCTTTCTTACTACGCGGGCCTCGTGTTTTTTTTATCTATAAGAAAGAAGAATACAGAGCTGAACGCGTCAGCATAACATTTTCTTACGATAGTTGAACTTTCGGTCTGAATAGTGGAGTCACGTGGAAGATTCGACTGATTAAGTTTCAGTCATCCTATAGCGCGATCACCGGGCAATACGGGATCTCTATTTGAAACTTTATTAGCTATGAGAGAATAAACAGGTGTTTCAGCGGGAAAGAAAAGACACTCGAAATACGTGATAAAACTTTATGATGAAAAATTCGGAAACTTATTCTCTGAGGCATTAGTTCACGCATTGCTTTTGGTTACTTTTAGGGGCGGCTGGCTATGAGCTGAAAAAAAGTTTTTTGTGCCTTTGGCACCAATGCACAACTTAACGCGACTACAAAAAAAAAATGTTATCGTAGTATACGTTTTTATTAAATGTTTTCTCTCGCAATTCTTTCGTATACATCACATTCTCAGTTCTTCTCGACAATTTTTCCGTTACCGCGTCGTCGAATATCTCATTTTACGAGGCTTTTTCGCCCCTTTTCAGTCGTTTTATCTCGTCATCTCGTAGGAGCGTGAAACTCTCGGTTAACTCCTCGCGACTTTTGTATGACTGCGAATAAGGGACTTGCGTATACAGTGGTGAATAACTCGACACGATGTATGTGAAAAAAAAAAGAAAGAAGAAGATGAAAAAAGTTCCGAGTCCCTTTTATCATCGCGGTAAGTATATATCCCTTAGGAAGTAATACATCGACTGAACTAAATCCGAATGTAATACAGAATTCTATTTCGTAACTGCAGCGGCGATCCACGCCGGCGGCGATAAAAAGGTACGCAGAGTGTGTCGCGATAAAATAGAAATAAAGTGGTCGCGCGGCGGAGTAATCGAGAATGGGGAAAGGGAGAAAAGAGAGTGGAGGGTTGGGGACCCGAGAGTCTACCGCGTTCCAAACTCTGTGCTTATAAGTAGAGTCACCTTATACGCGCATACAGCGAAGCATTTCTTCTCTTCTTTTTATCGCCGCCTCCATTATTAATCCGCGGTCTTGTGGATCTAGTGGTAACAAAGTGGTAGCTCAGGCGTGGCGATGCTCGGCATTAGGGAGCCGCTCGCACGGTGGAAGAAAAGTACGCGAACACAGGGGTTGCGAACGGTCTTCTCGCTAATTTAAATTACCGCGGGATAATGGTTGGTCGGTAAGAGCCGGTGGACTAGAAAAGAAAATAAAACTAAGAAAGTGCGAGAGCTCACGAAGGATAAGTAAAGGGGGTTAGGGGAGTCAGGGAAAAAAAGATCGAGGAAACAAACGACGACGACGAGGGTGAAAGGAAAAAAAGAAGAATAGAAGTCGGTAGACACGACACTCGGGGGAACCCGGGAAAACTATGAATAATTGCGATCGAATTAACTGTCTTAATCGTCAGACTGGATTGAAATTCGTATTTCCATAAACTCTCCACGTCGGGAAAAAAAATCGTGACGGATATATACCAGAAACGCGAAACACGGAACCGACGGCGTTAACTTTCCGTGATGCGGTCGAACACGTGGTTAACGAGTGTCGGAAGTTTCGGTCTCCGGTGGTGAATGAACGAAAAGGTTGGGGAGTCGTTGAAAAGTACCAGAGACGTTGGGGAACTGCGGCTTTACTGCACCAACTGCCAACGGCAACAAGACGAACGCGAATGCGACGAAGGTGTAATGCATGAAAATTGCGAAAGCACGGAAATTATCAAAGTTGCGTCGAGCAACGACGCGGAGAGGACGAAGGGATGACAGAGTCCGAGGCAATTGCGGGTACGAAGCGGCGGTAACGAAAAGGAGTTTAAGTTGCCGACTGGGCGACGTTTTATCGACGACCAAAGTTGTAATCCTTCCAAGTTCTGAATCTCATGACTTTCCTCTCATCAACTCTCCGTCGTACCTTTACTTCAGCTTCTCGCCTTCGCTTATTAATCCGCATTGTATTTCTTCCTCGTGGACAATAATTTTTAACCGTATCGTCAATTACAAAAATCCTATCAAATTTGAACTTTTAAAATTTGAATATTAGGTAATTTGAAAACAAAAAACGAGTTAACAATACGGATCTTGAATGAAAGTCGCTAGAGAGACATAACGTGTGAATCTATTAGATGCATTCGAACGATTCTATATTCCGAATAAAACGGAATTTCTCGCACAGCATTCAAGAGACGCGAGAAAGAGACAAGTAAATCCTCCCTCTGCGCGTGAAGCAGATCTCTTTTTCCTCCCTTTTGCGACGGGGATCTCCGGTATCGCGTACACCCTCGTCGCTTTCGTATCTCCGCGAACTTGATTTTCACGGGAAAATTCCTTGCGTCGATAACGTCGTATACCTGACTGGTGTCTCAATTCTCACGCCGCGCCTATATCGCATCCGATCTCTACTCCACCTTCCAGGCTATTCCTCTTTGCTGACGCCTTTTTTTCGCATTCTTTTTCTTTTATTTTCTTTTACCTCTTCAGCCCCATGGAAAGTAAAGTAAGGATATAAAGATGTAATGCGGTACCTATAGATCATTGTAAAGAGGTTTTTCTCTTTGCGAGTAGCGTTTCCTCCGCGTCAGAAAAAACGCCGCAATTCACAATCAATTTTGATTCCGTATACAATTGCGATGAATCGATACTATAGATAACGTATTGATATATTTAAAAGATTTTTGCGTCAGAATTTTTCGAAATTAAAAAAATGTAAGACTAATCCAATGCTAATTGATTCGGTGCTACGACAACCGGAAAACGTATACTCGAGCAATAAAAAAAAAACACAAATAATAATTATAGTATAAAATAAATAAAATTAAAAAATGCTTCTAGAATTTTTCAAGGTCTCCTTTCAGCGGGAAAAGGGGGTCAGACGACAATATAGTGACAACTGCACTCGCGGAATATAGGTACATATATACGAGTTCTCCGTATAATCGTCGCTCGAGTCCGTCGCGTCAAAATCGCTCAAACTTGAATGTAATTCAATGTGATCGAAACCGTAGCGGTGTTAAGTTCCAGCGTTGGTTTTTCTGGGTCGGATTTCTCATTTCGAAGGTCACAGCTTTATCATATATGCACCATAGCGGGTTCTCTCGCGTATGACCGTAATTACCGAAAGCAAGTTTCCGACTGTGAGTAAAGGGCGGCTATGGTGTGATCACTGATACGATGTAATGTCAGGTACAGTGACGTCCTCTCGTGTTATTATTTCGCGAGTCGCTTTCGCCGGAAGCTTATGGATGATTACATAAAATTATACAGCGCAGTCATTAATTACACGCAAATATCTCAACATTTTTTATAATGACGAGTCGAAATTCGGCCGTTGAATAAAAAATCCCATTAATTTTAATGATTCATAAAGAAAGAACGAAAAATTTGATGTACGTACCTAGAAATTCGTAATTTACTAACCGTATACTATTGTTTTATTACTGTCATCATAACGGGCAACAATGAATAAAAGATCGCATTACCAAATTACGAATTTACATGAATTCAATTAAATTTAACCGATGAATAAATAAATCAATGTTTTGTTACAATATCATTTTAAATTTCACTTTTTCATAATTTATTGTTTTTTTTTTTTTTCGATATTCTTTAATCGTAGTTACGATCGGACGATAGTCTATAACCGTACGTTCCCGCGTTACAAAGGGGTGAGAAGTTCTTTGCGGAATTGAATGCCTCCCTTATTCACGGCTGCGCTAATTAATAGTTTAAATACGCGCACGTGCCGTACAAACCGAATCAGTACATTAGCGCCGGCAGTTTAGTTCGCAACACGAACAACGAGAGGTTTCATGGAAGTGTGGGTAACGAGTTATTAAACTAATATCTCGTTATAGGGCGTATACGTTAATACGCATTAGTGCATTGGTGTTGCGAGGGTCGAGGATGTACTCTGGTCGAGTTGTCGAGTACATAGAGCCGACGAAATGCGCTCGAGATTCACCAATACACCGGGTCTACGTGCAAACCAGCTGTACATACCGTTGGTGAATTTCTCTCTGCATGCGCACACCGCAAATATTTTCTATGTGGTTTCCGCCACTCTACGAAAATTCGACCAGCGGGATTCTCTTCTCTCGAATATATCTGTACGTATATATCTATATTACCTATGCACCCGAGCAGTTGGATACAAATTCGAAAATTGAACTCATTAACCATCCCGGCTGACGTGTGAAGTTCGTCGCACTCACGCTACCTGCGGGACCACTATGTCAGTTCTCCTACCCTTGTTGTCCGACACATGTATGCGCGCATTACTGAGTATATAACTATGTAGTCGTGTGGAACACCCGGGGCGCACGTTTGGGAGCATCGAGTGCTGTTGATGCACTCGCGCTACAGTCAAATTTTCGAGTGGTACGCCACCTCAAAGGTGATCGATTGTTTCGAGTTTACCTTCGATCGATCGAGTTACGAACTTTCGAGTGAAAACCCAAATTATTGCAATTCGGAGCAAAGGTTAAACAATTGATGAATAAAGTCTCTCGATTTCACGAAAAGCGTTTTTCTTCGTAAAAAAAAATTGATATGACTCACAAAGATCGATTAAATGTGTTAACATAATCGAAGTTCCAGAGATTAATATTCTTGGCTAACGATTTATTGGCGATAGGAAGAAGTGGCACGAGTGACAAAGACCCGGAGCAAAGCTCTCCGTAGATCATTCGGTTCCTAATACCTATATCGTCGTTAAGCGTCAAGTGACGATCGCTCGTTCGATATTCAACGTACCGCTCGCGGCTCGTCTGACCCCTATGTGAGAAGTTATCATTCAATGCCGAAAGCGAGAATACCGAGATATCGGGCACAGGGGTTACACGAGGAATAGATTTTCGAGGGGATTTTCGGTCGAGTTAGGGAATCCGCGAAATGGCTCATGGGAATTGAAGCTGATGGTTGAATCGAACGAGATCCACACTTCCGTGGAAGTTTGCGAGGAATAAGGGTGAGGAGATCCAATAATATCTCGATAACCGAAGCAATATGCCCTTACAGCGTGCGACGAAGAGATCCGAGCTGCTGGCCTCTCGCTTCAGCCTTTTTCGGTCTCGAATTTTCGCCACACGCTCATCGTTTCGCTCCTCACCTTTATCTTCCTCTCGTCGTATGTTCCGTTCGATCTTATACGTGGAACCAACCCTCATGCGACTTCTCGACACTTTCCTCCGAAAATCAAGCTGATCTTTCGCATCAGCTTGAGTTTCGTGACTTTCATGAATACAATATCGGAGAACAGTAGCAATTTTTGTTATTCGACGAATTCTCTGCGACAACGAAGTTTCGTATGTAAAACTCGTGTGAGCAAAAAAAAAGCACAAAAATGAAGTTTATTCGACAAACGGCATTCTCGTGAAATGTTTCGTATGAAATGTATACAAAAAAAGAAGAAATCGAGCGAACAAAATGGAAAAAAAAACTACGCGAAAAGCGCGATGGTGTGTACCACGGCACAGGGGTTGTAATATTACTACTGGTAAATCGAAGTATCGGACTCAACTGCACGAGTAAAACCAGGCGAACCATATGCGTCCAGATCAACATAGTTCCCGATGGAAAAAAATACATTGCGAATAAAAAAAAACGGTCCACATTGCAGGGACTGCGAAGGGAATTGGATACGCGATCTGACAGACGTATCATATTTATTCCCACGATAACCTTCAGTATCGAATTCAAGAGGACAATTCGCGTACAAATGCAATTAAGTTGGTGAACGATTTTAAGTGGAAAACGACTATAAACTGATTGCACGGCTGGTTTCACAGCAGCTTTACGGTACTTTGTGACGGCAACGTAATTAAAAATTATTACCCCAGCGTTAGATTATCATTTAACAGGATCTCTTATCAATATCATTGGTATGGCGATTGTAAATAATTTTTTTTACACCAAAAATGTTCAATTGGATAACAGAGTATTTCTGGTGCAATATTTGATTTTGTTTATACGTTCAAATGTTTTTACTCGTCTTCTAAATTCGATAACGAAATTCATAGATCATCGAATTATCTTGAATCGTATAGTGATTTTGCGAGAAGAAAGATTCGAAGATAACTATACTTGAAAGTGCTCTCTCGGAATATCACAGAAAAAGCTTCGAGGTCATTTGTCACAAGGATGCATTCAACGCGGACGGGTCGGAGGTGTTTCCCGCTTCCAGTTCTATGGGCATTGCTTCTCCAGCATCCACGTGATAAATACACTTTTCTCCTGAATTTAAGTACCCAACCTGCCATCGGCCAGTAAAAAAAAAGGCATTGCTCAGCACAGAATGTGTACAGTGAAAGATTCGTTCGTCTCTTTATCCCCCCCCCCCATAGAAAAAGTATTGCCACCGTTGTGCGCATCTCTCGCCGCTTGTATGCAACGCAGCTTCATCGATCATCGTCACACTCAACGGAGATTGGGATTCTCTGGCGACCCCGGGGGTTGCATTTAGAGCAAAGGGTATCCATGGAGTACGGAATGATGTCTCCGCTTCTCGACTCAATGGCGATCGGTTCGCCGGCACACGAGTAACCGAGTGTACGTGAAAGCGAACGACCGAACGAAAACTCCGTTGTAGCATCGCATTATGCGATACACCTGCAAACTATAACGTTATGCGCGATGCACCAGGAAACCACCGACCGG
The DNA here is from genome assembly GCA_934046635.1 of Buathra laborator. NCBI lineage: Eukaryota > Metazoa > Arthropoda > Insecta > Hymenoptera > Ichneumonidae > Buathra > Buathra laborator. The sequence goes on along the minus strand of OW203901.1, from coordinate 15,512,967 downwards.
AGCCCCTCTCTCCCCCAACGCCTCCCGCCCATCCCCGCGCGCAACCCCGACGAATGGACTCGTGAATAATTCAACGATTTCCGACGACGAGAGCCAGGAAAGCGCACAGAATCCAACAGCCAACGCCAACGTCAACGTCGCCCAACGACGAGGGGAGAGGGATACTGAGATCCTACAGCAAACTTGGCGCGTCGGCTCTTTTCAAAGTAACTTGTGCCTATGGTAATAACATTATTGCAACCGGAGGTCGCCCGACGCTCCCTTAATGAGGCCAAGAATTTTCATTAAAAGTCCTGTGGATGAGATGCCGAGACTGGCGCGTGAGACTACGAAACCGACTCCGAGGGCTTGTCACGACTTTTCTCGCATGTCTTGTCACCTTACCGTGTGTTTATATTTATCGCATGTCGCGACGGAAAATAACGTCGGATAGTATTATATCGTTCTGCCGGCAGCTATAATTTACTATGCGAAATATATGTTCAAACTTCAGTTCCCTTCGGGCTTTTTAAGTCTTCACATTCAAAACATTCTTTTCAGTTTTGAGATAAGGTAACTGGTTTTTTTCCGTTATTCTTACTAATTTTCATAAAAAAAAAAATAAACCATTCAGCAAGCTATTTGTATATATTTTCGAATCGAATTGATTTTTTATTTGACTCGATTATTACCCACTTTTTCGTTCGTCTACTCAATTATGACTTAACGATGACGTAAATATTGTAACACATTTTTTTTTTCATCGACAATATTTAATTTTTTTTTTTTTCAGTTCGAATCGCTTGACGGTGAAAGGCAAAAAGTCTGTGATGCGGACGATTGAAACGTAACCATGTCCGGCTGATAGTAAAAAGTTTATGTTAGAACGGTATTTATTTTTCACGACGCCAACATTTGGTAATTTAATAATTAGAAGATACATTTTAGGAGTTATCAATTTGCTAGTAAGTTTCCGTCAGACGTGGTCACGTAGACTTATAGTATTACAGCTCATTAAGCAGTACATCTTAATGGATACTTTGGTAAGAGCGAAGGATCCGTGAAACTTTAACGAACCTCAACTCCCTCCGCAAACCAAACATCAAGAAGCTTAAAGACGATGTAAACTTAAGTGCAGTTCTACCGTACATCGAAGCCCCTTTTACAGGCGTGACAAGGCGTGGAAAACACCCGAGAGACGCTGTTCATAAAGTAAAACTGAATTTCATCGTTTAACGTTAAAACGTTTATCGCAAGTCTCACAGCTGGTTAACTTCCATACCATTACTGCCTTCGCCACCTCAGATATTGTATAGGCAACTAACTCACTAATTGTCGGGTGCAACGACGTGTTCATGGCTTCGGGAGTCGTTGCATTTACATCTCTGAAGGATATACTCGTATAATAACAAAGAAATGAGGGCAAAGCCGGCGCGAGGGAGGAAGTTCCTTCGCGCTTTTCTCTCGTCGTATATACGCCACGCTATCAAAGTTTGTAGAAGTATTTGGCTTCCAGAAGGATTATGCAGTAACAAAAGAATCACAGATGAAGAGAGTGGCATAGAGTAGTGGTGGTGACCACGGAGAGGCAAGCCGAAATTTCAGTCTTATTTCCATCGTTCATCCAAATTATTTTTATGATCGTGAAAACCCATTGCAATAACGAGAAAACATCGAGGAATAAATGTCAATACCATCACGTGATCATCGAACGTTTTCGATAAAATCGTCGTTCGTCACTCGGAAGGAAATAAAAATTTAATGGCGAACACCGTGTCCGGGTGTTGAACAAATGTTCGGACGATCATAATTTGCGGTAATGTCAATCGATTTCTGTCTACAACGCCGGTATAACGAACGATCCGCTTTCCTACGTTTGGTTTCTAATGTCCGTTCATTTCTCGACACTGTAGTAATCGTTCAGTGGCGACGATCTAATTAGGAACATAGTCACCCAGGCGGGGTTGTGCCCCATGCTGGCAGACCAATCTGTGAATTCAATAGTTGAGTTAAGACTGGCAATTACCCGGGTGCTATCCGCGAGGTTGAAATTGATACATTTACATCTTTAGGTCGTATCCATATATGGACATGGAAATCGGCATCGTCCGATTCTTACTCTGTAAATGCCTACACGTGTCGTGCCTGTTATGTTATTCCTTTATAATTTGAATTTTATAAGTTATTTTTCGGAAAATAATTTGGGGTACAACAGTATCATCGCTAATTAAAAGCCAATAGCGACCGATCCGTTGAACTCATGTACTGTCCCTTTGATAATGCGTCACGGCTTTTCGTAGGATACAACGTGTATTGAACTACAAGTATTTAACAGAGGATGCGAAAAGCTACTGATACACGATGAGTGTTACTTTAATTTTGAAATGTTTACGACTTTCGACAAGGCTTTGACATGTGCGATGGTGATATACAATTCTACGTGAAACCCAGCGGACGATGGACAGAAATATACGGAGAATCGGTACAAGCACAGAAGATCTCGTGATTTTCAAGAGGTTTTCACGCTATCGGATGGCAGAGTACGACTCGGTGCGCAACGTCGTGTGAAACACATTCGCGGAACCGATACTTCGAAAAACGGCAATTTCGTTTGTCGACGGTCGCTTTTAAACGCTCAAACTTTAGCGATGTAGAAAAGAAGAGAAGAAAATATCGTGTAAAATGGAATGACCATCTTTAATGAAATCCCAATAACGACCAATTATGTTTCAATTAAATGTAAAATGTGTATTGCACTGTAATTAAGTAACTATACAGGAGAATATATAGAGGAGAATAGTTGGAATATCACAGAGGACAGATTCTGTAGAGAGTAAAGGGGGTTTCAGGGCCGCGTGGACGCGACGGCTGGGGTTAGTCAATGACGAGGGATGAGGTGAGAACGCGTAATTTCCAGAACGGACGGCTCACGTATGCCGAAACCGCACGGTCTGGTCCAGTCGCCTTGCTGATCATCAGCGGAAGGTGTCTCGCGCAACGACCACTATGCGCGAGGAGAAGCGACCATAGGGGTTGCGAATCTCTCGCGAGAATACTGCGGCTGTTACTTGCCATCCGGATGCCCCCTCGAGGGCACTGGCAAGTCTCCAATCCTGTATCTCGTAGAGAAACTGTACCAGACACGCCGCGGACTAACCATCGGCCGTTGGCACTACCCTCGTTCTACCTACTTTCGTCGGTTACTCGGTGGAAAATATTTACTTCACGTAAGGGTTGCCTCGATGGAGTTCGGTAAAGTTACACGGCTACAGGGGTCTCCGAGGGAGTGTTCATACAGTGATCGAGTGTATACATCCTGCAAGGATTTTTGGTGAAACTGATAACACGCATTTCGCCTTTGGAGTCATAAATCAGACTTGTCCCGAGGGAGGCGGGTGATAACAGTTCTGCTCGTTAATTCGATTATTTTCGGGTAATAGTTTGTTATGGGGATTATAATATTTCTATAATAATGCGACCGACTATACCTTTCGTAGCTGAACCAGATAACGAAGCAACCAACTTTAAGTCGTTCAACAGAAGAGTTGTTATTTCTTTTTTATTAATAGGAAACTTTATCTCTCGCGTAAAAATTGTACTTTTCAAAATAATGGTTCCGTGATTTTATCTTTCACATAAAATTAGTACTTTTCATAATTAATGTTTTTTTAAAGCAATAATAAACTTTTAAATTAAACAATTTAAGATCTTTCCACCAATCATTTCAGATTTTTTCCGTCACACTTTGGTAAGTAACGAATAATTCGAAGTCTAAGAAAAAGGCTGACTGTTGAAAGTCGCGTTAGACGAGGAATACGCACGAAGGATTGATTAATATTTCGATTAATCTTTCGTTCTAAACTATGTAATCGATATGTGTATCTTTCTCGCCTTCGCAAGCTGTTAATAACGCGGCCACGAGAATATTTTGTAGGTCACTGTCCCTATCGTGTGTGACGTGGACTGACTAATGCAATTAAAAAATCGATCAGCTCTCCGCCCACTCGAACGTACCACCAGGTTGAGGATTATCGTCGATCATTCAGCGGGGCACACGATTTTTTTCTCTTCTCTTGGATAACTACGAACATTGAGACTGAAATTCACTAAGGCGATGGTTTCCAATTATTTTTCATACGGGGAAACTTTTTATCCTGCGGCAACATTTTTTTATAGTCGCTTAATACCTATTCATGTTCGTCTTGATATTTTTTCTTTCCGGTGGGTTTTTTTTTTTTTTTTTTTCGTGACTTTTTTTACATGAAAATCCCAATGGACCGAAGTTCTTAACAAATATGCACCGGGTGGTTGAATCTAAGATCTAAAGGACGCCACTGTCCACTGTGGTGAACAATACAGCGCACAGAACTAACGGAGCTTTCTGCTTTTCCGTTGAACGAACGACCAATCGCGTCAAATGGTTAGCCGCAGCAGACAATAGCTGGAAATCCGCGGGTCCAGAGGTAGTTGGCTGAAGCCCTGAAGTGTAATCGCATTACGGTCCCTCGCGTATAGCTCTCATTACTACACCTTCGCGTCCGTGCGAGTTCCTCGTTTGCTCACCAAGGCCTCGCTGCACGAGCACACATAGCAATCCGAACCGTCGACTCTCCGCCCATTCGCGAAGCTTTGTCATTAAATCGAGGATTCTTGTCTTGGACAACGACGACCGAAGACACGTTCGGGTTCAGAGTTTAATGAGACCATTGAAATATCCTTCGTCGAACGAGAGATTCTCGTCGTTATCAGTGGAATTTCAGTTGAAATCCAAATTCTGAGGGAATTGGTATAGACAGCTCTAAACATGCTATTCAGTCGAAAAAAGAAACTCTAAATAATCATTAAAAAGAAATTTATAAATAAATTATAAAAAATTACGATAACGCAAAAGTACTAAAAAAAAAACCAACTTTTTGAAAATCTTTTTTGGATTGTAATTCACTCTCGCGATTATTATTATTATTATCATTATCATACTTAGAAGGACTTAAATTATTTTTCTTCCCTTTGGATGACTCCGATTATCGACTCGAAATATTCCCTATACAGGGCATTTTCTAAGTAAAAATAAAAAAAAATAAAAAATATAACAAGATAATGGCGAAGAACAGTGTCTTTTAAGACACTGGAGCGGTGAGACCTAAGGGGGATTTCGAGGGTCGCGGGGAACCTCTAGTATTCTATAGTAATAATAACAATAGGTAGTTATGAAAAATGATTATTATTACGAACATTAATAATAGTAATAATAATAATGATATTAATTTTTTTTAACTACCCGTTTTCGCGAAAGGTATTGGGTGTTCTATAGTTTGCGAAGAGTTTCCTTCGTTTCATTGTTATTTCGTCGCTCGCGTTTGTCTACAGTAATTGTTCCAGCTATTCTAGAAACGATATACCCATTCGCACGTACGGAAGAAACAACGGCAAACTATCGAGTAAGATTGCAGAATGAAAACTGCATTGCTGGACGTGTATACGACGCGGTAACATGTATGCACGGTGTATGTGTAGATACTACGTATTATACTATGTGCTATACGGAGCACAACAGAGGTACTTTGTGGATACAAAGTCGCGGGTGGGCGGGGAGGGTGAAACGCAGAGAATGGCGTTGTAGTCGGCGGTATGTATGTAGTTTGTGCTGTTGGCCGTTGAAGCGCCGAGGTTCGTGAACCGAGAACGTCGGAAGTTCGCCAAAGTCGGTCGAACCCTTGAAAACTAATTCCTACGAATGTTTCGAAGGCGATCGGGTGCGCAGCCCCGAAAGCCATAGGACGAAGGAACGTAGAAGAAAGAACAATAAGATTCAGCTATGCGATGGAAAAGGACAAGTGAAACAAAGTAGTCGCGTGATTCGGTGGATTCCGGTGTGGACCCGAAGTTCGAATCGCTATTTTTCTCGTTGCGCGAAGGGTACGAAGACTGAATCCGTAATGAGGCTACGGTTCGACAAAACATAAGCTAACGTCGAGTTGGCGGAACGAGTGGATCGGGTGAAGCGAAATCCGTAGCAGCCGATGGTCGACTTTGGCTCGTTCTATCGTCGAAGCAGCACCGTTAATGGCAATTGTTTCGAGCGTTTGGCCAGTTATCGAAGTTTCCGCCGACTACTGACGACAAATAAAGTCCACCGTACGGAACTAGTTGCCCGCTTGGCCACCCCTCGCGCTTCGATTGTCCCGATGCTTCCTCTCGCATTGCCGAACGAGCTATACGTGCCGAGAATCAAGAGCTATATCGATCAACGAACTGTAAAACCGATAGATGCTACACGAAATTTTGGTCTGATATCAAAGATATCAAAGAGTTTGCGATGTATTCGGAGCAATGCGAGACAACACCGATCTTTAGTCGGCAGCGTTGGCAATAGAGATGGACATCAGGCGTAATAAAAACTTAATGATTCGATTGCGCAATGCGCTATTGGTAATATGTGTCTCAATAATGACAAATGTAAAGCCGAACGTTCGCGATGTTAAGGAGACTTATTTTTTTCCTTATTTTTGGACAAATTGCGTCCTGTAATTTTTTAATAAAAAATGTCGACGCCGAGAATTATATCATTTAAAAAGTATGCGATTAGCTGAATCGGAGTCGAAGGATAAATAATAAAACGTTAAAAATTGCCGTTTCAATCCTTCTGTGGCGGTTAGTCGAAAGAAAATATACAATGACGTTCGGCGTATTCATAAAATTATAGAAAATTTCGATAAAAAAATGTAACTTGTGCAATTCATCAGTTTTCGAGTGACACGAAATATTTCCAATAAACTGGAATAATACGATTTCACGCAGCAAAAATATTTCTACCAGCGCGAGTTAATCTCAATTCCCTCGACGCTCAATTGTTTCCAACCGGTAACCCGTTATTTTTTTTTTATCCGTGATATTTTATTCAAAAATTGAGGGCTTAATTTTGAATGGATAACCGCGGATGTATAGAAGCATAAATGATAAAAACCCTTCGGAATACAATACAATAACAATAATAAAATAAAATTATACAATAATTAATCCGAAAAAAAAATTAAAAATTAAAACAAAAGCATTGAAAAATGTTTGTTTTTTTTTTATCACCATTACGAATTCATTCGGGGAATCGGAATGAAGCCATCGATCGGCAAGTTTGACGAAATGATTGATGAGCGTTATATCACGGCGGGGACATCATATTTCCCGCGTAAGCTTGCGAATCGCTTGCTATGCTGTATCGCTGGCTTTTGACTAAACCTCCAAGTGGCTTTAAATTGTCAATTCTGTGGCAAAACCACTGGTTGGAGAACCGCAGTTCCCTGGAGAATTCAGGCGGAACGTTCGCGCCACGTATACATATATATATATATATATATATAACACGTCTCGACTGTTCCGCCTATATATGTATACATACGTGTGTTCGTGTATACAAAAAAATCGAAAAAAGGAGAGGATGTGCACGCTGTCGAGTTTCAGCAGGTTGACCAGTAACGAAACTCAACGTGACGGTGTTTCGTACGTCCCGGCATCGTGGACTAAAGTTTCGCCGTGTGGTTTAACTCGGAGGTTTACGAATTCCGCACGTGCCGACCAATAAAGCGACCGCTTTGGGTGTCGTGGCCTCACGGTCCACGTAGTGAATATGAAGAGATCCCGAGGTACAGGGATGTGTAGTCAGGCGCGGCCAAGGGTCGCGGAGGTTGCAGACGCTCCGGCAGTCATTCGTGAGGGGAAAAAAAAGGAAAAAAAAAAACGCGATGAGGGTTGAGTGAATGAGAAGGAAAGTAAGAGAGAACATCAGCAAGAGCAAAGCTGTGGCTGGTGAGGAAAAAAAGAGAAAAAGGTAGTAAACGAGACGCATGGGGGCCTGAATAGCAGCGGAAAACGGTGGATAACACGTCAGGTTCGGTGAATTACGAGCCCTGATAACCCGTGCCGACGAATGTATTTATTCGGCTTGCCTGCTTTTCCGAATCGTACGGTAAAGTGTATATATATATACAAACATTCAAGGACTCCAACGCGGAGGGTGAGAATGAATCTTGAAGGAGGAAGAAAAATTCAAAAGGAAGAAGGTAAAGTCAAAGGGCCAAAGAACACAAAAGTATCTTCGGTACTACTCTTGTATCAGTCGCTGCAAGTGAACGGCGAATAAAATGTATTTATTCGGTGGATCTGTTTCACAATGAAACAGCTGCGGCGAAGTATGAGAAAAAGTGAACTCGTATGACGAAAAAAAAAAATTAATTAGTATAAATTTTCGCAAGGGATGCAGTACCGAAAATAAAAAATCGGCAAGAAAGACGAGCTGTTTTTGGTTATGAAAAAAAATCTGAAAGGTATCGGCGGTGAAAAATCGGAAAAAAAATATCTATGTCGGGGATGGAAAAAAAAGGAGTCGAGCCAATTTTTCGGAGCAGATAAAGACTGTCGAGAACTGAGAACCGAGAGTTTTTCGCGAAGACGAAGGTAGCGATGTCGCTTCTTCTCTCGTTACTTCTCGAATGTAATCGAGTGTCCCGAGAGCGCTTCGACTACGAACGTCGTGAGAAAGAGGAGCGGCACACTTGCAACGGGTACTTCGGCGAGCTTCGCTGCTCCTTGTTACCGTGAAACCTACTCTCGCAGCGCACTTACCGAATCGAGAAACTTTCTCGTCGGTTCTTCTTCTTCTTCGGACAATCCTCTCTCATTCTCTCCCTCCCTTTCTCGCTTCGTCGCCACGTGCGAATTTATAGCCTCGGAACGCGTGCGCACGTGCAAAGTTCCGTGCACACGAGTCTTCTTCAACCTCGGAGTCGATGAAACTCCCAACCGCGATATATGGCCCATTCGAAGCGTTTTTTATTACCGGCTTTTACAGGACTCGGCTTATACTGTGTTCACAGTTTTTACGAGTCTTGGCGAGGCGTACGCATTTTCCTGGCGGGATATATCAACATACATATGTGGCAAAAATGTAAAGTTACACGATACGTAGCGGAAGGTCCGGGTTTTTAAAATAATTTTCACGTAAAAAGAAAAAGCAAACAAGAAGCGAATTCGACTTCGAACGGTGCGATGAAAAAAAATGTCGAATAAATTCGCAAAAATTTACTCTGTAATTAATGAGTGTAATTTTTTTTATTTCGAAAAACAAAATTAATAATAAACATTCGAAACTACGTAACTGTATAAAAAAAAAACATACTTTTCTCTGTAAAATGAGTCAATCCTGTATCGTAATTTTTTTTTTATGAACAGCGTTAGTAAAACTTTTGCGAAAATTCTACTGCGAGGAGATGGGAATGACAAGCGAAAAAAAATGCTCATTTCACTACAAACTTATCTCTGCTGGCTTCTCGCAACAGAGTTTATACGAGCGATAAAGTCAGCGATACGTGGCGCATTTCCGCGTTGCGTTTGAGTCTCCCGCGCGGACGTATCCGATGTGTTGAATACTCGAGTCGCGCGAAACTCTAGTCGCGTGTATAGTGTGTGTAACGTTGCAAGAACGCGGTGGAGTTCTGGAGAGCTGTTCGAATAGCGGTTAGGGAACGGGTAGAGGGAAGCGAAGGTTAGAGGCGAATCCAAATGTTTGCGAGAATACACTATCTGTTTCTACCTCTCTGCGCCCCCAACGCGGCGGCTGGTGGCGCTGCTGCTTTTTGTTCGCTGCGCATATCAGAACACGAGAAATATCTCGCGTTGCCTTGAGACGCAAACGCGCGAAGAGGAAGAGAAGGTTTGGTAAAGCTCACTGCGCCCAAAGCTTTCGTCGACTTGATACTTGAGAATTTCACTACGCAAAACGATATACGATACGGAGAAGGGCTCCAAAGTGGAGTGACGCCAAAGCTCCCGGTTCACCGAGTAATAACGGATTCACTTCTGCGACAAGTTGAAAGCCGACAGAGGAGGGGGGGAAATAAGATGCAGTGATGAAAATATAGTACAGCGATTGCGCGGCATCTCTGAGATATGCGAATCGCACACTTGAAAAAGTCGAGTAACTTTGCGAACTGTAATTTACAGTTGAAGAATCAAACAATGAGATCGCGCATTTTAGTAATCTCCATCGAGCTAAAATATTTGCACCTTATTGACTATTTCATTACGAAAGAGCGATATCCGCGTGTGGCACAGTCTCAATATATCGCGTCGGCTATCGATAATCGAATGCGACGTTCTCATAATCGGATTGACTAATTGCATTGTTGCGTCGCGTGGGAGACCCGTTTCCGTTTTAACTGTCGGACGACTGCCCGACTTCGTCAGGGAATTTACGATTTTTTTTTCTTTTTTTTTTTTCGGAAATTTTAGCGAAGTGTCCAGTCGTCCGACTATTAATGAATTTAGAAAAATTATTGGTCTAAATTTACGGACGATTAAGAAAAAATTTATTTTTCATTATTCGGCGTACGAAGAAAAAAATACTTTGCCCATAACTCAAGCGGCTTAGAAAAAACTATTCTTCTGGTAACTCGAACGACTGAGAAAAAATTATTCCGTCGACGAGTTTATTATTTTTCGAAATTTCTGCACTGTAAACGTTTTGTTACATCACGTAAAGCAAAGTTGACTGTTATTCCGAAAAAAAAGTCCACCGATACGACATATATGGGGTTAAGTGCAATTTTATAATTTTTATAATAATTAGTTTAACCGCGAAATATTATTAACTGAAAAGTATATTCAACGATCATATTGTATTTTTTAGACAAAAAAAATAGGCATTGTGTACTTAAAAAAAAATCGAACTCAGGCAATAAAGTTTAAAAAGCTTTCGAAAGCCTGAAACGAAATAACATGTATTGTTGTCGTAAGTGTAACGTTACGTTCGTCACATAAGATTTTTTCTTTTCGGTATGAAGGACAGAAATAAAAACGCAAACAAATGCTCGAGAAAATAATAATAATACGCCAGACATAGACGATTCTCCCGGTTGTTACGAATCTCGACAAAGATATGAATCTCGTAAAATTGCTGCGCAAATATATGTTATACTTCTCTGCGGAGGGGAGGGGGGCAATCGCGGTGGTTACTTTATGTTCGACTTTGAAAGGACGTACGTAAGAGCTTTTTTTCCCATGATATCGGCTCAGACTCGTCGGTCAACAAACTTATAGCTTGAAAATGTGGTATATAGAGACGGACGCAGGGTGAACGATCTCATCATTGGTTTCATTGGCCATTCACGAGAAATCGATATTTTGTGTAATAAACCGATCCTGAAAGATTGCAAATGGAAATAATCAAATTTTAACGTTCAATAACGAACTCTATCCACACGAATAAAAAAAAAAATGAAATGACAATATTTATCGTACATCGTATTCTTCGAAAAAAATGGTGAAAAGAAAAAAATTATAAATAGTTGTTAATGCATCGAGATTACAGATTTCTAAAAAAAATTCATTGAATCAATTATTAGACACAATTTTTCAATGGAAAAATGAAAAAATATGGATCGTCTACTTGAAAGACTTAAAGGGCCAATCACCGTCTCTTTGATCCTATGTACTGTATAATAGACGAGAAATCTGAGGACTCGAGAGATCGGACGGATGCGGCCACCTCGACCACTCGATTAATCGATCTTCGTCCGGAAGTGTCGTGACGCCCTATATATTAGTTCTATCGTTCGCAAAGCTAATAGCACGTCAAACGTTATCATTGGCCTCTTTTGCCCCTCGAACTACGGAGCCCATTCGAATGCAAAGACTCATCTTTTCGCGAACGATGGGAAAAAAAACTGAGACGAGCGTCAGATGGATTGACTCTCGTGAAGAGAGATGGCTTTTTTTTCAAAGCAACATGAAAAAGTCGATATCGCTCCCTTGGCGAGGGAGCACTCTACCAACCGTTTGAATACGCTTCCTTACGACGAGGGTGTAAAGGGCACATCGTCAAACAGTTCACACCCGCGGGAATAGAAAGCCGAGTTACGAGAGTTTGATGTAAAAAGAAATACAACGAAATTTTTGTTTCGTCACTTTTCAGTAGTTGTTTCGCTCTTAGCTTCGATATATCGAACTTGAAATTACGATTCACGATGTATTTTTTACGAAACGAGTCAATATATAAATTGTAACTCGAGATAACGAAATAATAATTATTATTATTAGTGCGAAAGAAATAATTACGAATAATAATGAGCCTCGAGCTCGTGAGTACTTACAGCGATTTTCGATTATCGTTGCGATATTCTCAATGTTCTTTACGAACAATTAATGGCATTCTTGATTGTACACTATTTTTTAACTGAGAAAACATATATTTCTCACCGCATCGAACGTGACAACGCTTTGCTGTATACCTAACCTAACACTTTATACGTAAATCGCGGTACCGAATGAATATTCTCCTTCGTGTAATTAATCGATTGAAGTTTAGATAATTTTATCGCGAAGTAACTCACGAACAAAGAATGGCCGATCATTCAAAGACACGAAGTTTTTTCGAGTGAATAGACGATAAAAGAAACGAAACGATAACTCACCCCGAGCACCGACCAAACGCGAGTACATTAACAGTAGTGGAAGTATACGCGTAACTTTCTTCTAACGAGAAACGTGATGCGAGGCCCCGCGACAACGTGAGAACAACGGGGCCCCACAGCGAGCTGCTGACGCGCTAACACAGTACAAGCGCGTTTGTTATTATGGATTGATGTGGCAGTGGATTTCCAAACATGGCGTCGCGTCACTCGTTATCCCGGCCCGCAAACCCCCGACACGGCGGCCGGCGGTAAGCTCGCGAGATCGCGTGATCGCGTTCTCTGATCGATAGGGTTTTTATCGATATTATTTTCGGCGTGTATACGTTCAATATATGTGTACAAATTACCAGGATTCATGATACAACTTCGAAAAATTGAAAGTGAAACAATTTCTAAACATTTCAACGCATGTATAATTTCGCGTATTGACGAAGATTCGTTTGGAAATGTGCAATAATTTTTAAGCTCTACTTCTAGTGTAGAGCGGTTTTATCTACCGTTATGCACGAGATGAACTGAATTTATGCTATCGACACGCGCTATGTCCGCGCGTTTCCATTGTCGAATAACAAAAAAAATGCGGTACAAACAATATAGACTGATAATAATGGCCGAATTCCACCGTTCTCGCGGTTTCCCATTGATCACGTGACGCGATCACGCGAATTTTTCGACTTTGCGGGCGATCGATGCGCCGCCATGCATCGAAAACCGTTACTACCCGTGTCACCGGGCGCGCTCGTCAGTTAACGGTTTGCCGACGCGTTGAGGCCCCCCGCCGCCCGTGTTTTCTGTTAGAAAAAAGGATCGCGTATTCATCTGTTACCGCGAATTTACTCGCGCTTCGCCGGTGCTTTTTGACTCGCGGTGAGTTATTATTAAATGTGCATCCTCGACGAAACTCCATACTTCTGAAATATCGATCTGGCATTTCGATGTTTTTGTTGTCCCGGAGGCGATTCTTCGCCCGCACGTGGTACTACTTCGCAGTAAAATTATATGGGCTTCGATCAGTTATTGGAGTAAATAAAAATATTTGTTTGATAACGTGAATAATGTGTACAGCTTTAGGTTAATTCTTCGGCGTTTAAGCATTTTTTAAATCTTTTTATTAATTCATTTCGCTCGAATTCGCGATTCATTAATAACAATGGCGGCTGACGTTTTATTATCCAGAATTCGGATTTTCGACATAAGTAATGTTTTTCTCATTGCGCGCGTTGCTATTGAAAATGAGTTTTTCGATCTGTTCATTAATTACGTATCACTCGGATTCTCGGTTAATACATAGTGCAGTGAATTTATATCGCGTATATTTACATGTCTATATAAGTTCGTTAAATAAATTCTATCCGGTTTCGCGATTAATAAACAGTGCAGTGTTTGTTTTTCGTTAGTGTGTGTTGTGGGAGTTCCGATCGAATTAATCGTCGGCGTTCGGAGGAATCATTGACGTGGTGAGTTGACGTGGTCGCCATTTTGATTTGATCACCTAGTCGTGGAATGAATGGCTTACATTCTTTTATTGGGTAAAACGAAATTTAAACCCGAATTTAGTTCTCCAATTCGTTCGCTTTCAATATTCACCTTCTTTTTTTTTCATTGACGTGAAATATTTTTTACGCCGTCCTATAAAATATGTACGAAAAATGAACGAATCGGCGAAAATTTGGCACTTTATCTCTATGAATTTTTCGGCGATATTCAAACACCCCGTGCAATATTCAAAACGGTATTTCCACTACGTTTGTTTCGACGCTCGTGCTGTCGGATTTCTCGCTCACTCTATTCGGTTTTTCTTTGTTTTTATCGCGCTTCGCGCTTGCCGCCCCTTCTGAGACTCGATACGATTTTACGAGACTCGGCTGGCCGCGAGAATATAGCACGAGCTCTCGAGCTTCGATATCCGCTCGTACGTACCTCATGTGTGTACGGACAGCGTGATATATACGATTGCCGAGAAACAACGTGCCTCAAGCCAGTTCTTCGAATATTTTTTGTCCACAACGTCGGAAAAGCAAATTTTCCATCTATTATTAAAAAACCCAAAAAAAAATCAACGAGATTTTCTATGAATACGAATAAACTTACGTCCGGAACTTTGAAAATAGATTTTTATAACCACACGACAAGGCGCGCATAAAAATTTCATGGATAGAGAACCATTCGAGACTAAACTCTGGCGTTACAAAAAGTTTCGAAACCTGAGAGACAACGTGGTTCGACAGTCCATTATTCGAATTCTTTCGTCACAAAGGAGGGTAAAAAAAAAATTCAACCATTAGCGAGTAGAAGGAAGAGATATCCGGCGAATATTTTACGAACAAAAATGTAATCCTCTCCTTAAAATTGGTTTTTTTTTTTCATTAATATGCAGCGCGTTCGTTAGCGTTAAATAATGCATAATTTTCGGAGGTTTCTCGAAGTTCGTCCGTTTAAAAATATTTTTCATGTTTTTCAACTCTAAATCACACTTTTCTACGTCCGTTTCCTGCGGAATTTACTGTCGACGTCTCTTAAAAAAAAAAAAAAAATTACGTACACCAAACGAACTTTTATTTCTCCCGTAACATCGACGAATAGCCAGAATCGAAATCGCAATCACCAATGAAAAGAGTCATAGATCTAATCTCCCGAATGAAGAGTGATAGAGGATAGCAATTTCGATTAAGCAGAACATCGGAGCCGGTTATTCTATAGCTGATAAGAAATCAGCCGACGAGATTTAGGGTGGGAAAGGGGGTGGAAAGAAAGAACTCTCTTCCATTCCGCGTGAACTCTCCATCCCCCTGAGTTATTAAAAGCATTTTCCTGTTTACTTCGACCAACGAAGATCCGCGATTCTCCGTGTATTTTCGAAAGTTGGAAACGAGTCAGTAGTATCTTTCGCTCGATGACGAGGGTAGAAAATGTACGGAAAAGCACAGCAGTAGCAAAGATAGCAAACACAGCCGCGGCGGGTAGGAGCAGAAAAGGGGGTAATATAACGGTCTACAGTCACGAGTTTTCGACGCTCGAGAAACATAGAAAGCGTTGAGTATCACTGCCGCTGTTGGGGGCTCGAGTCGGGAGGGTTGCCTGTCCAGTCGGGATGAATGAGTAAAGGAGTGGTACGCTTTCGGCGCCACGCAGTCGAAATATAGTTCGCGTAGTTCTCAACCCTCTGTTCTCCTTCCCGTTTCACCGTATCTATGTATTTTCCACCCTTTCTTCTTTATTCTACCAACCGCGCTTCGCGCACAGTTCTCTCGCTAACGTAACTTGCGCACTTCGCGAGCGTCGCGAACAATTTCTCGCTTTTTCTCTCCGAAGCTTGCGACCCTTTTGAAGTACGTGTATCCTGCGGCGTATACGAAACGAGCTGTACGGAGTTACACTCCGTGCCAACATACGAAACACAACGCCTTCTTGCCAAAAGCACACCGAGAGTCGACTGTTGCCTCGGAACGGTAACCCGAGAATACGTATAAGCATTGCATATGGATGAGAAACTATGTTCCCGAAACAAAAGGATAGCCGTTAAACATACTGATACTATATAAACTCGGCGAAGCTGGAAAAACTTTGTATTCGCGAATATCTTGTCGCGCGAATGAACATTAAAGAGAAGTTTGAAGAACTTCGGGATTATAGCGATCGTACATCTGTTTCGGTCGATAATAAAGTGAGACATGGTGTGCCAATTATTTATAAATTATTTCAATGATTCGAAGATATCGTTAATTTTCTGAAAAAAAAAAAAAAAAAATTTAACAATAATACGATATATAATCGCAAACAAAAGGTCTCGTATTTGGAGTAAAAAAAAACATAACCTAAGAAATCGTTCGCGTATTACTAACAAATTGCCACATTTGTACAGAAAATCCATGATAACAAGAAAAATAAATCGATTTATTATTGCATGCAGATGTCGCGTGTTTTTTTTATATTTGAATAAACCGCTGGAATTATATTTACTATATCAACTAACTATTGTTCTACTGTCGTTTCTTCATTCGTCAAAACGACTGTCCTTTCATCGCGTCGATCGTAAAACAGAAAGATGTCTCGGGGCTTCGAGGCGAGAATGTAACGGGAAAGTAGCCTTATTGTGTTCGGGGGCCCAGTGTTTCGTCGCGAGTTCTCCTTATCGAGTTACTCGAGGGTTCGTGCGCATGAGTAGACGGGACGACTTGGTTGCTTAAACTCGACAAGCGTCTATGGGACATCAGGGAAAAAGAAATAGAGGGTAAGAGTAAGCAACCGGGCAAAAGTTTCACATTCCCTGTGAACGACGGAACTTCCGGTTCGTCACGAAACTCTTTTCTCCGATGTCTTTTCTCCCCGCGAGATTCCCGTTTCATCGCAATTTCGACGAACTTCATTTTTCTTTTCTCGCCAAAAGCGGCGCGTCGTTGAAAATCTTTGAAATACGAATATTATTAAATAAACTATCATAGATCGCGTGCGTCACGAAATGTGCGCAATATTGCGATTAAATTGGTTATGTGAAAATTTAAAAGAAAGTCGTTACTTATTTTTGCAAAAATGGAACAGAGTCATTGAAAGTTCGAATCCGTGTAGCAATTTAGAGTTGAAAAGTGCTAAAAATAACTAAAAAAAAAAAAAAATACATCGCTCCGCGATTTATAAAGGAATGGACACGGACGATTAAGCTGAAAGCGAGTTTCCGGTATTTCTCAACTTTACTTTTATATTTATTTTGACCTTTTCGGTATTGCACTCACCCCCTCTCTCCCCCTTCCCTCCTCTCCGCCCCTTTCGCAAGCTACGTCCGCCGATCATCGAGCCGTGGAAAGCCATTATCTCAGATTCAATACCGCGCACTCGAGACGCTAGATTAGTTTTCGTATTTAAGATTTTTTCGCGGAAAATTAACTTTTCTTCTTTCCTACCCCTCCAACAATGAAAAGATGCCGGCGACCAAGTTATACAACTTTCGTGAAACTTTTTTGTTATCTTCATTTATTCGATAGTTTTTTCTTTTTTTTTTTTACAAATTCGTTTTTCGTCGTAATAAAAGATTTACGACGGAATTTCACATTTGGTTTACTCATTGAGCGCATTTTACGCTCGTATATCGAGATTTATCGCTGGTATTACCACGTCCGCAGACGACATACATCGCGACCGCGAAAGTGGATACTTTTGGTAGAAGAAACGATCTTCGCGACGGTAATATTGTGATCGTAATAAATTGCGTATACATTACAAATTGCCACTGCTTCCCTCTTATTCATTCTTATTACTGATAACTTTGGGAAATTCGTGTAGAACGATAAGAATTGGGTCGCGTGATTTGTGAACGATTCGTCGTTTTTTAAAGTGGTACTCGCGTTAACGTGAATCTTTCATGTTGTCGCAGATTCGTCAGATTGGGATAATAAAAGATTATCTGCGATAGATAACATCGCGAGATCTTTTCGGTATTGAATTTATGAGAAAATTCATTAAATCGATTTCTTATTGGCTGCCATATTTAGCCACGTGTGGCATTCGCCCATTTCTACAGATTACAAACTTTAAAAAAAATTCCGAAACAAAAAGAAAATTTGTTTGTTTCAGTAAACTTTCTTTTGTTTCATTAATATCGTGTGTCATTCCCTTAATTTTATTCGTTCACATAATATTTTATCGTTTTCAAAGAATTATTTGAAATAACATTCTTCGAACGTCGCGATCGCGATAAATAAATAAAGTTAACGTTATCAAGAAAACGCGCTTTTTGAAACGCATATTTGTCGTGTAACACCGGGAATACTGATTTCCCCCTTAAAGTCTCGTTTTCGTGATATCATGCGATACCCCTTAGGATACTGGGAACGAGAGGGAGTTATATAGTATTAAGAATAAGGCATCGCGCGTGTGGTAGAGAATGAACCGACTTCGTTGCATCTCCTCCTCGTCTGTACCTCTTGACTTGCACCGCTGCGGCAGCGGTCGCGCCACGACTATATCTACTCTGAGTACTCCATTCCCGATATATCTTCCGAGCACTAGAATTACAAACCGACCAGAACAGCCCGTACAACAGCGACGCTTCTACGTTTTCGAACGCCACCGGAAAATCGCTATCAATGGAAAGTATCGAGGGCTCGAAATTTATTACGTACGCGAGAAATGGTCGAAAGAACCGAAGGGAGAAAAAAAAAGTATTTCAGGATGGAATGAAGTACGCGCCAACGAAAGGGAGATGTCTAACGTTGAAAAAAAAAAAAACAAAAAAACAAACCAAATATGTTTCGAACGCCAGGAAGTCGCTGTCGCCCATTCCCCAATTCGCGATTACCCAACCAGATATAAGATATTTGTTTTTCGACCTCAATTAATTCAATACCATATATTCGAGTTCAGTACAAACTCAATAGAACCATTACATTCTTTTACATCGCCTATAGTATAAATTTACTACTTCTCCAGTTTTCCAACACATTTTATTATCCTAAAATTTTATTACGCAACATGAGTTTTACTCCAAAATGTATCCAAATTTAATTTAATTCAAATATTAACTTATTTCCCGATCGGAGTCCCCTGAATAACGCGAGTCAATCGAATTTTCAAATAAAAATTGTATAAAAATATGAACGAAAAAAAAATAATGAATAAACAAATCAAATCCATTTCGCAACAGAATATACATATATACATTTGAAACATTTATAATAGATATAGATACGTTCGAAACTGCATAGTAGATTCACATGGGATTACGCAAACCGCACCCAATCAACCCAGTAATCGCGAGGCTATTGACAATGATTGATGCAAATCTTCTTCATCAATGGGGGCTTGCGATCGGTGCGCACACGGGTGCGAGAACACGCAGAGATCTCACGATAAGCTCATGAATTAACAGGCTACACGGTGCTTCCGTCTATCGCTCGTGCGGCTGGAAACTAGCTTCGCGGTTTATCGTAGTAGGTGTATTAGTTAGGGTATACGAACATACTACAAGTTCAGTTAGGTTCCGGCTAATGGCGTTCGTTGAACGACCGATGGTCGTCGTTCGTTCAAACCGGCCGCAACATCGGGTATACGAATACGACGAGTAATGTTCTTCAACGAGATTTCCAGTTTATATACATAATGCCGATACACACATATATATAGTTGTACGTGTATAGATTTTCACTCACCGATTTTGACGACGGGTGGGAGAGCTTTGATGTATAAGTTCGGTTGGTACAGTTGGAGGATCAAGACGTAGGCTAGCAGGCAGCCCAGGGCGCTCTTCATAGCTCATCTCGAAGACCCACCCTTGCGGCAACCCTCCCCTACAACGAAACCACCCTTCACTCGACGAGATACCCTCCGGTTCTTATCCCTCGGGATACCTCTCACTAACAAACCTCTCCGAGGGTCACCGGCTTACTTGGACGCTCTACATTCGCCTGAA
Source organism: Buathra laborator (assembly GCA_934046635.1). Lineage (NCBI taxonomy): Eukaryota > Metazoa > Arthropoda > Insecta > Hymenoptera > Ichneumonidae > Buathra > Buathra laborator. The sequence goes on along the minus strand of OW203901.1, from coordinate 15,493,125 downwards.
ACACAAACGCACGCATGCCGTATTTCCCTTGTTTTTCGCTACGAAATTATTGGTTATTGGGATCGAGCCACTGATTTATTTTTTTTATCGTACATGGAAACAAAATATATCGGAAAATATATCTATGATACATTGAATATATTTAAATTTATATATCGAACGGAACCATATCGAAGAATATTTCTGTGACTGTTTTTGTGATTCTTTGATGTTGTTGGAGGAATTAATGCAATAACATTTTTCATCAATTAGGTTAGGTAGTGTTCCCTTTGCTCCGCCCTATACCCTTCCGGGTTACCTAACCTTTCCTGTGCGTCTGTAGCCGACTTAGCTGTACCGTATTTGCCGGGGACACGAGAAAATTGCGGAAGGCCCGTGCCGGTACAGACTGTCATATTCTACTGATACTTCGGTATTTTTTCCACGTGCGTAAAGTGCAGAGAACGCGATTAATGCGCCAGCCAGCGCGCGGCTAAGGAATCACCCATCCAAGTACTGCTCACGAATAAAGCTGCTTGACTTGGGTGATCACCGGAGCCGCGCGCCAACCGCGCATCTACCGCTGTCGCATTTTTCATTCATCATTTACCGATGAATGTTAAGAAGGACGTATAGACATGTGCATAGATCTTCTTCAGGGCATTTATGATTGTACACATGAAGGGGCAGAGGTACCGAGAAACTTCCGGTAGCAAAACTAGTGACACTGCTAGGATCCACGTTAACTGCAATAAACGCATACAGATCGTGAGCTGTGTGTGTAAAAACCCGAACAAAGCCTAAAGCTGGTACCCGTCAAGTAGGTTGTTAATGCCGATATTGCAATCGCATACCAAGTACGGCTTGTAATAAATAGAGATACAACTACTTCGCTAGAGTAATCTCCACCGCTCAGGATGCTGCATGATTCATATATAAGTTTGGTTTTCGAAGCACGACAAGTGCATAATCCGGTACTTGTTGGCGAGCAATAAGCGAGCAACAACCAGTGAATAGCTGAGTCGTATACATCATTCATGAAAACTCCATAATCCCGAAGTAGGTACTCCATCGGTACTAATTGAACAGCATTCCCGAAGGAATACACGGCACTCCATTCCTTTCGAGTGGAGGAAACATTTATTCCATCGAAGGAAAAAGCTTTCGTCTTTAATATCCCTATTCCGCGATAAAAGAAATAAACATCGTAAATGATGACTTCTTAACGAGGATCTCTGTAGAATTTTTTTTTCGTTGGTTAGCGCATTTGAAGGTTATTAAGATCGATAAATATATGAAAGAGTATCTTTTATGCAGAAAGGCAAAGAAAATGTTTTCATAGAAATTGCAGTATATTTCGAAATATTTTGAATTATGATAATGTCCAAACATTCTTCGGACAAGCAACGTCAAATTTTCGTTCCGTATAATCTTTGGTTTCGCGAAACTTTGAATTTCTGCCTCTCTATTTCTCCCTTCAATGGAATGGCAGAGTACGCGATTGAATAAAGCGCGTGCAACCGGAGACCAATAACTCGGTAAATTCTTTTTTTTATTCCTCTCAATTTTTTGTCTACCGCTTTTTATACTGCACACACGCGGATCAATAGACCGGTTATCGGAGATAGCGAGAAAAAAAAAGGGTCAAATCGACAGCAGTGCGGAGGTCCTTTTATCGGCAACATTTCATAACGAATTTTCAACGTTTTATTGACGTGTCACGGCAATTCGAGATTTTGTAGGAGTGTCGCGAAAAAAAATTCTGTTTTTATAGCGAGCGCTCAACTTCGGACAAAAAAAATAGAGAGAAAAAAAAATAGTATCACCCGTCTGTATCTGTAGAATCCGTTGTGCCGTGGATCGCGAGCTTACCGTACTGCGGATACGTTTGCGCGGGATACTGGATCAGAGTTTCCAGGAAAAGCTTATATTCCCCCTTTCAGACTATCCTGCAATGTTCGGTTTTATGTTGGTTTTTGTAACCGTTATATTCACACCGTGGTTCACGTCGTAACATTTCGTCGTATATAAGCTCCCGTCGAATAGTGGTCCTTTGAAAGTTATCGAAAGCAAAGGTACAAAATGAATTTTATCCATCCCCCGTGTGGAATCCTGTATCTCTCCTCTGTGGATGTTCATTAAAAAAAAAAAAAAAAAAAAAAAACAACAACAACAGCAACAATAACAATTGGAAAAAATAATGATAAAAAGAGGCAGAATACTCTATGAGTTTTGATATTGAATTATCGCAACAGACGCGAATATTCACTCGGAATATCATTATGTTTGTTCCTTTTCCCGACCCTCTGTTAAGCCTCCGAACGTAGCTACGAATGAAAGAGCCCGAGGAATATAAACTTTGTGACTTCACCAATGAAATCGTACTCTCCGAGCGGCAACAGCCTCCCGGACAAGAAAGAAAAGTCCAATATACCGCAAGTTACTGTCGTCGGTGTCTCAACCGTGTAGCGTACGAAAGGGGACGTTTTCATGTGCTTCTTTCCCTCCATCGCTCAACTTCCATTACCTTTTTCTTTCTCTCCCTTCTTTTTCCTCGCTATCTTCGTTCTTCAGTGACTCACAATAAGTGATAGACGATAAATGGATTGGTTCCGAGCGATTCGACAAATTCCTCCAGGGATTTCGCGAAGGTTTGTTTTTCGTTTCGCCGCTTCAGCTATCGTTTACCGCTCCTTGATCTTCCGTGTTTCGGATCTCGCGACACCGCGATAAGATCCTCGCGATGCTAAGGGCAATACATGTAGCAATACAAAACAATTACATTAGCTTGCGCTACGCTCGATCGATTCGCTGCTAAAGAATCAACGAAACGTCTTGAATTATCGATATCAATAGAAAGGTATTTCCATCGAAAATTGTCGATAAAAAGCTAAATATTAAAAAAAAAATTCTGAGGAATTTAGAAATATATATTTTATTATAAGTTATTTGTAAATAAATTTAATAGCACGCTTTTGGAAAAAAAGTAATAATAAAATCCATAAAAACAAACGCGTAAGAATAATGATGAGCTCCGAAATATACTACAATAGAACCGCTGGCAAGATATTTGTCTCAAGCGCCCTCTATATCTATTCCCCATATCTCGAATAGATTGAATGCATCGTTTTCGAAAGATTCAAACTTTCTTTACGAGTTTTATTCGACGAGAGTCAGAGAGAGAGAAAAAGGCTATAAACTTGGGAACTTCTTTCGTAGATTTACTTGTGGCGACGCAACTCTTACGACACAACAGCGTTGTAAGTTGCTAGATGTTCAAAGTTCGCACCCGCTTCGCTAACCGTGTCCCTTTCCCAAACGCCACTGTTGTGGAGAAAAAGGCGAAAAAAAAGAGACAAAAAAAGGACAAAACCCTAGTGGTGTCCCGAGACAAAAATGCTCAATACACGCCAAAGTTTCTCCTGCATCGAGCTTTTGTGTCGCTTGAGTCTGTAGTGTACAATGGAAAATTGAGTGTGTCACACGTACCTCGACTATTCGTCGCTGAAACTGCGCTCTACTTATTCATATATATATATATATATATATATATACTAAAGGTTTCCACGGCTCGCGCGCTCGCTGTTCAATTGTTTCCTAGACAACGGTGCTTACGTTCCAAAAAGGTCTCACCACCCTTGGGAGCGAAAAAATATTCGAAGTCCCTCTAAAGAAAATGAAAAAACTAAATTTCTCTTAATGAAAATAATTCTACGTCCCTCCAAGGGACCCTTCCCTTTAGAGAGACTTAATTTTGTTTTTACTTATCCCCCTTACAAGGACTTGGAATATTTCGAGTTTAGGCCCTTTTGGGGACTTTTTTGGGGCTTTTGGGGAATATTTTTGCTTCTTCCTCCGCCGCCGACCACCACGACTGACCCCTTCGATTCTTGTACACGGCGGCGGCAACAGTGGCGAAATCTTTTTATATATATAGAAGAGATTTAAAAAAAAAATGTATAGGTATATACGGATATATAACTGTGTACCACACGAGGTTGATACAAAATGCAGTAATTTTTCATTTGAAACAATAGAGGTGAAAATAATAGTGGTTATATTAACATTATCATAAATCTACATACATCACAAAGGTATATTCGAGTTTTCTCATTCGTTATAACTGCCGCTTGGCGCACGGGTGCAAAAGGATAACCAACCGCTTCGGCTAGCTGAACTAACGTAGTTGAATCTATCCACGTCAGTTACCGGCATTCGCCGGAAACGAGCGAGTCGTTAAGCGAAATTCTTCCGATTCCTTTAACCACCCCGACGCGGTTCCAACCCTCGCGAGCGCATACTCACTCTTTCACTCTCTCCGCTATTCCTAATCGCTATTCCTCTCTGTTGCACCTTTATTCGCCGGTAATTCGTCGAGTCCATGGAAACGCCTTAATCACTGGGCGGGAGACATTTTCATCTACACACACACACAGTTACATACACACCCTCTCATAACCCCCGATGCTATACATTTTTCTCGCTTACCCCAGCGTTTCCACCACTACTTTCTTTCTCCTCCGGCCCCCCGCCCTCCCTCCGCGGACCACCGTCTTTCACCCCTTTCTGATTCATAGTCTTCCTAGCCTGCGGCTTATTCTTCCACCCCATTATATTCTCTAATATTCTCAAGAATAATAACGTCTGAATATCACTGTCCACATATGAGGAATTATATTCTCGCGAACGAACGAGTTTGCAACGTGGACCATATTTTTTTACTGAGATACTGCGCTCGAAAAAAAAAAAAAAAACAACTAGGGTGGTTTTTTTATAATCGTTTTCGACGAAATAGATCGCGTTGATTTAACGAAAATGAAATATATATTGTTTTTTTTTACCATTCCCGTATTTCGTTGTTTTGTTTTCGTTGAAAAAAAAAATATATATGTGTTTTACGTTGTTAAGGGGTGAATGGAACTCGTTATTCATTTGTCGATATGCAACACGTACCCACCCCCTGCGAGAATGTATGCGCACTGATAAGCCGCTCAGATGTACGAATTTCCTTCGGTCCACGTGCGAGCAAATATTTTTCCTCCGGTTCTTCGTTCGTTATCGAGGGTGTTTTTCAAGCTCCGTAACTCTACGTTGGTACGCAATACTTCATATTTGCCATTGCATTTTTTTTGTTTTTTTTTTTTGTTGTTTTTAACGAATGAGAAAAATCTCGCGAAGACGCATGGACGCTTCTCGCGATGATATTTTGTTGGGAGTTAGATACGCTCGAGCGAACACAATTGGCAAACGTGAAGATACTCTACTATGGCGGAAGAGCTCCGAGACCAAGAGGCGCGTGGTACTCGCTCTATAAATTTCGGTGGAATGGAATTTTAATCGAGCGATGAAATGAAATCGGTTCCGCTTCAGGAGCCGCTCATAATTTCATCCGGTTTCGTACGGAAATAAGAATACGAGAATAAAATCTCTGCGAAAAAAAAAATCAAAGAAGCGGGCAAACGAAGAGAGCAAAGAATTGAGAAACCGGATGATAGAATATTACATTTTTCGTTATGAAACTTTATGAAAAAAATTCCTTGGAACCTTCGCGTGTTATCTCATCTTCTCTAAATTGATTTAATACAAAAAAAAATCTTGGTTGATATTAAAACGGAATTTCTATTACAAGGATTTCAACGATGTTATTTTAATCGACGTTAAACGATCGACGCGATAAAAAAAAATGGATCCTCCAAAAATATACGGGCAGCAAGGGATGTTTGTTTTTTATAGTTTCAACGAACAAAAATCGAAAATCGAAAATCGAAGCTCGAAAAAATAAAAAAATACACGTGTTGCGAACATATTTTGTTAGCACAATGGTAAATTAAAAAAAGGACAAGTGCTCGCAGTCGGGTTATTCGTTCGGAGTGATAAAAAAAAACCCGCGAAACGGCCGGAAATTCAACGGGACACACGCCGAATTCAATGGTTCGGCGTTGGAAAGTTCGTCGATGAAAATTCGACGGTGCAGATCGTTCAATGAACGTTTGACCACATTGAAAGCAATAACCCATTTGGCACAGCCTATCACCATGGCAATAACCAAGCGACGTTACACATCGTTTTTTTCGACCAATTTATTAACCGGTGAATGCTCCGGCAGTTCGCACTCATTGAGGCACCGATGCATGCGCGCCTCACGCTCGACGAAAATGTTTCCCCCATCCCCATCTATCCCCTCTCTACTTCCCTTACAATTCATAATATCGGTTATAACATACACCCAAAATGAATGACTGCCACCATCTCCGGCTGAATTTGACAAAATGGCGCCATCCTCGCGACCAATAAAATATTTGGGATGTCCGTCTAAAAAAATTCGCCGAATAAAATTTTATCCCGCAATCGCAAAATTTGTCACTTACGCTAATCGATAACATTTATATGAAAGCGCCATCGTTCGACGACATAGAAATAAATTTAAAAAAAAAAATCGGCTATAACCAGAAATAAATGAAAACTGCTTCAATAAAATTTGCATCTACCTGGCAGGCGTAGCAGATAATAGTAACACGTGCTCGTTAATTTTATTCCAATTCAATAACATCGAAGCGATTACTTACCGAATTCCTGCTCTTTCACTGTTCGGTGGAACCGGACGCGTAAATTTGAACCTCGGATTATAATTAAGTAGTTCATCCACCGATAGTTCTCAGACAAAGATGCTGGTGGTTCAATCCAGCGATGGATTGACGTGTTTTTCACAAAAAGTTGTCCGACTCGATGACAGTAGCGGAATCATTGATGCGTGGAGGTGACGCTTGGCGAAAGTGCGATACGATGCATCGACGAGACACACGACGGGAACGTGAATTTTTCGTTGCCAATAATTTTGATTTTATTTCGACGAATAGCCGTCAAACATAACTCATTCGTTGGGGTATGACGCGGACAAGAGGGAGCGGTGGGGGAAGGGATGGAAGATGCGGTTTGATGTGACAGAGGTCTTGAAACGAAATGGGATTACACGTGGGATACCACCGTGTCAGCGGCCGGCGCGCGACTGAGCGCTCCGCACTTTCATCCCTCTGGTTTCGAGACCACCCCTCGGTCGTAGGTCTCGCGGGCGCGCCACAACCCCCTCGTACAACACCCTCCCGATCCCCCGCGTCGCGAGTACACGTGCTTGTCGTGACCCTCAATGCGCATGCGCACCACGTGCTCGACGAGATCGCGGGAAACGCGGGTGGGAGCCAACGGAATGCGGACGGCGGTACCCCAACCATCCCCATCCCCATCCCCCCCCCCCCCCCTCCCCACCCGAGCTTCCGGAATCCAGTCTAGTCACTTGACCCACATGTGCCGCGACGGAACACAAAGAGCACCGTAGTAATATCTACGGTCGCGATCGCTGTTTGACCTCCAATACAAATTTTGTTATTTATGCGACGAAAAAAAAAGAACAAAATATCGTACGAACATTTTTATTGTTTGATATCGTATTGTGTAGGTATTGCTTCAATGTTTTGAGGATTAAATTAAAAATTGATAAAATCCTCGTATGAAAGTGTTAGCGTTCTGAAAATATTACAGACATTTGAATAATGTTTAGATGAATTGTTTGAAAGATAACGTCGATATCAACAAAAAAAAAGTCTGTTACCTTCGAAGAAATTAAACATTTTTCGACATGATTATTTATTTAATGTTGAGCTTTTTGAAATTCATGGAACTCAAAGGGATTCGTAAAATATACCGGAAAAGATACCGTATTTGGAAAGGTTACGATAATTGGGTTATTAAATGAAGAATTTTTTTTTAATTTTATTGTTTTTTTTTTTTCAAAAGTCGACGATCGATTACGACTCAATCGTTATGAATGAAATAAAGTAAAAGTAGTGTTATAATGTGTCCGGAAATGAAGTGAAGAAATGTCTAATAGATCGAAAAAGCGCGAGTCTGTGAGATGCGAAGAAGGTGGCGGGCAAGTAGGTAATAACGTTGTTATACGAGCGTAAAACGCGAGCATTACTTTCCATCGTCGTTCCAACATCGCGGGTCTTGCTGCTGGGTTACATACCTGGCGGAAAATAGTCGGGTTGGGAGCTTATCGTACTCTACTGCATCCAAGTTTCGACTCTTTTCTGCCGCTTGGCACGACTGGGGTTATCACGTATTTAATAAAGTGGATATATAGTATACGTCTAACCGTAAAACTCGCGAAAGGCCGTAACGCCGGCAACGACATGACTCCCACGACTCAAATCCTATTTCAACGAGAGTGAAATTCGCGTCGAGCCTCGAATAGGACAGGTGATCATACATTTTCATTTGGAGATCGTAAGCGTTGACTTTGGACTGAGAGTTTAAGGGTTGGATTATGGGTTTTGCATTAGAGCGTTGAACTTTGTGGCATTGGATGGTTAGAGACCCAACGCACTCATGCACTACGGGCTTTTATAGAACTTTATATTATTACGCGGTGGAGTGAAGTGTCTGGCGAAATTTATGAAATAATGGAGCGAATTCTCGCATCAAAACATCGAAGGGTAAAATAAGCTTTATACAGTATAGCCAACGTAGCGTAAACAATGCGCTTGTACTCGTGAGCTCTCGCGCATGATAGCTTGCGCGTTGCGGAATCAGTGTTTATCCAGTATCATATTATATATATATGTGTATTGGATATTAGAGAGCGAGTATTGAATATTCGAGGGGGTAACACATCGCACCCTCTGCCACCGGGCGAAAATCCAGTCTGTGTCGAACATAAACGAACTCGACATGACCGACAACAAACTAAAATTCAATTTAGGGGGTTAATATTAATTATTTTCCTCATTTTCATTTTTATTTTCCCTCCCGAGGAATTTTCGTAATGAATGAAGGGAACTGGAAAGCCTCGCCAGCCGTTACACTCAACGGATTACAAGAGAGGAAAAAAAAAAATAATAATCAATAAACTGCGAGAAAAATGTATAATAATTCAATGATATTGTAGCGCGAGTCTTGTTTCATTAGATAAAGAAAAAAATCCCCTGTTTTATAAATCGTAATTAAAGCCCTACATTTCATATTCGTAAAGTTTTAAGAGATTCCAACGACCATTTTGCATGGAAATTTTGTATAATAAAGTTACCTGTTGTGTTCGGATGGGAAAAGAAATTTCACCAACATCCGGGAAAGCTAAAAAAAAAACGTTTGCAAATACGATGTTGATAAGAATGAAAAAAAAAAAAAAAATGTGTACTAAATTGCGATTTGTCGTTTGATTTTTTGGATTAGTATTGCATTTTACTATTTACCAATCTGCGATGTTTCGTGATATCTTTTAAATAGCCTATTTTTATATGAAAAGTAGAAGTGGAATTACGCGAGACTCCGATGGATTGTTCTCGCGAAAGAAATTGCGAGGGGTTGGGATCATCCGCGGATGGAAAATTTAAAGTTTCGATGAAATATTGTTGGTCTGTAGAGTGTAGTAGCCGCACGATGTTCGAACGGAAGTCGAACTGCGAACAAGTAACGACGATTGTACGTAAGTGAGACGAAGAGGAAGAAAAACATAAGAAAAAAAGGAAGATAGACGAGAGAAAAGGTGGCGGAGACCAGCGCCGATATTAAATTCGACTTTTAGTAGCTCGCTCGCTCGCCTATGTATCTCTTCCGCTTCTTTTCCTTTCCTCATTCTCTTCCTGAGACGCTTCGGCCTTCAGTATACTGTGAAAACATCGAGTTCCTGCTGCTGCCGGTAAATGCATCGAAATCTTATGAAAATTTTATGGGTATCGTTTCTCTTTGGCGCCGGAATATATGTACGCGCGTATCCGGTTCGATGGGCGTGTGGAGACGCGGTAAATTAAACGGAAGTAGTCGGCTCGTTGGTTTACACGATCCAAATATTGGTCGCGCTGAATCGATTGAGAATACACGGATATTATGCACACGGCCTATAGGTTCTTTTACTTTATTATAGAGAGTATGTATATTATATCATCACCATCTATATCGAGTAACGAGACACGAAGGATCGTTCTTTCACTTTTGTGCATATGTTGCAATCGGTATGAAAAGTGAATGAAATTATTTGCGATAACTCGAATACATTTATTTGCGATAACGAATACATTTTTTCTCGGCGCTAGTTATCTTTTTCTTTGTGATTTATTTATCTTTTTTGTCGTACTTTGGCGATCTCGAAAATCTCGTTTCGTTGTTCAAAATTTTACGTACAATGTTAACGATCGTTGTCATTCGGAAATATAAAAATATGAAAAATTTCATTGCATTATTACTTTGTTTAAGATATTTTTATCAAATTTTTTTTGGATTATTTAAAAAAAACATGAGTAAAGAAATTTATCTTAAAAAAATATAAAACTCATTAAGATAATTTGAGCAATGAATTCGTTCGGTATGTGACCCAATTTTGGTAATCGAACTTTTTCGCCTCCCTGTTTATCGATCTTTTGTTCGCTCCGTTGAGTCGAGACTCGAACCCGAATTCGGTAGATGAAATTTTGTCGATTTTCACCGTTGAGTACCGGGTTGGGGCATTAGCCGAGCGATGGCGGCAGCCTCGAGACCACCCACGCTTTCGAACCCGCAACCTCCCGTTTTACGATCGCGCTGTCTTCATCCCTTCGCATCTCTTGATCCCGCAGCTACCGTCGCTGGATAGCGCAAACCCATAACGTGAGCATAGATGCGCATAAAATATTCTATGCGTCCACCAACGTCCAGCAACTCGGGAAGATATATATATATATATATACATTTTTTTTCTTTATTTCTTTCCATCGCCTTATTTTTGCACACTCGTCGCAGCAGCCCCTTTCCCCAACACGGACGTGATGCAAGGCGAGAAGCAGCGTAAAGCGATCGCTCGTCTTTTTTATCCTCCCTTTTCGTTTTTTTTCCTTTGCTCCGACTCTTCTTTCCCCTTCTGATTTTTCATTTTTATATTTTCACGCTCGAAGCTCTATCGCGCCATCGCGGAAATCCTTTCAGACTTTCGTTTATGAAAGATTTCAAGGAAGTTTACGTATTTCGAAAATGCTAAGGGTGGTCGAAAAAACAGCAAAAAACGTTTGTACATACATTGTGTTTGAAGTTTTTATTTATTTATTTATTATTCTGAAGTCTTTGACGCCATGATGGACAGACATTGAATAAAAACAGCTTTACTTTTCGCAGTTACCGAACGCTTCTCACATCTTTTTAGTATATAAAAAAAAATTCAAAAAAAATATACAATGTTTTTATTCTCGTGCGTCGTCGTCGTTTAACGACAATTAGGAACTTAACGATTTTTAAACTTTAAACAGTTAGAGAATAACGAGAAAATGTTAAATATAGAAACCAAAAAAAAATATAGTATAGGAATATTAGTCAGAGATTGTGGTAAAAAATCATTTACAATTTCGCGATTTTCGACATAGTTTTGCCGTCATAGTTCCACATTCCTATAACCTATAATAATTTTTCTCAAATTTTTCTTATTTTTCGTCTTAATAAAATGAATACAAACAGATCTCTCGGTTCGTTTCATTTGGCTCGTTTGCTTCGATACAAACAGAGCTCAAAGGTATCGATGTGTATTGGGCAATAATCGACATGCATATATTACATAAACATCCTTTGCGCATCGGAATTCGACTTGCGCAAGTAGTAGTGCTTAAAACATACATGAATATTTACGAACTTTCGATAAGCAATAAATCCAACGGCAATTCATAATCATATTTTTTAATCATACTTTTTTATCCTTCATTCGTTTACGTTGAAATGAGCCCTCAGCTTGCCGAAATGACTATCGTCTTCCCTCTCAGATACCGACTGTTGCTTTCTTTTTTTTCATTTCCCACAATTTTACGTAAACATTGTCAACTCGTCCGAATATTTCGTTGGTTTAATACGCGGCTTTAGCATCGACATTCTGGCATTTGCGAGTCAAGGAAGCAGCGAGCAGGGTTTGCCGCGTACACGGGGGGGCGGAACAGTGAAAAGAAGACAGAGTGTAAGATCGCGAAGAGAAGCCCAGAGATGTGAGCGTAGAAAAACGTAAATCACTCTTTTCTCTCGTTCTTCGGCGGGTTGGCGAAAACGTTCAAATTCCTGGTCGCAGATTGCGGGCTCGTGGATTACGACTAGGCCAGTAACTCATGGCGTATCACACCGCGGCCAGAAAGAATGAGGAGAGAGGCGCGGTTTGGCGTTAAAAAAAAAAAAAAAAAAAAAAAAGCGCGTAGGTGGAGGAAAACCAGTAAAGGGAAGAGAAATAAAGAAAAGGGATGTGAAGGGATGATAGAGGACTGTAGGCGTCGAGGGCATAAGAGACTTGCGGGCAAAAGTCGTGATATTAGGGTGAAAAGGATCGGGTTGGTGAGCAGATTATGCATACATGGTGCAGTTTGACCTCTTATCAGCGTAAGAGCAAACGGAGAAAATTGTCGTAAAAACATTTAATTCACTCCTAACGTGGTCAATGCTGACAGACCTTTTTTCCACCGTCTAATTGAATGTTGATAAACGAGGCACCACTTTGGTGAGTGTACAGGATTTCAAGTGAGTCCTTGTGCTCGAGCCTTCGCGATGTTATATAAGAAGAGAAAGTGAAAATTTGGACACTGATGCGAATGAATGTGCTGAGAAAGGCAGGATTAAGGGGACGACTACCGCGAAAGGGTTTTTCTGCTAAAGGATTATCCGACGATGAAGTGTTAAACGCGGGGCTAAGCAACCACGTGAGGACAAGTACGGAGTATCTCTTCAAAGGAATGATCAGTCGACACGATTTTCGGCTTTTCCCGAAGAAGTCATAAGTGTTGTTATTGTGTTTTAATTGAGTGATATGATTATTTTGATGAAAGAAATTAAGTGTCTGCATGATAAAATCGTCCTTTTTACATCGTAAAGTCGTCAATTTTAGGTTTTCTAAGATGCGACACTAGAATACGCGACCATCAAGAATATTTCGGCATTTTAAATATCTCGAGATCACATAGATCGTCCGACTTTTTCTTTCCGAGCGGCAAACGGTCGATAGCGTCTCTTAATCGGAAAAGTTTTTTGCACAAATTAAAACCATCACTAATGACGAAACGGCGGAGGAGGATGGAAATCTATGAACATAATTTGCCCGGACTCTCAGTCGCGATAACGCGGGCCGGTGGAATTGCTCGGTCGTCGAGAATCGATTCTCCGTGAAAGCTTCGGGCAACTTTATGACTTATCGTATCTTCGCGGGCAAACCACGCGACTCCCGAAAAACCATCTAAAGTTTTAAAAAATCAGCGTCATCGTTCATTTGTTTTTGAAAACTTTCAAAAACGTTTTTTTCTTATTTTATTATTATTATTTTTCGTGTATAATACGATTTAATTTAATGCAGCCGTTCGTTTTTCTATTTGACCCAATAATGATAATTATAACAATAATATTGTTATCGTTCAATTGTCGGGACCTGTCGGCTTTGCCAAACAAGTACGCGTATTATACGAATGAATTGGAGTGGAATGAATTTCTCGGTTATGTTCAATATTACGGTATGCGGAACAATGGAAAATGCGATCCATTGTTTCACGCAGGATAATAAGCTTCGGATAAAAATCTGATATCGAGAGGTCGTATTGAAATACACGGCGAGCGAATTGTAACAAGTTAAAATGGATCTATGCGGTTGATTCGGGTGGTACCCGTTGCAGTTATTCTAAAGTTGTTCATTATAATACGAGGTTATTAATTACTTAATTATGTACGTTACGCAATTTTGCAGATTAAATAACGTGAGACAATTGGTCGTTAATAAAATGTATGATTATTATTTCTTTTCTATATAAATTATATGGATTGCTAAAAAAATATGGGAAAACGTATTTCATATCGTTTTGCAGGTTGAATTTCGCTTTCGATACAACGTACGATTTTTCATTCGTACGGTGTTAACAATTGTTCGTGTTACGTAGGTGTTTCCACTCTGCTTTCCGCAAATATGCACCGCGTACTCTGCGCTAAAGCATACAAATGGCATTACGGATTTTGCGGCCAGCGATGCAGCAGGAAATTCTTCCACTTTGTTCCTACTTGCGAAATTTCAGATATCAATTCTCAACTCGAAATCTCCGAGCGCGAAATGGAAAAATGGAAATTCGAAATGGAAAAATGTAAATGATTCATGGCGCGTTATCATGCAGTCGCCAACCTATATTTTCTCGGTGAGAACTAACCGTGTCTCATAAATAGAGGCAAAAAAGTTTGTGCCGATACTGCCGGACGTACTCCAGTTTCGATGAAACTAGCACATGATATAGTATACATATAGAAGGAAAAGGACGAGATTCGAAAGCGTAAAACTAAAAGGAACCACTTAAAGGCCACTGAAATTCGTATATATACTAAAGAAGTCGCGCATAGAAAAAAAATAGTACATTATGCCTCTAGGCAGGAAAGTGGGTGATGTTCACCGAGTGTGAGATTTGCTGCTCGAGAGCAGCGCTCACACGAGGAGCGGGCGGGCAGGGCGGGCAGGGCGGTCGATTGATGCGTATTTTTTATTTATTTATTAATAAATAGATAAATAAAAAAAGACCAATAAAAAAAACTTATTTATTCATTCATTCATTCATTTACTAATTTATTAATTTATTTAACTTTTTATAAAAAATGATATACTTTATTCGATGTAATGTATACATTACTGTTAAAAATTCAAACGCCGGCAACCATCTTGAATTTTTCAAACTGATTGTTCACTTTTTTTTTTTAAACACGTTTAATACTTTACTGGCGAATGTCAGTATTCCAAGAATTTCCAATTTACAGCCGAACCTTGCAGCCGGTGAGATGGTTTGATAGTCTGTTGGCAGTCCGTCTGTCCGTCCGTGAGTCCGTTAGTCCGCTGGTTGACTGTTCGTGACTGTGATATGAAACATCCAAAACGTAAAGTTTCTGATGGTCGAATGCCGCGTGGGATATTGAATCATTTGACCCTCGGCACGTATTATACTCAAAAGCAAGTGTTACGTGTCATATATGCTTCTTCCCAATCGCAAGGCTCGTAGCAAACACACACCGCTCCAAATTATACGCATTTCGATTAGACATACAATGACGCATTTTAACAATGTTTACCTTGTGTTTTGAAGTTCCCCTTTGTTTTGATCACATTTTTTACAATTAAAAAAGAAAACGAAAAAAAAAAAATTCACTCTGATGAATATATCACATGGTCGGTATAATATCAATATTACAATATTTCGAGCTGCAAACACCTTTCGGGTGTTTTTCGGACGGACTGTTTATAATCGCATATAGGTGCATAATGTTTCCAGAACGCGCAAATGGCTGATTTGTGAACATAGCTTCCCGGGGTACGCGTAGAGGCGCTAAATAAAATTCATACAGCATTACCATAGTTTGCATAATTCGCGTTGAATAAAACGCGCCTGCAGCTGATGCGCGTCAACTAATTTCCAGGCAGTACTCTTGCACGCAACACGTATACAATCCGCGAGGGTAGTGGTTGAAAAAAAAAATCTAAATGGTACATTTCATGCGACGTTGTTCGGTGCACGAATTCTACAAATATTCGGTGAGGTCGTGTTATAGAGCTTCGGCAAGGACGAGCAGACAAGAGAGGCGCCGCGCGCGGGGGTTCGCGACGCGCGTTTATTCCGGTCAGCGTAAATTCGTCGTCATATTTCGCGGTACGGTCGTGTTTAGCCGTCGACCATTGCCGAGTCCGGTAGCCGCAGAGTGCATTAGAGCAAAGTGCATCATCCACAGAACGTACGAATGTTATAACACCGACGACCATTTCGCTTGTTGTGTCCCATTACAAAATTTACGCTTCAGAATGTATACGCCTTCTCTCTCCCCTCCGTTACCTTTTCATCCTTTCCGCGAAATGTTCAACGCGTTTCCCGACTTTTTCGTGTCATGCTGAGATCTTTTTGTTTTTACCTTATTTATTTTATTTCTGCTTTTTTTTCCTCCTATTCCCGTATTATGGAAACTCTGTGCAATGGATGTTTTTTTTGCCACTTGCTTTATCCCTCTGTATTTCGTTTCGTACAATCCGCGAGTCGAGAAGCGAGAGCCACGTTTCAGGATATTACCACGTTTACGATCTTCGCGACTCCCGATGCATCGTGGCTGTGGCGGCGAGAAGATAGTTTGCGATGTGAAGTACAGTTGGGTCCTACCATCGGTGAGATATTACCATTTCGAGGGAGCAATTCACCGTTACACGCACGAGTAAGAATCTTCGAGCCCTACATGGCGATCGCGTTGACTTGACTCTGAATAAATTATGCGTACGTTGTGGAGGGCAGAGAGGGGGGGGGGGGGGTAGTTTCCGTGTGCATAGCATGCGTGAAGTACAAGCGTACATACGACACGGCGAGACGTGATGTACGCCATTGCGAAAACGGAGTCGCAGTCACGTGTCAAGAGGAATCTGCGCTTCGATCTATTTGCGGCGTAGACGCTGCGCTCTTACGAATGAAGAAGTGTATTTGAGTCGTGATTCGTATCTATATGTACATTTGACGATCCATTATTCGCACTGTGTACCAATTCGCTCGTGACGATCCTTTGATTCCATTGCCGTTGTCTCATTCTATTCACTGTCTCCTATTCATCATTAAATCACTGTGTGGTTAAGATATTGATTATTCAAATGAACAGATATTTAAATAACAAAAATTATCAGAACTAAAATCGATAACGTATATTGTTGTGTGTTGGCGAATAAAACACATTTTAATGTAATTTTTTATATAAATATGAAAAAAAAAAAGTAATTAAAATCATTAAAAATATTTTCGTTATGTAACATTTTTTAAAAATTCAAATGAGGTCTTTTCTGGTTTGGGTAATTTTGTTAGAAAAACTATATAAATGATTTAATGATTGATTTCTGGGGTCCACTTGGACGCCGGATTTGTCGTACGTATCTACTAAAACTTGCATATGTGAGTCGAACGGCTTGCCAATAACTTCATAGAGATAGATGGATATTAATGTTTGTTCGACAAATACGTGGAAATAGGCGGTTACAGGATTATTTGTACGATCGACTTCGCAAATATTCGATGTTTGATACATTTCCACAAAAATCTATACGCACGCGAGCACACGATCTACTTTGTGAAAACGATGTTGATCGACAGAAACTACAAAACTCGTAGTCTACATCAATGAACGTGTTGGCGTTTGTTGAATATATTGAAAGCGTTTGCAGATTCATCGCACCGATTCCAGGTAAGTTTCCCCGTTTCCCCGTTCTCCCGTTTTTATATGATTGATTATTGTAGCAATCGATACACCGTGTGTCTCTCCATTTATTCTGATCAATGATATCTATTCTATTGTTTGCACAATTGCACCAAATATGATATCTCCAATTCCGTATCAATTTCCATCGCGAATCTATCACACTAATTTTGTCGCGATGCTTCGAACCGTTCCTATGCCATAATCACACGGTTACACGATAACGACGAAGCCAGGATAACAATACGGTGTTTCCGCTGTCTCGCGTTACGAAATCCCGGCGTTACGTTTCTCCGGACGACGAGCTCCCGCAGTCTACTTGGTCCTGCGTTACACGCGCAGTACACACAATGGGAGATGCCGCCTCGTTATTTTTGATTTACCGCTTTAACGAGATCAGAAAAATATGTAGGCGTCGCTTGTACGAGTTTTCTGGGCCCGACGTCGTTGCGTCCCTATTGGGGATCCCCCGATCTTGCCTCCTTCTCGTACAGTCGTGGTACACTCGTCGCCAGCATTAACGCTTATATGTATATATACGATCGCAAACGTAGAATAATTGTACTCCAGTAACGTTATATTCGAAGAAAAGACCGGCAAACTCCTGACAATGCAGTCCTCATCGCGCTGAATTTTCCCGTCTCGTTTTCTCTCGCGGATTTCAAGATTTCCTTTTTTTTTCGTAATTTTTTTTCTTTTTAGTCTCCTGTTAGACATGCGATTATAGTGCACGGGCGACTGCACAGGCGAATGAACTATCGCTTTTTTTAATTGACGACAGACGCACTATCGCTGAAATACTGAGGACGAACGCGTCGGTACTGTTACACGCGCATACAATACATATGCAGCGCATGCATACATATATATATATACATGTATAGACTAATAAGACTCGCCGAGGGTTCGGAAAGAGAGCATTCGAATGTACGTATATCGAGAACGAGATTCCACGTTTGTTGGTAAACCGAATTACGGCGTCGTTATCCAGCATACGGAAACGAATAAAGAGAGACGAAAGTTAGATGAAAGAAAGAATAGTTTGGATAGAGACAAGAGATATTATCGTTTCCTCGCTCGTCAATTTCTTTCTTACATTTACGAGAGAATTACGATGGAACCCTTCGAGACGACCTTTGACGTGTCTATGTCCGGTACCGATGTGAATACTTTACTTGACTTTGATGCCCCTAAGCGAAAGGGGAGAAATACAACAGATCACGGAGACAGACTTGAACTTTGTTATTTGTATCTACTTTGCTTCGTGCTATTCGTTGCCGGAATCTTTTACTACCGATGTAATCAATCGGTTATTTCGTGGAACAAATTTATTATTCAACTTGGATGCGTACTACGGGAACAACGAGGAAGACGACGGTTTATAGACTTCCTACGCCCATCGGAATGCCATGACATTTGACGGATATTGACGAGCGACCGGAAATGATCGGCTTCAATGTTGATCTACATACGTTGTCCGGCTTAATTAACTCAGGAATGTCGCATTAGTTAGCTCGTTAGATACTATTTACTCGGGATGAAACATTCGTGATACTGCCTTCGGGGCTTCGGAAGTCGATCGGAATGGCCTCGCGAAGCTTCGGGCTAATAAGCTTATAACGACATGCCGATAGATGCGGATGCGGAAGAATTTAATTTCGGTACATACGACGTTACTGCGATCCGATATTGCTTACGCAAAGCTGCCGGTTTTCCCCGCCGTTTCTCATATTCGAATAAAGTTTTAATAAGTAACGAGAGAAATCGGAAACTCGTTCGGGGAATCAGAAAAACTGGGTCGTGTCTCCTTGATAATTTGCTATCGTGATCTCGACGGATCCAATCGGCTCCTTAGGTAAAAGTATTATTACATTATAGAAAACTGGACGATTTGATTAATCGGTGAAATGATTAATAGTTATCTCGTCAGACTGATGGCAAACTCCGGTCTGCGGAACTAAGTGAATTAGGAATCGCCGAGAAGCGTCGACGTTTCTGACAGACGGACGGACAGACGGACGGACGTTCTTTCGTTTCGCGATTGTCGGAGTGCTTTCACACGCAAATGACTGAAAATCGTTGAATTGATTGTGCCGCCTCTCGGCGACGGGTCGAGCAAGTGACGAGATGAGTTTCCTTTCGATTAACCATACGCTGGGAAGACGTCTCGCGTCCTCCCGGGCACACGCGACGCAATGATTAATGGCCCTCGTCGTCAAGCGTACCGATATCTCGTGCATATAACGACATTCTCCCCTCGTCTCGTATCATGACACTTCGACGGCACGTTCGAACGGATAATGATATTATCTCGAAGCCCCATATGCGAACTTTTGAATCGACACGAATACCCGAACGGTCGGCCGTCGATTGGATCACAAACATTTTTTCACAAACATTTAAACGATGAAATGCAAGGAGAATGTATCGCGTGCACGAAAATTCGCATTGACAACTTTTCGCGATGACGCGTCGCGTGAAGTTCGAACGAAGACTCGTCGAACAAATGGTTGATAGCCCGACGAGAGTTGTTTCACTAACAATAATCAACGTGACGCGTGGAAGAGTTTTTTTTGCGAATCACGAAATAATGTTCATTGTTGCGTTGCCAGTCGAATATCGAGACGGCAACTTCGTCGACAAGAATATATAAAGCGAGTCTGTGATCGTCTGTTCATCATTCCAATTTTGTACGAAGAGAGAACAAAAATTTATTTGTCATCATGAACAATAGAAAAATTCTTTTCGGCATCGTCCTCATTGCCGTCTTAATAGACGTGAGTGTTTCTATTTCTTGATTCTTCTATTGTTACTATTTAAACGTAAATTTCGCAACAACAAAAAATCCTTTTTAAATTGTTGTTTAATTCGATAGGCTATTCAGTGCGGTGTGTTTCTCGATGCCTTTGAAAGTATACCATTCGAAAAAATTGCGCCTGGTATAAAAAGCGGTATGGCATTTCTCGGTAAGGCCGGTACAGTTGGTTCATCTGCTGCGAGTAGGATTTACGAAGTGTTAGGACGTTCGGCAGGAGGAGACGCAAGCGCTGCTGCGAGTTCGTCGTCTGCAGGGGATTCGGAATCTGCAGGAAGTGCGTTAGCTGCAGCAGAACACGATAAATAATTTTAGAACTCTGCACATACGAAGTGTTTCTACAAAATTTGCATCACGACGTTGTATCGGTAACAACGATTTCTCGTGTAAAAAATGTTTATCGAAACAAAAATATTGCGTATTGTACAACACGAAATCAATAACAAAAAATAAACCTTCTATACATATCCTATTTACATTTCATATATTTTTATTCATGAGTGTAATTATTTTTATTTTCACAACATTAATTTGCTAAATCCTGTACGCATTAGTCGCGAATTCGCGTAGTCTGTACCGAATTCCTTTATGATAGGTGCGCGAGAATACGAGAAAAGTTTGCTAGCGCGTTGCATAGAAGCGCGTCGAGCTACGGCCGCGCTTACGGCTCTTTAGCTCCGCGTGACGTACTCGTGGTGAAAAAGTTTGTCGGTACGAAACATATAAATATATATCCCAAGCGTGGGTGAGGGCTCGCGTGCAAAACGAAGAAATAAAGTTGAAAGTCGCGGTAGAGGATTTGGAGGCTCGCGCGAGTGCAAAGAACTGTTGAGTCGGGTGTGTGCACTATACTTTCACACCTTAGCGATATACGTACACATGGTGTACCCACATTCGTACCCGCGAGATGCAGTAGACCGCGGTATTTTCACTCTTCTCGCAGAGTCGCCGAGTCGCGCGTTCCCCGAGTATTACGAAGATAAATCCAGTAGCCGGAGCGGAAGTTGCTCGAGATAAACCACCGTCCATTTGTTCAACGCCACAGGCACGAATTTGTTGTGCCAACTAGCCTCACCGTTCACCAGTTACCCACTCTATCCAACACACTTCTCCATATTATTTTTCCGCGCACCCTATAAACTTTAATAGTATTTATTTCTGTGGCGCGTGGCACAGCAGTGAAGCCTATTTACATGTACCTATATACATACGTATATACGATCTATATATCCCCCCGGAACCGATTAACTATCATTTGCGAAAACAAAGCTCATCCAATCCCTTATGTTCATCCCTAAGCCGTAGCTAAACAAGAATGTATATAATAACATTGTGATCAAGTGTTTTATTCCGTATATTACTTCTTCTTCCACAAAGTTTCATCGTTGTCGCTTCCCAGAGATCAGCTAGCGGAGAGCAACTGTATTTTCATTGGAAAAGTTTCATGAGACCGATGAAATTATTGTCGTAGAAATGAAACTCGGTAAATAGATCGAGCATAACTCATGGGATTGAGTATTCAGGTTCGAGTCCAAGCGCAATTACGAATAATCAATGCCAGCAGCTTAGTTATATCCCGGCGTCCTTGGCTATTAATTCACTGATCTTATTGTACGATGTTTATAATATGTGGAGCATAAGCCGACATGCGGTATAAGATACTCTATACGTGTCACGAGGGAACACGAGCCAAGCGTTTGCAACGAATTGGTGCAATGTCGCCGCGTCGGAGAGCAGCATTCCAAAGAGCACGAAGCCGCTGCTTGCGCTCGTACAGATACTGCCCGTCGTGTAAATTGCTGTCAGCTACGAAGGCCGCTCAAAGCGTGCCACGTTCGGCTGTTGTTGATATTTGACTCGCGTACGTGTCTCGAGTATATCTCTGCGCTATCTTCCTTGCGTTTCATACTTGAGATACGATTCATTTTTGGTTAAAAAAACATTCTTCAAGTTTGGAACAGTTTCGGTTTGAAGAAAAATAAAAAGAAGTATTTAAATGTTTCTCAGCGATAGCCCATAATATATTTGCAATTAATTACAAGATAAATTGTTAATATTACATCGTATGGATTTCCGACAAGTAGACAAGTTTTCCCCGCGTTCACTTCTTCCATGAGGGTACCAAATGCTTTTTAACCGCCCATGCAGATAAACTTCCCGATGACGTAGCTATCGTTCCCGATGGTCCGGATACGATAGTCGATGAAGCTTGTGGTCCAGTTACCGCAACGTTTGCAGCTGTTGGTCCTGCAACAGCGACCGCCGAAGATCCAGGTGAAGCAACGACTAACGACGATGACGCCGGCGTTAGAAGTTTGACTTCCGGTTGACTGACGAGTACCGTGTTGTCGAGAATTTCTTGAGTAACTACCGGACCAGCTGCGGCACCTTGAATGACCGTTGGTCCCGAAGTGGCTCCTGGAAGATATTGTCGTACAAATACCTTCGAAAGTCCATTATCAGAATCGGACGAAATAAACAGTCGTTACTGCACCTTTGACGAGCACCGATCCTCCGCTACTGCCTATGACACCAACACTAGCTTCAGGAATCGCAACGGCTCCGGTAACAGCAACAGCGACCGGCGGAATCACTGCAGGAGCAGCAGAAGCAGCAGGAACAGCATTTGGACCTGCAACGACGACGGGACCAGTCGAAGGGCCAATTACTGCAGTGGAGGTTGAACCGGCTAATCCCGGAGCTGCAGAAACAGTGATTGACCCATCAGACGGCCCTGCTACGGTTACGGAACCTTGGGATGGGGCTTTGATCAACACAGAAGCGTCTGAGGGTCCAGTGATCACAGTTGCACCTACGGCATTATTATCAAACGCGGGATTTGCTAATTATTCTAAATAATAGAATGCGCCCGTGATATTTGGCTACAATTCAAGTCGCTATAGGTTAGTGAAGATACCTTGATCAATTCCAAGGATTCCAGGAACAACCCCAATGGCCGAAGAAGTGTCAGATCCAGCAGTCAATGTGACGGGCCCGGCAACAGCTCCTTTGATGACTGTAGTGCCGGAACTCGGTCCAGCGACTAGAGTGGCTGCTGACGCTGGTTCCAAACTAATTGCGAGCGGCGCTGGGTGCACAAGTGAAGCAACCGAAGGACCGGCAGTGATAATTGCACCTGTTGCTGGTGATACCAAACCCACGGATTCATGATACGGCCATACGCTGCCGCATACACCGGAAGCCAAGAATATCGATCCAACCAACTAATAGACCCAGTAGTACAGTATACATTATAATAAATGCCAAAGTCCTAACGAATATACTTATGCAAATCCTTATGTAAATACTCAACACGCGCAAATTAGAATATAAAGGGATGTATATCTTGCAGTGTTTTTTTTTTGTAATTTTGAAATAGCTACAAGTGCTGCAATCCTAAATTTACATTAGTTGAATTGGAAATGATAAATAAACAAGATGGGGAACACGATGACAACAATTACATTTAGCAAGAACGATGTTTATTAATATTGTTTTTTTTATTAAACCGATGCGGGTAGAAAGAAAATAAATTATATTATCTCATCTCGTTTTACACGAAAGCAGAGACGATGCCTCGGGGATGACTTCGTCAAAAACATTGTATCGAGTCAGTAGCATGTAAAACAAAAACGATGAAAGGAACCTACGAAGAGTAGATTGGCTATTTTCTATATTAGACCGGCGACGAAATAGGGGGTAGAGGAAACGCTATTATAAAACCATCGCTGGTTTTATAGCAACTCTATAGGAATAAGTAGAGGGGTTGCCTGTTGTACTGTAATAAACTCCGAAACGAGTTACGGAATGATATATCTATAGACTGATGTACCGGTAGAGGTTCAGAGGTCTACTTTAAGAGACGTAAAACTCTTTAAATTTTAGACATAATACGAACGAGCGTTCGTGTACAAATATCCCGAGCACCGTTGCGGAGCTGTGGCTTATATTGGAGAATCCAGGATGATCCTATTTCCAGAAATAGTAGTATCATCATTGCTGAGTCTGTCATAAGTCAATTTCATAGCTCCGAGATATGGAAATCTAATATCCTCATTATATTAGGTTAGGTTAGGTAGTGTTCCTTCCGGATTTTTACGGTTTCCTCCTTCTAACATTCCCTACCCGCACTTAGCTAATCTACCTAACCTTTCCTGTGCGTCCGCAGCCGACTTAGCTACACTGTACCGCATTTGCCGAGGACACGGGAAAACTGCGGAAAACCCATGTTGGTATAGACGGCTATATTCTACTGATTCCGTTCCGTTTGGACATACGTATAGAATTGCCCCGTCGTCTAATGAGCGAATGCCAAAGTTTAGAGAAGAGTAAATAGAGTTATAGAGAATAGCAACGCCATGAAACTGTATATAGTTTTTAGTAAGCAGGATTGTGCTGTTATCGATCTCCGACAGACGAGGTCGGAATTAAGCTCGTAGAATGTCCAATTGTTTGTCTCAGAATTACGGGCGTATTTCGATGTTTCCATCGTTATTCTGACTCGGGTTTTGGCTTCAGTAATGACGGCTATCAGTCAAAATTTTCATTGCAATTATATCTATTCTCGAAAAATGTATTTCTGCGAACCGTTATGATGAATACAATCCATTGAGAATAATCGAAATAATATACGATTCGTTAAAGGCGAACAATTGTTTTTGCATTGCCTCGATTTTTTAATTGTCAGTTGGCTTCAATTAAAAAAAAATCAAATAATGAGTTTCTACCAATTTTTATTAAATGTTTTTCTCGTGATGCTTTTGACACTATACGGCACTATCACCAGAACTATAATCGATTAACGTACGTATAATACGTTGTGCACCCGTCGACTTTTATGGATAAATTACGAGATATTCTTGTCTACACCTTCATTGTCATCATCATGCATTTCAGTCACGTGATGATAATTGAACATGACGAGCGACAGTGAGCGAGGAGTGGCCGTCAATTTCATAGTCGAATCAACTATGTGACCAGTGACGTAAGCCAACTATATTATTTGTTGCTGTTATGCCTGCTACTCTCATCGCCAACAAACTTCACTCTACGCGTCAGGCACTCACTTACTCCTCACATATATACATATCTCTATGAATTCTCCAATTTCACATTTTGATTTACTCCATATTGCACGGCGCTACCACTCCGAAATTAGTTTGTTGTTTTGATTGTCGAAGTTACTTTATCAACATGACACTATTTCGAAAATATATGTTTCTGTCAATTTCGAGTCACGATTGTGCGATATATTATTAGCTTGCAAACCAATGGTTTATTACGTTCACAGAGAGGTTTCATTTTGAAAGGAATTTTCTTTTCCATACATCGTGTGTAATGAAAAAGTCAAAATCATTCTACATTTTCATAAACTTTCTTCCCCGGCTTGCTATTGTTTATGATTAAATATACGTTTGCTGCTCGAGAAGATTTTTTTCCTTCGTTTCTCATTTTATTTTTCATTTTCTTCGTTTCTCCGATAGCTGGAAAATAAAGAATATACTTTCCAAAGAGGCAAAGAGACTAAAGCAGTCCAGACCCTTCGCGAGTTTTCACCCCTCATTGCTTCCCCGGTTTCCACCACGCGCTCTTTTCCGATCGCACACTGTGAGTTCGATCGCCGCAGAAATTCTCAAGAAACACGAAAATTCCATATTTTCACTCGAAGAAGTCTATTGCCACGATGTTGATTTTATCGATTGAGCCAAATGCACGTAAGAAATGTCGAAGTTCTTAGTATATTTTCCACAAACCTTTCAAATCAGAAATTGCGGAATGAAGAAAAAAGAAAAAAATTGACAATGAAGGATGAATGCAGAAAACTTGAACCTTCATTATTCCTTATTCCACCAGAAACGCTTTGATCTCATGTGTTCTATGAAATTCAATAAACCAAGTAGTGCCTCCAGCTGTGAGCCGACATATACGCGTCGCTGTAACCTCGTCTGAAGATGCACTTCAGCTTCCGCAGCGCTATGGCAACGGCGTTTATTCTTTGTTTTCAGACCTTCTTCTTCATCTTATTCTTCGTCTTCTCTTTTACTAAACTAAAAATTTCTCTCTCATTCTCTCGCATGCGTTACTTCGCATTGAACTTTCCTTGAAACGAAAACTATCTCGGTTCGTCAAACTCCGAATGCGAAGGAAAATAACGCTCCGTTCTTCTCCTCAAGGTATTCTCGGTGTAAATAGAGTGTACTGCGGTAGAACGTGCCTTTATCGCGGAATGCACCGACAATGTGAATTTTTTTCATTCAAGTCGTTGAACCCATCTTATCGAATGATCGCGTACCACAAATTGAAGATCAAATAGAATAACAAAATTATTACCAGCAATGTCATGATTCTTTTCTGTCGTCGCTCCGTGTCGTTGATTAAACTTCAACTTTACTACTGTCTCGCGCACACGTAACTCGATAGCGATTTATATATCGTCGTCTATGGATATAAATAATTCTCGTTTGTAGCTCCGGATAATAATCTTGAACTTGAATGTCTAATGAAAAACTCTGTAAAAGGTTATTCTCGTCGCTGTTTCAAGTTAAACGCGTACTCGTGATAAATAGCATTCGAAAGTGTAGCAGTCTTCCTTGAATAGAATTTTCTCTCGTCGTTTGTCGTTTTCCTGGATGAATAATTTTACTATCTGCACATTTATGGAATGTGTATAAAATATAGTTCTTTCCATTCGAAGCTTTTGATGCAAATTGATAGTACAGTTTTATTAAGTGCCGCATAGATTCTTCCGGATTCTCACTGCCGTGATATTTCCCCGGTAGCGCATTCAGCTATGAACTGAACCAGTGGACCCCGAGCGGCTCGTTCTCATTAGCATTACAATTAAATTGCACTTTCTGACGCAACGACTCGTCGAGATGGAATAATAAGGAGACACTGGAGATCGCGTTTCTCGATTTTCTAATCGTCGATCTATACAGCAACCCCAACTGAACAATGAGTGTAAAGTTTATGCTAAGTACAGTGAACACGTATAGCATGCCATTAAGAAGTTGTTATCAGGGTGAACCCGTGGCGATTGTTGAGAACGAGAAATGTTCTGGTTTTCCACTCGGCGATTAGTATAAATGCCGATGGCGAACAGAGGATGGTCATCAGTTCCTTCTAATTGCCAGTCTAAAGCTGCACGCTAAGAAATCATTCAATATGAAAGTCCTGGTAAGCATTTCAATTTCGAGATAGACACATGCATGCGTCTATTCAATGTAAGAGCAGAAAAGTTTACTGCGGATTTATACAAATCAATTATTTTTACGATAGTTTGTCCTTCTCGTTGTGGCGGTCGCTGCTATGGCTCATCCCGAAAGGGAACGCCGTAGTCTGCCACTTCTGGCACCTGGAACTGCCATCATTTCGCCACATCTTGGTGGTGCCATTGTCACGGCGCCCGGTGAGTTTTGGAACTTAGTTTGGTCAGTAATCAAGTTTTTGTCAATCTATCAATTGTTCTTATCCTATATAGGACCTGCCGTTCTCACTGGACCTGCAGGTACCATTGTTACCGCCGGTCATCCATGGCCTCATGCGGTGCTCGCTCCTGCAATCTGGGGTTGATGAGAATCATTGCAACGTTCTCTTGGACATATATAACGACATGACCGACCGGACCTCAATAATTGGCACGAATTCCATCCACGTCTAATGCGTACATCATAGCTCTAGTATGATGGAATCATACGATGAGGGATTCGATTACGTATCAAATCAGATTGTTCGCGAAGCCCTTTGTACGAAATTTAAAAAAATAATGATTTTATTACAAATAAATTATCAATTGCAGCACAATATATTTTGAAAATATTTTTTAATGCTCCCAAAACCCGCCAATACACTCTGTTTCACTAATTCGCATGTGAGAATTACAAGCCGAAAAAAAAAGAAAAATATTTTATTCATGCCTTGTCTTAACAGATAAACTATTTGACAATTAAACAAATAACATTCGTAGAATCTTCTGCTAAGCATTGTGGGTATTCAACAGTTAAAAAAGAATAATATTACCCTGGGATACGTGGAAATTCTGCTTTGAAAGTCTGGCGCATAATGTCGCCGCCCTCACAGCCGTGTAATATCTCTTGTGAGTTATCGTATTAAATGTTACGCTCTTTTTCTATAGGGGTACTTCATGCACGGTAACGCACATAAATTCATAGTGACAATAACTGGGTTTGGCAATTTTAAATAGAATGTTAAATTCATTTGGTTTGGCATGCAACACCCAATAAAAAGTCTCTTATCTCGTTCATATTCCATTATATACTTCGTTTCCATGAGGGTAATTTTTTGAATAAAAAATTGTTCATCTTCTTTTGCGGTCATGCAACAGCCAATATAGTCGGGAATCCGAATCAATTTTGGGAATTCTCTCAAAATCGCACAGCTTCGGCTACTAGAAATCTAATTTTTATTTGATAGAGGGTCGACTGAAGTCGCAAAATAGGAATTGCAAGCAAACGGAATTACAAGGCTGGAAATGAGCTTGGGGTGTATGAATTTCCATAATGAAATATAGTATAAACCTTTATCGCGGTAATATTGACGACCTGATGCCATAAGAGTACAAATGCTATTATCCACCTTGTTGATCTTTTGATCTCTCTCTTCTGCTTCAATTTTTATCATTGTGACTAACAGCCAAATGCATATTCTGACAATTCGTTTAACATTGCGTCTTTAATAGAAAACAACGAGAAAAAAGCACTACAAAGAGCACATAAGAAAATGGTATAAGCGATGCCAGGCAGATAAAATAGGCTAACCATAGGAAATATCATGTTACATATGTTTTTCAATTTCTGTCTCTTATTTTGTACGTATCGAGTTTTCTCTCAATTCATCGGAGTGTATCGCTCGCCTAGCATTAACGGAGGTAGTTCTATATCCTAGTAATGGGGACCACGGGAGTACGTATTGTATGTAGAGAAAGATGCACGGTTCGGTGGTTAGCTCCGATCGGATTTCATTGAAACGCGAAACTTTGAGGTGAAGGTGAACTTATCTGGTTGGAGGGGTTCATTGGATTGTACAGTAGTAAGTGCTTCAAGTACTGATCGATCGTGCAAATACAAGGAAACGTTCAGAGAGCTATTACAACTTCTCAATCGAGCGTTGAAGTACGAAGTAGCGCAACGAAGTTGAAAGTGGTGATGGAAAGTTTCAAGTAGACGCGAGAAGAACGAAGAGGAGATGAAAAATGAACAAAGACTGTTCGAATATCATTGGTATAGAC
This sequence comes from Buathra laborator, assembly GCA_934046635.1. Classification (NCBI taxonomy): domain Eukaryota; kingdom Metazoa; phylum Arthropoda; class Insecta; order Hymenoptera; family Ichneumonidae; genus Buathra; species Buathra laborator. The sequence continues at coordinate 15,463,864 of OW203901.1, read as the reverse complement.
ATTATTATTTCCAGAATTGTTCGCTAGGCAGTGTTTACACAGTTTAGTACAAATAGAATTTCGTTGAAGTGTCTTCAAGAATATGTAGATTGGGAAGAACTATAAAAATTGATCTCGTAGTCGCCATTGTCGGATTCAAATGGCGGTACAGCTGTTTCCGGTACGTTCGTTGACCTCTGAGTATGATGGTCCTCAGTAGTAGTCAGATTTACCAAATTCCATGAGCACCCAGAAGACCAGCAGTTGTAAGAACAGCTCCGGATCCAGGGTGTCCCGAAGCAACAATCGCTCCAGATGGTCCAGAAACTACCGTGGGCCCTGCAAATCAGATTACATTATTTTTAGGACAGTCTCCAGCGGCGATCATATGCAATAATACGCTTTATACTGTAGGAACATCTCGCATAGAATTGGATACAAAATCCATAAGAACAAATAATCGAAACACCTTTTAGATGATTTTTTTAGTATTCGATAGTAAAGTAAAACTTTTCAACCCGAATATGCAACATCGTTTTCGGATAAAAATAACGAGAGTATCGACGCGATTCAATGCACAGAGTACTATAGAATTTTAATATAAGACTTACCGGCAGCTGGTCCGACCACTGCGGCAGATCCAGCGTTGGGGCCAATTACTGCCGCACTGGGAGCGGCAGGTCCAATGACGGCAGCGGAAGGAGCAGCAGGTCCGATCACGGCCGTAGCGGGTGCAAGGCCCCCGAGGACGGCGGTTGCGGGTGCAATACCTCCGAGAACAACAGCTCCGTTGTGTCCCCAACCTCCCAATCCCCAGCCCCAACCGAGCGAACGACGTTCACGCTCGGGGGTGGCAGAAGCGGCTACGAGTACCGTGGCGATAACAAACTGTATTCAATTAAGGAAGCTTGTCAATATACACATTCTCCTTGCACAAGAAATTTAAGAAATATCAAGGTTACAGAAACAATCTATCACTTCCAATGGGTTGAGTTATCCTTTTCGTTTAGAAAATCGCAATAATTCTCCTCAATTTTGACGATTTCGCCATTACCCGACACTTATATGTGGTTCTGCGCGATGCAGCATCTGACCGATGTCTCGTTCATCTTGACTTACCAGGAACTTCATGGTTGATCCGGATGCTGTTCGTTGATTGAGCTGAGTGCTGGTGTTTGCTGTTGGCGTTGACTGATGCTCAACCCTCTAACGCCTCGGCTTTTATAGAACAACTATAATCGACCTTTGGAAAAATGGAAGCCTTCATCGCGTGTAGATTTAACCCCCCGCACGCATTAACAGCTCGTAGTGGAGGTGGTGGTGATGATGATATCGTTGCGGCTACTGCTTTGTTATACTGGGTGTGGTCGATTACACGACATTTAACGGGAATTTAAATATAATGTGGATATACCGGAACCACATAGCAACCACGTTATCTTTCCCGAGTTCGCCGCAGGCTACTTGAATAATCCTTTTCGTTCTTTGTGTCATCGGTTCAAAACAATAAGGGCGTAAGAGTATTGTATTATCATAGATGATACGACCATCTCAGTTATAAAAGAAAGGTGTCGTTCATAAAGAGAAAAAAGTTGTAGGAAAAATGAAAGAACTGTTCTCTCGTCCTCCATTTGTTATGTTTCAATATTTCGTCGTGTCAGATAACCTTTAAAAATCCGTCCTCTACATTTCGGCGTTTATTACCTTATCGTATAACCTACTTTGCTTTTCGTTCGGCAAACGGAACAAGATTGGCTCTTCTCGTCAGTGAATAATGCAATTACGAATGCGTCGGGTAGCATGGAAAATCAGCATGCAATGTTTCGACATTTGTTTATTTTATCTTCGCAATTATCCCATCTTCAACGTACGCTCGGCAACCCCAAAAATCGCGAGCTACGTTCGATTTATCATTTTGAAAATAATACGAGGCGACCACGACAAAATCGACAGGTCACTAAATTTCATGTCTGAAAAGTCAGTCTACCGATATTGATAAAATGTCGATAATTATTATCGACTATCCACGCACTGCGACGAAATTCGACAGTGGTTGTATTATTTTCGCTGTACTGGTCACGAATTGGCTTCGTTGAATGGTTTTGAAAAACATTTAAAATAAAAAAAAAAAATGAACATTCAATTAAACGAATTTAATGTTGCGAATATAGATAAAATTGAATAGCATGAAGCTTTGACAGTATTGAAAAATACGTAATACCTTCCCGTTGAATCTTTTAATTTTTCAACCGTAATAATTAGTAGGCTGGGGAGTTATCGAGTTGCCGTGGTCGAATGCTCGTATAACTAGTGGAGCAAGGGGGTCGCGGTGGTGCGTTGAACAATGCGAAGCAAACGGACCCAACAAATGCGTTGTCGGCTCTCTCGGTCGCTTGAACGTTTCGTTGGAATACGAGTGGGCAACCTGTGCAGATTCGCGGGGCGTGAGAGAACGTCAAATTAAATACGAATTGTCGGCGGTAACGTTTTCCGTGCCAGTGACGAGACTGTCCTGTTGTAGGGTATGTACTATATTTTCAATTGTAGTCGTCTCGAATATCATTGTAGAGTACTAAACCTCGTTCGTCGAAAACCAGTGTCACGAATTTCGGAATCATTCGCGTATTCGTTGGCGACATACACATATTTTCGCGTTAACCATTTTAATGGATATTTCAATGTATCTTTTCTTTTATTCTTTATAGGTCTTTTATAGGGCCTATGGCCTATTTTTCTTCATTATGATATATGTTGTTTCGCTTTAGGATAAACAATGCTTTTTAGGAGAAAAAAAGCGATTTGGAATCGCATTCCGAAACATTCGAGATGGTACTAAAAAAATACCAAAAATGTATTCCCATTTCGCGGAGGGTTTGCCAGCACCTTAATTGAAATTTACTGTAATTTTTCTTATCGAACCTAAACAAAATGTTGTTTTTATTTTAGTAGTTTAGTCAATATCGTCCTCGTTAATTTTACTTCTTCTTTTTTTTGTATATACATATTATTGACGTTATCTATCCGAGTTAAATTTTTTCTTCCATAACTATCAACTGTATCAACCAATAAAAAAATAAATAAGCGATTGACATCAGTTTTATTATCGCAATTATCGCTTTTTTAACCGAACGGTTAATCGACCTTCATCGGGTTGGTAGATCAATCGAGTAATGAGCAATAGCCGTAGAAAACAATCCAATTGCAGCAGCAGCCAGTCATCGTAGTCATTGGCAGTGAAATAATTATTAAAACCGTTAGATCGCGTACGAGAAATGTTAGAGGCACGTGCGCTACCGTATCGCGTGAATGTCAGTACCTGTATGTCAGAGGTTGGTGCGCGTTCGCTCGCTATCATTATTTATATGATTGTATCTCCACTCGACGAGTACGCTTTAGCAGAATAATAGGACGTAATCACTAAGCTAAGGTGGGAAGAATGAGATGCCAGTAGATAATACATACAAATAAATTCGTTAAACATTGTTTATTCAGAACCGCCGGGGTCGGGTTTACAGAATATTTTTTTTTCGGGTATTGGGAGTCCTTTTAATATTATCGCAATGTCTTTCGATAATGGTAAGGCATTGGATCCGGCAGTAGCCAAATCTACCACAGGCCATGGATTCCATGATGACCTCCCGTGAGAATAGCTCCGTGTCCGGAACCGTGAGTGGAGATTGATTCTCCCCCGGGTCCAGCAACAAGGACGGATCCAGAATCAGGTCCAACGACTGCAGCCGCGCCGGCATGAGGACCAGCAACGACGGCACCATGACCCCAAGCTCCATGGCCTGCCCAGCCGCCTATAAGATTCGTAGAACATTGAATTTAAATCAAGACTGTTATCACGAACGAGTCATTGATCACGTTACACGATCGATGGATTCAATTTTCTCATAAACTGGATAGTCAGAATTTACCATCTACAACGGTTAGTCCCAGAGACGGTTCAGAGATGAGGGTCGGCCCGGCGCTCGATCCGATTACCGCGGATGGTCCAGCCACTGCTCCAGTTACCAGAGTTGGTCCGGCAACTGCACCGGAAACCACAGCACCTCCAGTCACGGGTCCAGCAACAGTCGCTGCGCCCACGAGGGGTCCAGCAACGCTCGCTCCACCGATAACATGTCCGCCCCAACCTCCAAGACCATGCAAGCCGAGAATCCCACTGGGGGCGGCTGTAGCCGCAGCTACTACTGCTACGAGGACGATCTGCGAATGAGATTATGGAATTATCGCAATGCAACTTACAGAGAGGTCGACTAGTACTTTTTGTTATTGTCAATTACCAAGAACTTCATCGTTGCTGACTTTAGTGTTGCTCTTGGTAGGATCCTGAGAACTTGCGGTTGAAGACTGTGCCGATCTACCCTATGAGACATACTTTTATACTGCCCCACTAACCTCGATCGGGTATACCTTTTTTTTTCATATGTTCCGTTACTTTTCCTACAACCGCAAACGCGTACGCGTACTACCCGTTATCTGCGATAATGATATTCATGTTCATGACCTATGGAGAATATCCGGATCACCCTATACAGCAATGGTTCTCCTTCCTCCTTCGGTTCTCAATCGCCGAGTAAAGCTCCGTAGTAACCACGTATATGATGCAGTAGCTACTTAAAGTTCGAAGTTCGATGACTTAAAAAAAATGCTGTTCGTTTCTCAGAAAGAACAGTATTTTTCTTGCACCAGTCTCAACTGACACGGGAAGATCCATCTGAAATCGAATCATTGCAGACTGATGGTGTTTCGAAAAATATATTATAGTCAAAATTACCCGTATATATTAAATACATTCCAACGAAAGAATGAGATTATTACTAAGAAATTCCGAAACAACGCTGCTAAGTAAACTGGTATATTTTGTGCTTTTTATCTTATTTACGTGAATACTGAAGAAGATTGTACCCAGTAGTGTTCGCCTTCATGGTAGATACGTGTTCGAGCAATTTGTAATTTGGGTATCAAGCGAGCGGAGTGTCGATACAGGAGTACTCGATGCATTGCTCTCCCGTCACGGTCTTCGTCGCAGGGATGATAGAAAACGGAGATTAAAGCGACGTCTACTGCAGCGACGTAGAGGATGATGAGGAAGAGAAAGAAAAAAAAAAAGAAGACACGGTGTACAGACGGAAGAGGCATGAGCCCGGAGAATGACGGAAAGGTATACGCGGGACTTGGTTCGTGCGCTTCGTCGGTTGACAAAGAAGAAGGAAAAGCTGGTATAGTATAGGATATCGGGTCGGGGTTGCAGAGCGTACCAAACCACCGCATAACCTCAGAGAGCTTCGGCGTCGTCTATTCCGCTCTCCACATCCTTCGTCACACAGAGAATACTCGACTGATTGGACTGGCGTTAAAGCAATTTCCGACAATTACTGCAGGCGCTCGGTATCGCCAGAGCTGGACCTCGCATTGTCGGGACAATAGACCTCAAAATAGAGGTCAGACTCAATACCTACCTATATACTATTCAATAGTATATATAGCGGAGTATAATATACGTGGACGTAAAAGTTCGGCGGGCATACTGGTTGATACTGGTATTGGCACGTGTACCACAGAAGCATATATACGATACTATGTATACCGTCAAAGAGGGTATTAACCGTAAGGGTGAAGCGCGGAACGAGACCCGCGGGATTGTCGCCTCGAATCTCTGCGAATCGGAGAGACTCCTCGAGATTCCATTACTCCACGATTTCACGCACCGCTGCGTATCACTGCGATAGTCGATGGTTGGGATGCGAGTAAAGATGGATTTTTAAAAAACTAACTCAGTCATGTGAAGAGTTCACTCAAGATTTTTCGAATTCCAATCAAGAAATCCTGTTTTCTCGTTTTTTTCTCGATTCAGAATTGGTAATAGTTTTTAGCAAATTAATTATTAAATTTGCAATGAATCGGCGATATAATTAATAAATGGTGTCAATCAACGATTATCAGCGACGCTTGTTGAATACTGGTGTTTAGATATTTTCATAGAAGTGCGAATAGCTAGAGACGCGGTAGGGTCTCGACGCCAAGTATTTTGAAAATCGAATAATACACAACGATCATTACTTTTGAGAGTGGTATGCATTTATTATCGTAACGGGAGTACATTTATATATAGTATAGTGTAACATTTTCATTATGTACACACAAAATAACCAGCGCAATATGAAGTACTGCTTATGGCGAAAAGTGAGGTACTATAGCGGTATATAAATGAACGAGATCATGACGTGGTCGGCATATTTGCTGAGGTCCGAGAGGTCGTTATAGATTGATTATCAGTCGAGGTTTTTCGGGTTATCGATGTCTTCTGCCAGGGTTATAGAATTACCAGTGGCCTCCAGCCCATCCGCGAGAGATACCACCGTGCCCGCCGAGACCTGCGACGATACTACCGGAAGGTCCTGCAACAACGGCAGGTGCGGATACGGGGCCAGCAATTGCCGCTGGGCCGGCGTGGGGTCCAGCAATGACGGCACCGTGACCTCCTGTTTAACAAAAATAGAGTGAACATTCGCAGGTCGTTTCTCGTCGAAAGAATCTAAAGTATATACTGGAATTAAATCGGAATATTAAATAAAATAATAACCTTGATAAATCGGGTTAAAAATGACTAAATAATAGAAATCGCGACTGCAAATATTGTGACTTCAAAAAATTGAAAAAACTAACCATATCCAAGTCCGAAAGCAGGCCCTCCCCATCCCAAACCGAAGGCGGGTCCTCCGTGTCCAGCCCATCCTAGTCCAGCGTGTCCCAGAACAGCGGTGCCTCCGACAACACTTCCGGAAACAACGGATGGTCCAGCTACAGATCCGGTGACGAGTGCACCACCGTCGACGGCTCCTGAGATCCTAGCTGGTCCGGCTACGGGTCCAGCAAGGGACGCTGGGCCTACGGCAGGTCCGGCGAGTCCAGCAGGACCCAAAACTGGACCGGCGAGTGCGGCACCGTGACCCCAGAGGCCGGAAGGTGCTGCCGAAGCGACCGCAACACTCGCTACCAACAGTATTGCTACTTGACTGCACATTGTTGATTATGAATTGATGCCGTTCGAGAATTCGAAGTTGCTGCTTGTGTCGTTGCTGTGGTAGCTGTTGCTGCTGACGGATGACGATGATGTGCTGTCGAGTACTCTGTTTGCGCCAGCTTTTATAGTGAACCTATTGTCTATTCTCTGCGTGGATAGGGAACGCTGGTCTAGGTGGCAGGCATGGACTAGGGCGGGGCAGGACACTCCAAACATTCTCACTCTCACTCAGCTTTTCTCGTGCCTCCTCACCACACCGACGGACCATCGAGGTCTCTTATCACCATTGACTCAATGCGATCTTACGAGTATTAGTGTCACTTAGTTTCCAATACTTATCCATCGACGTACTATTATGTCGTTGTACCCGTTCGATCTATACCTCTCGGACCGCCGACTATATCCAAGTGGTGATGGTGATTATCACTTTTTTTTGCTGAAGGCTCCGTCTAAGCATATTGTGCAGTAAGACTGCCAGCTTCATCGTATTGACTCGATAGGACCCGGTCACCCCGGGGTCGTTTGTCGAGACGTTCGGTTCCGTTGAATGTACGTATAGCAAGGCTACACATTACAACGGCGACAGCGTGCCCTCGGATAAGTCTACAGCATCCGCTTCGATAGTTTCAATTATCTTATATATCGGACAAATCATACATCTTGAATAGGGAAACAATCTTCATTTGTTTTTACAATTTCTGCGGGTGTCGTGATTCCCCGAGATACCTCGTTATCGTTATGGTTCGTTTAAATGGAATGCCATTGAAGGACGTTGCGAAGATCGTTCCGATCATCATTTAAGTCATCGGACCGAGACGACCTTGGATCAAAGGTGTCGAGTCAGCGGGTTCTGCTTGCGAAAAGTATTCTATGGACAGAATAGGAGTATCGTCGGTAAATAGTTTAATGTTCACGGGGCGTGGGCACCGCGTCACACTAATCTCTCGGGAGTTGCATCGACGTCCTCGTAGTTGTCGTTGTCTCGTTGTGCATCCGTTTAGGTCAGGTCTAACCTACGCAGATCGAGATCGAGAGTTTCGACAAAATGGCATACTCCATTGTGTGCTATTGTTACGCCTGTATAAATTTCCTAGCACGGTGATCGTTACGGTTCATTTATGATCCTGTGGGCATCATTTTTTATCATTATAGCCCATAGTCCTGATAAGTCTAATTAAATAATGGATTGTAAGTGTCGTTACGGCATGTGCCAAGCGATACAATGACAAAGCGATTACATAACGCGATCGTTTACAATTTGACGATAATATTGAAAATAGGATAGATATTACCGATAATATTCGCGTATCGTGAGGCACAGAAGGGACATCGAATAATTACTCTGTATACGGCTACTCAGAATATTGGCGCGCATAATAAAGCCCGAAGGCCCTTGAAAGCCTATAACTGTACGGCTTTTATGGTACCCGATTGGCATAAAGCATATCGGTAGGATAGATTGCGCTTTTCATTGTACAATACCAATTACCGAATCACAATCCGGGTGCTTCCAATTATTGCGACTATTCACGTCGAAAACTGCTCTCGAAAGGTTCGCCGTTCGCACAAAATGGAGATAAAAGACTGCGTTAAAAACGTGGCGTCCATTCGTTACCATTAACCCTGTCCAACTGACATTTTTTTTGCATTCCAGACATTGTTGACGCTATTCAACAATAACGTGATGCCGTCCGTCGCAGAGAACATACCTATTATTATATAGTGTCACGTAAAGGTTTGATCCGGAAGGCGGACTCAAAATGTGGCTCACGAAATGAACGCGGTAAGTAACGATTGAGGATATCAATAAAACTGAATATCAAACGAAAATGCTTTAAAATAACTTAAGTCGAACACTTCGAGGAGAATTTTGACAATATTCATATATTTGAACAATACACGGCGAGAAAAATATAGAAATGGTTACGAGACTCAAATAGTAATGGTGGGACGAGAGCAGAATTTGTTTGTATGTCGCGTTATCGAAAGGTATTGAAGAACGTTGTAAATAAGGAAAACTATTTGCTCCCACTGATGAAAAACGACAGGCGAAGCGAATCGAATTTTTGTACAGTTTCCATTGAAATAGTAGCGAGTTTGCTGTGTCAAATGTAAATTCTATTCCGTTAAATGGAGGAAAGTTCATCTCTCCGTACAGCACCATTTTTCGTTGGTCAATCAATCCTTTTTTCGTCGTATCCACTCGAATCTGAAATTCGATGTTGCAAAAATTGAAATCGATAGAAAGTTTAACTCAAATTCAATTGAAAAAAAAAAGAAAAATTCATATATATCATAACGAATTTATGGTGTATGTTATCCGAGAGTTCGACATTATTCTGTTGATTGTAGGGGCAGAGAGCTCAATTTACGAGTCTATTTGTTTCCACACGTGTTTTCATTGCTACAACGACCACGCTTTTCTCGCCCCGGCGTTGTTCCCCACTAGTAGCAGCCTCGTTGCTGAATTATCGCAGATCTCGTTAGGACGATTGTCGCAAAGAGGGATCGTTCTTTACTGTCCGTTCCTGTAGTTAGTATCGCTACGGGTCCTTGTGACCCAAAGCAAGTTATCGAGCGAAGAAAATATAGAACCAGGATACGCGGAGCTATCGACATTCCTGCGGTATCCAATAGGAATTTTCTGCGTCTACATTTATGTCCCCTCTCTGTATATTTTCGAAGCTATCTATCTCGTTGACGTCGACGCCCCGCCTGACACCTTCTTGCACCCCATGTGCCATTACATATACGCAATACTGCTATACGCATTCAACAATAAATGTCAGCAACACGTATCGCTAGAATTGCACAAGTCTATATCCGAAAGCATTTTTTATAATCCAACCGATCGTATTTTTCTTCCTGTAACGTTTTTTTTACATTGAAAACGTATGCAGAGTAACGTCAACAATGTTGGAGTTGCCCCGCCTTAACCCCACGATAGCGAGACAGCAAGTTCAGCGACCCACGTGCCCAACGTACATAGAGTAACCACCAGTCCGCCTCTATAAAGGCTTTCTTTCCATCTGCGATGATGCCAATGTCTGCTCGGATTCTGTTGGGTGACGACACGCGCGAAACCCCGATATTCTTGAGTCGGTGAGTCGGTACGTAGTACGCAATATTGAAATGAACATTTGTTTTCTGGTGATTTCTCTAAACGATGCATGTTATGAGAAAGAAAAAATCTCAACCAATTTATGAATGTAAATGAGAAACGTAATTGGAGTGTTTGTTTTTACATTCGACAATTCTCGCAACGTTTCGAATGTTACCTTTGCGAAATTAAAGTTTGTCTGTCCGGACGTTTTTTTTTTTTTTTTTCTTCTTGTAGTTTATTTTCAATCCTACAGTTATCGTGAAACGAGGCAGGTGCACTATCAATTATCGATGTGCCCGAGGGTTTTAGCTTCCATGTATCCTATATATACGCGAACTATTTCTGTACGTTCGATTCTACCCTCGTTGCTAACTCTGAAGCTTCCGCTTCCGGTTCGGAGAGGACTCGCCATTCGCATGTAAGCGCGTACCGAGTCCGCCGATCTTGCACGATCGATAATTCGATCGACCTTGCCTCAGTCCACTGCGGTACCGTAGTCCACGAGCCATAATATAGCAACCACGAGATAATAGTCACCCACCGTGTACGTATCCACCTCGTTGACCGCACCTCTTGCCGCACTCTTCGCGTTCAATCTCGACGTAATAACACCACTGTGTTGAACCACGGTAATAAAATAATTATGGAAGAATAGCGGCGGGATAGAGAAAAAAAATATAAAAAATTCGGCAGCTATTGAATTGCGCGCGAACAAAGGACATTATTGCATTGTTCCTCCGTTCCGTTTAATTATAACTTTCGCGGTACACTTGCTTGCGATACGAGATTCCGATGACGAATTTAAAATTATGTACTCACGGGACTAATATCAGTTCATCACCATTGTTAAGACTCGAATGTTCTGCGCTAATTAAAGACTAAAGAATTTTTTTGTTGCGCGAGATTCTTCATAAAACATTGATATACGCGTAAAGTAAATGGCAAATTCCTGGTCGGCAAAAAAAAGTAAAAAAATAAAGAACTTGGCGGCGTTTCAAAATTACTGTTTCTCGCGGTCACAGAGCCTTGAAAGACATTTTAAAAGTTTGATGAAATGGTACTTTTTTTTTTCAACTAAAACACATATTTGATAGAATTTTTGGTGGGAACTTAAAGCGGTTCATTGATAATTGATAAAAAAAATTGCTGCCGAAGCAATGAAATTCTTCATATCGAGAATAAAATCAAAGACAACTGACGATTACATAAATCGGACTATGAAATAATTGCTGACGGAGGAAAATAACTGAAAAAGTACACCAGAGCCGCGTTGGGGCAACAACAAATGCAGTGGCCGATTGTTTAAATTTAAGATCGCTCCGAAGCCGCAGCTCAACGAATAAAATTATGACGAAATGTTGTTTTTTTTTTCGTTAAGAGTGATTACAAGTTGCAAACTGCACTCGGGAGTCGAGGACTCGACCTAAAGTTCGGCATTACTCCAATATCGTACAACAGCCGTAGTTTGACGTACTGACATATAAAGGTATAAAGCGGCTGTAGCCGTTGACCCGCGTAGATCGTAAACTCTCTCGCGCGATTCAGAATGCAAGATTGATTTATCGCGACATTGAGCGCAATCGTACGTGTAACCCTACCTATACAGGATATATCGCGCATACATTAGCGCTGTTAGTATATCTCTCAGAATCTTAAAGCTGACCTTCGACTTGTCACGTTTAATGTAGCTGCAAGTGCACTAACGGCTCTTGGCACACGTTCGTTCGATTTTGCAATCGGTATACCTTCAACTCACACCAATAAACAATAATTCGTACGTTATATCGTTTCGTTGTTTCGACAGTGACAAATACGATGATGGAACGCTATATGTATATTGTTGTCGAACAATCCAATAATGGCACTCCATTTCTTCGTCTTAAAAACAAAAGACGTGGTAGCATTTTAACGATAAGGTATTAAATACTAAAAAAAAAAATCGATGAAATGCAAAATCGATAAATGTCCCCGTAATTATTTACCAAACGCAGTCAAACAACAATATTTCCGCGCAAATCGGAAAACTTTGATCTATCTATGTGTATCTATAGCAACGAATAGCAAAGATTGACCATTAATTCCGAGGTGAGACATGACGAAAATATCCCGATGATGTATCAGCGACGCGCTATTTCTGCGATCACACAATCGTTATTCGACAAAGCGATCTGAATCTCCGGCTGCACAAAGCGGAGAGAGCGAGAAAGTGACACACAGAGTAGTGCTCCCGAGGGCACAATCCCGAGGCCGGCTTAGCGTCCGGTGCAGTACGCGTGTAATTCAATACAAATATACTGGTATGGCACGCAACTCGCTTTCATCTGCAAATGTTTGTCCATACCACTGCCAGCGTTGGCTCAAAATTCACAGTGTTCTAGCTCCGGGCGTGATAACGTCACAGGTCAAACAAGCGTTGATGCAACCGGCTATCTGACGCGCGAATACACAGTTGCGATAGCACAGTATAATCGAAACTGTAAAAAAAATTATTCGAGAAAAATTATCAACACTGTCGATAGATTATTCGTTGTTTCAAAAGAACACTGCATTTTTTAAATCTATCAAATTATAACACGCGAACGCGAATAAATGAATGCCGATGAGCTAAAGTCGATCGCTTAACAAATTTAAAAAAAAATCATTAATTTTTTTTCATAAAGAATAATAATAACGATAATAGTTTTTTTTCTCTTACAACATACGGCTGATGACGGCAGTATAAAAATAAAATCGTGAGATCGATAGCGTCCGTAAGATTGTAATCTCTGGCCATTGGGGGAATGATAAAGTAGCGAGAGATTCATTCGAACATCCACGCGTTCGCGTCCATATTCACACATTTCCGTTCTCCTACTGCTTGTATTAATGTCATATCGTGTACGAGAGGTGGTGGTTGTTGGTACTGCCCGGGGACCGGGTAGGCGTCCGGCCGATCGCAAGTGGGTGACCTTTAGGAATTTGTGGAGGTTCGGCGCCGCGACGGCATCAGCTTTCTCACAATGCATAAGCGGCTGCTGTGCGACTTGGCGGGGATATTCGAGAGAGTCCTCGTCCTATCCGAGTACCCAGGCGCACATTGATGAAACTGCATTGAGATTACGCAGCAGCGGGAACAACGCGCAATAGTGAGAGAGCATCAGCGTTCTATAGTAACTTACTACTATCGTGTGTTACGCTTGTATGCGCTAATACAACGTCATGACTAGATGCGGCTTGAGATGCATTGCGATCCGGACTACGCTCACCGTATGAGAGAATGATTTTCCCATGGAGAATCCGCACGTTTATCACATAGCTATATATCAATATATAGATAGTATTTTACCAATGCAAATATATTATACACAGACGATGAAGGCGTGTTCTCTGTTTTGTTCGTGCGGTACTGATAATATGGAAGAGAGTAAAGGGCGTTCCGTGTGCGTTGGTATATGCCATCGATTAATCTATTGAGTCGAGCAAATGATTTTCTATAATTGAAAAATATTTAAAAATACAATTAAAAAAAATAATATCTCGATACTTGCAATACGTGTACGAAAAACTATCACCTCAGTGCCTGATATACTTTTGAATTTAAACAGACGCGATCCGGAATCGTGTGCATCTTTTTTGTTTTTTGTTTTCATTAATCATCGCGTAATAAGCATATAATGCTTGTAGTAATATATTTCAACGGCGAACGTAAATTTTACCCTTTGGAAACACGCATGCTAATTGTCATAGCAAGCAAAACGAATAAATCCCAGGGCTTCGAAAATTATCCGCCGATGCGGTATATTTGTTATCAAATATCGACTATTTGGAAATTTGATCATTTCACATGGCATAATACAGCGTAACGAGAATTGCACGAACTTTGGGAACTATAACGGCGGCATAATAATTGCCGTCGTTTACCGATACCGTTCTCCGTTTACGATAAAGCTATCGCGTAAGGATTCATTATCGACTTTCTCGGGTCTGTTAATCGATACGTCTTTACATCGAGATGCTTGTTAATTCATTCGAGGCTCCGTTCATTTTGCGATATATTGTTTCTCTCGTAGTACCATTGAGAGCTATAATTACTCATCGTAACTCCGGTAGAAGTTGCACACGGTGTATGTACCTACTGTACAAAAGGGTAGTTGCCGGCAAACGTCGACTAATTTCATCGCTCTACAGAGTTCCCTCGAAGTTTCATAAGCACGTCAAACCCTCACTCACGATGATGAAAAATAACTTCATAAAATGCCACAATCAGTCATTGTTAAACTTTTATTACTAATTAATAACCAATTCAATCTATTGAGAAATTACATTTTTTTTTTTTCGCCGTTTACATATGTTATATATTCAGACTTACGACTGACGGACGATAAAAGATGCATTTGAAAATCACGCTTACGAATCTCACATATATTTCACGTGGAAAAACCATTTATTTGCGTAAAGGCTCAACTTGTTATGTACAATGACAGAGACAAGGGTTTCGCGTTATGGCAACCGCGGTGCGACGTTTTATCACCACCGGAGCGCCGCATTTATAGTGAGATACAGAGTTGTGGGTACAGTACAATATAGTTACGGAAAAAAAAATTGTTTTTTTTTTATCTTTGAGATCTTGGCAGTGATTTATTTATCAGTACTCTGTTTCGGTGAGTTCTCGAAAAATTTATATATAGACGTTACAAGATATGTAGTATAGCGATGGCATTTTTTCGCGAGGTTGTGCGTTGACGCGTTATGGGCTAAAAATCGTGCGTAGTAATCTCAGTTACGTGGCATATACGGATATGTATATGCGATACCTGTAACGAAGAGATTATAGGATCGGCACCTTCGAATTTACCAGTGTCCGTGTCCTCCGTATCCGTGACCACCGTATCCGTGACCATAACCGGTGTGTACTCCGGCACCATGACCGGCACCATGAGCAGTGATTTTTCCCGATGGACCAGCGATGACGACGGAACCGGCGTGAGGGCCGGAAACGGCAGCACCCCCGGCATGGGGTCCAGCGACGACAGCACCGTGACTTGCTGGACCAGCGAGAACGGCACCGTGGGCGGCGGGACCGGCGAGAACAGCACCATGGGAGGCGGGGCCAGCAATGACGACACCGTGACCTGCGCCCAGCCCATGTCCAGCGTGTCCGTATCCTGAACAATGCAAGTTTGCAATAATAATTGCAGGGGAATGTTGTACTGCATAATTAGTCTCCGCAGTTTATATTGCATCGTTATATCGTTCGCGCGGCATTTCAACGTCGCGAGGAGTCCCGACCCCATTGAAAGTTCTCAGGTTTTTCATCACAGTTTCCAACTGCAGTGGATGAATCCCAATCAGCAATTGAATACTGATAAAACATTTAACGATCGATAAATCATTTGACGGGATTTATCGATCAAATATCCAAGACAAATATCCAAAATTGCACATGTCGCTGTTTCCCATTGATGGAAAAATTAAGATTTGCGAAAAGTGCTCAGACGACGGAACTTACCGCCTCCGAAACCTATTCCGGCGTAACCGGCGTGCCCTCCATAAGCTCCTCCGTAAGCTCCGCCGTAAGCTCCATTGTAAGCACCGTCATAAGCACCGTCGTAGCCTTCGACGTGAGCGGGTCCGGCGACGGATGCAGTTACGACAGCGGGTCCAGCAATGGCACCGGAAACATGAGCGGGACCAGCTACAGAGCCGGACAAGTGAGAAGGTCCGATGACCGGTCCAGCGAGAGCCGAAGCACCAACGTGAGGACCCGCGACACTAGCCGGTCCAAGCACGGGACCCGCCAGAGCAACACCGTGAGCACCGTAAGCTCCGTGGCCAATGCCGTAAGCTCCATGACCGCCGAGGCCGTAAGCCCCATGGCCAACTCCGTAAGCTCCGTAAGCTCCGTGACCACCGTAACCGGCACCCCAAACTGCTCCGCGACGCTCGCGTGCCGGTCCGGCAGCGACAACGCCAAATATAGCCAATGCTACGATCTGTAAACACATTTTATTATTTTTAATTATCTTTTTTTTTCATACCGATTTACATATGGTGATCGGTAACAAAACTGAATTTTATTGCGTAGCAGAACACTTTTGTCACACGAAACTGTATACGTCGCGATAGAATAGGATTTGTTTTTTCTTGATAATACTGGTGAACAAAGGGAAGCCTCAGTTATCGTAACCGCACTCGTTCTGTTTCTGTTATATACTCTCTTCGGAGTATTTCGTACTTACAAAAGCCTTCATCTCGCTGACTGTCGGTCGATGAGTGTGCCAAGGAAGGCGACCGTCCAACCTTATATACCTTAACATCTCGAGGATCGCGACCGCGCCCCCGCGCTAATCCCTTCAAATCATATCCGCTGATGGGAGCTGTTCACCCATTGCGCAAGAAGGTCACTGACGCCACGCCCAACACAGTGCGCTGGGGCACCGCCATCTGTGCCCCCCTCGATGTCTATCCGTCCTTCGGGGCTTCGGGGTGTACTTCAAGGAAATTCCCTGTATGCGTCTATATTCGATCTGTGCAATATTTACCACTTATGTACGTGAGATTCCGGAACTGCAACCGGACTCTGTGCAATCCACGTGTATTCACTGCGGTGTGCAACAGATGGAGGCGAGGGCGGCGTCAAATGTAGGTGATACTGCAGAATCAATCAACCGAGTAACAACGCGCATTTACCAATAGTAATGATGAAGCAATTTTGATGAATGGGTCAATGCATAGTAATTTTGAAATACACGTGGTCAGCGGGTAGAAGAATGGAAATTGCGGACGATAATTTACTTACGGTTTACCTAGTCCTGTGCAGCTATTCAGGGGTTTGCTGTGGAATTCAATGATATTCGTCGAAAGATTGTCTTACGGAATACTTCGATAAAACATACCAATAAAGCAAAAATATTTCCATTATTTCGATTATACTGAAGCGGTCACTTTTGATTTGGGAGTGGATTCTCCACAATCGTCGAGTACATTATAAGTTTATGTTATAAATCTATCTTCTCTTTTCTACATGTTGGCGCGAAGTGCTCCTGCGTGTTTTATTTATACAGGATATATCATGCGGTCGCATTAGGTGCGTTGGGAGTTCGTCGTAGACGAACGTAGGCGTAGAACTCGCAATAATCTCACTCACAATCATTGCAATTCATTTACCGGACTTTGTAGTGTTCACACGATCGTCATCTCATAACATCGCGGTCGAAAGGCCTCATAGAGCAATAAGATATACCATCGCGATATTCACGCTTGCAAGAAATTGAGGAATATTGACTTCATACCGTTGATATCGAACGATGAGACTGAAAGATCAGAGTGAAAGACTTAATAGAGACAGGTACGTAGGATATATATGATACGCTGGAATATAATGGGGCATAGTGTCTTAAAAGTATCGAAGAGAGTGAAAAAAAGGGAAAAAAAGAATAAACGAGCATTGGTGAAACGAGGGCGCCGAGGGCTCCGTGAGTGCACTTTTCTACGACCGTTTTCTTCGCTCTGCAATTAGCGCGATCACCCTGGTAGTGGCTGACTGGATTGCTCACGAGATCGTTCGGGGGCCACTCTTCTCTCGGCTTCGAGTCGCGAACTCGACCTTTAAGACACTCAGACGTTACGAAATGGCTATATAGCTCAGCAGGCTGGTTCCACTGCATCGGATCTACATTGCGCCCATCATCGCTCCAGTTACCTTACCAAACGACGAAAGTTATTTCTCCTTCATCCCTCGGGCTTTCGTTTATCAAATGCCTAATAATCACGCTGATACTATTCGTCTCGATATTATTTATACCTGCTTTCACAACCGACAATCCCAGACATTTCAGAATCATGAAAATTGAACTTTGCTTACGTCAAGTAGATGGGAGAAATGTTTGCGTGACTGAAAGTTAACGTATGAACACTGTACCACTATGCCGTGTATGTCAGCGTCACTGAACTTTGTAGATGCTGCGGTTAACTGACAAAAGCATTTCAACTGCTTGTTATGCGCAGAGAGAAGTGATTAACCACATCAACTGCGCAAGGTCTTTTCACTGAAAAAAAAAAAAAAAAAAAAAAACGATAAAATTAAACTTAGACTTTGATATTTGTTGGATTTTAAAGTGTATAGTCTTTATTTAAAAATATATAATGCTATCTACTTATATGGATTGAAAAAAAAACTGTTCTAAATAATACAAAGTATAGCTTCTAATATTTTCAATACATAAAAATGCAGTAATACATTTTTTAAATTTATTTTCTTCATTTTTTTTTCTATCGAGTATTGTTACGATAGAGCAATTCACGCAACGCAGCAACACCATGCGAGAAATAGGCAGAAAAACAAATTTGTTGGTACCGTGCGAGACAAAGCCAGAGTTGCACCGCAGAATCGAGAGGAACGGGGTCGCCCGATCGAACGTGATCCCCGCTAATGGTGAGACTGACATTTCCATTCATTGTCTGCAACCGTTGCAGATGCAATTTACCAACGACGACGGTAGTGGCTGAAATAGCATGGATGTATGAGGGCGAACGCCGCGCGGATTCAACTAATACTTGAGAGTCAGACCGTGATCTCTCCGGTTCAGTCCCGATACGGCTCACGCTTTCAGATCTGGAGGGCAAATTTATAAGCATTAACGCGGCATCCATTGACTTCATTTTCTATTGATTTAGCGTTAATTTATCGTATACGAAGGCATCATTTCACATAGTAAAGGCAAGAACCTTGGCCTCAAAACACAGCGTCGCAGTAAATCTACTCTGACGTATCGACGACATGAAGTTGATATATCCGCAATGTCGTCTCTGTAGCCGAAGTCAAATGATCAATTTTAGGAAAAGGGATTACATGGAAGTTGATAATTAAAAAAGCAGAACAATAAACCATCGTGGTTATGGGTTTTCACGCAATCTTGTCATTTATTCGTCGTATATCGTTATATCCATCGGTATAGCCTTTGTCCATATCTCGTTATACTAGTTGAGCTATTAATTAGTAGTAACGATGCAGCCTGATAGTCGCACACAACTTGTGCCACTGGTTCGGACAACGGGCATCTCTGGCCAGATCCAACCTCGAACGTGACATCCACCCACAGAGAAATTTGCTTCTACGACAGCCTGCGGCTCGTGGAAGCAACCATTTCCGATAATTATTGAGCCAATTTGGACGTATTTGTTGTCATGACAGTACGCGTCTGGTCAACTGGAAGCTCAACAGGATCGCCAGCGACGTGCCGAATCCGAAGTATCCATCCGTTAGTTTACAACAGTAGTTGAATCTTCTGCCTATTCAAAGTGGTCATTTCCAAAACTTGCATTGGGCAGCTAACCATTCATTGGACCAATGACTGAGTGAGAGTATGTTGGGAACTGCTCGCATTGCTGAAGCATCGCCCTGGGCGCTTCACCGGTAACAGCAGCAACCGCACTTGCCATAATTGCTGGAAAATCAATTAGATACAGAGCACTAAGCGACTAACTGAAACGGGTGAACAGTGTGATGGAACCATCCGCTTGTTATATTCAAATAGCCGAATTACTATAATGGTTAATTCCCGGAATAGCATAGGCTAGACTGTCGAATTGAATCTGTCGCTTCGTCTCTTTGCTCTATCTCTGATTCTAATTGAATATGTTTAATCTGCTGTGCCGTTTTCTCTCAATTTACCGGATAGATGTATCAATTCCCTCCAAACGGTTGATGAAAATTCTCAATGTCAATGTTCGCTTGCTAAACGAAATGAAATGGTTGTACATTTCGTTGAAATTAACGGAAATTCCTTTCACCATAGTTAACCCTACCGTGTTTATTATTGTCAGCCAAATCGATATTCTACTGTCATTTCGACATTTCACTGATGGCAAATCTAAATAACACTATCGAATAGACAGAATAGAATATTCAAACTTTTAACGATCTGATTTTTCTAATAGAATGTAAAACTTAATTGTTCAGATGACAATTTAACGATTGCATATTCTTGTTAAACAATCATCAGTTTTCAGTTCTCATTGATTATGTGAAAACAAAGTGTCATTGTCATCGGATTGATGTATGCACAGTTTTGTGAATCGACGATGACTCGTTAAAAGGCCTAATGGTTTAAACCGGTGTATCCGCCAACCGCATATCGCCTCGGTGACGAACCAAAGCGCTTCAATCCTCTTAAGCGCTGAGAGGCCTCATTACCGTCTGGTACGCATTATCTGGTATATGCAAGCTATCCTATCATCAATGAAAGCTCAACGAGCATATTCCTCGAGTTTTCCTTCTGCAACCTGGAGTTCCGCTTGCTGCTAATGAATTCCGATACGTGAATGAATGCATAGCATGTACATGTCGCTATGCAGGTGCTCTTGGTTCTCAGAATGTGTCTGCTGAATTTTCTGCTACTGCGTTGAATGCCGAGTATTACTTAGCGTGCTCCGAAAATTCCTTATATGCATCAAAATAACGCGAATGGCAAATGTAATTAAGCATCTCCTGAAAATGAGGTTTCAGTGCTTTAGTTTCTCCGTTTTGCCTCCAAAGGCATTTATCGCTAGCGGTAGATAAAATTATTTCGTTACATCTATTATCATAATTCGCATTTTCTGAAAATGTCTGTAACAATTTCGAGAGTATCAACATTTTCTTAGGCGGTGAATTATATAATCATGAATATAACTGACCTAAAACTCGTTACGGTTGAACAGCCCGTTGAGTATTCGATGCTTCGGTTTCGAGGCTTCGGATAGGAGGGAATAGGCCATGAGATACGTGAAATCAAGTGTGGTCTGGTCCGGAACTCAATTATATTCGGAACCTGTAGTATGCAAGGCGATGGTCCAACAGGCTGCGATTAACTCGAGCAGGCGAGAAATTACGAGTAGCGTACGTTATCGACCCGGCGGCCCAACACCAAAGGTCTGGAAAGTTATTAATTTATGACAGAGCTTCAGCGTAGCGTTGAGTGTTTGGTTGAGCTTTGACTGCGCTACCGACGAGCTCACCCGATCCTCTGAGATTCCAAAGCCGCTTAAATCCATCAGACAAATCCTCCGATACCACGATCCTTTCTGTGCCTCGTGGCTACATAATTTCCATCCTGAAGTCTCTAGTTTGTCCATTCATCTGCAATACAACACTGACAGTGGCGTTAATCTTCTATTTCAGATCAATGGGTTCGCGGAGTTATCGAGGCTTCGCTGAACATTCCAAATGCAGGCTTAAAACTAGTGAGTACCGAACAGCTTTAACCTTACGAACAAGTTGCGTTCATAACGCCAAATTTAAACAAAACCAGTCATCTTTCACAGAATTATTTAACATTTTTTAGGGAATGCATGTTAGCTTTGTACATACTCTTAAAAACGTTTGACAAAAGTCATTTAACGATACAAAACTGTCGTACAAGTTCCGTGGACCGGTTTTCGAAATAGCAAATGATGTATTCAATTATGCAACATGGGTCTTCATATCACGTATGATTTTCATCAATAATATCGTGAGAACAGAGGCAAAGTTTGAACTATGATATTGAAAATATATTAGTAGGAGATGAAGTATGAGGAGATTTGAAATCGTTGGGAACTTCCGACTGTGGTTATTAAATCGTATAATTCTTTCACACTTGCTTTACGGCTTAAAACACCGAACAATGAACGGTCTATTCAAATATGCAATATTGGTTTTTATTTAATGTATAATTCACATGATTAATATCATTGAATACGACTCGAAGTTAGTATCGTTGACATTAACAATGTATTAATGGAAAACGTAGTAATAGATTCGACAGTAGAAGCGAATAGTTGTGTTTAAAATAAGATCGTTGAAGTGTGCAGCGCAGCTGTATATTGCACTTAGGTGGTTGGAATATCAGGTTAAACAGGGTATAACACGAGGGCCGAGAGAACCGAAGAAGTAAAGGAATAAAAGACAAGAATGAAAATTGAGTTTTAAATACTGATGCTTTATTTTATATAAAGTATTGTATAAATGTATAAACGCTATAAATACGTGGTATCTATCTATGGTGGTGGTGGGGTGCTAGTAGTGATCGCATAGAAAGGGTATGACGAGGGCGGGCGGGGTCGGGGGCCGGCGGCGGCGCGCCTTCTATGTACATTCATTCACTCACGGGAACGGCTGACCTACCATAATCTACCGGTCTCCTTCACTAACATAACACGGCTACTTGTATGTATATGCATGTATATATATATATACGTCCATACGATAAACACATTGCAATAGGTAGCTCTGTGTGTTGTGTACATAGTATATATATATGTGAAGAAGTAGTAGGTATAGTAATAGTATATATATATATAGAGAAGACATATGCATGGACGAGTATGTAATAATAATATGTATGCTTGGGTGCGGCAGTGAGTATAACAACTGTGAGGAAACTTGCGCTTCCTCAACAAGGGATAGTATATGTGAGTGAGAGCGTCGGCCTACGAAAGATGGAAGATGTAAGAGAAGTAAGAGGGATCGAATATCGCAAACACGTCGAATGTTCAGAAAACAGAACAATCTTCGGGTTTGTTTACGCGATCTTAGAAGCGCCAAAGCTTGTCCTCAGACTGGGCTCATGGCGAAGCTGCCGATCCCAGATGATGTGCGCGATGGTCACGTTGGTCACGAGCCCCAAACTCATCTCTTTGCCGTGTATCTCGATGTTTAATGAGATATCCGCGAGTGACGATTACGCGTTAACGATGTCGCGATTGCGGTGTCACGATGAACTTGAAATTTTACTAAATTTTACGGCAAAGATGTCACGGTGTCACGACACCAGGATTAGTGTCGGCCACCGCTGAGCAACGAGCAATTCGGTACTGACTGACTGGACTGACTCACTACTGACTGACTGTCCGACTGACTACTCCGTGGCTGCCATGCTCCGAGATTGGACGAAGCTTCGAGGAAGAAGACGTGTTGGTAACGCGTTGAGGATCGTTGACCGGTATGACCGTGGTGGGTTTGCCGCCGTCGCCGAGCCGAGATCGCTGGGGTCCTAGACCGTCTTACCACTTGTGGATGGGGGCGGGGATGATAGCTCCGTGGGAGCCAAGACCGGCGTGGATGGCGCCAGACGGTCCGTTGATCACAGCAACTCCGGCATCGTGTCCACCAATTCCTCCGGCGATTCCGGGACCACCTCCGATGACAGCGATGGCACCAGCACCACCGAATCCACCGCCGAGTCCACCGAATCCTATGTGAATTAAATAGTTGATACATCAATAACTCAAGACTCGATGATCCTAATGAAATATCATGAATGATGATGATGAAATTGATCTTACCACCACCAAGACCGCCGCCGGGAGCAGCAGCAGCGGCGGAGCCAGAGCTACCGTCGTCACCGTTGATTCCACCGGCTCCGGCGTAGAAAGCGACTCCACCGTAGCTGGGTCCGACGAGGTTAGCGGTAGCCTGGGACGGTCCTACGAGGGTGGCAGTTCCCTGAGACGGTCCAACAAGGGTGGATGGGCCAGCAGCGGGTCCTACAAGGCTGGACGGTCCGGTACGGGGTCCTCCTACAGACTTGGCTCCCTCCTGGGGTCCGACGAGGTCAGATGGGCCGCTCTGGGGTCCTACGTTGGCCTTGGGTCCCTCCGCGGGTCCAATGTCCGACCTTCCACCGGTAACTCCTACAATCCGACAATCGCCGTTAGTTTCTCTGCATCTTGGTGGATTGTTATGATGTTTCTGGGGCTCGTTGATACTAACCACCAGAGACGATCTGTTGTACTCCCGCGGCGCCAGCAGCGGCAGCAGCACCAGCAGCGTAGCTGGCACCAAGACCACCGGATCCCAAGCTAGCGGCTCCACCCTGGAGGGAGGCAGCGGTTCCAGCACCAGCGGCGAGACCACCGCTGAGACCAGCTCCACCGTGTCCAGCATATCCGCCTCCGTAACCACCTCCGTGTCCTCCGTATCCGCCTCCGTAACCACCACCATATCCTCCGTGGGCGACTCCCGCACGGGCCGTGGCTACTGCCAGGCAAGCGAAAACAATCTGAAAGAATTCGAGAGAATTCTCTCGATTAGACTGTGGCTATCCTATCAGCCTGTGGCCCCCCACACTTTTATTGAACTCGATCGACCCAAAGGCGATCATCAATTTGCCGGATGGGCCAGATTTGCCGGAATGGTTATAAGTATCATACACTCGCGAGCCGCGTAGATCGTATTACGGAAGCTGGCAACCGAGTCAAGAACATCATAGAGACGCAATATAGATACTGCCGCTATACCAGCAAAGTAGCTCGAGTTGGCTGCTTGGTACCGATTACAGCCGAGCCCAGGAAGTATAACCGTTGGCTTTCACTTTCGATGGGAGCGCGTTCAACACACAGTGCAAGTACTGTTGCACCGTACGATGCAGCAGATCGCACGGATCAACCGTGTAGTCCGAGACCAAGAGCGAGGAAGGAACGGCTAACCGAAGGCGAAATTGTGAGTTTCGAAGTTCCGCAAACTCCCGAGAGTTCGAGAAAATTCTATGTTTCACACAGCAGAATTAAGAAAAATTGCAATCAATCCCGCAAAATGTATTTTTTCATTGTGAGCAACGATTTGAAAACGTGAACCGATGGAAAGCGCGCGATTTTGAAAATTGCCAAATGCGTTACTGGAATTGGGTTATGTCATGCAGAACGAGTTTTTTCCGCGAATAGGACAAAATGGAGAATCGCTGTAACCGTGTGTGCCGTAACGTTTCGTAATTGGAGTGATAGTCCGAATCGATTGCATTTTGCGCGTAGCTAACAATTCGCCATGTTAGATCGTACGACGACGAAACGCCATAATTGGTGAAAAATTGCGGTACCGGTCATTGCATGGATCGCGGCGTATGCAGTCGAGAGTTGCATTAGAAAAGGGCATGTGGTCGAACGGCAACGACCGGGCGCTATAGGCGCGCCAACGTAATAGCTGACTATCTCGCGAGTTGAACACCATTCTCGTAATTAATTAGTCCACTGGATATAGTTTACAGCGTTAGGATATATCTATTCGTTGTTTTCCGCGATGGTGATTTTTATTTATTTTTAATTTTTCTTTCCTTCTCTCTCTCCCAATGCGTTATGTAAGAATGAAACTACTGGTTGTTTGTAACGCGAGCGATCGGCGATTTCTTTCCCGGTAGTATATGTTTCGCGTGCTTTAGTACCGCGACTCAAATTTCTCGCTTTCGATGCGAGTGTCTTTGAATTGCAATAATTTGCCGTAGAGTCTATGCAGTTACCGCGATATGCGTCGTATTCCGAGTAACGGTTGGACGCCGCAAGGTAGGCGACCATTTAGAAAGGAAGTTTTGTTCGAACAGTGACGCTGATCGAGGAGTAAATAGTAAATTAGATTTATCTGGGTTTCGCCGACGTTGCAGCGATATATCGAAGACATGCTGAGAGCGGTTGCAAACGGCGGTATCCTCGTTACACCCGACTTGATACAATTTCCACCGCGTGTATGCATATTCCCGTTTGTTTGAGACGGAAATTATTATGAGCGTGTATTCCGGATCGGAGTTCTGGAGCTTTCCCGACAAGTCGATTAGCTCGGTTATCGAACGGTCTAGACGATTGCGCTGATTGCGAGAGCCAATGAAATGACAAGTTTAAGGAAAAATTTAATTCTAGTCGTTCAAATTATTTCATTGTAATACCGAAAATATTTAAGCCGCGAAATGATCACAGGATGTTAGAATTTGCGTTAATGCCCGTTGATATAAATGAAGATTTAGTGCTGACGATTCGACTCAGAGAAGATGACTCGATATTACAGCGTTAATAGCAACCGGTTTGCAGTACTCGCGTTCTTATCCTTCTTCTATCTCTCTCCGTTGTGTGGGACGCTCCCATTTATGAATGAAGAGCAATGCAAGAGAAGACCGTTAAAGCGGAAGAGACCCTGATGGTCTCATTAGCTCGAATGGATACCCATTGACATTGAATATTGGAGATGGCAACGAGAATTTTCGATAATTGCAAGCAATATTAAGAATATTCGCAATATTAAGAATTGATACGAGAATCGATTACGGTAATAATGTGCAAATTATTAATTGAAAAAATAAACCACAATGGTGTGAAAGAAAATCAAAGTATTCGATTGAGATTGAGTTGTAAGAGTCATTCTAGCGAAAAAAAAGGATTAGAATTGAGAATGAGTATCACAAGTGCGATTGAGGAAAATTATGAAACAAATGAGATTAGCGATGAAAAATTTCGAATTTAATTATGAAAAATTTTGAAGAAAGAGAAAATTGAAAATTAGAATTCGAGAATATAGAAAAAAAAAAGAGAAGTTTTTGATGTTGATTCGAGGACGAAGGGCGCCAGAGGACACCCCACGACCACCCCGTAATACTCACAAAGGCCTTCATGTTTGGTTTGTGTGTGGTGGGTTGGTAGTCCGGTGAATGACTGACTTGGGCTGGGTCCGCGGGCCTTATATACTCCTAAGTCTACTCTGGCCACGCTCCACAATCACCATCCTTTCGAAAGCCGGGCTCCTCCACCCTCCTCTCTCCCAGAAAAACTATAATCCTCCGGTTGCCTTACGGTGGTCGGTAGCCGTAGCGCGAGAGAGTGAGAGGGTACGACCAGGGGAGTGTGGCGGACGGACGGGGGTAGTGGGCTCGTAGTTCTAACGTAGATAGTAAGACATAGGTGGTAGGCAAGCGAAAAGGCCTTAGCTTACTGCCCGCCCGCCGCCCATCCGCTACGTCGTCGTCGTCGTCGTCGTCGTGTCGGCTAAGTCTCTCGCCTTCTTCTTCTTCCTTTTGCTCTGCACGTACTGTGCTTCCTCGTCGTGCCACAACCTCCTTCTCTCTCCCCCACATGGGAACACTCGGGGTACCTATAGGCAGTAGCTGCAGAAACAGCTCCAGGATAGTTCGTACCAAGTGCACCAGGCACCTGGTTACCTGGTCACCTACGATACTCTCACGGGCGTGGTGCGTTGCTTGCATCGCCATGGCGCGCCTTTTGCTTGAAGTATACATGTATATACCGGCGATATATACGTGCAGAGATATACACACGGATTGTACGGATTTCAGTGCTACGAGCCTCCTAACGCCGCACGCGTATTGCACTATGTGTATCCACGATTCGCAGATGTTTCTTCAACGTTTATCTCAGTATAAATCGAAGAAGAATCGTTGGGATAACGAACAAATACAGCACAAGGAATCGATTGATAAAAGCTCTGTGCATCGGGATTATCGGCGACTATGGTTAGAGGGCTCGACACGAGCTGACGACATATCGCCGGGCATTGCTTTAGCTCGGCAAAGAGTTGCATGTATTTCACGTGATATAAACGGGCAAACATCGAATTCGTTTTGCATCACAAACATTTTTTTTTAAATAAACTTGCGCCTTAAATACTTAGGTTCTATAGGTTTTTTTATTTATTTTTTTCGTAGAAACAGTGCTTCAAAATGCTTCACGTGTGTATACAGTTGATCATTTTTTAAACAGAATTGAGGGACGAGGCTGCAATGTCGAGTTTCATGGATTCGGTTGTCTCTTCCGTTCGGTTTCATGTATTGGGCCAATGGTACCCAAGGATTCGTGACTCTGGTTTTATTATTTTTTTGTTAATGCAGTGCGATCGTCAGCGCATCGGATCACCGAACAAAAGTTTTTCTAACGATAGTCATTGTATAACCATATAAACTGTAAGAATAAGTGGAATCGGAACGAGTTGTCGCGCGGCTCGCGGAGATTTGGCCTTATCGGCGTGGATTTATGAGGCACAATCTCTCGGGAAATATATAGTTACAGTTGAAATATCTATATAGCCGAAACAAAGTTGGTGGACTCGACGAACGAAGTCCGGACCCGCAATAGCCACTTTGAAACTCGAGTTCTCAAAGACGCGATAGAAGGGCCTTCCTTGCCGGCTTTACTGATATTCTATATACAGTGTTATTAGGTACACCTTGATTGGCAAACTCGTAATACGGGATTAGAGGACCTTCTCGAATTTCGTATTTGGGCGCTTGGGTGGCTAATCAGGAAGGGATTCACAAAACTTTGGCCTGTAATTATCGCGCGTCCGAAACACGCGAAATTGCTGTCAAAGCATCGTTTCTTTGCGTTTCTCGTTAAAGCGTATGTTGCTACATCGGTATCGTGCGGAGCCGAGGCAGCGAGCCAACCGGCAACGCGACACCCTTGGCCACCGACAATTGTAACGAAGAAGAAAGTAAAACGAAAAAAGAAAACCTCGAACTATCACGTTTCCTGTAGTTCGAGGTCCCCGTGTCGCGAAGTACGGAGACCTTTCGTTTGCTTTTTCTCACTTTTTTTTCTTCTTCTTATTATTATCGCTGATAATTGTCGAGCGGACTGAAATGAGAATCGCAAATAGCTCTCATAGAGTCGACGAGTTACAGGCCGTCGAAGAAAACTTAAGCAGTCTTCTCCAACAGATCGCTTGCCAGTCTCTTCGACTCGGAGTGTATCTCGTCGCCGATTATCTCGACCTAACAATTTTGTGACTCTCGGTAACCTCGTACCGTGACTGCATTGCCGAAGGGTTGTTAACCACCTCGAGCGACAATACCAAATTATCTTTTGGGTCAAACAAGCTTCGATATTCCGGTGAAGCCGTAGAGTTTACAAAGATTCATTTGCATAATTGGTGTAACGGTGTAACTTGTATTTTTGCGAGAAATCACTACGTCTTCCCTATCTCAATAATTATGGAGAGAGTCCAAAAAAGGTATTCAGAGTATATAAAAAAAAGATCAATAGAACCTGAATCCGAAGTTCGTCACACTGCATATAAAATTAATTATCATCGGAGTGCTACGAGAAACTGCATTTGCATAATTCTTGCTGAAGCTATAAATTCCATGAAAAAAAAAAAAAAATGTATACATCAATGAAAAAATAGAAATAGAAGCAGAATAGTTGTATGAATAAAAATGATTTTTTTTTTTGGAGTACGATGAATTTGAATGTTTCGTAAACGTTATTATTTCGGCGTGAATGAGCCGGTGAGAGCGCGATCTCGATTATTATCAAGGAAATCCTGTGTACGTATGGACAGGTCAAATTATGCGTACGACTTTTCGTCGGGCCGCTTTTATCGGCTTCAGTATTATAGTCTATGCATATATGAACTTGCATTTTTTCCTGCCTGTCTCCTAGGATCGTAGAAAGTGAAAGCCATTATTCGCGTGGTTCTGCGGGGGTCGTGTGAAAAATTCCTCCCACCATGATCGGTACCAATCGCGCTCGCGGGCGCGAATCTTTTTCATCCCGGCCATGACCGGTTTGAATATAAGGTACGGTATCGTGCGGACTCGAGTCTCTCATTTGCCTTCACCCCGAAGAGACCAAGTAACGATAGAGAGACTGCAACGGCTCTCGGCTATCTATCTACTCTATTTTACCGCTACTTTTAACGAATATACATAACGAAATAGTACACGTGTATAGTTTGTAGAAAGTAATTAGAACTCCGTGATAACGTACTCCTGTTCCAATTGCATGAGCATCAATTAAACGTCGTTATCGAACACCGACTACGAACAGGTATAGCGGATTAACAAAATTGGACTAACGGAAAAAAAAATTGGCACCATATATATATATAGAAAAACCGATACAGTTCAGACGAATTATACAGTAATTGATCGATTGGACTCGTACCATATTGGTCGACACTAGGATATTTTCAAATTCAGAGTAACAGTGATTATTATCTATAATAATTTCTACCTGATTTCTTTTTAAAGAAAAATACAAAAATATATTTATTTCACGTGTATTGAAGAGTTAGTTGATTCAATCAGTATTTAACGTTTTATTACGAGAATATTTATGACATAATAAAAAATTTCTGCAGTATTGATCCTCTCATACTATCGAAATGATTTCGGTTTTTTCTACCATTGTAATTGAGTTCAATTGCAATAGTAGAAAAATTCGTAATTTTTTCCGATATTTTTATTTGAGGTTAAATATTCAATAGAATTTTTCCCGTACCCTCGATCACTCGACAGCCCACCATTTTATTCGCAGAATACAATTCTGCGAATAAAACGTAGCGTAAGGATTTTTTTTTTTCTATCAAAACGGATTTAATGATTCGTTAACCGAATCTGCAGTATACGTAGAACGCAACGTTTTATCATGTGTAAATCTCATCAATTAAAAACGATGGCCAAAACAATACACAAAATACCCGATTACAAATGGGAACACGAGATTTTCTTTTTTTTTATCGATAATCGAATATCAATATTTTATCTCTCGTGTTGCCGATAGATCATACCGAACTTGAAAGGCGGCCCGGTAACGGGGATTATACATAGGGAAAATATAAAATTTATTTTCGAGGTCGAAAAATTGCGTATGTAAAATAGTGTCCCGATCGCCTCATAATAAACGGGTATTCAATAAAGCTCTCGCGAACTGGTCGGTGGGTCGTGAATAGAACGAGGCTGTGCGTATACCCGCGCGCGGAGGGGGGTATTTTCGCGTCGATCGATAAAATAAACTTTCTAGGTGGAAATAACTGGTTGGCTTGCAATCACGCGACACCCCGCGAATTTCTATTGAAATAAAGTCGTTTTCGCGAACTGGCGAACCGGTGTATACGGTCGTTGCAGAGGCCGCTGTTACTATTCTGCGGCCGCGTGCCGCAAATCCGGGCGGTCTCGCCACCTTTTTACAATCGTTATTTAATTTTCAACGCCTTATTATTCATGGATACTGGATCGGGCGTTAACCACGATCACCGGACCGAAGCCGCAGCAATTCCCCAACGATTTTAACAGCGATAAAAGCCTACGAGAAATTTTGCACGATTAAAAGAACGATCTTTTTTTCATTTTTTTTCCGTCGAATCCGCGCGAGCCTTCTCGCTTGATCGGATTGTGTGATACTATTTGCGCGATGTAGGATAATACGGTCGAGCCGTATGCTCTATGGCTACCGTCCGTTCAGGAAACTTGTGCGACCGCTGCAGCACGCGTGCAGCGGTGATATTCTTATGTGTGGGCGACGATCTCCTCGTGAGTCTCCAGTACAGCTCAAGGGAAAGTCTATCTTCTTAGTGTATCAATTACAAATTCCAGAAAATTTAGCGCGCACTAACTGTCTTAGACAACTGGAAAGTTGAATATATTATAATCTCGCAAAATCATAAGATCCCATATTTTGCAAGATATTTCCCTATATGTTTTTTTTACCTTTTTTTTTACTTCGCAATTAAGGGAATCCAAACACAATTTAATTCCGATAAAAAATCTGCGTTTCAAATGCCGAAAAAAAATCGAAGTATTTTTAAATTGTATCGTACATGAAAAACGTATACAATCTATAAAAGACCGCGTGAATTATTAGTTGCAGTAGCAAATTAAGACTGAAATGTCGGCTGAATTAAATTTTTTAATGCGCTTTACCGCCATAATTGCGTTCAGTGAACGATTTTTTATTTGCTACCCGATTTGCAAGGGCAAAAAAATCGCACAGTAAAAATCCTTCAACAATATTATAAATTCACTTTCAAATCAGCTTAAACGGACTCCAAGGATAGTGTGTTACTATGTAAACCGGGAAATGCATGGAATGGAATCCTAAAAAAAAAGCCTTTAATCATAGAAAGTCTTACCTTCAATGCCCGTTTATATTTTCATGTAATCCTAATAACTGAAAATCCATGTAAACTATACAGTTGAGTATAAATATGAATATTCTGGAAGAATTAATGGGAAGCGGAAAGACACGTAGTACATGTGTTGTATACATTGATATACGTGTATATAGTATAGGAACTGTGTGGCGAGAGTGGGTCGACACGCCCGGTAGCCGCGCACAGTGGAGACATTCCGTCTGTAGTCAGACGACTGTGATCTTCCGTCTGGGTCAGGTGTGTGCCTCGGTGGAGTCGTGCGCGCGGTCAAGGCTGCATATCTTCCTCGTGTTACCTCTCTCGCGATTTATATACTGTGCTCGGGATCTATCGAAGATCACGAATAAATCAATTTCACATTACATACCGTGGTCTTCCCGATTTTTCTACTTCTTACATAGATGTTGCATATCTACTGCGTTTCGATCGGCTACATTAATAGTAATAATAATAATAATAATATACATGTATATTTATGTAAGATCAATAAATATTTGAGAGTCGAGCAGCTGATTTCCCGATCAAGGAACTCACAGATCGTAAATGCTTTTCCGTGTAATGTAGAGCAATAAAACATAATAAGTAACAGCTGGTACTGCTGGCACGTTAAGAAGGAAAGGAAGGAGGAAGCGTTTCGCGTACCGAGGCCGGACGTGCTTCAAGGTTACGTAATATAGAGTACGGTGTATATCGTACGAGATTACAGTACGCATACCATTGCTTTATACAGCGTGTAGACGGTATACACATCAATCCTCGGTGAGGAACGAAGTTCTACTGAGTTCGTATACTCACGAGGAGGTTTACTCGCGACGTAACGCCGCTCTCGCTGCAGCTAAACAGCTAAACGGGCATAAGGAACTGTTGAAGCGTTGAAGCAACGCCAATGCACAGAGCCAAAAAAAAATGTGCACTCACGATAGCTTTGTATTGTAAAGTACGAGACTCTGCCTGTTTGCGATTTTATCCGATTTGTTTGACCCTTTATAACATTAACGTGAACGTAACACGTTGTGATGCTTAGTTCGCGGACATCGTGAGAGCGAAGAAACGAACAAAGAAATCGAAAAAAATGAGAGTATTGTGTCAGTGAATTTACTTTATGAAATTACACTTTTCAATCTGAAAAAAGAAAACCCGAAAAAATGCGATAATAAAGTAGACAATGACATTGGTTCATTGACCCAATGTTACGATAAAAAAATCGATTTTGTTCGCCATCGTTCGGTCATTAATTACGATAAATTGAACTTGAATAAAATGTTGAAATTTTTTTTAACGATATATCACATTGCTCACTGTTTCCATGCTATTTAATTAAACGGCAATGTTGTACAAAGCTTGTGAATTTTTGTGCTATTCCTTTTTTCCGACATTTTTGAAATATTGCTCAGTGTGAACACAGTGAAGGCACTAATTTATGATTTTTTTTTCTCTGCGTTCCCGCGCCGGTTCCTTTGTACCACTTTATTTTTTTATACATAACACGAGGATGTGAAAACGGTGAAATTTTATTCATGAAAGCGCGAGGGAGCGCAGTAGCCACGGCGACTCTCGGGGATTCTAGGATGCGGGGAAGGGAAGAGCTTCTGTATGCAATACGAAGCAAGAGCAAGCGGTAAGGATGTACGTATAATATTACGTGGAAATATATATATATACGAAGGGCATATATGTGGCTTATGACGACGACGTTAGCAGGAGAGCAGACCGGGTTGGGAGAGTGCCTCCTGGACACAGTCGTGCATACCGTCCAGGTATATCAGCATCTCCCTCGTTCCTTCCATCTCCAACCGTTCAACTACCTCTCCTTTTATAATCCTACTCACGGTTACACGTTCGTTCTCTGTATACCATCGGTAAGCATCAACAGCGCTGTAGTATTAGTAGTCTGGAAGTTCTTCGCGTGGGAGAGGCCGCGCACCGATGCAAATCAGTTGCATCCTCGCAACGAGAGAAAGATACTTGTATTGCGAAGTAGATACGGACAGCCGTAAAAAGAGTTTAAAAAAATGGATAGAAAGCAGTGAATCTAAAACGGTAGTCTAGAAGTGCTCGTCGTCGTTGTCGTTGTCGTTGTCTGGGCGAACTGGAAATCCGTTCGCGACGCGCAGTAAACGATCCACGCAGAGTAGCACGTTCCAAGCAAATCAGTCGAGAGAAGACGGCGATATCTTCAAACGGTTTTTCTTCGCCCTTTTTCCGCGCCCTCGTCGCAGCGTCTCTCTTTGGAGATCTCGCTGCGAGTCGTTGGGAAAAGAAAGAACCCACGGGGTTGGTCGTTCAACGACCCGGCCCGTCCTTCCTTCCTCTTACGAAAACTTGTCCCTTCGTCGCGGTCTTCGCAAATTCACGAATGTGTCCTGTGGCCTGGAAACTCGAACAGTCGCTCGATCTTATGCTATATCTTTCTTCGCACACCTATAGTTATAACCATAAAGCTCTTGCGCTGCGTTGTGTATATCCTCCACGCGAAATCTATCCAATGTTATCGCTGCGCCTTCGAACGTTCCTTCGCCACTTGACACCGTTCCAAAAGCCGCCGTCATCTACTGCACACACGTATACCGATTTACTTTTATTTTTTACTTTCATCGTGATAAAGCTCAACGGCATTACGCTGCAGTCATGCATAGTCTTGGGATGCGGCGTTTATACAGTAGCTAGCGTGAAATTCCGTATAAATGTACACATATCATTTATACGGCAGGAATAAATTCCCGTTTAGATAATTTTAACGTAGTTCTTTGTTAATCGATTTTTTAAGTACACCAGTACGATACGTCAATTTATTATTAAGTAAAATACAATAGTATTAAGAAAAAAAAACAATGGAAGAGAAAATGATTTTCTCCGTAAAAAAAAAATAACTTTAAGATAATTAAAGGGAGATAATTTTTTCTTTTTATGTAAATAAAAACAGATAAGTCGATAATGTTCACAATAAAAAAATGTATAATGCATTTCTGCAATTACCGAAGGTATTTTTTCAAGAAGCAGGATGCGCAAGATAATAACTTATGTGGGGACATAAATCCAAGATGATTTTTTTGTATCAATTTTTTAAATATTTTTAAATAATTTGTTGCATTGCACGAATGCTTGAAAACACATAATACATCGAGTTATATTTTTCAATTTGAAAGGATTGGAAAAACATGCGCTACGAAAGCCTCGACATAATTATTTTCACGTTTCGTCGAGTCTTTCAATCTCGATATTCTCACGAATATCCGTAGCTCCCCTGCTGCATCGAGCTGAGATTGTAAGGTTCGTTCTCGCGGTCAATCCTGTCACCGAGTCTCTATATCTGATATACATAAGTATATAGATGTATACTAAGACGTTAACAAAATGTATCTACGTTTCTCCCCCCGCATGGTGTCCACTGCCGATCACGCGCCGGTCATGCACACCGCATACTATGTTTCTGCACCAGCTACACAGTCGACTTCATAGGCCATCTAGCAAGCGATATATACGAGACGAAGCGATACAAAGCGCATAGGCAGTACAGCGTCATAGGTTCTCGAAAGTGCCGGTGCATATAAGCAACGGTACGCGGGCGCGTGTAACGTTCAGGTTGATTGTTGCGTAACGTCAAGTGAAGCAGTATAGCGAGAAGCAACGAGAGCGCAGTGTTGGCTGCTGCTGTAGCTGCTGCTGGTCTGCTGATGGCTACCGTAGGCATACAGCGATACGGCGCGTTCTGTTAGACACCGGGCGCGTATAATGCACTTCTGCCCATCATTTCCGTGTTCCAAGCGGTTCGCCGACGCTGACCATGCATTTATATTCATATGCCCGCAGTACATAATATAACACATCGCGTATGAAAATATTGCATAGGTGTGCACTGTAAATTTACATCGATCACGATATTGAACGTTTCTTATTTGTCGATCGATCGACGAAAACGTCGAACCGGCAAGTGAGCGCTAAAGCGAGATCTACCTTAGGGCCGTATTCGCCAAAGTAGAGCATATATATAAACCAGTTCTACGATGTTTCAAAGGCCAGAAACGCTTTTAAGGTGTCCGGGACGGTGTACCCGGTTTCGCAAGACTGACCATCTCCTTTTACGGCTATCGTTATCAGTCAGTTAAATACGACGTGTGCGCTTTATTGGTTGCTTTGAGAAATTTGCTTGGTTTATCGTATACACGAGGAGAATAACGGTGACAACTCTAATAAAGGTTAAAAAAATCGTGTTGTCGAGTATGTAAATTTAAAAAAAGACAATTGGTGAAAAATATTAAGTAATATTGCCATCAAAAGTACGAATTTATTGCTGTTAACTTGCTAATAATCAATGATTCATAACCGTTTTTTTTTTCATACTAAAGCCTATTTTCTAACTGGCTACGAAAAAAAATGCAGGCCTGCTGTGAAACCATCGAACACACTGGTACAGTAAGTATCCGTACTCATTGCTTCTGTAAATGAATAGAAGAAAATGGCATCCATATAAAAACGATATTTCAGTATCTACAGTAAAATTTGGATTTCACTGATTTTTCGATCTTTATCTTTGCCTCGTGCGACAGAATTCAACGCTTTGAAGTTTCGTTCTGTATCATTAGAATGATCTCGCCGATGAGAAAATCTCCCCAGTGAAATGTAAACGGCACTCGTCGTCTCTAGTTGGCTAAGTGAAGCAAGTACCCTGTGTAAAGTTGAGCGCTTAGAAATAAAAAAAAAAGAGATCGGGAAAGCGGTTCGAAGAAGCTGAATTGCCGATAATCACGAGCTATGCATGCCGCAACACGGGTATATCTGTTAACTCGCTCGTTCGATATTTATTATACCGATCGAGACAGAAATCGAGACGAGCTGTTAAGCTACGCGCTCGTAGTTCTCTTGAGCCCTAATTACCGCCGAGTAGATCTCGTATAACTGTAGCGAGCTGTGCGCGCGGGCCGCTCGTGCGGAAGAATTTATCGGGATCAGTGGATCGACAACGTCGACGGGAAAAACGAACGATTCGCTCCCGGCGGACCTCTCGTTGCATCACGTATATCCTCTACCAATGTCTGAAAAAAGCATCAATTACCTCGACCATGATTGCTAATTATTCGAAGTGGAAGGAAATCTTCGGATCCATATCATCGTCATCGTCTTAAACGATCATAATAGCTCTATTACGAGTTTATTGTACGACTATAAAGAAAAAAACACAAAAAAAAACAAATGACGACAACGTATTTTCCACGTTGAAGCAATGAAAGTTACGCGTTTTCAATTTTAGTTACCCGCTATTGCTGTAACAGTCGATTTCCCGATCGCCGGCTCTAAAAATAATTTCGTTAATTTTTTTAAATCAGGTATTTCCACTATCGGGTGAAAAAAATCGGTTCGATTTCTCATGCCACTCGAGAATTTTATGTAAATTCTGATAATTATACACGTTCGTGAATATTTTATCTCCACTCATGCGTAAGAGAGTGCATTCCGTTTTAAGGAATATAATAGCCGTACACCGGAATAAAGCCGAATTGTGGCAAGTGGTTCAAAGGATTGTGCGATGCACGCAATCGAATTTGCCGTTATTTTATATTCTGCTAATTGATTGGGCAACTTTCTTTCAATCTCGTGCTAAAATGATTGCTGAAATATACGAGTACGGATATTGCTTCGTTAAAGTTTGAAGACTCGATGAAGTCATAAAACGACTCGAAGAGGCGAGAACCGGATGATATAAAGCCTCTTAATATGAGGAGTAAATGCATTAAAGTAGAGCGAACGTCAGGCATTACCGCTAAAGATTATCATCATTTAAAAGCGTCGTTTCCGACAAACTTTGTGCGGACAATGGATGAATACATTTTTATAAAATTAATTAATTAATTTTCATTAAATTTTTTTTTTATATTCTCTAAATACAATCTCTTGTAATTTTACGAATTGGTTAATTTTTTTCGATTTGAAATTTTTCGGTACCCTCGTTCTTTTTTCACCCCAACTAAAGCAATAATTATTTTTTTGTCTAAACATCGATGATATTCAGCACCAATGATTTTGACGCTTTATACACGAACCGGTAGGAAGAAATCTTTGTGAAGACGTGTTATGCCCGACAACCCCGTCATATTTATGAAATGGTGCACAGGATATATCTATATTAATAATGATATAGAAATCTTGTATAACACGAAGAGTCGATTCGCAGAAGTCTTAAGTGAATAGACTCGCGGGACATCGCGATACACGGTCCATGAGACCGTAGCATAATCACGGTGCCGGCGAATCGCCTCCCGTCGTACGTACATACAGCCCGTGAATACGTGGGAACGCGGACGATTAAGTGGAATTTCTATCGGGCGCGTCTCGATATCTGTACTTACAAGTAACTCTATCCATACTATACAGTATGATACAACAGATATATGAAAGCGAGAGCGCGGTCGAGGCCACATGCTAATAAACTCATTGCTGGATCGTCAAGGAGATATGGACGGTACAGGGATCGTCCTGTGTACCCTCCGTATCGTAGTATTTTCTTGCAGTGTAGACCTTATCAAAGCTATTGACTGATCGCATCGGTACAAAAATTTCACGTTAACAACTTTTTTTTTTTTGCTGCACCATCGTAAATTGATGAGGATAGGGTCACTATATTTATTTTATTTATTATTGTTGTTCCTCTCCGTACACCTTATCGGTTGGATAGGGTCACTACTTTGTCCATTCCTTAACGTCCGGTACACTTTAAATTATACCTATGGTACCTGATCGAATATTAATGCAGCCCCGCGGTTTCACCTCTCGCGTTATGCACGCCTCGGGGTTCAGCCGAGCAGGGCGTTCGCGGGCGTGCAAGCGAGCGTGTCGCGTATAAAAGTTGAATAATAACTGCATTCCGCGTGGTCGAACACTTACGGGGTACGACATCGTATAGGCGGTATATATAATGCCGCGCGAGTCCGAACCGAGGTCCATTGGCCGTTCGGACCGCGCTGGACTTGGTACCCGGAGAGGTAGTACGAGATACGTACGATCTGTTGGTCTAACGGGCCGTGAAAGCTGAACAGCGTACGCGACGCAGTGACTGTTTTCATCGACACGTAACTCGAAATAATATTCTTCCAACGATAACTCGGAGGGACGGCTATTATTTTCTTGTAATCATTGAGTTTCTTGAAAAATTAAAAAAAGAAACGCATTTTTCCAAATATCGAAAATCTAAATGGAAATGTATACAAACAATATACCTAAAAAGTAATTTGCAGTTAAAAAAAAAAATTTGGAATAAAGTTAAAATTACCTGAAATCCCTTTTCGAGTGAATCTCGCCATTCCGAGCGCGAATACCAGCATCTCTCACGGACTCGATAAAGTTCTACATAATCTCCGAAAAAAAAAATTAATTCTGAAAACTTCGAAAAATATGATTTACGCTCTACATACAATTTTTATCTATATGAATTTCGTATAAGTATTCGAGAATAAAAAACATGCGGAAGACACGGTAGTATTCTGAAAAAAAAAAAAATTAACGAATTTTTTTTTTTTTACCGCGAGAGGGCCATCGACTACCAAAGATGGGTTACAGTTATCACAGATATATGTACCCGATGCAACGGACGTTGTGGTGTCGGTACCATGAAAAATGTATTATATACGAATGTATCACGCGGGTTACCGAGACAAGCAATTATTATCGTTGGCTGTTGGCCGCTACTGTTACTACTGCCACCGGTAAGTTGTAAGTGGTCTCTGGTACCGTGTACGAGCCATAAAGCACGAGCAATTAACGTTTAATGTTTAGTTGGTAGAGACAGTTTTGCGGAAAGGAGAGGGTGCTTGGTATAGTTTGGAGCCGCGTGCGAGCTCCCGGGGACCTCGTGATTATTATAGCCCATAGCTATAGATATTCATGTAGTGCAGTTATTCACATAGCACAGTTTAAGTACACCATACCTATTATACCTTTTACTCGCATACCTGCGAACGGTTCTCGATAATTCAAAATATCGCGTTATCCCGAAGGACGAAAATATCAACGAATCGCCGGCGTCACGCGTTAGACATAAATACAGTCTATCTATAGACAATCTTTGATATATAGGCGCCGTGGTATTAACTTACTACATTACACTGTCGTCAATACACGTCGGTCGCTAAAGATACATATATATTTTTCCCAGCGTTGACTACATGATGTTGCAAATTTGTTCATTCGAAGTTCGCGGTATTCGCCGATACCTACTGCTAGATCGCGAATATGGATTCGTTAATGAAGTACGAGTGGAAAATGGTGGTGGTGGTATTTTAACGAAGCTATTTGCTGGCTACGTGCTGCAATTTATTTATTTTTGTCGGTACGTTTATTACGGAAACTTCGGTTGCGATACTCTTTATCACGAAACGAAGTTTCATCGCGCTGCAATATCCTGCTGGATATCGAATAACAAATAAAATGTATCCGTGTTGTACAGTATATAAATTGCGCGCTCTTTCCCCCATTCATTTGGTCGGTTCATACTTCTGCGGCGTAACCCGTGGTGAAGAAAAACGTCGTGAAGTATGTGATACGCGAACTCGTGAACGTTGTATTATGAGTTTGCATCACGTACGAAATCTGACTTGATTTCGTTGCAGTAGCAGGCATTGGATTCAATAACCTGGCAATTCTAAATGGATTCCGCATTCGCTCGGTGTGGCAATATATATACGGAAATGTATAACAATGGTTGCAATTGAATGAACTCAAAGCTCGCGTACTTCGAAACGAACAACGACACGACGCACCTTGGCTTTTTTCGTCTCAATGCCTGCGCTGTAAGAAGCACCGGGTTTTCTCTCTTTCTCGCATTCCGTACGTGTCTCGTTTTGCCAATGAAAACCACTGAAATCCGCGCGGCTGTGGTGGTGGGTTTGTACGAAAAAGAAGCCCATCTCTATACGTGCCTCGATGCTTCCGTTATTCCTGCTGTCGATCTGTCTCGGAGATTGTTTGCGCGAATATTTATCGGACCGAGAAGCGAAAGCGAGCTTTGTCGGAAAGATGGAATGGGGAAAAAATGAAGAGAACGAACTGCAGGCACGAATCGATAGTCTGGTAGCTTCGTTGCGACTGGCCAAAACAACGAAGCTTGGCATGAACTGAAAAAAAAAATAGCGTTCAAATAAAAAAAATGCACGTTTTCAACAGGCGCGCGCCCGCTTTAACGATTTTTTATTTGCGTAAAATGGATTGAAATTCAATATTGTTTGATAAATTATAATTTATTTTTTTATTTTTGTTTATTTAATTTTTTAAAATTATTTTTATCTATTTAATTTATTTTATTATTTATAATAATTACAGTTTCATTGATTCCTTATTGGTAAGATATTTTGTCGACAACGAATCGATTCATCGTCATTCAACTGCAATGATATGTGTTCCAGTAAACATTTTCTTTATCTACGTCATCAAAGAAACAACACATTAAAGTACTTTGCCGATTTTTTTCAATATTTTTTTAAACACGCGAGGTACGGGGGAGATAGGCGTCCCGAGAACTATTGGAGTTTCTGTCGATACCGTCGACAAATGAAAAGTCGTCAAACGTTCGTCGAGCGTTGAACGATCGCTGGTTTGGATTTTCGCATATTCACAACAGAAATCGAGCAATCGCTTCTATGTTTGGATGAACTCGTCTCTTCCTTCTATTTGTTTTTTTTTTTTTTTCATGTCAGCACCAGCGCGAATTTTTGTTTGTTCAATCAATCGGTTGATTCATCAATTCGACCGCAATTTCACACTATTCGTGGGATTGAACGATGTGCCTTTTTCGGAACTTTACTGCGGTTAACCACTATGTTCATATTTCGTCTCGACCATTTTTGCAATGAAATTTTGGCACAAAACGATTATTTTTCCTTTTAACTTTGCCTTCTACAATTTTTTTCTCTCGGAACAATGAAATTATAAAACGCGCAAAATATCTCAAGTTGAATAAATCGATAATTACATTATTAACTACGAGAGTCCGACGAGTCGTACGGTATATTCTCTCGCGATTGTCGTTTGCACGGCGATCGGGTGCGAGCTATTCAAGCTGTAGAGTTGTATGAAAAGTGCAGCTAGAATAGAGTTAGAGTGGGAAACAAAGTTTGTTCGCGAAGCCCATGAGGCGCGGCGCACGCTTCAACTCCCGGTGAAATGGATTCGGGCACAATTTTAACCCCGGAGCCATTGTCGTAGATGTTCCGGTACTATCTCACTTGCCCATTTCGTCGCGAGCCGCTCTCTGGTTCATGGTTAGCGCTACGATCATAGGAGCAGTAGTAGTAGTAGTAGTAGTAGTAGTAGTAGTAGTAGTAGTGGCAGTAGTAGTAGTAGTGGTAGAAACTGTCCATGCAGTTCGGAGGAACTTCGTCCGATAAGTTTCTTGCTCCAGATACCGAAGGATTAAGGTGTTTCTAGCTTTATCGTACACCGTTCTTCTCGGCAAACCCTCGCAACTGCCTGATGGTGCTTTCGGCGCCGGAAAGGAGTGAGATGAACCCGCGTGGTTTCTGCCCTCTTCGAAGATCCATTTTTCGAATAGACTCGCGGAAAAGCGTTTGGTACTCGAGACGAGCTCAAGGGTCCTCGGCATATTCGATGAATGGAGGAATAAGGAGATCTGTGGGAGAGCTATAGTACATTCCGAATGGCTCCTCTCGTGCTTATCCTTCGCTGTAATATAGAACCTTTGGATTCTTTACAATTGAATCAGCCACAGTGGCAGCATTATATTTATACTATTCACGAACATTTGGCACGGATTTTTATAGTTAACGAATGCGAACGATATTCCGACGATCCTGTATTAATGAAATGGTCATTGGGTCATAAATTTCACTCGAATGAAAATACCCATTAGTAATTGATTATCACGAAGCTATAAACGATCTCCCGATAATTATTTATTTTATTAAAAATAAATTTATTTATGCTGTTATTATTTTCATGTCTGTGTGCCCAACCGTTGAACAGATCGTAAAATGCTCCATAGGTAAAAATTTTCGAATTTTTCGACTCGAAATGGGGCGCAGCGGTATGATATGGCAACGAAAAAATACAAACAATAAATAATAAAGAATATACCTATATTTAAATCTTATGCCATAACCGAGGCGACGATGAAAGAAAATTAGTGTCGAAGAAAGGAACATAACTTGATAAACAATAAAAATGGAAAAAAGAAAAATTACAATTTTTCCAAGAAATCCTCGAGTGAAAAGTGGTTAACCTGCAAAACACCTTAAATAATTTTACAGACTTGGAAAAAGTTCTCGAATTGTCGGGGAAACGACTGTTGAATTCTTTTATTCACGTTTCTCGACTGCATGTTGAAACTTTTTCACAGCCTATAAAATTATTATACATTTTTTGCATATTAACCACTTTCCCGTCGGGGATTTTTAGCCAAAAGTAGTATGTAATCAACATTTTTATGGGTCGTATTACATTTTATTAACGGAGTAAATTAATTTAATTGAATTTAATAAATTATTCGAATCAAAGTACACACTCAGCTACAAAATAAATACGTTTTTATGTTCGATCCACCGATCATCACAAATGCATATCGAAGACAAATTATCTTGTTTAACGTCGATACTTTAAAAATGCATAAGTCGCATAAATGAAAACTGCTGCAGGATCAACAAATAATGAATAAAACGAAGGAAGGAATTCACATGCACGCGAATCGTATTCGTAAATGTCGTTCATTGTAAAACCCACTGACCGCCTATTCGTATGCGAACGTACAGCGGGATACTCTGTATTTGGAATGAGCAAATAATGTTTTCTATTCCGATCTCATTTGGATAAAGGTAGAATGAGCCACGGCGAGCGAGGAGAGACGCTAATATTGTTCGCGAAACGAGAATTATACTGTATGTAGATATTTATGTAACGCACATACAACGTAATTATATTCGCGTTAACGTGATATTATCGAATCAAATAACGAGACTGATAAAATTGATAACCAAGATAATTGGGTGTTAACCAAAGCTACAATTCGCTTTGGCTCGCCTCACAGACATTGTAATCTCCATGGCAAATCGCACACAGAAAAACGCGCTTGTATGTGAGATAACGTGC
Organism: Buathra laborator; assembly: GCA_934046635.1. Lineage (NCBI taxonomy): Eukaryota > Metazoa > Arthropoda > Insecta > Hymenoptera > Ichneumonidae > Buathra > Buathra laborator. The sequence continues at coordinate 15,420,019 of OW203901.1, read as the reverse complement.
AGTTATGTATACATATATGCATTTATGCCGCATTGATTAACAAGTTTGAATAAAAATAATCATTGTGCGTTCATATTTGTATTATAACACCCTTAAGGAGGGTGTTTCACTGCGCATTACCAAAGAGTGAGATTCCCGTGAAATTCAAAGCGAATTTTGTGTTTTTTCACACATTTTTTCCATATAAAAAAAAACTTTCGAAGTAAATTTGAAAATCTGAAAAAATTCATACGTATTCAGAAAAATGAACGAAACATTTTCATTAAAAAAAAGTTGGGTTTCCGGGAAATTTGTTGACTAATTTATTTTTTCATCAATTTACCAAGACAACATAATACACATACACACACAACATTTTTGTTGTTTGTTAATAACATTTTGGAATTATTATTATGCAAAATTAATTTTTTCAGTATCTTTACTATGCATGAATTTTTGCAGATTTTTATACCATCGAGTAGTATTTGTAAATTTCTCTCGTTTTTGAGAGAAGAGCTTCATATAGTTGCAACTGTTTTAACTTTTGTTACATGCCGGTTATTTGGTTGTCGACCGTATTACAGTACCATGGAATAAGTGAGTAGCATACGGTGAATTTAACATCGTCAACTTTCTATAGAATTCATTGTAAACGGTGAAGTTCGAAATGTTCGGCATAAATCGCGGCAATTGGCTGCCCGTGGCTACTGCTGAACGCGCAAAACGCGCGAGCCGGCAACGTCCTATATCAAGCGACGGTGTGGTATAGTTTTCTATTTTTATACGGCAATCATAATGTATTTAATTTTCTTGTCATAATGCATATACGTTTATTCGATTCGTTCGTACGATCATTTATTTCATTTTATTTTTATAATGCATATACGTGTAGGCTGTTGATACTGTTGTCCACTTAGGGTTCCGAACGATTTGCGTAACGAACGTGTAATTATCGATTAACGTAACGGGTCAGACTGTGTCGTGCACCAGTGAGTTTGAAATTTTTCAAAAATGTAAAAAAAAAAAAAATTTTATCGGCGCTCCCAACGTAAACGGCTATCACCATTAGCTCCGTAAAATTTTTCTATATATTTTTAGCTCGAATTTTCATCGAATTTTAGCGGATTATACCGTAAAAATGCTCTTATGCATGTTGCCTTTACTGTTGCAAAAAAAAAAACGAAGAAAAAAATGCAATTTTCTTTTTACGGATATTAAAAAAAAGTTTGACAAACCCCGGCACCGCTCGAAAATAATGAGATAGTCGTGACTGTTATTCATATCGTTGTCGAGTTTCCTGCAAATTAACGGAATTATGTAAATTTAATGCGAATGGGGGAGGGGCAGTTCGGCACGTTTGTGAGATATGCTTCCATTAAAATTTCGACTAAAAGGCACCGCGGCATTTTTTTTTTTCGCAGAAAAATCTCTAACGCCCATTTTTTAAACGTTTTAACGCACTTAGAAAAAATACTTGATACATACTATTATTACTTCGATAATACATACACGTCGTCGCGCCACGTCGGCTTTTTGATATTTACTCTCTCGTCTCGGGCGTTCAAGGAGAGACGGAAATATAATGAAAAACATTGCGAGCGACTTTGCCGGCGACCTTTTACGTTTGTGAGTTAACTCTCATTGGCTCGTGTACTAATGCATGTTTCTACGACGCGTGTATATGTATATAAAACAAGTAACTCGTTCGTTTCGCATTACGCAAGAACCACGCCTAAAGCCACGGAGTTTACTCGTACACGGTGCACCGTTGCACCGTTGCACCGTTGCACCGTTCGCTGTATGAACCTCGTTGATGGTTTTCTACTTGCTCTACTATACTACACAATATCCTACTAATACCAATGTCGCTACTTCCACCGTAACGGCGTAACCAGTGCAGTTTATTGCTGTATTATTACGTGCACACCGGAGAGTGCAAGATTTTCCACGTCAATCATCGTCCGAGCTATTCGTCGGAGTATCGAAAGCGATAGCGAAACGAGAAGGAGACGAAATAGCTGTCTCTCAACAGCTGCGATACAGAATGTTGTTCATTTTTTTCGAAAAATTTCTCGACGCTTTATCGTGACTGTTCCAATTATATTCTTCATCTCGAGGAACGATATATAAACACCGCCCCCGTAATTTCAGTATTCCATGAACATTGCGTGTCAAAATGTAATTTATATCTATTCGATATATCGGACTTGGAAGATTTTAAAGTAGTCGATCGAAGGTTAAATCAAATTATTACAGATTTATTACAGAATATGTGTCATTAAAGAATTTTTGATACATGCAATATATTGTTGACAAAAAATGGTACACTGTGGATTTATTTTAGAATATATTTAAAAAAATATATAACACATTATATGATTTATATATTCGTTGTAGAAACACACCTATTTTTTTATAGTTCTTATTCATTTTTTTAATAATTTTTAATAATCAAATTAAAATGTGAAAAAGGTCAACCTAATGGACGTTTTTGTTACTCCAGTATTTTTATATCACAGACAAACATTAAGTGGTTAATCTATGTGATTATCAAATTTATTTCACATTCGAGGAATATTTGCGAAAGCGTAAGAATTTTTGAAAAATAAGATCTGCGGGAACTGTTAATAATCGACGAGAAAATAAAACATGATGATCGCATAATGCCACCGAGATCTGTGCCAACGATGCGAAATCACCTTCGGACGATAGAAACTCCGAGCGAACAGTTCAACGTTCCCACAGGAGACTCGATTCTCAATTAACGCGCTCGTGCGGCGACGTTCATTCCGAGGGGGTTCAGCAAAATTAAGCGCGATTACGACAAGTCTAGTCATTTGCGAAGCCGTCGAATTCAGAAGCGAACGCCACCGCCACTCGTCTACAAAACGAGAGGTATCCGCTGCCGCACGGAGAGATACGAACGTTCCGCATCTAACGCGGACCAAACCACCGGTGATTACTCGGACCGATCGATTGCTCGTAATCGACAATCATTCAACGAGGATCGCGTTGACTATACGTGTGCTTATTCTATGTTCCAACTCGCAGTCACGACGAAACGCGCTGTTATTCGAGAGTATAAAGTTCTACGAAACACGCAGATTCTAAAAATACTCCAAAATATTGGTTGTTTGTAGGTTAACTAGTCATTTTCGATCAGACCGTTAGCTAAAATTTCTTTAATTCCCAAACATAATCTTACACTGTAATACCTGTTATTTCAATCAATTAACTTGATTAGAATGTTAATAAAAAAAATTTTCTCATTTTCTCAGTAAATCGCTATTCAATACTTTCGCTTTTTGTGATTTTATTTATTGCAAATTGCATATACGCGATTAAATTTAACGCCGGGAATTGAATGCATAAGAATAATATGTGATATTATAATATTATAATGTTATATAATATTATATTATTATGCCATATGTTAGTATAATGTTATGTTATGCAGGAATTTTAGTTCGCGCATCCATGTGTGCGAAAAACTGAGGATTACAATATCAGTAGCGTTGCATACGTTGTTTTATAATACAGAGAAGTACGGAAGTAGCGAACGGCTAATAAATAAAATACGCTCTGTATCGCGTCCGAAAATCTCGAACGAGGGAATATGCTTTTTCTTTTTCTTTGCTTACGAGTTTTCGATGTCGGAGTCGTTTGGTGAATTCAGCGAACAGAAAAGCCGGCGCTAGTAAGGGAAGATCCTTGGAAGTGCATCATTAAAGAGCACTCCATGAGAGCCTCAGCACTCTTTAGTATTGGTTTTTCTTTTCGCCTCGTTGAACGCGTCGTTCGCTGTGGTATGGTCCGCTCGAACTTACCGCTGCTGTGTCCCGCCGCTGTGTTTTAGTGTGCGATCAGCGAACCTCGTCGCCTTGGTAAGTAAGCAAGCAGCGAACATATTTCCCTCGTGGATGAGAAAGAGAGAGTGAAACAAAACGACAGGCCGAGCGTTCGAGTGGCTGCGACGATATTTGATCCCTCGTGTCAAGGTTCGCGATCGAAAATGCTTCAAATACGGTCACGGAAATTTCTTTTTTGACCTCTCGTCACATGCTTGGCATGTATTTTAACAGCGGTAATAATTAAATTATTTATGGGGTGCAGGTACCGTTAGTGGCCTGTGTACCGTTTATGGACATTTTTATTATTATACGATTCGATTTTTTTTTTTTTTCAAAACCGCATGTTGATTTTTCAAAAGTTCTCATATAAATTCATCGAATGATCAACGCGAAGTTTTTTTAAAATTCGATTACATTTTGTTTTATTGCTTCGAATGTGATAGCCACAATCGGACCTAAGATGGCGAAAAACGGTACCTCGACCCTAATATTGCTTATCGACAAATATATTTTACCTATTATACGAAATATGACTCTTAAAAATTTTGATAAAAACGATGTTTAAAAGTAACCAAAATAAAAGAAAACAACTTTTGCGGAAAGTCGAATTTACTAAATATTTTTTCACGTATCTCTATAATCTTCATTGCATTTGATACACGGCGACGAGGTAAAAAAAAATATTATAACGGAAATAACAGCTTTCATTTCTCACGGGCATCAAAATACAGCCGTTGAATGATCAGATCAGTGATACTTTTATATCCGGATTCAGTTGCATTGTGACACATGATGAACGAACAAAAGAGGCGAAACTTTTCGCATTCCATCTCTCGTAGCATACGCGCAATGTGTATTCACACACGTGTAAACAAAGCATCGAACAAACATCTGTACTATCAAACCGGAGCTATTAGAATTTGCTCATCGAGGACTTCGTGACGGCTGTCGACAAGCCTTTTTTTTGTTTTTTCGTTTCCCTCGATTGTTCGTACGCGTCGATGCTTTTGCGTCGGGTGTGAGTATACGTGATGGTGAACGAATATCGGATGAAAGTCCGGGGCATTGTCGCACCCCACGCGGTTGCCGTGCGACAGCCGGATCAGTCGAAATACGCCGGCGGCTGATCATCTTCGGTCTATCATTTGTTTCCCCGTCGTCTAGTGTACGGTACTCGTATAACTCTGTCGAAAACTTCAAAGACCGCGAATTTTTATCATTCTTAGAATTCCAACTTTTGTAATCAGCCGCATACACGCCATTTGTAATGTCCTCTTCCTCGCTTTTCGCGATGTATGCACACACGCGACATTTCATTCGTTCGTTCGTAGGTATTTGCACGATCGGGTGAAAGTCTCGTTGCGATTATTGTTTCGGTGTGTCGTCACCCCCTCCAAGTATTATATGAATATCGTAGTTTCTCCGTTCCCACCCGCGATGAGGCCTCGTGCAGTCTTGGATGCCGCAGATGATCGCTCTTGAAAATATGTGAGATTGGTGACCCCCTTTTTTTCACCGATATTTGACTCAGTCATCCATTTTTTTGCAAATCACACGTCTTATGAATATCAAAGATTTACTGTGACGTTGGTGTGGAAACAAGTGCATTGAAGGAAATCCCTTGTTGTTTGCTTTCTCTACGGAAAAGGAACATTTTTTTTTTAATTTTAATGAAACAGCGTTCGGAATTTTCAGAACATATATGTTCCGTGATTAAAAAAATATAAAATTTTTATTTGCAAATTGTTTCCGCTTTTTTTTTAATCGGTCGAAATGTAAAATCAAAAAATTGGTCAACGGACTTTTTCGGACAGTTAACGTCAATGTTGAAAACGAAGAAGCGATATGCAGATGTTATTCGAACCTGTTTTCGTAATACATGTTTGCTAATTTTCAGAATTTTTTATGTACCGATTGTAGCATGTAAACCTCCATATCATTGCAACTGTAGTCTTTAAATACATGTAATACGCGGTACCGTCGATTAATTGGTTGATCTCGATGCGGTTCCTGTTCTCGACAGCAGACAGATCGGACGTGCGCCGCCCATGTGAATCTTATATACTCGATGCATAGCTGTAACACATACGTGCAGTGTAAGGTATATAAACTGTTGGTAGCAGCAGCATGCATATAGCATGTATGCCCCGGAGGTTCAGGAGCTGTTGCAAGTAAGGAGGAGGGTTATAACGGGCTCGGGTTGCCGCAACGTTGCAGAAACAGGAACGAGTTCGTCAGTGTCGTAACTCTCCGTCGGCGATCCGCCGTAACGCAGCTATGTACAGCGTGCGGAGGCGGTGGTATCCACAGCTCACCGTAACTTGTACACTGATATCAAACGCTGTCGGAGAATTGTCAGATATTCCGAACGTTTTGCATATAAATCGTGCGTTGTATTCCGGAAAAAATGTGAATATCAGTATATCGACGACGAGTATATCGATGAAGACAGAAGAATTACATACGCTTTGGACTATAAGAAAAAAAATGCACAAGTGATGAAAATTTTAATATTTGGCGAATTAAGGTGAAGTTAAGAAGTGTCCAGACGTAGATGTTGAGAACCGGTAAAATACTTATCGAAATCTACGATGAAATAATTATTTCGATGCCATCGTATTATTTTATTGTGTTTCCTTTTAAATTAAATTAAAAAAATATTCAGTTGGCTCAGTCGAGAAAAATCTGATTACCAACACTTGTAGCGATGTCTCCGTAGCTTGTCCATCGATCGGACAGCTACCGTAATTCCTTTGTTGCATCGAGTTTTCTGCAGTCGACAGCAGTTGTTTCAACTCCATGGTTACGCGAAGCTATAAGGAACCGTTTTCTTAGTGGTTCCGTCGATTATTCTTCTTTTGTATTTATAACAAAAAGAAAATAGAATAGCCACGCAGCTATATATGACAGAGGAAAATGTACAGTGAACAGCGAGCTGCGGCGCAAGAACCCCAACGATAATAAACTTCTCTCGTCGTTATTATTATGCGCTCTGTGGATTACGTGATCGTAACTCTGCCGTCTAACTGTACGCCGTCTATATCTATAACTCTATCCTAACGTATACCGGATAAGTTGTAACATTTTTAATTTTTTAATCTTTATTATTTCAGTCGCATCGGTGTGACTGTTCTTGGATTACGCATGCAGCAAGGTGAGTCGAGAGTAGACGATCGCGTTACAACTTCGAAAAAGCACTTACAGGTAAAATATGGTGACTTCCGTCGAATATTACACTTCTATTGCAGGTTACATTAACTTACACCTCATATACGCAAAGTAGGTAAAGCGTCTCTTACTTGCGGTCAGCCGCACACGTTGATACGTATTGTAGGCTCAACCGCCGACGGCGCCAGTGACAACTTCGGAACTGTGACTAAAAACCGCAAACCCCTTTTTTATGTGTTTTTTTTTTCTTCAACCTATAAAATTCACAAAACCCAAACTAACAAATCAATTCGCGAGTTTCTTATTGTACGCGATCAGCGAGGCTTGAGAGTCGTGTCTCGTTGAATTGAAATTCTTATAGGTCAGTCAATGAATATTTTTCATTTATTCGCCGTACACTATTATGCAACGTATAGCCACTATTAAATGCAACGTTTTTTGATGATAATGTAATAATCCTTCGGGGCCTTCGTTACGCAACGAAAATTATAGTTAAAACGAACGGACATCGAAGTACACGAGGAATGAGGAAAAATAATTAAATTTTTGCATCTATGCAGTCAAATATCTACTGTACTAAATTATTTCGCAAGCCGGCGATTTATTTCAAATTTTTACATTTTTTTAATTTAATTAATTTACGTAGAAATGATGAAATTGTTCCTTTTCTGCACTGCAACGCACAGATTCATACATATTGTAGGATATTAGGGAATAATCGATAAATCGATAATTTAATTAAAAAATATCTTGAAAATGACTGCTCTTTTCCTGTAATGATTTTGAAGTATGCAGTGTTCGAAATTATTTATTTTATTTTTTACGAATTTATTCCCATTAAATACAATATATTAATATATAAATAAACGAAAACATTATTGCGGGTCGGCGCGCATTGGGCTTGATGACTATGGATAGCATCGTTTCTTTTCGCTGTTGATTCGCGCACTCGACGAAGTGACCTGTGGCTTCGCAAGTTAAAGCTGAACGGGTTACTGGATCGACTCCTGGCGAATCGTGGGCAGAAATTCCCAAGTTAGTCGGCACAACTTCATCGTGGGGAATGAGGATGCCTGTTGGTGAACGTGCGCGCCTTCTCTTCACCAACACTTACTCCATATATACAACACTCGCAACATAGTATATACGTCTCCGCACGTGTATTTGCCGCTCGCGCAACTCGATTAATTAATGGTCGTTGTGATAATTAAGTAATCACGAGAGGTTTTAATAAAGACGTTTGTGGCAGTTGCAGAGCAACCGACGGGATTGAATTCACAACGAGTTATGCGCTTCAGTTCTGTGTAATTGTTAATCCCGACTGCGTTTTAGCGCATAGATATCGTTAACTCTATGGTTAAGCAAAGCTGCTATTTTTTCTGTTGTTTTCTTATTATCGTTTCGTTAAATCAACGAGGAGTCCCTAATTGGATTTATTCGAAAGATTATTTCTTCATATTTTAACAGAGATGTGGCAACTGCCATGTAATGAAAATTCATCCCGAGCGTATTGCACGCGTATATAATTTCTTGTATTGCCGATATTTTACAAATTTGCACTCAACCGATGCGTTATTTAAACTGACAATTTTCGTTGCAAGTAGTCAAGGATTTGGAAATGCAAAAATATACTAAAATAATAGTGTTTAAAAATAATGATGTTCGTGCGAAAAGTCACTCGAGTTTTCTTTTTTATATGATATTTTCACAATTCACGTAACGAAATTGTTCATTTTACTTTCAACCGTTCCATCGTAACTCATCGTAATAATTCATATAAGATTTTATCGGTATACGCGTGTATATAATTACAAATGCCTCAATAATCGAGTGAAGAAAACAAAACAAATTCGGAGTGTCAAGAGGTGTAAACAAATATAACGCTCCTATAAGACGGGGTTGATGTCGGCTCTCGACTTCTGTAATCAGCAATAATTCTTGTTAGTCTGCAGCATTAGTCTGCAGCTCTCGCACCTCCGCCATTGTTGAGTCGTGACGTGAGAATTTCATACTTCGCTTTCTAAGTAGCGTATCGACCTGTGGCGTTCGTCCGTTATACGAACGCGAGAGAATTTATTTATATCGCGCTTATATAACCCCTTTGATTATAACTTTGCACGCTGTATCAGGAGTTTCATATCAAGAAAATGTTGTCAAGTACCTCAGTAGTAACTTAACGAGTTAAAAAATCAAGTGTTGAATATAAATTTGCTTAATTTTAACTGAAAACAAAAAAGACGATGGCATCGTAAATTTTGCTTGAAAATAATTAAAAATGTCGTAATATATTTTCAAAAATTACACTTAATTAAAACATTATAATAAAACAATTTTACATTGCTATATCTCATCATTTAATAAAAGTAAATTTATTCGTGAAATATAGACATTTTTTTTTATGTTCGACTATTTCGATATGCTAATGTTGAATTCGCGCTGTTGCCGATTAGATTATGCGTTACTTAATTGAAAGCCTCGATATCCTTTCTGAATCCTTGGGAATAAGGATGTGTATTCATTCACCTTGTTATTGTCTCAAGATCCGTCCTAATCTCGTTACGAAGAGATCGTCTCGGCACTTCGTACGATCAAAAATAGCACGAGATTTACATCGACGGGTGGATTTACAAATAATGCAGGAAACAAATTGTCCGTAAATCGCGTATCGAGAATTCCAAGTGTGCGCTCTCTCGTAGTCGTTAATTTCGAGATTGGCGGTATACGGCCTCGACTCAGAGGCGTTGTCGATTAGATATAAACGCCCGAAGCCCGTTTTCCCGCTCCTGTGTATCGGTGCACCAGCAGTTGGTGTCCTTAACGTCCTTAACGGTGCAAATACCAGACCACAGTGTCCAATCGCTCGTAAGAGAGTTGAATTAGTTTCGTAAGCGTTGCGCTCTGTTTCTGTTTCGCGATGTTAAATTGCCGAGCCATACGCAATTTTCCAATTAGGTTACCGAACGGGAACGCGCGCGGAGCGCTGCTGCTGGTGGTGCTGCTGCTGCTACGAGCGCTGCTGCTGGTTTACGCGCTATCCGCACGTAATCACGCGATTAAAGTCGACGACCTCGAGATTGTGATACCGTAGGTTTGGTTTCGGTGGTCATACTCAGCCTCGTCCTATCCGCCTCATGGGAGCCGCCGATGTTGTTCGATCGCGATGAATCGATCGTAAAACTTTGGGAACTCAACACCTTTCTCGCTTCTCGGAGTCCTCGATTAGCCGGGTAATACTGATGGTTCATCGTCGTACGCGTATACGAGTATAACTATCGATATTTTACGGTAACACAATTGCGCAATCGCGAAACGATCTTGCGTTCTTAACGATCGTGAAATAGCTTCGCGACTTCGATTTTTCCTTACTGGCGAATGGATGAAAATTATACCTACTCGCCGAGCAGACGAGGAGAATGCGAATGTGCTTGACGGCTTGTTTTTTTTCTCTCCTCCTTTCCTTCGCACTGTAAGCGGCAAGCATTGTGCGACAAAAGCTCTCAGACTTGCACACTATTACAATGTTATATAAATGACGCTTATTAGTTCCATCGATGCATTTCCTATGTAATATGCTGGAATAATAAGTTCTAAATATGTGAATTTGTATTTAATTTCGATGCTTGTCCGATTAAAACGACGCCGGTGGGGTTCCGACGATGCTGACCCTTCGGGCGACAATCGGCACAACTCTGGATACCGAGCGCCAATAGCCTCAGGTCAACGTTGACCAACCGGCAATGATAATGGCATTTGATTAAGGATAGTATTCCATTTTTTCACAATCCATTCCGCATTTTTTGTACATTACGAAGCTTTAGATCGTTGAAAAGCGAATCGGATAGTCGATATTGTCATTTTCCCCCGAATCGGTTCCACGAATGTATTTCACACTCCGTTGCACGTAAATTCGTGCACTGCCATCCTTTAGGCTTAAAACTCATTGAAAGTCGCCAAGCCGTACGCGTTTCTACCAATCCTCCGTATATTTCAGTCCGTCGGCCGTCCTTCGTTACTATATAAAGTATAATACACGATATATTCTGTGAAAAGCCGTAACGCATCATCAAAGGATCAATACGAGTAGTCAACGGAACGGTTGCTATTGACTTTTATTATTAACGATGCTATGGCAATTCGACTTAATTTCACCGTGCCGAGATTAACGGACCGTATATTTTTTGTTTCTTTGCCACTTCGCGAGATTTGAATGTATAAGGAATATAGTTGTATATATTACGTTTTTTTTTACGTACTCGAAGATATAGTATGTTGAAAATTCAGCCAACAAACCACGTAATCAATGTACAACATCATCCGATTGAATTTAAGTTCCGATATTTCGATATCAACTGCGTCTTCGAATCAAATTTTGTGCTGACGAAAGGTTAACTTTTTTCATACTTCAAAGACCTTTCAAGGAAATATTAATTACGGAAAGATCATTGAATACATCAAGAGCAATATATTTCGTTCGTTTTATTAAATTTAATTAAACATTACTATCATTGTGTACAATGCAGTTCGTTGAATGAAAGGTTCTCTTATAAAGTACGATGAAGTTTTTTGTCAAAATGAATCAGTCTTGCATGCTATATCCGACAGTATATTTGCAATATGATAGTATATGAACTGTGAATCCGATTCGCCCAATATAAAATATAGTATCGACAGCGGAGTAGAATTCGTTCGGTTATTGCTTCGTGTTATGCGTTGGTATATTTCCATCTTCTTTTCCCGTCTTCTCCTTCTCCCAGAACGTGTCGTTTTTCGGTGCCGTTTTCTAGAAACGTAATAAGATATTCCTCAGAACGATCGAAAGACGTCACAAGAACCTGCAGCATACCGAGACCCAATCGGATCTGTATAACACACTTTCCGGCAACGAATGACGGAAATGTCAAGTCGAAGTTCTTCGCGTATTGTCGTCCATTGCGGATGGTGGAACGATTCGTATTTTCAAAGTTTCACGATTGAGAATCGATGAAAATGCATCAATGTCGAGGTGAATAAACGAGATACCGAAAGAGAATCGAAATTGTAAGAAAAGAAAAGGGATTTCGAATCTACGACGGATAATTTTCTTCCTTCTGGATACCCACTCTCGTCCTACGACTACAAGTCGCAGACGCGGCGACCTCCGTTGTCGAGCGTATTACCGTTCACGGCGCCGGATGCTACAAGGAAGAAGCTTCTGTACTCGCGGCTTAGTTGTATGGATTTCCAAAAAGGAGGCTGAATAGCCCCGGAAGGAAACGACTCGCTATCCGTATGACGCCCGCGATATTGCTGTTTTCCCGGAACAAAATATACACGTAGAATTTTCCCCCGGAAATTCAGGATATTGCGTTGGAAATTTTGAAAATTAATGGTGATTAGACGGGAAGAATTTAATTCCTTCAGAATTATAGTGCATCAAAGTTGTCGGTATGGAACATTCCAAATTAATTATCACGAAGCCTCTTATCCTGCAGAGTGTACTTCATGAACAGCATCCACTTCTATTGAAATTCCGTTGATAATCAATTGAATTACCAATCATAAGGGTGCGTTATACCAACATAAATGTGTGTAGCGAAGTTAATTTAACCCTTGAAAACAGCACACCACCAGCTAACTAAGGAAATGTTCATCTCCAATAGCCGAACTATTCTGCATTATCGAAGTTTATTTCAAGTATGGAAAATGTTTCGATAACTGCGAAATATTGTATATTCCAAATGTGCAATACACGAAATTTATTAAATCTGAATACGTAAAATTTTACGATATCTATCGTTCGCACGATTTTTATTTACCTTGAGAGACTTGGACGTACGTTTCAAAAACAAAATTGTGCTCCGATATAGCCGAAGTTTCATCGAGTATATATATATATACTTAGTTCATAGTTTTCTCGTGGGTGTCTGTTGCATTCAATATAATACGTTTCAAAGGTACGCTCTCCGGTATGCCCGTAGTTATACCGTTAAAGCCCGTTGCCGAGTCTCGATCAGGCGTCGCTTTTGCTATAGAAATATTTTTATCGGAAATTGGCGCGACCTCGATTTAGAAATTGTGCAGCTTACGAGAGATCGACCGGCGACAGAGGCAAAGATAGAGAACAGCGAGTGGAACTGAGAAGGTGAAAAACATTTTCTCTATATGCGTTACCGAAAGATAAGATACAGGCGAACGAGGCGAGAGCGCGCAAGGCACGCGGCAGGTTTCAAGATTTCATTTGCCGGCGCTCCCGACAAAACATTATCGGACGGCCTCTATCAATGAGAGAGTCCTTTCATCTCGGTGACTCTGTCTTTCCGATATCTCATTCTCGCAAATCATAAATATCGGTTCACCCACTTTCTTCGTAATCGCGTCGAGTACAAAAAAATGATACACCAACCGGATTTGAATTTCTGTTATCGGAAAAAATTTTAATACGATTAAGCCGACGGGATTTTTTTTTTTTTTTTATGGTAATGTTATTTTTAATCTGCTGAACCAACAATTATCGACTGATTTCGAATTTCGACGTTGTCGCTCTGAGATACATCGTTTACGGTTATGCATATGTATATAGGTATATAGATATGCAGTTCCTATACGCAATAAACGACGCAATTTTTTATTCTTTCAATTTAATTTGACAGTTTATCTGATAAGAAATACAGATGGTTGTACCTAAATTATTCATCTTATTAATAATAAATCGTCAACACCCTCAGCGCGGATATTCAATTCTTCATTATTATTGTTAATGACCTGTCTGGGAGATCGCTAATTTTCATATCTTTAGTATAAAGCGTTGTGCGTCGATCACAAGTCCGATAAGCGGCAGTGTAGGTGACAGGCGCAACCTCTCAGGAGCATTTTAACAGCAACGGCTGAAAAGCCATTAATCATATGGTGGAGCGATAATAAACACCAAGAGACTATCTCGCTGCCAGATACCGAGACGGTATCACCTTATCGACATCCAATCAACCGGCACGCATAGGGAGGATATAGTTTACAAAAAAAAAAACAGAAAATCGGTGCGCTCGACGTTACGACTATGCGAGGTGTTAGGATATACATAGATATAGAAAATTTAGGTATATATGTATGTGTGCGAAGTCGAGTGGGGCGATGGCCGTTCAACGTCCAGGTTCTTGCTTCGGCATAGTCGAGAGACTTCCGCTATATCAAGTGGCCGCACCCTACATCCACCCGGCCACATCCGGATTTTCGCGGTGAGGTAGGAGTCCTCGTTGAGTGCCGCCGCGATCAGAAAGGACGAGGGAAAAAAAAGACAAAAAAAAGATAATAAAAAAGGGTCGAATAAAATGCGAAAAAAGAAAAAGTACTAAAGTATCAATCCGTATCAGTTTGGATAAAGAGTTTTATTGCTCAACGATTTCAATTCGATAGATTTTCGGCGAAAAGTTTTTATGACCAAAGTGGTCCTTGTATCCTTTTTTTTACCGATGAATCATCTGACCGATTGAGGTAAAAAATTTATATATGTTTAGATTTACGTCGTAGTATAGAAAAGTGCGTCGAAATGGTTTCGACGCGTTGTCGGCGTAATTACGAGCGTCATGCTTCACAGGAGCACTTTCACTGTGTCTCTTAACAGAGCGAAAGACCGCGAGCGACGCCTTGGAAAATCGCGAATGGCACTGTGCGACTATCACCGGAAACATCGCATCGATTGGATTATGCAATGTTGATGCTTTCAGGTGTGGGAATCCCCATATGACTGACACAACTACAGATTTAACTACAAAAAAACACATTAAGACACACAGAACGGTTGTTCGTAGATAAATCGATTATTCAATTTATCGTCAAATCATAATTTAAAGACTCATATTAAATATTAAATTCAGAGATTCATATTAAAAAAAAATCCAAATCGAATAAATAACTGTGCGAAATAAACAATTTCGATGCGTTTTTTTGAGTTGTTTCCGATTCAATAATAATCCTATATCTATATATCTACGTCAACGAGTTCTCGGTTAATGAAGCGTGGCAAGTCACTACTTTTTGTTCTTTAACCAATAACGACTGAACTTTTTCCCATCGTTTAGCACGCAGCCTCCAAAACTATGCTAAGAATGCTTCGCAAACGATTGCCATTCGTATAATTATCATTCCGTTCGTATTTCTAAAGTTTTTATTTTTTTTTAATTAACGATTTCAGCTTATAATACTTCGTATCGTGACTATAACTATGTATTCTCACCGTCGTTCCTTTATCATCGAACATTCCATAGTTGAAACTGAATATAATCTTTATCGATCCTTTGTCCCTGATATCTTCGCTCTCAAGATTTCTGCTTCTCTCGGGTAAATACATAGTATATAGTTCGGGCATAGCTCCTCGTTTCGTCGGGTCGGATTGGTGGGCGGTTTGCGTGAACGGGGCTTCGCGACATTGTGCTGTTCGGCGTGCGAATGACGCCGTCGACGAGTTCGAGCTTTACGATCGATAAATGCACTTTTCAAGATGGTACCGTTAGACCTGGGAGACACGCCGGCAACGAGGTGGCGGAGAAATAGGAATGGAGGGGGGATGGATCTGGACGTCAAGAGGGTCGCAAAAGCGGAGTTAGAGAAGCGAAAGAAACGAGGCGAGAAAAGAGAGAGCGAATAACAGAGCACTCTCTAGCAGGCAGCGACGGAAGTGCATAGCCGGGTGGCTACGGTTTTGCCAGCGAGGTCAAGAACGACCATCTCGGCCAGGCATGTTCCTCTGTCTCTATCGTTCGTTTTTTTTTTACCCCCGCGTTTGCCCTCTCTCCTGCAGCTATCCTCGCTCTTTCACCGTTCACGGTATATATAGGGAACGACGTCGACGTCGACGACGAGACCACGTTCGGTCGCACAAACCATTTGTCTCCCGTCCAACGTTCGCCAGGTGCATATGGATAGCTGCAGCTTCAGTCGCGGCTACTGGTCCTGGTATACTATGCTGTCGAGCCACGAACTCTCTCTCTCTCTCTCGTAGATCTTCACGAAAAAAAAGTATCGAGCATTGAAAAATAACCTCGTTATTTTGCCGATGCGTCTCTTTCGATTTACTCTGTACATTTATATGTGTAGTACGTGGAATCTCCGATTGGCTATGTTTCTATGCACAGCTTTATTATTATTATTGTTTTAGTACGGCAGCATTTTTCAATTGCGGTTTGTAATCATCAAGTAAATGGAAGTATCTGCTTATTTTTTTTATTCTTCATAGAAGAAACTTTGGCCATTTTTTTTTTATTCAAAGCCAAAAAAGTATAAGTTTTTTCTAAATTGCGGAATGAGTTGATGTGCCAAACGACATGGAAAAAAGTATATCGCAAAATATATCTATTAGGGTACACGTACCGTTAGTGGACATTTTTTTATTATTATACTCTTCGAATTCTTTTTTTTTTTTTCAAAACAGCGTGTCAATTCTTCGAAAGGTCACATATAAATTCATTGAATGATTTACTCGAAGTTTTTTCAAAATCCAAATATATATCACCAAATATTTGGCAGATTATATGACTAACATAATATTTATATAAAAACGCCGAATGTCATTTTTTTCTTTTTATATACTTTTTTCCGATGTGGGAAAAGACACGAGTTTACATCATACTGATTCATGGGACTCAAAAAAAGTGCAAGTCTTTCTGTACAATGATTTTTTTTGTTGCTATATGCATAGAACTGTATTAGCCGGTCGACTGAGCGTCGCGATAGCTTGCTGACTCTTTCTCTGAATATGTTTAGCAGAGATATACGGTAACCTTGCTGATAGGCAGGCGAAGGCGTTGGCTCGATACGCCCGAGTGATTTCGCTAACGCGGGGGCGAACGTGCTTGAGAGCGAGCAAAACCAAGCGATACACTCTGTATACCTATGTAGAGCACGAAGGAGAAAATGTCAGTGAGCGTCTGAGAGACCCACTGGTTGAGATCGCGAACAGTCCGCGGATGCGAAAGTGTCGCCGCCCTTCTAGCGCTGTGCGCTAAGGTTACACTTATGCAATCGGACGTCGTCGTCTCTAGAACGACTGTACTGTCTGCGTGTTGCTTTTATCCTACTTTTACCACGCCGCTTCAAATGAAAATTTATTTTCGTTAGTGCGCAACGAGAACTCAGTGGGTCAAGCAGCGATTACCTACACAGTATACATTTATCGAAGGACAAACCATTCCCGCGTTTTTCTTTTTCCGCACAAATTTTCCTCATTCAACGAAAAAAAAAAAAAAAAAAACTAGTCGGTTTCTCAGATCTTTATTTTAATCTCAAATGTGACGACTATCATCTTTATTCAATGAAAAATCGAAAAAATCGAATTAATTTGTAAAAACATCGATCGATTTATCCGGTACTCGATGTTTTTATTTCACGCGCTCCGTGGGTCGAAAGGTTAACTCCGCGTCGACACTAAGTCGATCTGATGCGCAACTTGTAACGCGTGTAACCAATCATCATAATCGTACTACATATCGACGTACTTCACTCTTCACCTATAAGTCCGACAGCCCCCTTGAATATAGGTATACATATGGGAAATGATATTTTTATCCATGTAACGCGGCGAGATTTTCTCACGGCACGCGAGACCAACAGCGTCGTGTCGGGGTGAACGATAGGTAGAATTTCTTTCTCTTTTTCTCTATTCCCTCTTTTTCCCCGTTTGTATCGGCGTCTATCGGCGAATTGCGCAAACATGTATCCGACAACGCGAGAGGGCATCTATAGATACTTCGATCTATTAACCAAAGTGAATCGTGAAGGAATTCGGGCGCGGCTCGGGCGAGCATAGAGTTCACCATAGCAGCGGTAGCGGTAGAAACGGACTTCGATCTCGGGTGGTAACAATTCGGTTCAACACTTATTCACGCGGTCGTGAAGAGTTCTCTCCCTCTCGATTGGATTTTCGTCCGATCGGATGAACTATGCGTCGCTTCCCATCAGCCAATGCTTCTACCGAATCATTCGTAAATGTAGATACGCGATGCGCAAATGGTCGCGAGAACAGATAACTCATGTTCGGTTGGGCGTTACGCAGTTGTTAACTAAAATCACGCACGTTTCATCGTACATAGACAAGCGGGAAGTTCGACTAACTGGTTTTGGTCCTGACGCCGCTACGACTCCCCGGCAGAGTTCCCTTGGTTCGGATATAGTTAACGAACGAGCTATCGTATGCTATACTCATGGAATAACGAGCATTCGGTAACCGATGGCAGTTTCCTCGACAGAGTCACAACGCGAGAGCAATTAATTAGGAAATGACCATAGAACAACAATGTCCGTGTAATCAATTTCAATGTATACATATAACCACATCGTGATTTTTCGATTTTCCTTTCTCGAGATGATCTAATTACTCGTTTAACAATCAGACAGATTTGTTTCAATGTGACTTTTGATTTAAGAGAAAAAAAAATAAAAAACGGAATATGTATATCGAAAAAAAAAAAAATTCGATGAAAAACACAATGTGTCGATTTTTTTCCGCTAGTAGCTTATCGGCAGGTAAGCTGGCAGCTAAGCTCATAGGCGCATAGTGAAATCTAAATAAATGATTTCTTTTTACTCGCTTTATTTATTAAAAAAAAAAAAATTCAACGAAATTCCACTTTTCATGATGGAAGCCATTTTCTCGCGATAGTTGGTAATAGCGAACCGTAAGTCGTCAATGAGAAGTAGCGACGAGTTAAAGCTCATTCACGTCGACTCGAAAATTAAAGAGCTTCGAGAGAGTTTGGAAAAACCAAACTCTTTCCAAGCTCTTTAATTCAGAGAAATGGAGTTTTCGTGAGAGGGATAAATCCAAAAAGGTAATCGTTATCCTTCTCTTTCGCCCGCTTTTTTTACAACCGCCGATTTATCGCGACCCATGAATAGTGTTTTTCGCATTTATTCCAAATGTGATAAGTAAATTCTGTGGAAATAAATGTTAGACATTTCGAGAAAATAGCTCGAGAAAAAAAAGGAATAAAAAGGACAAAGTCCGGTCCATTGTCACTCCGCGCATGATAGGATAAACGAGGTCACTCTCTCTGCTGCACTCGAACTTTGATCGCGACTTCTGGTGGCTTCCAACGAGGGAAATCTGATTCCAAGCCGTTCAAATCTTCCGCTTAATCTTCTTATCGTTTTCTGACCTTCCATCCCATTTCATGCTTACGGCACATTGTAGCTTTGTATTTCTCGAACTTTCGGATATGATGAATCCGTTCGTCTGCCTTTCTTATGATTATTAGTTTCGTATATTTGTCACTTTATTCAGCTCCTTCGCGTTATGGCAGTGCAGACGAAGGAGAAAATTGATAGATACTTTAAGAAATATCAAACTATACAACGATGCAGAAACGAACCGCGAGAACGGGCCGACGAATTAGTGGACGGTGCACGATGAACACGATGAATCGCATATACGGGAGACAGACGCAGTTTCAAAGATGCTAAACTTTACGGACGTTTGGTATTTACGGGATCTCGTATCACTGATTCTGTTTTTCAGAGATTTCCGTCGTGAAAGCATTGTCTGTATTCAGTTCTCCGTGCATTGTTCGGTTACCCTGAAGGAAAAAGAGTGGAACTAAAAAGTCTCACTATTTTTGCCAATTTCCTCCGCAAATATTTGAGATTTTTCATACGACCCTTAAACGTGTAATTATCCTGTGAAATAACTGATAATTCATATGTACTATTATTATTTCTTGTTACGAAATTTTTTTAAAGCCACTCGTCAGTCATTCTGCTTCTTATAGAGGAATACGCTGCATGAATCCAGAAATTGCAAAAAATTATGAGATACCCAATTTTGATTCTGATCATCAGCTAAAGAACCGTAAAACTTCATAGCAGTTTGGAACAACCAAACTCCTTTAAAGCTCTTTAATTTTGCACGTAAACAGTTTTTCGTCAGAGGATAAATCCGAAAAGGTCCGCGACGCGGTCCAGTCGTTAGCCTTCTCTTTTGCTCGTTCTTTTCGCAACCGTCGTCTTATCTTAACCAGTGAATCGCATTTTCCAGATTTATTTCAAATATGATAAGTAAATTCTGTTAAAATGAACGTTGGACGGTTGGAGAAAATGGGTGAGAAATAAAAAAAAAGACATAAAAAAACGGGTCAAAGTCCATTCCATTGTCGCCCATCGTATGATAGGGTAAGCGAGGACGCTCTCTCACTGATCCTCCACAGGCTGGGCGGATACTCATATTTTTTTTCCCACACCCTCCGCACCCGTCTACCTTTTGTTTTTGTCATCCTAATTAACGAGCGTGCTAATGGCACGCTAAGAAGACGAAGGTGCCGGTCCGTTTAATATCCCGTCCGCGGCAAACTCGGCTGTCTACCTCATTCCGTCCGCTATACACTCTCGCCATAGAGCAGCGAAGCTTTAATCACGGAAACCAACTCAGGCATCGTGAACTCAACCCTACCGGTAGGCGTAGAAACTACAGAGAACCTCATCGCCATTGACTTTTGCTAGTACCCTCTCTTATTCACTTAGTTTCGTGGAATAGCCCCGACATTCTATCCAAAAGGAACCCCGAACTGAACTAAGATCCCTTTGCGAAAAGACCTTTCAGCGCTTGTTGTTTGTAGAACTCCATCTTCTCTTTACTAGTCTAAAATCACGGTTCGTAATTAGAAACTCTTAATAGCATAAGCGTAAGATTGTTCGGTTTCATTAAAACTCTTCAAGGACCAAGTCAATTTATTTCACGTCCAACAAATGCGGACGGAAGAGCTTCAAAAATATTTAAACATTTGTGATGATTTTTTTGTTGTTTTTTTTCGGAGTCAATCGTACGGAACTATGGATATCGAGTATTAGGAATTATAGAACTACTGTGCTCGACTGTTATTGGAATGTTGCAATTTTTTGAAATGCTGACTATCGCGATGCTGGCTTTGCAGCAGAGCTCTTTCGAGGGGGTTGGAGTACTAGTTACTAGATCGAGCAGAAGTGCTATAGAAGCCAGTGGACCAGCAAGTAGACCTGTGAGCGGCGCGTCTAACCCAGCGTACTCGAACTATTTGGCTCGAATCCAATATACTGGCAATCGATATAAACGTACCGGCATCTGATGAACAATAGACCTGAATATCGGTACGAACAAATGCGCTCGGGATTTCCGATTTCACACCATCGAATTAATTGTTGTCGACACACGAAGGTGGATATCAACGCGTCCAGTTCTCGTTCTCTTTATCCCTTCATCGCCATTCGCTTCGACAGTTGCGCACTGTTATTGTCGCTGGATTTTCGGCGATCGTTCCCACGAAAGGGCCGAATTTACTTGGATCGCCCATTTAGTTGGGTACTTCATGCATCCGCTCTATTCTTTAGCCCTACAGTACCTCGATGACAATATAAAAAGTCGGACAGTTTGTCCATTGTGGAGCTTAGCGTGTATTCTAAAAGATTTGGTTAATGAAAGAATAAAAGAAAAAGATTTGGGGGAAAAAATTAAAATAAATATGAAAGTTTAACTGGAACTGCGCTTCTTGTTACCAGTAGTTGCCAAGTAAACTTTGAGAGAAATAGGATGCAGTCTGTACTGCGGCAACATCAGCACCGCCAACACAACCGGGAAAGACGAGAACACCGGAGAAAAGCTCGCGTTACCACCACCAAGTTTCCGTATCTTCTGCTTAGCCACAGATATTTACGCTAATTCATGCAGAATTAGACTCTGGAGAAACGCTGAATTTATACAACCGCAGGCTGGAAAGTCAACTCTCACGAGAGTATTCTACGCTTAGCTGCCCTAAACGGAGGGGGGGATACTTGAGTTTGCAACGTCCGATTAAAGCACCGGCTAATTTTAGAGAAAATAGTATGCTACAGCATTTAAGATTATGCATACAACTATTTATCTTTTTTCCATCTATTTTCTTTCCTTCGATTTTCGATAGAAAATCATTAAGATACAAATGTATTGATTAAACTATCAAAAAATAACAAAAAAAAAATTTAAAAAGCGAGTTAAAATTTATTGAGTAAGAAGTCGAATTCAATGGATTTTTTTTTTAGTATTTCTCTAAAATAATAAAATGCTCTTCTCAATGGAATTGATGGATTATATACATGAGTGTAATCGGGACATACATATACAAGATTTTTCTCTTATATTTGTTGATGCCATTTGACCTTTCTTCGTCGTGTAACATGACCTCTCGCAGGGGCTAAAGTCGCAAAGGTTCGTTCGACTCTATCCGCCAAAGGACGATCCGGCTCGTTGGTCGTATTACCAAGATTTCGCAATGGTTCTCGACAACTCCCACGCGCGTATTTCCATGAAAATCTCGTCGGTGTAACTCGGTGCCAAGGATATAGGTAGCGATATCCCTCCAAGTAAGAAGCCGTCAGGGAATGTGTTGGACCAGAGTATGGCCGGTCGGTGAGGATTCCGAGCCTCGCAACGCCGTTAAAATTAATTGCGGCTATGTACACGAAGAGCCTCCTGGGAAGAGCGAGTACGCTGACAGGGGTTGATAACGACCTTGAAGTGAGCTTCGAAGAGTCAAGGAGAACAAGCTCCGCGCATCCGCGTTACGTTTCAAGACACGTCGACACTTTTACGTCTCCGCCACTGTATATATAACAAAAAATTCCTCACGGATACCGTCGGTGAACGACGACGCAACTCGGCCATCTACACGAAATGATCTTTAACGATTCTCTCCCTTCTTCTTCGTCTTCATTTTTTTTACTATCTTGAAAAAGCCTTAATTTATTCGCTCAATTATTCAAATACCTCGGATCGTACTTGGGCCATAAAAGTTATTGGGTTATTAGGGAAAACGAGCGGCAACGGCCGAAGTCGTAAAATTACGCCGGTGAAAAATGAGTAGGTAATCATGATAACTGTGACGATCGCTCCGATCAAGTACGGGACCTCTTCGGTATTCGAATAATCCGGCAAGGTTTATGACACATTTTTATTGTTTCCATCAATTATAATTTCGAAACGGTGCGGGTTCGTTTCATCGTTCCGTATCGCCGCTCTACCCCCGGGGGCGCCAATTATATCTTTCACCTCCCTTTGTTCCGAGACTCATATCCAACGTTCTGCCCTGTTACGATGTCATTGAAATAACATAAAGGTTATAAATATGTTGAAACGGGGTTTGCGATCACTGACATTGTACGATATTTACGATCGAATTGCGAAGTTTCCCTTCGATCACCCGTTGAATTATGGTTGACGGTCCATTCTTCGGATTCTCGCGGTAAACAGCGATGAAGCGATCGAAACTTCGAAAATAGACCTTCACGATAGTTTAGCGAAGAATTTCGGTCAGAGTATCTACTCAGCCCTTTCTGAATCGAACCATGTAGGGGTGAAAATCACCCCAGTATTATGGTATAGAGATGGGAAAAGGCGTTTCTTGAACCACGACATTCTTCGATTGATTGGGATATGGAATGATAAGAAACAAAGGTGCATATCCCATATTTATTGTAGCATAGAGGAAGTGTTAGAAATTGACAATCCTAAGAATTCCGTAAAGCCTCCCTTTTCCTTATGGTTTTAGGCTGCCAGCGAATAATCAACCGAACATCTGTAAGTTCGATCGTTTGCAGCACGATAATCAACAAATACTATCAACTTAGAAAAGAGGGGTTACATTTTTTTGCATCTCAGCCACACATATCTTTGCAAGATATCTCTCAAACTTTACGACAATTCATTGTGTGTCTCCGCTTTTGAGACCTCTGTGCTATAAAGGATTAATCAATGTGCGTTTGGAATAGAAATGGGTAGGAAATTGAATTATTCAGTGACTTCTTCGATAGTAAAATACCCCTCTTTATCAGTGCAATGGACGACTCGCTCCTTCGTCTGTATGTCGAGTCGTACGGCGTCCACTAACCCAGATACCAAAGGAAACGACAGCGTTAGCGATATTCCCATGAACAACGAATACGACGCGACGTTCGCACCATTTCTCTTCGGCATCGTCGTGAAGTGCGGTGGTAACAGAGTTTAAAGGGAATTCCCGTTTTAGCGTAGTGCGATCGCCGGTGTGTCGGCGAAGTTACGCGGGGATGCGAGAGCGCGCGCGCGTACAGAGTATAGGGTGCAGAACCCCCGTCCACCATCCCCCTCGTCGAGAATTCGCGCGCGCACGTCGCCGCTGTTCGTAAGTTCGGACCGCCAGTGCACGCGCGTCTTCCGCGATCGTCGGACTTTGTGCGGGTGTTTGAGAGAAATAATATTGTTCGTTATTGTGTCTTCGTACGGATTCGCGTGTGCCAATTATTATCTTCTATAATACAACGCCAACCGATCAAACAAAGTCGAATTGCCATCGTCGATGAAAGCATTAACTGCCATTAATCAGCAAATATTGGTGCTCCATTAAAATTAATTGGAGGTATACAACGACAGAAATATCGAAAGAACCTTTCGAGAGATGGATTAATATTATCGCCAAATTAAGATCAACGTACAAAATTTATTCTCTTTAGAATAAAAATTGAAGATTGTTCGGAGGAGAGTCCTCTCGGGACATTCCCGTTTCAAAATTCAATACACCGAAAAAAAATGTATCAAAATGCAAAATTTTCGTAGAGAAAATAACATAATCGTCGTATGAATTGCAAGCAAAAAAAAAACGATTTGTGTCGTATAAAATTTGTCTGGTAGAAACGTGTAAAACAATAAGCCAATGAGCGATTGATTTGTCGTGATAAAGAGACAAGTGCCGATTGAACAGTGGATGCATTTGGGTTCTTCTGAATTTCGGAGAGCGAAGAGAGACAGAGAGTAGAGATATATGAGGTTGTTGAAAATCTTTTGGGTCTCGAGCCAACCGAGCGAACCAACCGAGTGTGCCTTCCGGAAGTTCCTCGTTCGCTGAAAGCCCCATCGTGTAAGCGCCTTTTGGACCGACATCGAAACTTATCCTCGTACGTGTGCCTGTGTGCGTGATACTCTGTGTGTGCATGTGTATGTGTGTGTGCATTTGTGTGCGGGCCGTGTGGTTTCGGGCAAAGTGCACAATTCTCGTTACGGTGAATTAAGTCGATAGGTCGATTCGTCCTCGTGGATTTCTCATATCAAATCAGATCGACTTGCGATCGATCGCAATGCCACAAGTATATTCGTTATGAAGCTTAATCGATTTGACGAATGAAGAATCTTATCACGTTCGAACTAAATCGAGTATCGAGGATCGATTATAACGTTCGTTCCGCCTCGTTTGAACTTTCGCCCCATTCGATTCTGACTACTGCGGAAACAGCGAACAAGAAACACCCGCGTATGGGGCGCATAATACGATCGTGTGGAATCAACGAGACGAGAGTACTAGCAATAACGTAACCAGGCGGGATGACTCCATACCGAAGATTTCCCGGTTGAAGTTTCATAGGACTTTCATGGTCGACGGTGGGGTTATTCACCGGGCCGGGACCAGCGCGCGTCGACGTTAAGGATAACGGGTGTTCGCCTGGAAGATAGTGCGTCGCGAGACCTTAACGGTAATAGAGGGTAGATGGTCTCTACCTCGCCAACTTGGATGCCTCCATCTTCGTGATAATAATAATTACGTTCGACGTGTCCTGTACGATAAGCTCCCTTAACCGCTACTCGGTACCATATATTCCACACATTACCGACGAGCGTGCGAAACTCCTTGGCACTTACTACTACCAGAAATTGAAACCGCCGACCAACTGTATGCTCAGTCATTCGATTATTGACTACGGTGGGTCGAAGCTGTTACCCTCGCGAGAGGCATTTCGCGTTTAGTCGGTGTACACAGATTCATAAATTTCAATCTATATATCGATTCAGATCTATAATTGCTTGAGAAAAAGTGATTTTTGTGAGCGTCTCAATTAAGATATAGTATTGTTTCTCCGGGAATCAGTGTTTGTGGATATAGCCATCGCATTTCCCATTGGCCACTTTAAACATCATGAAAAACTTCGAAGTGATGGAGCTGACAAGGATCTAAACTGGCTTTCGCGGAATCACTCGGGTAAGCTTGAGTCGTGGAAAAATTAAATCGACGATGGTCCTCGTCGCGATAACTATAATTTTTTTATTGCTTTTTTATTCGTGAATGCGCATTGATGAATGGTGCAGCTTCACATATGTAGTTCACACATATTTCACATACCTATATAGTTCGATACACATGTACTTTTTTTTAATTACAATTTTATCCGTGAATGAGCATTGATGATTGATACAGCTTCACACAAAAAATTCAGATATATCACATACCTATATAGTTCGATACACATGTATTTTTTTTAACAAATATATTACTGTTTATTGGACGCGTATTCGGTAAACTCAAAACTACGTTCAATGAACTGCATACATATGTTGAATGGGTCAATCACGACGCAGTCGCCGTTCTATTCATTTTTATTTTTTCACTGGATATTCTCGATTTTTTTTATATTTGAAATATTTACCATTGTTCATTGTTTTATTTCGTGTGGAGGATCAACGGCTCTATGATTCAATTAATCGAGTTGATTGAAAATGCAAATAAAACAATAATAATTATGAGAATAATGTACTCTAATAATGGACCAAATCCCTTTGTGTACTTATGTGCACCCAGAAATACCGAAAATACCAGAAATTTCGGAAATTCTATTGAAATATAATTAAACTTTTAAAAAATCGACTTGGCGGTCTTCATATGTTCGTTGAGCATACGTGCATACAACGAGGAAACCCAACCTCAGCCACCAACCAGAATTGTAATTAATCACTCATGATCGCTAGGAGTACACATGGTTTCATTTTATCGTTGATCAATCATTCAATTTGAAAGATAATATTTGTCATACTAAACGAGTATGCGCTGCAAATATGATGAGATGGTCAAACTTCACGTTAATTTACAAAAAAAACAGTCTTTGAACTTTTTATTTAAATCATTTTTACAGTTCCTGACTGTAATTTCCTTAAGCTTCAGTATGAATTATACGGTTGGGTAACAAGAATGGAAATGAACTCATCAATGGGATGACGAGAATAATAACAATCCCGTGATTAATGCACCCAACAACTTATGCTAAGAGTTCAAAACCCATCATTCGCTCGGCTTAAAGAGCAGACAAGAGTTCCATTTGGGACGAACGTGCCGCTTCAAGGCATTATACATATACTTCGTACAAACACGAGGAAAATCTTCGTTCGCACAGCCCTTTCGAGATTTGCGTTGAAGCGTTGTGCCGGTTCCATCACTCTCAACGATAACGAGGAAACTTCGCACCGAGAGTGTTTACGATGATGGAAGTGAATTATTTCGCACCTTCGGCGACACTACCTTTTAATGATTAAATACTTCCACAAACTTTCCATGAATCAAATAACGAAGTATATAAAGTGTCGGAAAAATTAAAGTTCATCCGCGTCTGGTACCATTCGTAGTCTCACAGAATAACGAATAGCTAACGCATACAAAATGTAGGAAATTAAAAATAAAAAGAAATTCAATCGTTCGACGGATATTTTTTTATAACAACCGGCGGATGTTTCATTTTTGTGGGTTTGTTAATAACTAAACGTGGAATACACTACAGTTTACATGATCTTTTGCTATATTAATTGGTGTCCAGTGCACTCAGTGTAACGAAACATCGGGAGATTGATCGCCAGTATTATGAGCAACGTACGCAAATAGCAATTACTAATCTAAACATTGTTTGAACATCGAATTCCGTCACTAATGATGAATTCCAAAATGTTCTCGTAGGTCAGAAAGGTCTCGTATGTCGGGGGCTTTCTGTTTGCTTTAAAATGCGTACATCAATCGCGCAAAGCTTAAGTGAAAGCATTTCACGGCGAAATGAGAGCCGGAGGGATTCTATCACATCGCATGCCATCAAAATCTATTTGGAAGTGAGTTTGTCGCTTGTGCGTACAAGTTTGAAGCTGGGGCTTGACCTGTGTCCATGCATAACCTATGTGGACACCATAATATCTAGAGGGTTGCATGTTGTAATCATAAGCTAGTCTTCCAAAGAGAGCGTTTTGATGAAAAAAGTAACTGAAAAAAAGAATAAAAATCGTGCCAATTATATTGGCATATTGCTTCCTCTCTTTATTTTAACACAGTGTACCCAACTCTGTTTGGAGGAAAGTACGTTTATTACTTTTGGCTTTCTTAACAAGCTTTTTTCAAATCATAACCAACTTCGAAAAAAAGCAATTGAAATTTTGTTCTATAAAAAAAAATACGTTTGTACAAAATTTTAGCGCGGTATCTCAAAAAATGTGTCAGAGCGCCACCATCATTTTATGAAAAAAATTCAAAATGGCGTGAAAACTGAACGACTGCATAGATTTTGCTAAAAATTTGACCAAAGAAGGCGACTTGACCCCTCAACATGTGATGTAAATTTGAGTTTAATATCTCAAGCCGTTCTCGAATGAAGAGGTCGAATGATGAACAACACACACGTACGGACAGATATTTTTTCTAGATGTCATTTTTCGACATTTTGGAACATTCTGATCTAAAAAAAAAAAGAAATGCACAAAACCAATGTTTCTTGAAGAAGCAAACAGTCGAATTCGTTTGGTTTTATCGAATTCTCGTCAAAATTGTTTCAACTTATCTAAGAGAACTACAGGTTTTGATCTTTTTATTTCGCCGTTTATTATTCATCATATTAAGTTGTTGAAAGTTATCTCATCATTATTTCTACCTTAAATCGGTTTTATGAAGGTAATCAATGAATCTTAGCAATATAAGCATTATTCACCTTTTTTTCTCAATTGCTACTAAAAAAAAAGTTCTTATTGTGTATAATTATTTATAAACCTGTATTTTCTTTTGTTTTAAACGGCGAGGAGAATAAAATAACATTTCGCCAACTGCTCGATAGAACTTCATAAAGCATGAAGGAAAATCAATTCACTCGCTGCCCGCGGGTATGCAGCGTAAAGCACTGCTAACTCTACATATATCCTATACGTATTCACTTTTCGTAGATAGTGTACACACACGTCGAATGATATACCAATTGCATCGAAGTCAATATTTTTGATGAAAGTAGAGTACCCTGGTTAATCCTGTACATTCAATCACTCAATTGATGAGTTCACCTTAGCAAATCATTTTTTTTTTCAAAATACCGTACACATTCAATTTTCTCTTCGTAGCATAAGGCAAAAAAATCTTCCGTGATACTCCATTCCTATTTATTTTAATTTTTTGATATTATTTTTCATGCGTTTTTTTATATCGAGTGTAGTGTAAAAGTTCTTTTTTCTCGATATACAATAATCTTATTGCAGATAATGGTTAAACCACAAAGGGTGGGAAGTTCGGACCGATAGTCTATGACAATATATATCAATAGGGTGGAGACCGACTCTACACCTCGCAAGTCTACACGAAGTCAACTCTACACCAAATGTGTACACCGACTGACTGTACACGCGAGCAAGTCTACACCGAATAACTCCACACTGAAATTCTAACACTGCACAACTGTACACGCTGACGATCTGCATAAAAAGTCTGCACCGATCTACTCTACACGCGAGCGAGTCTACACCGAATAACACTGCACTTAAAACTGTTCACCTGCTAACTATAAAAACTGCACACGAAGCAGCTGTACACAACGATAAAAAACACGGTACGACGAAAAGTCAACACCAAAAACTCGACACGACGAAAAGTCGACACGAAAAACTCGACACGACAAAAAGTCGACACGAAAAACTCAACACGACGAAATGGCGACACTGAAAACTCGACGCAATTCTTTTTTCTTTGATAACATTCGGTGTCGAGTTTTCAGTGTCGACATTTCGTCGTGTCGAGTTTTTCGTGTCGACTTTTCGTCGTGTCGAGTTTTTTATCGTTGTGTATAGCTGCTTCGTGTGCAGTTTTTATAATTAGCAGGTGTACAGTTTTAAGTGCAGTGTTATTCGGTGTAGACTCGCTCGCGTGTAGAGTCAATGGGTGCATATTTTTTATGCAGATCGTCGGCGTGTACAGTTGTGCAGTGTTAGAATTTCAGTGTGGAGTTATTTGGTGTAGATTTGCACGCGTGTACAGTCAATCGGTGTACACATTTGGTGGAGAGTTGACTTCGTGTAAACTTGGGAGGTGTAGAGTCGGTCTCCACCCATATCAATATAGGTATATAACTTACGCGTATATAGCTGCTCGAACTTTCGGACCATATAGTTATCCACTCGGCTTGTCGCTTACATTCTACTCTCGGTAGAATATATTATAAGTTAGGTAAAATACCTATACGTAGGCTCGGCAGTATATTCCTATTATCTTGGGCTCTATATGTAGGTGAGAAGAGGAGACAGTCGCCTTACGTTCCCCGGGGTTGGATATAGTGAGGATCAGCGTCTTTCGAGCTTATTTTACCTTTCGCTCTATTCCTCTTTATTCTTTTTATTCATCCCTTTTCCTAGGGGTACCCTTGTTCGAACGATTTCCCCCCTCCCCCTTTCCAACCCCATCCTCCTACACACATCCCGAGGGTGCCTGTTCTCATCTATAGCTCTTGGCAATTCGAATAAAAAGAAGAAGAAATTCGATGTTTTTCTTGCCGCACGTTGATAGGACGAATCCGCTCGGCTCAGGTTTGCTCACTCGGTAGGCTTTTCTTTTTCTTCTTTTTCTTCTTCTTCTTTTCAGTCCCAAGGGCTGATTCTCGTCGGGACAAGTTTTATTTCATCGGACCGGTATATAACGTTTGGGCTTTGAGATAATATCGACTCCATACACCACTGTTCGTCGCCTCTGTCTGTCTTGCCACTTCATCGTTGGCCAAAAAAAAAACCAACTTCCACACGGTGCTGTACTTCGATAACTTGTTTGTCGCGAAGAAAAATTACTGACGATAAGAATCGACGATACGAAAGTAGATAAGCTGGAAGGCTACTCCTCGATGCGTAGATCCTATTTTTTTCTGTCCCGCGACAACTTTTATGAACGATCGGAATACCGAATGACGAAAGACTCCCTCACGTCATTTCGACGTGAATTTCGTCTCTCGTTAATCCACTGGGAGCGAAAGAGAAACAACAGAAGTCTTTCTTCTTACTTTTTTCTTTTTTGTTTCTTTCGTCGTCCAAACTTTTGTTATTCCTCGCGCGTCACATTCTTGTATTTGTAAACTGGGTCAATGACGTTGTAAAAAGTACCAATACAGGGGAGAAGATCTTTCATTACCTCTGCGGACGGTGCCTCGTCACTATATCACCGTTCTCTACTCTCCTTATCGGCCCTTACGCGAGTACTCGCAAAACATAAACAGCTAGAGAATAAAGCGAAGTTATACGCGATGAACGAGTGACGATACACACCGTCGCGAATGAGTCGGTAAAGTTTACAGAGGTTTTGCTGTTAAAGTTTATGTAATTAACTTCGCTCAGCGGTAGATAGAGCGATGCGGATAACATGAAAAAGTCTATCGGTTTTGCAAGTATCTCATTTAGAAGAGTATCGGGACTGGAAATCGTTTGTGCTCGAGAAAATAACAATCATCAGTGGAACGAGCAATCAATTTGATGAAAGCTTTTTTTTTCCCACAATGAAGTTTAGCTATAAAGACAGACCCACAAGTATTGAATACGCATTATCGGCTTTCTGTCTGTTCTCCTTCGTTGGGAGAAATTCTACCTTTCTACGAGATGGAATCCATAATAACATCAAAAGTTGTTTATAGATCATTGAAATGAGGATAAAAAAAAAATAGACTATAAATTAAACTAACTAGTAGGCACGTAGGGTGTTGTGTAGGGACAGTGGCTTTTGGTCGCGCCTCGAGAGTAAACGCACCCCTCGGCGTCGCGAGGGTTG
Organism: Buathra laborator; assembly: GCA_934046635.1. Lineage (NCBI taxonomy): Eukaryota > Metazoa > Arthropoda > Insecta > Hymenoptera > Ichneumonidae > Buathra > Buathra laborator. Next base: position 15,388,224 of record OW203901.1, on the reverse strand, counting down.
TCGCTCGCTTGGCCGCATGCCACTCACGCTCCCGCCATTAGAGTTACCCCTAAAGGGATTTGCGCTAACCTAATTTAGGAACGGGTAACTTTGCCTCCCCCGCAGTGTTTGTTTGCCCATCTCTCTCCCTCTTTCTCTCTCGTGTAGTCTCCATCTTTCTTGCTCTACCTCTGGCTATTTGCAGCACCTCGTCTGATTACGTATGGTGCATCCAGTTCCCGAAGCTCGTAGGTAACCAGTCGTATTCCAAGCACTTTTTCCTTATTTGCCGCTACCTATAGCACAACGGTTAAAATACCCTAAGGTCTGCTCAAGTTTTCCAGTTTTTTTCTTTTACACTATTTTCATTCTCCGGGAATTTAATTTAAACCCCTTGAAAAACTCTTATGAATTATGCTGGGATAACGGAAGTATGGAAATTATTCCCGTATAGCATGAGATTACGCTTTGTAGGGGTTCTGATCCGAAATGTGTATAAATTATTTACGTTCTCGAGAGTCTCTTGTGAGACCTTTTTACATTTTTAAACGAGACGAACCAGCGTTCCGTCTATTCTCTTTTATTTATTTTCAACCAATTTACCGCCAGTGTTTCACCATTTATATTATTGTGAAACGGTCTGTAGATCATAGAAATGTCTGACAAAAAGCGTTCATTTTAGTTTTTGAGAGTTTTTTATTGGGGGCGTTATCACCCGCTATTCATTGTATTGTAATTCAGTTGCTAAGGAATTAGCTTCGGGCTGTTTTATTCACGCAATAGAACATCGCCGACATGATGACAAAGGCAAACTGGAATGGTAGTCGAAATCGAAGTGTAACAAGAAAACGCTTTTGTTTTCGACTATCATAGCTCGTGGCTTAACAAAACGATTCTACCAAAATCCTTTACATTCGCGCGCCGACCCTTCATTTATTCAAGGAGGATAGTTCAAAGTTTAGAGGGTTGTAAATTGTCTCTGCTATCTGGCAGCTGCGCTGAGATGCCGTGTAGATATTGTACACAAGGCGAACGCGGCGCGAAGCTCTACGGTTCACGTTGGAGAATTAACAGTGTGACGCCAACTTCGCGTATCTCATATATTCTCCGCTATACGAGCTGATCGTATAGCTGAAGCAATATTGCCAAAGGCACCCCGTCAATGTTGATGCTCGGCAATAAGATAGAATGTTGCCATCTTTATTACCGATAAAACGAACCACGTCACTTTTAGACATAAATGCACATGCATGTGCAGGAATGCAATTCTGCAATCATATTGCGTTGAATTGAATTTATGCGCGAATATTGGAACTTATTACTCATCGATTTTCTATTTCACGTTTTTCAGAAATAAGTTAATATAAAAGCAAAATCAAATATTTCTGTATCAGTTTTTAATTTTTCGTATTTTCTCTAAAAACATAGCTTCCTCGGCAATATTTTCAATGCAACCCTCGTGTTGTTTGATTGATTTAGAAGTTTAAATGATGAAAAGAATATGCGATTTACTCAGACATAACGATTGGCAAGTGTACATTTTTTTTAAATGCATGCAGTCGCAGAATTAATCAGCGATATAATCAATCATTTTCTCGAACTTGAAAACATCGCGCGGGATTGAATGAAATCAGAACTGCGTATTTTCCGATGTGTAGAATCATATAACATACGCCCTTTGGTGTGTTAGTCACGGGATAGAATGTTACAAGTATATCGACTACATGCCGACCGGACATTGGATGTTCACCGAGGTTGCCGAGGGAGTTTCCAAGGATGGGCTGATATAGCTGAAAGTGATGGTGAGGGTCGATAGGGTTTTACGAGGACCCGCGTAATGTGACCTATGAATCGCTTCTCCTTGCTGTTTTTCAGGGGTTCATAAACAATTCATAGTATCGGATGAAGTTTTCTCCTTCATCGTCGCACACGCGCTCTCTTGTCGTGACTCGCCAATCGCGTGCGGTCGATTTATATTCACTTTTTTTCGTAACCAGTCCTCCACATAGAAACCAAAGAAGGGATGAATTGGTTTCGGCTGATATGATTTATTTGAGTTCTGCGGTTCGAGATCAGTGACAAATTGATTCTCGTTTATAGGCGTATAAATTTACTGATTAACCGGAAAATAAAAATCGGCCGGGAGATTGACGACCTTCACTCGAAATGAGATTCACCCCGTCTGTGACCTTTGCACGTGCGAACACTGGCTGAAGGAACCTGCGTAAACAGTATTAGCAATAATATCATTGAACGACCCTTTTCCGACTTTACATTAAAATTACAATTTCGGGGTTAAATTATCATCATTTACTTCGTTTTTCGACAGTTTTTTTTTCACCCGAGTGTTTTTTATAGTCGCAGAAATACTGTTCAAAACAATTTATAATATTCGATGTAACCTTTTTTTTTTTTCACTAAAATAACTCCGAATGGTAAAGGGAAAATTCGTTAAATTTTCGGTAATTTTTTGGAAGCGACCAGTTCAGTGCACGTGGTGCGTAAACGGATGAGAGTAATTCGATAATAACGACAACCCTACATATAACTTTTCGTTGCGGGAATGTCGCATAGAAGCTCAGTGCCCAATTATGAAGTATACTTCGTGTTTGCATCCACTGAAAAAACAAGCGTGGATAGTGGAAACCGCAGGAAAATTAATGCAAACGTGTATCTGAAAAGAGTGCATCCGGCGACCAGCGTGACACGCACGAAATTGTACCGTGCTGTGTACTAACGATTTACAAGGGAAATTCGAGATTCGTCTAGCGCCCCTCTCGTACACTGGTATGCGCGCACGAGTGCAGTTCGGGTCACGGAACTCCATACAGTTTCAACATCTCTATTCAACTACGCCACTCCTGCACTGTTTTCACTGGACTCACAGCTCTTACTCACTCGCACGCCGTTGCGGGTATAACGCGCAAATTAAATGAAACACAACAAAAAAAAAAAGAAATAGGGGAAGAATGAAGCCCCAAAAAGAGAGTAAAGAAAGTGGGTCTACCGAGGGAATTTACATGCTGTGCGTCCAGCTAAATGAAATTGGATTTGCATTCGCCCACACAGGATGTACAAGTGAAACGGATTCGGATCCTTCTCCAGATTGACATATTTTTTTTCTTCTTTTATTACCCATACGCGGAGTATGACAAACTCATTTGTGAGAGAAAAAATAAAAGTGAAATTTATACAACGTGTCGTATGCGGTCGGGCAGTGAAGCTGTAATTTTATGCAAATAAACAATTGGAATAAATTAATTGAAACGGTGTGGCGGAAGTATCGTAAGGATCCATGAAAACTCGTGTCACACCTTACAGTAAAATATGGCGAAGTTATGTTTTCCCGAAAAATGTACTTCCAGGAAAATTTGTTATAAAAATAGGGATTTAAAAGAATATTTCACCTCGAAAGTGGAATGTAACTTTTCCAATTAGAAGGGCCCAAAAAATGGATGAAGCGCACATTTGGCTTTTAGCATACTGGCGGATCCTTTCAGTGGTACGGTGTAACTAACGTGCGAACCGTATGCATACTTGGTGAAGCTTTTAGCTTCAAATCTGCATGAAAGCAAATTGGTTACATCTGCCGGATATCTCCACAGTTGTAAATCGGTAACACATCTTTCTTCATGAATGTGTGAAATTATTACTGCAGCGATTATGTAGCGAGATGGTGGAAAAAAGACTGATTTCAGTGCAATAACTCAATCGGTGTTACTGCATTAAGTTGAATTCTAACCGATCGATCCTTCTGTTTATTAGCATTCGATATTTATTGGCTTACGAAAAGATTGCAAAGGCATAAATATACGCGAAGCCTTGAAATGACACTTTATCAATTAAAATAACGAAAGGACTTTATGAAGAGTACTCGGTATTCCGGTGCAGAGAATCCTGTCAGTGGCATCGTTTAACGAGTCGACGAATTCTGTAAAAAGGGTATAAACTTTCCCATGTTGAAAAACTACATGAAAGCGGACTCGTTACGTCTGCAGTGGTGAGAATCTCAGCGCAGTTAGTAAATAAGTAACACATTTTTTTGCGTAAATGTGTGAAATTGTGATGCTACGGCGATTATCCGATGGAAGTGGTGGGGAAAAAAGTTTTTACGGAAAAGAGAACTCAAGTGGAATACCCTGACGAGTTTGAACAAATGTCGAAAAGCTTTATGAACACACGAGACGTGTAGCTAGCAGTAAACTGAAACTCGTAAAACCTTCTCTTCATTTGCTTAAGTTTTTTTTCAGCCTCGATGAAGGTCTCTCGACTTTTACGTCGTCGTTCAGCGAACCTTCTCGGTATTACTGTATAAAGACGAAAGAACATCAACTCTTGCTGATTCTGCATGACATAGAGTCTGAATGAAGGGAAATACCTTTGCGAGACTCTTGTGCACATATACGAAAGTCATGAATCCCTCTGGCGGCAAATTTTATTTTTCTCGAGTACATCAACTCTCTGATAAAAATAAAGTGTGCGGTGTAGTAGAAAACTACCCTTACGAAAAAGAGTATATCATCCATCTGCGGCATATTTAACAGTTTTTTTCGAGACACTCGAGAAATAAATAAATGCGTAATGAAAGAACGCACTTGTCACATCGCGAAATACTGCAATTATGTCGTATAAAAAGCACGATGAATAGCGTTTTTTATTGCTTTAGAAATATTCTGCGACGCTTGAAAATGCCTCGTTGATAAAAACGCATTCGCAATCCTTCGGACAACAAATGATGTCATGCATCCTTGAAGTCTACAGTTTCAGAGGACTCTCGTCTCACAAAGGAACGACTAATTTCAAAGTTTTCGGAAAATCTAGAGAAACGCTGTAACACAAAGTCGTTATACCGCGAAGGATTTTTTTATTTTTTTTCATGAAATCATGATCAGTGGACAGTTTGCGGAAAATCGAATGAATGTTTTTTCTTATTCAATTATTCTTTAATTTTTGTAATTCGTCCTTCATAATGACTGGTATAACGACTGTCGACGATGTTCCAGTTAAAAACTGAACGCGTTGATGGATATATTGAAAGTTAGTCGATGTATTTTGTATATCTATTACGTGTATCTATTACGCTGGCGTTTTAATTACACGCTAATGTTGTGCTGTAATTCAATTTCAGGCTCTGGACGGACCGTTCAAACGATGTTGAAACATTGAGGATCATCGATAATCGCAACGGCGGAGTGTCACGGACGTGCGCGCGAGGATGTGTTGTTTTGTGTCAAAGTGTTGGTGACGAAAGCGTTATAAACGTGGGTGATACGAGACCGCGAATCCGTTCGACCGTAGTAGTGTCGGGTTTGGCTTCGATATATTATTAATTGAAGCACAACCGAGTGCTCGAACGCTCGCAATAAGCCCACGCGAACAATGTTATAGTCGCGTGTGCGCGGATTCCACCACGTGGTGAGTGTGAGACATCACAGTACGAGACACGATGGCACTGCTGTACGCCGTCATCGTTATTCTCGTTACCACTGCTGTGTCCCTACCGCCGGTTATCAGGATCGGTGAGTAAAAACACGTATTATGCTAATTATTTTACAAAAATACAAAAAAAAAATATTTTACGGCATTTATAGATTTATAAAATAGAAAGATAATCAAAAGAGGTGAAAAGAGTTGGATATTGGGATTAATTTTTTTCGTTGATTTTTTTATTGTTTAATAAAAAACAAAAACGAAAAAAAAAAATCTTTGAGAATACAGCGAAACGAAGCGTAAAATATTCGACTGTTAATCACTAAGCAAATTACCGAGTTATTGTAACTCCGGAATTTTGTTTCTACTTATCAAAAATCTCAGTCGACAATTGTCTCGAATAAAAGAAGTAGCAGAGAAAACGGGGTGTCCAACTTCATCGAGAAAGAAAGCAATTCGGTACAGAATAGAATTCTCGATGAGTTCAGTTAAATTATCGACCATAGGCGGACCCCCAAGGAGCGTCATGTATATAGTGTATATAAAGTATGCACTGTGCCACCTGTTAACGTGGTGCTGCTGAAGAACTTGGGAATACTCACGGGAAAAAGGTTGGGAAGGGAAGGTTTGAAGAACCAGAAGTAGCAACGGCACCTGCGCTTAAACGAGAGTGGAATTGAACGACGAAACTTTACAGCTGAAAGACGTTCGAAGCCCCACCTTGGTTTGCTCTCTCTTCTCTTCGTTGTACTCGTATAATCTCGCCGAATTTCTTGAATTTAAGCTAAGAGTTTTGGCCGACGATAGCCAAATCCACCCTCTCTGTCGGTCGCTCAGTTTCGCTCGATTCGGAAGGATTGCGAGAGCCAGAAATCGGGAGCGGATGTTGGGCTATATCCGCGGTAGTAAAAGATGCCAAAAGGCACAGTGGCGAAGAGTTGATCCGTCTCGACAAATAACATATATAGATGTATGTACAGAAGAAGAGGTAGCAAGTGAATAACCCAAAGTTTCGTCCACTCGCCAAAACTCGAGCGATAAAATATAGTATCGCTGAAATTTCGTTGGGATGAGATAATACGCGAATACATATATGTCGATGGCGAGTGAATCCGGAACAAGATTTTGGTTTTTCGGGTTACTTGAGGCTGTGTTGGTGGGCATAAACAAATACTCAGTTCTCTGGATAATCTCGTATACCCGGAGCGAAGTAACGCTATAGAGCCATAAGATCGCAACTGGTATAGTTCAGGAAATGCGATGCTGAGTTTCGAACTGCGAAGGATCATGCTACGGGGGATGTTATACGAACTTTGGATTAATCTAATTGGACGAATTTCAATGCACGGCGAGAGAGAGAGAGCACAAGTGAGAGAGAATAGAAAGAGGTCGGAAGGCAACGGTGCACGAAAGGGTCCGGAGATCGAGTCAGATGTCGTTTAAACTTCGCGGCAATTTTACCCGAAACCAACACACAGCATCGTGGCCTTCGTAAGCCAAAGATGAAAGTCTAAGGGTGAGAGACGGGATGAAGATTCAACTCTAACTTATCCGCTGCTCGTGGCGTTTCTCAAAACTACTTCAGTTCATCCACCCGTTTCATCTTATAATCTTCCTGCGGCCCATATGCCATTAATAATTATCATGCCGACGCTATTTTTCCCGCTTATAACTATGGATCATCAAAATAACTTCTTGTATGAAGTAAACAGTTAGTTATTTTTATAAAAACTATTATATGTTTATGAATCACGCGAAGTATATGTTGTATAATAGAACATCCATACGACGTTCAGTCTAAGAAACGAAACAAGCGGCCCAAGAGTTGTGAATTATGGAACCTTTGGCGACCGGAAGCGCAGTGGTTGCTCTCCGTAGTGGAAGATGCTGCACATGGATGAGGGGTTGGTAGAGGGGAAGCTATATACACCGGATTTATGAAACGTTGAGGTCGACGCCCCGCGGCGAGCGCAGCTATAGTTTGTTGACCGTATCTCGAAATTGCTCCAAAAGCTCGAATTATACGTACGAATTCTACGAATTGAATAGTCGAATGCGTTCTCGAATTGTGGTCAGTGGTGTGAGCCATTTGGATAGAAGTTCAGTCTGGTGCAACGAGGGTAAGCGAGATTGACTCTGTGATCGCTAACAAAGGATTTTTAAGCGTTTGCATGAGCGGAAGTAGTGATATCACCGGTCCAAACGGGTATTCTCATTGATTTCTCTCTCTTCGACATCGATTTCCGGTGAGTACCACGGATTGCCGCAATTACGCATACACCACAGAGAGCGAATGAAACGTCCGGCCGACCCTCATTCGCCATCGTGTCGGAAATTCGATCCTTGTCCGTGTTCACCAACGTCCAATATTCTTTTCTCGTCCGGTATCCCGATTATGCTGCACATTTTTTTTTACAATTCCATTATCGGAATGAACACTTTTCTATTTTCCATATTTACCTCTCTCGTATTTTATTCTCGTTATGTCGTGTTCCAGGAATGTTCGATAGCATGGAACCGTTGAGAAACAAACAATTTTATTTATAATCCGTTTCGAGGATTTTCAGAATTAAAATGAACATTTTTGAGATACCGATGATGATGTAGTGCACATTACAATGCACAGCAATGCGTCATCGTAGCACGGAATGTATTGTACACATCCTTTTAATGTTGTCATACAAAACAGCATTTTATGTTCCTTTTATTTTTTCGTGATGGAAGCTTTGTTTTCGTGATAAACAATTTCTCACTTTAATTTGAATGAAAATATGTTGAGACATTCTTCACGCAGAACAAGAGGGATCAATGCTTATTGCTTCGTATTAATTTCGGCTGAAAATTTGCACTGCTTCCTTTTCTGTAATCAAAAATCAGAAATGTCTTCTCGCAACAGATTCTTGAGTATTCTATTTAATTTTTCTTTTTTTTCTGCTCTTCGTTTTCACAAGGCTGAGGGTGAGCTTCTGACGCTACGAGAACTTTATTACAGACAAATTACAATCTTTTAGTAAAGGTTGCATGTGGAAATTTCTTTCGCTGGCCATTCGAAAAGTAACATTTTTGCCAGTTTTTCCTGATTATTTAGGACGTTCGCACTCATGGCTCACCGAGTTCACGCGGATTACAAATATGGGTTTGGAAGCTTCTCTTGTTTATAGACGAGTCCGCGTTGGATTTTCACCGTGAATAGTGCACTTTTCAGTGGATTCTCTATGCGTCCACATAAAATCTTCGACTCTGGCCGAGTGCCATTGCAATTACATTTCCGGTAGATACTCGCATTGTTTCACGCTTTATGGCTACACTCACTCTATGGACTCTCGGAGAAAGAATAAGATTCGACGATAGTGGCAACCGCGTTGTGTTATGCAGGGTCATTTATAAGCGGATGGCTATTCACGATGTGTATTTTATCGAAGCACATTGCACGTATAGCCCATTTTAGTCGATGGTAAATCGGTTACCGAACAACCCTCGAGCAGTCTCGTTGGACACCTCGCGCCTCCCCCCATTCAGCTTCGGGGATTATGCGGCGGGCCGAAAACTCTCACGGCAACTCGCCGCATTCGCCCGTCCCCTTGATGTTGGTTAATGTTTCGATGAAATTCATGCCCGCCGTCGCTATGTTAAAGCGTTATTGTCACTCTGGTGGTTTAATTAACTACCGGACCGACGTGTTCTGTGCATTTAATACACGGTCCTCGTGGTTTGGCCCCTGGGGTACCCAATTGACGTACACATTGAGCGATTGACGTTCGCGGTACAACTAGACAACAGCGAAAAAGTCAGAAAAATCGATTAATAATAAATGATTTATTTTGAAAAAAAAAGAAACGGAACTTGCAACATGCCGAAAAAAAAGGCATTTTTTTGGGTTTAATTGTGGAAAAATTCGCGTAATACTTCAAACGTCCAAATTACACTTTTGTTCCACACGATACGCGAATTTCGAGAATATTTCCATTTAAAAAACCGTCCTTTTTCAGTGATTGATACATTGAAAGAAAGATAATAATCCAGTTAACGGTATCGAAACTGCAATAAATATACATTTTTTTCCGCGTTCGTAGGGTAGTGTACCATGTTTTAGCTTGACGCTATTATATTCGATAGAGTATGGAAGCTTTGCGCAAATATGTAAGCTTTATGAAGCGCTTGGTGTGAAAGAACTGTATATATCCTATACTTATAAAGCGCAGCGGTAACTGTGGCCATTCGACTAACGACATTAAAGATTTATATAGGCGATCCGTGAGCGAGAGAGCGGTGGAAAGAATTTTAATATGCTTTGGAAGCTCTACGAAGGTGTGGCTACTCTCACTGCGTGTTACCTTCGCCCTATAACAAAGAATAGGATTTTCGATACGATGTGACTTTTTTTTCGTTTTTTTATAACCCAAAAATGATATGTCGAACGCGTTAGAATGCAATTCTGCAAATGTCCCATGTCTGTGACGATATCAACGGCGTGCAATGCATTTTACCTCAAATATCAACTCAGTTGGTCCGTTTCCGATTCTTTACGGCACTATTTCAAATTCATATCCCGTATCAAGTATACAAATTTGATCAAACTTTTATCCTCTCGTCGTTCAGCGTGCGGTTCGTCGATTGTTCGCGCGATGTTATGTATCGTCTATATATAACGAAACGTTAAAGACAGTCGTCTCCATTCGCTCGTCGTTGCAGCGAGAATTGCGCTTGGATTATGATATGTCGATCGTGACTCGTGAAACAAAATAGTATATAACGTTATACCGACGTCCCGTCGTCGTACTACGCGTTTCTTATCGGTTTCATGAGTTTCCTGGATGCTCGCGGGTACGTCTTTCCCATCTTTCGGTTACCCTAAGTACAATAATACCAAAGCGAGAGCCAGAAATCCCGGGCGAACCAAGAAGTAACCGAGGGAAACCCTGGATATTCCCGTTAGTGCGAATTTTCCATACGTAGAGCGCGGTATCAGTTATATGCTATACCATACGATCCGCTCGTATTTGAGGCACGATCCAGACATGCCAGCGGAATTTATACCAACGTCGAGGCGCGCGATTCTCTGCCTGCTGCACACGGCCGCTGTTACGTAAAGCCGGGGTGAAACCCCGTTATCCCGGAATACCTACTGTACTGTTCGTATATATATATATACTATGTATCTGTACGAATATCCTTTCGAGTTTTATTTCACCGCGTCTGGCGTATACGATACTCATCGCGCTCCGCGTGTTAACCGCATTATAGGTATTTTTTCTCCACAAGCCTCCCAAACGCGAAAACAACGCAAAACATTGCAGACAGAGACTCAAAGTGAGAGCGTCTTAGCGTGTGTATGGTACTCAGTGACGCTGTCGTTGTGGAAAGCGCATTTAAGAATCATACAGTATAAAGTGAGGTAATCCACGGACATTTTTATTTATTTATAATATCATGCAACGTTGATGGCTCAATTACTGGTCGCTAAAGGTTAACATAGCGAATTAATGTTGTCTATAAAATTTAAGAGACTCCATCTTAACTTAGTGAAGTACCTACTTCACCAAGCCAATGCAAAGTTTCAACATCATCGGCAATAAGCAAAATCTAATCGCGCTTACTACTGATGTGAAAAGAACTACCGTTCTTAAATGTCAACGACATAAAACGAACCGTCTAATCTTGTTGTTTTGCCGATGATATCGAGTATATTTTGGTAATCGAAATGAGTGCAAAGTGGATGAAGAAAACAAGAAAAAATCTGAATATATTTGGTCAACAGTCGGTGTTTGTAGCACGACCTGCGTCAACTATTGGTCCGTTGCTGAGTGGAGAACGGGCGTAACAGTCAAGGACAGCGAGATTATCGATTCATCGTCGCGAAAGGACGATAAATTAGATGCGAACGAGAGTGGGTCGAATATTGCGCAGAGGTTCTATTCGTATGTTTCTATTTGTATATGTAACTTAGTTCGCACTGTATAAGAAATGGCTTCATTAGATTAAATATACGAAAAGGGGACTGAATCTCTTGCGGGTCGCTGGTCAAAACGCTTCAAGGTCGAAGCTGTTTGCAGGATGGAAAAGCTTGAACCCTCAAACTCTTAAACGATTCTCCGTGCTTGCGAGACTCTTGCCATACGTACAGACGTATAAAGCTTCCATATACCCATATGCATACCATATACCTACAAACTAAATACCCGAAGACCACATGAATAATTCATCTCTTGGACCAAAATTCCTTAATCGAATGCTATACTCTTGTATGCAAATATCTGAGAAAATATCGTACAATGTAGCAGTTTCGTTGTACAGCCTCCCGTTCACAAGGATATCCAATCTTGGTGAAGAGTTTGTCAAACTCGCATTCCCGTACGTCCTTGTTGATTTTCTACCAATATAGTATATATATACATATGTAACCACCCTTTTCCGACACACTCATCTATTCTCTCTCTTCTTCGTCACGTATTTCCACTGCCTAAGAAACGAGCTGCTGCTGCTGCTGGTGGTGGTGCTTAAGAGGCGAGAATATACCTAGCGTCTGGTACACACTTACTACTACTACTGCCACTACGACTACTACTAATTCTACTTCTGTTGGCCACTAACGTTGGTGATCTATATACTCGTTATACATGTATTCTGTCGATACCCGTATTCGTATATCAGTCGCACACTCACTTGCGCCCGAGTTTAACTACAAACGAAGTAGCAAAACGCTGAGTTGCAATATCGGAATTCCTAGCAAGTAAGTATCGACTCTCAGGCCTTGATCCAGATTGCAAACAGCCAAGGAAGCATGCAGCAGGCCTTCGCTTGCGGTGTTGTTACTCGGCTAGAGCTCCAACAGCCCCGAGTCCGCGGTTCACCGGTTATTCTCGTACAGTAATTGATTGTTATCGAAGCCATTATCGACTAAGATTGAAGATAAATTCCGATATCTTGAAAAAACATATACATATCATAGTTTCAGTTAATTTTGAATGAACATTTTTTTTTACATTTTACTATACATTTTTTTTTGTGTATTTGATCACATCTGGTCATCCCAAGAATGCATGTGTTTTGAGTCAAAGTAGAGCAGAACAACAGATTGTTTTGTACGATTTTTTAGCCGGTTATATGAAACTTTCATCAAGATTTGTCAAGCACCCTACTTGCATGATGTACGTGACGGCATCCTTCATATAGAGGGATAAAAATGTACAAAAAAAATGCTACGAATCGTACTTCTCGCTGTTGTTTATTTTCTTTATTTTACGCTAGAAGTTGGTCTGTGAAGTATACTATTGAAGCACTGAATTTGTATGCAGAAACAGTGCTGAAGTGATGAAGTTCTGAAAAGAAAATGAGGTGAAGAAGGTCGCGATGCATGTTGTGGAGTATTCCGAGCCCAACATTTTTTCCTCACGTGCGTCAGTGAAGTTAACTTCAGTTTTCATATCTACACGTATAGAGTTACCACTATATTATCACAACTCGCGATATGAGTGGCGGCAGAAAATTTTTAGTTGCGAAGTCAACAACTTAAACGGATATCATTATATTTTTTCCAGCGTTACAAATTCCTTTCTTCAGTTTTATATAAAGTAGGATACGATAGTCGCGCATGCGCTGAAGTGTATTCGTGAATAAAGAAACGCGAGGTCCCCCGTCATATCCTCGTTGAGAATACACAAGAACTCGGTCGCTCATTGTCCACGATAACTATTTGAGGAATCTCACGTCTCGACGATGACGACGACGACGACGACGACGACGACAAGAAGGAGGACTCACGAGGTCTGAGAGTGCGAGACTCAACGAGGAAAACTATAGAACAGAGTTCGACTATAAGAGCCGGAAGAAGGGACGAGACCTCGTCCCGTTAGCTGCGATCTCGAAACTCGCCGAAGAATTCCTATATCGAGGGTGAAGCGGTAATGGTGCAGAAAAGGATTCTTGCAATTGATCACGTATTAATTCGTGGTACCGAACAACGCGGTTGACTGCCGTAAAAGCACTCGGGAATTCAATGATTTATGGCGGTAGGGGATTCTAATCGTAAAAAACGATAAACGTGATACAAATAAAAAAAAATAAAAATTTATTATTGAGATCGCCGAGGGTGCCGAATTGGGGATTAATAATGGGTAGAGAACGAGGACCCAAAGGTGAAGCGAGGGAGGGGAATAACGCGGGTTATCAGACATTCTCGTCGACTATCGACACGTCTTACACGTGTCGTCGGATAATCGATTTTCTCGTATCACTACACGCTTGATCGGATCATTCGACCCTCATTCACCAACCCGTCAAGAATCTCGCAATGGAAAGGAGAGAGTCCATCGCGATAACAAGCAACGTCGGAGACTTTCGCAAAGTCTATCTTTATCTCGATGCGGGCGAAATGTGACCCATGTTCGCGCTGTAGAGCGGAACTGTTTGATGGACGACCGGTAAGCTTCTGTGTGTTTAGGATACCGACATTTTTCTTTTATGAATTATTATCGATTCGATTTATGAATTAGACAGTCGTAAATCAATAATTATATATTTTATTTTTTATTTTATTCTATATTTATATTCGGCTCTCAATTCCACATAAAATCAAATCTTCCAAAATTTAATCCCGCAGATCAACGAAACTGTATTCGCATTTAATTTCGACAATTTTTGTTATCAAGCGACGCGAATGTTCGATAAGATGTTAAAAATTAAGAGAAAAGTTATTTCTGTTCACACATCAGATTATTATGATAAAAAACGATGAAAAAAAAAAGTTTGCCATGAAACGCGGGTTGGTAAAAAATTTAATTTGCCGTACGTTGTTATATGATTTTTTTTATTACGTAACTCTTTCGGGTTATCTCGTCCGTGTAACCATGAAGTCGTATAACATTTTGTAAATTTTTTGTACATTCCCGAGCCGAGCGTCGGCAGGTGCTCCTCATTCGGCTCGTGTGGTTCTGCGGTTAAGAGGAAGAAGCGACTCGGAATACGTGCGATTCGAATAAAACGTGTAACAACTCGGTTAGAGTTACACATACATAGCTACATACTGTAGAAGAAAAATATATTAACGTCGAGCTTTTCATGCGAAAAATTTTTCGGCTTCTCGCTTATTCCGTCAAGTGGAGACTACCGTCCGGGAAATTCACATAAAATGTTCAAACATATACCTCATCAACGATTCACTCGCTTCCCCGAGTAAATACGAGCTCTGACCGTACTGAGAAAACGGAGAATTGTTATTATTCTGACTTACCAGAATGCAAGGGGTGGGAATATCCGAAGGGTTGTGTTTGTCAACTATATCTTGCCAATTTGCGTTAACAGTGAATCTTCAGGACGAGCGGAGTTCTCGCATAATCGAATCTTTCAGCGTTCTAACAGGCAAAAGAGCCGTTGCTCCGTGAAACATTTGTTAGATCGATAAACCCAACAATATTCTATCCATTGCTCCCGTATGGATTCAACGAATTTCTACCGATATCACCGAATCGTTTCAACTGATAAACCGTACGCGAGTGCGCCGATCCGAGGCGCGTTTATCCAAGTTTCCTACTATTCGGTAATCCGTTGATTACTCTACCGGTAAACCGAATGGACCGTTCGATATGGTTACGTTAATTTATCCAATCATCTCTTCGATTGCATATTCGATAGTGTAATATGCACTTTGAAAGCGCATTCATAGTCATGTATTTGCGAGAGTCTTTATTTGTTCAATATCTCGCAGCACGGACTTGAAATGAGAGATACATATGTGAATAAGATAGTGCGGGCAAAGCCCCCATTCGTAATTTGATACACTCAAATGCACTCACGTGCAATGTTCATCCAACTGGAAAGTACGAGTATTGGTAACAAGTCTTGCAATTGCAACTTGAGATCAACTTTATCGTATTACGTCGAACGAAATTGAAAATGCGTTTGTTCGACCTTTTTCTTCCTATGGCATTACGAACTCATCGATGTTTCAACAATTGATGATCAAAGACGAGTCGATGCAAGTTCATTTGACCAAAGCATCGAAGCAATGATCCGTTCGATCGGTCTGAGTGGATTGCCAGAGGCGAAACGGACGGAATCGCGCGGCTGTGCTTCTCTCCGAGTATCCAATGAGTTGCTTCCGGTACAGCTCTGTACGGACCAAATAGAAGCACACTGTGTCTTGCAATGTCGACCAGCAGAAGCCTCGAATACCGTAATGACCGAAGGACCTCTCGCTACTTTGGGCTCTTGAAAGCTTCACGTTCCTCCGCTCTCTTCTCGTCCCTTCGCAAGTTGCTACAAGCTGTTCGGTAAATTGAAGATAGACGAGAAAATCGATTTGCCGAGGAGGAAACGAAGTTTAAAACATGACGCGCCAACACGTATAACAAGTTTCATTCGATTTTTTACGCCGCGTCGTTGATTTGATCAACGAAATTTCCCACTTTCACGTATGTTGTATATCATAATTAAGTCGATAAAACATTTTTAATCTGACCTTACAGTTAATGTGGTGCAAAAAATTCATTCGAAAAAAAAAATCCTACATTTGAAAATAATACAGCAGTGATCGGCAGTGTTTGGCAGTAAAGAAATCTTAATCGCGAGAAGAAGTTAAGATTTCGGGGATTTTCACTGGAATCGGTGTATAAAAGTCAGTCGAAAATAAAAGAACCTTTCGTCGACTGAGCCCGTGTAAAAGCCATTTTTATAACAGAAGTTCACCGGGCATTTCTTTCTGAAGCCCATTGTCCGACAAGACTCGTTTATCTATTGTGCTCCGGTGAAGTATATATCTTGACTCGTAGGTTCAACGTATTCTCGGTACCATAGAACTTGCTTAAAGTTATATCGACTTCGACTTGCCATGATAAACTCCTTACTCCCGGAAATTGCGCGGGACAGTAACGTGGCTTACAATATTTCGACGTGGAAGCAAAAGATGTCGAAGAATGAAGACATCGAAGATATACGACGAAAAATGTAATTTTTTTTTTTTTTCTTAAACAAGAAAGGAAATACCATTGACTGACAAGGGCAGGGTTAGCAGGCTGATATTGTCGGGCGGGGTGTGGAAAATACAGTCATTTCGGCGATGAGATCAGCCTGTCGAACCCGGCACCGTATCTATCAGACTAAAACGAGAGTAACATGAGATCGCGAATGACATCTTCAACCCTTTCGTCAACTCCACCTTCTACGATCGTCACGCGAACAGACATATTTATCTTTATTTCGGCGGTAAACATTTCGGTTGTGTGTATCGATGACGTTAAAACGGATGGGACGAGACAAGAAATTCTCAAGTTCTCTTCCAGACGAAGAGAGCCTCGGTAGACCGTCTTGGATGACACGCTATGTGTACTCTTTCCGCACGGATAAACAATATCTACGGGTAGGAGTCTCGTTTCTTTGGGGGTATATACGGTCAAGAGATTCGGACGGAGTGTCGATAGACCCCGGAAGATACCTTGGCGGTAGCGAGTAGTATCTACACCACAGGAAATGAGAAAGGCGCTCGCTTAGTGATGGGTCTCTGGAGGAGACAGAGTTGGTAACAGCCACTAGGCGGCTTCTATTTGACGCTTAAAAGTGCTTTACCTCGTTAACCTCCAACATCAAGAGGTCAAAGCGCGAACGCGTCAAAATTCAACTCACGGAGATACCGTTTACTCTCAGCCTTTTTGTGTTTCGCTCGTTGACGATTTGACTTACAGATTTTATGTGGAAAAAGATACGTCGACCCTTGAACTACAGATATGTAGTCAGCTGTGGTGTCCTTTATCAAAAAATGCTGCAGAGTTTCGATGCCAAGTATTTGAATTTTTTTAAAGAGTCAAAACGGAGTTTCAAACCAGAGTTCGGAATCAATGGTTATTGAAAACTAGGCGTCGAATCAATTTTTTGACGAAACTTTGCGGTAATATATTTTCAATATCAGCTTTCAAACGCTCCCATTAACAGATGGAATTTTGATTACAAATAATCCGAGATATCACAGGTTAAATTGCGCTTTTAATTTTGTATCTGAATCGGTATATTTAACTTTAAACGGATGAAAGGAAAGGTTTCCATTAGTTGTCGGACATCAATGTTTCATTCAGAATCTGAAGTAATCAATAATGAAAGGGGACAATTTCGAGTGAAATTTTACTCGTTAATAAAATTATCAGCGTGTCGATCAAACACCCAATTTTCCTGTCATAAAATGTTCATTACTTCGATTATAATGATTGACTTTGTGGGAAGTCGTTTGGAAAACACGTTATCCTTTGTTAAAGTACCGTCGAATAATTGAAGTACGAAAACTTTTATGTAGAAATGACTAACCAGTACGACGTGGGAGAGAATGTTGAAAGTATCGGAAAAGTGAGATATTGCCCGAGTGAATTAAGACCTTCTTCCGATCCAACTGCCCTCCCGAAACAGCCTTTAACGTTAATTAAACATTTTACGTACCAAAGTGCAGATTTTCCGCGTTTTTCTTTGCTACCCGTTAGTCGACGTGTTCGCTCTGTTTTCTTTTTTTTTTTCATCCAACTAACTAATGAGGCGCGGACGCCCGAAGCGTTACCTTGCCATGGTCGACAAGCATTGCTCCAATTAGCGTCCCATCAATTCGTTTTCCTCGAACCACCGACTTTTTTTCTCTTTTATTATCGATAAGCGAAAGCCAGTCACCCCAACCTACCCCGCCACTGTGCGGTTATGTCCAAAGGGGATCGGAGAGACAGCTCTATCATCAGAGTTTCTACAGTAGAAACTCAATTAGTTTTTCGAGACACAAATTCAGTGATTAACCGAATGGAGAGTCAAATTATTACTCTTTCCGCAGTAATCTTTACGGCAAATTATTAGGAAAATTAATTTGATTGATCTTTCGACAACTTTCGAAGAGTGGATATATGTGTATTTGAAAAAAATAAAATTTCACAAAAATTCGAAAGTTTCCGACTGTAAAAGAAGAAAAAGTTGAAAAGCTTTATAATTAATTGTTATTCCACTATTTTTTGTTAAGACCATTTTTTTCACACTCATTCGGGATTTGAACATTTTTAAAAAGTGTTTTTCATAGTTTTTTGTAAGTCGAGTCAAAGTGTTTTTTCTAAAAAAAGAAAAAAGGGTCCGCTGTTTCCGAAACAATGAAGAAATCGAAAACCTATTGAGTTACCCAATTTGTGTGAAAAGTAATTCCGAACTTCCGTATTTCTGTCGACCGTGTTGCCGTCAGAAAATAAAAATACAATGGCTTGTCATTCAATATTTCCTTTTTATCAACAGTTTCAAATTATTCGACCTAATTATTAATAAACGGTGATTACACAATAATTCCTTTTTTCCATCGGTGACTATTTTTTAATGACGAGGATATAAGTTAATTTTTTTTTTTTAATTAAATTTTCTTAGCAATTCCGCCAAATGGAATCTTGCGGTGTTCGTGCTATCAATAGTCTTGGGAAACGATTAATCGAATTTCCTTTCCGAGCGCTTATCCGGTACGGCGTTGGTATTCCGCTCCTCCGCGTAATTCTTCCTTCCGATGGACGAGAGAAAAACAGCCGGGAGAACGAAGGAACTATTTTCTCGAGCTAACGATGTTAGCGAAACGCGACTGAAGGAGCTCTCGAACTTTCCGGAAATCTTTCTGCTCTCCGACTGAATTCAAAGAAAAACATTGCGGACTATCGTTGGCGAAAAAAGTTTTTCCGAAAACCGTTATGCATTACATTCTAGGCGTGTCGATAAAAAAAATAATTGACGTTATTTCAATTAATTTCGATTGCGATAACCGCGAGAAAAATGTCACGTATCTAATTTTCAAAACTCGAACGCTTTGATGAACTAAAAATTCAGCAATAAACACTGTTTACGCTTAATTTCGCGAGGTGTGGAGGGGGAAAAAAATATACAAAGTATCGGTACGCTCGATTATATAATTTTATTTCAAAAAGCTCTTTGCTTTGGCTTCATCTACTTATCACGACCCGATTCACTCGCGCGAGCTTTGCGCGTTTCTCGCTTTTCCCCGTGTACGCCAACCGAGGTAACGGCATTCGTATATAACACGGTACTCAAAAGCGTAAGAGTGCACTTTGATCCTCGGTGAAGAGTTGCTTTTAATTCGAAAGCCCATTTCATGCCTGATACGTATGTACGAACATTCGTATGTGCGAACGCTTTTACTCAAGCGTCGTGCAGACTCTTTATTCTGCAATTTCATTATCGCTCGTACTTTGTAATTTAACTACATCGATTGCGTACTCCAAATTTTGCCGAGACAGATCAATTCCCAATTATTTTACCACATCCGATTGCGTACTCAAAATTTTACCGAGACGGATCAATCGCCAATTATTTTACCACATCCAATTACGAATATTATTTTCGTCAGTGAACCCCTTTATCCAGGCAATTAAAAACGTTGAATTTTTTAAAAAGCGGAATAATTAAATATGATAAGTTACGTAGAAGGACCGGTATTGGTCACCTTTTTTTTATATTCGTAAAAATATCGGCGGTTTGATAATTTTCCGTACTTTTTGATAACCGACAATTCTATACATTGTGATGAATAATTTCGAAGTATTTACATTGAAATATTGGTGAACGACGATTTGCCAGCAACTTGCAATGAAAATGACCACAACCGGTACGTCGTTAAGCTCAGGGCAAAGGTCGATCGGTTTCGTTTAAATATTAGTATTCGGAATAGTTATTCGATCCTTGAATATTTTACGATACACAACGGGCTAATGGACGTTAATATTTCGACGTCACTGAAATCGGGGGGAGTTCTCCTTTCCATAGGTTTTTTTTTTATATTTTTTTTCAACGTAGTCGAGTTCCCCTCTATTCAAAAGTGAATTCGAGTGGCGTAGTTCGCCTGGAACTGCGCTCGTTTCGTTGCCACGTTGACTCTCGTATGCCCCGAGACTGGTACTATACCCAAGAGTTGTAACATCCCTCGTCGAAACTCCTATCGATACTTTTTAATTACAACCCCACGCGATGCACTCCCGCGTATAAGCCATCGAAATTGGAACGATGGCTTTTGCTGAGCTTCACCGAGCGAGCGCAAAAATTCTTTACCACTCGCCGATGGCAATTTCGAATCGAGAATAAGTAAATCGATATCGATTCGCATCAAGAGTTTGAACGTTTTCGAATGAAGTTTGAATAATTCAGAACGTTTGAGTGTCTGAAATGAAAATTAAATATTTTTTTTTTCGAAAAACACGTTGCTGCAATAAATTTCAAAACAAAGCCGCATTGCTGTGTCTGCAGTGGTACGATATTATTTTGTATACTCGCGAGATAAACAGAAAATCCCTTTGATATATTTTCGTGAAAAAGTACGAAGTCACGAATGAAATATTGACAGACATCGGGATTTCTGAATATTGATGAAAAAAAAAAGCTTCAATACATCTGCCACGATCTACAGCTTTTTCCGCGGGTTTTGTGAAAAAAAAAAAAATTCTGCGTCGCAACTATAAATTTATGAAAGCACCATTGCCGCGAAGAGTCTCCGTTGTTCTCGGGTTGTTCTTCAGTTTCGTGTCCCTCAGCTCCGTTCTGCAAAGCTCCATTCGTATTCTTTATCACGACGATATTTTGTTTTTCATCGGGAACAGCAAAATCGTCGAATGTGTCCTCTCCACTTGGCAAAGACACAGCATTATCCTTTTGGTGTTTCAATACCCTCGTCTGTTGTATAGGTTACCTATATACACGAAGAGAAGTGGAACACGATATCATTTTCTGAGAGTATATTACACAACTTTCTATCTACTTTTCCGACTGTGTTGAGGCTATCTTCTGTCTGGCGCCACAGTGTCCTGGGAAAAATCTAGAGTATCCAATAAAGCCTTGAACTTCGCGTAATCGGGAAAAGCGCGATGAGTGTCCTCTCTGACATGAGAGAAAAGGCTATGAAAAACCGAGGGTCCGACGCCTGTTTGTCCGCATCGCTGACGGAACCGGCTGCTTCTCTCAACCGATCGAACGATTTTACGGTCGAGAAGAAACAACGAGATCAACGAGCGCTCGTTTCTTATCCCGAAGTGTAGTTATGGTCGAGACACACTTAATTTACCATTTATGTTTACAGCTTCCCGATCATTTGGAATTCTTATGATGTATTATTTTTAACAGCGTACGGCAAAAAGGAGGAGTTTTATGCGTTTTTTCACATTCAAGCTAAGTTATCGATTCGTTGTCTGTGACCTCGTAGCTGCTAAGCGGTTGAAGAGAACATGACGTATATATTCCATTTATACCATTTTTCATATGGTATATAACGTGCAACATTTTTCGCTGAGTAATCTTAATCCTTCGTCGGTACGCCGGGGATTTGAAAACATCATGGAAATTGAAATAAAAATCATTTTTCTACAATTTTTTATTTTTATTAACACATTTTGTTTATAGGTTAACTCACGTTTTCTTTTGTTTTTCAATATTTTAATTTCGTCTTTATTTTTACCGCTTCCGGTCTGCATAATTTTAACAATAGCCGATTTGACAAGTACGACTCGTTGGGTTACGCACGCAAGTAAAAAATCACGCCGAGGTTTGAACGAGTCGTAATTACTTTGCTTTGAACTGCGAGGGAAAGGTAATTAAGGACGCTGAAGCAGAGCCGAGCTATATGAAAGATACAAGTTCTTCACATCGCGTTAGGATGTTTTAAGTCACTCGTCCAAGTTTTACATTTAAAAGTCTCATTTCTTGACTCTTTTTTTTCTTTTTGCGTTACTTTACTTGACTATCAGAGTACTTGTCCATCTCCACTAGAAAACGTCACGTTAATGCTTCAGTTTTTCGGAGACTCTTCAAAAATGCGAATTTAAGGAGAGAAAAAAAATACGTAGATATAGCGAAGGAGAGATTCTCGGAACACGTCGAAAGTGGGTCAAGCTTTGTGGTCGAGACGACTCGGAGGAAACTTGAGGGTAGCAACGATCAC
Source organism: Buathra laborator (assembly GCA_934046635.1). Taxonomy (NCBI): domain Eukaryota; kingdom Metazoa; phylum Arthropoda; class Insecta; order Hymenoptera; family Ichneumonidae; genus Buathra; species Buathra laborator. The sequence goes on along the minus strand of OW203901.1, from coordinate 15,365,888 downwards.
CATTCGCACTCTTCTCACCAGTATGCATATATATACTCGTGGTTACTTGTGTTTCATTTTACCTTCGAATATCTACGGCAATAATGGTTAATGACATTAAAATGTGTATATATATATATATATATGTGTGTATGTCGTGTCTCATTATAAACAAATCATTATCTACAAATTATGATACCCAAAATCAATCTCAATATTTATTATTATTATTATTATGTTAGAAAAATTTCATTATCTTGCCAATTTTTTTTTTACCCTTTTCGATATTATTTAGTTGATGTATCGAAATAATTTCGTTAGATTAATTCTGATGACTAGTCGAAACTTGCGCGAACTTTTGCTTTCGCTTAGATGCATTCTTCTGTGCAACTTTTCGCTCGATAGGACTGCTACATGAAAATAGGGAATGCTATTGCGTAAGGGTGCAAATCGTAGGACTTTCGGGTCGTAACAGACTGTATGTACCGGTGAGTTCGGTAAAAGGGGTAAAAGGTTCAAAGTTTCAGCGGAAACGCGTTATACCAGCTCGAGTAATTTTAAACCCCGAATGAAAGGTACTTTCAAAGTTGGCAACGATGTCCGGTCGTCGTCGGTGTCGTTCGAGGCTTGGCGCAGATGCCAAAAGCACGATTTTCCAGCACGTGCAGCTTTTAATTCCGTTCAGTTGCCGCACGTCCAGCCTACTGTATCGTACATCTTTCCGCAAACTCGTCGATGAAGTTTCGATTTTTCACGATTTTTTTTTTTTTTTTTCGTGACACTTCATCGGTTTTTGCACATTGTGTTATTAATGGATTAAATTAACGAGTGCAAAATATAGTAGAATAGAATAAAGATTTTTTGATTCCTCGTGGAGGAAGCTTTGTTTTTGCAAAATAGACGAAAATTCGAGTTTTAATGAAAATGCGGAAGCTAAAAATTGGTAGACTTTGTAACGGAGGGCTTTGCAAATGCTAATTTCAAAATGAAGGAGCCATGTCCGAGTTTATGTTTGCCTTTTATAGTTGCCGTACGTATAAACACCGGAACTAAAAAAAAGACAACGTATAATGCGTGTATTACTTTCTTATTCTCTTTTTTTTAACGAATTACCGTGGAAACTTAAAGTATAGGAGTATCATAGAAACAAATTTAAAAATAAATAGTAAAAGGAGTAAAACGACGACTACGTTGTGTTATACATCGTTTCGTACCATGCGAAATGAATCTTCTTGAGGCGGATTACAGGGGGATTGTACTACTTACGGCGATGTCATAACCTCTAGCGTAAAGGGCTATAAGGGGATGGCCAGTGGGCAGTTCGGTCTCGTGTCGCCGGTCCAGGGGATCACGGGTACTACGACGTTGGTCCCAACGGTAATCCAACGAACCACTCCGGAGAAGCCCGCAAATGCACGAGATAGCGCCAACCAAAGCGATTTAGATAAAACTGAAGGTTATATTAAATTTACGCGCCTTTCGAGAATCGGCCCTTAAATTCGGCGCAAGAGATAGTACACGTTTAAAGGATAGTTATAATTAATGAAAAAGCTTTTTAAAAAATTGAAAGTTTTTTAAAATTACATCGATCTCTGCTAGAAAGTCGTCGCAAGTGAAAATCTGAAAACTTAAGTATGTTTCGTGAAAATTCCGTAGCCGGCGATTTCGAGAAGAATTTTCGACGTCACTTATTAATTGTCATATCGTTTCTGTTCTCTTCTTATATATACGAAAATATCGAGGCGAAAAGTTTCTATTTAGGGATGAATTAATTATGAAATTCCCAGCGACATTGAAAAGCATTTCATTTACTCTGCGCATAGAAATTTCGTCGAGAACGAAACTGACTCATTTTATGCAGAATTTAAATAGTTAAATATGCCAGGTATAGCGGCACTTTATTAGAGGTAAATTAGCTCGTTGAAAATCGAGAAAGGAAAAGAAATTAAATGGCGATGCTTAAGAGCACTCGCACGGCCTGAGGCTAACTTTAACTGTGTTTCCTTGGGGGTTGTACATTTTTTTGAGCGAAGAGTAGTCGAAATATTCGCCTCCTCATGATCTCTCGCGGGACGATAAATATTCCGTATTATTTTAAGAATCGCGAGAGAGAAATCTGTTGGATAAACGCGAAAGGGCGAATCCGAAGTGAAACGACTCCCAACGGGCTATATACGGACCGGAGGAATGGTTTTGTAATGCGATGGCTGTGTTCTTCCTTCGTCGCTCGTTCCCGTTGATTTTTCAATGTTGGATAAATTTCAATGCAGCAAAAAGGCGATTTGATACCTCGCGCGCCGCTCTTTCTTCGGGTTTGAAAGTTTTTACCTCCGATTCATTCGGCTCGTATATTGTCGTTCTTTAATCCCGTGGTATTGTTACATTCTGCATGAAAAAATTTGAAAAAATAAGCGCTTCATTTTATACGATAAGTAAATGAACTTAAAAAAAAAATTGAAACTTTAATCCCATTTTTACGACAAAGGGCTGAATAACGAAAGTTCCGCAAAACATTTTTCCACTTCGGAAAATGTTTGTACTTAAAATATTTAATGTTATGTTCCTAATCGCCTTTTTATATTAATAAAATTTTTGGCTTCACCGTTTTTTCTCTCTATTTGGACAAACAATGTGAAATTTCAATTTTCATAATTTTTTTTATTCCTGTGACGTTCAACGTCGGTATGTAGTCCCGACTTGTTTGAAACTAATTATTGCAATAGAAACTGCAGGAATGTCTATAGTGGTTTTATCAGTGAAAATGCATTTTTAAACTTCATTTATTTTACAAGTTTCTACGTGGATACATTTTAAAGGGTAACTAAAATATACTTGGTCGGTACGAAGTTTGTTTTTTCAACTTCGTTATCGTACAAGTACCCATGTGAATAACTTCTCGAAAGGCAGCACCGATTTTGCGAGATTTTTCCGGACACGAGAAAATATTAGGTTCGTTCGTTTTCGTTGTTGCTTGTTCGCGGTACAGATAGGAAATATACACCGTAGACTTACAGGTGGCTTCATAATTTACACTTTATGGTTCTTGTACAACGTTCCCGGTCTTCCGGTCGGCTAGCCGCCTCCTCCTCCGCCTCGTCCTCGGGGCACTTCGACCGCTTCCACAAATTTCCTCTACTCTTCGTTCGCATCCCTCTCCCCCGCGTATCTCCCTCTTTTCGCTATATCCCCTCGTCGGCAGGTCATAAAATTGCTCTACCGTTCCCACGGGTACACTGACCAGTCAAAATAAAATATTAACGCACGCGGTGGCTTCGACATATCGAGTATCCGGTTTTGACTACCCCTGTGGACGGGGCTCCGTGTCGTATACATGCGTAGACACATTCTCCGAACCCTCCCGGGCAACGGGATACAGAATCCGACGATCTCGCGAACCGTCCGTTATTTATATTGTATATTTATGTATTTACACTGACGTTTCTGCTCAAATAGATAACGGACCCATGACAGATTCAATTTTTATGTTGGCAAACAAGATATAACGTCCAAGAGCCATAAGCACAACCTCGAGGGAACGGATGCACAATCAGTGGCAACTTTGCATAAAAAAAAAAAATAACATTCGCTCATTCTCGTTTTCCAAGCACTTACATTTCACGCGTTGAAAAATTCTCAAAGGTCTTTATAAGTTCTGTGAACTCGGAACTTTGCTCTCTGACGAAAAAAAAAAAAAATATATATATCTTATTCCCATTTGCGCGCGAACCGAGATTTTTCGTTATATCTTTACAAGAGGCGTGGGTTTCTCTTTCCGTTAGCTGGAGGTGCTCCGCCTCTTGGCGAGAAGACCAGCGGAAGGGCTCTATGAAAGAGTTTCAACAGAATAAAAAGGTTGGTTCGCGTGCGCAGTGAGCGCACCATTCACAAAGGAGATTTTCCCTTCGTATTCGCAATCTTTTATTTACCTTTTTCTTATTCCGTAATTTTTTTTTTATATTTACTTTTTAAGTAAACGAAAATAAAGAGTAATCTTGAAGGTTGAATCGTTCTTTTCGTTGCTATTAGTTCTCAGAAACTCAAACTTAAGTTTCTACCCTTTTGGATACATACACACTATTTTTATTTAAGAGTTTCTTTAGCTTTCTGTCGGTAAAGGCGAAAGGGTAAGCATGTGCGCCCAGTTGCGAAGAACGAAGTCCCGCCATTCGCAACGGGCTTTGTAGACTTTGCCGCGTTCAACGATCCGACTTCAGACTGTCTATCTACTTTGTAGCCTCTGCTTTCGGACACATTTTATATTTTATTCTCACGCTTCTCATATTCTATTTATCGTACAGCGAATGATTTACGAGATGAAAGAGATGCGATATCCAAAGCCTTTATGGAATATGCCATACGGAAGAGAAGGTGGTAGCGCTGCCGCGGCTGTGTTCGGATCCCCGATATTCCAGCTACCGGCCGGTCCACCAGCTACTGCAGTGCCCGAGAACAACTAAATCGTTTATAGGCAAGCAGCCAATGTGCTATTTCGCCGCCGATGTATATATTATCTGTCCAATTCCGGCCGCCGGGGCAGGTTTGCCATACTCTGCCTATCCGTGAACTCGAACTTTTATTGCGCATCGAGTTTCACTCCTTACTGATCAATTTTACGACGCAACACCTGACTGAAACACCTTGTGGCTGCTTCACGATTTCATTTTCGAAAATTACGATGCCTCTGCGATTCTTGGGGTTAACCACCTGATCGTTGTCCGACGAAAGATGGAGAACCCCATTGTATAGTATGGCAAAATCAGCGAGCATGAAGATCGAACAAACATTATTAGATTCGAATATCGACTGCCGAAAGTCAGGTTCCTTTAAATTATTTTGTTTAACGACGCTATTCTAGTTTCAAACAGTCGATTAAAATCATGAAGTTATAAAGCACCGAGGTGAATCAAATTTTCGCTGTTTTCGAGATTACATCGATGGATTTTTTCCGCAATTCTGAAACCCATTGATAACAGAGTTTTAACATATTTATTTTAACCGCAAAATGTATAAATCACACTGAAGGAAATTTTACGCAAATTAACAACAATGCGGTAACAATGAGGTCGCTGATGCGTTGTTTTTTTTTTTTTTTTTTTTATCGCATCGATGAGTTTTCCCAGTTGTGGTGGTCTCGTTTCGGATTGCAGACTGAAAAGGGTTCATTGAAACGACGGCTGTTTCTCTATGGCGCTGAAAATGTATGGGTAGCCAATTTTAAATGAACGCTTTTGCAAACACGCCCCACGAGAAATTATCGTTAATCGATAACTTCACCGAGGACTACATTCGCCCGACCGAAGCTGTCTCGATAAACCCTCGTAATTTCGTAGAAATTTCCGTGCGAGCAGCCGTGCGGTGATCATCGATGTCGTTCGACGTCCGATGCAACACTGTTGATGTCATCGAATGAAGGCACCGAGAGGACAAGCGACAATAATAAATTAAATAAATAACAGGTTCCTTCGATGTCTCTGGATAACGATGTATTTTATTGATAGTGCTATTGACTACGTTAATTGTTAATTAATATTCGGTGGGAATGGCCTCGGTTATATCATGCATCACTCGTATTATGAACGATTCTGATCGCTGTGGCATCCCTCATCTGCTGTTTATCCCGGTGTTTGGTTCGGGATATCGGGATTGATATATGGTGCGCGAATCTATCGATATCATTTCAACGAATGTATAGTGCGCTTGAGAGTGGTCTCGAGATCAGAAACGCTTCCGATGGAATTAACTCGGCTGTTCCCTGCAGCGGGTCTATATTTAATCGAATTGGTATGACGAATAATTAAAAGGTCAGAGCTCACGGCTCATAACTTGGTAGCAACCAAGACGGATCAATTATTCGGTTTAGTAGGTCGCTTAGGCATCGCATCAAATTTATTCGATTTGTTTTGCACATCCAGTAGCTTTTAGTAAGCTTTGTGTAACAATTAATACATTGGTCAATGAAATAAATAACGAATTTGCCGGTGTAGCATCAAACTTTCGTGGCAAAAGTTGATGTGCCATCATTGCGCGTGCACAATAAGCTTCTGCCTCCATATCCTCATATCATCGAAACTATGGTAGCTTCGCTTCGATAGTTATAAACTTTCTCGCACTGTCGACTCTTCGTCGGCATAAGATCGAGAGAGAAACTTGACGCTCGCTCGACTGTGAGTATATCCTGGCAAAGCCCCGGTATAACTTCGATGCCAGGGAGGCACTCTCAGCCTTCGACCATAAACTCTCACAGATCGCGTCTCGGTGCGCTTCTTCCGAGGATTCTGAAATCCTTCAACGATCCTTGCAAAACCCACGTCACGGTTTCTCCAGTGAAATCCCCGGCTATGACCCGATATCTCGTCAGAGTCACACTTTAGCTAGGTGCGTCGTAATATCAAATTTGCAGTCGTATCAATAGTTGACTCTATATAATCCGGAACTCGCAAAGTTATGTGTCTCATTTCGGGCTCGACGAGTGTCTTTTGCATAATTGAAAAGCGTCCGAAGTTACGGTGTCGTTAGTAATAAAACTGAGTGACCCCGGTACTTGAGATACCTTAACCGCTGGGCTGGCGGTGCTCCCATTAGCAGCGAAATTTCACTTCCGAAATCTCCTTGAGAGTTGATCTTTCATTTACATATGGGGTTCATGGCTTTGCACAGAAGAAGCCTCAATATTAGCATCGTTACAGCACAGTGGGGCCCTTAAATGTCTTTATCCTAGGCGAGTCCTCCACATTGGCGAATCCTTACCTATTTTCGTACTTCCGCTTACTTTATCTTGGGGCAGACCTCTTGACCCGAGCGTTATAAAGTTCGCTTCGAAGTTGCTCCCCTGACTCTCGTTTTATCGTTATTATGAAGCGACCTTGAGAGGGGAATCTTGATGAATGACGAATTGTCAAGGTAACATATTCATAACGCTGTGATATTGCGTGACCGATGAAAAATGAAAGTTACCACAATAATAATCCATCGATGTAAAGGTCCCGATTACCATATAGCATGTAACAAATTGTGAACGTTTGTCGTTTTAATATGAAACCAGAAATTGTCGGCCTCTATAGTATAAGGTTATCAGATCTATATAGGTTAGGTTAGGTAGTGTTCCCCTTATTCCGCCGTATACCCTTCCGGGTTTTTACGGTTCCCCTTTCCTTTCCTGTATGTCTGCAGCCGACTTGCAGCCGACAGTGTAGCTACACCGTACCACATTTTCCTGAGACACAGGAAAACTGCTGAAAACCCGGTACAGACGGCCATATTTTACTTACTGATTCTTCGATATTTTTTGCACCTGCGTAAAGTGCAGAGATCTTACAATGATACGCATCATACCCATTACATTGCACCCCGAATGCATTAATAGTGAAATTTAAGCTGAACACGATAATGGTATAAACTTAAAAAAATATGGTAATAAATAAAAGGTTTTTGTGTATAAGCTTGCGAAATGGTCGAGGAACGAGAGACTTTCACGCGACGAAAGAAGCGGCGTTAATTTCTCTCCATTCGCGAAGCACACGACGAACTTCGCAATTGTCTCGAAATCCTCGGGCAGCCGCAACGGGATTTCTGATTGTCTTCTTGCTGCGAGCTCTCTCGAGTGCGAGTACCGAGAATCGTACAGCGCTCTAGAAAGCTCTCTCTCTCTCTCTCTTTCTCTCATCTCTTTCGTATACCAATATACAGCGAGGTTGTGCGCGTACCGATGCACACTCGAACGAATCCTCGCAATCTCCTCTCCTCGACGAGCTGACTCGACTTTTTAACGTCGTCGTGTTCTTCTCTTTCCCTGCCTACCCTATCTCTCGTACCATTCATCTAGAAATCTACCAGCAGCACTCTCGGCTCATCCCTCGGACTCGAGGCCCGGACGTTCTTCTTCGCCTACCGTACAATTTTTCCGTCTCGTGCAATCGTCGCTCGGAAAAACTATGGAATTTTTACGAGCGTGAAGCTCATTCGAACTCATTCGTTGGATCTTAAGGAAAGATCCATTTATCATAGTAAATGCAGACCTAATTGCTTTCGTAACAAATATGAACTATGCGTAAAGACGTCAGGAATAACCGAATCTAAAGAACAATTTCACGACTGGCAGACAGATCGTTGGATCGATAGATTGGAAGATCAAAAATACATCAATGAAGGATAACAGTATTTTTGTCGTCAATTAGACTCAACACTCTATTTAGGGGCATTCGACACGTAATGCATTTCGAATTAATTGCGATCCCATAACGTTCCTGCGGCTCCATAAAGCACCGCCACAAATTTTCAGAATGCCTACACTTCGTATACATTCTGACCACATAGCGAGTCATTAACGTCACGCTTCTCGCTATCTATATTTTATTGTTAAACTCTTTGCAAACGCAAGATTGATAATCCCCTTCTAGTAATTCGTGGAATTCACGATTCCGCGAAAAGATTTATCAAGTTTGAGGGACGTGCAGTCCCGGACGTTCGGGCGAGAAGGAGCAATTAGGCACGCAGCTGGCGCGCGAAAGCGTCTCACTCATTCGTTACTTTTCCGCTCGTTCACTGTGTGTTTTGCGTGCAGCAGAGAGCGCAAAGAAGGAAAAGCGAGACCAGCAATTTTTCCACCCTAACGATCGCATTGAGCAGGAGAATAAAAAAAATAAAACAAACGGTAGCTGCCCGCGTTTGTAAGTACAACGTAGAGCGTCTTGGGTGGCGAGAAGCAGCGGCGTGAATGCAGTTTGATGGCAAAAACTCACTCGCCGGATAAACCGCGCCGTGGGTGCTCCAAGGAAATCTTATGTACCATAATACATCAGTGCCGCGAACAACAATAATTACACTAAGGCAAGAAACCGAGGTGCCTCGTTTCTTCGCTGTACCAAGTACCCTGGTAGCTTCCTGGTTGTTACCGGTTTACTGGGTACACGCGAGAAGAACTGCGGGAAACTGGAAACCTTGGAAGACGACCACTTTATTCTTAGGAAAGAGTCGAGATGAAAAAATTGCATTGCCGAGCAGTGAAAATAACTGATGCGCTATTTTTCGTACATTTCAAAGTGCTTCGTCCCTTTTTCACAAAAACGAAAGAACATCATACTTTCGGTTTGTTAAATTCTGAAAAGAACTACATAATATTGGAACTCTGTAAGATACTTTTCTTTTTGATGACAAAACCGGTAAGTTGATCCGAAATACACACTTCGAATAATGTTTTCAACATAGTACCCTGCGCTATTAAAGTGGCGCTGCCTCGAGAATTTGGATTTCACGCTTCACCGTAAAGCTGATGAAGTGCCAATGAAAAAAATGTTCTCATTCATTCCACTTTGACAGGGGATAAGGTAAGTGGGATAAGCATACAAAGAGATCGGAATAGGAACGGGCAAACCACTCATCGGCGTTCATTCTACAACGCTACTTGCTTAAACAAGCTTCATACAACAGACACGAAAAGAAGGATCCGTCAAACGCTAATTCCGTACAAGTGGTATTGTAGATCCTCGAGTAAATAACGTTACGATAACGCATTTTAGTCACGCACTTGCCGACAAGTGTAGTCACAGAAGAGAACGAAGCAGACGGGATGTCGAGAGCTCGTTACTAACGCTGAACGCTAAGGATTTAAGCCGGTTTGCAAACTGACTACTCTACTTGTCGCTACCGAACTGAAGAACCTATCACCCTCTGTAAATAAATACAAGGATACTGTTACCGAAACGTAGGATTATCCACTCGGGAATGAAGACAACGCGATCTTGTTTCAGTCTCTCATCTAATCGATTTTTTTACCTCGCGTAACGATCAGTTAACTTTAAGTGTTCTGGAAAAGTAGTGAAAGAAATATTTTTGCAGAAATTATAACATTTCCGGCTGAAAAAGGAGTGAATCGAATTGAGACATTTTATTAATAAGTCAGAGTGAATTAACAAGGATGAATAATGTTAATAATTTATTGCCGAAAAGACTTTATGACTCTCAGAACCAATTTATTACATTTTTTTGAGGCATATGAAAACGAAAACGACACATTGGTTAAAAGAGAATATCATTTTTCAAGATATTTTTAGGTTGAATGATTACCCATTGACATAATGACAAACCCATTGTTATTTAAAAGAAAAAAAATTCTATCTTATGACACCGACATCATGTAGAACTAACTCGGTGAGATATTATCTCAACGAATTAGCAAGTGCCGAAGATAAGGATGTACAGCCGTAGGCAAATCTTGTCCTGAAACTAAGGAGATCGTTGTGTGCATATACGTCAGCTTTGGAGAAAGGCCATTGGAATCTCGCCAGATCGATGAAAAACGAGACCTACTGAGCCGAGTACATCGCAGTACGAGGATTCACGCGCTGGTACAGATCTTTATACGTTCATCGTTGCTACGCGATATTCCGAGCGAACGACGATATTATTCATGTACCGTCGGCCGTCTTATCTCGACTTGGCGCCACTCTGATCTACCGAGATATCGTACATGAAAATAATCGTAACGAGTATCATCGGTTTGTTTTCGAAATACAATATTATGATTCGGAATACAGATCTCATGGTTTCTCAACGTGTTGGATACGAGAAAAACAAACAATTTGTTTGCAAAATACGACCAACAGTTGTCAGTTTATATTTTCACGAGTTTAGATCGTCTTTATAGCTGAAAACTGCATCTAAATGACTAATCAAAGAATGAATATGGTTGATGAATATAGTATGTTAAGATTAATAATCGTTCGCATGGTATAATTGTCAAGAAGCAATGCTATATTATTGTTATTGGTCAAACAATCCTGGGTGCTGCGGTTAAGCACAGCCTAACCTCAAAGAGCAACAGTGGACCATCTATGCCGTCTGCAGGTGTCCTCGTGAAATTCCAGTGTCGTCATTCTTCCACAGGGGTGAGACCATTGGGATGCGACCGACCACCAGCAGTAGGGAACGAGCATCTCAGTGGCACGATATCCGGTGCCAAGTAATACCAAGAGCGTAATTAGGTGCCGCAACACCGACGTTATGGAGCCTTGAGCCTCGCAATTAGTCCGACGGTCCGTGAATATTGTCGATCCGTTCACTACATCCGTCTTGCCCACCGCACGTAGTACAACACCGCTACAACACGCCGCCTTCGGTGAACGCTCGACTTGGTCCTTGACAAACGGCACCAACGGACCGATAGGATGCCCAAAGCGAAATCCATAGCTACCATTGTCGCTGCTATTACGATTCCTGCTATACTGCACAGTAGCGGTACTCCCCGCTATTCCTGCTGATTCCAACCACGGTCTTCGTGTCCTGATGCTGCGGCTGATTCTGTACGACCATATCCTACACACTACGCACAGATCCGGTAAGGTCGTGGGCTCTCGGACCGTTATGCCTCCGCGGTTCAATCTCGTGGGATAAGGACTAACGTCCTCCAACTGCAAAGGGGCCATGGAGACACGAAAGCCGCGGATAGCCGGAATCCTGCTCGTCGTCTATAATCGCGGACTATTTCAAGGCAAGCGAGGATGCGAAGCCGCACTTTCACGTTGTTCGATTAGGATCTAAAATTGGTCTGCTTTCTCCCCCAAACTCAACGTTCCAACGAAACTACCACACTCTCTAGTCATACCCCCCCTGCGAAACATCTCCCAAAGGACTATACCGCGTCGATTGCTTGCAAAAAAAAAACGATGAAAAAACCTCTACGACTCGCACAGCTCCCTTTTATTTTTCTCTTTGGCTGTTTCCTGGATCCCGTGACTTTTTACTATCCCGATACCGCGGGATATTCCGGTACTACATATTCTCGGCATAGATTCTCTTGCACACTATAGTTGAACAACTTCGACTATAGTATAGAGGGCTTCATTAAAATAGAAACGTTTATTGGCCCCAGGGCCATTTTTTTTGCTGATAAAGTTTACATTGGATTTGGAGTACTCTATAAATTTGCAGTTCGCATTTTTTTTTTAATGTCGGTTTAGGTTCACATTTATCTTTGCGGGTTGTTATTTTCGCGTTGGAGTTTTTGCTCTTCAATTTTCGGATATATATCTTCTGACTCACCTACGCTGTGAAGTTTGCAAACTTTGTATGCAAATTGGAGTGAACTGAACGATGTATACATTTCGGAGTTATCGAGTGCCGGCTGGTCGTTTTGTTTATTTTACATGATGTTCGACTCAACGATGTCGAAAAAGTGTGGAGCGCGAAAATGGTTTCTTGACAAAAAGACGGATCCTATATCATCAACGAAAATGTTTGCTATTCGACAGATGTCTCAATTCTCACGAGAGATTCAACTTGAAAATTCGACGGTTAGGATTGGAGGAGTATCACGGAAGTGATTGTTGTGCCTCGGATATTCGTCGATTCCTGTGCGCAGTGGCTTTTTCCCTGACAGCTTATGCGGTCTCAAGGAGTATCTCTCTGAACTTACAGTCGAGAACATCGTTTTATTCTCACGACTCCAGCATCGACTTGGTAGGACTGTTGTGTACACTGGCAATACGAATGTGTGATAAGTGTATACCGCACGAATCCGTGCAGTTTCTCGTATATTTTTATTCGCATTACTCTATACTCGAGATATTCAAAGTGTAAAACCTTTCGGCTCACGTAAAAAAAACCATTCAATATCTTGTGCGAAAATTCCTGCGGAGAAATAGAGGAAAAGGTTCATCAATGACACACATCCGTCGTGGCTGCTTTTTCCAAGCCATTATTTTATGCAATCCTCAGCTTAATCCCAAAAGAACTATCGATCTAAACTTTTTTGTCTATTTATTTTTTGACTCCGTTCATACGAACGTGAATTTCATGCAGAGTGATACGATAGAGCTGTAAGTACAGTCATTGGTTTATCGGCGGTGGTTGATTATGCCTATGAAGCATTTTGGATAGAAGTAGCAGTCGCGAATGCCAATGACTATGCCTATACCATTTTTATCCGATATTATATGCTCGAGTTCTCACGGACTTGGTACCCGTACTGAATACCCGTACCATCAGCTCACTTTCATCATCGTGATGCAAATCCTTTTGTTCCGGAGCCGGGCACAGCATGAGAAGAAATGAAACCGCCACTACCGCCGCCTAGCCGAGCTGATCCTGGGCTCACGTCGAAAAAAAAAATAAAAAAAATAAGAGCGAAAAAATAAAACTGGCTAACCCCGTGGTCGTCCGGTAGTGACGGCATAGTGCGAGACAGATCAAAGCCGTACGCGAGCAAAGCACGAAAAGTTACTTTTTTGACTCTATCATATAGTCTACTCCACTGCTAGTTTTACCAGCTATGTGTGTGTATGTCTACTCCACCCGAAGCTATTCCGCGTAATGTTGCCCACTCGAACGTACGAAAATAAAAATCAAAACATAAAAGGAACATCCAAAATCAACCGTGCCGTGCGCTTATATGTCGCATTTATATGTCGAACGTAGTAAAATTTCCAAAGCACTGTAATCGAAACTATGTCTATGGAAAAAAAAAAAAGTAAATAAATAAAGTTTCTGCGAACTATACAAACGAATAAAATAACAAAAAAAGAAAGTGAGTGGTGGAATGAAAATCGATTTCAAAGGAATTAGGATGAAAGCGAAGGAATTCCATTTGTTGCTTCAATCTGTTCAACCAAAGACTAGCGCTCTCAAAGCTACGAATTTTTGGAAAAATTGTTAAAGTTTGAATACCGTGAAAAACGAGATCGAATGTAAGAGAGAGCTGTATGAAAAAATGAAGACGGAGTAGAAATCGAAGGCGTTAAATGTAGAAGCGGAGAATCTACCAACGAGACGACGCGGCGTGAATAAAGATTGAGAAGGTCAAATAGCCAAACGACGTTTGAGCTGATGGCTGATTGTTCTCAAGGGATATTCGAAGATGAAGTGGGAATGTAATGGAATAGCTGGATTTGGAGTTAGAACATAGGTAGAGGAAGTAAAGCCTGCGGCACGACAGGATCCTCAGAATCGTCCGTTCTATCATGATCCTCGTTTGCCTATAGACGTCGAGAGAAATTCTAGAAGCCGTGAGTTTGCTGCCTCAACGTCGACCTGGATCGCCAGCCCCGTGAAATTACCCGGCTGCTAATCCGAGTTCCCCGGGAGCAACGTAGCGGCAACATATAGAAGCAGCAAGATCCTTCGCCCTTCTCCGATAAAAGCTGCCGCCTTCCCTCGTTGCCGGGGACATTAAGTAATTGAATGCAATCGCGAATACATCAAGTACTATCCTTCTCTCTACGCTCTGTCTCTATGTGTTTCTCTTTGCTTCTCACGAATTGGTACAGTCTGTACGTCTCGGGTCAATTTCGAAAGCGGCATCCAGTGAAATCTAACACACCGTGGCAACGAAGCTCTCCTCTGTTCTCGAGTGCTCATCTCTCACTATATCGATGTTCTTCGAATGTTAACGAGGCAATTCGAGATCCTCGCTTTTATTCTCGGCTCGTACCGAGGACGATGAATGTACCCGCCTCGTTCCGCCCTTTCGATTGACGAGGCTAGTAAGTTCCTTTTTCGACTCGACTATTTAAAGTCGATTTAAGACCGTGCCGTGCCGAATTACAATGACTAATCTATATGGTATTTTTTTTCATCCTTTTATCATACTGTTATGTATATTAATTATTTAATATTATTTATTTGTTTATAATAATAACTTCCCTTCGGTCTTTTTACTTTAAACAGAATTTAAAAAAAATCGATATAACACATAATTATTCGTGTATTAAGATTGCAAGATTCCAACACTTCATGATGAATAAATCTCCAGAATGTAATATGCGAATAATTATTTAATATTTTATTCATTAATAATAACAACGACAACAATGGCAATAATGGCAGACAATAGAGAAAACAATGGAGATTTTTTAAATAGTTACCTATTGTTGTTCAGCTTGCATGCGAGATACATTCATTGTTTTTGGATTATGCGCGTGAAGGTTCTATGTCTGACCATACGATGGATTAACTACTTAACCTGTGAAACTGGTGTATGACGTGAGTGAGGCGAAAGCCGATGACCGCTTTAGCAATCATAGTGGTATTACGGATCCAAAGGAAGAAGTTCACCTTGTCGACCTTGGTTTTGGGCAAATGCCAGTCCGGACGATAAAGGATATGGAGAGCCTTTCGTGTTCTAAGTAAAAGGGACGAGGGAAAATGTCGAGAGGAGTAGAATAGAAGGAGGGTTCAGAAAGGCGACGAATGCGGAAGGGTCGACCAGTCGGCGAGAGAATCGAACGTATGTGAGCGACGCAAGGGGTCCTGTACGACTTTCTACGTATACAGTGATATACGTTATCCCTGTACGCCCTCGAGTTCAGAACCAGTATAACGTGAGATATAGTCGATGGCCGGAAACGTTCCTGTCGGCTCGAAAGACGCATCGGCCGGTTCGCGTTGTACTCATTCCATCGAACCTCTCCTCTTCCGATATCTCCACACGGCCAAATGGCTTTTGTGCTAATGGTTCTATTGATGGCCGACTCTGGAAGTCCAGGCGAGAACGGGGCAGTAATCCTCGAATCGCTGGACTTTGCGGAGCAAAAGACGAAAAGAGGAAAAAAAAATAAAATTTGGAGATTGAGGTGAACGGAAGTTTGCAAGAGACTTGGCGTTTATCTGTACAACAGGTACTATTTCTCAAGTCGGCCCTGAACTTTAGATACGCCGTAACTACTGAATACTTCTGCTATTCACGCGTCTCCATCTGTAAATTTCTCTCCAATGGAGGGTAATCTTCTTATCTAATGTCTTTACGTAATTTTCATCCAACAATCTGACTCAGTTTTTCCACAATGCGATAAAAGAAAAGAGTCATGTCAGCGGAAGAGATTCCCATTCTTTTTTTGTTTATCAACACAAACGAAAAAAAACTTTCTTCCCCAGGGTACCAAATAAATACAGAAGAATCTGGAAGTTAATGGTCCTTTGGTAAAGCGCGAACGCTCTTCTCGCACTTCCAAACGAAGAAAAACGCGAAGTGGAAAACTCCGCTGGCGGGTCGTATACGAAATACTGTATGGGGTTAGCGTAGATAGAAACCTATATGAAGTTGGTAAATAATGAAGAAAAAACAAAAACAGTCAGGAATCCCTCGACAGCCTTTCGACAGTAACCCTCCATCCAGTCTGACTAATTGTTAGATGACGTCTGGTAAATTCCCAGTGGAGCGCGCGCTTTTTTTTTGTCTTCGCTACCGGAAATTAAGGATATACTAATGGATTTTTGCTCCGAAACGAACGCGAATACGGAGTGCGTGCACAAATAATCGTTTGCGAGAGGATTTCTCGAGTGTATACATAACAGGGGAACAACGGTACCAAAAAAAAACGAATCTATTTGTGTCCATACGACAATATACGCGAGTATCCCGACTCCTCACCCCTACTCTGTCCCTCTTTATTTTCTCCTTTTCAAAGGTTGCTTTCTAATTTTTTTTCTCGGCTTGTAATATCTACGAACAGACTTTGTCGCATCGCATAACTGTTATAATAATAATCCAGTCCTTCGTGTATAAATATTTATGTCCTCAATCTTGTTTTATTATTTATTTGCTAATGCGAAGTTATTGCCTTCCGATAACAGAGGGTGAAAAGTTCGATACTTAAGGCCCTATTACAATCGATTACATGTCAAACAGACTCGAATAAGGTAGCAAAGTTGGATGGAGTTTATCTCTCAAGCGAGAAGCCTTGGGGATTGTACAACGAGTAGAGGAGTTAACGTGTATCAAAGCTCTCAATTATCGAAGTGTCACCGGGTTGTTCCAAAGTCGAGTCATTCGGGGGAGGAGGAATTCCTACGATAATTATTACATAGTGCTTTAGGTTACAGCTCCCGCTGTACCTACATCTATACTGGCAATGGAAACAATAACTATCGCATCTCGCCACGTGTCTAGTCTACACCGCTGTATAGACTCTATATATGAAAGTGGTGTGTGTACATACGTAAGCCGCAACCATCAACTCGCATAGCACTGGTAAGCACCTCGTATGACCCCCTCCATAGCAGCTACCGAGCCTCTCGTTGTACCTAATACGTGCGATACTGGTGCTATAGAACTGCTCGGGCGTAAACTAGTAAATGGCGAGGGCTTGTGTTACCTGTTGTTTAGTGGATGTAGGTAGTTCATTATTGCTCTCCTGGGGACCAGAACCCGGAGCATGCAACCGACTATAATAGTGGTAGCAATGAAATAGTAGTTGTCGTAGTAGTAGTTATAGATACCGAGAGCGTTGTACCACTGCGAAAACGTGCCTCACAGAGCGGCGAGCAGAGGAGACGCGGGTTCGTCGAGTTACCTCCCCTTCACAACTCCCTCGACTGTCCACGCTTAACGCCCGCTACGCTGTATAGATATTTCTACACTCTTGTACTCGCTAGTCTGGCATCGTCGAGGGATGCAGATCACGTATCCACCAATTGGCGGTCTGCCGGCCAAAGTGTCGAAGTACACTGGGCCACTCAATGTGCTCCAACCCCACTTTCGAGTCCCTAATTCAACGACGAAGTTCCCGATTGCCTCTCCAATGCTCAGCTTGCAGGCCGCTAAATACTCGATACTTTAACGCTAAAGTCGAAAATCACGACCGTAGAGTATCTTGTATACACACTGTATCCTGTATACACACTGTATATCTCCAGTGTAGAGGTTTCCGTGGTTGGGGATATTGGTTCCATTCTCGAAGTATAGCTGAAATTTAATCAAAATCGACTGTGATGCGAAAGGGTTCGGGAAATGTAAGACCAATCAATGTAAAGCAATTCTAATGTTGATCGTTCCAATCCGTGAGGAAACAAACATAATTTGGAAAAAAATAGTTTATCTGTAGAAAATATGTATACCTGAAATCGGAGCTACATATAAATAGGTTAAACTTTCGAGAAGAGGATCCGACAAGATTGAAGACACGCGATGTTGCGCCATTTCATAACGGAGGAACGCGAACGCTTGCATACGATAGATGTGAATGCTTAGCCTGCAGGTGCATACGATGTGTTTCGAATATCCGCATCTGCACTTTCCGGAAAGCGAGAGGTGAATACAGTAAGAAAGGGAAAGCGATGGGGTCTAGAATTTCACAGTGATACACACACACACACATAAATATACGTATATATGGAAACCAAAAGACGTGCCGGTTTCCGCGCGATGGGCATCTACGTGCAGCACAGTCGCATACAGATTCGCTCCAACGAATACCCAACAGTCACTTCCATTACGTGGAGAGTCTCCACCCGGAAAGCTCTTACGTTCCATTAACGAGGAGGATGGTCCCACGCTCTGGTCTCTCTATATGTGTCCCAATACCACGCCATGTCCTGTAGAACACTATGCACCTACACTGTACAAGTGAAGCATGACTGGTCGCGAGAGCCTCATGCAAATTCGTCGCCGCTATTCGTCGTCGTCGTCCTTGCTGTCGTTTTAGAATGCAGAGTTGATGGAAGAGACAGAAACTCCTCTCAGGTAAGTTTCTCATCCTCAACATCTCAGTGACCACACCACAAATATATTCGTAGACGGGACGACGATCGCATGACGAATTCTGAATGAACGTTCGGCGCTGTTAGTCATTTGTCGGGTTTCTCGAATTTCCGATAACGGATGCCAAGAATAGGGAAGATCAGTTCGTCTTCTACAAGATCCCGATCCCTGCATCTGTGTATAGATATTGATTCGTTATTCGGTACTGTGATTAATTGAATTGCAAAAAAGATTGACATTGATCGTGGTAGAGTTTGAAATGAATTTGAATCAAGCAACTTTGATGAGGACATCGATAATCTTACTACTGCAAAGAATCAGAGTAACTTGCCGATGAAAAGCTTATTGGATGGCTTATGGAGAACGCCTGTTAGAAGTTCGTAAATACAGGAACGCTTTAATTTCCAACAAACAAGTTGATTGGATTGTAAGTTGATATTAATTAACGCAGCTGTCGGACCTCTGAACGATCGCAAAAAATAAGCGATCAAGGACATCACCTCGTCACATAGGTAAAATTATGTCACGATCTGGTAGCGCCGAGGAACTTGGGAGATCACAGACCGCAGTTACAGTCAAGGTATATGCGTCCAAGCACCATGTGCATCCCCCTGAGCTCGATTCATGAATAATGCACGTGAGCCTAATACGCTCTTAATGCGCTTTCGCTCGGTGACGTTGGATGCAGAGCCTGGAGCACGTGCGGATCTACCCGTTCGACTGGCTTGTAACGAGAGGCAGGTATGCAACGAGTGTCTGCTTGCTAGTGGACGTCGTTGTCCTAAGCCAAAGCGACCTGCATACAATTTGCTTTCATTCTCTGAGCCAAAAGTAATTTTTCAAAAACTACGATGTCTGGCCAAATCGGGATTTCAGCCTTTTGAAATACGAGGATCAATGATGATGGAACGTTGCCGATATCATTCTTCGACGCCGGGAGATTGGGTAATTCTACGAAAGTGACAATCATTCGAAAACGATGGTAAAGGTTCTATAAAAACGAGTGAGAGACACGAGCAAAAGCTATAACCATCGAAAGGAGTTTCTAGTCGCCAGACCGCTTATAAAAGTTCCGACGTTGAAACTTTATAGGACGTACGTCGCCTTCTCGGACGGGATCACGGATACTTAAAGAACAGCGCGTTTGTGCGACAAGAGAGGAAAGAACCTTGGCCCGCTACTTCCTCTTTATGGCTTGTTCGAAATCCCTTTCTGCAGTGTATAGTACTCTTTCCGGTTACTCGCACCTCTTTACTTCCCTGTCTTACAATGTCCTAAATCACGTATTTTATTACGGATTTTTACAACTCTTCTTCGTTCGGCTGGGTTTGAAGCTTAGGTCTATTATAGTTCACAACCCCTCTTTTTTTCACATTAGCGCAAGAAAAAGATTATCAAGGTTAAACTTTTAACTACATACACAGAAAAATGTGTTCACGTTGCTGAAGTCCCATACAAGTCTTTAACCTGGTATTACAATAATGTGACGAAGTGAAGTGCTCCGTTTAATAATGAAAGGTCGTCTTCCTCGCGAAGACCCTTAAAAGTTTTTTTCCTCGCTTTCTGGCGATATAACAATGAAAGTCTGTACTTTCGATACGATAGAACTTCATATCGGGTATATTGGACCAGGAGCATACACAGCCGTGTACCCGTCTGTTCCAGTGAAATTGCCAGAGTCTGAACTCGACGCGATTTCTTCGGGGTGTAAACTTTGATGTTTCGTTGCATATAGGTATATAGATATATATATCGATATACAGGTAGAACTTATACTACCTGTAGTATAGGTAAGTTTATTGACTCCCGAGGGAGGCGAGAAAGTTGCCGCCTACTTACTCATCTACACTTCGACGGGATGTAACGTGGTGATGGTGACTGAGGAAAGCCAGCTTAGCGGGTTGGTGTTGCTGAGAACGCGCGTCTGTAGTTAAATAAGTGATGGACCCGTGTGTCAGAGAGCTTTTCAAGCGCGTCAGATGTCACGCTTTGGTGCGCTACGTTACAGCATGCGAGAGTTTTATGCAGTCGCCCGCCGCCGCTACCGACACTATCACAACCGGTGCCTGGTGTGTCTCTACGCCGTGAAGATGTTATAGCTCGAGGCGCGCGCCCGGTACCGGAAGAAGATCCACACCGTGCTTCCATACATTATTCAGCGCGGATCATGACTGATACCCCGAACGTGAGCGTCGTACAACCCTTTCCAACCCTCCACGTCGCGAGACTATACATTGTAACAAAGACGAGAACACCATCAGCGCGCAAAGCATGATGACGCATCGCTTTGCTACTCTAACAGATTCGACCAAGAAATAAAATGCTGATTCTACAATTTTACGACCGCACATGAAACGGATACGTTTTGGGTTTCGTGGAACTTAAAGTGATCCGCTTCCACTCCTACACGGAGCGAAGGATCTGATACAATTTACCATAAATCTGGTAAAAAATACGGAAATTTGTAATAGTGTGGATTCAATGACGTCACTCGTCGAAAATTACTGCAAGATTCTCCTTGCGCGCATAAGACAGCTCAGCTTACAACTTTTCAGTGGCCTTGCCTAGGAAAAATTTCTGGTAATAAAGTAATAATAATAATCCACTAATAAAATATGCAGATTGGGTAATCAGAATGTTACTTGATGTTAACGCAACGTTAATTCCGTTGTTCATGACATCGGCAGTTATTGCTACAATATTGCATAAATGAGTGTCGTAAGGATTAAACGTTGAAATCCACGAAGAGTCGCACCTCTTGTAACCGTCCAAGTGCGTTTAAACCGTAAGGGTTATCTGCCTCGTGCTATTGTGAATGTGAGTACCGGCGCAGACCTCATTCTCCAAGTGGACGGCCCTTCATCCACTAGAAACTCCACTGTAAGCCGAGAACTTTTGCGTTTGTCCACGCGACAAGGAGTCTAACGAGGTTTTCGTTTAAACGAGGCTTGTCGACCACTTTAGGGCGCCAGCGTGCCAGTCAAGGAGGACTACTGCGACTATGACAACGAGAGCTTTCAGTAATACATATGACGTTCATTGTCGCACGAGTGTCCGGTCTGTGTTGAACTTGCTTTCATATAGTTCCGTGCTATTATAACAGCACCGCAGTTTCTAACGTAAAGTTGGCGTTCTTGCGGAGCGTAGATACAGATATTCGCATAACTAGACGCACATTAAGCTGCAAAATAAAGCGATTATTAAATGTGGTTATTATCTAAATTGAAGGTTGATTGTTGCGCCGAGTTCTCCACATTAATGCAATCACGTTGGGTAATGATATCTTTTGTTACGAAATGTACACATTTGTGAAGGGGTGTTTCCTTGTCGCCTTTTTCCATTTGCCACCGGGCGCAAATGCCCCCGTTTTTGTGGGTGTAGCTATTGCGGTAACCATTATTTGCTTGTTTGTCTTTTCAAATCCGTGTTCCCGCGGAAACACAATGACAAAGCATCTGGGTATCTCGATGCCGGCATTACGTTTAAAATGGAAACTTGATTTTCCACCAACGCGGTAAAATGTTCTCTGCATTAACTCTGAATTACCACGATACCCGAGTAAATCTCATGGCTCAACATAATCATCTGAATAGAAAGCCTACATCGGCTTGTCACGTAGCACTCACGCGTAGATTTAGAATAATGTCGCGAACGAGGGTCGCGGCGCAGTGTGTGCAAGTTAAAACATCCACGAATGGTTGTGGTTGTGGTGGAAATGAAAAAGGGTCCAACGCGAAAACACGAAACGCTTTTACCAAAGCAGAACTAGAAGGACGGGGAGAAGTCGGAAGTGGAGATTCCCAGTGGTGCGAGACGCGCGGAGGGAGTTTTCCGCCCGGTCATTGGAGGTAACAGTCGGTACGTGAGCGGCATCTTTGACGAAAGGACCGTTACCCTTCTATGCTGTACATACCACGGCATACAGACTACATACAGTACGTAGCATAGCACTCAGGCGTGGGTACAGTTTGCTATCGTATTTTGTAAAGTGTTCACAGTTCGGCCATCAATCTGGCTAGTTGCGGTGACGATCGTTGAAGCAATATCGAAAGCGGAGCAATCGAACTCGAAGACCCTTTTGCGTAATGAGTTTATAGCTGCGTTGAGTGCACGTCAACATCGATATGTAGTGGAAGGGTCCAGCGGAAATACGTGTTTGCCAGAAGCGAGAACTAACGAAGTTTCCTTGTAGAGACAGTTCGGAAGATCGAGTGTGACGAAAAACGGTAGAAAGTCAGAGCGGGTGACCACACAGTGCCCGAGGTAATCGCAATAAGTCAACCGAGGCATGGATGTCAGAGCATCGGGGTAACTATTGTCTACGACCCATACGTGATCGGAATGTTATACAGAAGGAGTCTTTTGGCGAGCACTCGACCAACTGGTGTTCTCGAGAGGATCTTGGGCGTGAGATGCGTTTATATCATCTCTTACATAGCATATAGTATATAACAGCTACTGCTAACCTCTCTCCCCCCGCCCCACCTCCATCACCGTAAATCCGTATGAAACGAGAATCTTTTTTTCTCGTCGCGTAGTCTTGAAACATATATGATAGCGTTAAAACTAGAGAACAGAACTTTACTGATGCACGCCGGGGAAAGAAGGGAAGACTAGAACCGCGCAGGATTCGCAGCACGCTTGCATGCGGCTTCGACACCGCTGTGGATCCTACAATGCACGTGGTACATGTGATGTACATATATAATGCATACACTTTGTAGCGTATTATGCAGAACTGTTGCCCTCTTCCCCACGACACGTACCGAAGCGCATGAATACATCGTTGAGCTTTGGCCCGCGAATTATATTGCCAACGGGCGGAATTATTACTTGGCGCACGGAGGGAACTGTATGCTATTCGAACTGTAAATGCGTTGTGGAATATAGTTCGTTGATATTTGTAGACGAAGCGATCTCTCCCTCTCGCGTAGACAGTTACCGTGTCATTTTACGTTTGAGTGAATCATACGCGTGAGCTAATGGTTGAGAGATAAAGAGGTCGAGTGAGAGACACGGCCACCAGTGGGATATCGAGTCAAAGGGTTAATAAATGCAATGGCCGGGCGTAACGCCCGAGCTGGGAAGTAGCGTGCACCGACTACAGGTACTCACAGCTCGACCAGCATGTAGGGTCAGACGTGAGTGAAGCCGGGGAAGCCCCTCATTGGCATGCTTAGTTAAGTCGACGTCCACCTATATAAAACTTTATACGTAGCGGTAGTCTGCATCACAGCACGGACGACGCTAGAGAGACTATCGGGCGTTAAATATGAAGCTATGACAATTTGCATATTTCCCTTTGAACAGATCGTCATAAGATGCAACGATTCGAAGAAAGAATTTCATGCATTATTGTCGCTTACAAGAAGTCGAAAAGTAGATGAAATTTTTTAGTTGCTTTTCGATTCGAGAAACGATTTTCTTTTTTCGATTTTTCTCGAACCCATGCGTTGTTACGCTTCCGGAAGAGTATAAGAAAGCAGTTATTGGAAAATATATCGCAAAATCAGAAGGGCGGAGTCCCACGCCAACGCTTATTGTACACGAAAAATACAGCGCTGTAAATGTAGCAAGCAGCTGGTTGGATGAAACATCAGTACTTCCGTATTTCTGTACATAGTCCCATTTTTTTAACACTTTACGATGTTACGGTAGTGCACTGTTGCTGGCTGATATAGTTCGGAAAAAAATGAAGAAAATCCATTTTTTACATTGATAAACTGGTTGATTTATTCAATATCGCATAAAGTACACCCATCCATTCCGTTATAAATCAATGTTTCGTTTAAGAAGTTTGTGATTCATATCTTTGTGAGGATTGGCGTACTAGTTGAATTCATTACGAGAACGGATCGCTCCAAGGAGCTTCCCTTCATGTTTCCCGTTTCACTTAACATATATCTATCTTTTCAATGAAATCGGAGGTTTCCGTATACAGATTCATGTATGTAACGCTTTGGCTATTCTTATATAGATACGGATGTATTTCATGATATCAGTGAGCTTATTCAACGATCAGAGGGGAGAGAAAAAAAAAGAAACGAGGGATTGAAATAGAAATATAACTAGTCGTATAAAATGGATCTTTTAGGCGCGAGGGTGACCGGACAGTCAACACTTTATGAAACGAGCGTGTATGCGGAATAATTCATGAGAATAGGTATAACACGGGGAGCGGTATCAAGCTTCCGGCCGTCTTCGTCGTTGTCGTTTGAACGCACACGATCGGAGCTCACGAGTGATCCTGATCAAAGTCACGTAGGGTTGGCAAACGGGGTTGGGCAGAGCGCGATTTTTATCTTTCTCGACTCTGCTAGAATGCTGCCCTCCGGTATAGCATAGTTCGATGTAGCAAAACTGCACGCAATTTATTCCTCGATATATTTCGTTGGTGAATATTTCATCGGATTCGAACCATACACTCGTATTATCTCGTGCTGTCCGGATATACTGTGTGGTGGTTACTGTACTACAATTTACACAGTCCCCCTCCCCAGTAACATTTATAATAGAGATTTTTGAAGCAATTATAAATAGAATCGATGTAACGGTATGCATAATTACATATTCGGTGCATTCGGTGCGTTCTCAATTATTCACCGTAATTACGAAATAAATACGATACGTTATTAAAAACGCAATTTTTTTTTTCACATTGATCGATAACTCGTATTTTGAATTTCCGATACTGTACAATATAATAAGATTGATAACGATATCGATGGCTTTGGAATGTTGCGATTTTTGAGTGTCTAACATTTCGATATAATATCGAATATTAAAACGGTATTATTCTATCAAAATTGTGGTTTGACATTGTGTTCGAGAGCTATTGTATATCCACAACCTGCTATTGTATTGGTACCTCGTTAATTCGCTGAATTTTAGATTTTGAACAGTATCATAGTCCTTCAAAGAAAAAAGAACCCGGTGGTGCGACATAATCAATAGTCAATCGTGTTATGCTTAATGGTAATTTAACCTTTCATCCTGGAATTACCGATACGGAAAAAGATTAAAAATGTATGTGTATAAAATTAAAATTAAAAAAAATGTCCACCTTGGGTATCGACGATCCCGATGATCGATGTTAATACCCTTTTGATATTTTTTAGATAAATATGCTCTTTATGAAAAAAAAATGGTCGTTATCAGGATATGGAACAGGATATGGATCAGGAACTTTGTAATTTGCCAAATTATTTAATAGACTGTCAAAAAAAATCTATGTACGCCAACACGAGTGTATTTTATTGTAAATTTGTACGCTATTAAGCTATATATACGGTAACACGGTTTTAATACCCCTCTCGATATCGTGGATGGTTGCATGCTTCAGCAGCGCTAGCTGTAGCGTGATAATCTCACCTCGTCGTTCAACGTCGGCATCGATGCGTTCATACACTAAGAAAAACCGAGTTTTCCAATGGTTGTGGAAAAATGCAAAGCCTGAGGGTGGTAGCGCGTTCGACGGCGGCCGCGGAGTTTTCTCCCATCGAACCATCGGCGCCGACCTCGCTTGCATTATTCTTCGCGATAGAACGATCTCCCTACACTACACCCACCGACGTTCGTATATATCGGTGAATCGTTTGGCGTTTTCTGCACCCGGCTTTTCTCCGGTTTTAATAAAGGAGCGGCTGGAACGCTTGGTGACCCGGCCTTTTCACATTCGTAGCTGCAGGGTGCACGAGCGAGAACTACGACGACGACCCCAACGACGATGACTTTCGACAACAGAACGCGGAGACCGACGCGATCGTTATGCCAGTCGCCGGAAGAAACCGAAAAGCGGAAACGGCTAAATGGCTTGATATCGAGATTCCGATAAAACTGATAGGGACCATAGAATCGTTTTCATATACACGCTCCGTATAATATGAAGCGGGTTTATGTGCGTTTAAATGTAGCCGTACGGATGCCAAGCTATGAGCCGAATAACACGCGACGACGCGAAATTGTTCTCGTTGTCACGCGTATTGATTAAAATAGAAAAGCCATATATGTGTGCGTTACTGCGAAATATATCCGCACATTTACAAAGCCTTTCGATAGAATGAGAAATAAAAAAAAAGCTTTCACGAAAAATAATAGCTTTTTGTTCGAGTGAATTTTATCGACGAAATTCCCAAGATAATTGGCGTTTGATCTACACGATTTTTTTTTTCTGACAATGGGATCGAGCCATCAATAAATCTCGAGAGTAGAATTACGTTCATTGTGAATATCGAATGAAAAGTTCTTCGATTCAGTGGGTTTCTATAATTCGGTTCTCGTGGAACAACTACATTCCGCGAGGTTTTTGATAACATTTTTTTTTTTTGAACAACGGTGGCAGATACGCTCGTTATTTTCTCTTACTTTTGTTGCATCCGTCATCGCATTCTAGCTCAGTGGATAGACGATATTTGCCTAACGAGTTTTTAAAACTGTCGATTCATCTACTGGATGAGAAGCTTCCATAGAGAATTGAAGACTTTGTAAGAGAAATTATTATAAAGTCCTTTGTCATAATCGTATTATAACTGACGAAAAACCAAAGCGTGTATCTTATCTCATTTAACATTTAAATAAATCTCAGCGGCAAAATTCGAAAGCCTTTGACAATTGTTATCCGTGATACGTTGAGGAAATAACGCGGCTAAAAAATACGGTTAACATACAATCAGAGATAAAGCTGAATTGTAATGTCTCGTTTATGTAACCATTGCTTCAAATTTACACATCTTGTTGTGCAAAAGTTCGAGAAGAGAATGAAATTTTGAAGACTTTATTTTGAATTTTCGATAAAAATACAAAACGTTAATCAGTTAATGGAAACATAATATTCCGCTTCCGAAGGTTGAAAACGATTACAAGATTGACAATATGTAATTAAACAGTTAGTGCAGTGAAAGGTTTCAATAGCTTTCTCGTTAAATCGTGAAAATAAATGCACGCAATACACGTTTGGTGTTTCTATATACAGGTATATAGTACAGAATAGTATATTCGGCAGTAGTAATCTTTCACCAATTCTTTCGTTTTTCGTATCACTTTCGATTGTTTTTACAAGTTATAGCCTCACTCATGTACCAAGTAGTAGATAAGTGTCTGCCTTTTGGCACGTTACTCTTCACCACGAGCGCGCTACACGACGCTGAGTCAGCCGCCTGGTACCTGCTAAAGTGGAGTAAAATAGACTGTTACCAGATCCTCTTCTATTCGCTCTTCTTCTCCTTTCTTTCATTCCTCGCCGTATTCTTTCAGCTTTACCGCGTATCTCACTTTTTGCTAACCCGCTGTAGACCAAGAGAGGCTGAAGCAATCGGCGAATTAGCGGGGTCTTGTTCGCAAAATCCCGCCCAAGCCGGTTTTTCCTTACACCACTTTCCCGGTCTCTATCGCCATCGGCCTTTCAACCTCGACGTTCGTGTTCTCGCTTTTTTTTCCTTTATCTCTTTCCTCCACCCTTCGAATCACTGATTTTTGCACTCTGTTCTGCGATGGTCAATTTTTTTTATTTTTTATTCATCTCTCTTTGATATTCTATATGTACATAGAACCGACAGGTCCATCCCTAGAGGTTGAAGTACTTTCTGTACGTTGCAGGTACCCTCCACCGTAGCCATACCCTTTCATTTAATCTGAAATCTTTCATTCCCGCGTCTCATTTGATGTGATCCCTGCGTTCGTGTTATCATCGCGTTGGAGTGATCGATTTTTATCAGTAATCGATAAAGTAGAAATTGAACAGCATTATGCATAATACGTTTGTATTATCGTATTATTGCTCATCCGTCTAGACGTGCCCTTTCATTATCTCTGAAATCATTCGCGCATCGCTTCGTTTACGTTTCCAATCGAAGACAGAAGGACTGAAGATGAGTAGCTTGATAACGAATAGCGAATAAAATAGATTGATTTACGTAGTTTTTTTCCCCGCCGAAAAAAGAATCATCATTTAAGATATATATAGCTTGGTACGAGAACTCCTGACTCGGAGATTTTGCTTAAGTAACGAATTAAGGATTCACCGATGTGATTAACTCGATCGGCAATCTCGTATTCCTGACTCTAAAGTTTTCACTGAATTACGAGTCGAACGAACCTACAGTTACCTTCATATACCTTCACCTCATCTTTCGTTATGCCAGTAACAATCGCGGATGCACTCTACCCTTCTCGGGACATTGACTATTCATATTCACCTCCACTAACAGAAAGAAAGTTCATCTTACTACGAGACGACGATTCCCACCCTCGTCCGTGCAACCGAAGAAAAGTAATTTAGTTTTTCGGCTGCATCTACACTGTCGTACTTTCTGCTTACGAAACCTCGTTACCTATGCAGAAATTTCTTCTATCCAATTTTCCATTCACTCCGATTAAATTGCGCACAGTAAAGTTATGAAACGTGGCACTTAATTTTTTTCATTTTTTCTATATATACACTCTTTCGCGAACGAGTAGCTCCGAATCCCCTCATTTACAATGTCAAAACCGCGAGTTACTTATACCAGGCAACACGGTAATAGAAACGTCAAATTCTGGTTTCGTAAAGTGTGCAAAACTTTTGAGAGGCGATTCGCATTTTTCCTAAAATTTCCGGCGTTGGAGAGTACGAGAGAAAAATTGTATAAAATAAAACGGTTTATCGTGGTAAAACGAGACTCGTTCGGGAATGATAGCGGGAAACTGAGAAACGAGGAAAAGAAAATTGAACGTGCAGAGCTCGAAGCCGCAGCGAATCGAGATTGTGAAGCATATGTATCCTCTCGACCGAAGCCAAGACGATCTTAACCCAGTTCACACCTACCTACCGACCGGTCTCGTTAATATTGTTTACGACGGGATTATCCGATTTTTTTTTCTTCCCTTATCTCGCTTTCCCGTGCACTTTCTTTCCTCTCGCGAATTATCTCTCGTTCTTGTTTGATTTATTACACGAGATTGCGAGAGACTCAAACCCGGAGACCCTCGGAGTCGGGGCATTTTGGCATCCGCGCGGGAATCTCTAGCGAAATATATTGTACACTAAATGTATTCGACCCTATTCCGTATTGAATTTTTCGTAGCTAAAAAAAAACGAACGTACACAACTGACCATATTTTTCCAAATAAGTTCGCGACACTTTAGGATGATTAAAATATGAACCTGGAAACCCTTATGTCTTCACAGTAGTTGGTGCAGTTCGCGATAATTTTTAAATTTGCTTTATTGAAATTTCTTTTTTTTTTTTGCACGGTGCATCTGCTGACACGTAGATTTATAAATTTGGCGGTTGAAGGAACGTATTACACACTTCCGGTACACGATATTCGGCAATGAGCCATCCGCAAATTTGCAAATTCTCTGTCGGCTCGATGAAAGCGTAATCGAGGCAATTTGGGAGGGTAACTCGAGCTCGACGATGATCGGAATATCCCTACAAAGGACGTAGTCAGCAAAGTACGGAGAGCAACTTTCCAGCCAAACGTGTACATGGCATAGTCCATAATACATCAGCCACAGTGCTTTGTATTGTAACTTGATACGAAATGCAGTAAGTAAGACATGAGAGTGCGAATTCCCGTAGGAGCTGAGATAGCGCAAGTACTTTCGGCAAAGGATCGTATATAAATGTATATTTCTGTGAGCTTGCGCCCCCCTTATTTCTTTCACACTCTTTTTTTTTTCGATTGGTCGATAGGAGCAGTGCGGTGAAGACAAGCGGTGAAGAACTCGACACTCCCCGTTGTACTTATTTTACACTCAGTCTCGCTATCTTGTACAATTCGGTTTACGGCTGCTCGATCCATCGACTCCTTGGGGACTCTTTCATTGTTCTCGATATCTATTTTTACGTATACCTCCCGTACTCCCCGTCTCGGGAAAATATACGGTGAAATGGCGAACGCTAGTGATCTCCATGAAACAGAAACTCACAAAGTTCCATTTCTTTTCTGATATCGGTGTACGAATAAATGCAACAAATACATATGGGTATACGTCTCATATACATTTTATCTCACGCAACTCCAAAAATATCGGCAAGTAAATTAAACGAATTTTTTTTATTCACACGCGTCCACAAAGCTTTTTAATTTTACAAAAAAAAAGTTAATTTTAGAAGCATTTTTGCAGTATTTACAATTATTTTTTGTAATATTAACAAGAAGAAGATGGTGGACGCTTGTTGACTACAAAAGTATTAAAAAAACTTTAACAAATACAGTATTCGAAATTGCAAAGAAAAATAGTAAAATAATCATCCCGACTTTGGAGATTTTCTGATAAGAACAGTTAGAAATGAATTCGCGAGATTTCCGAATCCCAACGACTACAGGCCTTTGTGAAAGTACAATTCCTTGTGGCAAAGGGCCAGAAATTCTGTCTCTCTGTGTATCGGTTAACTCACAAATATTAGAGACTCAGTAACTTCGCGACGATCTTTACTCGTGATGCTTGGATGTTCGTCGCAGTGTCTCGAGATGAAACGTTTTTATCTCAGCATCCTTGGCAACGAGTCTCCTCTTTTTTTCTTTCGGAAGCTTAAATTACCCTCCGCCATTCTCCGTACGGAATCTTTAGTGCTACCGTGTGAAAAATAGCTCTATATATGCATGAGTATGCTAAATATAATGTACGCCGATTCGTGACGTAAATTTCACCGCGACGTTTATGCGGGATCGGTAGAAAATATTATTGGTAAAAAAAGAGGAAAAGAGTGAAAATACTTTTGATTTCACGAATAGCGAGCGAACGGATGAGTAAAAGTCGATTCGCGTTCGAAAATTCCATGAGAATCGAATCTCCGACACGAAATGCTAGTTAATTTATTCGATCCGATGCGACGAGGCGAGAGGTGGTTGCGGAGAAGGGGTGCAAGGAAACGTTCGTGAGATTCTATGAATTTCAAAACGCGAGGCAACACCAAGAAATCCTACCAAGTGAACGATGACGTGAGCTCTACGAAGAATTATTTCAGTTTTTTCCCTTTTTTTTTTACTACTTCCTTATAGTCGGCAGAGTTGGGAAATCGCGCGATATTCTTTTCTTTCTTGGCAATGTTGAAAAATAAAGCATCAGCTCGGCGAGTCCCGTTGCTATGTGCTTTTTTAGGGCTCACGTAGCTTTATCTCCGCCGAAAGGATACTTGATAAAATTATATTTGCCAAAAAAAATTATGCCATACAATATTTCAACATGAAATATTGATTTTCGCGATGAATTTCAAATTTGGTTCGGTAATTTTTTAAAAATTCCGAAAGTACATAAAATAAGTAATTCCTTTTTCGAACTATTTTCGGAAAATGTACAGTTCTCGTGTAAACTTCTCTACATCTTTTCATTGACTCTGTCCGTAAAGTTTAATTACGGTTCGCAATCATCTAATACATCTCAGTATGCGTGCATGCAGAACGCGTATAGATACAACACATGTGTAAAATAAATTACATATGCGCATAAGCGCACTGGCAGAGCAGCCCACGCGAGAGAACGATCTAACGCTAGCGTTTTGTATATTTTGTAAGCGTGTGCCGTACTGATTCGAGTCTCAAAGCCTCAGCATTACGAGAGGTTGTGCTGCCTGCTGTTGGACTGACTCACTGCCGGTTCGCTGAAGTTAAATCGCTCCCTCACTCAACTGACGGTTTATTGGAGACTGTAACGTTAGTTACAGCTGTGGCAAACAGCATACCAGGATTTCTATTCAAAATGATCAAAGGTAATAATAAAAAACGAGAACCGGCGAGTCGTGCAACGCACCGACGTCGATTTGTACGAAGTACTGAGGAAAAAAAAATTGAAAAATGTAAAAGACTTTTACCGTTTGGCAAATGGATAAAAGTTGTTGAGAAAAATTTCAAGAGGTTAATAGGGCAAACTACACAGTCCGACGTAACTTGGAGCTCAATGGAACTCGATAGATACTCCTACCGAGGAAAAAAAATCAAGTCTGGTAGGGTTGAACTCGCGAACTCGGAAAAAACTTTGCAGTCTGATGAAAACAGAAAAAAATATTCCTCAGGTAAATAGGTTTTTGTATGTACAACTCGAAAGGTTGTACTTTATCATCTCACAACGTTTATTTCGTTTTTACTTTTGCTTTGAAAAAAAATGTGGAAGTATACTTCTAACTTAGCATTCAATACCATTACGAGAAGATACTCGACATCTTTTTAAGTTCCGCTATTGCGAATACCGACGAAGTTTAGTCAATTAATTAATTCTCTCGTCTCGAGAAAAAAATATCATTCAAAGAAAGTAAAAAAAATTTTATTTTGTGTTACAATTTTCTTTTTTTTTTCTTTTTTTATCTTCGAAAGTTTGACGATACAAAATATTCGTTTCGAATGATCTCTTGCGATCTCAGTAAAATTGTTTTATTATTATATCAAGTTATCCGATTTACGCATAAAAAAAACTTTATCAATCTCATTATTCGTGAGGTTCACTTGCAACGCAACGGTCGGTAATCAATCACACAAAATTCCAACCACGTACACGCTATATACTATTTGCGAGAGAAAAAATATCTCGACATAGTCGGGGATTTGGAGTTGTCGCAGAACCCGTTCTTTAATTGGAAACTGCAGCTCCCTCCCTCCCCCCTCCTCCCCCGCGACTGCCCCACGTACCATCACGCGGGACTCGAACAAACCGATCACGTTTTTCGTTATCAGCTCTTTCTTCCTCGCCCCCCGCATTTCCGTTCCAGTTTTCCGCTCTGTCGCAACTTTCATTTCAGTTTCACAGGCGAACTTCGTGAGATAACGAATATAACCATATTTCTCGATTATCAAAAATATATATTCCGCATTTTTTTTTTCCACCTATAGATACGAATCCGCTAATTCATCCGACCTCATTAAATTTTAAATTCGCAGCACCTTAATGAGGGTCGCAATTTATGTCGCCGCGAATGCGTTGCACGTTCTTTATTTCTCGTCGTCTATTTTTATTCGATTTTCATAGGTAACGATCTCTCGTATTGGCTGTTTCAACGGTCGTTTCGAAGCGTGTCAACGGGTGATAAGAATCTCACATCGCGCGCCGTGCCATTTCGTAAATCGCCCACATGGGAAAGTCTACGGTCGATAGAGGAAACGGTTCGAGGAGTTGAAAAAGTCGGAAGGGTTGTGCGACCGGAGAAAGCTTCTTCTGTAAGGGGACAAAAGGGTATACCGGCCGTGGGCGATGTTGCTGCGGCATGGCGTTAGCTGTAGCGAAAACGATGGAATTAAGGAGAGCGATAAGTCGCTGTAGTAATTAGAGAAGCAATTCCCCGGAAGATAGCCCAGTGGAAAGTGCCCGCGGGGAACTTCCCGTGAGAACTGCCACAATGAAACGTTGACAATAAGAGGGGGCGAGGGGGAGGGATGTGCTAATTGGATTCGTTGCAGTCGACAACAGAGATACGAAACATCGAATAGAAAATAGAGAGACAGAGCAATCGGACAGAAATATGATGAGGGAAAAAAAATTGCGAAAAAGAAGGATTCTACGTTAATGGAAGAGATGTAACAAAAATTCCGAGAATTCGGTGCCAGGAAGTGCACCCAGCTAGTTGTGTACATAGGGTCGTGAGATAGCGACAAACGAGAAAAAAGAAAATGATTTTTCCAGCGTCTCTCAACGGCAGGGACGGCAATACCGAGGGTCTGGTCTGTGTGGACGTTAAACAGGATTTACCGGGAAGGGGTTGTTCCCGGTACCCACCCACAGACCCATTTATCCTCGCGAATAAATTATGCGTATACCCTCTCCCCACAACCTGTACACAGATATTTCGCGGATTCCCATCTTCTGGTCATTCATCGTTGACAAAAAAAAAACGCAGGCGATAAGTACCATAAAGATGTCGTCATCGTTAAAAATCGTTGGATTGCAATTAATCCGTAATGAATCGATCGAAAAAATCACGACCGGTCATAATAACAAAGCCCATTCGCTAACGTAATTAATGATAATCGATGATAGTTAAAAAAAAATTAACGATCGACATAAAGCTCAATGCTCCAAAATTTTTTATTTTATTCTATACTATAAATTTAAGACGATATGCTCTTTGTATATCACAGTAACAAAATCCTTCACTGGTGAAGAAATTGCTTCAAGAATTGATTCGGCTCAGTATAGTTTTACCTGAAATAGAAGTCACGTTGAGTAACTATTTAAGGAAAACACGCTCTGCAATTTCCCGACTGTTCGTTTGCGAGATATGAGCGGTGCAGCGGGTGATTTGGCGCGTAAAATTTGTGAAATCTCGGTTGACTAACGAGCTATTAAGAGTTGCTAGTTGAGTGCCTCCAGCTCTCTTGCTCTCCTATTCTCGGCGATGATGCTGAAATCGGCTGGAGAACTCCTCGACCCATGGTCGTCTCATCCCGACCGGATAACGATAAGAACTTTGAACGAGAAACCAAAAGTTCTGATTTCACGTTCTCTCGCGCCCACTCTTCACCGTAATTGCGATTCTCTGATGCGATTGTACGAGTATGCTGCGACTTGTTTGAGTAGCCAAAATTAATTGGTGTGGCATACTATACCGCACGCGTATAGCACTTGAAAATAATCGCCCGCGATACTTTGGGCGAATGAATTAGTAACTATAACCTCGATATACTAAATCTCAATGATATTTATAGAATTTGATATATCCGAAATCGTTTAGCGAATGACGAAAGGGAATCGATTCACGATACGACATTAGCTTCTCCATTCTCGTGAACGATACATATACGCAGCGCGTTATATATATAGTACGATCCGCTTATCGGATATATTCGCGGCTCGTCGATAAACCGCACGATACGTTAATGCAACGCGAGTTATTGGTTGGTGATACAAATAACTCGTCGATCTGGAATGATAAATCCTGCGGCTACCGAGGCTCGGGAAGTGATGCTGCAGATATAAACTTCGTGGTCATTGCACTCGAGCGATGTTCGGCTTTGCGTCAACGCTCACGTAACGATATATATCTCGTCACATATTTATGCTGCTTCTGCATTATTCGATCTGCTCGTGATGTACCCCGTTGTGCCACGATTATGGACTGTGCCTTTTTTTTTCGTGAGAAAACGCGATTATTTATGAGAAATGCCAGAGATGAAATGCCATAGAACTATCAACCTGCCGTCGATTCAAATTGATTTATGCAGATGAATCGTCCTGTCGAATATGGTGGCCGACAGTGGACTAAAGGGGATCGAAACCAGTACTACCGATTCGACATTACATCGACTGAAAAAAATTATGAATTGAGAAAACTGACAGTATGTCGGCACAATCCATGTTTTGTTTAAAAACAGCTTTCCCAACTAACTATTCGATCTTCCAACTCACCATTTCAATGCAATTTTCTTCAGTGCAGTTGGTCGCCGGATACACAAAATACATTTGTTAATCTACTCATTTAACTAAATATTGCATGCACTGCAGAGTATCATGTGCTTCGAGATTGAACATTATAGCGCAGATACAGAACGAACGCTCTCATAAAATACTCTTTATAAAAAAGCATAACTGATTCAATTAACATCCTTATATAATGCGCGTTATAAAACAGCATTTTACCATTTAGTGTTGTTAAGTTACGTTGAATTATTATTAACAGAGGCGCTGTGCCAAGGCGAAATGTTGTCACACTTCGGCGCTTCGTACCACACCGTCGTCTAGTCTCTCGAGAGCGGTTGAGCTTATATGGTAGAAAAGTTCTTTCAATCCCATTCTATTGAAAGAATCTTTTCACTTTCTGCGATAAATCCCTCAAAGATCAGAATTGAACAAAATGCATCCATCCACGGTGTAAAGTCAGAAAAGCTCTGGAATCAACCTGCGCCCACGATTCCCAAGACGTATAGAAAGAAAAAGAAAAAAAAATGAATTGCATAATCGCTTTACCTCTAGGATTTCACGATCTTCCCGAGAAGGATCGTTCCTGTGCCTTAGTACATAATACGTAATATATCCGAGGATTTATGAGACGGCAGGGAGGGTTAATCCACGAGAATGTGAAAGCGAAGAGCATAGACCGCAGAGTAAGTTAGAGAGATGACGGATGATAGTCGCTTCTCGGACAACGAGATTTAAGGACGAATACGTATGTGTCGAGTTTCGTCGGCGTACCGCTTTGTCGTATATGCATATAGATATATATACAGCACGCGATCTTTTGACATGAGCCTTAAGCCATTATTACTTAGCATACAGCATACATTCCTTAATAATGTGCAATTTCACATAACGAAGCATAGAGCCAAGACGAACCGAGTCCTCCATGCGGTAAAGGTGTGCACATCCCCATAGTAGTAAGCAAATCCACTGCCTGCACGATGTTGAGCAAACAAATTTAATCAAGTCACCCCAAGGGTGCTCGTAGCCGACGAAGCGAAACGGCCCGGGGAATAGCTACGACGGAAAACAACGTCGTACTGTACGTACAAGGAGGCATCGACGACCCTTCCACAGGACGTTTTAGTGTATAGTAGCATTCGATCGTGCCGTTGAGACAGATACGAGACCAACGACGGCGTCGACGACGCCGACAACGACTACCAGGGACGAGACACACGACCTAAAAACTTTTCGCACGACGAAGCTCAATCGAACTTCCCGCTACGGATTTGTCGATAATCGAATCCTGCACCGAACAATGCCCACCAACTTAACTCTCACACCTTTTTTTTTATCTATCGAACTGAATCAACTCGGATTGATTAAAGAAATTTGCCAATTTTTTTTTCTCTCGTTCATTTCGTACGCGATACGATTTCGAATAGAAAATATTCATTTAACTATAAATAATGGGAAAAACTTTTATTTCGTCGTCCTTTCGTCGCACATGAACCATATATATATATATACATTATCATTTTACTATACATATCGATTTTTTTTATTAACGAAATTACAAATTATTACTTTTACGAAGAAGTTCTCGATTGTACAATTAATCATCGACATGAATATACATTAAGAGTGCGAAATCGTTGGCGATTTTTCGCGTGTCCAAAGCTAGAAGAAGTGACCAAGTCTGAAAAATATTCTTCTACTTCCGTGGAATTCCGGGATACGGATAGAGACCACCCCCTCCCTGACACACATTATACCGTTGTGATTCACGTGACATCGTAACTCAAGATTTTCGTATACGCTTACGAGCGACGCTGGTCTTCCCTCATATCGCGGCGATACATTTGGATTAGGGCGTAACATGTGAGGTCGTGCCGCGATTGAACATTAGCGTCGGGTTGCGAGCAGCGCAGGAGATGCTGCATTAATTCTGACGCGGAAACTGCCGTTCTCCGAGGTTCATTCGAGCTGCTATAACACAGTAGGGGATCGAACCGAAGGGTGTAGCGACGCGTGTACAACGCCGCGAATCGTGAGGAAGAAGACCGTGTTCGTGAAGGCCCTTTGCGCACGTGTACACGTATCATCGTTTGTGACGTGTCGAATATCGAACTCACGGGCCAAAACGTTCCAATATTCCCTTGTGCACTTGCTACGTTGGCGAGAAACGTGTGTGTTTCCCTTTCCCAACAGCGACGTCAGAACTTGCAACAGCTCGTTACTAAACCGTTCACGACACCGAGACTCCTCCCTCTCATTCGAACCCGTCCTCAAAAATTTATTCCATCACGTCTGACAGAAAAACCCGTTGGTAAAAATTCGTCTTCTCTTTTGAAAACGATATAAAAATTTTCTTCATCTTCTTTTTATCAAAGACCATAAAGTGGCCGACGTACGAGAACTGTAGAAGTCAAAGGATGAAGGAAAAAAGAAGAAAAAAAGCAAAGATGTCGGTGGGACACGTGATTCAAATGGAAAAGTAGAAGAAATCTTTATGGGAAGTAGTGAAAAAATATTATAGGACGTCATACTATGTGTTATGCTTGTAAGCACACCGACATATGTGCCGTATGTGATCTGGCAAACTACACGAACGATCGTGTTAGCCTCCTGAATTTACATTACTACTTCCAGCCGGCTTCCAGGTAGATTCAGCCAGGTAGAAGCTTGATTCACGATTGTAGTACGGGATAAATTGATGCGAGAAACTTGGTAGGGCGCGATCACGTAGGAAGTAATTAAACTCGATTAAGACGTTCCATAACGACGAGGCGTTCAGCGTTGGGAATCAATTTTCGTATTAACTACACGTGGAAACTTTCTACGGGGTAAACTTCGCTCGGTGACTGGGAGAAATTGAGTGTTACAAGATGTACAATTGTCTCAAATCCATTTGGAAAATTGTACAATTGATCGAATAGAGGTGAAGATGGTGAAGTACTGAACCTAATGTATACATCTATTCGCCATGCGAAGCATGTATCGTGCAGTAAAGATTCATCTCAAACGTGAGACCTTTTGCTTCCTCAAGAAGCTTTGTTTTGGAAAAAAAAAAAAAGCAAAAAGCAAAATCCATGCAGTCGTTCAGTTTTTACGCTATTTTTTAATTTTTTGAAAAAATGGTAGTGGTGCTGCAACTGCCACATGTTTTGAGATATCGGGCTAAAATTTGGTACGAAGTTGTAGAAAGTTGAGAAGTTGTAAAGCTGTGTGTACAGAACCGAGAAAATAATCCGTTTCGGGGCTCAGATGAAATTCTATTTGTCATCCAGTACGATACAGCGAACATGTCCTTTGCCTATACGTCGAATTCGATCGTATAATACGAGCAGCATACACGCCAAGACCGGCAACGGCTTAAAATTGAATTCATCGGCGCGGAAGAATTATATAACCGAACACGGAGAGTGGCTAATCATATAACGTCGCTATTATACGAACGCGAGAATAAAAACGATGTTGAAAGCATTAATTCGCGTAGCAGAAGTATCATAACGTCGGATACGAAAAGAAAAGTCGTTGATACGAGTTCACGTGCATTTAGTAGCATCAAACTTGCCATCTACATTCATTTCTTTATACGCAGTATAAGAGAATAGCGCAGTATACTACCACTTAGAGTATAGCAGTGTGTATACGTACATAGACTATGTATAGATGACATCGACGATTTCGCCGAGCGTCGTTGACCTCGTTGGTCTCACGTGACCGACGAACGAAGCTTCGAATTTCATCGATGAAAACGGTAGCCAACCCTCGCTTCGACGCAGCGTCTCTCCAATTCTTGCTTCCACGGTGTTCGGTTGGATTTCCAATTTCTGGTACGGCAGGCACCACGCCGAAGAGAAACCGAGATAGAATAAGGATAGAGTCGTTTCCTTT
Organism: Buathra laborator; assembly: GCA_934046635.1. Taxonomy (NCBI): domain Eukaryota; kingdom Metazoa; phylum Arthropoda; class Insecta; order Hymenoptera; family Ichneumonidae; genus Buathra; species Buathra laborator. Next base: position 15,326,232 of record OW203901.1, on the reverse strand, counting down.
CGCGTTTCTCGCTTTTCCGAACCCGTTTCCACGTTCGGGCTGTCTTATCTCGCGGGACTCTCCGTAGGATACGTTCGATTTCAATAACGGCCACTGAAGGAGGGGATGCCGCCTGATATCTATACGTGAGAGGACAATGGGAAGAGCTCGGAAGCAGCAGTAGCCGTAGCGTAGACAGTACGACTTGGTGATACTATATAGGGAGTTAGGACAATTCACCATAGAACAGCAGCAACAGAGGTCCGAGACGATGCGATCAAGACGACAACCACGACGAAGAAGACTAAGATGAAGAAAAAGAAATTGAAGAAGAAGAAGAATAAGAAGACGATATCGTCGATGTCGGTAAAGTCGCCGAGTCTAGTATGCCATCGGGGAGCTTTTAGAGACGCGCGACCGACCTGCTGGATGTTCCCATAGGATCTACTATGGTATACGAACGTCTTTGAAAATACCGAGATGTACCATTGGCAAGATTCTCTACTACTTCATGATGTAGTATCGCGTATCCTAGATTACCTATGTAGCATATATGTATATGCCACTATGCTGTTCTAAACTACATATAGATGCCGGCTCGGGAAACTGGCAATAAACTCCAAACCGTAAACTCGATTTTCGTCCGTCGCCGCTTAGTGATGCGATACCGAATCGGTCTGCTCGTGTCTGCCTTTTTCGCTGCGGGTGAATTTTTGTTTTTTTGTCAATACGTCGGCTCTCCATGTTCGATGTTGATGCGTTTCTGGTATTTGATTCTCGTGGTTTTACGAATATGCTCCTGCGAATGCATCTCTCTAATATTTATGTTTTCATCGACATGTAACAAAAACATCTCAAAAAAATATATTACATTCTACTTTTTTATGTAATTAATTAATATATCAATCATAATTTTTTTGTGCTGCCTGTGTGAAAAGTTCGACTTTTCGCGCCTACGTTCCGTGCATACAAAGGTACTTTTTTGGCCTGCGTGCGCAGAAACGTCGACGCATGCGCAGAGCGCAATATTCGTTCTGCACACAGGTCAGTGAGGTTAGGGCACTCAAAGTCGAAATTTTCACGCAGTCGGCACAAGAAATTGTGGGCATGGCATGGGCGCAGTAGGCAATTCTTCAATCGTGTACTGTTTTACCATGTGGGCGAATGTTATGCACGATGATTTACGAATAGAACCAACGATATGCCTAATACTAGCGGAACGAGAGGACAGGAATAGGGCGAACGAAAAGCTATACATAGTCGTTATCAAGCCCGGATTAATTTCTGATTGGATTAGCAAAAGCATTTAAGCCTCCAGGGCTCCAGGGACAGTACCGGCAAGCTGCTTGAGGGATTGACCGCGAAGAAATAATAATTTCGTGAAAGAAATATGAGAACCTAATCCCTGCTGCTCTTAGGTCGAACATAACCTTAGAAAGCAAACGTTCCGACAGTTAGACTTACTTGATATATATTTCTATTTATAATAGAAACGTATTCGGTGATCGGTAAATCTGCCGAATTGCAAAAAAAGAAGGTATTTAATTATTTTTAATCCCACAACGAGAACAACTTAGTTTTCCAGAATTCCATTGGTAACCACTCGACCATTGAACTATTTTGTATTCGTATGTTACATTGTTTTTACCGTAAATATCGGTAAGTATGCATTATACGTATTGTGGGGACAAACTTAGAAATCGATCCGCTAGGATTTTGTAATTATAATTACGACGGCACGCCGGCCACCGAAATTACCCGTGGATGTTACAGTACGCCCGTGTGATTTGTTCCAACCCAATTATTTACGCTGATTTAATTAAAAGTTGAAAATAGATGGGACAAGGGATGAGATAGTCGCAGGCGACCTGCAACACGGGAATGAAAATTTGTAATTCAGCCGATAAACCAGAGAAACAGTAAGATTCTTCGTGACTTATACATAACGGATTTACTATTAAAGTAATCTACCATTCCCCACGATCGCATGACGCATAGACTTTATTTGTATCCATAGATTGAGCAATTAAACATATAGGGCTGAAACTAAATATGGTTTACAGAGTTTGTTAACGATCTAAACACAGTGGCCAATCGATAATCGGGTTTACCAGCAGCAAAGGACCTCAATTTAGCCTTCTCAATAATCTTCATTCACGGCCAGCCAACGTAATTATAACTTGCGAATGGTTAGTGGCCTGATAGTAGCCCGGCATTTATTAAAGTAGCAGTGCCAACAGCAGCAAAGCTTCATCGATTCGATGAACACAGACTTAGCCGAGTGTAACATGTTCGGCGATCGTGTAAGGTCATTAAATCACATAAAGTTTGAAATAGTCGATGGTACATCGACGAGGTTGTTGAGGAAAGTTCTCGCCGACCTATACCAGGAAACCCCGGTGGTTCGTATGTAACTAAGATTTAGGAATATTAGTCATGAAAGCTGATTTGAGAAGTAGACGTAAAAACTCTTCCGGTGAGCATCAGCAACGTGGATTTATTTCGGTAGCGGATTTTTTTCGCCTATACTTTTCACACTCGATTGACAATGGATTATGACTCTAATAGTGATCTTTGATCGTCGCCGAAATATCCCGTGAGCTTTACGAGAGCGCGGGTATGGAGTGCCCAAAGCGCTTTCGCCGCTCATCCGAAATAAACACGTACAGCGTCCAATGGCCAATGGCGCAAGGCAACATACCCCATACCTCGAATGGAGCCATTTATTTATTTTTGCTGCGGCGCTCCAATCGTAGTCGACTACTATATTCGTACCCGGACATCACGCACCGCCGCTCCCATTTTCATCCATTGGCAAAAAAAACCCTCCCTACTCGTCCCCTGAAACTCACCCACCCACTACCCTCTCTTTCTATCCTCCTATATATATAGCACGACCCGATAACGTTCCGAATTTCTTTATGTCCTCGTAAAAAAATATATTCGCAGGTTAACAGCGGGAATCGGGTTGGTCGAACGACGGGTCGAATTTTGTCGCTGCGTCTTTTACAGCTGAAGGATTTTCCCACTCACATTGATGTTGCTTTTGCTTACTCTTGCTGCAGTACTGCTTACCCCCGTGATACTTCGAAGCTTCGTACCCTCGAAGGAATTCACACTGAGATCTCGCAGCAGAGTGATTATCGCGCGCATTGGTCACGAGTTTATGTTCTCGTGGCTAACATCAAAACGGATATAAAATACGTCCTTTTGATTTAACTTACATGACACAAACGCAAAATGTACTATATATATGGCAGTTATGTATATGGTATGCTATGGATAGGCCTACTGACCCCGCGCTTAGTAACCCTCAAGGGTGCGAGCAAAGATTAGGGTGAGCTGTACAGCTATTGGCTCGACAAAATAAAATGATATTTGACCTTTGGCGAAAAAAATACCTTTTTCGAAAAAAAGGACCTCTTTTTAATTGATTCCGCTTAAAACTTTGTAAAATTCCTATCGCTGCGAAAGCGACAATAGTTCTTCCAGATGGTAAAAACATGAAATGTAACTCTCAAATCAAACGAAAATATGATTTCACTTGGTTTATCAACTGTACATCTTCGATAAAAATAGTGCAACAATAATTTTTATTACCCACCGCGGTATTTTACATACCCTTAAAAAGCAATAATCGTTAACGTATCGTATGGAAAAATGAATAGCTGACCGTAAAAAAAAAAAAACAAATGCTGAGAAAAGAATGTCAATTTCCAAAAGAATTCCGAGAACAGATACTTCGGTTGTCGATGTTTTTTACTGCCTTTAAATTCTTTATGAATTCCTGCGAACCGAGATTACCATTGTATTTTACAGTGACGAAACACTGGCCGGTTGGCCACCACTGAATTTTTTTTCCCCGACTTTTCGTTGCTCAGCATTGCTCCCGTCCACTATTCTACAGCTGCATCGCGATACGAGCAGTGATATGATATCGCGCGCGCGTGTGGTTGTCGCGTTATATGCCATATAATATTGCTGTACGTTTATACGACGCCCAGCAGGAACCGTTATGTGTACCCGGTGGCAGCGAGCCTCGGAAAATCCTCCCCTCGTTATTTCGTGAACAGCAGGGTGAGCCCAGCGAAAAAGAGAAAAATATATTTATGACATCGCACTCTTAATCTCCATATTCGACGCTTGATACGTACCATGTTGCCAAAAAAAAAGTCAAACAAAGGAGCGAGAATTACAGAGACACCCATTGGCTATGTACTGTCTGACTTTCTGAGTTATTGTCTATATATATATTTTTTTTCGTCGGAACCTCATCAATCAAAGATCCAATTTTCACACTGACATTTTTCTTTAGTATTAATGATGTTTAAAAATGGATTCTTGAAAACGTATTAATTTTATCTCGTATTAAAAAAAAAAATTCCAAAATACCGATTTAAAAAAAAAAAAAAAAAATTTATTCTGTCACAGGTGCTATTTTTACCGAGGATCAAAAAGACAGTCCCTCGGAGATGGCCTTCAAGTACGCGGTCTACAGGATAAACAAGGATAAGAGTCTGTTGCCTAACACGACATTGGTGTACGACATTCAATACGTACCGAAGGACGACTCGTTTAGAACCTCGAAAAAAGGTGAGCGATTTTGGAATTTTGTATAAATCGATGACTCGCCAGACAGATTGTGTTTTGGGTCAATGCCTTTTAATTTCTGTAGAAATTCGTATATACGTTATTTTTAGTTTGCAAACGCGTAACAGATATCAATAAGCGGCGGATCCAAAATCCGATATCGGACGTACTACGGATGGCAAGGGCTACTTTAACGCGCTATAGATATATTTGCGGGACATATCAACCCCCGAACAACACGGAAATTAGGTTAGAATTCACTCGATTCTCCTCTATTTGCTGATAAATGAATTTCTATGGGTCGGCGACGGTGGGTGTATACAACAGAACGCCCACCGCATCCGCAGACAAATTCCTAAGGTCCGAATTTCCGGACGAAAGACCGATCTTAAATTTGAACTTGAAAGCGACTTTGTTTTCGGGCTTAAAACCAGCTTTCCATTCAAACTTAAGACTGAACTGAAAAACTCGAATTCGATGTTAATTTCTAATGTAAGTCTGAGTTGAAGATTCAATTTCAGATCAATCGCAAAGTTGAATTAAAGTTCGAATTGGAATGCTATTGGTATAATTCATATCTGTAGCTTTTACGATTATGCGGCTGAAGTAAACTGATTAAGTGGCCCTTGGACCCGAATTTTAAGATGTTAAAGCGATCTTAAGTGCGAACTTGAGATTAAACTTAAGGTGATGTGAAAAGCCTCAATCTGTAAAAATTATTATAAGTTTCGCACTTTCTGCGATAGGTGGTGCTATTTTCAAAAAAATTTGTTTTAGTATAAGATAATCGTGAATAGCGGCCATTGCGCATGCTGACGTGATTATTAAAAAAAATATACAGATTGATAAAATAACGCAAAAATCGTAAAGTGTTTTGGTGAAAAGTCAAACATTCATCAAAGCAGGAAGCAACGTTTAATGAAAGCCAAGAAAAAAAAATGAATAGGTCTCGAACTTTTTGACATCGAAGTCTTTGAAGTCTGACATGCTCACCGCTGGAAGGAATTTCATTAAACTTTGTATTCATAATAAAAACTCCAAGACTACCTATTTTACTAGCGTGTAGATGGATAAGTCGATCTTCATGCGCCATCGAAAAAGCCAGAGTTTTCTCCGCACTTCTGTAAGCCGCTACTTCCCAATGTCCTCAGTGATAAATATATAGAATATGTATTTTTTTTATTTCCTTTGCTTCGCAAAGGGTCGAGAGTGTTCGATAACCCCCTTGAAAAGGGAGAGGATAAAACAGTCACTGCAGGAAAGGGCGTTTTCTCGGCCCTTTCACGAGGGAAAATCTCCTACACGATTTTTCTTCTTCGGCCGCATACACACATAGATATACGTACGCATGTTGTTGGAATAGTGTAGTATTCCCTTTGCAGCCCTTGAGCGACGCGACTTTGTCAAATACGAGGTCTCGGTCGTCAAAGTCTGATGTGACTTTACGTCAATAAATATTCATAGTATGTGAGTGAATGTTTTTTTTTTTTTTTTTTTTCACATTTTTTACGACGAAACGAGGCAGAACGGGATGGGGGATGCGAAACTTGCGTCTCCGTTGTAAGCTGTTCGGGACCGTATCTAAAAATCTTCTCCATTCCGTCGCATTCTAAGTTCGCGTTGTATACACAGGAAGAAGGATCCATCCACTTCACCTCTATGTATTATGGGCACACAAAGCTTCCACTTTTCACGCGCAAGTTTTACGTAGTAAATCGCATGCCGCGAACATCAAACGACCTCGGGTGGTGAGCGTCAAAGATACTCTACCGAGAAACGAAGATGTTAGAATATATATTTTCATTACATTTGCATGAAAACGGTCTCCCATAGCCTATCCCGTGAAAAATTTGTTGGCAGAAAAATTGGAGTACATTTGATACTACAATAATATCGAGAAAGCTTTTACGCATGGCACGGAAATAAATGCGAGCTTCAAGTAGAAATTTCCCATCTGTAAGATGTACCTAAGACGACTATGACTGAGAAGCTACTCACGTACCCTTCGTACGTACAGTCATATATATATAGTTATACGTTTAACAAGCTTTAGCACTTTGAAATCCGAAATTCGTACTTTTTCTCGAGCCTTTTTATTTATCTCCTTCGCGCTCTTTCTATCTTAGCTATCTACTTTCCTCAACGTCGTCGTGTGTCTTCATATCCGTCATCCTCGTCGTCTCTTGAAACATGCAAATTACCGAGGAATTCTTCGCGTAGGGCATGCGACCGTGCATTTGAATATTTCATTTTGAAAAACTCGGGAAAGAACGACGGGAGAAGTGGAACGAAATTAAACTGCCTTGCAAGGGGCAGACCCGAAATTTGGCACGAAAAAACGATCTTAAATGCGAACTGGAGATCGAACTTAAATACAATTTTAACATGAAACTGATTGTGTTATCATCAATAATTAAATTTCTTTACATATGTGAAGTTTTGTCAATTAAGTGATGTACACCGCGACGAGGCGTTATAACGTCCTCGCATCCGCGCTAGGAGTTACCACACACGAAAGTCCCACGAATTCCCCAGCGGTACTCGAAGGTAACATATTACAGAGAACAAGAGTCCGCCGAAGCGAAGTTTTACTCAGTTACAGGTATTTCGGCGACCAGGCGACGTGCCGACAAAAAAAGACTCGAACGATGATCGACGAGAGCGATCGAAGAGAGGTCGTGACCTCCACCCGAAGTTTCCGAAACGCGTAACGAGGCACGAGAGAGACACTCTCATGCATTCCGTCAAGTAGATAAGACGCTACGCGTATTGGAACAGTTGAGTAACGATTCCGAAGATAATTCGCGAAATAGATTTCCCGTGCGCATTGTATTTCGATAGTGATTAATCGAATGCAACGACGATTGTGGAGAACGTAACGTAACGACGATGACGAATTGTTGATTTTTCATTTAATAAAACAGATTGAATTTGTTATCATTTTACACGTATTTCAGAGATCTCGAGTCAAGTTATTTTTAGGTTAGGTATATATTCCACGTAATCTCTTTGATAACTTCAGGGGGATACACGCGTTATCTTAAGAGAAATACGTGACGCACAATTTTGGGTTGTCATCGGTTTTTAGTACTAATCGTAACTCAATTTGTCTCGATTTCACGGTACAAAGATCGACAAGCGCTCATTATCTTTTTTTTTCGTACTCCGCTGGAATCGCGCTTCTTACTTTTTTCCCTTCATTTTTCTTCGTTGATACTTCCTTCGCGTTATATTCTCCATTACTAAGCTTTTCTCCCCTTCTTCTTCCCTTTTTTTTTATCATGAGCCCTTTTGCATGTAATCGACCTCTGGAGTGTTTTCGTTTCGCTAAGTCTTGTCCAAGCAATACCGCAGCCGCCAATTAACATAACAATCGATTTATCAACCTTCAAGTAGAAATTTCGTAAATGCGACTAAATTAGCAGTGAACTTGCGTAGTTCTTTTACCAATAAGTTATTTTAATAAGACGATAGTGAGGCCAGCAATTTGCATTATTCCTTTCGATATCTGCTGCAAACATCTTCGTTAGAGAGAATGGAATTGACTTAATTAAACTTCGACTTCGTAGATTTTAATGAGATCATTTTCATGCGTCCTCGTCATACCAATTGTTCGACCTGTAAAATATTTCAAGTTGCTACCGGCATTCGCATTTTTTTTATTTATTTTTTTACTTCCCTTCGTACGGCGGTTAAACCCGTCGCGGGTTGTGAAGTTATCCCTATAGGGCTAAACTCTCGTGAATAATTCAAGACGCGTCGATCAAAACGGTGGACAGTGTAACGCCTCCTTCTCGGTTAACGGACCCGATTGGAGGAAGAAAAACGAATGACGGAAGGCGTACGGAGAAACGGGACTATACAGCATCTTAATGTAGGAAAAAAAACAGAATTCTGAACTAAGCCCTAACCATACGCGAGCTTTCGACCGTACGGACAAACGTGACAAGAATACACTATATCCGAAAAGTGCGGGCTTCTGAGACGACGCGACTCTGTTGCGCTGTTGTGTCTCTCCTGCTGGTTTTGACATAGTTTACCGAGAAGAAAATCTCGGTATATATAGAAATGGCATACGTGACAAGGATGGGGGAAGGGTGGCGGGAAAAAGACAGAACTGAGAATTCTTCTCCCGTAACGTCACCCGGTAACGTATCAATTTCCTGACCATATTCCTGCAGACAGAATTCGCCGGTCGCAGATATTGGATCATTTTTTGTATTTTTGTATACTTCATATATAATATGCCGTACAACATAACGTGAATGGCAAAATCGTCGGATATCTTGAGGAGAATTCCTTCCTTTCATTCGTGAATATCGATACGGACGGAATCTTCGAAAACAATATTTTTCGTTTTTCGGATGATTAAACGAAATTCCGAAGCAAATTTGGCTCTGAGCTGAATAAGAATAAGGGATACAGTTTGACAATTGGCAACTCATGATCCACGTGGAAAAATGTGTATCGCAAAATATGTTGATGATACATCAAATATGTCTATAGTAATCAAACATCTTTTTCATATATCTGTGTTTCAGCGTGCAAACAACTATCCAGGTCGGTACAAGGAATCTTCGGACCATCGGATCCACTTCTCGGTGCGCATATACAAAGCATATGCGAAGCTTTGGATGTGCCGCATCTAGAGGCCCGAGTAGACTTCGAACCGGCATTCAAGGAATTCAGTATCAACCTCTATCCGGCGCAGGATCATCTCAATAAAGCATTCAAAGATCTCATGTCGTTCCTAAATTGGACCCGAGTTGCAATAATCTACGAGGAAAATTACGGTAAGTTCTACAGTCCCATTAATCATAATTCAGCCTCAATCCATATTATGTAAAAGCGACTGATGTTGCCGCAAAAAATGCCGAGTTCACCTCTTAGGCATTACAGTGTTACGCTTGAAACACGACAGAAATAATATTGTTCTCAACGTTTTGAGAAACGAAACCGCACCGTTTATACACAGACACAGTATTGTTGAAGCGAAGTAGATCCATCATATCGGACAACTTGAACTTCTTCCATTTCGTACACGAGACACGTAGCGAACTATTTATTTATTTGTATCTTCATCATTTCTCAATTTCTTCTCTCTCGTCTGTCTCACGCTTTTGCCCCGCCGTTCGTTTCCCACCGCGTTACAACGTCGCCAATCCCATCTTTCCTTGTATTTTTTTTAATCGTTTTTTCGAACGAATCCGCTTAGCCGGCGGAACTTCGTCCGACTTTTTATTATCCAAGAGGAAATAAAGAGATTTCTCATCGGTGTCGAGGCGACGGCGAAGCAACGTCAAGATGATAATGCTGTTTTTGTTTTATAATACGCTATCATTAATTACTTTTACTTGTATTTATGGATAACGCTGTCATTTCACTTTCTTTAGCGCGTTAACAGATGACGTATCGACTTCACGCAGTTAGCAATTGAAATTTTAATATACGTCATTGAAAGACAACTTCTATGAAGAATTCAATACTCAATGAATTCCGTTGCCGATATCGGTCAACACTTCCTGAATTACTAATGGTTCGGATCTACTTTCGCTTGATCAGCAACTGCTATCAACCCGATTACCCGATCATTCGACGAGTAAAGCTGATTAGCCAATATATATATATATATAGTCGATATCGATCCGTGTTCGCTATGAATTTACTAAAACGGGATTAGCCAACCGACGCCTCCGGTTCGTTAATACGTAAAGCACCCTTTGATGATGTTGATAGTGCATCATGATTATTGCACGTTGAGAATATCACATTCCTTCTCGCAAATGCCTTTGGCCATCAGAGCTTTGACGCTTCTACGACATGAGTGTATACAGCACACCGTGTATGTGACCATAGGGATGGGCGCTGGTGTGGACGTTCGATACACCGGTCCCGTGTAGAGAGGATGTTCCGGTGCTCGGGGCCAACCAATCATAAATCTTTCGGCGGTGCTACCGAAACTCTAACTCAAAGTTCATCCCCTTCTTGATGGTAGAACCACCGAGCGCCGGGTAGAACCCTCAGAGCGCCGGCACGAGAAACCCAAAAGTGTGCAATCCTCCGCCACCAAGACTCCGATGTCTTCTTTTAGACTTGTTTTATCTTCTTCTCGTTGTTCTCGGTTCGGTAGCTCTTCACAGCGGGTCTATATATTCCTTTTCGCTTCGCCCTGTAACGCTCCATGTGCCGCGACAGTCTCTTTCTACATCTTTGTCACTGTCTTACCGCGGCCCGCGGCAATGATCTCTATATCGTTCCATGTGTAGACTAACGGCAATTCTTTCTTTTCCTTTCGGGTTTATTGTTTTTTTTTTGTGATAACGCGTACCGCACAACCAACGCGCACGTATCCGAGTCGAGATTCTGGTGCGGTTCGTTTGTATCGTTTGCAGCCCACTCCACGACCGAGTACCCGGCCACGCGGGTAGAAGTAGATCCAGTAGCAGGAGTAGCAACAGCAGCGAACCTCAAAGCCCCAGTAATTGGACGACCGAGACCCTGCTTCGGCTTTTCCCATGAAAAACGTAGACTTTGTTATTTTTCAATTTTCACGGTTTTTTTTTTTTTTTTTCTTCTTTTTGTATTTTTAATGCCACTTCCCGAACGCTTCGCCTTCACAGTTTCGCCATGTAATGCCACTCGCTCGGCTGACGACAAAAACTGTAACACGCGAACTCGGTTGAACGATTGCAAGATTTTTCTCACAATTCTGTCGGTCTTCGCGAGCGTGAAATCGTTTATTTTTGTTACCTTTTTTCCTCAGTCGTCCCACTGGAAACCTCGCCAGTTGCCTGAATTCATACGGATTCGCGTGGTTTCTTTACATTGGACAGTTCACTGCAGTAAAACACGAATGAAATTAACGAGGAAATTGTATAATCCATAATACGGATTCATTTCACATTTAGGTAAAAGAAAAATAATAAATTCCATTCCCTTAAAAAAAATAAAAAATAAGAATCGATCTCGTAATACTATTCCTCACTCTCATCGTCGTTGGTTGGAGCGCAAAAGTACGTAGAAAAAATGAACAGTTTTATTCGATAAAACGCACGAAAATTCAACAGTCAAAAATGTGCAAAAACAAAATGGTGAATTTTATTTCTCACGTCCGAAGTATCGTATAGAAGCCGCGAGGTATAGTTACCTTAGGCTTTTGCCACTCTAACACAGTTGCGCGTTAATCCATTTATCGAGAGAATATATATATATACACATGAAAGTTCTGTATAGTTCTGCGAGTAGTGTTACCAACCAAGTAGCGGAATGGTCCCTTGTGCATGGCTTCGTCTTCGTTTAAGAAGGTGCAAGCGAGGCCTCCTCTCGACGGTATATAAACGGTGCTTTCACGCTTTGACCCGGTTATATGTGTACACTGTACGCATGCGAGTATTTACAACGGTGTGTAAAGTCGTATATACAGAACGATATAATGCACTACGAGTATCAGAATTCCAGGCATATATATAGGATGACGACAGGGGTATACAGTGACGGAAAATTTAAACTTAGTCACGGTGGTAGGTGACTATGCGGCATAAAGGGAGGTAGGGGGGAGGGGGGGAAGGGGCAAAGCAAGTCAGTCCAATAATAGTGTGAGCCAAAGCCGCGATGATGTATACGAGGGCGTAGAGGGAAACGACGACAAAGACGAAGAGAACGAAAACGACTATGCAGACTATACCGACGACGGAACCGACGAAGCCGAAGACTACGAAATGTTCCCTCGTACACTCATACATATACGTAGCTTCGTACGCACACATAGAGACACTATCCTCAACCATTGCATCCAACGGAGTTGGTTAGGAGCCACCGGCTTGGTGCTCGGAGACACCGAAGGAAGCGGCGAGGACGGCGAGGCAGGAACGAAGGAAGATTGAGCGGAAACGGAAGTGACAAGTTCCAACTACGCTTACTTGGAAGCTCCGCTTGCAAACCTGTCCACTCCTCTGAATTCAACGCTAACCAACGCTCCTCTCGGCTCTCGTTCTTTCATTCGCACAATTGTAAAAGTTGTTAAAAAGTACTTCGAGTCAAACGGGAGAGTTGCTTGCACTATACTCTGGTGTACCGACCGACCACGACGGATACCGTAACTGCACTCTGTATCCTGAAGATATATAGGTCACTAAAGATTTTGCGTTATTGTACATTTTTTTACTTCTAACTAAAGTACGGTATTTAAGTACTTTGTAGAGTTCACCGTGTTAAACGGCAAATTTAAGTTAAATTACCCGCTTGTGCACAGCTTTTTTATGAAAATTGTCTCGTATATTTGACGAAATACGCGCAATGGTTGAGAAGTTGAAAAAAAAAAAAAAACAATAGTTATAGCATTAAAATCGCATCGACGATCCACAAAAATAAATTAACTATGTTTAAATCCAAAAGCAGTTAAATGTATTTGGCATTTTATTTTTTATAAAGATAGTCCGCTCCAATTCTCTGAAAAAGGTAGTGATTTCGCGATTTAGTTCTTCAATATTAATTGTAAAAATTTCGAAGTATCGACCATATGAATTATTAATAAAAACGAATTTTTTTACGTTGTTCAGTCTGACGTCCATGTCTCCGGCGTAACTAATCAGATCCCTTTTGAAGTGAACACAATGACAAATAATAGCCTCCCTCCCCCCAAATTTAATTAATAATCCATATAACCGTAATAGTCGTATAACACTATTTTATGTATTATTGAACATAATTGTCATGTTACTGATTAACGGTCTATGGTCGACAATGAATATATTTCGATGGTATAAGTAGAACCGAATTGAATTTTCGAATGTAAACTTGAAACAGTTGATAATGTATACATATATGTAAAGTATATATATGTATAGTATATTATTATGTTATATATGGCGAATGAAAAGAGAACGCGAGTCGGTACCAATTTGAACGCACAGAGAGTCGAGTTGTTACCGGCAATCCGTCGAGACGATAAATTAATTAGTTACGGCACGAGGCTACACGGCAATAACTGCACGATTGTATTTCCGAAGCCGTAAGTAACGAACGAAAGGGGAGTGGGGGCATTAGAGGTGAAGAGGAAGCTCACCAGAGAGCGGGAGCAAGTGAGAGAATTCACCAGGGCTCTCTCGTGGCGTCGAGCAATTTGTCGTTGAATTTACGATCGAAGATACGAATCGCCAATCGGCCGTGTTTTACTCTCTCTCATTCACTCGCGCGCTCTCGCCCGCTCTCCGTCCTTCGTATTCGCCCTCATTCTCTCCTCGGTTGACTCGTTTCTATCGAGAACAGTACCCACCGCCGACCGCACCGAACCGTGCCGATTGAATTATTCTCGAATTCTTTTCGATCCGAAACGATCCCTCCCTCTCGAAGCCGTTAACGCGTGTATCCCTGTTGCCCCTTTTTTTCCACGGTATATCTTCCGTAGCTATATATAGAGCGATTAAAGTATAAAAAAAAAACGAATAAACAATGCAGTAATGGATCGTTACACGAACTGCGTACGTTTCAATTACTTATCGATCCGTATCACCATACATCGATACCCTTTTGTTTTATATGCTTCAGGTCTCTTCAAACTTCAGGACCTCGTAAAATCGCCACCGTCGTCGAGAACCGAAATGTACATACGCCAGGCTGGTCCCGGCTCTTATAGACAAGTACTTCGCGAGGTTAGACACAAGGAAATTTACAAACTAATCGTCGATACCGATCCCGCTAATATGCAACAATTCTTCAGAGCGGTAAGTAATTATTATTATTACGATGTCTTACTTACATGCGCGAGTTATTAAATATATTTTATTGCCATTGACAACTTTCAAGACAACATTGTCTTACATAAAAACGTACATAGATCGAAAGGAAGCAGATTTTCTCATTTTTTACCGCAGTGAGGTTATGTTATACTGAGGCATTTCGTTATTGTGGAGAGTCCTTCAATTCCGGAAAGCCCCAGATGTTTGTAGAATAAAAAATATATAAACCGGCGTTCGTAGACTTTTTTTATAACCTCGATTATACACTTTTCAAATTTCCATTTGAAATCGGTCGTATATACGCGATAAAATACTATAAATATGTATGGACAGTACTAGAAGATTTTTCGCGTCTGGTGGGCGTGAGTGAGTGACTCGCTGCCGTTCCCCATAAGCCCGGTGTCATAAAACCTTCGTTAAAAATTGGTCATAACTTTTGTTGGTTATAAAGAGGAAAAAAAAAAAGAAAAACTGTAAGTATAGCACAGTTTCCGACGTGGATGTATCTACGACGCCGGGTGTTGTTCTCGCTACGCTCGATCAAGGAAAAAGACTCTCGACTACCGTCTATCGTTCTGGAGAAAATTAAAAACTTTATATCTACCCCACCGGTAACTTCGCACGTTCGGACGTCTCGTCCGAAACAATTTTCTTGACTCTCTGTCTCTTGTCCCGCTGTCGCTCGGTTATCGACTCTCTTTCTCTCGGCACTTAAAAACGACGCTGTTGTCTCGAGAGTATAATACTCTGTTCGAGAAGACTCTTAGGATTTCTTTTTTCTTCAATTGCCTGTTTTTTTTCAGTCGTTCTTTAACGAGATAATAATGATATCAGAAATTCAAAACAATATCAGTACGGTAGTAGTTCTTCGTCAACTTTGTTTATCCTGCGACTCGTTATGCGGCGAACAAACGATACCTATTTGCCTTTCATATACCCGAGATTCGTCCAGACGAAGCGAATGTATTTATATTCGCATAAATATATTCGAACGAAATCAAAGAAAATTTATACGGATTTCTAGAAAAATGGAGATAAAAAAGAAAGCCGCAAAGAGTTCTCTTTCGCGGATTTTGTTTTATCTGAACTGTAAAAGAATAAGACGTGGATGAGAAAGAATATTCGATTCGAGGCTCTCATCTCGGCGTTATTAGGATCAAAACGCGAGAGCGGATGAAAGCATTGAAGATTGATAGTACCGCCCGTCAGCATCCCCGTCACCTGCATCTCTTCTTCTCTCGAAGAAGAGTTTCCGTTTTTCCATGGCAAACGCGTTGCGATATCGCGAATTGCCGAAGAAAGACTCAGCCATGAAGATGTTTCACGGTTAGGAGAAGCGCAGCAGCGTGACTCGAAGAAGTAACTTAATCGAATTCCAATTATTAATCGTTTCAGTGGCGCGGGGCTGATGTATAAACTCCTTTATAATACCCGGATAAGATCCTCAACGATAATCCTCTATGAAATATGGATATCCGACACTGGCAAATTGTAAAAGGGGTGATGAAAGAAGAAGCTCTCCGTATCGGAAACAAGAGCTCAAGCTGAATGAAAAATAATTTTTGTTGATCAAAGAAAATATGATAGATTATGTAAAGGGATACAGTGCTGATATGGGATCTACGGAACTTCGCAAGATCTCCAATACCCAGTTTTTCGGTGTTTCGGTACATCAAACGCTCAAGGTTTCGTTCTCACGAGTTCGATTTTTCCTCTCAAAGAGGAGTGTCTATTTGGACACAACAAAAGATCGTACTGTTGCAGAGATATATTATGATATTCTTTGGGAATAACTCTCTCCGTCGCGCTCTCTCTCTCTCTCTTGAAATTGTATCTGCGCGAGAAGAAAATAAATTTTCTGATGCATGTATCACGTGTCTTGAGTTGCGTGACTGTCCAAAGTGTTATGGTTGGTACTCGTAGGATTTTTAGTGCATTGTATCGTTGGGCCGTTCGCGAAAGGTTACGCTAGAAGCTCGAAATGTTGCGTATCTTTTCTCACGGCAATAGGACTCTCTTCGTGTGTAGTTGGTACAGAGAGCCATAGCAGCAGTTTCAGCTCTGTAAGAGATGAGAACTTGGGTACAACATACAGTGGAAGGTGTAAGAGAAAGCTTGGCGAAGCCCAGTCACACTATGTTTTCTCGACGTTACGTGCTCTCGTATACGTTGTTACGAGTTAACGCGATAGTACGCTCACCCCAGTGAGCCGCAGAAACGAATTGCCACATTCGTAACCGAAGTATACGCGATGGAAGAATTTATTGGGATCGGCCGAGAAAATACAAAGTCACGAAAAACCAACTGGTAACACGGGTTGTTCGACTACGAACTATCCGTGTATTGCCGCAACCTCATCCATCGAAGTTATTTCCGTGCCAAACGGATAGTACGTAAACGAACTTGCGTCATCGAAATTCTCGGATGAAAAAGCAGGAAGACTCTTGAGAAATTTCTTCTTTTCTAATTCCATGTGTAACGCGCTATACTTTCAATCTGAAGGTATTTTTCATTGAAAATACCTTGTCGTACGATTCTTTGTATATCATGTATCTCAACAGCTACACGGGAACAAAAATATATTCAAAAAATATATTAAAAATATATGAAATTCGACGTTTTTATATAATCATGCGATTTGAACAATTAATTGCAATGTTAATAAATGTGTCTACTTAATTCCTGTCTTCAGTTTCCAAACTCCATTTTAAGGGTTTATAAGTTGAATTAATGGTTAAAAAAATGTTTATTGCTCTATTTTTTTTTTATTTTATCAGACTATAGTCGAAAAAGTGGAAACGATCAAAGAGAATGAATGAGAATTGATAGAATATGTTTGTCGAAGCGCGAATATAAAAGACGATTAGATTTTTTTGATCTATTCATTTATATATACCGCACGCACCAACGGTAGGCTAGAAATTCGTTCGATTCTCAGTTTCACGCCTTCGCGCACTTTAGCGTACGCTTCAAAAAACTTTTTACCATAGTGCCTGTTTCTCGCGCATCGGTAGCAGCTGCGATGTTCACTGACACGCGCACTCTCTCGACCGCAGCACGACACGTGAACGGAAATCATTCTGCATATTCTAAAACTGGTTGGGAGAATTGCTCGGAATTCTCAACATACGAACGATCTGGAACTCGCGATGGCATAGATACATCGATATATATGTATACGTATATATTAGAATAAGCGAGTGATGCCTCAAACCGCATTGAATTGATCAAACAAAGCTATGCAATTTTTTAAACACAGCTGTACAAGTAATCAGCTTTTTTCTCTCATTCTCTGTTTCAGATTTTACAATTGCAGATGAACGACTATCGCTATCACTACATGTTCACGACATTCGTAAGTATTAACAGTTATCGCTTAATTTGTAGCGCTAACATCCTAACATTGTAGCGAATTGTAACATCGCATCCAAATTCCCAAATCGTCATGATGACGTGAATCCTAGATAATCCTAAGTGATCAGGGTGATTCGATTCATCGTGTCATTCAAAGGCTTGTAGTTCGAACCAAGCGTGTGCATTGTTTCCAAATTTCCGATAGAAACCCATCACTAAGATGCGAGAAGCTGAGGAGATTGACTCGGGTACTCCCGGTGTGCCGATCAAAGACTTCCTTTGTGTTTGCGCGGAGCTTGAAGTTAGGATGCTCGATGCTCTTTGATTGAGTCTTAATTAATCTATACCGTTTAGGCTTAAGAGATTGACTGGAGGATTCGGCACACGATGCTATAACCGACGTAGTGTAATTTCCGCCGAAGATGAAGTACATTGAGATCCTACAAGGATGGGACGGTACAGATTTTACTTCCCGTGTTTGCAAGATATGCAGTTTCACGAGGATGATGTTTACCAGCCTCGTTGCCTACCATCGCTTCGAGCTTTCCTTTGCCTCGCTCCGGCTCTCTGATTCCCCGACCCCATACGACGACCAACACACGACCCCGCCGTTTGCACGGTTGGTGTAAACGCATCGCATTCCCTTCCCGTCACCAGCACCGAAAACGTCGTCCGGCATTGAATTTCGGGACCCGGAGCTCGAGTCATGAATCCCGAGTTGCTACATCGCACGAACATGTGCAATGTACCAACATAGAAGTACTGTATGTATATATTGCAAGATACACTGCAGAAAGCTCCGTCGGAAGCTGTATCTCGGAAAATCTAGTACCCACTTTGCCTGAAGTTGGCTTATGCATACTGTGTACCCATAGCACGGTTCCCCCATCTGCCCGACCGAAATATACCTTACGATTAATCGTGCAATATTTACAAAGTCGCGCAACGTATCCTTCACCATGGAAAAATCCTGCGGGTTATAGAATTCCACAAACATGACTTTGCTACTGATCGATTAGGTTGGTGTGCATATGCGTCGCCCCTTTTCGGAATGAAGCAGGAAACGCCTTAGCGACTGCTTTGATATACTCCGAGATACCTAAAGGTCTTATGTAAAATGGAAGCAATCGTGGCATCGTGACGAAATTATGTTTTCAGAACGTAATACAATGATGGATTGTTATTTTATTACCGCGTAACAGAAAAACAGCTTTCATTTTACATTACAATTCAAATTCTTGCAGAATATGCATTTTTATAACGCCACTGTAATGCCATTGAAATTGAAATGGAATAATAAGAAAATCTAAACGGATATAACGCGACAATGAAAAGATGCTTTCATCGACATTTCCAGGAAAAAGAGAAAACAACAATACCGTTAAAAATATCGTAAAGGAACAAATTGATCGAATGTAATGCTGCTGCATCCGATAGCTATGACGTCATTATCGTGTTAATGTCGTGTCAGTTGTATGTCTAAATAATCAAAGAAATAGATAAAAATTTCACAAATTATTCTTAAAAAAATTTTTTTTAAATAAAAAAATATGTGGGTACATTCAGTCGTTACCGATGCGTATCCCATTTAGAATGAGAAGTTTTTTCATGAACGAAGCCTCGAGGGTTAAGTTTGGAGAGTTAGTAACTCAGGGAGTGACTCGCGCTATTGTCGTGGAGAAAGCCGAACAGAGAATTCACGAAAACTCTTGTAGTTGGTGTTTGCATAGTTCTCTCTGTAATGTATGTGTAGGCGGATAGATATGTGGATCCAGTTTGCATACTACATGATACATATATGTTTTTCTGCAGCATATATTGTAACACTAGTAATATATATATTGTTGAGTTTCGCCGCGTAACGGTGGAACTCGGTGCCGACCGAGGCCGGCCGGAAGCTCGGACGCTATCGCGATCCTCGTCGGCGAGTACCGTCGTGGCGAGAGAAGCTTCTTCGAAACGGAAGCGAGCTTTATCCGCTAACCCAACTTGCGAGGGAAGCTCGCAAGGGGAACGGAACGAGCGCGGTCCGGTGGGTCGACGACTCACCGTCGTTCCGGCGTTGTGCCCGAGAGGTCGTCGACCGTGCTGCGAAAACCGCGTTATTTACTTTAACGATCCCCGTCGCGCAATGCATCACCGTATAATTATAAATCATAGCGGCCAGTACGAGTAAACGAGAAGGATGGGGAGGGATCGTACCGGCTACGAAGACACGTACAGCACTACGAAACAAGGCCGTGGACTGTGGACCAGCGGTACCTACAGACCTCGGCCCACGGGACGCAACCCTCTGTCCCTCCCCACGACCGGTGATTACGTCGTTTTTCCCCCATTTTTCACTTTTCACTCGAATGAAATGTCGAGTAGTCGAGCCATCGCGTCTGGATTTAACCCTCCATCGATGCTGATTTACGGCTGAACGCTCCACAATAATGTTGAGAGTTAAACTCTCAATCGTGAAACACAGTCAATTATAGGATTTGACCGATGATTGCGCAAGGAATTTGTACACGACACAGACAAAACATTGGCTTTCTTGTACAAATAGCTTTTGGATTTCTCAATAAAGGTCGTGAGACAAGACTCTTTGTCCGGAGACCTTTCAATCGCATGCCTTCAATGTTGGCTTTAACTTCTTTTATGCTCCACAATTCTCTTTTGAACAGTTTATTCGTTCCTCAATGAAAACTCCCTTGAAGAACAAAGTTCAGGGTTTCGGGAAAAGACGTGTTATAAGATTTACACCCGTTTTTTATCTACAAACAGAGACCGTGTTCCATTTCTTACTTCGTTGCACCCATAAGCAATTCTTCGATCTTCGAAATCACCTAATTTTTTCCAGTTCATTCAATGCTTCGTCTCAACAAGATTCCAATGTTTACTCATTGCAAACATCATTCGTAAATTAATCTGTTAAATGTATTCTTACAGGATATAGAAACTTTCGATCTCGAAGATTTCAAGTACAACAGCGTAAACATGACTGCCTTTCGCCTCGTTGATCTTGAGGAGCCAAAAGTGTTCGATATCTTGCGACAGATGGAACGATTTCAGCCCATCGGCCACGCGATACTCAACAAGACCGGAGTTATACAGGTTGGTATCATAAACTTGAGGTTTTTTTGAGAATTCTTACGAAACTTCGCATTTCCTACCCTTCGCTATAGCAGTGTCACAATTCACGATTTTTCTTTTATCTCCCGATCGATTCATCTCCGTAGATAATTTGTAAACGTAGATACCAAAGTAGTGATGTAATCGTTGGTAGCTTTCGTGAACTGTAACTGCTTGCCACGTTTGACGCAAGGGATGATACATGATCAAAGGAGCACGACAAGAATTTGAACACGTGCTTCAACCGCGCGCTTCTCTACCCTGCTGTGTAGTACGTGTGTGTCGTCGACTGTAACATCGTTTCGTGGTAATTAACTGAGATCCGATCCTCCCGGAGTCTCATGTCTCGCAATGTCATTAACTCGAGGCCATTAAACACATTCCGAGGAGTTGATCGAATTGTGGGGAAAGAGGTATACGCGCGGTTCGACTACATGGGCGATATCAAGGGATCACAGGCAACCCTTTAGATCCTATAAGCTAAGCTTCTACATGCGCATACTAAATAAACTTTCCGTCTAACCGACGGGAGGATAATCGAGTAATTGCCTAATAGATATTGAAGGAAACACGTGTTAATATGCGTAGATGAAATAGCAAATCGCGGATCTGAAGTATTACGACGCGTGGAACGGTTTTTAGGGACATTTGAATTTTTTTTTTTTTTTTAGTTTTGATACTTTAACGGATAGAGGTGACCTATGTTCCAGGCAGAACCGGCTCTGGTGTACGACAGCGTGCAGGTTTTCGCTCACGGCTTGGCGGCCCTCGATCGCAGTCACATTCTTCGACCGGCTAATCTATCATGTGAAAAGGAAGAGCCATGGGACGATGGGCTTTCCCTCTACAATTACATCAACTCCGTACGTATAGTTGCTTTTCCGTCTTGATAACGGTAATAATGTCGAAGACTTATCCGTTTTTTTCGTTGTTATCTTACGTTTTGCGCGATGTCCGGGTTGAGGAGTGCGGAGTGTATTTTTCGTGGAAAAAACCTTCAATTCGGATCAATGTTGACGATACGTGTGTACGATAGATATATGTTATCGATAAAGTTACGTTCCATGGACGTTATCGCTGTTTAACCTCTTACCGTTTTGTTAAACTATTGTTTATTGTACTTCATGACATAAATACATCAACTATGCTGACGTAATCGCATCGATCTCAACAGTAGTACTCGATATTACACGAGCGTAAAAGCAATCAATCGACATAGTCGATTATCAGCTCTTAAAGAGATCATCGAGAAGTATATATAGATTGTCGAGACATTATATCTACGCAATAAATGGTCTCAATCCCAACCATAAACAGTTTTCGATGATGAAAACGTTTTGGATTGGCGATATAAAAAGCAACACGTGCGATGTTATCAGTCCGGTTTTTTAAAAACATCCGATAAAATGGCATTTGAATTCAAAATAATCTCAGTACCTTCAGCATTCGCGATGATTGCCACCCATTTTCCGGGTGAAATGAAATTCCAATCACATAGCCGTGACCAACGCATCTTTTCGGCCAATTGTCGCGGACGACAAGCGCGCAACTGGCATTTTGATTGCCAATCGCAAAGCAGTCAACTTTAAAGTGAAATAAAGCAATTAGCCCGATGTCGATCGCGTCACATCGTCAATTGCTGATTATCGACAAAACCGTATGACAACATTAAAACACAGAGAAACAGATAAATTTGTTGGAATCAGAGATACTCGGATCAGTTTCCAATGCCTCATCAATGCGCGTTACTCGCGGCAGGTTGGTGATTCCCGGAAAAAATCATTTCGTCAGACGAATTGTTTCATTCGCTGCCGAAGCGCAGCAACCGAACGGTAATTCTTATTTCGGTATAATTTCGAAAACAAAAAGAAGCGCTGATGACAAAAAATATTAATTTATTCGAGAAAAATGAAGCGAAGAAATAAAATTTCGAGTGTAGAGTATTATGTTCACGAGCCAAACGAGTAATAACGAAGATAAGGAATTATGGATGAATTACGAAGGTAATTCGGAAGATTACGGAACGTAATCCGCTTCTTCTTTTAGTTGAAACTTCGTAAAGCTCGTCAATTACGTATTAACCCTCCCGTCGAGGAACACCAACGCCACCAACTTAAAATCCTTGCATTCTATGAAATTTACAGTCAATATATAGTCAGAAAGAATATCCGGCTGAGAATAGCCAATCATTTCGCGATCGAAATCCGCCAGATATGCGACGAGATAATTCTTACGTTCACACGAGTCTCGCAGCGATTATGGGATCGTCGTATTATCTTATGTTGACAAAGCTGCAACCGGATGCGTCAAAGGTCCTAAAAACTGTATCGAACATCCCGTACGTTTCCCGATTCGACCAGATTGTTGAAACTGTTGAATCAAACGTTTGCATCTAATCGGTAGCGATTGTCGATTGTTTGCGATCGGTAGATTGTTGGTGAATCTTCTCGAACCCGGAGACACGGTACGGAATTCATCAGAAGCTTAGTATACGATTAAGTAATGCATAGAACGACAAAACGACCGTTAAAAGTCAAGTTGTACGAAATAACAATAACGTCTATCAATTTGGTAGCATAAGCGATGTCCGTTCCGACTGTGAGGACTCTAATAGGAAATTGAAGCGATTGTAATTGGTATTTAAGATTAAATGAATATATATTAGATTTCTCACACACCGCCAATGAGCGCCGATCGAAAGAAAGCGGTTGATTGGATAAGGGAACTTCACGGTCGTCTTTCAAAATATGCAAAAAATAGGGGAACCTTTGACCGATCGCGACTGGACGACGATGAGAAAACTTCCGTATGAGATCGACGGGCTGAACGCGCGATTGCGGCATCTACTCGGACCATCGAGTCGTCGAACTTCCGACATAAGACCACGAGACACATGGGAATATCAACGGGACGAGAACTCGATAGCTTTTGGGGATATCTTGTCCCATGTGGATTTGGTGGGTCCGACGAGAGCCGCTCCAGCCGAGCGAACGCTCATGGAGAAGATCTTTTCGATGGCGAGAGAGTTTCTCGTTCCTATAATAGACAGGATTGGTGGTTAGGGTAGGCTATTCGAACAGCTATTTTCCCAGAAGGTATCCAACTTCGATACGCTATCGTTGAACAATTTAACGGAAGTGGAGACTCCGTAGAGAGATCAGAGCGACGTCGACGTGCTCATCGTTCGTTCACTCACCCGGGCTCCGCGGGTCAACGTCACCAATCCAAACTCGTTTGACTCGAGCCTTAGGATAACACGAACTCGTCGACAATTCGCCAAAACTAACAACCGCCCGAATATGTCGACGAAACGCCGAATGAAGACGTAATCTCGTGAGAATGGGATGATTCTCGAGTGTTCTGATGAGTCACAATACTGGACTATCGCCGATAACGGCAGTAGAACTTGAGGCTTTTGGTGTCATCGAGTTTACGTCTTATCTTGTCTAAACGTCGTAATAATCTTTTGTACCTGTTGATTCGCACGGTTACCTCGAACACAGTGAAAATTTCGATTTTCTTACTTTATTAAACGATACATCATTAAAAATCGCATTATAACGAGAATTAAGAAGCTTCAAATTTAGATTGACGATTGTGCGCATCAACGACGTTTTTTGATCCTCGATGATGTTCCTTGGACGATCGGTTTGGTTGGGTATACCAAAACCGGGATCGACTGCGTTATCTCAATGGAGTCCAATAGGCTTTTCAATGATACTTCGAAAATACGAACGGCACCGCGAGAACGATCAATGTGGAAAGAGTGGCACTGGTCGCGCTCACTCCGTTACAAAGATCTTCCTTGCAGTAGTGCGTTGTTGAAGTTAGGACTGTGACATCAGATGCGCGTTCGGCAGCCCGATCAACGGTATTATCTAAATTGCATCCGCGAACTATGACCGTAGTTCCGTTACCTTAAAAAAATCGTTTGTAATGAATGATATATTTATAATTACAGTTAAAGGTTAGCTTAGTACTGATTTCGTTTGGAAATCGTTTTTATTTTCACTTTTACACCTACTCAGTTCATTGGTAGTTTTAGCGCAAGTAAGGAAGTACATAGGACAGTCGATCGTAAAAACCCCAGTTCCGTCTTTTTTGAAGTCCGACTGACAAGCCTTTGTATATGCTGAGCATGAATAACATTTCAACGCTTCTCCTGAAATCACAAAAGGAACCCAAAACGGTTAAATCTGTAATTAAAATAAAGCTAAACTTTGCGCGGATGAAAGAGTTGGACAACGTATTAGGCACAGTGAAATTTTGAATTTAGATGGTGTTGCGTTCGAAAAAGCATTTCATAACCGAACGTATGATTAAGTTGAAGATAAAATTTGTTCCAACTGCACTTACCTGTAGCGAAAAACGCTACTGCGACGAACAACAAAACCAGTAGGGATCTCATGGTATTTCACTGTGTTCACTCGAACTAAATTGCTTCACAGCGTTGCACGATCCGAAGGTCTTTATTCACGACTGACGAATAACGTACTCGTTGATAAGTCGATGCTTTTATAGCTCCGAGTTTTGGTCGACAACTGAATTGATTTTTTCGCCGTATCTTGCAAGAGACCTTATCGAACCAAATCGCTTATCGCAGTGATATCCGCGAATCGATGAGATAACCGCTCACGGATTCGAATCAGTACAGTCGAACTTTGTCAATTTTTGGGTCTTCTTTTCGGTGACGAAGATGAGCAAATTGTCGTTTTCTAAGAAGTTTATACTGATAAGAAACTATTACATTAGTAGTCTCTAAATTATCAAAACTTATTTATCGCGTACTTTTTTACGAATGTTAATTTCACCGATTATCTCCGGTGATGTATCAGCGAACTAATCTTTCTGGCTGTTAGAAATTAACAAAGGTGCGATCTTTGTCGGCGGTTATGAGGTCATCTTCACATTTTCGTCAACTTCGTAGTACAGTAGATAATAAGGTGTTTTTCGATAGTCCGGTTCATAGTATCGTATCTTAATTTTTGGCCTAATTGTATATCTCTTCATATAGTCTTTCGAAACATTCATGTAATTGTAACGTCATCGATAAGTCGATCGTGGACGGGTCAGTTCGCTGACAATGCCCATTGTCTCCGTTCATTTCATCGAATTAGTGAGGAATTTTTGATTTTTTTTTTTTTCATACTGTTGCTTATTCTAACATCGCAATATCTTCCGGTTGGAAAAAACAATTACAAATTAATGTTCGTCGTCTCTCGGCATCACAGTCGCGTCGCGTTATCCGTGAGATACCAAGTTGCTCTTTCAACTTCGTTATATAATTCTGTTCCATCGCGTTCGACGGTGCACGCCCCGTCGATTTCTTGAAATGGGTCTGACAAGAGTATACGCACGGATATCTCAGAAAGACCGGACCTCTTTTCACGCGCTGACAAAGTTTTCCGAGCATTGCGAAGACTACGAGAAAATTGGCTTCTAGACGAATCGCAAGAGACGAGGTCGGGAGAACGAATCGACGCTCGCAATTCAGCTGCGAATGTATCTCATCCCGTTCATGCGCGTAGTTTTCTTTGCGAATTCTTCGGGCAGCGACAAAAGTTTTTAAAAGTCACGGAAAACTCATCTCGCTTTCTCGAATATATTACCCGTAGAGGACGTTCCGGTGCATCCCTTCGTTCAACCAAACGAGACACCAAAAGTCGTTGACATAATTTTCCGCTACTCCGCGTAAATTCGAAAGGCACTCGATGTCCATTTGAGATCGATATCCGCGTTACGTATATTGCACGAAAATTCTCTCACTTGCGCGGTAAATTTGTTAAAGCCGACTGTTAGTCATCAAAATCATTTCGCATCCGTTAGCCGGAAGTTTACGCCGTTCTAACTTTTATATTTTGTTAACAAACTCGCTGAAGACTCATGAACTTTGATTTATATCGTTAAATATTCAGCAATTCGTTAAGGACTGCGAAAAAATTAATTCTTTGTGTAAATATTACTTGTTGTCGGCAAATCTTCATTTCGGCTTCGTATTTTTTCAATTTCTCTATAATTACATTCTGTAATTTCATCGCAGAAAAATCTTCAAAAAATTCTGTGTGAACTTTAGCAATGAAAAAAGTATATGACATTTTTTCATACTTTTTTCTGAACAGCAATTGATTTATTCCTATATATCACAAATTTTCAAAGTACGATATACGGTATGAAGTTCATGTCAAAGAGTTGATAATCACACAAACCGCGATAAAAAAAAAAGTTCCCGTTAAAACATGTATCACACTTTACAGTTCTATTTCATATTTTTTCTTCCAATCTAAATGGCATATGATTTTACGGCGAGGGGTGATGCTGCCTATCGCCATCAGGAGTGCACTTGACTCGGTACGCAGTGCGTATACCACTCGAGAATACGTTGAAGAGCTATAGTCGCGTAAATGTGTGCGATACTCTACAAATGGAATACACATATTCCGATATACGTGTATTGAATATGTATACATATATATATATTCTCTGTATCGGGGAAACCAGGATTTCCGTGAATCATCAGAGAGAGAAAATGTATATACAAAGCGTACACTCGAGCCGCGATGAAACGTTTCGAAACGGGCATCAGCATAGGATAGTCAGGATAGAGAACTCTCTGCGTGCGCGGAGCGAGCGTTGAACGTCGCCGAACGACACGATGCTCGCGCTCTGTAACTGAACGCTCGCAAATGGATTTATGTTCGCGGGGCCGGGGCATAATTCACTCCCCGGCATCGGCGTGTTCATGAGCCCAGGCGAGAAGGGGGCTTTCGAGTACGACGCCGGTGAGCCCCGGTCTGGGATTCTCCCGTCCCAAAGGTAATTAACGTGCGAATCTGCCGGGGATGAATCCACCGGAAAATGGCCTCACCGTCGTAGTAACACGTACGTAGCCAAGGGACACCGTTACCATCTCGCCAACGATGTCTCTCATTGTTATATGTACATATACTGTTTTATATACTTGCGAATTGTAACCCGAACTACCGATACCTACACGAGAAACTTTCCGAACTCGTGATGCCAGCGACGATGATATACGAGAGTATTCGCGGACATTTCGACGAAACGTCCGAGTTGTTGCATCGATTCTTGTCAACGTGAAACTTTGCTTCGGGATTGTCGACTTTAGATTTATGTTGTTACTGTATGCGATCGAAAATGCGAAGAGTGAGAAGGGACAATAATTCGTCAAATTTTCGCGAAGTAATCAAATTTTTTAGGATCCGTAAAATATGGATATTCGTGTAAAATTGATTTTTATTGCATTGTTGCGGTATTAATTGATTAAGGATCATTGGTTTCATATCAATTTTTTTTTTAATCGCAGGCCGGTTTGCACGGACTAACCGGTCATATTGAGTTCAACGAGGGAAAGAGAAACAATTTTAAACTCGATCTCCTGAAGCTGAAGAAGGAAGAACTGGTTAAGGTTGGCGAATGGAAACCCGGAAGCGGAGTTAATGTTACCGATGTCGGTGCTTTCTATGAGACGACAGCTGCCAACATTACACTTGTCGTTATGACCAGAGAGGCAAGTGTTTGATAACAGAATTATAATCATATTTTTAATCGTGTAACGCACTCGCCGCCATTTTCGGATTTATGCATCACAGAAATAATTATGCACCCGGGATAATTTGACGAATTAATTTTCATAAGTGATTTTTTAACGCTCGTCATTGTATAACGCATATGGATTCGAGCGCTCGTTTAATTTTTTTTTCGTAAAAAAAATCCCAGTGCCATCGTTTGTCACATTACTGACCTATTTTTTTCCTCATTCATACATTCACAATTAATCTAATTTTCGCACCGTTTTCGGAGCGTTTGCGAACGGTAATTAATTGGATCCGCAATTAATATCCGCTAAGTACCGACGCGATATTATTCAATTAAATAACTACACGAACGCGAACCGGAGTAATCCTTATCTACCCTCTACCTGCTGTGGAGCGTTTGGCCCCATCTTGCGCACCGCCTGTAGCGCGCATACTTGATTCGCACTCCCGTGACCCGCAGCTACATTTAATCGCCACTTGTCAGTCGGCAAATTAATTTACCACGACAGTCTCACTTTACGCAATTAGTTGAAAAAAAATGTAACCACACTGAATTACAAGTTTATCTTTTTTTTCCGATCAGTTTTTTCTTTGATTTCGGAGGGACAGTAATTTCAGCGGAAATGTCATTCGCATAGCATATTTGCGAACTTTTGTTCGGAATCGGAATCAATATTCTCCTAGTAGACTAAAATCAGTTGCACGGCCTCTCGTCTTCTATCATTTTTTACTTTCCATTCTCCTCCCTTCAGGAAAAACCGTACGTGATGGTGAGGGAAGACAAGAATCTTACGGGAAATGCACGGTTCGAGGGCTTCTGCATCGATCTGCTAAAGTGGATAGCCGCACAAGTTGGATTTCAATACGCGATTCGTCTGGTTCCCGATCACATGTACGGTGTCTACGATCCGGAGACCAAAGAATGGAATGGCATTGTACGGGAACTCATGGAGAAGGTAACGATCTTATAAAAATTATATTCAGTTTTAATATAAATTCGTCGAGATATTTAACGAAAAAAAAAAAAAAATTTAGTAGAGAACACAAGTTTAGCGCAATTTATAACCGGATAAAATTACTACTTATACAGATGTTGCCATCTGCTACGATATACCATATACATTAGTTATATCTGCATATACATATATTCCTTGCGCGTTATTTGAATTTCAAAACCATTTGTAATAAAAAATCCGTCTGGCGTACAAAACCCGTTACCGGGACGAGAAATTCGATTTTACTAGAATTTAATATAGCGGTCGACCAAACGACATCCTGTCGTCGTGAAGGAGATATTGAAATTACTCCGCGATCCGTCTCTCCCCAATAAGTTCTCGAATTTCTGCGGGGATTTGACTAGTATAACAGAAACTCAATACTCAATGTACCGATACTCAGGTATCCAGAGTTTGCGTTATACATGCAATGCCCGAAGGCACAATGTAAACACCATTCGTGTGTTCTATTGTTTAGAAGTTCGAAGTTAGAAGTACGAAGTTACGCACAGCGTTTCCTGCATTCAGCAATGTTTACCGTAACAACAATGACGCATTAATGAACCTTCCGAAAATCTGATGAACACGATACAAATGTTCCGAATTTACTTACTATTTTTTCTGGAATTATATTTCTATTCAACGAAAGTTTTGAGTCGTTAATGCGAACGAAATTCGCACTCACTCATTGGAGTGAGTGCACTCACTTATTACATTGGATGATCATTTTGTTATCTTGTTATTCTCTATATTCCGTTATACGGTAATATTCAGAAAATAATAGGAAATGGAAGAAAAAAAAATGAACACGGAGTCTGATGTGTATCGATGTCAATTTTTTTTTGTTTTTTTCATAATACGGAAATCATTTTAACATTGTTTTATTTTAAAAAGCGAAAAAAAATTAGGAACAATGTTTTTTTTTATTGCGAAAATTCCATATTTCCATTTCATAGCGAATCGATAGACCGCCGATGATCCTTCAGTTGTAAGAGTCTCGAAATAAAGCCGACGATCGCGCTGTACCAGATTGATAATATGCCCGACAAAATTGATACTTCGTGTTCGTCCTCTTCCTCCTTAATTGGCAGAACGAACGCGGTGTTCCGAAACTTCAGACTCTGCAGCTATCGCTATATACGAACTTTCAACAAGAAACGGCCTTATCCCATAGTACGCCTCGTAAGCGGCGCTAGTCTCTTCACCGTTCATTCGCACGTACCCGGGAAAAGTTGGTACCGTACTTCTCTCGTTTCTCTAGTTTCGCGATTGGTAGCAACTGATGCATCGTGCCAGAGACCACTCGGCACACTCGACGTTGTCGTTGTTCTCGTCGTTCTCGTCACAGATGAGAATTCCCACTTGCCATAGCTTCGAGACTTTTGTGCGAAGCTTCGAAGGAACTGTCTGATTCCGCGAATGCTTGTCGAGAGTGCACATCGAGTTAAAACTTTTTTTTTTTTTCGTTTTTTACGGCCCGAAGGATGGAGAAAAGTGTTGCGATGGTAGAGCATTGCACGATGAATTTTCGTGATTTACGTTGTGTATATATATATATACATATGTACCTAAATAGGTATAGTAAACAGTGTGTTTCAAGTGTACCAACGTATATATGTATACGCGTGTGAAAAAAGCCGCGAGATCTTGCAGTTTCAGCAAACGTTTGCCTTGCAAAATAGCGGAATGAATTTTTAACGGCGACACGCCACCAAGTCGTCTTCAGTCTGTTCAGTTCGCAAACGCGAACTCGTTTTACTCCAGTAGAGCAGCAAGTCGTTGTAGTAGTAGCAGCATCGGGGTATGCGACCGCATTTGCTCTCTCGGATTCACGGTTTTAAGACGTACCTCTCGGTATGACGACGAAAAGGGGTTTCTTTTCTTTCGCCCGAATCGCCTCTCGAGCCAAGAATGATTGCTCTGAATATTTTATGCAGCTTCTCGGATCCTAGTGAAACGGTTACGAACGGATCGCGACTAGATGAGAGTCATGAATAACACGAGTATCTCGGAGGCGCTGTAGGAAATAGTAAAAGTTACACGAAACGAGTGACTCTCGAGAACACGTTACCGCGATTATTTTTCTGCCAATAAACGTCTGTAGTTATTAATAAGTTCCGCATTATAATTTATTAAAAAAAAAAGTTCCGCTAAGAAAAATAAATATAAGTAAGATGACATACCGTACAATTTTGACTTCCAGCGAGCAGACCTCGCGGTGGCGTCAATGACGATAAACTACGCGCGCGAGAGCGTAATAGACTTCACGAAGCCGTTCATGAACCTCGGTATCGGAATACTGTTCAAGGTGAGTGCGAAATGTGTATTAATTAACTCGATAGGAATTTCTCGAAAAATAACATAAAGTCGAGAAGTTCAATTTTGTAGCGATTGAAAAAAAAAAATACCGATCGTTATTTTGATCGACGTGGCGAAAAGTACGATTATTACTTTGCTGTTCTGGAAATGTGTAGTATATACACCTCTCCGCGAAGGCGTAACTTAACCGTCTGACCAGTGCAGACGACGACTAAAAAAAAAAGAAACAAACGCCGCGAAAACGAAGAAAAAAAAATGATTTCACTGAAATTCATTCATTTCAGCGCCCTTAAATCTCGAGGGCCTTGTCGCGAGGTCGTTTTAATTAAAATTGTAGCCTAACATAATTTAGGTACCGTCCAGCCAACCAACGCGTCTCTTCTCCTTCATGAATCCCCTCGCCGTTGAGATTTGGCTTTACGTACTGGCGGCTTACATGCTCGTCAGTTTCACGCTCTTCGTAATGGCGCGGTTCAGTCCATACGAGTGGAACAACCCGCATCCATGTTTGGCTGAGAGTGAAGTCGTCGAGAATCAATTTAGCGTCAGCAACAGCTTCTGGTTTATCACCGGAACGTTTCTCAGACAGGGAAGCGGTCTCAATCCGAAGGTACATTCGCGTCAACCTCGGCAAATGCTCGTATTACGCATGCGTACATGGATTCGTCTCTTTTGACGTTAAATTTCATATTTTTTGTGTGTAACAATACTTTTTTTTTTACTTTTCGCTACTAAATGTTCATAGTTCGTTCCATTTTCAAATTCCCACTTCCCACTTCCGTATTTGTCCGGTTTCTCGGACCCGTTTTCGTACTTCGCTCGAATTGCCATCAACGACGCGGAGGTCTTGTGAGATGAAGGCAATCGAGGGATGGAGAGAGGCGAGACGGCGAAACAGTGCGCAGAACGCATCGTTTTATCAAATATATGAGAGAATCGCAAAGAAAAAAAAAAAAGAAAAAAAAACATGTGGCTGCTTCAGGTATCGGGTCGTGTGCCCTCTCGGCTCTTCTCGTTCATGAATCCCCTCGCAGTGGAGATATGGCTATCAATGCTGGGCGCTTACGTGATGGTTTCACTGACGATATGGATAGTGGCGCGTTTCTCTCCGTACGAGTGGGGCGAACCTTCGCCTTGTCCGAGCTGCAAATGTCCTTTGCAGGTAGGCTCCCGCCGGGCCGGTGCGAAAAAAAAATAATAATAATAACTAAATTAAAAAAAAAGATTAATCGATCTCGAATATCGACACTGCGATATGTAAATTGCCGTATCAGTGATAAGCGTCGGTCACAACGCAAGAAATTTCAATTCACGACAATGAAAACGTCTTTGTCGGCCTCTATCATGATTTTTCGATAAAGAGATTTTTTTTTTTTTTACCGACGATCGTCGCTTATAGTCTATTCGAACGTATATATATCGCTACCGGCGTTCGTATCATCGTTTCTTTCCATTTATTTCTCGCTTTATCCGTTCGGATAACCGACACCGGTGGTAAACAGTTTTGCTCATCCAGTCCCTCCCTCGAGTGAAAGCCCACGCTGCTGTTAGGCGGTCTGGCTGACTGGATGCTGGAACATAACCGAAGACCCCCGCGAGCTGCATGCACGCGCTATAACGCCTATTTCCATAAATTTCCATAAAATTCTGATGAATGGGGATGTACACTCTCGTACCCGGGATACAATGTACACTCGTGTCGCAACGGTATCCCCGAGAAAGGCGGGATTCTAGCAATCCACCATTCTCTTACTTTAACTCTTTTTTTCGTCGTGTCGCGCTTTTTTTTTTCGTCTTTTTTTTTTTTTTTTTTTTGGTGTCCAGCGGATTCACTCCGAAATCTAATTTTTTTTTTGGAAACGAGAAAAGTTATTTTCCCGGGTAACACGAACATTTTTGATGCTATTCGACAAAACGTTGTTATTGCCGTGAAATTATGAAAATTTAATAGCTATGAAAAACAATGAATTTAATTTGCATTAATTCGACCGACCGACGCAATATAGTTGGCTATCGTCGTCGATATTCGATATTACGTAAATTTAACGATTATTACGCGACGCGATTACAAGTTCAGCCCGTGTAATTGTCATTATGATTATGCACCACTTGGCGGGGGCTATCAGGGCGGGCACGTCAGCGCCTTGGAACCGGACAGCGACGACATCCCTTTGCCGAGAACGTTCAACGAGTTTACTCTGGCCAACAGCTTCTGGTTTACTGTCGGAACGCTAATGCAACAGGGCAGCGACCTCAATCCCAAGGTAAAACTCATGTAACAGAGTCGGCAGAGCAATAACAACGAGCTTTATCGAGCGTATAAATACTTTAGAAAACAACAGCTAAATCGAGGATACGAGCGATAAAATAAAGCGAAAAGCTGCAGCCATTTGTCAAATAAACGACAATAGATATAATACAAATCAATTTCTTTTTCTAAAATGTGACACACGATAACACGTATATAAGGGTACGAAAAAAAAAAAAAAAAAAAAAAAATGTCTCACTGACGATAGGTTTTCATCCGATTTTCCCAATAATCAAATTTCAATATTTTTTTTCTACGCAACTGCGCCCCAGTGAAGATCATTTATACGGTTTTTCTCCGATATATAATATTACATTTTTTTTTCTAACCACCAAAAAATTTGTTTTCGATACGAAATAATAAGAATGCCGAATGAGAAAATAATGCCGAAAAAATGTAGTTAGCTTCTCGTAAAGCGGATTATTTTTATTTTCTCTGAGGTAAATATATATCGTCGAGTATAGTAACCAAAATAATAATAATAATAATACGAGAACTGAAGATCCGCGATATTCTACGAGGTGATGCGACGAGAACTGCAATTTTCCATAGTCCTTTACAGTATCGCCGTGGGCACGAGGCAGTAGCGCGGGTTAGCGTAACACGAAACAAGGTTCTTATTCCACCGAAACGAGCTCAGTGAAGATTGTGAGGGGATATTAGTACGGATCGCTCCCAGTGTTGCACATTCTCTGTGTACTGTGCAGCTACATCCGATCGTAAATATATATATGTATATATGCTTTCTTCGGCAACTTCGTGTACATTTTCAGAAGCCGGAATCTTCGAGTTCCAAGTTCAAAGGAAAATACTTAACGGGTGTATATATATTCATGTATAGGATATACGCACTGACTATATTATTATTGTATATACGCCATTTTCTCCCTTTTTTCGAATTCTCTTTATCAGCCTCTATTTTTTTTATCCATTCACGATTACGTTTTTTTTTTTTTTTGTACGTTTAAATTCCGCGGGACAACTTCCAGTCCGGATTAATCGCTCAATAACAATACATCGATTTCGCTCTCGATGACAGATAGGCAGGGAGATTGATTTTTTTTTACTGCTTGAGAATGATTGGCGGATTAGATATTTGTCGGGATGAGTGCGGATAAAAAACTCCCGTCATTCGTCAAGCGTCCAGTATTTTTCGAGTATTTTTTATGCCGTATTCCGAAAAAAAAAAAAAAAAATTTGTTTTTCGAAGTTTTCGAAGGAATGATTTATCTGTATTTGTATATTTTGTACGATTCGTCGTTAACGAACAAATGACAATACGATTTACTCGAATTGTATTCGAATAATAATTGAATGCGATTTGATAAACGCGACGTTGGTACTCCGTTTCCGTCGATCGCGGTGAATACAGTTGCAATTTTCCTCGACACACGAGTGAAAAGGTTCATCAGTGGGGATCAACAAACTCGCGAAACTTTAACAGAACTCACTGCAATCCGCTAATTATTATCGTGTAACCGCGAGTGAGGATTGTCCGCGATATGTTCATAATTGCGTTACAAATTGGCAATAATATGATTCGTTTGTTGCAATGTCTGTTGGTAATCGCGACAGAAAATTTTAGTGAAATAATTATAATGGATTAACGGAGTGTAACGAGAAGGTAATTAAAGGGATCATAGTGCATCGATTGTTTATCGATTAATTCAATGCACACGAGATTGTCATCGAACCTCGCTGTGCATTCGATTCATCAGAGGGCTCGTTGAACCGTACATCGTATGTCACATAATATGTAACGTCGAGTGCCCGTAAACAGCATAAATTCTACAATGTCGAGTATAAAGGAAAATTTTATAAAGGGTTCAGAATTGTTTAGATGAGACAAGATAAACGATAAAGAGAAGCGATTTCCGATAAAGTGTAAAAAAGAAAATGCAAACCGCAAAGAGTAAGAAGCGGAAGTATGTTGCCATAGCATGCCACCCCTGCATGAAAATACACATATCTACACATAGTGATGCGAAGCACCTTATGTTTTTGTCTTATTGCGCACCCCTACGATTTACAAAAATACGATACGCGGAAAAAAATTAGTATTTTTAAAAATGTCATGCAACTTGTTAAAAATAATTTTACTTGTCAATAAATAAAATAAAATATGTTACTAATAATTTTCGTAAAGTTTCGATGGAAAATTTTATGACGCAAATAGAAATTTTCAATTGTATCGAAACGAAAAATAATGGATTTTTATTTTACGTTGGAAATTCCAGTAAATACGTTAAATGCACCGATTGCACCCATTTTCATTACAATTTGCTTTTCAATCCTCATTTCTCCGCGTTACCATATTATACATTAAAAAGATTTAAATCGGTTCACAAAATGTTTGATTGAATATCATTTAAATTCAATAATATATTAAAAGTTTTGTCCTTTCGAATATGGTGCCTAAAATTGGACGAAATCCGCTATTTTACCCCAATGCAATATTTTTTTTTTTTTCGTGTATAAAATTAAGCAAACAAAATGGACGACTGCAATTATTCGTTACGAAACCCTTTTCCAGGATGAAAGAGGCATTGAATTTTTTCGATTTTTTTCTGTGTTTCGGCTTTAAAGTTCTGTTTTTTTTTCTGTCGCAACGATCGATTGGATAAAGTCTATTTGACAGTCAAGTGGCGACGAATGCGCGCGAGATTCATACTGTTATACATACAACTGTACACCCTATCGAGGGTGTTAAACTATTGTTGCTATACCGGGTCCATTCGACTCAAACATAGGACACGTTGGACATTCGCAAATTCGATTAAACGTGACCGTTTCGAGTAGAAAGCTTACCGCACTGCGTGTTCGTACCATTCAGAGTGCGAGCACGTGCACTCTGGCGAGCGCTTTCGCTGATATGAGTATACGAGAGACCGCATCGTTCGGTAATATACGCACGAAACAGGGGCGGAGGGAGACCCCCATTCGAAGTATCGAAGCGTGAGGTAATCCGATGAACCCCGGGAATTGCCCACAACGCTGTAAATTTGTACCGCAAATTATGGCGGAACGAGAGAACGAGCGATCAAATCGAACGCCGGAAATACCCTGTACTCTTCGAACGCCATATCACATATATATGTACTTTTTTTGCAATTTTTATGTCATTTAAAGTCCGCGGGAAGTGTTTGTGCATTGAAACTGCCAATAATCTCCAAGCATTCGCTTCCGGTTGATTTCACACCCATACCTATTACACACACGATACATCGAGGGTCTGGTTTTCGATACGATGACATTGCGATTTAGCGCAGAGCCGCGAAATTGTCGTCACACATCCGTTCAACGAATTAATGACTGAATCATCGATAAGTTTGCAACGACAGCTTCATCGATTAATCATCGTTGCCATCGCTCGGAGAATCTCTGTACGCAGATACGATAAGATAACCGTATCTATTTCCAGAGCAGACAGTTTACACTGTGACTAATTTTGTTTCCGACATGTTTTTTTACTGTTTTCTTATTTACCTCCAGTAATCAGACTTTCCTTTGTTTATGAATTTATCTGCAATTTATCGCGTCACATCCTTCATTTTTTGCCAATTTTTCCGGATAGAATTTATTTGAAAAAAACTTTTATTATTTGAAGTTCGTGTACTCTACTTAACGCCTCTCGTTTGATTGGCGCACAGTACATGCAGCAGACATGCAAATGCATACGTTATTTTTTACGTATGTTATTCTCATCGTCAATCTTTCGCGTTCACGTGGTAATGGAAGATATGTGAAATGGCGTTTTTCCCGATGCTTTTTGTTTTCAATGAGAACCAAAATCCAGAAATGGCAGAAATGACGATGATATGTTTATATATAATCCATATAATATACATTATATGCGAAACAATATCTCCGCGAAAAGGAACCGTTAACGCTGCGAACAAAGAAGGTTTTTTCACTCGAATATCCCCAACGCCGAGAGAGAAGTTATTCTTTCTGCGTAATCAGAAGAGACGAGAATAATTTTTCTCGTTGAGCGCTTTAGCGCATCCTTCTCCGCACGATAATTTCTATGGCTCTTTTTCGTACTGATTCTTTCATTCATTCTTCATTTTTTTTTCCTTTCTCTCTTTTTCGACTGGTGCGCGAACCCGCGCAACCCGTTAGTCACTGACTCATTCTCTTTATCACGATAAGATTGAAGAAGAATACGTATAGTCCACGCGATTATTATGAGATAAGTTGGGAAAGAAGAAAAAAAGAAAAATGTCTCGGAACCCAAATGCGCGACTCTTCGGCAATATATTTCGACAAAAGAACAGTTAAAGAAAAAAATTGTGAACGACGTACGTAGGGATGATTATAAACGTTTAATAGCATTTAATGCTATTTTAAGTTAAAAATAAATACGAGCGACATATGGTGCTGGCCGACTCTGTTGGCATGTGTGTACATGCGGGGATGACGTTGCTACTTCTTCGATTTCGATTTTTAAATGATAATTTAACTTTTCATGATCACAGTAATTCTGGTAGTGTTATTCTATATTTTGTGCAAAAAGTTTATTTTATGATACAAAAAAAAAAAAAAAACACCGAAAATGATAATAAAGGAAATGTCACACCGGAGCGGCATACATAAGCGCTGAAAATTTCGTGGGAAAATGTGAAGCTGCAGCTTCCGTCCCGTGCCATCATCCTCCACTTCAATCTTCCTACACGTTCAACATCCTGCGCCCTGTAGAATCGCACGCTCGTTGTAACGTAGACAAATATTCATTTCCACGTGAAAAAGGAGAATTTTAGTATGACGATAAGAAGAAAGGCATGAGAACGAAAGGAAAATGGTAGAGGCAACGAGATCCGATGCACGAACGAGAGCTTCTCTCATATTGCATTCTTTGAGTTCGACGAAAAGAGCAGGAAACCTGGCGGGTTTTCATCCGTGGTGTGTATACATATATATCGTTCCATTTCAACCCTCGGTCCCTGTGCCCTCAGCTCGATTACAGATTCTGGCACGAGAATAGATAGAGGAAAGAGGCTTCGCGAAGTCTCGTACAGGCCTCGAACATCGAATTCCACGTAGACATACCGGAATTCCAGAAATGCCGTAGGCTCCGTTTTAAACCTTTGGCGGTTTTCGAACATTCGCCTACTTCTCTATCGCGATGTATTTCGTCTTTTTCTTTTTTCCTTCATGTGCAATGAATCATTTTTTTTACTGAAAAAATGCCACCAATTGATACACAATCGCTGTGCATATTGTGTCTTCGATTGCAGAAGCCACTATCTCGTTCGTGCATCGGAATTTCACGTGGAATATGAACTTTTGCATGAAAAAAAAAAGGGACTCACTGATCAAAAAGGCGAATTGGCATTTTATTAATTGCTGTACCATTTGGATTTGGCAGGCAACAAGCACAAGAATAGTCGGTGGTATATGGTGGTTTTTCACCCTCATCATCATTTCATCGTATACGGCTAATCTCGCGGCATTTCTAACCGTCGAGAGGATGATAACGCCGATCGAGAATGCGGCCGATCTAGCGGAGCAAACGGAAATACCGTACGGAACCCTTCAGGGTGGCAGTACGATGACCTTCTTCAGGGTAAGTAGATCAAGTTTCACGCCTCTGGATTAATCGATAATGCTTCACATGATTATATATTACGGCGAGACAGTAATATGCATAATATTGCGTTCATTACACTATATTAACCTGATACCTATGACACTATATTAACTACAGTAATATAGTACTGCAGTAATTATAGTCCAATGTACTAACAACTCATATATTTTTTGCACCCCGTTAACGTCACACATGCGTTTAGAAGAACTGATTTCTTCATCATACCGCAACTCCGCTAAAAATCAATATTTGTAGATTTAGTTCTAGTGAAATCAAAACGTCAGGTTGTAAGGAAGCTGCTTGTCGAGAGGCACCAGTGACATCGTGAATATTTGAGAAGTTTCACGTTTAAACAAAAAAAACATAAAAATTACACATTTTTAAACATTTAATGAGTTTTAAACCATTGTACCGACACTGCTTGATGAACTTTTCCACTTTACAATCTCATAAATAATAAGATCGCTGATATCGATCGATTAAGTGGTATTCAAAAAATTCAACTGAACTTATATCTCCTTCTGGAAGGTATTAAAAGTTTTTTTTTTTGTTTCAAAACTTTTTAGGAGTTACGGTTTTCCATGTCAAACGCATATGTTCCCCGAAACTCATCATAGCAGTTCTTGTTAATGCTCTTCTGCAACGAATCGTAACTTTCCACACCTAATGCTCTTCTGGCGTTATCAATATTCCCCGGTTAACCATCCATGTTCGATTCTTTAATGACGACGTCATTTGTCACTTTTCTTGACACTTTACGTCTCGACGAAAATGATTGAGCTTTGCGGGTCTCACGTGGCTTCTTCAACGTTCCCTTTGCTCCAATTTTCTTCGCTCCTACTTCGAAAATTTGTTTTTTTTGTCAATCCACTTTTCAGTCGTCTCAAATCAACTTATCAAAGATCGCGGCCGTTCGGGTGTAAAAAAAAAGTCACAAATTCGATCGTTAAAGGGCGTTAAAAACGTTGAGACGTTATCAGACACTTCTATATACTTCCGCCTTTGATACAATGCATGGAGAAGAGGATAAGAAAGACGAAACTCGTCTATCCTCACAGTCTTAAGGTATAATATATTTTACAACGATTTCCCATTACCCAAACAAATTCTATCCCAGCAATCAATCTCCCTGCACGGTGTCCAACACTATAGAACTATCAGTATTAAAGTTGCGCTCGCAGAGAGCTCTTCAAGTAAATTCCGAGGGTCCCGAACGGTTTTTCGATGAGCCACGAGCCCTTCCTGCGAACCTAAAGAGGAACACTCGGAACATTCTACAGACTTCCGTTTCGGTTCACAACCACCGACACGCCATCGAAACGATAAACATCGAAGTTTAAACCGCTAATTATAACTGTGCAGTATACTTTATATTTCACCGAAAAAAGACTTTATAACTTAAAAAAAAAAAATAACTACTTTAAGTGGACGACTCCGAATCGTAATAAATATCCCTCGCAAAGTTTCGAGACTCGACAGAAACTCGCGGGTTTCTCCGTCTCGAGTTTTAGAGCGCAATAATTTGGTTAAAATTTTCAAAAAATACCTCGCGAATTAAACGTCTGATTAATACGGACCGAGCGGTACTTTCTTTGATCGCGTAACCGGAAAATAAAAAAACAATAATTATTCCACTCGCTTGCGTAGCGGAAACCGACCTTAATGAACGGATTATCGTTGGGAATTTTTGCAGGATTCCAAGATAGCAATTTATCAGAAAATGTGGAGGTTCATGGAGTCGAAGCGGTCGACGGTATTCGTGTCGACGTACGAGGAGGGCGTCAAAAGGGTCCTTGAGGGGGACTATGCCTTCCTCATGGAATCCACTATGCTCGATTACGCGGTACAACGGGACTGCAATCTCACGCAAATTGGTGGTCTACTCGACAGCAAGGGATACGGAATTGCTACGCCCAAAGGTACTAACAACGTCGGACAATCTTGACGAGATAATTTCATCGCTTTATCTGTATCTCATACGCTAAAACGAATTTAATTGAACAAAAAAAAACCCTTAAAATCGGTCCATAAAACTCGATTTCTCAAGCGAAAACATAACCATCGACCAGAAACCTTTAACGACTCGCGAAAAAGATTTTTTTGTAACGCATGCGTAAAAATCCGCTATTTTCCGCACACGTTTTGTAACACTCTATTTACTTTTTCGCCACACTAGAGACATGAAAAGGGGGAGTTTTTGTGCATTCGTTACAAAAAGAAGTATATTTGAGACGCAAAAAATGGGCACTCGACGAAAGTGAAATTGAAGGCACTCCCCTTCATCTCATGCGGCCAGTTTCACCCTTTTGACCCGAACCTTCGTCGATAGTCAGCTTTTTTTGCGCTCGTATCGCAGTGTACTATTTTTTGGCTTTTGCACATTTTTTTTTATTCACAAAGAAATTCATTTTCATCGTTGAAATTCTATTTGTTAATTTTTTAATATCCTCAGTCAAATAATCATTATTAAACGGTTTGTGTCAACCGTTTACGAGGTTTCATTTCCTGTCGATCAAGTCGCGCGAAAATCGCAACCCGTTTACAAATACTTTCATTTCCGATCGTCTCGGAGAACAGCAAAGTCGAAATTATCGCTTTTCTTACCGACGTACCGTTGAAGCATCGTTGGTGAACTTCACCACTCGGCTTCTTTATCACTTTCTTTTTTCATAGGTTCACCGTGGCGGGACAAAATATCCCTTGCAATTCTCGAGTTGCAGGAAAAAGGCGTCATACAAATACTGTACGACAAGTGGTGGAAGAATACAGGAGACGTGTGCAACAGAGACGAGAAAAGCAAAGAGAGCAAAGCGAACGCTCTCGGAGTCGAGAACATTGGTGAGTTCCCACAATTTTACTTTACTGCGATCCTATTGCCACTTCTGCTCCTTCTCTTGTCAGAGTTTCAGTAACGGTATGCAATATAAGAATATTTTTCACCTTTCGCGACACGTCATGGCTACCATTTCGCGGGTCTAACTATACAACGACACGTTCTCACTATTTCAAAACTTCTATATCATTTATTTTTATAAGAGAAGAAATGAGAAAACAAAAAAAAATGTAATTAACCCGCTAAAAATTTAATCCCATACATTTCTGTCGCTACTGTAAAGACTTTTGCAATTTTAATCGCAAGAAATAAACGATTCAATTAATATTTCGTCAAAGGAGACGGAAAAAGTTGCGAAGGGAGAAAATTATATATCGACAAGCCGTACATACGTTTCATACAGATACATTCATACAAAAATGAATTTCATGATAATGAAT
This sequence comes from Buathra laborator, assembly GCA_934046635.1. Classification (NCBI taxonomy): domain Eukaryota; kingdom Metazoa; phylum Arthropoda; class Insecta; order Hymenoptera; family Ichneumonidae; genus Buathra; species Buathra laborator. Next base: position 15,283,414 of record OW203901.1, on the reverse strand, counting down.
ATTAAAATTTATTAAATTATTCATTTTTATATTCTTCACGGGTTGTTAACCAATTCATAAAATAACTCTAATCGCTCTGGAAAAATTAGTTAATCTGTAATTTCGCTCAACGATCGTTAAGTATTTTTTTTAAATACTCCCTGAAAAGTTCGCAATAAAGTTTGGACTTCAACAGAAATAGACAAATTCGCGTCTACGAGAGCGTAATTCTTTCGTCAATCTCGAGAAGACAGTATAAAAGGATGTAAGAGCTTCGCATCTCATCTTAATATTATCCTAAAAGCGTGCATTATATAGTGTGGTCGGTCGTCAAGTATCCTTGAAATTAACGAGACGCTTTACCAGAAGAAAGTCTAATGAGGAGAAAAAAGTAAGGCGTATACCTGCGGCAATCTTGGTCCGCATCCGCACACAGCCGCGCAGCGAGGCGGCGGTAAATTTTCTTTGGTAACTGCCAACGAGTGAGCTTAGTCCTCTGCTTCACTTCCAAGATCTTCTGCTTTTCCGTCGCGGAGGAGTTGCTCTCGAAACGGCGCGCCATCCGGATTTCATGAAAGTCGCAACAAGTTTTTGCTATTGGGTGAGACTTTCTTTTACGTCTTCTGTGCTCGCGAGTCGTGTGGCTCTGGTTCTCTTCGCCTCTGTACTTTCGTCGCGTCTCGGTAACATTCTCATACCCATTTTCTCGTGCCTCTCCTTGCGCTCTATACGTTTCATCTGCCCCTTCCACGCTTCATACTCTTGGACTTTTCTCGCGAGTAAGAATTTCTTCTTTCTCGCCTTCGCACCTTTTGCCCCACTATAACTTTAGCACGAGTTGCCACTTTACCGCACTGGCAAATATACTCGACGGGGAACGTTATACTCGTTTCTCTTCATTGATGGGGTCACATACTCCACATGCTTAGTTCATAGAGAAGAATTTGGAAGAGGGTCGATAGAGATGTAAAAATTCTACCGGACTTTGGTGACCCTTTCGCGGACTTCAAAGGATTAAACTTTGATGTTTGACGGAGATTTCAGGCATTTCTATCTTCAAACAATAGATACCAAAGCCTTTACCAATCGTGAGAATCTCGCATTATGGTAATTACAGGCTTCTAGAGGCTTATTGCGACGAGAACGGATTCATCAAATCAAATTACATCTCGCGACGAGAGAAACTCAAGAGGCTTAATAGGATTTCCTTCTGCAGCTCATCGAAACTTTAATGAATCAGCGAAAAATGTGTCGCGATTTTCACGAGCGAAATCGATAAATGTACAGAAATAATCGTTGCTCACCAACAGCGGATATTATTAACTTCGCGAGATGGAAACATCGCGTAATTAGCAATCTCTTTGTGTTACGATGATCAATCAATATATCGATTGTAAAAGAAATTACTTATCGACGGAGACTAATCTGTTTGACCAGAACTTTCTTCGGCATTTTCTTTTTTTTTTGAAGTTGTAAATCGCCTTTAAGATATGAAAATCAGTTCTTTTTGAGTTTCACTCATTAAGCTAAACTGCAAAGAGGTTTTTTTTAAGTTCTTTTGAATACAGAGACGACCTCCTTTAAAAAAGTTGTCAGGATCGTAAGTACTTTTATGAATACAGCCTCTCGACTTCGACGACTTCCACAGTCCTGAATTTCTCAACGAGTAATATTTATATAGATACCATAAAACCATTCGGGACGTTTCAATCAGAGGTTCAATTTTCGAAAAGTACTGTACTAACGTTTTAACAACATTTCCAATTGAAAAGTAAGCGCTTTCGCGGATATATATATGTAACGCAATGAAGGAGTCCGTCGAACTCGTCTTTTCGCAGACGTAAGAGTTTCGAGATTGCTGAAGTTTGTCTCGTTAATCACGGCTGCTGCGGTACACGTCTATTATTTGTAACAGCGGTGTGGTAACTAAGGAGAAACCGGAGAGGAGTGCAAACGAAGTACAGAAAGTGAGAGACACACGGAAGTTATAGTAGACGAAATAGTCTCGAGAAAGATGGAGCGCAAGCGACCGCGTAAGCGTAGCAGCGAAGGTATACCGAGACATCTTGAACGAGACGCGGACGTCTGTCGTCATGGATGTGTGGGGAGTTTTCGAGTTTAAGGGCGAAACGACGCACGGAGGACTCCAAACATCTCGAAAAGTCGAACCTTTCAAATGCGTAAGACGCAAACTACTACTACTACTACTACTACTCCTAGAAGTTATTTCGAAATCGTCAACCAAAACTTTGAATCGGTACCCACCTCCGTGTGTAATTGCAACGGTACTCCGCAAATGTAAGCTGCTGAATGTTTCTTAACAGTTCGATAAAAAAAACGAATGCAAATTATTAAAGTTTAGTGGAAATTCTGTCCAATAAATATACATATTTTTTTTTTCGATTTCTCGAATCTATGCAATTAATTAAAAAATTGCAAAATTGCAATAAAATAATTGCGCAAAGGTAGCGGAGTAATTCAAAACATTTGCACGAACTTTATTTCACGGCAATGTGTACCTAAGAGCAGTTCAATAATGTTTACCAACGGCATCATTATCATTATCGATCTCCGACACCTACAATAAAGTTCCGTTACAATATTATACATAAAAAATGATCAGTTAGAAGAACTTATAGTCGTAAACATTTTTTGAGAAAAAAATGGGCCGTACGAACGATCTATTAGTTCTCTCGATTAATTTCTCGGCGTATCCAAGTAAATTTATCGATTACAAAGTTTCTTCCGGTGCCAAAAGTTCGCAAAGACGTTGATTCATCGTTTATGCGCGACATGCCCAACGATAAACAGTAAAGCTTTCAGCAGCAGTGATTTAATTGCTATCCGGAAGCAAACAATGATACACCGAAATCTGGGAAACTCTCTGTGTAATCGCTCGTTGGGTGCGGATTAAACGCATTACATAGCCCGGTGCAGGAAACTTCCTTCACCAATAATTTCTGATATAGTCATAACTCGCGCGAGTTCGGGGCGCTACGACGGCGTGAGACTGTAATTGTATAACGGTGAAACCATTAACGACGACTCGTTCATTCGAGTTCAACAAGTAGTAAGTCTCGCGATACGAGATGCCTACGACACCGGTGCAGCTTGGTTAACGGGCGTCGGGAACGAAGTTCGCCGGGTTTCGTTGGGTGTAATGGAAATATATACGAAAATGCGAGAGAGCGATATTTTTAGATATAAAAGAGTGGATGACGGAAGTCGAGGCGGCGTCAAGCAGAGTCTTTCGTATGAAAGTTTTGTGGTCAGCGAGCTTCTCGCATGAGCGTGAAAACGATAGCAAAGGTTCTCTGAAAGTTATGGGGTGTATCGCACGGTGGGATTTTCCTTTCGCCGTTTCACCGCGTACTTTGTGACGCCTGCGGTTGGCTCTCGACAAGTGAAACTTTCGGTTTCCCGGTGGGTACCGCGACGTCAACTAAATCACGGAGAGAGTTTCCCGTTGGAATTATGCAAATCCCTGCGTCGGACGGTATCCTTACTCGTTATACTTGCAATGGGAAAAGGCTTGGCGAGGGGAAGCGAACTCGCGGAGCGTCCATCCGGTGCTCACCATCGACGATAAGTGGGCTCTGAGCTTTTCGGCCTGCAGCCTCGCACCGTCGTCATTTCACCTCGTAAAACGTCGAAAATTAACTGAAGCACGGAGCCTTCATTCGCAGACCTTATGCTCGCGTGTAGACATGTTTGCAAGGGAGAGACTCGAGTAGTTAACAATTGTGAGATGAATTTAACTCGCGTTATTGGACGGAATATTCATTTGGGTTGAGCGTAAATGTATTATACGGAAATTTGAACATTCAACTAAACAATTTCCTCTTTTTCTGATAAATTTCTATAAAAAGTAATCGTTGCGCGTGAAGTAATGGAATTGTTTAAAAAAAATTAAATTCTCAAAAAAATGTTGTTATCGATCGCATTAAAAAATTTGTAATTTTTATCAACTTTACGATCGATTTCCATAGTTTCGAAAAATAAAATTTTTATAAAATTTTGCGACGATGTATTTTATCGGGTTTCTGAAACCCATGAGTGGTGTTCCGCGGTTAAAAGTGGATTTGCTTATCAAGAAATTGTTGAACAAATATCGTCTCGTTGAATCGAAAGTCATTGACCCATTGGCGGCAAAGTTACGTTATTATCTCGAATATGGAAAGAATTGCGAATAAGATAAATGGAAATTATGATTATACCTGTGATAACGTTGGCGGATGATAAAAAATTGAGCGATTCCTGTAAAAATATCTCGCTGGCCGGTCGTCGAGTTTCGTCGATAGGGTTTAAAGAATCCTCTATTCGCAAAGACCAATTCCGAACGACCGTAGAAGCTCCTCGAGCCCTTCTTCCGCTTTTCAACTATAAGTCTCTCTCGCCATCGATAGACTCCTCGATGTCTCAATCGGCTGGAACGTCTGAGTAAGGATTGAGAGGACTAAAGCCCTCCCCTTCTGATTCTTTCGCATACAGACCGAAACTTTAATAACAGCGACCACAGCTCTATCCCGGCTTTTCCAAGATTCTTAAAGTAGCTTGGAAAAACGTTTTCCCGAGAACAGTTCGCCTCTCCCCCACGATACTTAGTTACCTTTATTTCTTTCAAGTCTTTATTTTCTCGCCAAGACTCGATTGAGTTTCATTATTAATTAACTGATGAAAATGAAGAAATTCCGCAAGATTAATGAAACTGTACGCCTCAATCGTCCGATAACAAGAAAAAAAAAATGAAAAAAAGATACAAGTATAATTAAAACACCAGAATATGAAATTTGTTTAGATTGAAGTTAAATTCCTTCAAAATTAATAGAACTTCCATGAGATGATTCTCCGAAAAAAAAAAACAACACCTTCAGTTGTTATTCGAACTATTCGAGATCTCGAGAGTACCTTCTCCGACTCCAGTTTTTTCCCATCGAGTCTGTGTCGTAGAATTTCTTGAATAAAGAGAAGAAAAAAAAAAAACGTCTAAAATAACGACCGCACGTCAGACTTATGCTGTGGATTCATTCCACGAACACGCGGAAAATCCCGAAACGAAGTAGTGTCGAGAGTTCTTGTGGCACAGCGGGTGGATCTACTGTTGCTGCTCCTCGGCGAACGGCCGTGAGAGAGGATCCATGCGGCAAGTTACTCTCACGTGGAGAGACCACGAGCTGAAGGAGAGATGACCAACTTTTGATAAAGTCGCGAAACCGGCCGCTCCCATGAATACATAGTGAGCTGTTCTTCGTCGGGTTGAGATACTCACGGAATGGTATAGGGGTTTGTGTGTTATACACGTTGGCCGGTAGCGGCAAAGTACTGCGGGGGAAGAGAATTCGCGGCAGATCACTGAGGGCGAAGCCCTCGAACAAAACTTCCCGTATATGTATACTGCACGTTCCCGTGCTTCCTGTGTATACTTTACTGTGATATATATATAACGCACGACTTTTGTACTTCGGTGATTTGGCTGCTCTGTTACACGCGGAGAATAAATTGAAGAAACAAAAAAAAAAAAAATTATCACATTTTTCTTCGGAAGGTTGGATGCCAACGCAGTTGCAGCATCCAAACAAATAAAAATTCAAATTTCCTCGATTTATACGAACGTTTTCGTTGCACTCTGTTGTCTCCAAAAACGATTATACGAACAGAACTTTTTGATATTATCGCAATATATATATTTTTATAGCAAAAAAAATATTCCTGCTATCGAATTTTTTTACTGGCGGGTTATCCGATGCGGATAATTTAAATTTATTTTTACGATTTTTTTTTTCAAATAATCGTAATTGCGATTTTGTTCGAATTAATTATTTATTCAGAAAGCATTATTCCTCAATTTGAATGTGAAAATCCGCGATGCAAAAAGTGCTGCAAAGTTAAATCTGTACGCAAGCGAAATTGAATGAGGCGGACGAGTAATTGTCGTGGTGGAGGCAGCGCTCTGCTATTAAGTATCTGTGTGGGAAGCCATTGCACTTCGAACGTACCAATGTGTCTCGCTGTCCGTGACCTGAGAACTCAAATCCAGAATGGTACGGAGAACCAAGACGCGACTTCTTGTCCCGCAGCCACTCTGAACGGTCAGTCACGTCTCTCTCTGATGCTGATTTCCAGTTCCGAAATGGCATTTGTATACCATAGAAGAAACGAAATAGAAAAAGGATAATACTGCGCTTTTGATCCAACGTCTGCCCTCAAAATTCACGATGAAGTCATTACGACAAAACGAAAAAGTAAATAAGAAATCAGACGAGGGATCAACTGCAAGTAAATGAAATTTCGTTATTCGCTCCCCGAAAGCGCATACAAGTTCGAGTTTTTCAAATGTTTTTCGTGATAAAGAAATGCACAGACTCCGCCTTGGATTTTCGATGTCCGATGCTCTCGAAAAAGGGTACAAACTTATTCGAAGTTCGACTTTAACCACGTAGAACAGTAAGAGAAGAGGGGTGTTTCCAGCGCCGCGGGCTAATGCCTGGAGCTTCGACCGATCCTTTGTAAAGAAACTTTCTCGACGCGCGTCCTGCGCTTGTTGGATGCAAAAGAAAAGAAAAAAAAAAAACTACGCAGCCAACGCCGGAAAATCGTGCGCGCAATATCTAACGACCGGGGGCTCTGTGCGGGAGTTCGCATTCAACTCCATCGAGTCTCGTATATAGATAAATATATATACTATATATGTATAAAGGTTGGCGCACCAGCAGAACTCGCGGTCTCGTGAATCGCCCGCCAGAAATAGTGAGAGTTGGAGTCTCGAGGCTATATGGCCTCATATACTATATGCTTTTCTAAAATTCTCCTAAAAGCGTTCAAAAGTTTTTCCCACGAAAACCCTTCGAGACCGCGAGCGTTAGAAATCTTGCGCGATATCGTCGATTACATCGTGTGGGTACACGCGATGGTCCTTTGCCTCTATACCCGCGGGTACTGTTCAAGTTTTCCAATTAAACTGCGAAATATGAGAATCGACGAGGAGAAATGGGAAGAATTTCTGGCCGACAGGGTTAACACAGAAGATGAAACGATACTATGCGGTAATATATAGCCGGAAACACGTTGCGATAGTCTTTTCGATTTGTATAGTATTTCTTCTCGTAATATTTTCTCTCATTTATTTCTCTTCGTGTTCTATAAACATTCACGTGAAATTCACAAGTATTGCTTTTCCATTCGACGAGAAACAATATTGCCTGTTTCATGCCAATCCGTCTCGTTATCTATTTTTCAATCGGAACTCAGTCTCAGTTCGAATATCATAGCGATTGAATATCCCGATACTTTGAACTCTTTTATACGTTTCTATGACGATTGGCAAGACGGCTCGAAGACTCGCGAGGGATTGTAGTTACCAATACATAAAAATGATATCTATATGACCACTTCTAGAGGTTTAAACTTTATGACGCTATATATGTAGCTACGCAAAGTATATAATTTGCGAAGAATAGTTTTATGACTCTACATTTTTATTTTATGTGGTTAATTAACTATAACTTACATTTATACGTGAAACTACCCAGAAGAATCGCCTACGGAGCCTCGAAAGAAATTATAGAAGATACATTCCCGAGAGAAAAAAAAAGAAAGCTGATTAGCCATTTTCTTCATTAGTTTTATCCATTCTTTTTCTTTATCTTTTCCGCAGGAGGGGTATTCGTCGTGCTGCTTTGCGGTCTCGCGCTCGCGATCCTCGTCGCTATTCTCGAGTTCTGTTGGAACTCCAAGAAGAACGCTCAGTCCAGTCGGGTAAGAGCCGTTTCATTATTATATCCATAACTCTTACACACAGACAAACGTATAATGCATACAAGGCACACTTATATTTCATACAACGTGTCTCCATCAATGAAAAACTATCCTCGAATAATGTTGTGCACGTTTGTCACGATTCTCTATGAATCGTTTTAACGATCTATATGTGGATTAAGTGAATTTGAAAATTATGCTATCGAGGAATGTGTCGGAGATCGTTGTGACATCGTGTATTTTGTTTGACGAGATGCGATAAGTACGCGAAAGATCGAAGGAGTATCGTTGAAAAATACGAATTAATTTTTCTTTTTTTAAAATTAATACTTAAAGATTTCGATAAGCAAAAAAGCGTTCAATCTTTTGAATCAATAATATTCAAACTATTTGGAAAATTGTTACGGCATTTACCCAAAAGTGTTATTTACATCGTAGCCTATCGATTTTATTACGAACAAACTGAAAAAAATATGAATATTTTCCAAACGGAGATAATGGCAAAAGGAATCGTTACAATTCCCTAAAAATACATTTTCCAGGATAATTATTCGATACTGCTTCGTCATTCGCTGTAACCGCCCTCTGCATGACAATGTAACGACGTACTTTCATGTTTTGTGTACCGTGTTTTTTGGTTTTGTATTTGTTTTGTGCTGCTGCCCGTTCGCCAACTCATCCGGCCGTCTAACTGTTTTCGCTCGTTCGCGCGCTCTCACTCTCCGTCGCTCTGTCTCAACGCTCATCGGACAAATATACATATATATATATACCGATGAATGCCACGTCGAAACTTGGCTTGTCGATGACCGCGACCGTCTGTACTAATTACCACACCGCTTGACAAACTTGTTTCGTTTCCCTCTTGTTGTCTCGACGCAACCAAACTTCCGAATCTCCGGTCACGAATCATCCGTTTTGCGTCTCACTCGCGGCCTATCTTCGTTCCGGCTTCCCAACCATTCGCTTTTCAACTATCTGCCCTCTGTCCCGACAACGATGGGAACGACCACCATCCTTGGCGCGGTCACGCAACTTCCTCCGTATCCATACGACCACCGGCACGACCACTAATCCAATACTTCTCCACGACCTACGATGCTATAACCTCTTCGACCACCGCGCGACCGTTATCACGACGAACTTGTCGCTTGGGTCACTCGATGTCTTCCCTGTAACTGCATCTCCCGCTTCCCTACCATTCGCTATTTCATGCGTTGGGTCCCTTCTGGTTACCATCCAATCGGAATCCCATTGACTCGGACTTGTTACCGTCTACAACTACGTCTACCACGAACGCTCCCACGACATACCAACACCATACATGACTGTACTTAACCGGCAAATCGAGGACAGTCCCTGTGTGCCGAGATGGCCTCGGAGCTGCGGTTCGCGGTGCGTTGCGGTTCACGACAGAGACCTTCGGCGAAAGCACGATCCCGCTCTGTGGCAACTCCGTGCAGCCGTTGCAGCCCGCACTCCTCATTCAGAAGAAGCCGCTACTGCAGCGGTAGCCAACACGAGGAAACAACATACATACCGAGCATCGAGATTCCTCGGCTAAATGGTGTAAGTCCTGTCCTGCATGACGAGTCCGTGGATCCGACGACAGGACACATACTTTCCGGAAGCTCTCGATATCTCTAAATTCTCCTCCATCACGCGCCCGAGTACAGTTATTGGCTGCTGTAACGCAGCATTGCATTGGATTCCATTTCAGAGACGGTGTCCATTATTGACTTACAGCCGTTAAATTGTGACTTATGGGTCTAAACTTCAGAAATTCTTCCGCATTTTCCAGTTAAAAGAGTGACGCAATTATTGATAACATAGATTTCTGCGCTATTTTTATAAAATACTGATTTTAGGGGTATTTTTAGCTCAATGCAACAGATTGCATTTTTCCAGTTCTACTTTTCTCATCTTTTTTTTTTTTTTTACTTAATGAACCGATGCTTGAGATACAGATTCAGGTCAGATAACGATTTAACCTTAAAGAGTAACGAGTAACGAAATTTTCACTCAACCGTCGAGACTTCGAAATACTTGGCCTCAAAGTTTTATCAAGAGACACGGCAACGTCTCGACGTCACGTAGTTTTTGAAGATAAATTTTTCTCGGAAAATATCCGCGAATGCAATATTTCTGGATTGAGGGGCCAATAACTGTGCTGTATCACGGAATGGAGATGCATCGTTCAATATTTCATATCGGTTGATTTTCTCAAGTATTCATTGAATGTCTAACTTCTCGGAAGAACTGTCGTTCGGATCCCGGAGTTGAATTTTCGTTGCGGTAGCCTCGATCGTGTGTGACACAGAACCTCAATCACACATACGATAATATTCCGTGTTATAGTTATAACGGTAAGTAAACAGTATCGGGAAAGATCGATTCGTTGGCTTCACGCACGAGGAGGTTGTTAGTCTTTGTATAATGTACATCGTCGGTGAATGCTATCGGATATCAACGGAGATAGAGAGAGGCCGAGGGTTACCGCAACGAGAGTTCGATCTCCAGGTGGCTCGATAATTCATTAGTTATTGATAGAGAGCGCGCGCTTCGCTAATTACCGGTTCCCGAATCGAGTTTCTATAGGCATTTGCTTTACATGCTGTACATTGCGATACATTGTTTGGTCGGTGTAAGCTATACGCCCGCCGGAACACTCGACCGACGAACTATGGAAGCGAACGTTCCATTGGCTTAAATTGGAAATCAGTCCTCGCAATGCACTTGTGGTTGTATCCCATTGTTCAATGTTATCAAACGCCATCAACACTATGTTTCTATGCGCAAGTGTCATCTCTCGGTTTCCGAACATCGAGCATAGAATATATATAGACATTTCGGAACATAGAGACGCTAAGCAACTTCAGCTTTATACTCGAATGTCTTCAACACATAATTAGTAAGTGAAGTAAAGAAGTCCTGAAGAATTGTTTGAAGTATTATTTAACTTCCCTCATCAACAGTGTAGAGCTGTTGTACGAGAAGTTCACTTAAAAAAATGATTAGTTGGAGGAACGAATAGAGTTAATTGGGACGATTACTTTTTAATACAAACTTCGTCTTCCCAACTAACTGTTAGTGCTCTCAACTAATTGGTGGCTCTCTCAACTCATTTTTTTTTAATGAGTTCAGCTAATGAAAAAATTAAAAAAAAAAGATTCATTCGAAGTTTTGAGAGATTAGTTAATTAATTAATAATTCAATTACGTCTTTTATTACAAAGTCCGAAAATTCGATTGTAAAGCCTGAGGTTCCATGTGATGTGTTCATAGAATGAACTTCTATTATAATGAATACAATAATTTGCTTATAAACGTGTATTTTTTCAGTAGAATATTTGCCTTCGGCACGATTCTGTACAATGGCAACGCTTATCCTGACATTTATAATTATTTCACCTCGTCCGTTATGCCGATAACACTGTTACATTGCCTTTCGTAATTGCGTTTAATAATCGAAACGCCATTGGCGAATTCATTGATATTTTATTCAAAAGCTTACACCTGCACCATTGCATCAAACATTTATGCTACAGTTACCTTGCATGCTGTAACGATAGCTGTGTATTTCCAGTTGCGCAGCCCTATTGGTAGATTTCAACGGAAGCCAAGTAGGGAAGACCGCGGCTAATCGAAACCCGCGGGAAATGGAAATCGTAAAAATTAAATTGAAGAAATCACTCATTGAGTCCGCATTCTAAGAAATTAGAGTGCATAATATGGCAATTCCTTAGAAAACCATATTCATTGCCTGAAATCTCAGATTTTTTCTATTTTTTTTTTTACTTTTTATACATTGAGTTTCCGATTTGCCGTGTGTTCCAACTCGCCGTCTCCCCTATTCGGCAGAGTTCGCCAGCGTTCCCACCTACTGGTAGACAAATGTCGACAAGTATATCACGTGTTTTTACAAGTCTACACACGTGGGTAACGCAAATGAACATTCGTTTGCTCCCACCGGCTTAGTTCCTCGATTACGCATTCGCTGAGCCATAGAGCGGTGCAGCGTTCACCACAGTTGATACACTGCTAGCTGATGTAATCAAGTTGCATTCGATAGTATTTGTGTAACTCATCGAATTATTCACACGGTACGAATAAAAATGTACTGTTTATAGATTAATCTCGCTGCGGTTGGTAGGTAATACAGTTGTAATGTAGTTAGAGTTTTTATCACAAACGTCGAGATTAAACGACAACGAAATATAACATTAAGTTGGTTTTCTTAATAGCGCTTGGCTTTCATCCAGAAATTTTCTTAATATACCTCGAAGCGGTGAATTTATAATTACCCCTTTCAGTCGTCGAGCCGTTCCCCGAAAATTTCAAAGCATTTAATCCCAACCGCGATTCCAATCACGCAAGTCCTTTGTTTAAAGAATGTCGCGGAGGTCCGTCGTTATAATTGTCGTAAAGAATGCCCAAGGAAAATTAATCACAGTCATTAAACACACAGTTCCATCACGGATTGGGGAGAGTAGTATTTCTCATAGTATCCAAGATATGATTTCCGCAACATTCCCCTACCATGCAAGGAGCGCCTGGCGCTCCACAAAACTGTGCGCTCCCTTGCAGCATTCAAGAAATTCTCGAAAATTCCATCTGCTTTGCACAATGCAAGTCCCGCACTCTCGGTAAAATCGATACGGAACAATGAAAATCCCAGTAACCAAAGCGAGCAATATGCCCTCGCGAACAATTTCACAGAATTACTTTCATCAGTAGTACAAATGAGTTTCGTGATTAAATTAGGTCTCTGTGCGGAGTTAATAGAGCCCAATTGTCTCGATTTTACTCTTCCAATCTTTTTCATCCACCTAAAACGAATAGGATAGATTGGAAAATGATCAGGAAGGATGTATGCGGATGAATGGTCAAGGATACTCGCGTATCCAATAACAATTTAGTTTCCGCAGTACCGCGAGTCCAGTTCATTCGTATCGTGTAGTACTAGTTTTACAGCGGCTACCGAGACAAAGTCGTCGTTTTTCATGGTAGTCGGTTGTGTAAAAATGATCAAAGTTAACTTTTTTTTTTTTTTTTTTATCCTTGGATTACCCGATTTATCGAGGAACGAAGAGTTAACTTCGATGATGGCTAACACGGGTCTATTTTAATGATTAATTCAGCAGGAGGCTGGTGCGTTACCGATGACGGAGATGAAGAAATCATTGAGCTTCGATCAAGTGGGTCCGTGCCGTGGAGGGAACACCTAGCACAGGCCTCCTGCCCAGCCTCCTCGTCAGCTGCAGCAACAGCTGCAACAGCAGCAGCAGTCGCAGCAACCGCCGCCGCCGCCATCGGCGTGTCGGGTCACCCCCACGCACACACGTCACACACACTGCCACTCCCATTCTCACAGTCACAGTCACACGCACAAACATCAACCACCACCTCCGAGGACGAGACGGGGTTCCTCGGGCATTACTCTGGGTCAAGGTGAGTTCACGGTTCAACCATTATTGCCAATGCCAATGCCAATGCCAATGCCATATCGATAGGCGACAAATTACGTCATTGGTTTGTGAAACAATTTTACATCCCTTAGGGGAGAATGAGGGAATGACGGTCACTAAGAAGTCTTCTTTAATTCCTATCAAGGAAACGTTTATCGATCGAAAATAAAATGTTTATCGAATTCTTCATAAAGTATTCTTCTAAAGGAGTAGCATCCCAGTCGGAAAAAAAGAAAAAAAAAATATGGGAACCTTTCGCTGATTTTAGAAATCTTTACTTTGTTGTTTTTTCGATGGTTCAAAGAGATTTGTTTTAATTTTAATATAAGTACGTCAACATTATACTTCGAGATAATAAAAAAAAAATGTGGAAGAATAAAAAAAATTTGATTGAATTTTTTTTTTTTTTCGTCGAACGTTTCTCAGGAGGTGACCATCCTGAGAGCATTCTATGGAGGTTCGATTGCGATCTTGCGGGTGAGCCGGACGTAGTAATCTCGCCACCGCCACCCCCTCCTCCACCGTCGGCCGCTGTATCGAGGACCACGACCCTTTGACCAATACTCGAGGAAGTTCCGACAGGAGTACCCGTACAAAAAGAACTTCCTACCCAAGCAACCGTAATCGTCAACGTCGACCCGAAGGAGACGTGTTTATAGCACACGTGATCACCGGCTCGCAATGATGCCGGCGTCGATAGCATATTCGTATCCCAAGACTATTGAGACTCGTATAACGCCGGGAAACGAAAGATCCGCCGATTAAGATCGACTGACACCCCGTCACGAAAGGTACACGAACTTGTGGACCCCAAGTATAATAGAACAAAAATCGTACGCGCATACATCGCGATTCGTATTACGTAAATATTATGCTGTCTCGCGCAGACATCGAGTGTCTCGGACCAAAAAAAAATTCTCATAAGTCGTCACTGCCATAACGAAACTCACACACGAATCTATAGCATAAAAGGAACGATTGTCGTTGCGAAAATTTGATGCGATTTTCACGCGAAGGACAGTGATCATAGATGAAGAATTAAATGATATATATACATATATATAAAGTCATCGACACGGCCAGTCGTTCGCATCGGTCGTTTTACGCGAGTTTCTCAAACTCGCGTATGTAAATTCTGTACATTCGTGTAGAATTAGTTGATACAGAAAAAAAAAAAAAGCGAAGAAAGACGAAAAACCGAAAAAGTGAGTGCGCGATTGCAAAGGCGTTGATTCATAACGTAATAATGTATATTTTAAATTAAAGAAACCAAAAAAAAAGAGAACTTTGATGTGATGAGCATTTCGGCTCTTTTGATGATTATCGGAAGTTTATCGAGATAAGTATAGATAGGCGAGAGATTTTTTATAACGAATGCAAGTAATCCGGTACAAATCCACTCTTCGATCCTTTACGTACATCTCTATACAGCGCTACAGTGTATTCATCGACTAAAAAAAAAAAAAAAAAAAAAAAAAAAAAACATAACAGCAAAATTCGACAAAACTTTTCAGCGAAGCGATTCGCTGTACCATGCAGTTGGCCATTTTCCAGGGGACCCCGAACGATTTTACTGCCGCATCGGAAACTCACGAGTGAAATTCTTCTCAAGAAAAAATTTTAACGACGCTAATGAAAAATTTTTTCTCGGTAATAATAAAGCAAAAAAAACCAAAAAAAAACTCTTTTTCACTATAGCGAATTCTTAAAACAGGCGAAAAAAAGGGCATATAAATTATATAGATTTTTTTTTCCGTTGACGGGGGAAACGATCTATCTTTTGACTTTGCGACTCGCGCCTATTCACTATTGCAGGGCCACTCGTTCCACGTTGGTTCCCAAGGCCTACGGTTACTCTAGACTAATCGAGAACCAGTCAATTTCATACTAAAATAAGATTTCGCGGATCTGCGGACTGGTGATGTCGTTCGAAGAGAAAAAAAAAATTAAACCGCGTATTGCCGAATGATCATCAATGACCTCGAAGACGAAAGGTATGAGAATAAAAGTGATAAGAAGAGAGGGGTGGCGACCGAATTATCGAAAAAAAAAAAAAAAAAATACACATTGGACAAAGTTACATCATACGGCCTATTAAAATGAAAAAAAAAAAAAAAAACAAAAAAAAGTAAAAATCAGTTTATCGTATTATCTCGGCGGCACCCCAAAAAGTTATGTACGCGGACGACGTTGCGGATGATATTGATTGTTGACAACTATTTCGTAAAATAAAATGAAGTATGATTGCGTGTATAAATATTATTAATAAAAATAATAATAATAAAGAAAAAATTAAAAATAAATTGTACACATTACGAATCGGTGTAGACAATGAATATAATGTTTATTATGTATGTGTAGAAACGTAAGAGTCCTTAGTCATATTTTGACACGAGCGAAATCGCGACACTGTTACCTAAATATTATCATTATTATCGTTACGAATATTGACGGAAGAGTGAGAAGATAAATAGTTTCGTTTGGCGACTGAATGAGATAAAAAATGACAAGGGATTCGAAGAAATCGATCGAAAGATTTTTCTCTTTCATCGAATCTCCGAACCGCTTTGAAATTTTTCGTCGAATGTATTTATATTACGCAATATATATGTATCGAGAAATTAATACATATATATTGAATTGCATATATTATATATGTGTATATATTATATCAAATTTGTTACCTAAATCATATTATGTCGTTTTATGAATTTATCGAAGAGATTTAGCGCGTTCAAACGACGATATGGATTTTTTTTTTTCCTCGACGAGCGAAAGTCGCGTGCGTGTGAATGTTTGTTTGTGTGCGCGTACGCGCGCGCTTAGTGGACTGAAAAACTTGTACTATATGTATATCGAGAAATAACGAGCGCGTAAGGGATATTAATGTGTGTACGGAGGAAAAAAAGAGTCGACATTTGCCAAATGTAAACAATGCCAAAGAAATAATAAAAAAAAAAAACGATTAAAATGAAAATGAAAAAAAAAAAAAAAAAAAAAAAAACGAATCTCATGCTGCCACTGCACTGGAAAGCGATAAGAAATGAGTAACGAGTGTGCCCACTGTTCGAACTGCCATTGGCCCGCTGCTAAAGCACGATATTCGCACTTCCCGAGAGCTCTGGCGGTCAGTCCGTTGCCGGGTCTTGATACGAACGGTCGAACGATCGAGGGCTTTTCATGCATTATTAAAATCCAATTAATTTTCTTCTCGCCGCTCTAACGCGAGATTTTTCACTCGAATTTTTCGTTTGCACGCGCACCATTTCATCGATTAAAAAAAAAAAAAAAACGAAACAAAAAAAAAGTCGTTGCAATCGATATCAAAGTTTCGCGATTGGTAGCCACGAATAAAAAATAAAAAATTGATTGCAACAAATTGTAAAAATGTTAATAATGAGGGACCTTAATGAGCGCGAAGATATCAACGTACAGTACATTAGCGACGAGTTTTATTGGTGTACAATCGAAAGTGTGATTGTGCGAAGAGTGTCGAATAAAAAAAAAAATGTTCGCCGAAAACAAAAACCCTGGATACTTTGTCTATGTCAACAAACAAAATGAAAATACATAATAATAAATGATTTCAACACCAATTATTATCGATTTATTGAAAAAAAAAAAAAAAAAAAAAAAAAATTTAAGACGACAATCAGCGGTTTCGATGTAAAACAATTAATCGACGTTTAAGTGTTTTGATAAGCAAAATAAGAATGCGATACAATTGGAAATCGTCGGGGATCGATCCATTGTTTCTTATACAATAGCTTGGGGAGTCCGTATTATTTCCACAGGAGTATCAGCAACCCGACCGTAACAGCAGATCCCCTAATTCGCGATCCCCGATAAACCTCCATTACCGAGACCTCTCACAGTCTTCAAGTACGTATAGTCTATATGAAAGTGTAAGAAATACGTAAAGTGAAAATGCCTCTCGAACTTTCGATTTCCGCGCTTTCTTCCGCGAGATAAAAGAGAAGAAGAGAGAGAGAGCAAAGGACACCGCGTTCCCTAAAGCGCGAGCCCTTCCCGTTCGGCAATGAATTCGAACCCCGCGGAGTCCAATTCTCTTTTTTTTTTCTTTTTTTTTTTCATCTCATCGCCCTCTCAATGGTTCTTGCGTCGCGGGTCTTTCCCTTTCGCGACGATTCTATTCGGAATTAAAGAGAGAATTTTTTTTGTTTTCCAAGAAACGCGCCCCCGCAGCCACTCGGCGTTGGATCGACGTGTAAGTTAAGCCGTGAAGCTTGAAGGCACCCCGTTGTCGACGTCGTTGTTCTCCACCTTTTCATTCATTCTCTTTCTCCTTATCGCTCAATGTTGAAAGAGAAAAAGAGAGAGAGAGAGAGAGAGAGAGAGAGAGAGAGAGATGAAAAGAAATTAAGAAGAGAGAAGCCGCCGGTAAGGGTTCTTCTTCCTCTTTCTTGAAGGGAAACCGTGGAGAGATCTCTTCGCCTTGGGGACGTTAACGGCCAATGGCGGCGCATCGCGATCCTTTTCCTTCTGGCGCTCGTTGATTAATTCAGCAGCCCTCCCGGTAAACCCTTACACACCTTACTCTCTCTTTCTCTCTCTTTTTTTCGCCCCTCGCGACAATTTTGCTATCGAATCTCACTTCCGCTTCTTTTTTTTTCCTCTGTTTCATCGAAACGCGTTTCCCCTCTTTTTTCCGACCTATTTTTTAGAATCGAACGACAAAGCAAGACGGATTCACACGGTACAAGATTTCTTTTTCTTTTTTTCTCTCGTTCCGCGGATCCAAGAAGAGAGACAGGTGAAATCGATCGATTATTGTGCAAACAATCGACACGCGCGAACAGCCCGCAGTAAGGAGATTAAGAAGACTCCATCAATCACGTCGCTAATTCCTCGATACTCGAAGCAGCAGGACTCGTTTTTTTTTTTTTTTTTTTTTTTTTTTTTTTTTTAGCTTCGACGCTTCAGCACACAGTGTTTCGATCTTCTCCGAGGACACCACCCACTGCAGCCTCCTTTTTTCCATTATGTTATTTATGCAAATCTCATCTACGTACCCGCCTCGCGCGCTTTCGTCGCGTGTGAATATATATTCGTATTTATCGTCTATACACCTCGAAGAAAGTGAGCGACGCTTACATTACGTAATATATACCCGAAAGTTATAGTGGGGGATAATGCAAACAATCGAAGAAAAAAACTCTTAAATTTTGGTTCCCGAAGTACCTTAAGAAAATTTACGAAAAAATCTTATCGGTTTCATTAATCCGGATAACAGATTTGGTGAGTGCAAAAAATTTTTTTAAAAATCGAGAAATCGCAAAAACAATGTCGCGATTAGTTACAATTTATCAAAAATTTTTAAGTCATACGAATCTTTATATTAATCATATAATTTGCAACATATACGGTGACGCATAGTTGCAGAAATATTTTCAAAAATTTCATTCATAATATACGATTTTTCGACGACAATTTATTGGATATATCATCGATATATTTCGCGATGTACCATCTTACCATATGGCTATCTCTCGCTGACCCGCATTACCCCATATTTTCTCGAAGCGCATATACTTATTCACCTACATACGTATGAAGATCGCGGATATACTTGTGTCTAAACTTTCCCGCAGTCTCACATAATATAACTCTGAATTTCCCCAGTAAATTCACTGAATTATTCGTCTGAGGAACTCGTCGCTTGAACGCCCTCGAGTCTTGCAAACGCAAGTATAGTAGGGTACACACCCTTAGCGATAAGTGACGGAGTTGGCTGTTCGCAGTTGGGTGGACGCGAACAAATTCGTTATCTTACGTTATCTCGAGAATTGCGCAAATAATTGCATCTCCGTTATGATTTTGTCAAAAGTTCTCATGTGAATGACGAAAAAAAATTATCCGTATACTTTCAAACGTGAATAAAAAAAAAAAAAAAAAAAAAAAAAACGATAATAACGCTTACAAATTTATATTCCGAATGATATATTTTTTTTTTATCCCGACACGTGGAAAAAACGTCCGGCTAGCGGTCGTATTGTTCTACATAGAGATACGAGTAATTCTGCGCTCGAACTCGCGATTTTTCTTTTGTGTTTTGTTTTTCGCAATGGAGTTTCGCGAACTGCAGTAGCGTTGCGCGATCACAGCTCAGCGCGTTTCGGTATTTAAAGGTTTTCATATCGTGTCTTGTTCTCATTGAAGCGCACGCAGATAAGAGTGAATGTCGGCCACTGTACATACCGAATCGTCGAACCGAGTGCCGTCGCGGAATCGTTCCATTTCGCAAATTGCATTCGTTGAACGTCGCTTCAAAGGTACAAACTACGCGCTACGGGTGGTAAAATCTCCAAGCCATTTGTCGCTCTGTAGCCATAGGACACCGCACTCGTCACTCCCAAGGGGCTATCACAGATGAAAAAAGGAAAATAAAAAATAGAAAAAAAGTCAACGATTGCTTCGAAACGTTTCACCGAGTCTGCGGGGGACGCTAGTTGAAGACCTCGGCGTCGGGTTCTCTAACGAACCCACGAATTTAGTGAACAAGAAGTAGAAAATTGCGAAGTCGATAATACGATTGAAAAAAATAAAACAAAACAAAAGTATTGAAATAAAATTTCATCCGTGGCCGCAGTACGTGACGGGTTTCTTTCTTTCATTTAAAAATAAATTATTACGAGTTTTTTTTATAACCTCAACGAAAGATAAATTGGAGGCTTTAGTAGTCATTTGCCTCGTTAGCGAATGAATAGACTTCTCGTCGATTCGTTGAATTACTTCGAAGAAAATATCGTATCGATGTTTTGGGAATTGGAAAAAGTCACTGTGGGATATATATCGTTCGTTTCGTTAGTGATAAAACGGTAGTACCTTTATTATTTTCTGTTATTATTGCGTTGTTATAGAACAATTGCGCATGCGCGTACATTTCAGTTACATACACCGCACCGCCGCGTGTCCACTAAATTTACTTTCACTATAAGCACTATAAATCCAAGTCCCTTGCAGATAAAATTTTATTTCCCACTACATACACGAGATGCAACGAATTTGCAATACTTGGGTGCCCGGCGCGATATTAATCCTGAAAAACTGAACGCAACAACTAACGCTTACGGCGACGACACAACGACGGGACCCACACCGCTCGCCGCATCCGACTGATCAACGACGCGAACTTGCAGGCCCAGTGGGACAACGTTCAAACGCTTTACCCATAATTCCGTGCAGACTCGTCCGCTCGTCAGCTACTCAGTAGACAACATGGCGTCACGCGTGGCCCGTGGACCGTTGTTTACGTTGCCGCCGAAACCTTGTTTCGATCTTTTTTTATCGAAAAAAAAACTTCCAATGGCGTTAATTCTATTTGTTTCGAGTTTCAGTATTAATAAAAGTGATGTGATATTGCGTCGTGCTATAAATGTATTCGATCCTTCCATATCATCGCCAAACGAATACCGTGAACATTTTTTTTGCCATTCCCGCGCGATAAAATTATCTTCAATTCTATTGTTTGGCAAAACATATAAAAACCATTTTTCCGGTGACGTGGTTATTGATGCAACGATTGCTAAGTCATTTTTATGCAGTGACGAATTCGGTGCACTAACAGATAGGGGTTATGTCTTCGAGAACATCAAAATGGTAAGTCGAGAAATAA
This sequence comes from Buathra laborator, assembly GCA_934046635.1. NCBI lineage: Eukaryota > Metazoa > Arthropoda > Insecta > Hymenoptera > Ichneumonidae > Buathra > Buathra laborator. The sequence continues at coordinate 15,262,577 of OW203901.1, read as the reverse complement.
ATTCACGCGAAATAATATTCATGAAAGGGCACGAGCGGCTCGATTTACGTCATTGCTCGTGGCTTATACATTCGACGAATGGACAATTAAAATATTGAATTTAAGAAAAGATGTTAAATGCCGACGCAGAAATAGTTTCGCTACCGTGAAGTCCGACAATTAGAGAACTTTTTATTTCACGTTTAAACATCGCTCCGTGCGTTTTCCGGATAAGTTTTTCATTTCGCCAGTGCGAGTACACAGCGCGCTGCGGGCACTGTATAGAACTCGGAAACAGCTACTGTTTATAGATGCTTCATACAACGCGCAACCACTTCGGATTTACATATTTATTGACAAACACTCGCAACGAAGAATAGATTCGTCGTGACCGACAAACGTTTCCATGGATTTAGTTACGCCAGCAGCGATGTTGCATATGCTTTCACGTCGGTGTCGCTAATTTACTGTTTGATCGAAACACAACACTGTGCACACACGTGAAGAACCAGAAAACAAAAACGCGCGCAAGCCGATTGTCGAGGATAAACATAAACGTATTCTGATTATACCCTTCCAACTTCCAAAATCTACTTTTTGATATTTGCGTACGAGGTTATCGCAGCCGATATAACAACGGAAGTTGCAGTTGTCGCAATGTGGCAGAGAAGCAACGGGAAAAAATTGGGAGATCGAAAAAAACGACAATTTACATCGAACTTTTTTTCTCCCCTTAAAAAAAAAAAAAAAAAAAAAAAAAAAAAAAACGGCGACCCGTAATTTTAGTCGCAATAATCGAAATTACATTAGTCCTTATGCCGTAGAATAGCGACGGGCAAAAATTAAGAGATCGGAGCAAACGAACATTTTAATCGATAACTTTTGTTTAACTTGAAAAAAAAAAAAAAAACAAGAATGCGTCAATTTCAGTCGTTTTGAACGCATTGAATTGCGTTCGTAGAGATTCTAAAGTTTGTAGCGGTTTTTTTGTAAAAAAGTTGTGTTAATTTCGAACAACGGGGAGCAATAGTATAAACAGGAAAACAGCCGTCAAACCCATTGTTCTCCGCGCGAGTCGATGCTGTTTTGAATATCGCAGGCATAGCCGGCTTTCAAAGTTTCGCCTCAACTTTCCCGTAATCCCTCTATCAATACTGCGATCCCGTAACCATTACGGTGTATCTATATTCAGTGATTTTAGTTATAACTGCTCTTAAGGATATATTCGGCAGCCTTATTGATCGGCTCTCAAATTGCGGACGGCGGTACTTGATTATAGTACTTATTATAAATACCACGTTAGCGTAGCTAATTAGGGATTTTCAACGAGTTTCAATACTACTACAGCGTAAAGTCGTTGGATAGTCAGCATAAATAAAAGAATAATGTATTACGATGTATCTATCGGAATTCGGTGTTTTCTCAGACCTTTTTTTCCGTCAAACTTTGTCGCTTTAGTACGGACTTTATGAACTTTTTTTTGTTTTCAATATACCGACATCGATGTTTAGTTAACGATGAAAAATGTATTTTACTACAAATACTACAAATTCTCAAAATACTAATGATGGCGATGAATTTTGATTTTTTTTTTTTATCAATTTGATTATACGACATAAGACGAAAATTACGATACAGCGGTAAATAATTATCGAACAAGTCACAGAGACTTTGCATTGAATGTACAAATCATGAGAGAACACATGCGGACACAGAGTTTCCCTGGTGAATATATAGTCGTTGTTCATATTTAAGGCAAAACTCAATCATTCACGAGATGCAGTACGCTGTCCCGTGATATTCCGTATTCCCTCAATGGAACTCCGAATTGATCCAATCTCTTACGGTCGTACCTGAAAAATAGTATTTTTATATTCAATTTAATTCTATATTCAAATCCTCAAATCGGCTTTTGCGAAAAAGTTTTTACCCCATTTATCAATAGTTCACTAATTCATATTAAAATCTAACGTTGCCATTTGACGTTACTTACTAATGTACAACGTATAAGCTGCTTATAGATTATACAAACATTTTCTCATAGGTGTACGAAGTTTATTTTAGCAATACCGTAATATCCGATATTTTTCGACGTTAATGCGAAAAATACGTCGAAATCGTGATATTTCGACTTTGCGTAATTATTAATGATCTTCAAATAATTTACCACTACTACCATTTTTTTTAAATTCTTCCAATTCCCTTAAAAACGAACTCCTTTAAGACGCTAATAATAACCATAAATAAATCGACGGGGTAATTAACGTTTTATCGAGATAATGAAATTGTTATCGGATGTCGGTTAAGCAGATCGCGAAAAAATGTTCGACTCTATACTACGATCTTTCGTTAGTTGCGTTTGTTTGCTTACCCGCTGATAACAATTTTGTAGTTCCTCGAGCGTCCCTTCGATAGCGCTTTATCCAACAACTGGTAAAGCCTCGCGACTGTATCATCAGCCGATAAGTGAACCAAGAACACGGTGCTTCCGTTCATCGATCTTATTTTCAAGCGAAGCTCACCTGGTTTTCCGGTGGATTCGTTTATTTCGCGAACGATCGGCAACTTGAATTAAAGCGATCAATCGATTAATCGTTACATCGCATTAATACCCGTTGATCGTTATCTTTTGACGACACGACTATAATTTATTGACGGTACTTCGTTCGTTGTATCCAACGTCGCTGATTTACTCATACGTGGTTTCGTAACTCCCGCACTTGTGGTACAGTTGAAATTTCTCGTTGTACTATAATTCACATTTACGTCGAACAGTCGCGAAGTCGAGCGAAGGGGATAACGTCCGCCATTTAGACTCGCGGATCGGGGTCGCGATTGTATTCCACTGATTGAAGACGCTAAACGACTGAAGGGACAAATAATAATTTACAATATTAAAGTATCACCTCCTTCCATTAAATCATTTTTCAATTTTGATTGTCACAATCCATAATTTCGTAATAACACGAAAAATTATCGAGAAATTCCAAAAAACGTTTCAGAAAATATTGAAGAAAAAAAATTAAGCGTCGATTTGCCCGATTTTTCATTATTTTTTTGTTATTCATGAAAACTAATAAATAAATGAATATTCAATATTAAAAAAATAAAAATGTAAAAAAATAAATATTTGCATAATACTTGCGTTTCTTTTTTCGTACTTTTTAGAATCTAATTATCGGTTTGCATTCTACGAATTTCATATTCATAATTGCAAGAATACTCAACAGCTAATCAGGCAATTTTTCCCCTTATACCAGGAATCCGTGCGCATAATTTTTTTGACTATGCGATGAGACCTGTACTTATGCGTTGAGTTATAACCCCTGTAGATTCAGATGCATTCAGAATAAAGACAAAAAGTAGACATTAAATGTTGGATAACCTGGATGACAATCCCGAAGTCAATCGATCCGTAGAACCGCGCTGACTCGTCATACTTCTGCTCGAAAGACAAGCCGAATTTGAACGTAGGCGTCTGGAGCTCAAAGGTCTCTCTTTTACCGACATGTGATACTCCGTTGTTTTCGTCGCGGGAATTCGTTGCTTTGAAAAAAAATTAAAAAATAACAGAATCATTTAAGATTATTTCGCTGTTTCGTAGATTTGATCGAAAGGGATTTCGATCCGATTAACATTGACTGTAAAACTTTTCTAAAATGTTCGAAAAATTGCATTTTTATGAAATTGGGAAACTATTAGCGGGTAATCTCATTGGTAAAAAAAAAAAAAATAAAAATTGATGATTTTGTGTTGCGATATTCAACTTGGCAATTCCATACACCTCACCCTTTCGCTACGACTCGTAATACCCAATTCCGCATTTATATGAGACTGAAGATGCGTATCGGAACAATTGTTGTTATGCGAAGCGAGTATTTGTGATCGAAGATCGAGGAGATGCACCAACGACGAAGTCGAATCGAATTTTGTTTTCGAAGATCTGTAGGCGTTTGCATACAAAAGAAATGAAAAAATAGTCCGGAATAATGAAGAAATTGGAAGAGATATATCTTGTATCATTCGCGATGTACCGAGCGCTCGACGGAATCGAACGCATTCCCGTCTTGAAATTGTAACAATATTGTTTTTTATTATCGTTGCTACTGGACGGACGGAGAGCGGACTCGACAGCCGTCGACGATGCGCGAAGCCCAACAATAGGCTGCTTTCCCAGTCGATAACCGTGTCCCGGAAAGCCCATTCCTCTTCCCAGATAAGTTTCAGTTCTGTGATCTTCGACCTGTGAAATCAGCAAATACGATAGACGAAACTTACAAAAGTTTATCTTTTCACCGATATATCGCGAAAACAGCAAATTCGATGGAAAAAAATATTTATAAAATCTTTTAAAGGTTAATAAATACATTGAGGAGCTCGTACTTTAAATGGCACACCGTTCGGATATTTTCGCTGCAATTCGGACGGAAAGTAACCATCGAGAATATCACGAATGAAGGAACCGGTGTTGGGATTGCTGTAAGGTCGCAATTTACCTTTGCCGACAATCATTCCATTTTTGTAGAATCGCAGACACATACACGATGGAGTCTTAAATTTTTAAAAAAGTACGGTTTTCTTTTAATTTCCTAATCGTCCGAACTAAATACGTTATTTATTCATTTATTTTTTTTTTTTTACTTTGAAAGAAGCGCCACCACCGTTCTCATTGCGTTGCACATGAACTTCGCCCTTTCCGACCGACATATTCAACTCCTCGATATTCGCAGTTAATTGAGCGTAACAATTCTTGATAAAGTCACTGAAAGGTATTGATAACTAGACAGTGACATGGCAAATTGCTCGATTGCGTCATTACACATTGCAGCGGAATTACTTGGGTATAGAGTCCGAACGTTTGGTAGATTCGGCTTTCGCGTCTCCTATCCAAACCAATCCGTAGTCTTCGAGAAATTTCTAAAAATGTATAATTTTTATTTTTCATAATACAAACGAATTTTAGTTTTTGGTGAATAAATGTTTTGCGAAAGTTTTCGTCGTATTCGAGACCTCCATTTCGTAGATCTTGTGCTCGAGCTTTAAGCATCGTCTGTACAGATATTCCGAGTTCTCTATTTGCATTTTTTTCTGTTGTATCTCCTTTTTATGAATGGCTTCTTGATTCTTATTCTTGGCCTCCCAATCTTTGACCTGTTCGGACGAGACAACTGGTATTGACTTTTATCGAGACTTTCGGAGCGCAAGTTAACGGGTAAACGGTACAGCGACGCTGGTTTAACAATGTTTTGTTTTCTTTTCCCAACGTTCGTAAGATATCAAGAGACGCGGGAGCGTCTCGGCGCCAAGTGCTTAAAAACATTTTTTTTACGTGGCGTAAGGCTATCGTGTATACATACGCCAATATACCGGAAGTCTATAGTAAATGAAATTTTTGACCGATATATCTCCGGAATGAAACATCGGATCAAATTTTGGTTCACTCTTTTATAATCTAATTTCGAGTCAATCTTTCGAAAGTTTAGAATAGCTGAATGGACCGTACCGTACCGCTTGTCCTTTAATACCTTCCGCGTGAGACGTCTGATATCTTGATTTTTTGATATTAATCGATCCTCAGCTTTTTTCAAAACCGTCTGCATCCGTCGCATTTGATTCTCGGCGAGATACAATTGTCTCGTCAGCATGCCTAACAGATCGCCCTCTGAGGAGTCAAATAGATCGAAATAAAAAAAAATGTTGATACATTTTTTTTTAATAGCGTAACATCAGGCGTCAAGTGAAATTGAACGTATGAAACATAATTTCATCGTTAGTTTGACGATAGAATATGATTAACTATTATCGGTCGTAATTATCGCGTCCACTGTATATATAGTTTTTACGTAATGCGGAAAAATCGTCGAGGATACAAAGATATTTATGGCGTCTCGAGAAGTTATTGCACAATGAATACCAATCACTCTTAATTGATGTGTTGTCAACGCTTTTTTTTGTTATCAGAATTTAAATATTTAAATGTGAATCGACCGGTGCCAAATTATTGTCTATGTCAATACGATTAAATATGAATGAAAAAACTTGTTTTACTAGATTGCGGACGATCGAGAGGACTCGTGACTAGTAGTTATAATAATTACCGCCCATTTATCAGTTACTTACACAGTTTCGTTTATAACCAAACGAAATTGATTAATGTCTATCGAGGAGATATGTTTATTAACTATTACTTGACGACACGTTAATTAAAATTAACAGTTGTTACGCGATAAAAAAATGTTTAATATTTCCATTCATTAACTTCACCTTTCTCGTCGCAATTCGATTCCGGAGCAGTAGATTTTTCTTGTTTTTTCACGTTATCGAGTGATTTTTTATCTCGGAATATTGTACTCGACGATTGAAGTACACGAAGGTCTGTCTGCTCGAGTTTATCATAGTTGACCGATGGAATCGTCGATTGATGCGAGAATTCTGACTTTGGTTGATCTGTCGCTCCATTCACCTTCGATGTGTACAACGTGTTCGAAGTAACTATTTTCGATCTATCGAAATACGAAAAAGAAATAGCCACCGAGACAACCGATCTGACATCGGGGTCATTGACGATTTGTCCCTACATTTTGCCGCAATAAATCGAAAAAAAAAAAAAAATGGCGAAAATAACCTATGATTTTTTTTTTATTCACAAATGGTATAATAACTTTGTTTAATGTACTTGTCATTGCCGTCCACCGATGATGCCACTGGCATTGGGGCTTTCGATAGTTTCTTTCGCGGTGACGATGAAAGCCTTCGATGGCTCATCGTGCAACAGATGACGTTCATCGATGAATTGGACAACATTTATCGGACGATTCGTTATAAATTTTGACTTTATCGAGACATTGCTTTATTATTTTGTGCGCAAATATTAGGATAAATAAAAAATTCCAGATGTCGATGACTGATGACGTGATGACCGATCGATCAGATTTTTGCCGAAACTGATGACAGTCTGAAAGATATTTGACAAATGTTCGACTTTATCGTTTCATCACCTACTTCGCGTCGAGCCACAAGCGAATAAGTATAATATTCTGCCATCGGGCGACTCTACGGAACGAATAACGATTTTTTTTTTCCGCTTCACACAATACAATCGATTTGCGAGTTCCACAAGTGTTAACAACAATAATATTTGCGAAGGTCGTCAAAGCCTCATGTGTATCCCCGTGAAAAACGAAACGTAAATGGATACTCTGTACTTTGACGAACGATGCGAAAAGCGAATGACGAGCGCGTAGAGCGTGCGATAACATGCAAACGCGATGATGATTCAGTCAAGTTTGCCGAGAGAACATATAATGATTGAGTATCGCGACAACGTTGACGTTAATCCATACATTTTTTTTCCGCGAACAGCGTGCAAACATAATATAATTTATATTTCGAGTTTATAATCTGACAATATAAATTTTATTTCAAGAACTAACGATTTTTTTTCTCTCCATTTTAATTTTCTAAACCAATTTCAAACATTTTTTTCGGCAAACCGCGTGAAAAAAGAATTTTTTTTATTGCATTTATAAACGGACGGTGAAAATTTGATTAGAAGGATTTACGATTTCGGTTTTTTTCCTCATTTTTAATTGCCCCAATTTATAGATGTAGAGAAACGAATTTAGTCACATTTGCGAAGCACGTGTGGTGACGAGGTGGTGTCCACGTAATCAAATCACGTTTCAGGCTACGCGACTGCGTAGAAAACGGTTATATCATTCTCGCATCCCATCGTAGCTTCTCGTTGTATGCATCCGATGCATTTATAGATAGAATATCAAGATATTTCATAGCGATAGAGCGCGATCGTCAACCTTGTCGTTTCTCTTCGTCACAATCCGTGAGTCGCCGCAATCGGATTAATTAAATCGTCATTATTCCTGTGGTAGATAAGTTATGTGATTTACTGAGTATATAACAGTATAGATAAGTATTTGCGATATGCGGTAATAATGAAATGTTCCTGTCATCGACAATATTGAATATCGAACTTAACCAGCAGCTTAAAAAAAAATTGTCTTCGATGTAAATGACTATCGAAAAAAAAAAAAAAAAAATCGGGCGATGGATACTTGTAGGCTGTGAGTACTGGTACACAGTCAATAACTGGTACACGAACCCCACAGAAATCCGAACGAAGAAGCCGAGAGGCCTTCGACTGCCTCGATCTAAAAATAATTTCAGTAGTATCCAATTAGTTCCGTCGTCTCGCATCCGTCTCTAGTTTTAAAGAACCCATCGCTCGGAATTATTATATCTTTAATCTCAAATGAAAAGCGTTAAAAAAAAATCGATAATTACACCTATTAATTCAGCGTTTTGAGCGATTTCGCCAGTCGTTTACAATAATGAATAAAGTTTTTCATTTTCAACGTTCTTTCTTGGATTTCCGTCGGTATAATCACCGGACGGTAAATGGGGACATTGTTTCGATGTTTATAATAAATAAAAATATTTATTTTTAATTTAATTAGAAATCTATTATTTATTAATTATTGATATCGCGGCGTGCGGTCATTTTATGAAAAATTACAATAGTTATTTGCGAAATAAAAAAATAAAAATTCTTTGCAAAACTCTCGAAAGCACGTGGTGTAGTCGGGAGTCTCATTTCAAATTGGCGCCCACAGCGGCACGAGCGCACTTTCGCGTTGGAATTGATCGGCGCGTCCGCGCTCCGGTTATCGCCACTGTGACGCCGACTAGCAGTCGGTCACGTGACACGATGACGTCACCGATGAACCCGAGGTCGAGGCTACATCGAGCGGCATTAAACGAGGTTCCGACCCTTGCCGACAGCACGTTCGCGCACGACGCCCTTAAGTTCGTCACGTCGACTCTTCATTCGCGTTGCGCGTCTCGAGTATTTTTTTATCTCGTTAAACGCATGCAGTTTTTCGTGAATCAATAAGTCAAAATTATTTTCCGTGGCACGAGTTTCGATTTTTTTCGTGTCTTCGCAGTTGTGTCGAACGTTCGCGAAGTGCCGGTTTGTTTGTCAGCGTATGACAGAAGAAATGCTGATCGATTGAGACGTTCGGCTCCCGGGTGCCGCAAACGCCCTGAGCAACAATGAAGGACGAAAAGCAAGTGCCTGGCGGATATCATCTGGCGATTCACCGAAACGGCGTCAAGGTGAGCCGCAACATTCACTTTTCATAATCCACATTCGATCGACCAAATTTTTTTTTTTTTTTTTTAATTGTGTCAACAATAATGTATTTTAAAATACGAAAGAACGAGCGATAGTTATCGATAACGTGATTGGCACCTGTGCCGTTGAATGTTTTCCATGCTGTTTTTGACCCAAATAATCGCTGAGCTAATTATCCCATCTATTTTACCGCTTACCACTGATAATCTTTGCATTTGAATTAATGTGTTACTTTCGTTGTAAGCGACAAATTAAATTTTTTTTATAAAAAAAACTTTTTTTTTCGGCGTCGTCAAAGGTGACACTGTTGCCCGGCAGCCCAATCACAATCACCCACATCATCGCGAAAGATTTTTGCGTGACTTTGCATTAAAGTGTCGAACCTAATGAAATGTAACTGTTACAAATGTTGTCACGCAATTTATCGTCCACTCCGATAACACTCGTTCTATACAATGTGTAATACGTAATAATGAGAAGTTATATACACGCCCGGCAATAAAGTCCGAGCGCTATTCCTACGTTTGTCCACGTCGCTAGTAGTTACGAGTGTTCGTTAAAGAACGCATGAAGCAGTCGGTGCAAAGAAAGTGCAAAGAAAGTATCGAAATTTTATTTCACAGTCGCGGCATTCTGCGTATATTTTTCCATTATATTTATCATAAAGTACGATTGTGTGGAAAAAAGAAAGAACGTGCAATGAAATCGCAACTGTTGGGATATGCGCCGCGTGCGGTGGGAACAGCACGTGCGATACTTCGAGTCTGCGAATAATAAAGATTGGAAACATCGTGCCGGCTGTGAGAAGCGAGAAGCGCGTGAACGAGGAAAATAGCGAAGGAACGGGTTAGTAGTGCCATTCCCTCGGGGACCTTGTAACTAAATCCGTACGTAGAGTCTCGCTGTGTGAGTTCGCGTGTCCCACATTTACAAAAAATTACAATTTGCTCAATCGTCGTCATTGACGGTCTTCCCGGATCGTATTATACTTCGCACGGCTTTTCGCGATACAGAACAATCTTTGTAAAAAAAAAAAAAAATCATCGAAATTATTGTGCAATCAAATTACAACCGGTTAGCGTTCCGTATGGATAATTGGTTAACAAAAAAATTGTTTCACTGTTATATCTTTGTTAGTTAATAACGACCGCGCCTCGTCAACATTCACTATGGTAATTTTTGCACGGAATTCATTCGATGCGGATATCGATCGTTAGGAAACAGAAGAACGCAACCCGTATAGATATTGCATGACAAACGGTGTGGGATAATGTCCTTCTGTTTCTTACCGGAAAATACGACGATGACTAAAGCATACGTGCGTACATAGTGTTACCCGATGTTGAAGCTTATCTCGAACGTGTGCGACCGTTCAATGAAAGATGGATCGATATATACACGTTTAAGTCACATTACATAGGGTTCGTGTTATCGATTAGGCCGCTTATCGAGTCCGGTTAAACCTCAAGGTCTATAATCGACGTGTAGTGCCTTCTCTTCCGTTCCCTTTCCGTTTCTTTCTACAACCGTTGCATACACAGTTTTTCTACATAGTCGCACAGTTTTCGATAAACTCGGAAACGCAATATAACTGTTACCAAGCAACGATAATAAAGTGTAAAGACAACTGAATAAAGAGTTGTTGAAACGTATCTGAACGTCTGGTGGTACTTTAAAAATATGGAAAAACGTATTAAAATAACAATGGCTGATTGTTATAACCGCAAAATAAGTAAATAAAAATCTACTTTCCATAAATGAAAATAGATCGCTGCAATTATCGGACGTTAAATTGGCGCGGTTATCGCCTCGTAAATTTAGAAGTATTGTCAACATGATTAGTACTTCCGAAACAAATGAAATTCCATTCAGCAACATTTTTTTTTCACTATTAATACAACGTCTTTCCTTCTGCATTAAAATGTCCGCTGTGTCTCACAAGATGAAAATATTGTTGCATTGCGATTGACAGAGATTGATTACATCGGGTAATTGTCCGAATGGAATATACTTTGCCTGTGAATTATGCGTCATTGTGAAAGAATTGCAGTGGAAAGAACTGCAGGTGTTGTATATACGTATTGTTATAATGTCCGTCGCACATTTTGAATTTCTTGGTTGTTATTACAGGAAAGAGTGCAGTTTCTGCAACAATTTTCGAAATCCGTCTTTCTTCCTGTTTTGCTAACCTTGACACAGGGCTTTCATGCGCACTGATGATTGTCCATTACTTATACATTTGTCATTCTACAGTTCCTTCACTAATATCGATTTTACAACAAATTTAATATTTATCCTCGTAAAAATTCACTATAATGCGACAAAAGCCTGTTGCTGAGGATAATGCATGTTTAACAACTTCTATACTGAAACCTAATCTACAATAGTCGCCATCGCATTTACCTCGCATTTCATCATTTTCCTTCTCTGCTGCGTTTGATCCTCTGCTGTGGATTCTGCTATTGCGGTATATTCGGCAATATTATTCCTCGAATATCAGGCGTTGCGTAATTCATCAGATGCGCAATAGTTCATCTATGTTTCTAGTAGTCTATCGATGTCGTTTCGAAGAATTAGATACATCAATCCTTTGACGGATTTGATTATTTGTCAATATTAATCTTCTCTTCGACATACTATGTTACTGTGAGATGAGATGCATTCGAAGCTATTATTCGTATCGGATTTCAGTAATTAGAGAAGCCGATAAATCGCGCATGACGCTCCAACCTCCTTCTCTCTCACAATCGTCCCCTTCGCTTCTCTTTCCCGTTCACGTGATAAAATCGACTGTTCATCATATTATTTATATTTGTTTTTGTCGTGTCTGTCTGTGTTGCTACCAAACATGATGATCCGTTCTGTTAAACACGGAACATCGTCTCGTGACCGTTTTACTTGTAGTCTCGTGACAAAGCTGTTTTCTCATAGGATTCCATCGGACTGTATACACTGGTCAATCATGTGGCACCCGCGCTAAACGAGATTGATTAGTGGCGGCAATTAGCTTTAGCAATGTGATGAAAACTGTCGTTGAACTTTCATACGAGTCTCGTCATTATACAGTTCTTCGGGAACAGCTTTTGTTTTTAAAGTTTTTTTCCGTGGGACGATTTTCTACACAAAATGGCAATTCTTTTCGATGAATTCCGTTATGAGACGAGTTCAATTGCTGCTCTACAGTTATTCAGGAAAACCCGAACGAATTTTTTTATTAAAAAATCGGCTCTTTTCCTCTTGATACGCAATTTTTTTTTTTACAGTATTTATCCAAAGCTCTTTATAGTACTTTAAGATAGTTATTGCTATTTCGTTTGTACGTAACAAATTCATATAAAGTAGGATGAGAAAACGGCAATTTTATCCGAGACTCGACGTTACGATAAGAGTTCAATAGCTGATCTCTGATTTATATGAGTCAAAGTTTGCGGACACGACAACCTTTATCGCGCCAAAGCACGTGAAAACTAAAGGCTGTACGCGTTTGTTTGAAAGTCGTATAGGTACGTAGCGTCGCATTCCGTCTGTAACTATCGATCAATGAAAAGTTTGTCACGTGCGGCTTCGATCCTGCGATCTCACGAGGGAACGAATGGGGCGTTATGGTGGGGAAGGAGACTCGAAGATAGTCAACGCCTCGTGGTCAGACCGGCTTTCAGTGACGATAGTTCCGTCCCGTCGGTTCTGTCGATAAACCGTAGTTTTGTCTGCTGACTCACGACGCGTTTCTCTGCAAAGTGAGAACATTTTTTCTTCTTCCCGGTGTCGAGTGACAATACTGTGAGAACAGTTTCATTTGTTTAAAAAACAAAGAATCGAACCGTAAGACTCGTCTTGGATAAGTAATTATTATTAGTTATTCGATTTTTTTTTTTTTTCAAAATATCGTACGGTTTCGTACACGAAAACTGCAACCTACGGTGTTGCATTCTGTTTTTTTTTTCCGAGCTTCAAGTATTGTCAACGTTTCGAGACGCAGTCGCGACATACATTGATATGCCCGTCATAACACATAAAAATGTCTGATAAACATACGTCTCATTGAAAGAGAACGATATGGATTCTATTTACGCGAACGCGCATCCGAGCAATGAAAATTTTGTTAAAGAAAATTGACTCGTTTTCTCGTATACGTAATTTTGCCAATTTTCTCAATTTCGCGATAACTGATGTGAAAGCAGTAGCGGCTGATATCACAATGTTTTTTCGATATATTTTTTATTGGGTACTCGAATTGATTGATCTTTTCCAGTGCCATTATTCACATTAACGTTTGCCTGCCGATACGTCGTTGAAATAGTATAGTTTTCCGGCTCAATCGTGTCAGGGATCCGATAACATCTCTTGGCATATATGAATGTAAGCGACATATAAACGCAATTTTTATCGCGATGTTTCAACATTAATTTTGGAGGTTACAGGAAGTGCTGCTTTTGAAATTCATGTGATCAAACAACGATCAATATTTTCGTTTCCGATCAATCTAAAGCCCCTTTTATTATTGGTGGCGTTGAATAAACTCTTTTTTTGCCGGTTTGCAACGATTGTGAAACGATGTACGACGCCAGGTGCAAAAACAAGTTTCCTGGGTGTTCGTTGTTCATTGTTGGTGGTCTCATCGATCTCTGCATACTGCCATATTTAATAATATTTATCTACTATTATCCTTCATGAATAATAGCGCGAATATCCGTTCGATTTATCGTATTCGTGAGACCATTGGCACAGAGACGAAATTAATGACCTTACGAATCATGACATAGAAATATCGTTTCCAGTTTGCTTTGCTGCTTGTAACAAGGATACATTTTGGAATAGCAGGATGTTATTTTGACGGAATACCACGAGTGCTTTCGCGAATAGAAGAATTTTGGAGTTCAAACATTCTATAAATGTACGCGATATTTAAATTTTTTTTGTCGCATGTTCTTTCGAATTTGCCAATCATTTTATCCTCTTTGATGATTGTGAAGACTTGACTCTGTGAATCAGTGATTGATTGCAAATTAATTGCAAATTTATTTTCCAATGTTTACCTACTATTTCATTCGATACACAATAACAGCTTTAAGATCCATCCGATTTATCTTTGTCTAGACATCCGATGGCATTAACCACCGCCGATTTAATCACCGCAGCTTATCGATCATCTCCGAGTTTGTAGCTTAATTAATTCTTGTTTAACATTTATACTTGTTTAACATTGGCAATTTGATGAATTGCTATTTCACCGAACCCGTTCTCGTTAACGTGATCCTTTATTAACGCGCTGATGTATCATTCGTATATACGTACACATGAAGCACCCGTTTAATACGTAATCGGCACAGTTGGCCGAGTCATCGTTTGTCGGCAAATTTGGAATGTCGCAATGGCGGATGGCAATTGTAAACGAATGCATCGATCGGTGCATAAATTGTGATCGTTTTAGTGCATCAAAAAGTTTGCGTCTTTAGCTCCATCTACGACCGGCGCGCTAATTCGTTGATTTAAAAATCTTCGTCGCACACTTTTCGTTTCTATCAATTCACGATTTGTATTCGCAAGAACGTGTATGTCGACTTGTCAGAGTCGGAAATTAAATTTGTATTATTCATACTTTTTTTTCACTTCGATTTTTACGTACAATACAGATGCATCATACAGCATACGTAACCGACACTGCGCCAATGAATAGAACGTTTTCTCGATTTCTTTTGTAACAGGAACCTTCCTTAACACTTTTATTTATTTATTTCGTTTTATTAAAATGCAGTTGCATTTGCAAAGATTATGAAACGACTTTTCTCCTCGTATATTTGTTATCGATGTGCAATAAATACCTAAAAAAATCAATAAACATTGGGTTTATGAAATATACTATTGTATTCTTGATGCGCCTAATCACTGCATTGTTGTCATCATCTCTTGTGATATTAGAAATTCACCGTTGAATGTCGAAACGAAAAGCTCTTCCCACGCGCATACTCTTCATTCGTAGACGTACCCGAGTGCGATATGAGTTCTCCCCCGTGGAATTTTTCATTAACTCCTACCGGATGTGAAGAAGCGTGCGAGATGACCTGCAAGGCACGCATATCTTCGCGCGTTTCAAATGGAATGTAGAGGATACAGGGATTATCGCAGGACTCGTTGACCCAACGACCTCTCCGATCTCTGGATCCGGTTCTCGATTTTTTTTTCCGATTTATTATTCGAAAGAATGTTTGTCGCGGTGTTTCATTACAAAGATTCGATTTTAGATACCATTCTATACATCGATCCAGATCTCTATACGCAGTGTTTCGATGTATTTTTTATTCGCGGTATATCTTTGAATATCAATTACCAGCGGTTGGAATAAATGTATGAGAAAACACGAATCATGCCTCTGTCACGTATTATCAGTGAATCTGCGCTGCATGGATATATACTTGCGTATAATACGCGTTACGTAAAGAAAATTGGATAGAGTGTTGGAGCCAAAAGGCTCAGTAATTCCACGAGCACACAGGATGTACATCGTGTTGTGTGACGTTGCGTCGCTCGTTATTCCTACTTATAGCTTTTTTTTTAATATCACGTCGTTATAACTTCGATGAAGGAATTCCTGGATTTTTCGCAAAAAAAAAAAGGCATCAATGACATTAGCGCGAGAGGCGGATGTGCACCTCGGATTGATCGAACCGGCATTGCTCTAGAATGCTCCGGATGCCGGTTAGCAAAACAAATTTAATTGCACAGGGGAGTTTTTTTTTCATACTTTCATCATTTATTTATGACGTTGACACACGTCGATAATGTGTCAGATTTACCCTTAATCATTACGAGAAAAATATATTTTTTTACGACTTCATCGTAATACGGCGGTCTTGTGTTCCCGAGTCATATTTTGATCAACAAACGAATCAGATAAATGAAAGTATCGTTTATATTATTCGTTTGTTTAATAAATCGATTCATATTGGTGAAAACGTTTTGTTTTTAATTAATTTTCAGGAATTGCAGTTCATACAATTTGTGGTTATAAAAGTCTATCGATGTATGAGCTGAAATGGCATTTTCTTTATTTACGCAGAATCCGAGGTGATCGTTGCTGAACGTGTCATCCTGTCTATACACGACAAGAACAATCGATACGACAGGTTTCCATTGAATCATAACAATGGAAGATACACAAAGGTGAGGAACGAGAATACGCTTACATTCAAACTATCGAACGTAACGAACGGTGGCGAACGAAATAATGATAATCTCAGCGTGCAACCGATTGAAAATGAATCCATAAATCGATCGAATGATAAAAAAAATCCGGTTTTTTTAACACCTTAATGAGAAAAAAACATTATCGTGTATCTCTCGGTTACAGGTACGAGAATCCGGTGACATACAAACGATCCTCGAGATATAGTTTACGAAGACTCGGAGGTGAGTAAATGCGAAGTGAAAGGAACGATTAAACATAAGTAGACTCAGTCGCGACAAAAAATATTAATTGGCAATTCAAACGGAATTATATCTGTATCTCTTATACATATCAACGCAACACATCGAATGAGCAAAAAAGGCTTAAGCAACATTTACGATTTCGTTATTGAAAAAAATTCGGCAAGATTTATCGCCCGCAGTACTGCTGTATAGCCTGAGACCATTTTGCGGCCCGTGAAATAATTTTTTTTTACTTAATATATATTGGATAAAATAATACCAAACTAATAATTTATTTTCCTCCGTAATTTATCGAAAGTCATTTATAAAAAAAAAAATCGTTTATAACCACAGATATGGTGCCGGCAAGAGTCGTACTGTACATCCTGTCGTTTTCCGGTTTTCTCGTATCGTTTATGATGCGAACGGACATCAATCTCGCTATGGTGGCAATGGCGAAACTTCAATCGGACAGCAATTCTACAGTTGCGCTTACAACCCATTGTTACGCAAACTCCACCGCTGGGGCACCTAATTCGACCATCGAATTCGAGGAGGTGAGCTATTTTTTTCATGGCGTTCTATTACCATTGTGTACCGAATATTAATTAGTAAATGTAAACCAATGACATTTTTTTTTTATCGATCATTTTTACGAATCGCTAACGAAATTTTCTTAAATATTGTACGGGAATCATTAATGCGATAATTGTGCAATGTTTTCGGAAAATAGTCAACGAGCATTTATTCGCGCGTCCATAATGGGAGAAGTGGTGCACTCCGTCGGTCTAAAGGATCAATATATAAGTACATAAGTGAGAGTTACGACTGTAATTACCATGAGGCGAGGTTTACGATCAAAGTTCGCGGTTTCGTACCGCCGACGGGAAAAGGTCAAAAGATCAATAGAACACTGCAAAAAAAAAATTGCTAAAAATTCAATGTACCGATACTGGAAGTTTTAATGCATAAATTGGAACATTCCATTTCACGTGCAATTGTGATGGACAATTAATGTAAAGTATCTTAAAAACTGTTGTCGATACTTTACTTTTAATAATTTACTTAAATTTTACTATAAAAGTCTCTTAAATTTAAGAATTTTCTTCAACTCCACCGTTTTTTTTTAGTGTAATTTAGTGCATAAAAATTTCCAATTTTTTTTAACATTCACGCATTGGGTACTGCGAGGAAAATTACGAAAAAACATTATTTTTCTATTTGTTTTTAGTTTAAGCGCAATAAATAATTTATCAAATGAAAAAATCATTTTTTTCAATCTGTTTCGCAGGATATGGGCGAATTTGATTGGAGTCCAGCAATCCAATCGGCGATTCTTGGCTCATTTTACTGGTGTTACATACTATCGCAAGTCGTCGGCGGTGTATTGACGCAATATTTTGGTACGAAAACCGTTTTCGGCGGTTCGCAGCTACTCACCGCTATCTGCAGTTTACTGATGCCAAGCGCCGCCGAATTACACTACGGCGCTATGATAGCACTTCGGAGTATCCAGGGTATCGCTAGTGTAAGAACAACATTTTGTCTTATTCCACACGTTTGACGGCTTAAAGTTCACGTCATTTGCGTATATCTCACATAAATTTAAATTTGCGTCATTAAATTTTTTTATGTTGCGACGGTGACTTTAATAATTAAAAAAAAAATTCTTTTTTACATGTTAAGTTGTCGTCGGTAACTGCAATGCTATTTATGCGATAGTTCTACTTATGCCGATGAAAAAAAATATCGATTTTTTTTTGTAGGGTTTAACGTGGCCAGCGATGTACGCTATAGTCGGTCACTGGATACCACCTGTCGAACGCTCACGCTTCATGTCTTCCTTCCAAGGTACGTAATTATTCTCCAAGCGGTCATGCAATCGCGCATTATTAAACGACTAAAGAAATATTTTATGTGTTACAGTGAAACTTCGATACGCTCGCCTAAGACTATGTATAACACATGTTATATAAATTTTGCAATTCGTTAAAAAAAAAAAAAAAAAAAAAAACCACAGTGCATCGTTTAATTTTTTAATTAATTGTTTTTTGTTTTTTTTTTTTCACGACAATTTGAAACGAATTAAGAAGTGTGCCGTTTGTGCTAATTTTACACGTTTGTGACATATATTTTTCTATTTATTGTCGGTATACTAATGCGTACCTTCTTTCAGTCAATGTCAATGTCAATGGAATTTGGTTCGGGGCCGAGATTAATCGTAATTTTATATTCAGTCTCTTTTTCAGTTCAAAATTTCGCTAATCCGCTATTTGTATCCTCGAATAATATGATTATACTATATAGTATACGCTTTCATATACTATAATATATAATATATATTCGTTTTATAGCACAAAACAATTGATATCGTTTATATTTATTATTATATACTATATACATGTGTACATAATCCGTTGCGAATGTTAATCAATGTTTACACTGAATTTTCGTTGATTTAGCCTCCACGTATATTGGTTGCATTCGCCGGACCGCGGGGTATACTCGATCAGCGACCGCTCAACAGCATGAGAACGGCAAGAGTATACTTCCTGCCTGGTTGAATCAGCCGGGACCTCTCTCTATCACGTTACACACACATCGTGTATGCCGCCTATACTCAATTATCATCGATGCGTCAGTCGTATCTTAATTATTACACTACAAATTATAATCAGTCATCGTACTACGATCCGACACTGAAATTCGATTTTTGTTAATCAACGATAAACCTTTTTTTTTATCGTGGAGATCACTAAAATTCAAATCTAAAAACTATAATTCCGATAAAATCGTCTCATGATTTCGCTTAATCTAAAAATCTAATTTTTTTCGTAGTACATTCAATTTTTTCTTTTTTTACATGAAGTTAATATCTTTCAAAAGAATTCATGGAGTCGTGAACCTTTAAAAATAGCATTGACCCGAGATAGTTGCGCATAAGAAATAGAAGTCAAAGTATTGAACAAAAAGTATTGGTGCCGTTTTCTCCACGTGAAAAAAAAAGTACAATCGTCAAATCGTTTTTCGAGGTCTAAACGTATTCATACGTTTATCACTTGCAGGGCATAGAAGTTTCATTGTCCCACCATAAAAGCTTCACCGTTTGAAGTCCTCGTCCTCTCATACTAAATATCCATTTGAATCGCATTGCAGAAATCCCGAAAGTGCAAGGAATACCGGCTGTATGGAGATACGAGACAGCCGTTACCGTTCCTGATCGTCGATCATCATGTTTCACCTTCTACCGGGTCGTGGGGTGAGCTCCGCCTAACGTCTAGATTATCTATA
Source organism: Buathra laborator (assembly GCA_934046635.1). Classification (NCBI taxonomy): domain Eukaryota; kingdom Metazoa; phylum Arthropoda; class Insecta; order Hymenoptera; family Ichneumonidae; genus Buathra; species Buathra laborator. The sequence continues at coordinate 15,242,746 of OW203901.1, read as the reverse complement.
TTCAGGGTTCAGTTTCGGCATCGGGATTACCTACTTCATGTGCGGAACAATCATCGCTCACTTTGGATGGCGCGTTGTCTTCTACACGACCGGGAGCATTGGCGTTGCATGGTGCATCGTTTGGTATCTACTCGCGTTCGACACACCGGCCACACATCCGAGGATCTCTCAGCAGGAATTGCGTTACATTCAGGGAAGCGTCGGAAACCAAGTTGTTGGTAACGAGGTATCTATCGAATTTACCGAAATAATCGTCATCATCGGGATCTCCGAAGAAAATATCTCGAGATCTAAAAATCTTGAATTTCGCTTTATTCTCGTCAAAGACCAAACATGGAAATAACAATTATCTGCAAAAACATAAAGACAAATAGTTCTTAATGTTCTAATTATCAATTTTTATTCTCAGGGTATCCGCGTACCCTGGAAATCGATTTTGACCTCAATGCCCGCGTGGGCTATCGGCATAACGACCTTCGGAAGGATATGGGTTCACTATGTCTTCATCATTCCCGGTCCCATGTACATGAAGACCGTTCTTGGGTTTAGCATCCAAACTGTAAGGATGATTAATGCATTTCGATTGTTTTTATTACACTTGTGGATCATTATTGATCTTCTATATTTATTTTGTTTTATTTCGCAGAACGGTTTTGTATCCGGAGCTCCGTTTATCTGCAGCTATCTAAGTTCTGTCGTATTCTGTTACGTAGCCGACGTTCTCGTAACGAGGAGGATAATGACACTTACCAATGTACGCAAAGTCTTCACTGCTATCTGTGAGTATTTTCTGTGACCTTTTTGATGGACAAACGTTATCTCATATGAAAACGGAAACAAACAAATTATACGGAAGATTAGATACTTCGCTATTGGTTTCGTCGTGAAAGTGCGGAATTAATGAACGTATTTTTCGTTTTATAATTGCAGCCCAAGTTTTACCCGGAATACTCGTTTTGCTTATCGGATATTTAGGATGTAGCATCGTTCTTGTATTGATAGTTTGGTTCGTCGCTGTTACTCTGATAACTGCCGCATACGCCGGTGCTATGGCCAACATAGTCGATATTGCACCCAACTTTGCCGGTAAGTTTTCTCGGAACAATTGTCTTTTTGAAAAATAGAATGTCTCTGACAATAACTCATTTCGTCTATCTATTTTTGCAGGACCGGTGTTAGCATTCGCTCAGACAATCCACATGACCGCCAGTTTCTTATCGCCCATCGCGGCTGGTCAACTGACGCAAAAAAGCGTAAGTAAATTTTCATTGTCAATTTGCATGTTAAGTAGAGGTTATTGTCGTAACAATTTTTTTTTTACTTTTGGGGACATTGAAAGTTTTTTGAAAAATGCATAAATCTGCATTACCACTCTTTTTTTTTTTTTTTTTTAAAAGATGTTTGAAAATAATGATCGGCCACTTTCTTGGCGTCTTCGGCAAGATGTGAGATTTTAATTTTAACTACCGGTTACTTTTATGGTATTTTCAACAATGAACTTTTTTTCAGCAAACGCTGGACGCTTGGAGAGAAGTATTCGGTTTGACAGCGTGCATAGCTTGCGGCACGTATATAATATATCAAATATTCGGCACGGCGGACATACAGACGTGGAATTATCCGGATCAGAAGTATCCGCAGTCGGTAGAAGAGGACTCGGCACCGTTGAACGATTCGCCACATAAGAATGGTATAATAGTACCGAGAAAATTGAGTCAAACGGAGGAAGCGTAACGTCCGTTAAAAATGTTCACTCGTTTCTTCTATACTTAAACTGCATCGAGATACACGCCCACTTTTGCGCGTGGAGATTAAAAACTCCGCGATAAGTTTCCATAGTTTAAACGAGATGCGAACTATATTAGCACTTAGACGTTCAGGGTACGCTGATAGTTAATGTTAAGAGAGTATTTTTGTTAAACGGGCATCTCAGGAAATCGTTAGTCGCTTGGAGCTGAATTGTCTAATTTCCAAACGGTTCTTTGACGCTACGAAACCGTTATCGAGAGAGAAGTTATAAAAAAAGAAGAAAGAAAATTAAAAAAAAAAAAAGCACAAGAACTCGATGGGCGATCCGCGGGCGATTCGTGGATTTGCTTCTCAGCAATTCTGTGATCGAATTTTGCGTTACGGGAACATTTAGTTAATCACTAGTTAGTTAACACGGATCTCATAGGAATATATGATAATTATCGTATTGCAGATAATTCGATACGACGAGAGGTGACGAAACCGTAAGACAATTTACGCTGAACTCGTAGGAAAAAAACAAAACGTTAAAAAAGTTAATCCATCGCGTTAAAATAATTAATAATCACAATCACCTTGAAACGATAACATGTATTTTTCTCTTCTTTCTATTAATTCTCGAGAGGAATCAAAATTTTCGTTGATTCTATTCGGTAATAGCGAAAAAAAAAAAAATTGTCGAATGCGAATTGTAGAAGAGTTACACACTATTGTTATCAGTGCCTTGCAATAATCGAGATTTCGCAGCAGCGTCGGTTCATTAAGAACAAATAAAAAACACCTATTAGTTCATCGTAAACTCTTATTCTCCGAGTGGAATTCGGAATCTGAATTTTGCTCTATCAATTACAGATCCGATTGTTAAAGTTTATCGAGTTGTCGGACAGTACTTATATTATAGCAGTTCGCGAAAAAAAAAAAAAAAAAAAAAAAGAACGAAAAAGAAAATCACTACAATTCCAATTTCCGTGCCTCGCGTTATCGTCCTTCCATTATTCATTAATCATTATCGTGTTTGTAATCGTTGTCATTATCATAAAATCGTTGATTTTTCGGATCAATCGAAATTAGTCGCTCATTATTAATATTTAATTTTTTGTAAATCTCGCATTGCCGTCGTGTGTTTACAGTAAAGTAAAAAGTATAATGAAAAAATTTGTCAAACGTATGGTTTTTTTGCTATTATTTAACGAAAACAAAACAAAAAAACGAAGTATGTCGTCGTAATATTTACACACATTGGTCACCGTCATTAAACAACTATACAATGACACTACAAACACATATTCACGTTATATGTGTATAGCATAAATAATTCCGTTAGTACATCACAGCGCGTAACCGACGATGCGTCCGTCGGTTCATGCGAGTATTGTAACTTTAAATATTTTTATACTACTTATCATGAAACGAATACCGATTAGATAATTTTCGTTTTTGTTTAAGTATACCGTTAATTAATACCGTTACATGTAATGAATATGGGTCCGTCGATCTAATTTCCTTATAAACTATTCAATGTGAGTTTAAGCCACAAAATCAGAGTTCTCAATCGATAGCTCTGGCAAAAGTGCACGTCACTCGCCGGCGTCAACACGTATTTTAAATGAATAAAAAAAATAAGAAAAAAAAAAATCGAAGAACAGAATACAATATTCTAATTATGATAAACAAAAAATCTAAAGTCGTAAGAATTTCACACCGTAATTACCGATCAATCACTTCAGTTGTAGATAATCGAAGTGATCGATAATTGTAATGTTTTTTTAGTGAAAAAAGAATTAATGTTTGTAAACTTATCTCCGATTAGAGATGTTATGAATGGTTATCGAAAAATTTCGCTCAATCTGACGATTGAAAAAAAGTCGATACCTCGACGTTTATAATATTCCCAAAATTTCTCCCGGATCCAGAAGATGTACTTTAAGAATGTACTTATATATAAATATTATACATATATTATACATATGTCGATACTGTATAACTGCTCGAAAATTGCGGGTGAATACACGCATATAATTTTCATAAAAAAATTACTCGTAATTTTTTTCTCTTCCAATTCCATATTTTAATAATTAAAAAGGATATTACAAAATAATATATTTTACTCCAAAAAAATTGCCTCGAAGTATTGCACAGGATTTTTAGAAGTTAACAACCTCTACATTCTCCAATGTGCGTTGTCTCGAGAAATATAACTCGTTCTACCATCGCAAATATAGGTGAAAGAAGGTGTCGCGTAAATTACCAACGCTTCTGTCAAGATATTCAAAGATTTATTGCGCTGCGCGCGTTTCTGAGACCAACATAACGATTCCGTCGCAATTCGTCAAAACAAATCTCACAGCGGCAATGTAGACATTCAGAAATATTCTCATTGTCGCTCGTTAACGTTTCTCTTGAATTTCGTATTATCATGTAAACAAAAACTACGTACATTGTGCGAGGTCGACCCCTTATCTTATCCAATAGAATTTGACGACGTGGTGTTGATCGCAATAGATACGATAGATACATCAGCGCCAATAAATACGTAGAAAATATATACCGAAATCTGGAAAACTTATCGAATCATTCGCGGATCGTGGTAACAGTCTTAAACGACCTATGAACCTGTAGTCGCGAAAAAAAAAAAAATTCGTTCCGTGGAGATCTTTCCTTTCATTTATCCGATGAAATCGTTGAATAATAGTCTCGGATTATCGTGAAAACGCAAGTGAAATTATCTCACCGATTTACTTAAGGATTTTCATCGAAGACTTATAAACAGAGTCGGTTTCGCTTGATAGCGCACTGTTTGATTTCGGTTTCGCGTGTGTCGAGTTCGTTATCGCGCACAATCGTTACAACATCATTTCTATTACACAGTTGAGAGCTCAGCACTCATTGCGCTCTGCTCTTCTTCGAGTATTCATCTGCTCTGGAATAACGGGAATACAATGAGGTAAATTTTGTTTTCATTGTCATCCGTGTCGTAAATTTGTTTTATTAATTAATTCGTTACATTTTTGTTCTTCAGGGTTTTCGTGGCCGTCGTGCTGCTTATGTTCGTCGTTTTAATTATTCCGGACATCGCGTCGGCGAGGAAATCTAATAGAGACGAAAGCGCGAGGAGAAAACGTAGCGGGGACGTCGAGGAAAGCAATTATCGTGAAAAGTGAGTGATTACTGTTTGTTTAACTCAAATATTAGTGTCGATTTAGATGGAAAGAACATATATGTTGATTGCTCTGTTTTGCTTCGATAGACATCGTTCGATCGACCATAACAAGAAAAACAAATACGGAAAGATTACCGAGAGATCTCGAGAAAGAAAGCGTCGCTCGGTCAACGAAGTCGATTTCGATATTTCAACGTCCGAAGATAATTCGAGAAGCGACAAGCGATCGGAAAAGGATAACATTAAACAAAAATCACGTTCTTCCGAACGAAAGAACGAAAATGTGAGACACGAAGAGAAAAATCGTCAACGCAAGAAAAATTCGTGGGAAAATCAGAAAGTAGAAAACGAAAAAAAACGCTCGGATTCAACGACGCTGCGAGCGCAAAAAAAATCGCGGAAATCCGTTGCCGAAGAGTCGTTGGATGATTCATCTGAGTCTGGCGATGACAGCGATGTTTCGAGTTCGAAAATTTCCTCTACGAATTTTGGAAAATATTCGAAAAATACAGACAGGAATAAAAAAGCTGCGGGGGGTAAAAACGCGAATGCCGAAGAGGATGAAGAATCGAAAAAAGAGTCGGACGATACTGCGGAGCGGAAGCGCGTGAAGAAAAATGGGGAAAAAAGTTACTGTCGAAAAAGTGAAAAGTCCAATAAAAAAATTAAGACGGAGGATGCGGAATCGGATGATACTAAGAAAAAAGTTAAGAATGAAACGAACAAGCGATCTCGATGCTCGAAGAAGACGAAGATTAGTGATGAACCCAAAGAATTGAGTCGCAAGGAAGTCGCGAGTAAAAAAAAATTGATGAAAAATGATTCTGAAAATAATGAAGATGGACATAAGAGAGAGAAAAACGAGGAATCTTCGAAGAGTGACGAGTCACCGGAGTTCGAAGAAGCGGAGAATGAAGAGGACGATGATGATGAAACACAAGAAGAAGAAGAAGAAAATCTTCGGGAAATTCGTTCAGCCAAAGTGGACGACGAGGCGAACGAAGATCCCATCGAAATGGATTGCAGCGGTTGAGAAATCTTCAGTATTCAATTAACATTATAAAAGTTAAAAATTCTGTAAAATCTTTTCTTGTGGATTCTATCGATCGCGTCGGCATATATATGAATGAGCAAAATGATTCCAAGTTAAGTATAGTAATGCAGAAGTAAAAAGTTTTATTAATGATGTGCAGAATTCAAATTCTCGTTTTTCGTCGTGTAACACAGTTAGATGTTGAATAATATACCATAAGAATAGATTTCGAGTCGCATGTATCGAATAAACATTTTTTTATCGTGGACAACGTTCATAGTACGATTATTCGTTAATTTTTACCCGCTAATCGTCAGGACTCATGGGACGTTGCCAATCTTCATTAGCAATGCCAATATCAGCTGAAAATTGTAGGTAATAGTAGTTTAAGTTTTTTTTATATCGCGGGGATTATATATATATGAATTTTACGCAGAATGTATGATACTCACGGCTTTGCACGGCTTTGAATCGAATTTTCCATCCAGTGCCACCGTTGTTGCTACTTGTTACGTAAATAACGTTAACCACATTGTTCGTCGCCCTGAAGGTCGCCGGGATATGCTGAAGAAGAGAGAAAACATCATGAAGATAATAAATTATGATCGATCAATCTGCGTCATCATTATTTTTAATACTGCGAAACGATAAGACAAAATGTTAACTACCCCCGGGCAATAAACTTCGTCGCGTCCGCCATCCTTCTTCATCTCTTTAACTTGCAAATAATTCGTCGCGCAAATATCGGCGGTTCCGAGATCGAAAAGATCAAACTGCAGAACAACTTGGAATCCTCTCGGAACGCTTATTTCCCACAAACAGTTGCTGGCGTTGCGATGATTGTGCGGATACATCGGCGAAGTGAATGCACCACGGTAATTAAAGAGTTTGCCACCGCAGCCACGTCCTCGTAAGATAAAAAATCATTACGTTATTATAGTACGATCGATATTTTTGGATCATTAAATAAGTATATCTTCTTACCTTTGTCGGTTGTAGTGAAAACGAAATCGTAAGAGTACATTGCAGTAATATAGTATGGACGGGAAGTTTTAGCGTGGATACTGAGCACATTGCCAGTACTGAAAATAGGATTAGGCGGATTCACGCCGCAAAGGGTCTGAATAGGTGGAGTCTGGAAGTCACCATAATGTATCTAAAACGAAAAACGAAAAAAATGTACATATGATTTGGAATATCAATGAAATACTGCAATTTAGCTGATATATGTAAGCTGATTAAAGTCTGATAAGTATATATATTTTTTTGATCAGCACTTCCATTCTAAAGTTACTTTGATATGCTGAATGATGAATTTGTAAAAGAAAAAAATAAAAGAAAAAAAGTAATTAATAACGAACCTTAAAGAAATTTTTGGAGCAATTGGCGCGATCGTACATACGAAATTTGGTGAAGTACGCAGAGATAGTATAATTCGGTGGAGCTGTTATCGTAGTCCAACAATCAAACTCTTGTCTTGCATTCTCATGAATTATTCTTCCCTGTTCGGCAGTGTAATTACGATTACACGTTGTCGGTGATACGTCAAACTTGAATTTTCTCGGTTTAGACACATTCCCCGCTGTTGTTTTCAACGTTACATGAACTTCGTGAGAATTGCTAAAAAAATGTGTTGAATTAACGATATAAATTTCATTGAAAGAATCTGAATTAAGTGATCGTTTTCGTTCGATCGATCGTACCTATGATAATCGAATTTGCTCGCTTGACCGCAATATTTATACGTCGCTGCTTCATTGAATTGTCCCTGAAATCGTCAAAATTAACAATCATTGCAGAAAAATCAAAGTAAGATAATAACAGTTGCAATTTCGTAGGTCTGAAAAATACTGCTTACCATTGAGTAAAGGTGCGGACGAGTTTTCCTTCCATTGAAAATAAAATTTCGGCCGAAATCTTGGAGAATATATTTACCGACCTGTAATGATTTTATACCTTATGAACAAACAATCGATTGGCCATCACTTGCCGATTGATATCATTGATCGAAGATTCTAAGATAATAATATAAATTTACTGCGTTCTGAAACGATTGCAGTGACTAAAAAAGTACTTACGACTAATGCATGCAAAAAAAATATCAAAATATTTATTTCTTAATTGGAAGTAACTTTTCCAGTGATTTTCTATAATAGTAAGCTGCACATTAACTGATTACGTTAATCGATAACAATTATTTACGTCGTCGGTGATTTCAAGATGATCCCCATCACAAGTTTCCGTGTCTTCCATATCCAAGTTCTCGAAGTGAAGACGAAGGGGTGCATAAGACCCGATTCTTCTAAAGACCCATCGGCATCTTATTCCCGGTTGGAAATCATTTGGGTATCCTGGAGATTCGAATATTATGGTTTCATTCGTGATATCCCACATTTGTTTGCCGCACGCCGCTGAAATTTCGTGAGTGATATACTTTTATTTTCTATAAATAAAACGAATGTTGAGATTTGATTGGTCAAAAGAAATCCCGACGCGTACAATCTATTGGGGCCAACGTAGCGGAGACTCCTTCGCCTTCTAACGTGCTGTCGGTGAAAAATCTGATCCAAAGAACGTTCGTTATCGAAGTTACCGGATGCTGCGGACGGACGTTTCCGCAATACCGATCCAGCAATTCACCAGCCGAACCTCCATCGCGAATTTCCAAGAAATCACCGCTGCATTTGCGTCGGACGTTCGTAGCGTTTGTCGCGTTCTTCAGATCCATTTGATTTATCGTCAATTGGACAAATTTGCCGGATTCTGCGGTGACTGTCCATTGACAATCCTCGAGATGTTCGTACATTGCAGTGCTCTGTGTCCTAAAAGACTTCGAAGTTTGGAGTTGAATACCTCCACCGCATCCGCTCGCTTCGCTTCTCGCGAAAATGATCTGCGAATCAAATACCTTCCGTGAAGTTTGGATTCATTTAGAAATAGTTGTCTTGTCGCAATTTATGTATTCGTACCGCAGCTTTCATGCCGCCGTATTCGTTGCTGCTATCAGATTTAAACATCACAGTCATTGCATTCCCAATGCTCTTAATAGGAATCGTTGCCGGATCAGTAACATTTCCGCAAAGTGTCATTATCACGTTTCCTTCCAGTGTGTCACCCTCGACGACCATCAATTTATCTAACTTGCATCTTACAAAGGAACGATTCTTTAAGCATATAACTTTCACGGAGAATTGGCCATTTATTTTTTAAAAAGTTACATTGTTCATTTTACCTCCAATTCCTCTCGAGGTCGAATTTTTCGAGTCGCAAAATGACGCTCTTGCCTTCCGGTGCTCTGATAACCCAAGTGCAATTCAAATGCCCGAAGTATCGACCGTTTTTGGCCGACGGAGAGCTTATTTCGGTCGGTTCCGTTATGTCACCGCCACATTCTGAAAAATGTTGATTACGATATTACGAACCTCTGAAGGTTACAGAAAAACACCAAGAATGTTCAAAGTTTTTAATGATTATCGTCAATTGATACTTTAAATTATCATGAAAAACTCATATTCTCAGTTTTTTCTCGATGATCAAATTGCATTCAATGATTAATCAATCCATTACCTACCATTGTAAAAGTATCTGATTCGAAAACCGCGCTTTTCGACGTAGGGATCGGATTCGAATGTGATGTTAATAGCCGTAAATGAATTAATGAGATCCGGTTTATCGTTACCGCATCGCAGCTGTGTTCGACGCGTAAAATACCTATGGGTGCTCGAGATCGTGACCCGATCGAACACGCAATTTTTCCTCGGATCTGAATGAAATGAAAAAAAAAATCATTAAAATGCAACTCGGCGACAGAAGATTGCAAAAATGCAAAATTCGGCATACAAAATCTGAAGATACGCGCCTTTACCCTCCAATTCGAAATCCAAAAATTCTACCCAAACTGGTTTGTCATTCGGTGCGACGATAATATAGGTACATTTCAAATCCGGTGGATATTCGGACGGGTAATGCGGCGACGAAATATATTGGTCGTACGCTTTTGCCTCGTATTGCCCACCGCAATTCTGTTCCCACATTGCGCGAAAGCCGTCACCCTGTTTCGCGAAGTTCGAACGGAAAAGTATCTTCATGCGAGTCGAAGTCGAATTAACCGGTGGCGGAGGGTTTCGACCGCAATACTTCTGATTATCCTTCCATTTACCAACTCCATGTTTGTCGTATACCCAGTCGAATGTCTGTACATTTGCGCAGCATTTACATGAGTTGAGGATTCATATTTGGAACATTTGAATCACAGGGGAAAACTATTCACCTGAACAAAATCGTTGGCACAATTGTCACTCGTTTCCATGCTGAATCGGTGAATGAACGACAATCCAATGGTGTATCCAGGATCTGCCGTAATTTCCCAAGTGCACTCGGCATTGTTGGGATACGATTTCGGGAAACTGCAGAAAGATTCGCCGTCGCATTATCGAATAATTGAAATAATTATCGGAGACACTGAACGTTCGTTCATCACATACAAAATCGCTGAATCGCTGAGATTCCTTACTTTGGAGAAGAGATCTCTTTGTTGGTACCACGATAAACACCGCCGCAACTTCCGCCTTCGGAATCGAGTTGAAACTCAAAGTCTCCTGGTGCCTTCGCAGCCCAATACTCAATCCACAACTGATTCATCGAACTCGTTAGGTTATGGTCGATCACGTTACCACAATATTTGTGCAGTTCCGGAGCCATTCGTCCACCGTTTCTGTACATTTCTTTTTATAATTACATTTCTGACAATTCTAAAATATTGCGAAATTGTTTTGTTTACTACGAGACGATTACCTGACGCTTATGTATCCTTTGTCGCAACTTCCCAAATTCAATCGATTGAATTTCATGAATATAATGGCACTTGGATCATCATATTTTACGTGCCATACGCAACTTATCGGATAAGTAACATTTCGTGGAGAACTTATAGTGTGCGATGGTCCAGTAAGGGTACCTCCACAGGCCCTCCACTCGTACTGCAGATTAAAGTTCACAGTACCTTTTCCGAATGTACCGTTAATCACCTACCGTACAAAAAAATGTAATATTCTCGATAGAAAATATTTGAATCTTGAAACTTCTTCTTATTATAATTGTGTACCTCAATGGTATTGGAAGGCGTTGGACTCCGAATGATAAATGGTTCTCCAGTTATATCGCCGCATACGGATTGAACATTTTGCATGCCACCTGTAAATTACAATGCGATAATAATCGAATTTGTTATTCGCTAATGGTTACGGAAACAGAAATCGTTGATCTATCGACTGACCATTTACGCGTAAGAACTTTGTGCTACGATCGCAGTATTTACTCGCGCGTGTATAATCAGAGCCGATAGATCCAGAAATCGTGACGATGGAGGTAATTCCGGTTTTATTCTGTGAATGAATCATTGTTTCCGGTGCTTTCAGCTCCCATTTGCAATAATAGGTTGATGCGTTGTAAGGCATATCGGGAGGAAGCAAAGCTCCTTTGGCGTCATTCACAACGCCACCACACGCTGACAAAGAATCGCATTACACATAACAATTATTGTTTTATTTATACTTTTGTATTTTATTCTTCGAAACTAATAAAAATAAAAAAAAACACTCACGCGCTGGTGCTACTGCAGTGAATCGTCCTTTGAATCCACGACGACCCGAACCGAAATCGAGATAAATGTTCATTACATTAGACGTGCTATAGATTTTATCGCTGTAAGGAAGTTTTTGAAAGAATGCGATCCTCGATTTGAACATATTGTCATTCCAAAACTGAAAAAAAATGACATTTTCGCAATCTTCGGGTACACGTACGCATAATTTCATTACGAATATCAATACAACAAAAAAAAAATATAGTTTACCCCAATAAAGACTCCTGCGATATGACTAATAACTTCCGCTGGTAAGTCTAAATCCAGTATTTCTAACATTACTTGACTTCCTATTGGCACTTCGATCACCCACTGGCAAATCCTATCGATTGTGAAAATTAGAATGAAATTTAATAAAGTTGCAATAGTTTATAGACGAAAAAATCTTTCAATAGCATTAAAAATGTTTGATAGTCAAATAAAAAGAAATGTTAAAACAGTTTTTTTAATGCTCTACAATACATTTGTTACTTTAACATGAGGACTAATTTGAGATTAATGTCTGTTATACGCACCGCGGCGCCTTAGAAGGATTAGGATATCCGACCGAATAGAATTCTCCTGAGATGCCAGTTAAAATACCTCCGCATACTGAAGATCAAAGTTAACAGTATTATTATGTTTTTAAAGTAATTTATTAATTCGTGAACTCCTTTTAAGTCCCAATTACCGTCTTTACTAGCCGTGTAATTCAAGCGGAATCCTCGATGAAACATAGTAGTTATGTTGTTACTGTTGAACGAAATTACCACTTCGTTTGACGAAGTCGTAATCACATCGGGTGTTTCCATTCCGCAAAAAGGTCCATACGACTTCACTGTTTCATAAAAAAATTATTCATCATTTTGAAAAACGTTTTTTTTTTTGGGTAAAAAAAGTTACCACTGGAAAATAGTGTTGCAGAAACCTTATGTTGAAACTATAAAAAATAATGCATCGATCGAAAACATTTATCAATAATTTAAAATAGTATTTATGGCTCCAGAAAGCGTTTTTAATCGTTGATGTTAGTTACCCATTTGTATTGTATCACTTGTGTTGTTGCGATAGGGCTCACTGATCGTCACGAAATTTCCACTATCGCAACGTCTCGAATACGGTAAGTTAATGTCGGTAAATTCGAGTTTTAAGGTGTGATCTACAGGACCGATTATTCTCCACGAACACCGTTGATTTATCGGATAGATCTCCGGATAGTTCGGCGAATGAATGACACCCTCATTACCTCTACGAATTGCACCGCATACTGTAATCCGGAAAATATTATCAACCGATAAGAATCAGACGTTGAGTATTAAGAAAAAATAAACAAAAAACAATGTTTTCACTCACGTCCCATGGTAACTTTTGCCTTAAAACCGTTCTTTGGATCAGCTAATTCAGTGTAAAAATGGATGTAAACCATATTACCAGTTGCCGAAATGCTGCTCGGTGCAGTCTCTCCACAGTACCTATCCACCAATGGTGCATTCTCTATACCACCGTCTCTCACCTCGACATACTCTTTCGTGCAGCTGAAGAAAAAAGTACAAATATTTGTTAATCTTTTTCCTTCTGAAGGCTCTAAGTTCAACTACAACTTCCTGTTATAAAAAATACAGATCCACTTACTCTTTAGTTGAAGTCAAATCGAATCTCTCAACGAAATGAAGCGTTAGTCTTTCGCCCGCAGGTGCCATATACGTCCAGAAACATTCCGAGTACGACGGTGGTATGTTTGGATAATTTGGAGAACTGAGTTCCATCAGACGAGACGAGTCATCCAATAGGAAAGAACCACCGCAAGACATGCCTTTTTCGCTGTATGCCATCTTGAAGTTTAACTGAGACGGTATACCCACAGCCTTAACGTAAAGTTTATTCCCTGTCGTTTCTAAATCACTGGGAACGGAGGCATCGCAGAATATGCCGAAACCGAGAGGCGGCGAATCACGTCCGGCACCGTTCCGCAGCTGCAAGAGATATTGTGATTATCACTATCGCCACCGTAGAAGTTGCATATCATAGATTTCCCTACCATAAGGTAATTTGTGTCCCTACAAAAAGGCGCTATTTTGTTTTCAACGGCGAAATCCGTAATTGTGATCTTTATTGTTTTACCATTCTTCACAGTTATGTTCCATTCGCAGGTGTAGTGATAATCAGATGAATCGTGCATCGTCATCGTTTCGTTGAAGTCAATCATACCATTGGGACCTCTTAGCTCACCACCACACACTGACGGTGATGAAAGATTAAGGGTATTGTTAAAAATAATTGACTCCAAGAAGATCAATGTGAGAATATGATAGACATTCGATAGGTTCAAATTTGCTTTCATTTGCTATCTATTTCTTCAGCATAAAACATTGGTCTTTTCGAAGCTTAAGCATTGATGTAGGAACCTTTTTACGACATCAAAGTTTCACTTTGATCTTTCATTGAGGACATCAACGATATTGAAGACAACAAACCTCGTCTAACCGTTGCTTGGAATCCCGTCCCATTAATCCAAGAATCTGAATGAAATTTCACCGTCATGACATCTTTTCCCGCGATATTGATCCATGAATCGTTGGCAAAGCAAGCTTTTCTCAAAATCGGGGAATCGTCATTTATCGTTGATAATCCATTTCCGTTAGAAACGGTAATATAGTCGGCGTCACAGTTCTTAGTTTCTTCAAGATGTATATTAGTGAATCGCAAAATAAGATGATAGCCTGGCGGGGATGTGAAGACCCATGTGCAATCAAGATTGCGAGCGTAACCATCGGGGTATCCGGGTGAATTAAATGTTACCGACCTGTTGCTTTCCAATGTCAGATCGTATTCAACCTCGCAATCGGACACTGCAAGGTACCGTTTATCGACCGTAAGAATACCAATTTCGTTTTAAGTTTATAATACAAACGACTTACGTTTCGTTACGGTTTTACCCGCCTTTCCTCGGTTTTTCGGCGCCTGATACCAATGCAAATGAAACCAATTGCCCTCCCTGTAGTAACTGCTGGAGAGTACAACAAAAACCACGTTACTGGTCGAAATAATTGGTTCCATGGGTTTTATGAAACCACAAACTGTCGTCAATTTCGAAGCCTCGGCGTCATAGCCATCGTAGAACTACAAAAATCATTAAATTAGATATTGGCTGATTACAATTAGAAGCACTATCTTCCAAAACAATTTTCGAGACGTGTAATTGAACAAACAATTGTTTACCGTTAGGTGTGACGTACAGTCACCATCGTCTTCTAGATGGAGATCATAGAATTCCACTCGAATGGTCATTCCGAAGCCCACAGTTATTCGCCAAGTGACCATTTCTTCTTTATTCCAAGAATAGGGATAAAGCGGCGAGCTAATCTCACCCTTGACTCCGGTTAATTCGTTGCCATGGATAAGAAGTGCGTATTCAGCCAAAAATCCTTTGGCAACTCCACTTTCATCGGATCTGAACTTTACCCACAATGATTTCGGGGATGTAATCGGTCCTGGTAAACCGGTACAGTATGTATCGATCAACTTTCCAGTACCCGACTCTTCCCGAATCTCCAGATAGTCACGATCGCAGTGCGGATCGGATTCCAATTCAAACTCGGAAAAGGTTAAAGTTATGCCATTGCCAGGTGATGTCTTCAGCACCCATATGCACTCAACGTTGATGGGGTAACTGTTGGGATAGGTGGGGGATGAGATTGTACCGGAAGCCGAATAACGATCACCGCCGCAGGCTGAAAATCGAATAGCGGTTAATTGGACTTTATCATCATTGGTATAAACTGATCGAAACTGAAGGCACACCTACCTGAATCGAGTACGGAGTATGTCGCCCCAAACCTGTCGTCCATAAAGTTGTGTTCCGCGTAGTAATGGACAGTCAAAGATCTACCGGAACTCGTGATAGGTGGCGGAGTTTTGTCGCTGCACCATTTTCCACGACTCGGTCCATCAATCCCGTCACCTTCGTAAACACTTACGTAGTGCGCTCTGCAATCGGCGTCCCACCGATAACGTGCGGTGAGGTCAATGTGGAAGAAAGTTAGGGTTACATGATCCGCTATAACAATTAAAAAAGAATCATAAACTGTTAAGATTTTTCAAGTCATTTTTGTCGAGTAAGAAATTTTTTTTACCATCGTCCTTAGCTGTAATGATCCATGTGCAGTTACGGGCAGAGGAGCCCATGTGAAGAAGCGATGAAGTCTCGAGTACTCCATCGCCGTCCGCAATGATATGCGCGCCGCATGTTTTGAAATACTTAGCTTCGAAGCCTTTCGAGGTTATGTAACTGTCGCTTCTCAAAACAACAAGAATCGAATTTCCCGATGAAATTATTGGAGGCGGCATGTTACTTTTGCAATATGGTCCGTACTCCATAGCGTCACGCGTTGGTCCGTCGAAAATCTGAAAAGTCATATTTCTGGTCGTAACAGTAGTTGAGACGGTCTATGGTAATAAAATTAAAGGTGTCTTGGGATGTAAGGAAGAATTTTATTCTCGACTATACCTTGACATAGTCAGCAGTGCAATTAATGGCGGCTTCAATATCGAAATCCGTAAAAGTCAGATTGACGACGTGATTTTTATCAACTTCAATGAGCCATTCGCAGTTTGCCTTATTTGGATAGTTCTGTGGATAGTTTGCGGTGTGAATGGCACCATTGTCACCCTTAAATTTACCACCGCAGGTCAACGCGACGCTCTTGTATTGGGCGTCAAAGCCTCGTCCAGCTAGCGTAACGTCTGATTCGAATTTAACGAATAATTTGTTCGTTGGACTGGTGACTACGACGTGACCGTCAGCGTGACAAAACTCCTTGAGCTTCGGAGCATTTGCGTCAGATCCGCCGTATAATATCACTTTGTCCTTATCGCAACCAGCGCGTCTTTCGGTATTCATATCGAGGAAAGTTATTTCCACGCTATTGCCATATTCGACTTCGATAAGCCATTCGCACTCGATATTTCTTGGATATGGATTCGGATAATCCGGCGATCTGATTACACCCGACGGTCTCTTCAAATGTCCACCGCAGCCTACGATTGTCCACTCCAAACGAAAGCCGTTTGCATTTCCGTATGCATTAGTTACGAAATTCAGAAATGCTTTACGCTGCGCCGTAGATATAAGGTCTGGAAGATTACTTGACCCGCAAAGTTTTTTAATCTTCACATCAGCTACGTCTCGACCACCTTCTCGAATATCAAGATAGTCGGAACAATTTGCGAGTCCGGCACCGTCGTTGAGCTCCAAATGGGAAAATGTTATGTTGACGGTATTGCCTTTCGGAGCTTCTATAGTCCACGTACAATTTAAGGAATCTGGATACGGATTTGGAAAATTTGGTGAAACGATTACGCCGTGGAAGCCACGAATTGTGTTGACGCAGTCTGAATGTAAGAAAAAAAATCATTGGTATGTTAACTTCAGTAAAATGGGGACGTAAGATTATGGAAGTTTAAGCTAATAGATTATTGAAGCACCTACTCGATTCATATTTGATGTAGAAACCACGTCCGGCCGACGCCAAGCCACTCCTGAATCGAACGGCAGCTACATTGCTATCTACTTCGATGACAGCAGGATGATTTCGGTTGCAATATTTTTTACCGGTTTTTTTGTGCTCTTCCGCACCGGTCGATACGTCGATGTAACTCCATCGACAGTCTTCACGATTCTCAAGATCCACATCGACGATTGTAATTCGCACTTTGCTACCCAACGCGACAACAATCGTCCACGTGCAGTAGGCAAGATAAGGGAAATTCTGCGGATAGTTAGGGGATGTAATTTCACCGGTAAATCCTGTGAGACGTCCTCCGCAACCTGTTGATAGAAAATACACTCAACCTGTATTACAAATGCTGATCGAGTTCTGTTTTGATGAGCGTAATTCACAAAGAATATATTTACCAGTAGTTGAACTGCTCCACTTGATCTTGAAACCTCTGTGTTGTACGGATCGATACGACACGAATTTAAAATACAGTTGATTCGTGAAACTCTTCAAATGTCGCGGCATTTTACTGCCGGAATACTTGTCTAACAATGGCGAAGTTTCGTATCCACCATTTCTGTAATTATTCGAAGAATTTAAGGTGCCGCTTTCATACTGATATTACAGAGTGCTTTATTATATTTTGTTCCTTCGGAAAAAAAAAAATTTGTATGACATTTTTTTTTCTTTTTTTTTTTTTTTGAGATCACAATGAAAATGTCGCCGTAATGTGTCACATCGTTGAAAGATCTTATTTTAAAAAAGAAAGTCTTAATATATCTGCTTTTTCACAAATTTCTATTGCAAAATAATTCTCCTAGAAATTGATGATATTTGCGTTTGTTTTGATCCGTGTAAACAATGCAAAAAACTTAGGAAGTGATGTGCAAATTAATATTGCATTTTTACTTTATTGTTTTCCATAAGCGAAAGTGGAAATTTGTAATTGAATTTTGTTACACTCGACTTACCTCACTTCAAGATAATCCCTTTCGCCCCATGTGGCCGGCGGCTCCAAATCGAATACCTCTACTTCAAGATCGATCAGATGATTTGCAGCAACAGTTATAAACCAAACGCAATTTTTGTTCGGCGGATAATTTCCGGGATGATTGGGTGACATTATGGTACCGGTAGGAGTGACATAATGCGCTCCGCAATCTCTCGAAGTGTCGATGAACATGTAATGAGCTGTGAAGTGGACACGTCGCGTTGGTAGAACTATTGTCATGCTTTCCGTTTGAGTCGTTGGTGTCTGGTAAGGTATTCGTGGACCACAGTATCTTATCGAGTAAACAGACAAAAAAAGAGAGTTAAGATTTATTTATTTCGTCGGTAATCGGCTTTCATAACTACCTGTTTATTTTTACTCCCTCGACGTTCGCGCCATCGTAAACCTCCATAAAATCACGATAGCAACTTGCGCGTGAATCCACATTGAACGACGTGAAGGTCAATTTAATAATATGCCCCTTTGGAGCTTTGAGAATCCAAGTACAACCCGCGAAGTTGCTAATGCCCTCAGTACCGTCGTTGGGACTTTGAATTACTCCCACAGGTTCCCTTATAAGACCGCCACATCCTTAAAAAAAATCACATCATCATCAAAACTCAAACTTCGCGACATAGAAATGAATAAAAAAGAAAAATGGCAATGAAATTTTAAATCGGAATGTAACTCGTCGTAAAGCAATGGTTGTCATGATATTGATTCGCTTTAATAGTGAAAATTCGGTGATCAATACGAACCGCGGTCATACGTCGTGTAATTTCCCCAAAATCCACGATTATGAATACTCGAATCGGTCATAAATTTCAAGTACATGAAATTGTGAGTCGAGTAGTAAACATGACGCTCCGTACTTTTACTTCCGCAAAGTAAATCGAGGCGTGTTGAATTCTCGTTGTCACCGTCGTAGATATAGAGACCATCGAACGAGCAGGTGCCACGATAACTCATTTCGATCCGCAGATCGAACACTTCAAAAATGATTCCCTTTCCAGGCGGTTGAATAATTTCGTAAATGCAGGTGCGCGATGCGGGATAATTATTCGGATAGTACGGTGATTTTATTTCTCCCGATGGCGCGTGGTATTTGCCGCCACAGATCGTTTCGTATTTCAACCGGAAACCTTTAAACGCATTCGACCAATCGCTTGTAAATAGTATCAGCGCAACGTTAGTGTCCAGCGGCATGGGCTCAGGTAAGCCATTGCCACAGTGTTTACTTATACGCGGAGATTCCGTATCTGATCCGTTGAATAACTGAGAATTTGAAAAATATATCCATAAGTTTCATCACCGAATCCATAAGTATTCGATACTCGTTGACAAATTGCGCAGTGCTAACGAACTAAAAAATAGCCGATTACTTCCGGTGAAGTAATTTCATTTCGCTGTACGTAATTAGTATTATTGAGATGATTTACGCGTTGATGAACAATAAAAATAAAATGATAAAGATCTATACTGTAACGGAATCCCACGCGCAGAATCGGTGGTTCTCCATCTCGAAGTCCATCCAAGTCAAATGTATTTTTTCACCCTTTGGTAGCCGTATCCTATACTCGCAAATCACATTCGGTGGGAAGTCCGAAGGAAATCCGGGGCTGGTGATGATACCGGAGTCTGCCGTGAATTCATCGCCACAACCCGGTATACCTAAAAAAGGTCCATAATAATGGATAATAATGTATGATAAAAATGATTCCTGTAACACCTGAAGGTATGATGGATAACAAATAAAAATCAACCTGCAACGGTGGAATAAGACACTATAAATCCTACATCACTGCCAGCGGAATCCGAATGGAAATGAAGTTTCGCGAAAGACCCGGAAGTCCGCAGTGGCGCCGGATGTGAGTGATTGCAGTAGATATTTAGTTGAATATCTCTATCTCCCGCAGTCTCATTGATCTGCAGTATGAATTCTTTTCATTGATATTTTCAGTTTGATATTTTATAAATAATCGAATGAAGATAAATCAAGTGACTCACCTCCAAATAGTCGTGTTCACAGGTCGGATGTTCTTCGATCTGCATAATGACGAAATGGAATTGTATCCTTTTTCCAGGTCTGACGATGATGTGCCAAAAGCAGTCTCTATCGTGAGGATAGTTTCCGGGTGAACCCGGTGATTTTATCGTTCCATATTCCTTGTTTAAAGTTCCACCGCATATCGGTAGTACCGAGTTCCAATTAAGTGCGAAGCCACCACGAGATATGCTTTTATCAGTGTGTAAATAGAGATGAACGGAGTTGTGATTCGTCCGGAACGGACGGCCTGAAGGCAACCGCGATCCGCAATATCTCTTCATCAACGGCGCGTCGGAGTTCGGTCCATCGCGGATCTGTTATGGAGAAATTGAATAAGAATTCTAAGATCGAACGTTGCAGACGAATGAGAAAATGATTATTTCAAAGATTTATCGTACTTCCAAAGAGTTATGATGACAATCTGAGGAGTGTTCAAAGTCGAAACGAGTTAACGTTATGTTGAGAACGGTGGATGCATTATTAGTATGAATAATAAAGGCACAGCTAAGATCGGATTCGTATGATTGCCCTTCCAGTGGATACGTTATGCTACCACTCGGATTCTCGAAATAACCACCGCACGATTGTCTTGGAGTCTCGCATCTGGGGCCCGAAAATTTGTCGGTACACTTGCATGTAAACGTTTGCGAATCTGTTGATTGGCAAATTCCCTCGTTTTGGCATGGATTCGGTGTGCATGGATTCACCTGATTCTCACATTGAGTTCCTGAAAGAAAATCAACATAAGTTGCACATCGCTTACCTATCTAAATAAACGCATACTGCACTTTAAGTTACGTGATAAAATGACATTGAAGGCTATGATATCTCACCGGTGAATCCTGTATTACATTTGCATCTGTATAGAGAACCATTGGGTTCACAGGTTCCGTGAACGCAAGGATTGCTGGAACACGGATCGATCGAATCGTAACCGGGTCGACAACCCTGTGGACCCATACCGTTTCCGTGATAACCAGGCGGACAATTGCATTGAACGAAGAGATTCGTGGAACGAGGATTTTCGACGCATGTCGCTAGTTCATGACAACCACCGTTGTTTATTCTACAAGCGCCGACGTATGTGCAAATCATACCATTGCCCTCGTAGCCAATTGGACACGGACCGCAGATGCGAGAACCCAATGTGTTTATGCATTGGACACTCGGTACCACACTGCAACCACCGTTGTTCACTAAACACTCATCAATGTCGCTGCAATAATACCCGGTTCCCGTGTAACCCGCGGGACAAGCACCACAAGTATATCCTCCAGGGAAGTTAACGCACTGAACCAGAGGATTCATCGAACACGGAGGATGATTTCCTGCGCACTCGTCCACGTCTTTCCTACATGCAGGATCTGCACCTTCCGATTGCCATCCCTGTAAAACGATTGTTTCGACACTGTCTTTTTCAAAACTTCGTTACGTATTTTTTTTTTTTTTTTTTCGAATACCTGATCGCAAGTACACGTATATCCAAGCGGAGTCCTCTTACTGGAAACGCAGTTTCCGTGTCCACACAATTCTCGAGAATCTTCAGCATCGCAGACACTTGTTTTCGAAATGCAGTGAATTCCATGCCATCCAGGAGCACAATCACATCTATAAATTAACGAATTGTTTGAAAATTCATACGTGAGTACTTTGATGAATAGGATAATTACAAATTTGCGCAATTGAGTCGTTTACCGATAAGAACCCGGCAAATTTCTACACGTAGCTCCGTTCTGACATCCTAAATCCGTATTCGCGTATCGCACACATTCGTTAACGTCCTCTGCACAATTGGGGCCCTGTGGGAAAAGGCGTTTCTCGATTGTATTCGAAATCGATATCAAATGACATTTTTTTATCAATCGATTGGATTTTTTGTTCTTTTTTTTTTTACTAATTCGCACCTCATAATTCGACGGACACAGGCATTGCATTCCACCATAGATTCTGATACACGTACCACCGTTCCTGCAGGGGTCATCAAGACACTCATTGATTTCGAGATTATTCATTATACGGTGCACCATACGTTCTAAGCTGCGAAACTTGAAGAGCAACGAATATGAATCTGTTGTCAAAAATATGTCATCAATGAATCCATGCAATTTTTGAGTCACGACTTACCCGAAAATCTAGTCGCAGTATGGAAACACTTAACGATTGATCGCCGCCGTACATCTGTAAATTAAGTACCCAATGAGTTACATTGAGTGAATAACAATTATGGAATTATTATAATTGATAAACTAAGATGTTAAATATGTTTTTTAATATACTCACCGAAGAGTTCGTCATATTATAAATTCGCGATTGAATTTCGTTCACTTTGTATTCCAAACCGTTCGGATGACCTTCGACTATATTCACAATTCGATTGATTTCAGTCGTTAATTCGTCCAAATAGCCATTTTTCCAGTTTTCAACTACTCGAGCAGCTTGTCGCGCCTGACAATCATTAAGACAAATGATCTTCTTCCTTGCGATCGTACGCTGGTAATACATTTATTTATTTATAATGTAATACTTACATTTTCCGAAACGTCGATCAGATTTATGTCATTAATGTTAATAGCGCTTTTTCCGGATGTTAGCAGAGTAATGTTTCGATCTTTGGCGCTGGCGATCACGAGATTACCGTCTCGTGATTCTAGGGTTGGTCTGCAAGCCATTTGTTAATAGAATTATAATACGGAAAATGCTTAATAATCGATGAAAAAAAAAGTATAAAAAATGATTTCAAACTCATTACCGTTCTTCCACCCACGCCGTGGAAACACTGATTAACAAAAATACAGGCAGCAATGACCCGACGGCCATTTTGCTCGACGATTCGTCTCCCGTCTATTTCTAGTTGACTTATAACTACCGAATCACAGTTAAAAATTAAACAATTTGGCGTGCAAACACAAGGAGAGTGCTCTTTGCAACAGCGCTCTTCGACTAGAACTGCTTTAAGGTTCTCTCTGGAAATATTATCGGGCTGCAAGTGGGCGTGTTTCGCTAATGTGCAGAAACCCACCCAATATTGAATAACGGTGATTACGCATGACGATTGGAAAAAAACGCTTCAGCCCCCGAAGATATTGAAACTGTAGATAATTCTGTATTTTTAGACATCGTTTCGCGAATTGAAGATGCAGATTGCGAAAAGTGAGCAATTATTTCAAGTTCCATGAAGTAAAAACCTTTTTTTAATCACTTATACAGCATTAAAATGATTTTCGTTCGACGACTTGCAAACTATTGTAACGAATATCGTATATCATAATGTGGTGTCGTGAAGGTGAAAATTGTGAATCAATTGTAGTTTTTTCATTATACCAAAATTAGTAAATAAGCTTCAAATTTCGCGTAAAATAAATATCACTCACGCGTCTTGCATTGCCGAAAATCGTATTAGCCATCCAGCGCCACCGTTATTGATACTTGAAACGTAAGTGACATGGACACTGTTGGTAGCCGCACTGAAGGGCGCAAGAATGCGCTGAAGATAAGCGAAATTTTTTTTACGATTATAGTAATTATTGCGCCGTTATTAATTTTTAATTTGAAACACACGGAAGAAATTTAGCTTACCCCCGGGCAATAAGTTTCGTCTCTACCTCTATCTTTCTTTGATTCTCTTATTCGTAAATAATCGGTGGAGCAAGTGTCGCTGGTACCGAAATCAAATAAAACGAAATGCAGAACTACTTGATGTCCTCGCGGTACGTTAATTTCCCACTCGCAGGTGCTAACGTTTCGATAATTATGGGGATGCATCGGTGATATAAAGTACGTCATAACCTTCGAATAGGAAATCAAGTCTATAGGTAACTTTAGCGTGAAAACTCAGTACATTACCGATGCTAAAAATTGGATTCGGCAACTGAAAACGCAAAGGGAGTGTACAACTGGCCTATATATCTCGCTTCGAACAACTTTTTGAAAGTGCGATTCTTTGAACAGTTGACAATTCCGACATTTGATTTTATGAAAATGAAGAGAGAGTTTAATTTTGCAAATAAATCTCGAAGCTGAAAACGCAGCATTTTTAAATATTGCGTAAATTTACGGGTTCGTAATACAACGTCATTAGTGCATCACGAATAACTTATCAGCACTAAAATAACAGTAGTTAACATTTACCGACACGATTAACACGACAAATATAGTTTTTTTTTCCAAGTCATCGACGAAACTCGGTTGAGGAATATCGCAAGAGTAACAAGTATAACATTACAAAAATAAATGCTTTTCGTTTCATCGACATATTTTTATTTTGTTCAGCCGATTATGTATTAATTCATATCTTCGGAACTCAACATTGTCAGATATATTCATATGAAATATTGAAGCAGCAATGAGAAATTGTTGCTGCCGCTTATAACGCTGAATCGCATCTTCTACTATACGCCTTCATTTAGGCGTTCTATTGATCTTCATGATTCTGGTTGTTGTCCCTCTATTCCCAGAGATCGTGGAGTCGGTTGCCAGTCTTCTCGACTCGTACCCGCGTTGTCCATGAAAATGGTTTTCAAAATACACGACAATCACATGTAAGCAAATGTGTCGCTGGAAGCTGTAGTCGTA
Organism: Buathra laborator; assembly: GCA_934046635.1. NCBI lineage: Eukaryota > Metazoa > Arthropoda > Insecta > Hymenoptera > Ichneumonidae > Buathra > Buathra laborator. Next base: position 15,218,073 of record OW203901.1, on the reverse strand, counting down.
CTATAATTGATGTTTGATAGCAGCCGTTCTTGAAATTTTACACGAATTTGTGATGAAAAAAAGACAAGTGTCCTTCTCACTAAACGTTGCCACCGATATTACTCTGTTCTAAGTGAAATTATTTACAACTCTACAATTAAATCGCTGTACAAAAATGTAAAAAAAATTACTGTGCCGCAAAAAGGTAACGCGTTACGCGAGGCCTTTTGCAGATTAACCGGAACTATCGCCAACAAGAAGCGAAAAAGTACTGCGAGGTAATAATAATGATACCTAATGATTAAAAGAAAAACCGTTACAAAATGTGTTTCGCTTAGTTGTATATGAACACGTGATAAAAAAAAAAACGATCAATGGTTAGTTGCTTTGGTTGAAAGGCAATAACCAAATCATCTCAGAAGCCATCAACATTTATTCATTAGCCGCTAATACTTGCTTTTTTTTACTCTATAAAATCGCGTCGTGTCTAATTACAACGAAACATTAGATATACGAATTATTTCTTTCCATTTCATTGTAATGTACGAGTGAGTGATGATTTCAATTTGCATGTATGACGTAAAAATCTTTTTTTTTTAATCAGTTACACGATTAAAACTATCGCTGCTTTGTTGACTTACAAACTACTAGTCAATTAACCTGCCATAGTGCCTCCAGGGTGTCTTGATGTCGAAGCTATCACCTGAAAATTGCAAATAGATTTATTTAATTATTAACGCGATTATCAACAAGAATACAAGTTGTAATTTCATGTTAGATTGATACTTACTGTCTTGCAATGCTGTAAATCGAATTAGCCAACCAGTGCCACCGTTGTTTACACTCGAAACGTAAATAACGTTAACTGTATTAGTTGTCGCTCTGAATGGCGCAGGAGTTTGCTAAAAATAAGTGACAAAAAATTTACGATATTAATAATTTTTTCATTATTATTTTTTATACTAAGTTGATTGAAGAAAAAAATTGCTACCCCTGGACAATAAGTTTCATCACGACCTCCATCTTTTATCTCTTTAACTTGCAAGTAATCCGTCGGGCAAATATCGGCCGTTCCGAGATCGAATAAACCGAACTCCAGAGCTACTTGGAATCCTCGCGGTACGCTTATCTCCCACATACAGTTGCTGACGTTTCGATAGTTTTGTGGATACATCGGCGACGTGAATATACCCTCGTAATTGAAGAGTTTTCCTCCGCAACCGCGACCTGGTAAAGTCATTGAAAATCATCGCATTAGTATACTATAATCGTTATTTTTGTAACGCGGGCATGAGAAGTGTTACTTCTCGTGTCTGCCGAGAGTGGCGTAAGTAGCGCGTTATAGCAAGCCGTACTGTAATGACAGGACGCATGCGCACATCGGCCCAATTTTACTTTACGCACGCCAACGGGAGTAGCGTGCGAGAAGTCAGTACTTTTCGCACGGGTTTTAGTACTTCTCGCATGCTGTGGCGGCGTCACAATCGGCGGGCACGGCAGTAGCACTCTTCCTGCATTTGTCGCAAAAAGTATCATGCAATGCTTGTACAACGAAGCGGACTTCGGACGGCGGTTGTGAAGTAATCGCACTCGCCGTAAAGTTCGGTTTCTCGCACTAGTATCGCAAAATACTATTCTGCAGCTGTAATATGAAAAGATTTAAAGCTTACCTTGGTCGGTAGTTGTGTAAAGTATGTCATACTTCTCGTTTCCGTAACCTAATCTATTACTAGCTTTAGCGTGAATACTGAGCACATTACCAGTACTAAAAATGGGACTTGGCTCGACTAAACCACAAAGAGTCTGAACAGGTCGAGTTTTGAAGTCACCATCGTGTACCTAAAAGAGAAAAAAATGTATAAATGATTCAAAACATCAATGAGATCTTGCAATTTGGCGGTTATATTTTATCTGCTTAAATTCTGATGGAATTGTGCACATTTTGATTGATAATTGATGCATACATTCAAATTGAATTGGATACCAACCTTTAGATAATTTGTGGAACAATTTCCGTGATCGAAAAACCGGAATTGCTTGAAGTACAGAGAAATCGTACGACCCGGCGGTGCTGTTATCGTTGTCCAACATTCACCTATTGTCTGATGCAATATTCTTCCCTGTTCCGACGTGTAATTACGATTACACGAGGCCTGCGCAACATCGAACTTGAATTTTCTCGGTTTTTGCGAGTTAATTGCCGTTGACCTCAACGTCACATGGATCTCATTGGAATTACTAGAAAATCACGTCAAATTGATGATATAAATAACATTTAAGATATTTCAATACTGTGACCATCTTTCTTCGATTGTACGTACCTATGATAATCGATTCCGCTCGCCTGACCGCAATATTTGTATACCGCAGTGCGATAATATCTTCCCTAAAATTGAAAAAATCATCAATGATCGCAGATACATTAAAGACGCTCCGCCCTAATTGAATAATACCAAAGGCGATTGTGAAGATTCAGAATAAAATGATCACCATTGGCCCGCCGCGCGGTCGGGACCTCTTTCCATTGAAAATGAAGTCATCGCCGAAATCTTGGATAATATATTTTCCAACCTGTAACGATGTAATAGATAATTTGCATATCATATATCGCGTCTCTTTGACCTATTGATACAGTCAACGGCAGCAGCTAAAAACAATTAACTGCGGTTTTTGGGAACTGCAGTTAATAAAAAAAAACTTTTTCTTCGGGAATTGAAAAAAAAGTCGTTGTATGTTGTTTGCGCGTAAATCTATTGTCAACAATGTCACGAATAGTCAGTTTCAATGATTGAATTAATTTAAAATCAACAATTACTTCATCAGTGACTTCAAGATGATCCCCATCACAGTTTTCCGTATCTTCCATATCCAGACTTTCAAAGTGAAGACGAAGCGATGCAAAGGAATCGCTGTTTTTGAAGTCCCATCGACACTGTATTCCCACCGGGAAATCGGCTGGATATCCTGGTGATTCCATGATTTTTGTTTCGTTGTCGATGTGCCACAAAAGTTTACCACATGGCGCTGAAATTTTACGAACGAAGTATACATAAATACATATTTTCTGAAAACCCAAAAAAAAGTATATCAGCTAAGAGAAAAAATCGACATGTACATTCGAAGGGTTCCAGCGTAGCTGACACTCCCTCTCCCTCGAGTGTGCTATCGGTGAAGAGTCTGATCCACAGAACATTCGTCGTCGATGTTATCGGATGTGGCGGAACATTGCCGCAATATTGACCAATTATATCGCTGACAGGGCCACCATCGCGAACCTCCAAGAAATCACCGCTACAACTACCGTCGACGCGAGTTGTGTTTGTCGAATTCTTCAAATCAATATGATTTATTCTCAGTCTAACGTTCTTTCCGAGTTCTGCAGTAACAGTCCAATGACAATCGTCGAGAGGCTCATATTTCGCCGCACTCTGTGTCCTAAATGGCGTAGAAGTTTGCAGAGCGATTTTTCCGCCGCATCCGTTCGCTACGCTATTCGTAAAGAGTATCTGTATGACAAATATGATATGTTAAACTGCGAAATTTTTATAAATAATTATGAATTTATAAATTATGGTCTCTACCGTGGCTTTCATGCCTCCGTATTCGTTGCTGCCGTCAGATCTGAACATTACGGTCATTACATTTCCTTCGCTCTTAAGAGGAGGCGGCAATGGATCAGACACGTTTCCGCAAAGTGTGATTATATTTTTTCCTCGTAATGTATCACCCTCGACGGCTACCAATTTATCGTACATACACCTTTTGCAAAGAATTCGTTATTTCTACATGTAATACTGGCTGAGATTTGTCCATTCATTGTGAAAAATAGTGCATCGTTCATTTTACCTCGAACTCCACTCGAGATGGAATTTTTCGAAGCGCAGAACCACGCTTTTGCCTTGCGGTGCTCTGATAACCCAAGTGCAATTCAAACGACCGAAGTATTCGCCATTTTTCGTGGACGGAGGGCTTATCTCGGTGGGTTCCGTTATCTCGCCACCACAATCTGCAAGTTGATCGATACAGCATTGATAAACTTCGAATTAGTTCTTTGCGAATGATCAGCAAAGAGATTTGGCGCTGAATATATTTATCTTTAAGGGATCATTCGACTGTAAAATGTTCAAGAAATCTTTTCACAATCGGTGTTCACGATTTACACTCTCAACGGAAGAGTTTTTAAGTAAAAAAAAAAAAAAACCGTGAACATCAGCTATCTTTCGGCTCGTCACACCAGAATAATCCCTTAATTCATATCTTGACGGAAAATGATTACGCACAGTCAGTTCTAAACGTTCATAACAGCGGAATCGTTTGCCACAATTAATTGCATCGCTTACCATTCAAGAAGTATTTGAATCGAAATCCGCGTTTTTGTACGTAAGGATCCGTAACGAATAAGATGTTTACTTTCTTCATGGAATTTATTATATGCGGTAGTTTATTGCCGCAAAATACTTCTTTGCGATCATAATAAACGTGACTCGTTATCGTAACATTATCGTACTTGCAGTCTCCGCGTCCTGAACATAAGATATAAATAAAATAAAAATTAACTCACTGGATAAAGATTTTGCACTTTAAAGTTCTTTATAAAAAAAATCTGATGTTTACCATTATCTTCCACGTCGAAATCCAAAAATTCTATCCATATTTCCTTATTCGGCGGTGCATCGATCGTGTAGTTACATACCGTTTTAGGTAAATAATATTCCGGATACGACGGCGTTGCAATATATTGAACTGTACTTCTTGCCTCAAACATTCCACCGCAAGTCTGTTCCCATTTCGCTCGAAAACCATCGCCCTGTATTACATCATTCGAACGGAAAAGTACCTTCATGCGATCTGAAGTCGCGTTGATCATCGGCGGCGTGTTTCGGCCACAATACTTGGTACCATCTTTCCATGCGCCGTTTCCATGACTGTCGTATATCCAATCGAATGTCTGTGGCATTCACGAAACATAAATGTAACTTCTGTTTGTATGGCTAGAAAAATTAAAAGACAGAAATTGCCTATTCACCTGAACAAAGTCTTTCGTACAATCGTCACTCGTTTCCATACTGAATCGATCCACGAATACCAATCCGACGGTGTATCCAGGATCTGCCGTAATTTCCCAAGTGCACTCGGCATTGTTGGGGTACTGCTTCGGGAACCTGAAATAAATTGGACCACCCCATCATTTTTATTTTTTCATCATTCTCAGTGACTGATTTTTTTTTTCAGTCGTTATATTTATCAAGAATGAAACATTTTTATACCCGGGTGAAGTGATCTCTTTGTTGGAACCACGATAAACCCCGCCGCAACTTCCGGCAAGAGTATTAAGCTGAATTTCGAAGTCTCCTGGTGGCGCAGTGGCCCAGTATTCTATCCATAACTGATTCGACGAGCTCGTTATGTTACGCGGCTTTATGTTACCGCAGAACTTATCAGTTTGGGGACTCATTCGTCCACCGTTTCTAAAAATGCATTTATATTCAATGCAATGCCATCGTATTGTACATTTTTTGCACCCGAAGAGACAATTAATTACCTGACAATCACATATCCTTTATCGCAACTTCCCAAATTTATACGACTGAATGACATCGATATAACAGCACCGGGATCATCATATTTTGCATGCCAGACGCAACTCTTTGGATAAACAGAGGTTACTGGTGGTTTTATGGTATGAGAAGGTCCGGTAAGGATTCCTCCGCAAGCCGTCCAGTTGTATTGCAGATTAAAATTCATAGGACCTTTTATCGTGCCATTGACTACCTATAAATCAATTTTTTTTTGTTTAATACAATGTGATGCATTAAATATTTTTTAATAGGGAAACTTGTAATTCCTTACATCGATGATATTCAAAGGCGCTGGACTCCTAATTATGTACGGTTCTCCGGTTATATTACCACATACGGCGTCAATTTGCTGCGTGCCATCTGCAAATTTTAATGAGAAAATAATCGAATTTCTTTATTGGATATTGTTACGTTGAAAAAGGAAGAGAAAAGGTGATCGATGAACTCACCGTTTATGCTTATGTATTTCATGTTATATTGGCAGAATTTATTTGTACGCAAGTAATTGCCAATCGATCCAGAAATCGTGAGAGTTAAGGTAGCGCCGGTTCGGTTCTGTCGATCAATCATCGATTCCGGTGCTCTTAGCTTCCATTGGCAGAAAAATGACGTAGCATTGTAGGGCATAGGGGGCGGAAGTAAAACCCCTGAAGCATCATTCACACGACCACCACAAGCTGAAATAAAAATTTCATTTCATAAATCAATGATTGTTTAGGAATAGCGTTTGCATTTGATTTTCGGACGATAATCCGAAAAGAACTTACGCGCCGGTGCAACAGCCGTATATCGCGCTTTAAGTCCGCGGCGACTCGAACTGAACCAGAAACGAATTTTCATTATATTCGACGTGCTGTAGATCTTATCGGGATAAGGAAGTTGTTCAAGAACCATAATCCTCGACTTGAAACGTTTGTCATTGGAAAACTAAGAAAACAGATATTTATTAAGCGCACGCGTACTTTTAGTGAGGACAATAATAGATCGTTTAATCTTAATGATTAATAATAAATGAAAAATAAGATATCTTACGGAAAGATAAGATCCGGATCTACGCTCGTGATCTTCCGCAGTCATATCCAAATCCAGGATTTCTAACATCACCTGACTTCCTTCCGGCACTTCGATTAACCATTCGCATTGTCTATTCATTGCAGAAAGCCAAATGTAATTATAAAAATAACGGTGGATACAGTATAAAAAATATCATAGAAAGCATTATAGGTAAATCGTAATCGTAATCGCGTCTATGAAGATTTAACAGTTTAATAAAAAAAATGTGACTTTCGGTTTTTTTTTTAATGAAAAATGTGGGATTAATGTCAATTAAGCTCACCGCGAACGTTTGTATGGATTTGGGTAACCGATCGACTGGAATTCTCCTGACACACCAGTAAGAGAACCTCCACATTCTGAAAACGGAAGTTAATAATACAATTTCATTTTTTTTTAAATAGTAATCGATCTCTGAATTACTATTAAGTTCTTATCACCGTCTTTGCTCGCTGTGAAGTTCAAGCTGAATCCTCGATAACTGATACCCGTTCTGTTATCACTTTGGAATCCAACCACCGCCTCGTTCGACGAAGTGTCGACTGGTTCGGGAATCGTACTTCCGCAATAGCGTCCCAATTGACTCACCGCTTTATATAACATCGTTAATTACTTCAATAAATGTTTTTGGCGAGGAAATTCTCTTAGTGGACAGTGAGAAATTTAAAAAATTTTATCAAAACGATCACTTCGCATAATTTTAGTAATTATTTAAAAAATAACTTATGTTTGCCTACTAAATATTTTTCTTTTTATCGATAATGTTTGTTACCCATTGGTCCTACAGCATCGCTGCTGTCATTGGAAGGTACTTGTTCACTGATGGTCACAAAATCGGTATTAACGCAGCGTCCCATACCGGGCAGATTAATATCGCTAAATTGGAGTTTCACGGTGTGATCAACCGGTCCGATTATCCACCAAACGCATTCTTGATCAATTGGATAAGTACCCGGATAGTTAGGAGACCTCACAATACCGGTTTTGCCTCTGATGATCCCACCGCATACATCTAACGATAAATACATTCATTTTAATTAAAAGGAAAAAATAAATAAACATAAGCGCATGCGATATCAAAGGAATGTTTCCCTCACCTCCCGTAGTAATTGTGGCTTTGAATCCGTTTTTCGGATCGGGTATTTCAGTGTAAAAATGGACATACAGCATATTGCCGGTCGCCGGAATGCTGCTAGGCGCAGTCTCTCCGCAGTATCTACCAATCAATCGCGAATCCTCCGTGCCGCCGTCTTTCACTTCCACAAATTCTTTCGTACAGCTGTGAAAATAAGTATAATCCATTGTGAATGCTTCCTGTTATCAATATTTAAATTCCGAATAACGTTTCTTGCTATACATGGCCTCAGTAGATCAACTTACTTTGGACTGGAAGTCAAGTCAAATCTCTCAATGAAATGAAGCGATAGTCTCTCGCCAGGGGGTGCGAGATACGTCCAGAAACATTCCGAATACGGTGGTGGAATGTTTGGATAATTTGGAGAACTTAATTGCGTGTGAATATCGGTATCGGTCAAACGGAAGGAACCACCGCAAGCCAAACCCTTTTCACGGTACACCAGTTTGAAGTTAATTTTGTCCCAATATCCAGTAGCTTTCACGTACAGTTTATTCCCTGTGGTTTCACGAGTTTGAAGCGTAGTACCGGCTGAACCGCATAGTTTACCAGGACCGAGAAGCGGTGAATCGGTTCCAAAACCGTTCTTTAGCTGCAATCAATACGATCGATTGAAAACCTAAGATTTTATGATCATTACTAACGCCACGCGAAAACTCGCTTGTCATGGTTTTTCCTACCAAAACATAATTGTTGTCACAGCCAACACCTCCGTTCGCTTTTGACGTTTCGGCCGTAAAGATCGGGAATGAAAATTCGATTGTTCTACCATTTCTCACGGTGATGTTCCACTCGCAGTTGTAGTGATAATTATGCGGATTATGCATATCCATTGTGTCGTTGAAGTCTATCACACCGTTCGGACCACTCAGCTCACCACCACATACTGTTAGTCATCAAAAAATACCACTGTTACTTGAAAATAAACGTTTTAAAGAGTTCCAAGTGTTACTATTATTCATGTTGCAGTCTTCCTACAATATAAATTTCTCTTAGCTACTTGTTTGTTCCTTTATCCAAATATAATTAGTGTTTTGGGTGTTGCAACTTAATCTGCAAACTCTTGCAGGAGATCCGAATTTTACTTCAACTTTGCGTTAACAGCGCTGATCGGATTGAAGATTACAAACCTCGTCTAACCAATGCTCGGAATCCAGTTCCATTGATGTAATAATCTGATCGAAACTTGACTGTCATAACATTCTTGCCGACGTTGTCCCTGTAAGTTTCATTGCGCCAGCAGGCTTTTCTCAAAAGTTGGGAATCGTCGAGAGTTGCTGTCAATCCATTGCCGTTATAAATGGAAACATAATCGCTGGCACAGTTCCAAGTTTCTTCTAAACTTAAAGTAAAGAATCGTATAAGGAGATGATAACCCGGCGGAGCCAGGAAAACCCATGTGCAGTCAAGATTATCGGCGTAACCATCTGGCCATCCAGGCGATGAAATGGTCACTGTTCTGTTTTCTGATGAACTCATATCGTATTCAACCACACAATCCGAAACTGTAAGATACCATTCAATTACAGTAAAACAAATGAAACGGAATTATTGAATCTATGAAAAAAATATCGCATGATTACGAACTCACATGATGTAACGGTATTGCCAGTCTTTTTCTGCTCTCTCGGTACCTGATACCAATGCAAACGGAACCAATTGCCCTCCCTGAAGTAGTTGCTGGTGAATGTGATGTAAGCCACGTTGCTGGTCGAGATGATTAATTCTTTGGGCGGTACCAATCCACAAATAGTCGACAATACCGGAGCTTCGGAATCATAGCCATCATAGATCTACGAGAATTATTGTACAACTCTTAGAACATTGAAATCAGAAAATCAGAAAAATATAATTTCATGAACAATAATTCACCGTTACGCTTGACGAACAGTCGCCAAAGTTCTCCAAATGAACTTCATCGAATTCCACACGAATTGCCGTACCGAATCCTACAGTAATTCGCCAAGTCGTATCGCCGTCCTTTTTCCATGGATATGGATAAAGTGGCGATGCAATTTCGCCATTCAATCCAGTCAATTCGTTACCATGGACGAAGGCGTATTCAGCTTGGAAGCCCTTCCCTGTGCCGCTCGCGTCTGACCTGAACTTTATCCACAATTTCTTCGAGGACTCGATCACTCCTGGTATTCCGTTGCAGAAAGTATCGATCAGATGTCCGACGCCTGATTCTTCGCGTACCTCCAGATAGTCGCGATCACAGTGTGGACTGCTTTCCAATTCAAATGCGGAGAATGTCAAACTTATGCGATTTCCGGGTGATGTCTTCAGCAACCATACGCACTCGGCGTTAATAGGATAACTGTCCGGATACCCGGGTGATGAAATTGTACCAGAAGCGGAAAGATGCTCACCACCGCAGGCTGACATTCGAATGGCGTTTAATATCTATTTACTATTATCAGTACAGACTGCTAATCGAAATTGACGGCGCACCCACCTGAATCGAGTACAGAGTACGTAGCGCCAAACCTGTCGTCCGACGATCCGTATTCCGAGAAAAGATGCACTGTTAAAGCATTGCCAGTACTTATGATAGGCGGTGGAGTTTTGCTGCTGCACCATGTGCCGCGGATCGGGCCATTCACACTGTCGCCTTCGTAAACGCGCACGTAGTGTGATGTGCAATCGTCGTCCCACGACCACGAATAGTCGAGATCCATATGGAAGAAATTTAGGGTCACATGGTCCGCTATGATAATAAAAATCAACTGTAAACTACATGAAATTCTTAAGTTGTCTTTTTCGAGTGGAACATATTTCTTCACCAGCGTCTTCAGCTTCAATGATCCAAGTGCAGTTAGTTCCATAGTCGACCATATGAAGAAGCGACGTAGTCTGCAGTGTTCCAGAGCCGTCGGTCACGATCCGCGCTCCGCACGCTTTGCTGAATTGAGCTCTGAAGCCTTTGGACGTTACGAGACTGTCGCTTCTCATAACAACGAGCATCGAAGCTCCCGTCGAAACAATTGGACCCGGTAGGTCGCTCTTGCAATGCGTTCCAAGCAATGCGGCATCACGCGTCACCCCGTCAAAGATCTGAAAATTTAAACTTCAGCTTGAAACAGTATTACAAACATTCCGCGGTACTAAAAACGAAGTTGAGTCGAGTTGAAAAACAGGATTTTTCGACTGAGCGACAGGAAGTTTACCTTCACGTAATCGTCGGTACAATTAGTCGTGTCTTCGATATCGAAGTCCGTGAAAGTAAGATTAACAACGTGATTTTGGTCAACTTGGATGAGCCACTCGCAGTTCGCATTGTTTGGATAGTTTTGCGGATATTTAGCAGATTGGATTATTCCTTCGTTAGCGATGAACGTACCACCGCAGGTCAATGGTACGCTTTTGTATTCAGCTTTGAAGCCTCGTCCAGCGAACGAAAAGTCCGATTCGAATTTCAAGAATATTTTGTTCGTTGGACTGGTGTACTTCGTGATATGATCGGTATGACACAGTTCCGCGAGTTTCGGTGCACTTGCGTCACCACCACCATACAATTTAATCATATCGTATCGACATCCTACAATTTTTTCGGTGTTTACATCAAGGAAAGTAAATTCTACGCTTGTTCCGTAGTCGACTTCGATGAGCCATTCGCATTCGATGTTCTCGGGATAAGCGTTCGGATAACCGGGCGACGTGATGACGCCCGAAGGTCTGGTTAAATGTCCACCGCAACCTACGCTCGACCATTCCAGACGAAAACCGTCGAAAGCGAAGTATTGATCGGTAACGAAATGCAGAAATACTTGATGCTGCGTCGAAGATATACGTTCCGGAAGAGGACCAGAATCGCAAAGTGTCTTAATTTCTGTATCAGGTGCGTTTTCGCTACCTTCTTGAATAGCAAGATAGTCAAATATACAACTGTTCGACGAGGCACGTCCCTCCATCTCGAAGTGGGAAAATGTTATGTTGACGGTATTGCCCTTAGGGGCTTCGACGGTCCAGGTACAGTTTAAGGATGGTGGGTACTTGTTCGGGAAATTTGGTGACTCGATCACACCATTGAAACCGCGTACTTTGCTGACGCAGTCTGGATAAGAAAAAAAATGTAATTGTATTTCAATTTTTGTTGAAATTTTTTCTTTTTTTTTTTTACGTCGTCTGTAGCAGACAACTGAAACTGGGAACAGATAACTGTTTTTACACTCACTGGTTTCATATCTGATGTGGAAACCGCGTCCGGAATTCGTGTAGTCACTTCTGAATCGAATGGTCGCCAGATTGCTGTCTACATCGATGAAAGAAGGATGATTACTTCCGCACAGTCTCGTTCCCGGTTGTTTATGCTCCTCTATACCAGGCGTTATTTCGATGTAATCATAACGACACCTTCCGTGTTCCTCGAGATCAAAATCGACGATTATAATCCGTATTTTGCTGCCTGCTGCCACAGCGATTTTCCACACGCAGTTGGCGAGACGAGAATAAGGCTGAGGATAGTTCGGAGACGTTATTTCACCTTTATATCCGCTGAGAGTTCCTCCGCAACCTGTCGACAGATATCACATGTAAATTGTTCGTCAGAAACGTTGGGTGGATATAATTTCAGTTAGCGAAGTTTCGAACGCGTATATATATATTTTTTTTTTACCGAAAGTCGAACTGTCCCACTTGAGGCTAAAACCGCCCAATTGCCTCGATGAATCCGACACGAATTTAAGATACAAATCATTCGTCAAACTCTTATGATGTCGCGGTATATCTGTGCCGCAGAATTTGCCGATCAGTGGCGAAGTTTCGTATCCACCATTTCTGCAATTATTTGAGAAATGTTAGCGCTACTTGTTGTACTGATATTAAAAAAAATTCGTTATAATATTTCGAATTTTTTTTTGTAAGCGTAATCACAGAAACTAATCGATTGTCCATCGATTATCACCCGGGACTTACCTAATTTCCAGATAATCAAAAGCGCAGCTGCTCAATCTTTCTAAATTAAATTCCTCGATATCGAGATTAATCTGCTGTTTGTTCGGTGCTGTTATGATCCAAACGCATTCTCTGTTAGCCGGATACGGTTCGGGATAACCAGGAGACGTTATGGTACCGGTAGAAGTGAAGAAATGGCCTCCGCATACTTTTGATGCGTCGATGAAAAGATAATGAGCCGTAAATCCTTCGTCAGTCATACTGCTGTCCGAATGGAAAACGATCGTCATGCTTTCTCCTTGAGTCGTCAGTGTCGGAGGCTTCTGTGATCCACAGTATCTTCTGCAGCAAACAAATAAACAAACAAAAACTAACATTCCATTTCATTCCCTCGGAAGCAAAGAATGCTCTGGCGGGACTCACGTGCCCATCTGTTGGCTCTCGATGTTCGCGCCTTCGTAAATCGCAACATAATCAGCCATGCAGCGTATACCTTGTTCCAAACTAAACGTCGTAAAAGTCAATTGTACAACGTGACCAGTTGGAGCTTTAAGGGTCCAAGTGCAATCCTCGTTATCACCATAATAATCGCCGTTCTTATGGCTTTGAATGATTCCCGTTGATTCCTTTAGGAGACCACCGCATCCTTAAAAAAATACAATCAATAATATTCAATTTGCATGAGAAGATTTTCTAAATGAAAAAGAGATGAGCAATGAGAATCAACCAAAGTGCAAGGAAAATGCTGCAAAATTTGCACAGACGACTTTCATTTGGTTTCGATAGTACAGAAAAAAGAAAAATCGGTGTCAATACTAACTGCGATCGACCGTCGTATAGTTCGCCTTAAATCCACGATTACTAAGACTTGAATCAGTGGTAAATTTCAAGTACATGTAATTGTGAGTCGAGTAGTAAGGTTGACTGGGTAGGTTTTCGGGACCTCCGCATAGGGTGCCAAGAAGAGTCGAATTCTCGTTGTCACCATCGTAAATAGTGAGACCATCGAAGTAACAAGTGTCACCGTAACCACTTTCGATCTCCAAATCGTCCATAGTGAGAATAATACCCTTTCCAGGCGGTTGAATAATTTCGTAGATACACGTGCGCGACGAGGGGTAACTCTGCGGATAGTACGGTGACTTTATAACACCCGATGGTTCGTGGAACTCGCCGCCGCATATCGTTTCGTATTTCAATTGAAAACCGGAAAGTTGTCCCGACCAGTCACTGGTAAATACTATCAAAACAACGTTCGAGTCCACTATGCCAGGCGCTGGCAAAGTGCGACCGCAATGTCGGCCAACCACCGGTGATGATGTATCCGGTCCACTGAATACCTGAGTTAAAAAAAAATGTATACTTTTAATGAAATTATTTCATTGCAAGTTGTTAACTACAGGTAATTGTATGTAATAATTTAGAAGGGAACAATAATGAAATGATGAAAATCCGCACTTCAACAGAATCCCATCTGCACCTCCGCGATCTTTCAACGTCGAATGCCATCCAAGTCAAACGCATTCTTTCACCCTTCGGTAGCTGTATCTTCCAGTCACAAATCATATTCGCCGGATAATTTGCCGGAAATCCGGGAGACGTGATGATACCATGATCCGCGGTAAATACGCCGCCACAACCCGGCGTACCTAATGGAAAATTGCAGATTTTGAGATATAGTTATTTCCGCAGAAGCTAAACTCACGTTCGATGTAAAAAAAAATTACCTTCTACAGTGGAATAAGTTATTTGGAATCCCATATCACTGCCAGCGGCGTCCGAATGGAAATGAAGTTTGGCAAAAGAACCGGAAGACAACAGTGGTGGTGGATGCGTATGATTGCAGTATAAACCCAACTGAACATCTCTGTTGCCTGCAGTCTCGTTGATCTACGTATCAAATTTGTGTTTTATTGTTTTTCATCATTTGCACATTGATTTATAACGAAAATATTTGACATATTTATTAATGACAAACAATTATTTCAATTACACAATAACGAAAAAATGTAATTAAAAAAAACTACAACTTACCTCCAGGTAATCATTTTCGCAGGTCGGATGTTCTTCGATCATCACAGTGAAGAAATGAAATTGTATTCTTTTTCCAGGTCTTACATTGATCTCCCAGAAGCAATCTCTGTTGTGAGGATATACTCCGGGGGAACCCGGCGAACTTATAGTTCCATGATCGTTGTATAAAACACCACCGCACGAAGGCGCAACCGATGCCCAATTAAGTGCGAAGCCACGATGAGTGATGCTTCGATCGCTTCGTAACCAAAGATAAACGGCGTTGTGGGTCGTCGTGAATGAACCCTCCAGCGGTAAACGCGAGCCACAAAATCTTCCCATTGAGTGTGCAGCGGCGTTTGTTCCATCGTGAATCTTTCATCATCAAAATATAAATAAATAAATGCAAAAGACGGTATAGCAATGAAATTTCATGCCGTAAATACGAAATCTTACTTGCAAAAAATCGTTTTGACAATCTGTCGAACTTTCAAGATCGAAACGTGTGAAATTGATATTCAGAACCAGCGATCTATTGGTACGAATAACGAAAGCGCAGTTCAGACGGTTTTCATACATCTGTCCATCCGCTGGATACGTCAGGCTGCCTCTTGGATTTCTAAACAATCCACCGCACGATTGTCGCTGAGTCTCGCATCTGGGACCCGAAAAGTTGTCGGTACACTTGCATGTAACCGATCCCGTCTCTGAAAGTTGGCAAACTCCGTCGTTCTGACATGGATTTGGTGTGCACGGCTGCTCCCGACTCTCGCAGTGAGTGCCTGAAAATAGAAACAGAAACAAAAACATGATAGCAATTGCTTAATGAAGCAATGGAATGATAAAAATAGTTGTAGGATATGATATCTTACCGGTAAATCCCCGATTACATCTGCACCGGTACTGAGCACCGCTGGGTTCGCAGGTACCGTGAATACAAGGGTTCGTAGAACACGGACTGATTGGGTCGGAGGAACCCGGCAGACAACCCTGAGGACCCATTCCGTTACCGTGATAGCCAACCGGGCAATTGCATTGAACAAATAGATTCGTGTAGCCAGGATTTTCGACGCATGTCGCAAGTGGATGGCAACCGCCATTGTTTATTCTGCAGGCGCCGACGAATGTACAAGTTACACCATTGCCCTCGTAACCAGGTGGACAGGCGGCGCAAACGCGAGAACCCATTGTATTTATGCATTGGACTCTCGGTACCGTACTGCAACCACCGTTGTCCACTGAACACTCGTCAATGTCGGTGCAATAGTAACCATTTCCAGTGAAACCAGCGGGACAACCACCACAAGCATATCCTCCAGGAAGATTGATGCACGGAACCAAAGGGTTCATTGAACACGGTGGATGGTTTCCCGCGCATTCATTCACGTCTTTTCTGCATGCTGGATCCGAACCTTCCGATTGCCATCCCTGTGAAACGATTGATTGGGTTTTTTGTCGATGTTGTAGAGAAAGGATAGTTTGTTCAATCATCAGCTCAGCAGAGGATCATTTATAAATGAATTTTTAAGGCTTTTAATACGTAAAAAATGTATCATTCTTTTTCAAGTACCTGTTCGCAAATACAAGTGTATCCAAGAGTAGTTCCTTTCTTGGGAACGCATGTTCCGTATCCGCACAATTCGTGCGAATTTTGAGCATCGCAAGCGGTACTCTTAGTGATGCAATGGAGTCCATGCCAACCAGGAGCACAGTCACAGCTATAAGTTTACCATTTTTTGCGTAAATTGAACGGAAACACTTTTGATATAACGCGAGTGAGTCGCTTACCGATAAGAACCGGGCAAATTTCTACACGTAGCTCCGTTCTGACAACCTAAATCCGTATTTGCGAATCGCACGCATTCATCCACGTCCTGTACGCAAAACGGACCCTGTGGAGAAAAAGCGTTTCTTGGTTTCACTCTAAATCCACGTAAATTGTAACTTTTGTATCGATTGACGCTTTCATTATTTGGTTCGACTTCTCACCTCGTAATTCGGCGGACACAGACATTGAACTCCATCGTAAGTTCTGATGCACGTACCACCGTTCAGACAAGGATTTCCCGCGCAATCATTTTTTTCTAGTTTAGTTCTTATACGCCGCACCGCACGGTCTATTCTACGAACCTTTGGAATCAAATATCGTAAAACTATCATCGAAGCTATGAATATCGTGAATGGCCAACGACTATTTGCGAATGATTACATACCCGGGTATCCAATCGTCCCACAGTATCGAACAATGACCGATCACCAGTGTATGTCTATGAATCGAGAATGCCAGTGAATTACATTGTATGAAAAGAATAAATTTGTAATAATTATGATACATTTATTGATTCGCCAATTACGATTGGTTTGTGAAAGACTCACCGATGAATTCCCCGTATTATTAACTTGCAACTTTAGCCTGTTGAGTTCCCGCTGTAAACCATGCGGACCTTCTACAGTTTTGATAAGTCGATCGACCTGAGTCGATATATCGTTCAAATAACCGTTTTCCCAATTTTCGACCACTTGGGCTGCTCTTCGCGCCTAATAACAATGATGACGATTTATTTTCATTACTTCGAATCAAACGGTGTTGAGTTTTTTATTTATCTATCTTGTAACACTTACATTTTCCGAAACATCGACCAAATTTATGTCATTAATATTAACGACACTTTTACCGGATGTTAGTAAAGTGATGTTTCGGTCTTTG
Organism: Buathra laborator; assembly: GCA_934046635.1. Taxonomy (NCBI): domain Eukaryota; kingdom Metazoa; phylum Arthropoda; class Insecta; order Hymenoptera; family Ichneumonidae; genus Buathra; species Buathra laborator. Next base: position 15,200,711 of record OW203901.1, on the reverse strand, counting down.
GCACTGGCGATCACGAGATTACCGTCCCGTGACTCTAGAATTGGTCTGCAGCAGGTAATATTTATGAAATGACCGTACAAAAAAAAATGGCTAATGGACTATAATTGATTACAAAAATAATTAATAATAAATAAAAAAAAGAATTCCTCGAATTCCCACACTTATTACCGTTCTCCTACCCATGCGTTGCAGACACCGATATATAAAAATACGGGCAACAATGACCCGATGGCCATTTTGCTCGTAACTTCGCGACTCGCCTAATTCTAAAGGAACTTGTAACTCTGAAACACCACTTAAAAATGATTAAACAATTCGGCGTATATGGGATAGAAAAATGCTCGTCGCGAGAGCGCTTAACTAGGACTGATCCATTTTACTCTGCGGAAGAATTATCGGGCCACGAGTGGGCGTGTTTCGGGAATTTATCAATATCCACCCAATATCGCATTACGATGATTACTCCCAACGACCAGGGAGATGGATCCGAAGTGATCTACAGGAAATATTGAAACCACAGAAAATTCTGGGTTTTTTATTTATCGGCTTGCAGTTTGGATGAAATCGATTCTGGAATATTTCGGTAAAATTATACGCGCAGGAAAAATTAAGGGAACGTAAATATTTTCTTTTTCATATACTTTTAGAAAATCCTTCCATCATTGTTTACCAACCGGATAACGCGAAAAACACAGAGCAAACCATCTATAAATTAATTAACTTTAACTAAACAAAAATAACGTATCGCCATTCTTGCTGTATCTCAAGACGTTCCCACTTACGTAAAAGTGGGGTTAACTTTGCAGAAAACTAAGGCAATTTAAAAAAGCATAGGGCTTCCCAATATGAAATGCGCAACAATCGTGAATACCTGAAAAAACTCGATTAACAGTTTCATTGCTGATGTATAACAATAAAGTGGATTTTGTATTTTTCTTCGGTTTCGTAAGTGGAGATTTTATTAATTAATACGTCGCTCTTTTAATAAATTCAAATTTATACATTTGTACATTTCTTCATTGTATCATTGTAATATTTTATCATTGTTTATTTTATATGCACATTATATACAAAAAAAACTTGCAGTGTATACATAATTCATCGAAGTAAAGATCAAGTTGTAGTTTGAACTAACGGCCCGAAGCTATCATTATACGATTGTAAATATCACATTGTCTCGCATATGTAACGTCATGAGACTAATAGGTCACCAGTCATAACTAATCCATTAGTATTTAACATAGCGATACATCTACAAAGTCTATAGAGCTTTTAAATCCAAACGAACGCTGTGTCACTTGTTACCAATCTATTAATATGAAAAACAACTTCACAACGTTCTTATTTAAAAGTCAACCATTTTCCTTATCCATCTAAATATGGTTTTCGAACGTTGACCAGGAAAGTTGGGCGAACAAGAGACCATCCAAAATACTACGATGATATGAAATTGATATGACATTAGAAAATGAACGCATTTAATAGGACTGACGAGATTTTTTTTTTCAGCTCATTATATTCAATTCACATTCATCGAGACTCAACTGTTTTTTCATACACCTTTGTATGTGATTGCGAAAAAAAAAGTGATTAAATGAATATTTATAGAGTTACAAGATCAGCTTCGATTTCTAGGAACATTTCTGCGTCGAATCGATAACCTGCTCTTGTTTTTCATTTCTAGTTTTTGTTAATATCGCAAACTCGCGTTCCTTTTGCGTCTGATCTTTGTCGCCCCATCCCCAGAGATCGTGCGTACCGTCGCCAGTTTTCATAACTCGCTGTTTAATATTGTCCATCGATACGGTTTTTAAATCATACGCCCATCCAATGGAAGCGAACATGTCGATGAAACCAGTAGTTACGTTGAATCTGTAGTTTCCTAATTCGCTGGTCTTGTAGTCCCACGGGAATGTGTGATGAAAATTGTGCCATCCTTCGCCGAATGTGAACACCGATACGGTCTTATTTTCCACAGGATTTATGTTTCTGCCATTATAACGTTTTTTTTTAATAGGTAAAACACATAAAGCGCGTCAATGTTCTTTTTTTTTGTTAATTTCAAAGGCACTTACATATCGTAAGGCTTTTGGCCAAAGAGATGCGCTGCGGAATTCACCAACCACGTGACATTGAGAGTTAATACAAAACGAAAGATCACTGCGATGAAGAATGCATTTTTCCAGGTCTCGTTCCACAGATACATCGGAATTATGGTCGGCATAGTTACGCATAGCAACGCCACAAGATAATAATAATACCTGCGATTACACGAAAGATAACTATAAAATACGAAACAGAGCGAATGAGAGTACAGATCGAGGACTACGTACTTTAATTGGAAGGCTATAACCGGATCGTTCAGGAGATCATCGATGTATATTCCCTTTCCTTTGATACTGACGTCCGGGTGCTTCTTGCACAGTAGCCAACCTATATGAGCGAAAAAGAAACCTCGTTTTACATTGTGAGGATCGGCGTCGGTTTCGCTATACTTGTGATGAAGTCTATGATCTCTAACCCACGCGAATAGTGAACCCTGAAAGTAAAAGACACAGAAATACTTAAATCAAATTCACGTCAATGCCGAAGTTACAACAGCGAGCGTAAAACACTTTTTTACGCATAAAATCCACCATAACGACTTCGACAGGATTCTAAAAGGTTAAATTGAAATGCGAATTCGACTTACCTGGAACGCCATTGTATTAAAGATCATAAGCATAATCCGCAGTGGCAAAGTTGCTTTGTATGCACGATGTGACCATAATCTGTGGGCTCCGGCTGTAATTCCCATCATCGTCATCGGGTATAAAATTAAAGCTGAAATCGAAAAAGTGTGGGAATGCGCCATAATGATGTTAGACATATAGGATTTGTTGAAGTACAGAATGACGCTTCATTTCAAATAAAAATTTAGTTGCAATAATCGCAGCAAAATCAAATTCTGCCAGCAACCGAATTTCTTTTAAGTATTTCGAGAAACAGATTAGGTTCGCGACAATACGTTTAGAAATTAAAGGAATACAAAAAATAATACGCCGATTATCACACGAAAAAACTGATACTTACCAAATATTGTGGTATACAGTTTCGCAGAGGTAAATGCGAGATAAACACCATAAGGTGCAGCCGTATGAATAAATATCATGAGGAAGAAGTTGAACCATACGATATGTACATCGTATTTTTCTTTTTTATTGGACGGTTCATTAGATTCGCGGATTTTTATTTCTTCGATGGTGTCTCTCCGTTCCATATTGTCGGCTGTTCTATAAGCAGCAAAAACGCTGTCCATTAAAATGTATCACCTTGTATCGCGCGCGATATTGTTAATATACAAAAGCAACATTGCCATGTAAAGATCGAAAAAGATTTATTAGAAATAATTGAATAGATTATATAGATCTTAACAACAAATTTTAAGACGAAACTTGGCAACGATAGCTGTAACTTAAATTGGCATAAACTACTTTTATTAATTTCTCGTATTCCTGTTATAACCCGATATCTGCGTTGACATGTATACGAAAAAGTTCAAAATCTACAATCACTGTGAAGTACACATTAAAGGTATTCACAATAAAATGTCCTATAAGATTCAGAAAATGATTATCTCTATTGTTGTGCAGATAAGAATGTATTTACGTTGCGCGAAGAATTAAAAAAAAATGTAACAATTTATTGGCAAAGACTAATCTCTTTTTTTGTAATTTCAAATAAAAAATATTTCGTGCCCACCTGCGATATTCGCAGGAATGCGATTAGAAAATCGTTGCCGAAGTCAAGTCCCTCGAGAAATTCACTGTTTCGCGATCCGCGTAAATCTAATCGACTGAGTGCCACTACAATGGTCTCCCTAACTTTTATCCTATCGGGTTCAGTGACATTGTCACTAGTGTGGTACCATCTGCACCTACGGAAATTGAAGAGAAGTGGACAAAGTCAAGGCTAACAATGTTACGTGTGCCTTACACGTGCTATGCTGCAAACGTCACGCGATTGTTACGGTAGAAATAGTATAATGAAAAGTATTTAAAATTGATCGGCACCAAGACAGTCCGACAGTTGAATACACAGTTTTAAGTGTTTCTTGGTTCGCGTCTATGCACATTCTACAGGTTTGTAATTTGCATATTAATGAGTCTAGTCGAAGAATTAGACTACCCGATTCCCACGCAGTATTTGTCCTCCACAACTCTTTTTTTGAACAGTAATCAGCTGATTTTTAGGAGCGCGACACCTTTTTCCCGAATTGAATAGATCTTTCATCCTTCTGAATGGCCGGGGAATCCTCGGGAACATTTTATTTTTATATTCTTGCAGATCGAAAGAAAGATAGAGAGAGGAACTTATTACCATAACAATATTTCTGTCGGGTGCTCTAAGACAGAATAACAATATATACGAACTTCCGCCAGTCTGTAGCAATTTGAATGTATAAACATTGTAAAACGTCGCTGTGTTACGTACGAAGCGAGAGCGAAGGTTGTTTTTGTGCGTCGCAGTTGAATCTCTGCATGAAGCGTATAATTATTTTCACTCTACGCGTGCTGCTTTACTTTGACCCGCGGTGAATCCAGATTTTTAATTATTCAAAATCGGGATAATGCCTTTTATCGAAATACAGGTTATACGAGATTATTTTCCAATTACCCGGAAAACTATATCGCTTTAACGAACAATGCACAAATAAAGTGTCAGTTAAGGATAAATGTACCGACTGTGGCTATCATACTAATGCTGGCCGTTTTTTTTTAATAAATTGCTGCCAAACCGTTATGTGTCGCATTTCAATATAACACTTTGAAAACTTTCATATAAATGTACAGGATTGCCAAACAACTGGCATTTTTATTCGATGTGATTCAGAGTTTCGAACGAACCGATCCATAATCACCGATCGACAATTACCGATTGATAGGTGGGAATAAATGCTTCAATAAGGAGAAGTATGCGTCAGGAGAGCACCGTGATATATCAATAAATACAAGACGCAAACTGACTGGATGGCAATTAGAAATACGACAGGAGGACATTACGACATTAAGACAGTTCGACGGAAGTTCAAGTGAAGTTCAATAGGAAGACAATACATCAATATAGCAGTACGACACTATTAGAGTTCAAGAAAGACGATAGAATCGGCAATTATAAAAAGAACATTTCATCGTTAAATATAAAGAACAGTTGAACAATTCAATAATTCTACAACAATTTAAAAATAAAATAGAACTTGAATGAACTTGTAAAAACGTGAATCAACTTGTACGGATCTTAACGCTGTTCGACTCGGGGAGTTATCAGGATTTTGAAATACATCTTCGAAGCTTTTTCGGCACTTTCGAAATATTAAGAAGCCATTAGAGTTTCTACTGTTACAATCGGAATTAAATTGTCAATTGCGCAATTTATCAATTAAAATATTACGGGAGTTTTGTAAAATAATAAAAAAATTAAAGACTGTGTTTTTGCTAATTAAAGTATTAAATAAATTTCATCATTAAATTAAAATTGACGTGAACGGTTAAATCTTGTATTCTGAATTAAATAAATTCGGTTGAACATTATCAATATCGTCAACATCATCTTCATAACGAAAATAATCTAAAGGAAGGAAGGAAGGGCCAATCAGAATTCTCGATCATCTTCAATTACATTTACCGGACTCAACATAAAATTTTCAATCGACGTCTACAAATTATTTTTCCTTGATCATTCATCAGCGGTGAGTCTTTCCCACCAGAACATTTATTTTGTGCTTATTCTGGTTATTCAATATAACCAATTAAATTTCTATCGCGATGATAAATTAAATAAAATACAAGGAAAAGACCTCTTTTAAATTAAAGTGCGATCCCAATGAGAGAGATCTTGGGCCTCTGGTAACGAGTACCAAGGTAGCGAAGAGTGTATTGGGCCGCGATAGTTGCGAGCGTTGATCAGTATCAATTTGAAGATAGAATTTCACTACAAGACGCATCGAGCGTACGGCGTTTTATTGGAGCATTTTATAATAAACACTTTTACCATACGATTACTACGCGCTTACTATACGCGTACTACAAGTCGATGACTCGCTTTATATGCGATATTATTTCCTTTGATTCTGGGATTTAAATAGTCAACGCCGCGCACTGTGGGCCTTATTCTGAGTAATTCTCGGAAAGGTCAGCCTCGAAAATGGTATAGTCGGATAAAAACGCCTCAATGAGACACAATGTGTAAAATGGAACTTTGTTCTTTGGGCGTAATTACCGAGAAAATACAGATCTGGACGTAACAGTATAAATAGATACGAACGTTAAGAACGATCGGGGAAAAACGGTATTTATCCCAATTATTGCTTCACGAATCGCTTTATAAAACTGCAGAAGAAAGTTACGCACGTTTCCGGACTTTATGGTTTAAAATTCAAAATGTGTAACGAATAATATATAAAGATTTCATTAACACGAGCGAATGGGGTTCGGACGAGATCTCTAAACCGATCTGTCTTTGATCACTGCTGTTTAAAGACTGAGTTTCCGTAATCTTGCAAAAATCTTTTTAGATACTCAGATAAACGGGAGAATACTGATTTTGCAGATTCAACAGTTGCGAGGTACAAAGTGCAAGTCATGCGCAGAAACCTTTTGAACGCAGAGTGGTTCGAATAATATTCCGCTTAAGTAATTTCTGCATAATGTTTACATGTACCTATATCAGACGATAGAATTCCCCTACATCAGGGGTCTCAGTAAAATCGAGAATAAGACGAACTAAAAGAGATTCAATTCTGCAGAAAATGGTAACTCTTAGATTTTAGTACTTCAAGTTATGACACGTATCTCGCTCCGCTCCGAAAATGTGCAATGGAAACTAAAAAAAAAAACATGAGATGTGATAGCCGAAAGTTTTTACTCGTTATATTGTAAATCAAAAGTCGGTAAAAGTATACAATGAAGTAGAAAACAGGGTATCTGCTTTACCAGCGATCGTCAAGATGCTTGGTCGCGAAGTTAATGACAGCACCATACGGGCATTTCCGCTCCGAGCCCTACCACGTAAAACTTGAATTCGAAGAAGTCAGCCTACTGTACCTATTTTGGCTCCAAGTTACCGACGGTAGATTAGGCATTCAAACGGAAAAATTTGGAAAAATAAAACAATGTCAACGATCTCTTCACCGCTATGTCGGACTTACGAAGCTTAGATCAATTACAAAAATCTTATAAAATTCTAATAGCAAACAGATATTGAAAATGCATTAATTTATGCATGGAATCCCGTGGGGGCTGTGAACAGCGTATATCTGCCATTTCATCGTCCAACAACTTCTGAGTTCGCTTTTTTTTTTTTTTTCGATAAAATCCGCGAGCCTTATTCCTCGGCACACCTTCGTCTTCCAAAATTAAGGTCCTCCACCTACTTTGGAAAGTACGACCTACCAACTGACCGATTATTCACCATTTCTTCTTCCGCTCGCACTTTCACGCTCTCCCCTGCGCACAGATCCCGCCGGGCATCTCGACAGGCAATTGGGCACTCATGGCAAAGACGCCGGTATGGCTCACCTAGATTCCGATGGCAGGTACCGTTCAAGCAGCATCCAGATACAGAGACTATGTAATATGCTATGAGGAATTTCTCTCATCAGCAGTTCACCTGTACCCTTTTGAATGCTTATATCGCGGTTTACGATTGTGCTCTCTACATTATTACAGGCAGTAAAGTGTTCACTGTTTAGAATTTTCTTCGTCCAAAGTAGATTTATGTTCTGAACATTGAAAATTTTAAATGTCTAATAATAATTTTTTAATTCGTAAAAAAAAAAATAAGGTTAATGTACCATATAAAATAATAGATTATAGTAGTTCGTTAAATTGGTCAAAGTAAAATTATTTCGAATTTTTCAAAGATACTAAAGAAATCCTGTTTTCTGGGAACATCTTCGTATTAATGCGAAATCTTTAAATGAGATTTCGTGCCGTGAGATCACGCCGCGAAAAACGGGCAGAAACAAAAAATACTCGCGGCGTATGCACTGCAAATATATCGACGGTAAACGTTTGCCAAACCGGATGTAACGAGTATAGTGCGAATGATTCCAGTGCATCCTGAACACACGACGACGCAAGACGTTAAGTACATTTCAGTGATCATTATGTCAGCGCGGTACAGTGCTGCACCAGTGTGCTGATTATTTGGTAGTAGAAACGGTAACTACGGATGTTCTGTTCTTCCCCATCGATTTCTGTATCTGGTTGAATTTAATCTCCAATTTGTCGATTGTACCGATAAACATAACGAGGAAATCGAGTGAAATATCGATCGACAATGATTAAACGAGTAAAAAAAAAAATAATCTGTACGACGGCTACGTTCAGAGATACGTTTATGAGAACATGAAATTGGAGGACAAAGAGGGGATCGCCACACGCCACTGGCGAATCATCGCCAAATTAGGCTGAAAGTTTGAAACAAACTGTCTACAATTGTGTATTTAATGAAAAAAAAAGCATGTCTTATTCGCATTTGCATCTTATCGTATATGGCAAACAAAAAAGGACAATAAAAAAAACCGTATTCCGTTTGTCGCTGAGGGAATGATTTATTTTTATTTACTCTGGTCATGTAAATTGTCGCGACCTCTCCTAAGTCTTTTAATATTCTAGTCTTATTTTGAATATGGGAACCAAAGTCGTCACGAAACACCCATTCTCCGATTTTATATATTATATTGTCTCGGGTATGTAAGGCCGCGGATTTAGTCGTTAACGAGTCATAACTATGCATTAGCATCAAGCATGTAGAACGTTTTTACGTGCCGCCTGACCGTGAAATTTACCAGCAACGCGTACATTACATCACTGAGCAGTTCTGTACCATTCATATTCCCGACGTAGTGAAGAGACAACACTATTAGATGTCCTATGTAATGGAACGAAAAAAACGTAAAACGTCGATTTAGAAAAAAAGTTTTAGAAAGATTAAAATTACTAAAAGCAGCTGCGGGTTTTTTTCGCATGGATTGCCGAGTTAAAATCAATGTTTTGGTGTGAATCATCGTTGCGTCGAAACCGCGGGATTTTTTCTGACGCATACAAAAGCGCGATTGAAAATTCTTGCATCTCATTCATATCGATATGCTGATTTCCAAGGCGCTGTATTGAAGCATTTCCCTGATTTAATGAATTTTTTTAATTTTAGCTATTGTTGGCAAATGGCGACAATAAGCTGTCCAAAATACTTCGAGACTCGCGCGCGGTATCGATTACGATCTGAAAAAACGTCAAGACAATTTGATCGTCATGTCCGGCAAAATTGTCACAATACCGATTATTAACAATGAGTTGAATTATACGATATAGATGATTGAGGCGGACGACGATTGTTATCGCCAGATATTTGAAAAAATTCGAGATTTACTCGCGGTATCAATTACGGACCGGAAGAACGTCGCGACAATTTCGATGTCATCAGCGGACGAACACAGCACGAATAAAGCGACAACGATGGATATCGATATAATAATTTCTCAGTTCCAAGATTTGGTATTTAAACAATTAAACAATAATATATCGTAACACACCAATTTTTAACGGATGAACCTCTTCTTGAATATCGTCTAATCACAGCACGAATAAACCGCTAATAATGCAAACCTTGAATGTTAGATGATTCGAGGCACGTTCGGAATGATTCAGTAGTGGTATTCGAGAGTTGTCGCTCAAGCGACTGTGAACCTTCTATCAGAATAAGAACCATAAAGCAACCAATCTTAAATACCGTGGAGGGGCATTAGTTTTGGTTGCTGATTGGGTCGATACCGTACGACAATACGAGAGTAAGCAATAGGCTTCGTAGTAAATCCGCGGCATTTCACGTCATAGGGTAAAAAACGCCCCGTCGAGAAATCCCCGGCGGTCGAAACTCAGTGTCTGCTGCAAACATCCTTTACCTACTGCGCCAAAGTCTGCATCGCCGGCAATTCGCCGGTTACGACCCTCCTAGCTGGGACTCTGATCAATAGATGTCCTCATCGTTTCAAGATTAACTGTATTAATTTATACGCGTAACGTTAAAAAAAAATGTTGCGAGCTAAAGCAGTGCCCCCTGACCATCGAAAATGGTATTATGACAAAGTTGGAAAAGTGCAAAAAAAAATTGTAGATAAAAATGCCAAAATCTAATGCTGCCTTATCAACTGACAAAAGGGTGTTCCTTAGCCAAGGGTCTCGTGCATTCGTCCGGGTGGCAGTAGTAGCGCTGCGGAACGATCGGACTGGCCGGCTGACCGGGTACGCACTGTCTCCACTTTCCGATATAAAAGTAATAACTATTTAATCATAGACAACAACGGTCAATATTTGTTACCAGTAGATATATCGTTTAAAGTAAATGCACCGCTTTGACGCATGAATATCTGTCGCGATAACGGTACAGACTCTGTCTCGTGTGCGGTGATGTTCGGACGTTAAGCTTGTTACTAACGCAGTGGGCGAGAGACGGCCGGGTCTCTTTCTCTGACAACACGGATACTGCCCAACCCCCTGCAGTACTATACACAATGGGTTGGTCGATCGTTTACCACGAATTTTACGAAGTATCGACAATCCTCGATGCTCTGATTATTATATTTTTATAACGTTATGCCATCGTTTATTGCGATTAGCTGCAAATTGCCGGGAATCTAGATATTGTTTCAACCCTTTGAGCTCCTAATGGGCCGAATTATTTCATTTTATCCGAAGCCTGTGTTGCGCTTTAATGAATTAATTTCATCAGCGATAATTGTTCGTCGTATTTAACTGGAACTCTCACCTATCAGTAGATCATTTCTGTGTTGATGGCCTATATCGTTTATACATTTTTTTCGTCTGCTCGTTATAATTATCGAAACGCTGGAGTAGAACTGTAGATAGTAAGTAGTGAAAGAAAAATAAAAGATTTATGCATACATTATAAACGACTGTTATTATTTCATTTATGCGTATCCTTATTTGTCAAGTGTACGCGTTAACGCTCGTGACATCGTTGATGAATGTAGGCACCTCGGAATAACTGTATGACCACTAACGGCCCGTACTATAGATTTGTGGAATAATACAAATTCATACAAACTTCAGGGAATCGATGAAGTCACTTACGTTTACTAGCGTACACTGTACCCAAGCAAAACATATGTAGTTATATATGTAGTTATTGCTTCTCTTGCGTATACTATACATTTTCTTTATAAGCAAATCGTCGTGTAAGTTTGCAATAGTTAACAATAAAAGGCTTATATTTATTTTTTAAAATATTCTAATCAATCAATGCGTCTATTTTTTTAATCAATTTGTAATACTCACCTAATACTTTAATATCAATTAATTTATACTCAACGCATAACTAAGAGGCTTAGCTTTTTTATTACGAAAGCTTCGCAATTTTTTTTTTTTTTTTTTTCCGTTACTATTTCGATGTCTATTTCTACTTTGATTAACGTTAAAGACGCGCCGGGTGCATTACGGATCGATGAATTTGTGGATTGACGATGTTTATGAACAACGGGTTAGTATATAAGATCTCTCTTTCGACGCTCGCGCTTCACCGCTGACTTGTACGCTGTCTCGTTCTCTCACGCTGCGAGCTCATTCACCTCGATCTCCGCCACTGAAACTCCCACTCTTCGGAGTTCCACCACTTGGTGGAATCTGTGTTATACGTACGCGCATACGTTCCACTAGTTGAAGCGCCGTAATGTGGTACAATCTTCGAGACGCAGGTACCGTTCGTCAACCTTCTTCGTCTCAAAGGCTCCGGGAGACTGCCTTCAGCGTTTTGTTTGAAATCACACCGAAGATTTTTAACATTTCGATTTCTCAAGCGTCCTGCTTCCTTTCGAAAGACGCGCGCGTCTCCTCTGCTACGCTACGCGGTAAATCTTTCAATCGTGTTATACGCTGCGGCATACATACTATAGCGAACGTTGTAGATCTTGAACTTGAAAGACTATATTGCAGCTACAGTTCGAAGATGAAGTCAAAGATGTAGACTTTCATTTCTCGAGGAAATGAAGTACAGTTTTACATTGCGCAATCGATAACTCGTTCGGACATCGAAGCTAAAGATTGACACAAACTATTCATTAATCCATTTCGTGTTCATTTAACGGGACATTCCCTTCACTGAAAAAAAAAAGTTGGACGAACGGAAATAATCGGTTGGGAAAGCTACTTCTGACGAAAAAACAAGTCGCCTTTACTTTACAAATAGAGATCTTCAATGAAACTTTTTTGTCGATTCAACTAATTTCCGATCTATGAAAAATGTTCAACCGACACGGACGCTAACGACTCTGAGGTCTTTTAGGGAGACATTCGGATGTGCGAATTTGCGAAATCACACCTCGAAATGTGTTAGATAAAGGTGTTGAATTTCGATGTTGACTCCAAATGAGAATATTCACTCGATCGAGCTATCAGCAACCGCACAGGTCATGTGTATTATTGTGACCTTGCGATCAAAATTCCGTCGCAATCGTAAAAAACATTCAAAATTATTTGAGAAAAAATCACGTGACTCGAGGAAAAAAATTTTGGATGAAAGTAAATATTTACTCGATGGTTAGTCCTGTGACGAATGTCTCGAGTCAATGCGACTTCCGTATTGATTCCTATTTCTCTTGTTTGTGTTGTCCAAAATATTGCGCAAGCCGCGCATTGCTTTGATTATAATCGTCTCGGATCACGTTGCTGGGATATTCTATTTTTCCTTCGCGCTGTCGCTAACTGCCGAATCTTTTGAGAGGCTAGTAGATGAGCAATGCCACCGTTAATGGTCGGGGAACACGATAACTTTTACGGCACCGCCAGAGTTCATTGGCGCATCCCCCTCCCCGTCCTCGATCGAGCCACGAAATTCACGGTCAAGATTTCCACACGCTGAAATCCTCTCGATCGCGCACGCTGCTCGCGCCTGCGACCTGAACGACTTTTAATGCGAAAAGGATTTTAAAAAAATCGATAGCAAAGAATCCTTGTAAAAGTGAGAAGATTGACGACTCAAAGCGAGGATGTTGCGTCTCGTCTAACAGAGAAAGTTGGCCGGAAGTAACAACCTTGAGTCTGTCGATACTCAGCTAAGGGGCTAATCAAATATTATCACCTATGGGCTCGAAGTTTATGCAAGACAAATGTTTGATCGAGATCCGTTCAAAAAAATAAAATAAAAAGCACACGAGGTGTTTTCGTAGGTGCGGTCGTGGTGACTCCTGCGTCTGTTGCCAATTTGCCAATAACCGGGTTGTGAATAAAGAATCTCGAAGACAAAAATGCTTTGGTGGTACTACTTTGGTGGACCATTCGGTGACAGAACAAGTATTACAAACGAGTATTACGTGTATCCATGAAACATAAAGTCTGTTGCAATTTCCTAACAAGGCGTAGAAGTACCAATGCGCAGAATACACACGTTTATCCTTAAAATACGAAAAAAAAAATGACAATCGGTTTTTATTCTTTTTAGATGACTCGGTGATGGCTATGTCGCGAATAAAAAAGAAAAAGAACAGGTGCGAGAGTCATATATTTTTTTAGGAATAAAGAAAGTCGTTAAAGAAGAGAAGTGAGAATTCCCCCAGCTGGCGGGTCAAAAGCCCTTTGACTGCGCACGTGCGCTCAGTTATGGCAGCAAAAGGCTGTTGCTGACGAATTTGGCAAAGGCATTCACGAGCTCTCATGTTAGTTCATGGCCGCTTCTTTTCTCTTCTTATATTCTCCGAGGCTTTTTTTCTTTGTACCCTCCGCAAGGCAAGGATGTCGCTGATTATCTCAGGATGAGACACAGATCGAGTAAATTTGCGAGGAAAAGTAACCTTCAAGTTTGTCTACAAAGAAATTCATCATAGATACTAATGCACAGACAATAAGTCTGTACATTAATGTTATTTTTTTCCTTATACTTCTACGCATTCCAACTGGAATTTTTTTTACACTGATCATTGTATCGATATTATTTTCACAAAATGCGTACGTGAAAATCTCGTAGATGCCGACGTGCCTGAGATGAAGGTTGCTATGGTTTCTGCGATGTTGATTTACTCGTTTTCCGTGCTTTGCCCCTTCGCTTCGTACTATTTTTACGCTTGGTACGCCGACGTATGTCATTAAATGGCAAATTGATGCAAAGGGAAGAGTCGATTTTACCAACCAGAGATCAATGGCTACCGGTTCAATGACACGTTATTCATTAACAAGGATGCAACGATCGTTCGAATTATGAATCAAGAATAATAGGGAAATTAATTACCGGTAAATTCGTAACGTTGATTGAGGTGCAAATTGGTCTTCAAATTTGCGCAAAAAAATACTTCCATTATGCATGAATCGTGTAATGAATGTTAAAAACAAATGTGTGTTGAAATTAAAAAAAATTTTTACAATATATCGAAAAATTTAGGAATTCTAAAGTAATTTCTTTTTTTAATTATTCATAAATTCAAAGGCAACGTATTTAATTTTTTTTATTCCGATGGTTGTCAATTTTTATTTCCCGAAATATTAAATTTATCATTATTTTTTATCGTGTATACATACCACTATCTACGCACCAAACGAGAATGCTTTACCTCAGAAAAAACCCAATACGTGTTCATGTTCGTGGAAATAAGTGAAGTAAAACAACAACAACAAATTGACAGAAGCCAACATAAGGGAAAACGAAACCGAGAACGAAGGGAGGCCTACGTGCCGTTTCGCACGGTTACTATAGGCATTTTTACGATCCTTAGAGCAAAGGTTGCGACGCTCGTGTACAAGCGGTTGTTTGATATTCGTCAAATCATGCGTACGAGCCTTTAATTTTATACGCGAATTAAAAAAAAACCGAACCGTAAACATAAATAAATTCAAAAATAGCTTCGATCGTCCGAAAAGGTAGAGCGGACGTGCCGTTTGCCATGTTTGAGAAATTTGACTAATACCACTGGGAACGTCAAGAGTGATACTGAATGTTATCGACGACGCTTGGGTGACACGATAATATCGGGTCTTCCCCCGTAAACTTTTTCATTTGTCTTTCGCCCGCACGCGCCTCTGGTAATTCCGAAGGATTCGCGAACGAATCTTGTGGTCACACCGGTTCGATATGAAAAAAACAACTTGGGCCGACCGACAGGTATACCTTTTCCTCGAAACACCGGCGTGGTCTCTGCCCCCGTTCAATCACGAGCTCAACAGGTACCATCGCTACCTTGAAATGCACTTGCTTGTTTGGACTGTCTGTGACTCAATATATATATATATCTCTATAAATATAATTTTTTTGTAATTAACGCTTTCATTGACTGCACGGTCTATTTAAAGATGAATCAATTAATTCGAATAACCAATTCGTTGTAATAAATAGGGTGTAGAAATCTATACTCAATCTACAAAACTCGAATGGACCAAAAAAATTCGGTAAAAAATTTGCCGAAAAACATACAATTTTTTGACCAAACAGGAAAAAATTATTATAAGGAAAGACGAATACCGTTTCTAGTGAAATTCTACGTCCGCAAAGGCTTCAAAAAGGTTACCATTAAATATTTAAAATACCACATCTCAAGCGTTAGATGACGATCGAATTTCCATTTAATCAGGAATTCTAACGTGGATAATTTCCTCAGGGAGATGAAACATTATAAATTATTGAAGATACCTCGCAGTTGTCTGCATTTGTAGAGATGGATAATTAATTAGGTTCTAGAAATAATTTTTTATAGTTATCATAAATTTAAAGAGAATTGTCAACGAAATAATTCTTTACAGCATGGGAATTCGTCACGGGAAACCGTGAATCTTGTATTTCCTTTGAACCTATTTTCACGAAATTATCAGAACTCAAACCCAACAGATCGAAACGGATTGCCAGATTCGTGTTTCCAACATAACATTCTTATAAATCCAAACACTTCCGAGAATCATGGTGTTTATTCCCCAATTATACAAACAATAAAGGGTGCAGCGATTAATCGATACGAGTGATAGGTACACTAACCCTGTCCTTGGCTAAGCGGCTCTGCCACGTAAGCGACACGTTGCTGAGGAAAACCCCAGAATGCTGTCCTGTGGAACTTCTTGGCCTTTAGACATGTGACTCGAAGAACACATGAAAGGTCCCGGGTTTGCTCTCCATTTAAAAAATTAACTAAGCATTGAAAAAAAATCGCCGACCGCAAAAATCGAGCAGATTCTTCGAAACGCTTTTTCTGCGCACATACATCGCTTTTACACAATAATCGATCGATTGCGTTGCGAAGCAATGAGGCAGTGTGTAGACACAATTTCGTGGGAAGTGGAATACATCCGTATGCATCAGTCTATACATTTCCCCAATAGTTTTTACCAATCCGCGACCATCCGCCCATCCATCTCCGAACTTAAGCAATCGTGAGAATGAAAATGATAAAAGAGTGCGTGCATTGTGGACGCAACAATGCTCGCAGCCCTCGGGTCATGAGGACTGGCAACGCCGTCAATGAATCATCTTACCGGTCGATGGGAATTAGAAGTTTGTAGTGTTTTAAATACAATGTCGCCATTGAATTTAATGACAATTGGATAACAGTTGCAATAACACGTATGTAAAATGTTATATTCTTTTTTTTTACCGCCTTATTTACGCATTCACAGTAAATGCTCAATATGTAATCGAGCTAATTGAGAAACCATCGGTTAAAGTGGTATCGGTGGCATTAGTATTATTATAATTGTTTTCCTCGATATCTTTACATAGAAACACAATTGATCCCACATGACGAAAATAAAGTTTTCATATCCAATTTGTAATGAAAATATGCAAAAAATATACAACGCATATTATATTTGCTGCCGAATAATTGATAAATTACGAAGTGCATATTGTTTAATCTCTCAAATGTCCGCTTAATTATTATTAAATACATCGTGAAAAAAATCCTCAAAAAAATAGTATAGTATTCTTAAATCGTAGTTTCTTTGATGATTCAGAAATACTTTTTCGCGCACTCGCGCATTATTATTATGAGCATAAAAAACTAGCATTGCACGTGATGGCAATATATTTTTCCTATATAAGGGATGAACTATTTGAATCTGTTGTCAAATCAAAACAACCAAACGTTCCGTAATGAATATCTGCATCGCGACGTATTGCGTTTTAAATTCCTTTTCGTAAGCTTTTTTAAAAGTTCGATGAATAAGAATACATTTTTCTGCTGTTCTTTTAATCTAACGATAAGCAGTTTGACATATGAGATTGTAAAAAATGATTGAAATAAGAATGGCACATGGCTCGTTGAATTGCAAAATTGTCACAATATATCGGATTTCACAATTTGACGTTAGTCGATGCAAGTAATAGACATGGACGTTCAGTGATGTCCAAAGGTAAGGTGGGATTTTTTTTAGAGTAATGGAAAGTGGAGGGGGTCCGAGCCGTTTTGTTGATGAGGTTTTATGGGGCGTCTCGGTATCTATAAGTGGGACGTACGCTCTTGCATCCCGAGTATTTCCCTGTGAACTCGCCGTCAGTCGAGATCGTTACCTGCGTGCAGGCAGGTCTACTATACTCTCTTTCGAATCTTCTTACGAATCATCTGGGATTTAGAAGTTTCTACTTCGTGGTTTATTCGGAAAAAAATCGTAAGTCATCAATGAATATTTCTGCGTTTTACTGCGATCTTTTATCATCTCATCATCGAAGCCCCGCGTGTGTGTGTGTGTGTGCGTGTGTGCTGTGATAAATTTACATACTTCATAATTTCACTCACTCATAGCACATAACGTTGTTTTATAGCAATGAAATAGATAATCCACTTAATTTGGTGTTTGAAAAAATTAATCCGGGTATCCGATTGTCCCATTTAACTTTGTGAAAA
Source organism: Buathra laborator (assembly GCA_934046635.1). NCBI lineage: Eukaryota > Metazoa > Arthropoda > Insecta > Hymenoptera > Ichneumonidae > Buathra > Buathra laborator. The sequence goes on along the minus strand of OW203901.1, from coordinate 15,182,842 downwards.
AAATTAATTGTATGCAATTCATTAATCGTAAGATACGCCCTCCCATTTGCCGAGAAATGTTTCACAAAACACTTTTTTTTTCTTTCCCTCGTTATAATTCTCATTGATTATCCATGTGTTTGATTTCTGTATGATCTCTGCTGAAATTAGCATTAACGCGCAAAATCGGTCTTATCTAATTTTTTGTTTGAATATCGCGATATGCGGTAAAAGAAGAACAATATAAATCAAGTGAGAGCTGTTGTTATGATAAGAAAGCGATAAACCTACCAGCATGGCGTTTAAGCCCGCGCTTCGCGGGAGATGAACATTCAGACGTATGAGTCGAGCAATTCTTCCGGTCGACATACTTTCCCGAGCACGGCGTTCGGTCACGGACAATTTTTATCCAAGATACGGTTATACATTGTTTGGCGAAAAGTTAATCCGAATAAAATAAAGCAACGATTTCTTCGTAGAAATCGTCGATTTTTTTTCTTCTGGTGACGATATCTGATTGACGCATTAATAATGATGGTTTACGTAAATAATACACTTTTAAATAAAGTACGCGAATAAGATACTTTTACTATTTTCACCATCGATATTCGACTTTATTCTCATTCGACTTTAGAACAGAAAGTCTGCGTCTGCTTTCGAGGAATCGTTAAATGGGAATGTATCACGCTATTTTATTAATTTAATTGCGTTACTTTTATACACAAAAAATTCTGCTATCGCACTATCGTATGTGACTTTTAAAAATAATCATCGAAAGTTAAAGAATCATTATAATAATAGTTTTACCGTATAGCGAATGCGGTTTTTAGGTACAAAAATAAAGGTATAATTTGAAATGTAAGCTTTTGTAGAATTCGAAACATGCGTACTATTGTGACTTGTGCATAAGAACGTACGCGCGTTACAATCGATAAGGCTAATCATAGTTTTGTCGGTAGGAGAAGTAATATTTATACCCACAATAACACGTCCGGAGTATTGAGGCACGTGTAACGGAAAGAGGAAAGCTATTACGTTATCTTTATCCGTGGAACCGCATAATTTCCGAAAAATCGAATTTCAAAAGTTCACACAAAGAAAATTCATTTTGATTGAACATTATTGACGATTCGTTGAAGATATTCATTTGTTCGAAATTAAATACTGCATTGATAATTATTTTCATCAGTTCCAGTGAAAAAGTGTCAAAATAACAAAGGAACTTAAGAGTTTTAAACACATATCGGTATAGAGAACTTTGCATAACAATTTATTGCGATATACTTGGTATCGATTATCCTTATCCAACGGGAAAATATGCACTGCGTCAAGTGCGTCGTCCTATCGCATTGCTGATTACTTAATGTCCCGATAAGACTTGCTGGCCTTACAACAACGGTAAAAAACAAGTCGATTTGCTCCGAAACTATGCACTATTGGGAACTTGACGTAGGCGAACCAGAAAGTGCTGGAGACATGTCGTGATAGGTAGCATTTCAGTGCGGTCAATTTTTATTTGGTAAAAAGACGTGTAAATAATTTTTCCGGCAACACGATAAATTATGCGTGAGAAGGAGGAATACTCGTCAGGAATTGAATTGTGCGGGTAAGAAAAAAAAAAAAACAAAGGAAATGTGCTTCGAAAAGAAAGTTCTCCATCGAGGAAATGAGCGGAACATTTATTAATGGATAAAATCTCATTTTCATGTACGAAACACCATTCTGCGACAAACCGAAAGTGACCAACAAATTTTTTTTTTACGTATCCGCGTTTTGACATAAAAAAAAAAATCGGTCAAAAATTTTTTGTCGCTTTCACTGATTTAATAAAAATGATATTTCATCCATATATTAAACGCGGGTCTCGTCATAAATCGATATGATCCGAAAGGAATCAACGACCTCATTGTAGAACCTCATTTTTGTTTAGAGAGAATTTTTGTTTTCTCTTGAAACGCATGTTTTACGGCCTTTCGCAGCCTCTTCTTTTCCTACTTCTTTCGTCTCGCCAAAAAATGTGTCTTTCACTCTTCAAAAAGCCTCCGGCTATTGTACTAATTGATCGGAGTGGGACCTGCTATCGGTAACGCTGCGTCTGCCAGCATCACGGTACATGCCTCGAAACATCGAGATTATTTCGTTGACCTGAATCGCGGCATTGACCTCGATCCTGAACCTGTTTATGACTTCGGTGTAACCATCTCGTTTCCATCCGCACGATGCCTCGTCCGCTGTGTGTATGTATGTTTTCTTCCTACTCTCTACTCGAACTCCTTTCCTCTCGTCGTCGGCAATACTAAGAGCTTCCTGAAGCGCAGCAGCGAGTCCCGTTCATTCTATTAGCCGGCCGAAGATCGCGGCACTTTTACTGCATCCCACTATTTTCTCCGCCGACACTCGGCATAAGTATTCTTCGACCGTAGAATATAAAGTCGTAACAGAGAAATAAAAAACGGAACCCACTGTTGAGTGGCCGCTAATTCAATAGGAACGCACCACGTTAATTTGTTGATCTTTATTTGAATCTTGGGAAATATTCATCTAATGTTTTTTTTTTTACGTTTCACGAGTTTTGGAGGATAATGTAACGATTATATGTTTAAAAATGCGGTAAAACATCAAAATTTCGGTTTTTCATCGATAAAATGTGAAATATCGTATTTCAATCTTTAGCGAAGTGAGTAGATACCAAATTTCAAGAGTGAAAGTCGAAGTACCATTTTTTGCCATTTGTATCTATAATCATAGAGCGTTTCGATACGCGCAGTTATAAACTGATATAACGGCTTTACACTGAGTGTCTGCGAAGAAAAACATGATGCCGCTTTGTTCAACGATCACACATTGTGAAAAAATTATATTTGTACATCGTCCGTGACGAGGAAAGCATCACTCTGAGCTGAGGCCGGTCATGTACCGTTTTGTGCCTTTCTCCGCCCACCCGTTACTTTTTTTTTACTTTAACATCAAAGAGATCCCCGTTAAGACTGGAAGTCTCGTTGTATACCTAAGATCGGTTTAGTCCTTCAATGGTACCATTCAACAACTTTTTTCTTTCCATTCGTTAGCCTCGATAATTTCAAATAAATCGGTAATTAGTGGATTCAACTTATATTACTTTTTTTCAATATTTTGTAGAGTAGAAAAATAACAGTACAAAGTACCAACGCATATTGCACATTTGCAGAGATATTATTTTCGCAACTCGATGTTTATGTGGGGCACCAACATAGGTAGATGGAGTCCTCGGTAGCGCAGCCTCGTGGACTCATCTCTTGACTCCATTCGTCACGACTTTTCTCATAAACACGAGCGCATATTTTTCCTATGGTTACCCGTGTCCACTAGCGAAGGCCAAACGAACGAGGAAAGTATCGTGGCAGTGGGAGACATTGACAAATTATACCATAGCGTCGAAACGAAAAACTCGTCTCTCAGCTACGGCAGACTCGTGAATTCTATATTCGTCAATATGTTTAAATAAAAACATAACCGGCAATTCTATTTTGGTAAAATGCTCCAATGCCGTAAGACGAATTCGTTGAGAATTAATAACAGCGCTGACACATGCTACAAGGAAAAAGAAGAAAGCGATAATAACAATTTTGGTGCAATATGACGTGTTTTGCTTGCATAATTAGCGAAACTGACATAATCAGACATCACCTTTCAAATGCAAATTTACAGTAAATTATGGAGACTAAAATAATTCCAAAAGAACGATGAAAAACTGTTTCAAAAATCGTAAATCAATATAAAATATTAGTTTGCAAAATTTTATTAAGCTGCTGTTAATGAGAACTTCTTATAACATATTCACTAATCGATCTTATCTGTCCCCCTTAATATTTTTCCTATCAAAGTTGAGAATCGACTGAACGCGACGAATATAAATTATATCGTGACACACCAACTTTTTAGAGGAGCGGCTATCGGGGAAAAAATTGAAATTAATAAGTGAGCGGAATTGTTTAACCGGCCGGGGAACTTCCTAAGCGAAGCGTATTAACAGGACGGAGAAATCTGTGAATTTTCCACATAGTCATTAACAGCGTCGCTACAATGCGAAGCATATATCTCGGGTCATCAAACACCGGTCGCGAATATTCGCGATTAACGCGCGTCGGAAGAACTAACTTTCACATGCCAATTTCTAATCGAGCTGATCACGTCCTCTCCTGAGCTATGATATCCATAGTCTTCGCGAATGGTTTGTGGTGTCATTTTACGTTTCAAATCGCTCGATAATCTTCAGCAAAAGTCGATTGACGCGTATGCGATGATGTACGCTTGAAAAATTTGCACGATAAGATCCAATAGATTTCCGACGCTTATAATCGATGCAATTAATTACGAGTTATTAAATTTCACTTATTGCTGATCTTACCTACATTATTGCCCTATTATTTTGAATGAAATTCTAACGACATATAATTATTTTATCATCAGTTTTTATGACGATTGAAGGCATTTTTTTTCTACTCAAATTGAGTAGTCATCGACCGAAATACGGATATTAGCAACTCGTCGGTTTTTTTTTTCTTCATATTTATCACCTTTTCATAACTTCAAGTAGTTCCGCGATGAACGAGACTGAGACGTCGCCAACCAAAGAATTCATTGGTTATGCAGACTATTAAGCCACTCCGTCATACCAATAAGAACAAAAAACGTAATTTATCTTTCAGAGAGGAAGTCATCGAAGACATTCATGATGTTGTCCGGGTGCAAAATATACGACCTTAACACCGAATTATTCCCTTATTTCTTTGACTCTGTCAATAATTGTATGTTCGCGACAAACCGAGCGACCGACCATTGAACGATTTTTTAACAAACCAAAAAAAAATGTGTACATCATATATCATCTATGACAGCTGAATTAGCATCGAACATTATCCGATAATCGAAATATTTTGCATTTTCAGTACGTTACCGAACATGAGTCCGAATATATTCGGAAATTCGGCAACCCTCTTCCTCGAGGCGTCGCAACAGAACGTGCCGCAGGACAAGGGACTAATAGAATCCACCAAAAGCTCAAAGGCTCACGTCGAAAAACCAAAGAACTCGTCAAAATATGAGTGGCACATCGTCTGGAGAAATGTTATCGCTTTCGTGTATCTACACGTTGGTTCCTTGTACGCCATATACCTCGCGTGTTTCGAGATGAAAGCTCTTACAATAGTTTGGAGTAAGTAACCTTACAATTGTCCGGTCCCAAGTGGGGAAAAAGTATATGACGAAAATATATCAGAAATATATGAAATTCGATGTTTTTATGTAATTAATATCCGCCATAGCCATTTTTTCGACGAAAATACATCGCAAATATCATAGATATGTTTTGCGATATACTGTTTTTCCATGTGGATTACTCAATGTTCATTTGTCGATGATAAATAAATGCTGAAAAAAAAAATCATTACTTTCTTTATAGGTATCTCCGTCGCTGTTCTCGCGGCTTTAGGCATTACTGCAGGAGCTCACAGATTATGGTGCCACAGGGCTTACAAAGCGAAATGGCCACTGCGCTTCATACTCATGATCTTGCAAACCGTTTCCTTCCAGGTAAACACGATTTTTTGTCGTTTTTTTTAAATATTATACTCCATTTCGGAAACAATTGATAGTATAAGAATTTATTATAGGACATCGCGATTATTTATCTTTGCATTTGCAGAATCATATCTATGAGTGGGTGAGGGACCACCGAGTTCATCACAAATTTACCGACACCGATGCCGACCCTCACAACGCGAAAAGAGGATTCTTCTTCTCTCACATTGGTTGGCTTATGCTGCGCAAACATCCGGACGTCATAAATAAGGGTAAACTTGTCGACATGAACGATCTGGAGAAGGATCCCATCGTCGTTTGGCAACGAAGGTAAGCGACTCGTTTTCTATTCCCTCTCCGAACAATTTAGGATTAATAAAAATGTTGACCATTATTTCTACATTTCTTATCTGTTAACAGACTTTACATCATACTTATGCCGGTCTTTTGCTTCCTTCTTCCCACGTGGATACCGTGTTACTTTTGGAATGAAACCCCAATGTTAGCCTGGTATGCGACGATATTCCGTTACACGTTTTCCCTAAACTTAACGTGGCTAGTAAATTCCGCTGCTCACATCTATGGAGTCAAACCCTATGACGAGTAAGTGCACTTACGCGCGAATCAGCCTCGCTGATTCGAAATACTATTTACTATTATGAAAATACTATTTCGAATACAGCAACAATAAAAATACGATTTCATGATTTTTTTTTTTTTTCGTACAGATCCATCAGTTCCACGGATAATTTGGGCGTAGCAATCGGGGCAATGGGAGAAGGATGGCACAATTATCATCACGTATTCCCGTGGGATTACAAAGCGGCCGAACTCGGCGATTACAAAGGAAATCTTTCGACAGCTTTCATCGATTTCTTCGCCGCGATCGGTTGGGCGTACGATCTCAAGACAGTGTCGAAAACAATGGTGGAAAAACGAGCTGCGAGAACCGGCGATGGTACCAGAATGCCGAAGGCGGGTGCTCATCATCACGAGCATTCGCACGAGGGAGCGATATGGGGTTGGGGCGATAGTGATATGTCCGCCGAGGACATCCAAGACGCTCACATAATTAATAAGGGTGATTAACCCTTCATAAGTAACACCACCCGAAAACGTCTCGGGGACTAGAGTGAGGGCCACACGATCTCACGGTAACGCTGGCGAGTGGACATGTTGCTGTGACTTTTAAAGGGTTAAGATCACCACTAAAGGGGGAGGGGGGTAAAAAGGGTGACTAAGATTTGTCGATTGCCTTGTGGAAAAAAACCACACGATCAATTGCCTATACAATTTTTCCTCGAGAATTGTAAAAACGAAGTGGTATAATAATGAAAACGAAAAAAAAAAAAACGCAACAATAATATACATACGAATCGATGAGGCTTCGAAGTGATTCTACACGCGATGGACGAATTAACGAAGCGATTATATATACGTAACAAAGAGTTAGAAACAAAACTGAAAACGACACAGAAAACAAAAAAATTAACTCTGAAAACGGTTTTTAATCGTTCTTACACCGTCGTGCCACCTCTCGAGAAACTCTTGAGTCCCGCTTGCCGTGGCTCTCAATTCTTTTGTTCACCAAAAAAAAAGAAAAGAGTCAATTTTTAATGAACTCGTTTCGTCTTCCGCAAGTGTAACGATACAAGTTTTACATTGCACAAATATAGTTTTAGTGATAGCGCTCGATGACTTTGGTGATATATATATATACATATATATTAGAGAAAAACGAAAGAAAAAAAAAAAATAAAAAAAATAATAATCCAAGTATGTCGACGAAGACGAAAATGTTACCGAATGTTTTCTGGAATGCGAACGGCGGTCAGACTTTGGCATAACATATTGCGAAGAGTCGAAATAGAACGAAAAAAAAAAGTTTTCATCTGCGAAGATCGCGAAGTCAGGTCAAGCGGACGGTCGCGTGTCGTATGGAAGACTTTTTTTTTATGGGTTATTATCTTGTATGATAGATTATTTCGACGCACGTCGAGGGAACAAGTTATTATATTGTGGAAAAAAAAAAAAAAACGACAAAGACTGTGTTTACTCGTCACTTCGCTTCGCGTATGAAATGAGTGACCGGTCAGACAAGGTCTTTCCGTCTACTGAGCCTATTAGTTGTAATCTTGTCCCCTCGACACGACTTTCGTCACGACGATATCATAGTATTTACATTGTATTTATGAATAAATTATTGTTATCATGATATAGCTGAAGCTACGAGTATATCCTTTGTATTATCCTCTCTTATTTGTGTCCTTAACGATACCGAATCGATGAAAAAAGGAAAAAATTTAATAATCGCGTCCTAATTTGTTTTTTTTTTTTTTACTTTTACTTTAGCATTTGGATTGATATACGCGTTGACTGTGAACATCGTGCATCACGTTTCTACACTTCGGTAAATATTCGCAACACTGCACACTGTTGCAAAGTCATTAAACTCGCAGAAACGTTTATTATCGTCCTTCAAAGTTCGTTCGCCATTTGTCTCACCTTACCTTCTCCGGTACACTTTGCTTGACGCGTTGTGCGACACTGGGAACGTGAGAAACCCGTCAAATTATGAAATTATGTACAATGGAAGTAAACACTGTTGTCAAATACGAATGGATTCTCTACTTTAAAAATCCGCTACACCCGCTTAACAAACAAAAAATTTTAAAAATGATTTTTTTCCGCCGATATTGAAATTTTACGAGTTATCAAATGTAAGAAATAGCTGTGAAATAAATGCCTAATGCGCTATAAAAAATAGTAGAAAATATATATATTTTTTTTTACATAACAAAAAAAAATATTACTGTGGCTGTAAATTGCCATAATATCTGCTCACGACTCAAGCATCCGGCGAATTGTACGAAAGCACGTTATTACCATCCGTTCTGAAGCAACAACAACTCGGGACAGTTGCTGAAGTAGTCATTGTCACACAATGGAACAAAGCGGCACGAGTGACCAATAGTGTGAATCGATAATTTCCATTTTTTCGTACATAAATTATTCATCAGCGTCGTATTCAATAATCTCGTTGCTAATTACTCCAACTCGATTGTTACACAACAAGTATCGTGAGTAACCATGGATGGCCATTGATTAACATTTTATTAATTTATTACGAGCACTTTATTTGGAACTAAAACTCTACGACAGAACGAGGAAAACGAGTGGTCGGTGGTCAATGCCAGTGACCTGGAATCACTTAGTTTCTATTAACCAAAATACCTTGTAAAAATTAAGTCGCTGTTTTGATGATAAAGAAAATTATATTATTAGCGCAAGAAACATTCAAATCGCAGTCGATCGTCATGAATTAATCGATGAAAAATGAATAGTTCCAATGGTTGGGCACAGACGGGGCATTTCAGTTACGTTTATGCAGACGCGCGAAGGTCACTCGACTTTCGACAATCTATACAATTGTACAATAATTAAAATAGGTATAGTTATTATCGTAGTTTAAGGAGGACCGACGAAGCTTCGTACGGTAATATTAGCCATTTTTTTTTGTTTTGTACTTCAGGATAATTTTACGTATTGTTGACGCCAGGTCCGCAATATTGCATACTTGTGTACACGGAACCGTGGCCCACGCTTCGGGCATTTACAATTAGGCATTCAATTTCGCCCAATTACTCGCAGGGGACATTTGAATGCAAGTCTTGTACTCGGACACGTATGTCTTAGTCAATTGAGCTCGTCGCAGTTCGGAGACGCGGCATTTCTGTAGACTACACACCGCTGTCTTCCGAGGTAATTGAAAAATAGCGGAGTATATCGCGCACTCGAAGAGCGGAAGGGAGAGCTGTGCATCCAATGAAAAGATGAAATAACCCAACAAGTGGGAAGAAGATGTTAACGTAGGGACGTTATACATATTAAGAAACTCAGGATGATAGAAAGAGTAAGAAATGGAATGAGAGAAAGGATTAGCAGTAGCATTATGCACAACCGTACGATTGGGTGTTCGCTGTCGTTAGTCGTGTCGCGGTTGTTCAATATCCACCGGTGAAAGTGTCCAGAAAAAAAGAGATCGATCGAAACTACTAATAACCCAATGGTTGGATCAGTATCGATCAGCGGAATGGGTAGACGGAACCTTAGCTAAGAGTGTTATCGACGTGGTTAACCGTTCGTATAGTAACGAGTGATAATATTTAAATATCGGTGACAAATCTGCTTTATGTTACGAATCGGTAATCGGTAGTAACAATTACAAGGTCGTTATTTCGTTGTGTATACGCATTGTGCAATATTCAACTTGCGCTATTGACAGATGTGTGATTGACGCTGTAAACTATAAAAATCGTGAGAGATAGTTTTTTTTCTTATCTTTTATTGGAGTATCAATTTTAGATCGAAGACTAAAAGCTCAGAAAGCGCATTACAAGTTGCACCGCAATGAAAGACTGGCGATTTTAATGCGACAGAAGTTTTGTCGGAAATACAAAAGTTTCAATAGATTTTTACGATCTTTCTACAAATATGTAATGACAGTCTCTTATTTTATCAATACGAAAAAAAAATGGCTTATTTGGATATACCACGCGATCATAAACGACGAGTGATGAAATATTCATTTTATGAATATCATGAAAAGCAACTCTCACAACTTGAAGATAAGTTGCGAAATTTGCGATCGACTTTTTAGCCGCTCAATAGTAATTAAATAAGACTTCGGTTTGATTGTAGCTGCGAATGGACGAAAATTAATGATACTTTGACGATTCATCAGCTAATAAAACTTCAACTATAGTCACAAAAGAATTATACAAAATAATCGTTAAAATGCACTTTATATATTCAGTTGTTAGGGAACAGATAAAAACTTATCATTATGTGGATCCACAGCATTTAAATTTGCGTTTAAATTGGAATTCCTCAGCGTTTACTTTTTCGACAGATCAAATAAAAGCGCGAACAACGACTCGCGAAGAACGCAACAGCCGACAAATCAGGTATGATTGATAAGAAGTCGACGCGATTGGCCCGCTATTCTGGTCGTCACGATGTCAGCTCTTCAACGCCGCCGCATTCCGAGCCGAATCGACGAAAGCCGGCATCTCGTCTATTGGGTCCCGTATGTGGCCTCTGTGTTACTCTCACTATCGTCTGCTGTGGCCTCATAGCACTGGTCGTTGTATTGAACGAAAAGATCAAATCCGGCGGGGATCGTTGCTGGGGTAAGGATTCTTTAATTCCTCGAGTCATTCGATAATAATCCTGGTCAGCCGTGTGTTATTCAGCTCATTTTTGCTCACCACATGCGGCTTATCCACAAACTACGCGATAATCGACGCACGCGCTCTACTCTCGAAATACGCGGGGCGCGAAATTTACTATTGAATTCAAAACTTTTTTTGCACGATGCAAGGCAATGATTATTTTTACAAAATAATATGATATTGTTTAGTCAGTTTTCAAAATGTCCAGAAAAAAAAAATTGTCCGATGACCGTTTGAATCGAACTTTTCTTATAAAATTCGTTTTATTGTATCAATTTTTTCATTGCTTCCACTGAGTTTGTTTGGTCTCGTCGCATACAATTATATCTGACAAATCATCATTGCCGTTATCGTACTAGTGACTGATACCACTCATTATCACCAATCATTGTCACCAATTTTATCTGTAAAATTATCCTCGATTTTCATTCATTATCTCGTATTATCGATTCTGACGATCTCGCGATGTTTGTAATAGACTTATTGAATGACAAGTATGCAGGCAATTCACGCTTTGATTATTGATAAAAGTATTTTTTTTAGATCCGAATCGTCCTCAAGAATACGTGAAAATGGCGAGCAAACGCACTGCGTCAGACTTAACATTTAGATTGCCAAAGGAAGTCAGACCACTTCACTACGATCTATTCCTCCAGCCGGATCTGGCAAAAGGTACTTTTCAGGGCGTCGTGACCATTACGATCGACGTAGCCGACGAGAGAAGTTACGTCGCTCTTCACCAAAAAGATCTCGAGATAACCGCCGCATCTTTGAAAACATACGATTCTGGCGAAAGCTTCGATACCGGTATCGATGTGCCAATCAAGGAATACTACTCGATCGACAAACTCGAGGAACTTCTCATCAAATTCGATCAAGATTTGTATCCAGGATTGTACAATTTGACGCTTGAATTCAAAGGTGCCTTACAGCCCGACAAGATCGTCGGTTTTTACTCAAGCAAATACAAAGATGTCGACAATAAAACAAGGTAAGATTTCATTCTTGAATAGCGTATCCCAATTCCGTTTCTTATGAATCAATCAATAAGATGCCGAATAATGAATTTAATGTGTCAGGTACATCGCGACATCAAAATTTGAACCTACCTATGCCAGACGAGCCTTTCCTTGTTTCGATGAACCCGCTTTCAAAGCGCAGTTTTCAGTCCGATTGGTTCATCCCACTGGGGACTGTTACGGCGCTTTATCCAGCATGAACATTGAAGTAATGCATTATTTTCGTAAATTAAGCTGTACTGCGAATACAATGTATTTGATGCATAGACAAGCATCGGAAACGTATGCTGTATAAATTAATATCGCAAAGTGTGTTCTTTAAAATGGCAGAGCACTGTCGTGGACAAACCTGCAACCGGTCTCACGACTGTAACTTTCGCAAAAAGTGTTCCGATGTCCACATACCTCATTTGCTTCATCGTCAGCGACTTCACGGGGGTCTCAGCACCCGCGACTAATCTCGAGGGAAAAACCTTTCCTATAACGGTGTATACTACCAGAGCTCAAAAGGAAAAAGCTGTTTTCGCTTTGGATATAGGAGTGAAAATCATTGAATACTATATGAAATTGTTTAAGATCAACTACCCTTTACCAAAACTCGGTGAGTCACCGATAGTGTCTATACAGCCCCGGCTGACTATGTTTCCATCGAAAAAATTTGATATTGATGTATGAAGGTTAATTTTTTTTTCTTTTTTCATAGATATGGCTGCTATTCCCGACTTCGTTTCGGGAGCTATGGAAAATTGGGGTCTGGTAACTTATAGAGAGGCAAGACTATTCTACGATGCAAGTACAAGTTCGACATCGGACAAGGAAGGTGTTGTTCTCGTCATTAGCCACGAATTCGCTCATATGTGGTTCGGCAACTTGGGTAAACATTTTTTTAAATTTTGGAGTCTCAAAATTTGATATTGTGCTGCATTTTTTACTAATTGCTCTTATTCCAGTCACAATGGCTTGGTGGAACGATCTTTGGTTGAACGAGGGTTTTGCCACATTCATGCAATACAAGAGCGCGGATGCGATACTTCCGGATTGGGGACTTGTAAGTGTTCCAATGCAACTTAAAGAGGATGTATCGTTGCGTATTACTCAATAGTGCGATACACGCCAAATTCAGAGAGAATTTCGACAAATTTCTAATGGAATAAAAATTTGAAAAAAATCGACGATACAGAAGGTGCCAAGAAGATTAATTTTCCATAATAATAATTCCAAAAGTCATTAACAAATTTGTATAAAAAATCATTGTTTAACGAATTATCCAGTAACTTAACTTTTTCTTTAGCCGAAATTTATTCGATAATTTTTTTGAATACTTATAAATTTTTTGAGAATTTCTTCTAATTTGCAAAAAAAAATTTTTTTTTTATGAATGAAAAATCACGAATATTCGAAAATTAGTTGATTGGTTGATTGGTTGATATTTTTTTAAATTTTAATAAAGCGCGAAGTATTAGACATTCGCTCTGAACTTCTCGTGAATCTCACTTTTTGGTAATACGCAGCGATACACTCTCCTTAATCAATATTTTCTTTATCAGTAATGAATAAAAAAAAAAAATTATCATTATCTTTGGGTAGATGGACAAATTCTTAACAGACACTGTACATCCGGTTTTGGTTAGAGACGCAAAGCTCAGCTCTCATCCGATTGTTCAGACGGTCAATAATCCCGACGAGATTACAGCACTTTTCGATATAATTACTTACGATAAGGTAAATACAGCTATAATGAATCACATACTTCTTTTCTGAAGTCAATTGTTGGTATTTTTTAACAGAACAGATTTAAGAGTTTATTAACACTGTATGAATTGATTTCTTTTTCCAGGGAGCATCGATACTTCGAATGTTGGACAACTTTGTTGGCTCGGATATCTTCGACGCCGGAGTTACCGACTATCTGAACAAATTTGCTTATCAAAACGCTGAGACAGCCGATTTCTTCGGCACATTGCAAAACGTAATCACCAACAATATAAATGTAACTTCTATCATGGATACCTGGACGAGACAAATGGGATATCCGGTCGTGAAGGTTATTAAAAATGGGTTACATTACACATTAACACAGAAAAGATTTTTGGCTGATCCGGACGCGATATTTGATCCTGCGGAGTCTAATTTCGGGTTCGTAACCAAAAAATAAATATGTCTTATCACACAAGTCACTATCTTTGATTCTCAGTATTCATAAAAAAAATTACCTTCCAGGTACAAGTGGACGATACCCATCACATACATTACGGACAAAAACACATTTCCAACTTTAATTTGGTTCGACAAGGATGCTAGCAAACGTAAGTTGATGAATCGGAGACCGTTTAACCTTTCTTGGGAAAAAAATCCAGTCGGTCTATCATTTCAATCTGCTATAAAATTTTCGACTATTTGCAGTGGAAGTAAAGCTCGATGAACCGGTGGAATGGATAAAATTCAATCACAAACAAGTGGGTTACTACCGAGTAAACTATGCCGTTGAAGAATGGGAAAATCTACTTTCCGTTTTGCGATCTCACCACAAGGTAAAATATTAAATAATAAACCAGTTTCAGCACCATAAGATTCACATGAATTTCATTGCAAATAAAAATTGATTTTTCCTTTAGAGATTCTCCGTTTCGGACAGAACTCATCTTCTAGAGGACGTTTTCAGTTTGGCACAAGCCTCCGAACTCGATTATGACGTCGCAATGAACATGACGGCGTATCTTCGCTTGGAAAAGAGTGCAGTCCCTTGGAGCGTTGCTGCATCAAAATTGTCGTATATCAATAAGCTGCTTGCATCGACCGACGTCACTCCCAAATACAGAGTAAAGCATTTCCGTTTTTTTTCTCTCAATTTTCACAAAATCGTTAGTTCCAATCTATGAATCTCATTTCAGGAATACGTGAGAAATCTTGTGGACGGCGCTTATCACGACGTTACATGGAAAGTCGACGACTTTGAGGATCACGACATGATGTAATTATTCAACAGAATGTTCTTAAGTACATACATTTTCATGTGAATCAATTTCTTATCTTAATCGCAGGAGCCTGCGACGGTCTGTTCTCGAATTAGCATGCGCTGTTGGCCACCAAAAATGTTTGGACGAAGCTGGTAGAATCTTTAAAACTTGGATCAACGACACCAACGACGTAAGACCGCCTCCAGACGTTCGTTCTCTGGTGTACTATTACGGTAAGTGCCACACGATTAATTGTTTAAAAACGGAAATAATAAAAATGTAGATGCCTATTTAATCCGCCATCTTGAATTGCTAAAAAAAAATGCAGGGATGAGTCACGTTGGGGAAGAAGCCGAATGGAACATAATGTTCGAAAGATTCGTTGGCGAAGCAAATGCTGTCGAGAAACTTAAGTTGATGAAAGGATTGGCCGGTGTTCGATCGAGTTGGATCCTCAAAAAGTAAGAAACCTTCAAAAATGAATTACGGACTTTTCACAATTTTTCAACGATTTATAATCTTTCTTTTAACTTATAAAGTAAATGTATTTACTCGTTTTTTCCTTCACAGATACATCGCTATGGCTGCAGATGAAAAATACGTCAGAGGCCAAGACACGTTCAGCTGCCTAACTGCAATCTCGAGAAATCCAGTCGGCACTCCGTTGGTGTGGGATTGGGTGCGTGAAAACTGGGAATTTTTGGTAAACCGATATACTCTGAACGATCGATATCTCGGACATTTGATACCTGGAATAACTAGCAGCTTCGCAACGGATCTAAAGCTCAAAGAAATCCACGCATTCTTCGAAAAATATCCGGATGCCGGTTCGGGGAAAACGGCTAGAGCAACCGCTTTGGAGACTGTCGGTAACAACATAAAGTGGGTTCAGAGGAATAGCAAGAAATTGGAGAATTGGCTCGACTCGATGTCCAGAAGTCAATGAAGTCGCGAGCATTTGAAACTCGAACGACACTCAGGATACCAAAGTTTCACGGAGCTAAAGAGATTATATTTAATTATGATAATAAATCTCAAGTTTATCCGCGAAAAATGGGTCAGACGAATCCGAAAAACGCGTCGGAAAAAAGGATAATGATTGAGACCATATAGCAATAAAAGTGCTGCGCACTTAGACCGTTTGTTATTTTTCTAAACTTTATCATTCACTTATATGAGTTTATATAATAAATTCTTGTAAAATTTGTAAACGCGCGAACCGAAAAATGTTCGATGGTGAAAAAAGCGCAATAAAGAAATATGGAAAGAAATAACCAGATCATTCGAAACTTAAAGAGTGCAATCGATGTGATTTAAATTCCGCACTAAAAAATGAGCGTTTTAAAATACTTGTAATAAATGTTCTTTATGCTGCAAACGTAACAGGCAATAATAAATACTACGAAGTCGTTTTTTTGGTTGAATACAAGAACCGTGTAAAATTTTACGAGGGACATTTATTGAACGGCATCTAAAAGTTACAGCTATAGATAAGAAAATGTACCAATAATTTGTAACATTTTGGCATTTATATAAATCATTTGTAGATTTATCTATTCAGTAGGGCGAAAAATTTTATGGGCATTTGCTACAGCATTTGAATTTGCGTTTACGTTCAACAGATCAAATGACAGCGCAAACGCCGAGTACGGAAAACGCATGCGCCCAACGGTGCAGGCAGGAATGATAACAAATCGACGCGACTGCCCCGCTACTCTGCTCATCGCAACGTCGTTGCGTTGCAAGACGACTCGACGCAAACCGGCATTTCGTTTTCTAGAGGCTCGTTTGTCGCCGTCGTGTATATTTCGTGTACTTTGCTGCGATCTTGTAGCTCTGAACATTCTATTGAAGGAAGAGGTCAAATCCAGCGAGGGATCAGTGTTGAGGTACGAATTCTTTAACACCGTGAGTCATTCAACAAAAATCCCGCCACGCCCGGTGTTATTCCGTTCATTTTCACTGACCAGCTGCGGCATATAAACAACCCACGCAATGATCGGCGCATGCGCGAATTCTGCTGTTCAATTTAAAATTTTTTTCGGAGCAATCAAAGCAATAATAAGAAAATTAATTTAAAAAATGATCTTATAATTCACCTGTTACTTAAATATCACCTTAAAGTAAACGTAAAAAAAACACCTCCAAGCGACGAGTATTTTTCCACTTCAAAAATAACAAATTTTATCCATAAGGATAGCTATATGGATTTTGAAGTCCATTTTATCGCTTCAACCTCTACGTTACTTGTGCCGAGTTCGTCAAGTCACGCCTCTCACAGATATATCCAACAATTGAGCATCGACTTTGCTGTCGTTATCATATCTGTGACCGATAATAACAGATTCCCGACTTCCCTCCAACAATTGTTGTCAACAACTCTGTTTGCATAAATCTGTATTTAATCATTATTCATTTTCTCGCTATATCAATGCTAATAAGCACGCGTTTTGCATGTTGCATTTAATAAACGACAACTTTCCACACCAATCTATTTTTGTTCGTATAAAGACGAAAACAATTTTTGTTTTCAGATTTTAATCGTTCCGAAGCGAACGTCAAGATGGCAGGCAAGCGCACTGCATCAGACTTAACATTTCGACTACAGAAGGGAGTCAAACCCCTTCACTACGATCTATTTCTCCAACCTGATCTGGCAAAGGGTACTTTTTACGGCACCGTCAAGATTACGATTGACGTAGCTGACACGAGAAATTATGTAGCGCTTCACCAAAAAGATCTCGACATAACCGGCGCATCGTTGAAGACATGCGATAATGCAGAAAGCTTCGATTCAAGTTCCGATGAAAGAATCAAAATCAAAGAATATTACACGATCAACAAATTCGAGCAATGTGTCGTCAAATTCGATAAAGACTTCACCGCAGGATTGTACAATTTAACTTTGGAGTTCAAAGGTGCCTTGCAACCTGACAAGATCGTCGGATTTTATTCCAGTACGTACAAAGATGTCGACAATAAAAAAAGGTACATATATTTTTATTCATGCGTAACGTAATTGATGCCTTTTTTGTAAATCGATCATTGAGATATTAAATAATAAATTTAATATACCAGATACATCGCGACATCTAAGTTTGAACCGACCTACGCTAGACGAGCGTTTCCCTGTTTCGATGAACCGGCCTTCAAAGCTCAATTTTCCGTTCGATTGGTTCATCCTACTGGGGATGGTTACGGAGCTTTATCCAGCATGAACGTTGAGGTAATGCCTTATTCTTGTTATTTAAACAATTCTGGGAATGTAATTTTTTACAAGCCGATACACGTATGATGACCTTCAACATTATAAATATTTTCAATTGCATTCTTTAACTTATCACTAAGAACACTGCCGTTGACAAACCTGGACCGGGTCTCACGACTGTAACATTTGCGAAAAGCGTACCGATGTCCACATACCTCATTTGCTTCATCGTCAGTGACTTCACAGGGGTTTCTGCACCCGCGACAAATCTCGAGGGTAAAAAAATTCCTATAACGGTATATACTACCAGAGCTCAGAAAGAAAAAGCTGCGTTTGCGTTGGACATCGGAGTGAAGATCATAGAGTACTATATGAAATTGTTCAACATCAACTACCCTTTGCCGAAACTCGGTAAGTCACTATTTCTTTTTTCAACAGGACATTAAAAAACCATCAAAAAAATGAATAGATCCACGAAGACTAATCAATTTATTTTTTTTTTAGACATGGCTGCTATTCCCGACTTCGCTTCCGGAGCTATGGAAAATTGGGGCCTCGTCACTTACAGAGAAGCAAGTCTTTTGTACGATAAAAGTACAAGTTCCACCTCCGACAAGGAGGGCATTGTGGTTATCATTAGCCACGAATTCGCTCACATGTGGTTTGGCAATTTAGGTAAACATTTTTGAATTTCATGCCTCAAAACTCGACGTTGTTACATTGTCAACTATTTCTTGTCGATTTAGTTACAATGGCCTGGTGGAATGATCTTTGGCTAAACGAGGGATTTGCAAGGTTCATGCAATACAAGAGCGCCGACGCAATACTTCCGGATTGGGGATTTGTCAGTATTCCGACGCAGTTGCATCAACATTGACTTCGCCAATACTAAATCAACAAAAATTGCTTTTTGCTGTTTAATAGATGGAAAATTTCTTGCTATACGCTGTACATCGGGTTTTGGACACAGATTCGAAGCTCAGCTCTCATCCAATTGTTCAGACTGTCAATAATCCTGACGAGATTACGGCACTCTTTGACACAATTACTTACGATAAGGTAAAAATACAGCTGCAACTAATTGCAAATCACATCTGTCGCTCGTCAACATATTTGAAAAATGTTTTTTTATTTAAAAAAGGATTTATTAACTTGGCGACAAAATTTAAATTCAATTTTTTTCCAGGGAGCATCAGTACTTCGAATGTTGGAGAATTTCGTTGGCTCGGATATCTTCTACGCCGGAGTTACGGCTTACTTGAACAAATTTGCCTATCAAAACGCCGAAACCGCCGATTTCTTGGGTACATTGCAGAACGCAATAACCAACACCATAAATGTAACTTCCATTATGGACACCTGGACAAGACAAACGGGATATCCAGTCGTGAAGGTCGTCAAAAATGGATTGCATTACATATTAACACAGAAAAGATTCTTGGCTGATCCAGACGCGGTGTTTGATTCTGCGGAGTCCAACTACGGGTTCGTAAAGGAGAAATAGCAATGTACAGTCTCACAAGACGCTGTCTTTATTCCTCGGAATATATGTAAAAAATCATCTTACAGGTATAAGTGGACTATACCCATCACATACATTACGGACAAAAATACGTCCCCAACTCTGATTTGGTTCGACAAAGACTCTACCAAACGTAAGTTGATCAATCAGCGCGATTTAATAATTTTAATTCATACCGATTGTCATGTTTTTTATGGGGAAAATCTCAATGTGTTTATTATTCAAAACTACAAAAAAATGGATAACGGCTTAAATATTTAATTAAAAAATTGAATTTTTTGCGTACTTCAAATCACTTAATACCAACATTACCTGCTATAAGCAACATTACCGGCTATAAGCACGTTGGGTTTTAGTTAATACGATTTCTGTTGAATTACAGTGGAAGTGAAGCTCGATGAACCCGTGGAATGGATCAAGTTTAATCACAATCAAGTGGGTTACTATCGAGTAAACTATGCCTTTGAAGAATGGCAAAATCTCCTTTCCGTTTTGCAATCTCATCACGAGGTAAATCATAACTGAACATCAGATATGGCAGATCAGATTCTTAATTATACCGCTTACATCAATTATTAACTAATAAATTAGTTTAATCGCGATAGGATTTTCGCAGATTTCATTGCAGATATTAATGAATTTGCTTCTAGAAATTCTCCGTTCCGGACAGAACTCATCTTCTAGAAGACGCCTTCAGTCTGGCGGAAGCCTCAGAACTCGAGTACAGTGTCGCCATGAATATGACGCGATACCTTCGCTTGGAAAAGAGTTCGATACCTTGGAGTGTCGCAGCATCAAAATTATCGTCTATTGATAAGCTTCTAGCATTCACCGACGTATCCCCAAAATACAGGGTAACGCATTTATATAAATTGCATTTTCTTACTTTTCAGAACTATCCTTGGCGCAAATTAATTTTAAAAAATTTCAGGAATACGTGAAAAATCTTGTGGACAGTACTTATCACAATGTTACTTGGAAAGTCCGTGATTCGGAGGATCACGACATGATGTAACTTTTTGGCAACTTAATCTTTTGGGTACAGATTTTGATGAAAAACTATGATTTTTCATAATCGCAGGAATCTGCGACGCTCGGTTCTTGAGTTAGCATGCGCCGTTGGCCATCAAAAATGTTTGGACGAAGCCGGCACAATCTTCAAGGCTTGGATCAAAGACAGCAATGACATCAGACCTCCACCAGACATTCGTTCGCTGGTGTATTATTACGGTTTGTATCATACGATCATTTTTTAAAAGAGAAAATTCCATAAAAGCCTCTACAGCTCTTTTTTATGGCCATTGTGAATAACCAATAAAAATTATTCGTTGGCTAACGTTTTATTATGATTAATCACAGGAATGAACCACGTCGGCGAAGAGGCTGAGTGGAACATAATGTTCCAGAGATTCGTCAATGAGGCAAATGCCGCCGAGAAGCTCAGGTTGATGATTGGTTTGGCAGGTGTTGATTCAAGTTGGATTCTCAAAAAGTGAGAAACCCGCCGAAATTAATTCCGAACCCATTAACGAGCCTTTTTCGGCTTCGTAAGCCACCAGATGAAATAGTTTACCAGATTTTATGAAAAGTTAAGAAACCATTTGATGTTTTTTTCTTACAGATACATCGCAATGGCTGCAGACGAGAAATATGTCAGAGAAATATTTCAAGAGAAATATGACCTGTTCAGTTGCCTGTCTGCGATTTCAAGCAATTCAGTCGGTACACCGCTAGTGTGGGACTGGGTGCGCGAGAACTGGGAATTTTTGGTTAATCGATATACTCTAAACGACCTATATCTCGGAGTTTTTATTCTTGCAATAACTAACAATTTCGCAACGGAGCTAAAACTCAAGGAAATGCAAGCTTTCTTCGAAAAATATCCAGTCGCTGGGGCGGGACAAACAGCTAGAGCAACCGCCCTAGAAACTGTTGCTAACAACATAAAATGGGTTAAAACGAATAGCAAGAAAGTGGAGAATTGGTTGGACTCAAAGTCGACAACTCAATAATGAAGTTCTGAGAATTTCGATCGAAGCTCGAACACGAGTAAAAATACATAAATATTTCAGAATTGAGGTTATTGTATAGTCCCGAGAATGAAACGAAATTCTATCCGTAAAATGGGGTCATGTTTCCCGTAACCCCTCCGTTGACAATGACGTAATGCTGCGCGAATAATCCATTGGCGGTGGCGCGTTCACGGTAACAGAGGGGTTAAGATAATGCAGTCACAAAAGTGCTGCGCAGGGAAAGCCTATGTTATTTTTCTAACCTTTCTTTACTTACGTATACATTTGTTAGCTTATACGATGAAATCTTGTACTATTTTTATACGCGCGAAACGTTACATTTTTTATAGTGAATGATAAGCGCAATAAAGTGTTACTGTTGTACGCAAAAAAAAGAATCGTAGTATTGCATATTTCAGGGTATGTTTGTCGATGGATGGATAGGTGGTACGTATATTTATGAAAAAGCATTACACGTTGATGAGAGTGAGAAAGCTACCGAACAGCTTTAACCATTTGTTATCTACCTTCGTAGTTGACACCGAGAGATAACAAACTGTCGTTTCCCAGACCCCGCGCTTTATCTTCCGGCAGTCGGATCGTCGATGGTTAGTGGAAGCACATCGAGTTATGGAAATGGTGAAATACACGTTACTCCAGAAGCCAACAGTTTCGAATTGGCCAACTGTGCCACGACAGTTGAAAATTGTTTTAGCACTCAGCTTTGTTATTCTTATATCGTGGATAATCGTCTTTGAAACGTCGGTGAGTTAAAGACCAGTCGTTTACCAGTTATCAGTAAACAAAATCCGCGCAGATAATTCGTAATTACATAAGAAAGTCTGAATATATTTCACAACGACATTTCTAGTCGAGTTGAATTTAATTCACAATTTTTTTATTCTACTTTTCGTGTGCAGTTCTTGAAATCCAGAATCTTATCAAAAACAAATATTGTTCGTTTAAAAAGGCATGCGATTCGATTAGATAATACGCTTCTCTTGTTTGGATACCATTCCAAAGAATTATCCGCAACCGAAGGCAAATTCATTTGCCATGTGAGCAAATATTCTGATGTCAAACGACAACCCGACACGGCGAGCGATACGACCTAAGCGAGTATGCGCTCGTCAACTTTTAACCAATGTAACGATGTAACGCTGTAACGATGCGAATATCGCATACAAATCGGATAAAACATGATATGGACGCGTCCAGGTCAAGATAACCCTCTTTCGTTTTGAGTAGAAATCGACACATATCGTTTTGTTAGAGTTTTGTACTTTAAAAGTTATCTAAAAAATGTTTTATGAAGAATAACGAATTATGGTCAGAGAACTTGGAATTATTTCAAGTTTTTTTGTTGCAAAATAATGTCGAAAAAAAATGTCATTTAGCAAATAAAATAATTTCATATTTATCACCGTGAAGGGGTCGCATAAAAAAATTAGCTCGACGTTAAATTCTTGATTAGGTGCAACGGGATGTTGATAACGGGTTCAAATCATTTACGAACCTCGGGTCTGAATTATTTTTATTCGCAAAGTTATCGTACTGTGCGCGATGTATTCGTGAATGTTAAAAATAAAATAGACACAGATTCGTTTATATCGTTCCAGAAAAGCCGAAGAATCGCTAAATTGTACAACATTCAGGCAAGTTTAGCCGACACGTTTGACCTTGAGATGAAATACATGAACAAAAGACCAACTTTCAGTGAAGACGAATGGTTGAGCGTCAAAGATCTTGATGGTCATGTCTATTCGGCATATCTGGATGTACGTCCCGAAGTAATAGATAAATATTCGCACGCACGCGATGAGATACCTTGGGCAGTAGTCAGAATAATAGCAATACTACCAATGAACGTCGACGAAAAGCGTATCGATTGTATTTACAAACATGGAAACGGCAGAGAGCGTTACATATACAAGAGACGACGAGTCACGTCGTTGAAACCGATGGAAGAAAACTGGGGTCTCAACTATTCCGCATTTTTCGCCATCTGCGACGTTGTTGTACCCGAAAATTTTAACCACGAATTTAAATACAAGGAGAATCAACTTCCGGAATCCGTTGCCATTGCTCTTTACAATACCGAGGCAGTGGAGTCGGAGGAATACACGCAATTTGTCAATGTCCGCTACCCGATCATGGGATTGAGTATGATATACGGACCAACTGACCAGTTTATGGCAGTTTGCGTACCAGGTATGCATATGAAACTTGTGTTGATTTTTTTTATTCTCGAAAAGAATTGCACGTTACAGCGAAAAATGCAATTGGTCTATTATTGCAGCTATCGGTTGATAAGAAAAAAGTTATTATTATTGAAAAAAAAATTATTGATTTTTAAGACGATTGTACGTTCCTTAAGGTAGTCCTTGCGTATAGTATAGTGCGTTCGATACGCATAAGTTTCAGAGCAATAAGAGGGGAATTCGATGGTATTCTCGATGATATAAAAATCTGAAAAAAATCAAGGATATTAAAGGTGTCAAAAAGATTGATTTTGCATAATAATAATTCCAAAATATTATTAACAAATTACTGACTACGTATTCAAAAAAATGAACGAATCATTTTCATTAAAAAAAAATTAGACTGCCAGGTAAGTTGTTGCTCAATTTTTTATTCCAGTAATTTGTTGATAACATTTCGGAATTATTATCATGCAAAATCAATCTTTTCAGTACCTTCGATATGCTTGATTTTTTAAAGATTTTTATACCATCGAGAAGTATTCGCAATTCCCCTCTCATTTCTCGGAAACCTATGCGAAGTGAACACTATACGCAAGGACTACCTTAATTATATTAAACGATGTATTTTTTTCACCAAAAATCATTCATCAGCCTTTTGGCTCGAAATAAATCGAAAATCGCTCGCATATAACTGTTCAACGATCGATAGATTATAGACCAATTGATTTTTACTATGAGGCTACAAATTTTGATAATCCGACATTCAATCTGTTCCACGCCAGTTTTACATCACGAGTTCAATCGTCCTCTCGATCTGATTGAATTCGTGGAGTACCATCTGCTGCTTGGAGCGACTCACTTCACGTTCTACAATTCGTCTGTTACGCCAGCGGTCGATGGTGTCCTCCGGTATTACGCGGAGCGTGAAATCGCCACGGTACTCACGTGGAAACTTCCTCCAAATTATGTATTCGAAAAGACCCTCAGATTCGAGGGTCTTTTCGCAGGTCTAAACGATTGTCTGTATAGAAATGCATTCTACAACAATTATGAATACATTGCCACTATCGGAATCGATGAGTTTATTGTGCCACGGATGCACAACAACTTTTCAGATATGATGGAATATCTGGATCCACCAATGGCGGCCGGTATTACCAATCGGCACGCGTCCTTTTTGTTCAGAAATGTTTTCTTCTACACGATGTATCAGGACGACCACAGGAACAAGGATCCCAGTGAGTCCATTGTACGTCACGTACCCGTAATCGTACGTGCAAATTTATCGAACCCTTCGAAAAAGCCCTGAGAATTTTATTATAACGCCTTAGGATATCAAATTTTTCAGATGTGCCTTATCTATACACGCAGGCGAAGACGTTGAGGCTGACAGAACCTCAACAGCCCGGATATCGCAGCAGATACATAGTCAGGGGTCGTGATGCCATTGAACTGGGAAACTACAATGTTTGGGAGTTGCGTCAGGAAACCTCAATTTTTTCGAAACGTGAGTGATGGTTTTAAGTTTTCAAAAAATTACCTATTGCACTCAAAATTTTGGGGAATTAAGTCCATGAATAATGTTTTATCTCTATCATGTCGCAATAGCATTTTTTTTTTTTTTTCAATTGACGAATTTAAGTCGACTGCGATTTTTGTTTTTAAAGAATTCGACGAGGTTGCAGTTCAGCCGGAAGTGGCTCTTTCGCACCATTACTCCCCCTGCGAGGCGGAAGAAACTGGCTGTTACTTGAAGAATATCATGATTGATAAAACAGCGCACAGATTCACGAAGAAGTTGGGAATCCAAGTGGCCGCAACGTGCAACAAAATCTTCGGCGACGCTGGATGCCCGGTTGTTAAAAAAGAACCATTAGCATAACAGGCTTCCAATGTCGTCGCGACTCTCTATGTCTTCACAGAGACATTGACATTACAGGTCACATTGACCAAAAAATTCCGAAAAAAAAAAACAAAACAAAAAAGTCTACCGAAACCACAAAAGTTCAACCATTTAGATTAATTTTATAAATGATATCGTCGCTGAGTGTAATATTTTTTGGAAAAACACATTTGTACATTACGACATAACAAATAACAAATAATTTTTTCATTCTCAACACATCGTTGGACTTTCTTATCTACGGAAACACATTCGTAAGGTAATAAATCTCACGTTTGATGTGACGAAGGTAAGAGGTCGGCGCGTATTCTCTCGGCAGGTGGAACGGGGTCGACGTTATCGATCACTGGATTTATATCCTCGAATAAACCGATCGCGCGTAAATTACCCCTATCGCGGCTAAAACGAAATGTCATGCTACAAATAGAATTCGTATCGCGATGGGTCATTGTCTTCGCGAGAATGCAGATTTCGACCGTAACGAGGAGAGTATATTAATTGAACGTTACTTAGGCGGGACACGGCACGCAGGGAAGGAGGAAGAAAGATTTAGTAGGGACAACCGTGAGGCCAATGAATATATTCATGAAATGGTAGTTCAGGTCATAGATAAATATGGAAGGACGTTCGGATTTCGTCGGCTCAATATGTCAACTAACTAAAAGTAACTGATGGTATGTTGTACCGTTACGTTGATAGTATTGGCTTTTCAAGACTATCGTAAGCTCCGCTCTGTTTCGAGTAGAATTGAAAGAGAATCGTTCTTTTCCCCTGAAGCCAAACGTCGATGGAATACGGGAGACATCTGAGGTTATTTGCCTCGTGCGGAAGATCATTCAATTATGCTAATTTATGGTGAGCCCCGGATAAGATCGCGCCACGAGCTCACCGCGAAGTTCGATTGATAACGGTTGGATTTCACTACAGCGGCTAAACTGAGTTTAACGTTAGCAATTTTCTTCGGACATCGAGAGTGTCGGTAGATTGCGACAACGCGGAGTCTGTAGTAGAGAATAAAAATGCTCCGCTCCACTCAGCTTTCGTTACTCCGACGCTGTAATAGGCGGATGTACTTTCGATCATTGCACGGGCATTTAGCTGTGACTACCGTAAGACTGATGTAAATAATGGATATCTATTTTTTTGTATGTTCAACTGCACAGGAAATGAATTAATCGGAGATAATTAAAAGCTTTCGCTGACCGATCGGCACCGTTATTCAATCGTAGACTATTAATATTTCTTTCCTGCAGCACCTCTTTCTTTGACGATATCGCAGACTCAGCTTGAAGCTATTCTCCGTTTCAGTCTTTATTACTTGAAGGGGAGATCGGAATTAGTTGGAATATGAGGCAAATTGGAACGGACGCTGTACCGAAACCCGGAAGATTGCACCCACAAAGTATGGGACTCTGAGGAGTCAGTTACCATAGTACCTATGGACTCCATTTTTATAGAATTCCATATTCGTTGAGTGGAATCTTCGATTTTTTTTATAGTCTGTGTTCCAATTTCCTCCGTGTTCCGAATAGCTTCGATCTTCTATAATGGAGTCTGGAATCGATCTATTAAATCTAATAGTCGAATAGTGTACCCCGGCGCAGTATTAGAGTCTAAAAAGTCTTTGCATTGACGTAAACCAAATTTAACCGAATAATATCACGTCGGAATGATAATGCGGTGAACGTAACGTCGAAAACTGAGTCATAATGAAGTAAAGAAAGAGGAATGAGGTTGGAAAAGAAAATAAAGGGCTGGAGGAGCGCGTGATACAGATTGAGGCATAACTATTAATCGCTCACGTCCGTTGGGCTGCGCGTGCACCAAAGTTATAATTACGGATTTTCAGATCACTCTTCCCGACCCCTCTTCGGCGTAAAGAGAAAACGCGATAAGTCAGGGTAGTTTATATAGTTCCGTAGCGGTGTAATGTAAAAACACAACGGCCAAGACGTCGTGTCAAATCGCAGCTGTGTAACTCCCGATTATCCCCACCAACGGCGGCATCCTGATTCCGAAGAGGAAAACAACAAAAAATAATTGGGAAAGTTCACTGTGAAGTACTGCCAATGGAAGCTGAAGTTGCCTCGTTACCTACGAAACCATAACGGTGGGGGAGAGTCTTTCCGCCTAATATATTATCTACAATCAGCTTCGACTCAACATAAACGAGCTTCTGGCACAATAGTCACAAATTTTACTATATCTTGTTGTTACATAACCATGAAGTAAGCTACACGATATGACAGAAGTGATGATAAATAATTCGAAACTCGCCCCTAATTTTATAACCGTCACGCACGCCGTTTTTGTTTTTTAGTACGCGACACGAATTCGCTGCTCTTATCCCCCTTTTTTCAATCTTTATAGTCCCAAAAATCCGAGCGTACAGTGGCATTCGGAGTAAATAACAAACCCGATGGCCTCTTTTTTTATTTTCGTAACTGCCAATTACTGACGAGACATTGAAGTCGAATGGCACGAGTATTTTATACAGCTAATTGGAGGCTTATTATTCGATTTTAATTAGTTCTCAATGATCTTCCGTACCGAATAATAATTTTTTAAAACACTCATTAATTTTCGCCGATTTTTTTTTAACCCACAATTCAAAAGCAGCTTTAAGATTTTTTTCTGAAATACATCGTGGTATATGTTACATTTACGAGTAATTTGGGTCAAGGGCAATGGTATGGTACAAGCAGTTGTCGTGTGACTTTGTCCGAACATATAGATAATTGACAATATCAATTGCTGATTCACTATCGAGTCACCAAATTTCCCCGCGCGATGAGATAAAAGTTGATTTCTGCACGGTTGTAGGCTCCACTTTTGGCTAACGTGTCTATCGTCCAATTTACTCGTCGTTCCCGATTATCACTACGGCGTCAGTCTCAATTGGCAAACGTCTGTATTGTCCTCAAGGTAGCTATAGCGCGTGGTGTCTATTTCGCCTAAATTCGACGAAATGGGGAGGGAATTGCCAACACTTCTCGATAGTATAAAAATCTGAAAAAATTCCTGCATATTGTAGGTACTGAAAAGATTAATTTGGCATAATAATAATTGCAAAATGTTATTAACAAATTGTTGAAAAAAAAAAATTGTTCACCACATTTATGATAACTCAACTTTTTTTTTAATGAAAAATGATTCGTTCATTTTTCTGAATACGTATGAATTTTTTCAGATTTTTATACTATAGAGAAGTTCTTGCAATTTCCTCTCCATTTCGTCGAATTTAGGCGAAATGGACACCATGCGCTGTAGCTACTTTAACGCCTATACGATATTCGTTCTTCTTCGCCAATATGTAATTCAGACGACTAATCGTCTGGTATATAAGTTGCGCTCTATTTAATATTTTTACTTTTTCTATATACAAAACGTTACCACAATCTGAAGACCTTACGCATCGTGTTCGTCGACATTTGAATCGATCGATAAAGGATTGAATCTGTCGGTTTCGTCGATACCGGCACATTCATTGATGTTCCATCGAGTTCCTTACATTTTTTTATTGCACCATTCGTACACATCCGGCGGTCGACCTTTGTACATTTTGCGCATAATATCCTATAAAAGTGCGAAAGAAATCCTCTTTCATCTGACCAAAAGTACACCACGAGAACTGTAAAGTCGTAAAGATTCGGTGGCATACGATCGCCAGACAATTGCGCAGCGATTCGGACAATGTGTGTACATTTCGCGTATCCGCCGTTAGTCTTTCGCATTCAAAGGAACTCCCGAATCGTATGAATTCGTCGTTTCAGCCCGTGCGGACTTTCCAGCATCCAGCCAATGCAACTCAACGTTCATTGGACGCAGTTGGCAATCGCAGCAACGGGCGAACTGACCGCGTATCTCTTTACCGCGTATACTTTCGCGGGTCCTTCATAGCAGCGTCGACTCGCTTGCAGTCGATCGGCAACACGACGACATCCTCATCGTGGCTTACGCTCTACGGTCAGCCAGAGAGGGAATCGTTGTGAAACGAGAATTTCGTAACGAAAGAGAATTTACATGGTCGTTGAATTTTTCGTCGGTCATTCGTGAATTTTTGACTCTGTATACGGATCTCGTGAAGGGAGACAATATGAAAACGACGACAAAATCGACCGGAACGTCGGCAACTATCATACGCTACCATTCACTCGTCTCGCATTAAAATTTATAGCAACATTGCTGACGATGCTCCACCGGTAAGGAACGCGGATATACGTTTTTGTTCTGAAATCTGCTGACTATACCAACCGTTCACGAAGCATCCACACTTGGCAATGATACTGAAATCATTCGGTGAAAGGGTCGACGAAGGTTTGTTGTTGATTAATCCAAATGCCGAACGTTCATTAACTCGGAATTCACTTTTTATCCATTCAGAAGGGTCGATGATGAGGTGAAATCCAAGCTATAGGCATATCATCGTCGTTACTTAATTATTTCTCAAGTAGTATCGACGATAATATTTTGCATATAAAACATTTTTCAATAAATTTGTCAAATTTACCAAATATTTGTTAATCAACGAACCCCCTGAGCTCGTTGAAGTTTCGTACCTTATAATGAGTTCAACGAAAAAAATGCTATATATTTACGAAAATTTCAAATAGTTTGTATATAATACACAAGCTAAAGAAAAACACAATCGGCAATAAAAAAAAATTATTTTTTTTTCGTCAATATCGGCATTGAATCCGCAATAAAACAAATGAATTTTTTTTAAATTAATAATGGATGAGCACCAAGATAACAAAATAAAAGGGTTAATAATGTATACCAAACTTCAAAAAATATTCAACATTGACTTGCAAATTGTGTATTTTTTGCTATTTTTTTACTTAGCAGCTCCCCAGCAACTAGTTGATTATAAGGAAACTCCACCCGGAACTTAAAATAAATACAACTGCATCTCCATCCCTTTCTCCAAGATTCCTTAACTTCTCGTGGAATTTTAATCAAAACTGATGATGTGGGATTACGTAATTGCCAAAGTATCTCGGGGCGTGAGCCGTTTCGGTGTGTGTGTCACGTGCTATTGCCGTTTCTTTGCTACTTTGCTGCTGTGACCCGGATTCGCGCTACCGATCGTTCTTCCCCACCGTGTCTCACAATCACCTCCCTCTCTCCCCTTATTTCTCTTCGGCATTGCGACCAACGGGAAACGCTTCGAATTCAAGTTATGCTGCCTTACTATAGTGTTAAAACACAAAAAGATAATAAAAAAAAGTGGAATTCTCAATGCAAGAATAAACCCGGCAAACATTTTTAAAAACGAAGAATTCGCCGGCGGTATATTATCGAAGAAATTCTTTTCAAGGTCACGGACAACGTTCCAGCGCAGGTCCTCTTATTAATATTCACGATTCATTAATGATAAATGTGGTTGATGGCATTTAATCGCTTAGTCTCTGATCTCTGAAATTGCCTGCTATCGTACGCTTCGATCCGCACAATCGACGACGAGTTGTCAACCTCATCAAGCGGCGCTTATTCAATCGGCAACATAAAACTGCTAACGCGATTTCGACGGGTGATTAATTTCTATAAAAACATATTTTGCATGATATTCGTATCGACGGCACGAACGAAGTAGTTACCTATGAAGGATCGGAGATTAAGAGGATTAGGATAACGGAAAAGATCGTAAAAAAAAACGAAACAAAAAAAAACAGTAAAAATATAATGCGAAGATATATATAGTATATCGGAACCTTTTTATTACGGTATAATATATAATTTATAATATATAGCATATGTGCCACGTAAATGCAATAAAATTTGACACGCTGATCTATCGAGTATTATCGCCGCGTGCGCGAATCCATCACTGCGTAAGTGACATTGAATGGGTGATAGGAAGATAATACATTAAAAGGCGGAAGAATCGTGAGAAGTATAAGAAGTCGTCACACGTGTCCACGACGACCAACGCACAGTCGCGGGAAGCCGTATCCTTTGATTAAAATCAGAAGGGTGTATTTATCAAGTTTCTACCCACCAAATACGACTCTCTGGTTTTATACTCAGGCAATACAAGACTTATATTAACTGGAAGCAGAATAGGAAGAAGAAGGGAGAAGAACCACGTTGCTTGTGTACACCGGCAACACGTACGACGAGACCCAAACGCGATCACCGAAGAGTAGAAGCGGCGCGCAATTTGCATTCGGGTCTCTCTTCTTCTTCGAGTGATGCCGCCAGAGCAGCAGCAAGCAGAGATTACAGACAAGATCTCTCAAAAATGCTGAACCGCATGAACTACGATTGCTTCCTATACCTCGTCTCGAAGTTATTAAATCGCGTTCGCGCGAGGAAGCGACCAAGCCTCGTCGAATTTGTAAGGCGGGACGGAGAGACTCGCGTCTGATATGTAGATGTTATAGATGCCTCAAGGCTTTCGCGATATATGTACTCTTTATCCCGCTATAGCTTAACATACAATGCCATGTCGATTTAGCTGTCTGAGCGAAAGGGTACGCGCATAATTTTGCGTAAGGGAAGTGATATTACAACGCTCCGCAATTTTCGATCAGTTTTCGCTGATTACCCTTAAATAAATGAAAAAATTTTTAAAGAAATAAAAGTTTTTCTTTTTTTTTTACACAAATTATCATCTATTTCCTGGAATAACCGTCTGATTCATTAGTGTTTTTGCGATGCTGCTTTGATCAAATTTGGATACGCAAATAATTAGAATGATGTTGTAGCCTTTGGAACATCGATGAACAAATAATTTCGATTAATTGATTAGCCAATAGGCGAACGAGTCACGGTTAATTATTTAACTGAGCATATAATCCGCAAATACTCGACCCCCCGCATCGACGTTTCAATGAATTCAACGTTTCGCGGGGTTCATTAGTTTCGCACATATCATTTCTATAAACTGGTATCCGTCGATATCTATCGAGGTATGTGTCTACGAGCTTTCGAGTGTCAATATAAAACACCTTCGAAGCGTTATCGATGCTTGATGAAGTACTGTGAGTTCCGAAAGGCAAAAGTTAAGCGTTGTAGTCACTAGCAGGATTGACCGTTACCACTGATGCCTCACTGGCCGTTACCACTAACTGACCGTTACCACTGATGCCACAATGAGTAATAATCTTTCCAGGTACTGTAGTAATACAATGCCAGAAAACTCTTCGATCGTACGAATGGGTGCTTTAATGAAATTGAAATCGCCTATCATACGCGTCTCTCTTGGAAATTATAATTCGATCAATTGCGTGGCTGTGTGCACGTCGTCTCGAAAGGTGACGAACGACTTTTCAGGCAAATACCCGAGAAGAAGTATTGCATCAACAAAGAAAGCGTAATTTTTTTCCGTGAAATTATCGCTTCGAAGAAAAAAAAAAAAGTTAACGCTCTCGAGAATTCAATAATAGAAAGTGCATCCAACCGGACAGATATTATTGCGGATCGATATTTCGTAGACGTGATGGTGCGTATAACAGAGATAATAAGATGTCTATGGCAGTCTGTTTTATGATGAATGAGCGACGTGATCGCGATCTCGCGTGGCTCGTTCTATCGTGTAATTCTATGAGAAAATCTTCCCGTATTTCAGCGATGGCGAGGTATATAACAATTTAATTTCAATGAACAAAATAGGAATATCGAAAATAAATATCACATAGAAAATAAAATACTTTCATAGCAGGCTGTGACTCTGAAAAAAGAACGAACGCAGTTCTGCACGCTAAGGGTACATAACATCAACTTTTTTAACGCGCAATTTGGGACAAACTGAGCAAACAATAATACGGAATGGCGTAAGGCGCGGGAAAGTGTAATAACCATCAAGGGGGAGAATTCGCCTTTGAATTTGTCTGAATGGTTGATACATTTCAAAGGAAAGATTAATTGTATTCCCCCAAAGTTGATAATGGCAGTACGATGCTCTCAGCATTCTATTAAACCAGAAGTAAATCACGCAGAAAGTTCATTCATACCGCGTATACAAAAAAAAAAATAAAGGTACTAAAATAAATCGGTATTAAGAGCTTCGTGAGTCGGCATAGTCGACACTCCCAAGGATCGTAAAAAGGTTCCGTTAGAATGATCGTTTTGCGACGGTAGAAGCTATTTTTATATGTCCGCACGTGAGCCCGAGAATCTGATATTAATTGACCCGGAAACTCGAAACTAACTTAACTACCGAACAATGTACTTCCTTAAAAAAAAAAAGAAAAAAAATGCTAAATTGTTCGCTTCAGCAAAAAACCTTTCAATTTCCAATATTTCACAAATTTGTATCGCCGGGAGTTTTGCAACGTCATCTTTGTGCGGATTTTTCCAGATCCTTAGTTGACAAACTTGACACTGATTGCCAATTAAACTTTGATTAATTGGCATGAATTATCGAAGAACCCCACGAACGAACGAAGCGCGCGAGCTGTTCTATTGTTTTTCTCCAAATTGACGATCTGCGTTCAACGAATACATATATATAACGGAATATGTTGTATCGGATGTGACTTTTATAAAACTGATGCACGTACTCGTTTATCGACATCCGGTTTGCAAACGGTAAAAAGTCTAATAATGTACTACAGCTGTGTATGCATCGAACGGAATATGGCGTTGTAAGCAAAGTAATTTTCCGTGTTTCTCCGGAAACACTACTACAGAATAGACGAATACGTCAACGAAGTATGATAGACGATAGTAAAGATTTTATCGAGTTGTCGCCGTCAAATACGCTCGCAAGTCTGCCGTGCTCTCAGCACGAAACATCCGGTTTTCTGCTTCTGTGTACTGCGTACACATAGGCCGAGGAAACGGAAAGTTAACGTTGAAGATTATTACGCATCGGAGAGGAAACTTTATGTTACTATAATCACGCGGGAGGTTGTAGGTTTGTAACTATCGAAGTCTTTACGGCTCATTTATTCACAGATGCTCATTAAATCACCGTAAAAGGCTCCATTAAAGTCGCTTTCCGAGCGGTGCATCGGAAGTATCGAGATATATACTGTTATAGAAATGTATCGGCGGCCAAATGATTTACTGCATATGAATACGTACCCTGAGAATCGTTCGATACCATAGCATGGAATTTAATGGCCACAGAAGGAGAAATAAATCACTTTCATTAAGGAGGGCATATCCTTACATTTCCAGAGAAAAGTAAGATACAGAGATTTTTTTTAGCGGATTTGATTCGTTAATTTCCTGACAATAGATATTTTTAAAAGAATTTTTTATAATTTTCAAAAATTACATTTTTTTTTAAATACTTAATCGGTTTTTGCAAATATCTTCGATCAATTACCCGGAAACTTTTGAAGTGTAGAAGGAATTTTTTTTTCGAAAACGTATCCGAAATTTGCGACTTCTGATTCATAAAAAATATATGTATAATTCGACTGAACGGAATTGGCGGGTGTGAGAGAAAAGCGATTCTCTGTGAATAAAGTAATACAGCACCGCGTGGCACCAGTGCGATAAAGTCTATAATTCCGCTTTCCGTATAATTCACCGTTAGTGTATAGTGTCGTATATGTCACGTTAGCGTATCGCGGTTTCCTCCCCCCACCCGGGTGTTCTCTCGCGCACTCTCTTGTTCACCCTCTCTTTAGTTCGCGATATCGATCCAATACATCGGTTTATCACGACTCAGATTCTCGTGAGCGTTTAGCCGGAATAATTCACTGCGAACCGCAGCAGCAGGATGCATTATTATATAGACAACGAAGAAACGATCGCAAAGCGGGCGGTTTACGTATAAACCCTGAGGAGTAAGAGGTTTCCGGAGCAACGATCGGTAACCAGAATCACAAATATGCGGTTTGCCTCTCTCGTTGGGCCAAAGCCCATAATCCACAGGTGCCGGTGGTGCTTTGCCGACTCGTGCGGGTTTGGCTTTTGCTCCCCGAATCACTCGATTGTCGCAATGCAGTCACTCGACAAATTTCACGGACCGCTTGTATATTTTCGCCCACTCTACCCTCTTGCCGCTCACGCGAAATTTAATACCTAAGCCGCGCGGTTTACTATATGAATTTTTGTCAATGTCACACGCAGAGGGGCTATTCATACATTATTGAAAACGTGTAAACGATCGTAACCGGTTAAGGATATTTGCCGAAGATTATTTTATGAGAGAATACGAGAATATAATGCCTCAACGATTAGATCATAATTCCATAAACGGATTCTAG
The DNA here is from genome assembly GCA_934046635.1 of Buathra laborator. Lineage (NCBI taxonomy): Eukaryota > Metazoa > Arthropoda > Insecta > Hymenoptera > Ichneumonidae > Buathra > Buathra laborator. The sequence goes on along the minus strand of OW203901.1, from coordinate 15,147,076 downwards.
TTTCGAAACGAAACATCGAGAGTTAGAAAATACCTTTTTTTTCCATTCGCAATAAAAATTAACTAATAATATGACGAATGGTTTATGTGGGCTGATCTAATTTACAATCGAAATTGCGATATGAAAACTCGTATTTTTTGAGTTCAAAGCGCCGAAGTATTGGTTTTGTTTGTTATACTTCATTCAAGGATTTTCGCTCGGTTTGTGTTTTTTTATGGTCGTATACAAGTTTACTATATGATAAGTATCCGATATACTCGTTCAGCTCTGTGGTGGACGAAGGTTTGGCCAGTATTATTTATAGAAACTAAATTCCATGTCCGAAAGCAGCTAGAGGCCGCGAGTATCAACGAAAAAAGCGACACAGACAGGAGGGAGGGAGAGGGGTTGTCTCTCTTCTCGGGGGACCCACCTCCTCGTAGGACGCTACCGATAAGATATCGGCAACATTTTATGTCAACAGATGACTATTCCTGCATGCCTTTTCGTACGATAGGAAAAAAAAAAAGGCCACTTCGCGAATTATTTCGGGATCCTTGCGGAGATCGGAAAAGTGTGCGCGCAAAGGCGAAATAGGGTTTACGGTCTCGAGAACGAAGGGCGTGTAGAAGTGAAGAGAAAGGAAAAAAAAAAAAAGCGACCAGTTAAGAGAGAAAGAACTGATAAAGGTCGACCGGCTAAAAGGTCTCTCTTGGATTATTTCGGATTGGAGAATGTCCACGCCGTTTCGCGAGCGTTGCCCGAAAATTCGCAAAACTCGTCACGGACTCCATTTCTCTCTCTGAATTTGTTATTTTTCTCGTGAAACTTAATTTCACGTATTTTTTCGTTCGAAAAGTTAGCGAGTGCACGAACGGCGAAAAATACAATAGAGAAAGGGGTAATATAAGTAGAAACAACGTTGGTAATGGGGAAAGGGGAGAAGGGATGCGGTCCACAAAAAAGAGAAAAAAAATACTTCGCGCCACCACCTGCGTTCGTCGACTTCCGGATAAAGGGCTTTCCACGCACGTCTTTACCAATAATCTCTATTCACGATATTCTATCTCGTGAAAAAATAAAAAAAATATATATTTCTTTTTTAAACAGAGACTGAGCGCTGAGATTTATAATACGCCGCGACAGTTTATTATTCATGGATTGTGATATGAAAATTTCAAAAATATTCTTGAAAAAAAAAAAGAAAGATCATCGTTGCCAGATGTTGGCCCGGAGATTGCGTTCCATCATCGCGTATCGGAAGATGTTAAGAGGGTGCCTCACGGACGACTGTTCAAGGTCGCTATAAATATAGCTACTTCGCCCACATCGATAATGCACTATATGTTTTACGCATGACGAATTTTACGCGCTCGAGCGTTGGGAACTCACATTCTTGCATATATTTCCGAAAGTTATTTGTTTGTTTGTTTGTCACACGCGGAAGTTTCGCACGGGCAATGAAAGCGATAAAAAAAGATTGTGAAATCGAAATACATGTGATAACGATGATAAAACTCACACGCCATTGACGTTTAAAATCATATGTTCGCTATTTCTCGTGGAACGACACGAGCGCCCAAAAGGCTGACAGTAGTAAATATCGAGGTATAGCTATGCATATGTATGGAATAATAAAACAAAACCTTCGCTATTTCCTTTCCACATAACGCGGCGAGGGATTGGATATTTCGAGGGTTTCGATGGCAGCTTAACGCATAGTCCGCTTTATATGGATACCTTATCCCTCGAACAATGACAGAATATCAACAAACTTCCATTTGACGAATCACCAACTCACGGTGTTCCATTTCTCAAGCAACAGATTCCTGTTATAAATTATATTCGTATTCCTTTCATCACAAAAAAAAATAAAAATAGACATGCATTATGAAGTGTCTTAACCCCATCGCACCCCCCGCGGAAACTTTTTACCGAGCAGCAAAAAATTTCCATACGAGAGCAGCCTATATGAAATATTTCTAGTGCCATTTTTTTCATTCTGTATCTATCTGACGCAATCGGAATCGTATCTATTTTTTTTTAAATATTTTTTTCAATTTTTTTTGTCAGTACCTATCGACATTTTTTTCCATTTTTTTTTTTTTTTTACGAATTTATGACCTTTCAACTTACAGTTTGGCATTCATCCGTGAGTCGGTGATTTAATTTAATATAATTGACAATTCTTCTTTGATCGATCGAAAAACAAGATGCCAAAGCAGAGATTAATTCAGATGACAATAGTGTCAATTGAATTAAATTGACCCAACAGATGTTCCCACGTTCTACGTTTCGGCTGAACCCGCGACGTGTCTAGCAGGTCGAATGGAATATTTGCCGTGATTATTGGAACGATACGTCATCCATGTGACAGAAATATATGAGTTCCTATGTATTTCAACGTATATAGACATCGCCTACGTATGATTCAACTATGTAGGTGCGATATACAACATTGTGCCCCGCGAAACGTAAATTTTCCACATGCTAAATTAGACACGTGCGCATTGCTGGCCGTTTGGTCCGAGTAATTGAGAACATCGCGAGTCGGTTAGTTACGGTTAATTAATAACGCTCCCGTTATTAGTGACCGAACGGTGACACGCGGTACGTACATACAAACAGTACGAATCATAGTATATAAAACCCAATTCACCGAGACAGACAGTGAAACGAAGAAGAGAGAAACGATCCAGAAGTGTAATAAATTGACGCTGGACAGGCTGTCCTGCATATACATACAAAGGGTCGAGATACAGCCTTCATCTGCGCAGAACATACGTTATCCAGACGAGTGGAAAGCGGGTGTTCAAATGTTTCTTCGCAAGAACTACTCTCCGTCCGCTCGTAGAGAAAAACGAGAGGAGACGATTTCATACGTCCACTTCGTAAATAAGGCAACGCGATAAGGTTTTTTTTTTCTGGAATATACAATATCCGTAACGCGCGCTTTTGTGTGAATGGAAAAAAAAAAGAGTGGGACAAGCTTTCCGAGCCCTCCACCGACGCGAAACGCAAGAAATAGAAGGTAATAGCATCGTCTACACCGCGGGAAGTCTTCTACGAAATGGGGTGTTACCCACTCGTGACGGCAACGTCCCCAAGTTTTTGAGGTCCTTATGGATACGCCCTTGTGATACTTAGCGCCCGATATGAGATCGTGTTGAGAGGACTATTGGCATAGTCGCGTTATACAGCAGAGTAATATACATATCGAGCGTTAAAGCGCAGAGGGACCCAAGTCCTATGTTAAATGGTGCGGGATACACCCTTCAATGGTGTTTTTTTATTCCTTTTGACGAAGAAGTGTGCATATAACGAAGAGATAGTACGGTCTGCGATGGGAGGAAAGGGTCGTTTATTAGGCCTGCCGCTGGGGATTTCATTTTGGCTTTTCAACGGCGAACGGGACAACGTGTCTGGTATCTCCGAGATTTTTGAGAACTTTTTTTTTTTTCTTTTTTCATCGCGAGAATACGGTTTTTTGCGATCGCTGCGATAAACTACGATCGATCGAATCGGATAGGGAAAAAAAAATACTTCGAAGCGGTTAATGATCGTTTCGCGTGGCGAAAGAAGAAGGAAAAAAAAAGAAGCTTCATCCTCTTCGTGAAATTCAACGAATGAGGTCTCGTCGATACTGTCGGTTCGAAACCCCTTGCCAGGAACTCTCTCGCTTCCCGCCAAACCAGAATTCTCCACCATCAACCGCGCGACGAGACGTCGTTCTTCACTCGCCATTCGACGAACCGGTATTCCATTCGCTCTCGCCGATTCGTGCGTTACATACATTCATGATGCACTGTACACCCGTACGACTTTCGAGTCTCCGTCTACGCTTATTTTGTATCGGTGTACCACACGGGCACCGCGCGAACCAATGTCGTAAATTCGCGCGTGAGAATGACTCGCCGTTAACGATTATCGATATTCGCCGAATTTCTTGCGCCAGTTGGCGAACCCTCGCGTAATCACGTGCAGAGGCAACCGCAACCGGGGTAACTGCATAAGGCTCCGGAAAAAAAAAAAAAAAAAAACGCGAGGTTCGAGTATCGGTGGCAATGGACTCTCCAGATCCTCACTTATCTCATCGACGACCAAACTTTCTTATCAGTCTGCTTAATTGCCGCTGACTCTACAACTTGTGACGACAACAGTAGAAAAAGACTGTACGTTATTCGTTTTATTAAGAAAACCAAATACTCCGTGATTACGATGTCGAAACATGAAAATAGCATTATTATCAATAACAGTATTAATGATATTTAATTAATTATTTATTAATTATTAATGCTGAATATATTATTACATGAAAGTAGCATTATTAATTAGTGATGTACTGATTTGACTTTAACTGCCTTCGACTTTGCGTTTATAAAGCGTTTTTTCGCGATCTATTTTTTAAAAATATTCCATTTCTTTTTTTAGACATTTCTATGTTATTTTTCTGCGACTTCTTGTAGACTTGTGTTTTCTTCTCGTTTCATTATTTTATATTTATACGTTTCCTATTCGCTTTCTTCTGACTGTATACTTTCTACGCACCGCATTTCTCGGGGTGTTAGCCTCAGAACACGAAATAAACATCTCCCCTATTTCTGCAAGCGATGTAACGTACAGACACTGCGGCGTCAAGAACCTACACTTTACGAGTTTTGTACGTTGTATATACAATGCTTTAAGAAACTCCAGTTACTTTACAAGCTCTCTCTCCGCTGTCTTACAGCTCACCCTGTAAGGTCGTGTTTCTTACGACGTCCTTATGACTCAGCCATCGTTCACGTAACCTTAGTAGCGCCCCGCGTAATTTGGTCAATTTCGCGGCGCGTAATTGTCGAGATCCGCCGCAGTGATAATAAAAAAGTCAGAGGAACAACAACGAGAGCGTAAAAAGCAGCCCACTGATCGATCTGAATCACGATTATTTTTTGCACATAACGAAACGGCAGGTATTTCATTGCGTACATTTTTTTTTACACTAACTGTGTGCTTAAAAAAAAAAAAATCGTCCGACAGAAATAACCGAAAATTTCTCGAAATTCAAACGCACGTAACACAATAAGAGACCCATAATGTGCGCTGAAATTCACCGTCATTCCTTCGTTTTCTTTTTGCCATACGAGAAAATCTGCTCCTCATCACAATTTCGAGTCTTCAAATTAGTATTCATTCAACTTCGATGCTAATGAGACTGTAAAAAGTATATAATATGTAACACACGTGAGCTCAATGGCCGGCCTACGCAGCAAGGATTCCGTTGATTTGCAGCGACGATCACCGATGGAGAGAACCAACGTGAACCACATCTCACTAGTTGGCTCGCACCGGCAGTCTGGAGGAAACGAAAGAAAGCCAACGGAGACGAGAGACATTCTTGCGTGACACAAGACTTCTTTTTATTACATCGAGACGTTTAATGAATCCGATGAAATTCCAGGCACCCGTAAGACGGCTCGTCGTGTCCTTCTGTATCTGCTACTCGTGTACATTTCGCATACATTTTGTTCATATGCTATGGCTACTTTGACGATACGTATTACTCAGTTTTCTGGTTTCTGGTATTCTGATTTTGTATTTCTGGTTTTTTCTGGTTTTCTAGTTCTGGTTTCACTCTTACGACACAACTCATTAACCCTTTAAGGGTTACAGAAAAAAAGCATTTTTTTCATTCGCAATTGTGGATTTTGCACTTCGTATACATCGACGTAAACGTTTATAATTAAAAAATAAAACAGACCGAAAAATTAAATTGATTTTTTGGACGAATAAGAAATATTTACCAATTACAGAATCGTGGGAATCGATTGCACTGACCCTTAAAGGTTTAAGCTAAAATACAGCTCCACTGACATTGAATTAAGGTCCTCCGAATAACTCAAATTCCTTGTGAAATAAACGGAGCAACTAGAAAAAAGCCCTAAAAAACGCTACAAAAAGTGTTACTAATGTTAATTGTATTGTGTTTAATTTACCATGAATTGCTTAATCGTACCAGAGCTTCGAGCAACAATACCGCCTTATTTTCGTGTGCGCGAAAAATATCTCCGACAAGTTTCGGTATCTTAATTACGGCTCTTCATTACTCGAGCTCTCATTTCTTTCGTTTCTTTGTCACTTTCGGAAGACTGGGATTAACAACGATAGACAAAAAAAAAATGTTCGACTTCACGAAACATTCTGCGGTAGAGCTGTAGTAATTGAAAAAAAAAAAGAAAAAAAGGAACTCGGGATCCAACATCAAGAGTGTGATATCCGACCTCTCCCCCGTTCGCAGAGCTCGGAAATTGTCTCATTTCGTACTGCTGTCTGCATTGGAGTGCGACCATCGAAGGAAAGAAGCGTAGAAGAAGGAAAGGAAAAAAAAAAAAGCGAATCGTTAGCAGCATTGGGGGAAAAAAGATGCGTAAAGGTTCGAGCGCGAGAAAGAAAGAGCCGAAAAATATAATTGATGTAATCGAGGAGACAAGTGGTAGCAAGCGTACAAAAATTATATCAAGGTTTGCCACGCCCTATCGCGATGAACGACGACAAGCGATTAACCACGAAGCTTCGTCGTAGTTAGTGGCTTCGTGGCTTCAAGCCAAATTGAACGAAATTGAATCGAGTTTCAGTATAACGACGATCGGTCACCCACCGGTGTGTGAGGTGAATGTCGAATAATCGTTGTTATAGCCCTCCCCCCCCCCCCCCTCCTCCATTGCCGTTGTATGGAAAAACGAGAACCCTATAAAAGTTTCGTCAAACTTTAACAACGCCGGCAACGGCGAAGTTTCGTTATTTAATATGAAAATTGCACCGGTTACTTATCAACTTCGCTAAACGGGGTACTCTACTTTATTCGTAGTAAAATGCTCTCGCGTGTCGTCGTGGGTATCACGGCAGATGGGATCTATAGCCGATATTGTTATATCATAGCAAACATTATATTCGTGGAATTTACGTTAAAAAATGTACCGATTGCATGGAGTGTCTCGTACGATCCGAGTCGATAAAATATGTATTTATAGCATTGGATTTTACTTAAAACTATTTTTAATAATCGTTCGAAACGCGGTTATTTTTTTAACAAATTTAAAAAAAATTATTGTTTGTATTATCATTAATTTATGATACTAATAAATTTATGATACTGTCGTATTTACGATACGATAGATGTTAAAAAATAATTTATAGTGGCGAAAGAATGGATTTCTTTTCCAGACCTACTATTTGTTTCACTTCATCTTTTGTGTCCGCCGACGAGAGAAAATAGCAAAGAAGAATGAGATTTGATTCGAAGGAATCGCAAATCAAGAATCGACGATTGATAGCAAGCGACGCTTTATCGAGACTCCGAGATCTCGGAGGGGCGGGAGGGGCTTTGGGTACAACGAAAATAAAACTGTGATAGCCGAGGTGAATCTGTGCGAACGGAGATCGAACAGAGCGACGTGAATCCTTCAACCTCGCTGTACGCTACTGTCTGCGATTGGATTTATATAGGTCGGATAAATAAAGGAGTTATTCTTTCTCAGACGAGTCGCGTGGGTCGGCGAATGTTGGGGGAAAGTGCGACAGCGATTCAAACGCGTATACACGACAGACACGCTGGTCGAAGGTCGGCATCGACGTCGTACCCAAACCACCTTTTCTCAAATGAGAAAAAGAACAAAAGGTAAAATAACTAATACGTCGTGCGAAAAAAAAAAAATTGCGATAAGTGTTCATCGACGCAAAACCAATTTGCGAATGAGGATCTTAACATGATGAAGCAATAAACGTTAATCCGATGAAAACAAAGTAACGAAAAAAAAAATATATAATATATACTATTATTAAATTTTTTTTCACATAAAAAAAAACTACAAATGCAGAAGTTCGTATGTACGAAATTTTTAGAGCGCTTTAAATCAGTTCTTATATAAAATACGTATATGAGGTCTAAAAAAAAATCGAATAATGAAAAAATATAATGCAAGTTACTCGCTATAAACGAACCTATTCATTCAACTACGAGTTAATTCATTCACTGGTAAATCAACCCCGCTGCACGTATCTATGGTATTTCTCTTTTCGCGCGCGCGCAAACCACCCCCTCCCTCCCTTCTCTGTTACCACAGGTTTCTCGGGAACGCTTGAGACTCCGCGGTTAGTTCGAGGGTGAAAAGAGCTGCCCTCGCCAAATCGTAGTTGACCTTTATCGTGGACGCACGATTCCCACGTGACTGATGCGACGTTGTATAATTCATTGTAACGTACGATCTGTCTTTCCCAGAATATCGCTCAATCACTCGCGTAACTAACTTATTTTGTTTCCACATAACGAACCACGATAATCACCATTGTTTTTTCGATAATATAATAATTACTGTAATAAATTTTTAAAAGAATGCAACACAGTGAATATAAAGTATCAACGATCGATTGTTCAGGTGAGAGATTACGTACAAGTGAACATTTCGCTATAAATGTTTTCTTTTGATGTGATGAATTTTTATTTACAAAACTGTGGTTTATTTTATTTTATTTTTTTTTTTTTTTTAATAATTATATTGTCTTAATAAATGGAACGAATTATTATTTTTTATATATTTTTAACTGTCATACCGTAGTTAATGGTACGCAGCGAAACGTTTATGTGCTGTCGCTAGTCGAGTCGACCGGTGCTCGTAACTCAGCACCGGCTCTCGTGTGCAACAGGTGACAAAATAGCGAAAGTTTCTCAGCCCCGGGGCGACGGTATAATAACACACTGAAACAATCGAAATCTCTGACCACCCGAAGAGATCGTTACAATTTTACGAACGATCGCCAAATTTTTTTACACACGCGTCCCCTCCGTGTTTGTCATGTTTTATTCGCAAAAATATTTTCCCGAGTTGCCCCGATAAATCATACGGACAACAGTTACAATCGACGGTAATACAGACGAGAAAAAATATATATCTTAACTTATTCCTCGTAAAGTTTACTGAACTTTTACGATTCGATGTTTACTGCTGACGATTCTTGCAACGATCGTTGCATGAATTTCTCCGAGAAAAGAAGAAAACTTGTCGAAAAGTTGTCGATGAAATATTATGTGTTTGTATTCACTCTGATAAATATACAGAAAACTTCACCGTATCACATATATCGAGAAAAAACAAATCACGGAAGATCGATCATCAACGGATTTGCAATTAATCAAATCGTAGTATGTTTAGCTAATGGAGTGTTTGTTTCCTTCGTTGTTTCCCTTACAAAATAAATAACGATCTCGGGATACAGTGAAAACGAGTGTTCGCGAGGAATAAGATGTGTGCGAATACTCGCGGAATTGCGCGGTTGATGCAATGAAACAGGTGCAACAACAACGAGGGATACAAGTTTCCTGGGAGGGCTGTTATACGTGGAAATTCTCCTATTCCGCAAATTCCTTTACCGGCATAATCGTTTTACTTCGAAAGCCGCGCGATTAAGCGAGATCACGGCTGCTGCAAAGTTGAGTACGTCTCGCGGTTTGCGGGCGATGAAGAGAAAAAAGCGCTTAACTCCCCGCGGGCGTAAGTGCACACATCGCAGACATATACAGGATATACATGAGATTTACACATTCACGGAATCTATAGAGATATATAGTGTCTACGAGTCTAAAAAAAAGCGAAAAGAGTATGCGTGGCCCTTATCCGTGTCGAGCGACACGGATAAGGGAGGAGATGAGTTATCGCTCGTTATTTTCCGGGGGGCGTAACGGAGCTCAGTGAAGAGCGATTACGTATATTGTACTGCGTGGGCGTGTGTGCACGTTGCGATGCGGGGAGAAAGTACGGCAGCAAGAAAAACGCGTGATAACGATAAAATTATTCAAGTGCCTCGTCTCACACGGTAAAATATATGTAACATGTTAAAAAATGAAATATATAGGTTACTATATAAAAAAAACTCGAAACATTAGAGAAAAGTAGAAGTAAAAAAAAACGTAGAAACACCTGTTTCAACGAAACGCAAGCTAATACAATAAAAAAAAAGTATATTAAAATAGAAAAAAAGATCGATCTAATCATTGTTCCCGAAATTATCAGCTATTATATTTCGCTCATTCAAGCCCGTCGAGTCTGAAATATCGCTTAAATTTTGATTAAACTCCAATCTATCGCTCGTTATAATTTATTAACGGATGAGCGATACCCTGAAATTACTCCTACGCATCGCCGGCTGTGTAGATAGACTGAGAATGATTCACAGTCACGCAAGTTCATCTATATTTGCATTGTGTACAATCGCGGCAAACATTTAATTAATATCACTTGATATCGCTAACGACTAAATTCAGCAAAAAATTATTGGCCCAATAATTAAGTAGGTCTGCATATGTTATCAGTAAAGATTGTACGATCAATTATCCATAAAGCCATCCAATATGCCGAGAATTCGATAAGTACCTTTCTCTCGTTTCAATCAATCGATTCGCCACATTTTCTAGAAATCGATGGTATAACGGCTTCGATAATTAATTAACTCGGAGTCAGCGCGTTCGGCATGCAGTTAATCGTTTATTTGATCTTCTCACGCAAACTTCGCCGCGATCTTTTGTCACGGAAATAATCTCATTGCGGCGGGAATTGAGTTATCGCTTTAATAGGCTATAAGTACGTGAAAATTTGGTGAAACTTCGGCGCGTCGAGAACGCATCTTCGACGGAGGAAAATTTAATCATTCTTAACCCGAATATAACGAAGAAATATCTGATAATAGCGAACGGCACCAGACGGACTATAATGTTGTATGAGTTACGCGCAATCGGTATTTCGCACCCGAAGGGGAAGTGAAAATGTATACAATATATATAACGCTCCGTTGGCAACGAATAGCACATTATTCCACACTTGTCAGTAATTAGCTCGCTCCGTTGAACTTGTCTCTCGTCGAACGATCGGAACGATTATATTTCGCTAACGATATTTGTAACAGTACGACTTTTAACGAGTCCAGGAAGTAAGCAAAGCGAAACGTTCGAACGCGTCCGTCTAGTTAACAGATTTCTTGTTTGTATATATATCGCCTGAGTCGTTATTGCCATACTGTTCGCCAAGGGGCATCGAGAGGCAAATACTCGCTTCTCGCGGGAAGTTGAGTTGGCGCCACGTAATATGCCAGAAGTTATGTAGCTCTATCTACCCACGTATATACACATATACCGTATTAACATCAAAATATCAGCCACACAAAATCATTCGATGAAACGGTAGGCTAAAAAAAAATCACTCTCAGGCCTCGCGATATTTTGCATTTGCATATACGAGTAGCGGAGAAATGTACGACGAAGAGATAGAGGAGGAGATTGAACGTAAAAAAAAAAAAAAAAAAAAAAAAAAAAAAATGAAATAATGGAATTCTCTGCCAATCGACCGATTGGCAGAAACCCGTTTTCGTGTGTGTGACACTATATAATACACATAGCAATATACCGGTATGAATATGGTATATACCTGGTATATACCTCTTTCAACAGCTAATATTACGGATATATAAAAATTTATCTCACGAGATATTCGATATTTTTTTTTCCAATGGAATTTATATCCTCCTACCATATTCTACTTCTCGATGTCCCCGCCTATCGCCCTTATCAGTAGTTTAAGCAATTCTTTTTTTTTTTTAACGAACATAAACCCTTTTACTTCTTTCCTTGCAGATTACTACGAATCATTGAAGAACGGAATTTGGTGAAAAATTCCATTGGCGATTGAATCTCTTTGTCGAACTTCTCGCGTCGTTTCGGAATACACGAACCGGGATAATATCGCTACGTGAAACTGCTTAAGAATTTTTTTTTTATTTTTTTTTTTATTTCAGTGATAAATTTCCACGTCTGTAAAAGTGCCAACAGAGCCGGAATATGGGATATTTTTGGAATAAATAGAATCACTTGCATGCGTGATCTATGCGCAACAAAATTTAACTCCGGATTGTAAATTAAACATTTTTTTTTTTTTTTTTGCGACTCTCGATTTCTTTGCGACTGAAGTAAATTCGCGAGACGTCCGAACGGATTTTCGAGGCCTTCGCGGTATTGGAAAGATTAAAATCCGCACGACCGATCGAGTCTGCCAAATTCGGACTACCGATCGTCGAAAACAAGCGTGAAGCGCGACAACTTTGAAAGTGGGGAGAAGAAGGTAGCAAAAGCGGCGTCCGAATAAAAAACTATATTCGAAGAGCGTTTGGCCCTGTCGACTCCAGCGGGGATTGCTGTCTCGTGGGAGAAAACGGCACACGAAGCCGCCGGCGACGGCTTCCACGAGTGTGGCTCGCCTCGGATCGCCCTAGTCGAACCGAAGACGATCGCGAGGAAGACCGCGAGGAAAGGATGCTGTGCGAACTGACGGGCATCGTTACAGTGGGATTTCGCACGCTGTCCCACTGTCGAATAGCTTTCGCGGTGCAATAAGTTTTATTAACGAAAAACAACAAAAGTATAGCTTTCCTGTCGCGTGTACCTTTCGCGATCGTTAAAATCAGTGATTAATAATAAAAAACAAATAAAAAAAAATCAATATAAGAAGAAAAAAAGTGATGAACCGCAAAGTTGATAATGAATTAATCGTATCAATTGAAGAGTTTGTAATAAGTGTGATAACTACATTACCGATAGTTCGAGTGAAAGCTGTCGATCGTTGCCGCGCACTGGAAAAGGAGGGACAGCATCATCTCAGTGCTGAAAAAAAAAACAAAAAAAAAATATATCCTTTCGTGAGTCATCCAATATTTTTTTTACAATTTTTAGAATCGTGAATCGCGGAACACTTCATTCCCGTTATAATAAATGACGGCAATATACACGGAACGCACGCGCGTATGATCGCGCGAAGAGTTCCTCGAGGCTTTCGTGACAAATTGACATGTTGAACGATGACAGCTCGCGGGAATGATCGGGTTTTACACTGAAGAATCAGAAGAAGTGGAGGAAGGAGAAAGAAATGAAGAAAAACAACATCGCGACCAAAGCTAATCACAGCTTTCGAAACAGAACGGCTCACTCTTCGTCGAGTTAATTTAAAAATAAATTTCGATATACCGAGATATCGAGAAAATTTATGAAAATATAAAGTCAACAAGCATTTGCGTTTCGCGAAAACTTGGCAAGTGTATCTAAAAATAATAAATAAAAGAAAAAAAAAAGAAAAACTTGTGTACCATCGATGTCTGCTATGTCCAGCAACGTGGACTATTAAACTGTGTGTATAGCTAAGGAAATCGTCATAATTGCGACGTAAACCTTTTGAATATTCCGGGAATGTAAACAAACTTAATGGAAACGAGGTGACTACTGGAATTGGAACGTCGAGAATTAAGAAAAGAATAAAAAATAAAAACTCAGCCCGCGAACGGTGCCGGTGAAGAAATCACCGGGGAAACGTGATATTTCGACAAAGCTCTCCACCAGATACGTACCCTCATCTTCTTAAAACAGAAAAAAAAAAAAAAAAAAAACATCACTTCAAAGATATTTTTTGACGAAAAAAAAATCACTTCCAGAAAAAAATGATATCAATGAAAACCATTTCGTAGATAATCATCGAAGGAAATAAAAAAGCCGTTGCTCCACTTTCGGAGAGCTCCTAGTAGGTACCCGTTGGTCGGGTATGTGCTGCACGTGAGTTCGTATAAACGTTTCGAATCGTCGGCATCGAAACGTCGAATCGATCAAAGTCGGTCAAATTGTATAATGACATGGTAAACAGCGGTGAGTGTGTCGGGTGAAACTTTTTTTTCGCACGATTGACGAGATAACGACCAGAGAGCAAACCGTATTTCACCGAAGACGGACATTGTTTTCGCGTTTGGCGAGACGATTGTTTTGCGTTCGCAGAAATATTGCATTCGTTCGGAAAAATCTCGTGCAACTAAAGGCGGCGTATCGCGTGACGAAGCGAAGAAGGGATTTGAGTTCAGAGAGATTTCCATTCCCGCCGGAGAATACGATGGTTCGGTGAGTAAACACGTCGTGTGAAATCGACGGAATGAACGAAGTATAGTAGAGAAGACAGATTATTTAATATTGGTACGCAAATCGATAGACATCGAGGACGTTCCGGCGTAATTGAAGTTTTCAGCGAAGTCCCATCGCGCCCTCGTCCAGTCGAATTAACGACGCAGCGAGAGGGGTTATAAACATCGTGCATAACCCGACGAAAAAAAAAAAACACCCCAGCGATGGACCTTTTATGAATAGCCAGCACGGCGCTAGTTCAACGGAAAATCTCTGGCATGCATATTCAGGATAACGAGAGTGTCCAGTGAGGAATTTTAGTGTCAATAAACCGATACGGCAACCGAAAGGAATTTTATTTAAAAAATAAATAAAAAGTTTTCGTGTAATCCGTTTTATAAATATTGCTTCGATCTCCTCGCTCCGCGTTAAAAATTTTAGTGATAATAAGCAAATTGGATGTTTAAAAACTAAAAACTTCGCATAGTTCAGTGTATAAAAAAAAATTAATATACGATAACTCTATCCATTCCAAAGTTCCGCGTAGCTCCGCGAGAATGATCGAGAGCAGCGTAACCGCGCCGAAAGTGCTGCAGCTCGGAGGTTCGAACGATGATCACGACGATCGTTCATCGATCGATAATTTTACCTTCGGTGTAACGAAGGGATTGGAGTTGACGTCGTCGCTGCTTCGTGATAATTATAGCGAACCGGTGAGTGAATACTTGACAAGCGAATCATCCGCGACGACGAACAATGAGCAAAGGGACGCTCTCTACGTCGTTATACCGATCACCGTAATTTACGTATTAATATTTTTCACGGGTCTCATCGGTAATGTTTCAACGTGTGTGGTAATCGCGAGAAATCGATCTATGCACACGGCGACGAACTATTATCTGTTCAGTCTCGCAGTATCGGATCTCGTTCTCCTTATATCGGGACTACCGCAAGAAATGTACTACATATGGTCGCATTTTCCTTATCTCTTCGGTGAGATATTCTGCATAATACAAAGTTTCGCTGCTGAAACTTCCGCCAATGCTACTGTACTCACCATTACGGCTTTCACAGTCGAAAGGTAAGCCGGCAAGTCATTTTTTTTCCTCGTATCGCGGAGAAAAGATTTATTGGATTCGACTAAATTCGTTATTTCGGAGCAGATAAGATTTGACCTCTTAATTGAACGGTTCGAAAATAGAAAAAAAATATAGACGCGTAATATTTTAATATATCTTTCGCATATATTAGATTAGATATCAATAAATACATAAAAATCGGTGTTTTTATGTAATTTATATATTAACCGTATAATTTGTTATATACTATATATTTAGTGACAAATATGTTCAGAAATATATTCGTAATAAAGTACAATTTTTCGAGAAAAACGTATTTCATATATCATAAATATATTTTCCGATATATTTTTTTTCGTTTGAGTTTAATTTGTGACCCTTGAAAAAAAATAGATTTTCATTCAAATTATTCATCATAAAAATTGTTGAATCTAACAAATCTTTTCTCTTTGATGCATTTTTTAACCGATAACCGTGCCGTCAATTTGATAAGGAGATCGTAATAATGTCATAAGAGTGACCTTTGCGGTTATAACCGCGCAAATCGATATTTAATCGAATGTACGTATCAATAGCCTAACCGCAGGGGTACATATAAATGATCGACAGGCCATCGATACGAGAAGGAAAAATTGCAAGTATCTGATGAACGTGTCAATTTCACGATACCAAATGACTATATATATATTTTTAACTCTACTCGATGATGCTGACGGGTGTACAGTCCGATAAATATTTTTATTTTAAGGGGTCGTAAAATTTGTCTGTTTACCAACATCTCGCATCATGAAAACCGTAAAGGCATATCTGCCGATCAACGATCGGAATGATGAGTCCTTCCGGTTTTCATGGCACGCGACGTATGGAGTGGATTCACATAATAAAAAAAAATTAACATGTGAATCGTTGACGGCAGATTGAGCCGTTTGATAAAATTTTGATGCCTCCGGCCGCTGAATATCAGAAAGGCGTATCGCACATTCTTTAGCGTTTAAAATTCGGCAGAATACGTCCGTCTGATTTCAAGCGGTCGATCGGTAACGTGTCGTCACGTCGGTAGTTTATGTCGGAAGAGATGGATGCGATAGAGAAGGAAAGGATCCTTTGATAAATCGACAATGGCGTTATCTCGCATGAATATCTCAGGTATATACAATTACACAGGAAACTCATCGGCTTCTTTTTCAATTACTCAACCGATATCGCGAACTTTCTACCGTTCGGACAATGCAATATGCACCAAAAGCCTTTCAACATTATTTTTTATAATATTAATAACAAATCATAGAGTTCAAAGCTCCGAAAAAAATTGTATAAAAATTAAATACAGAAAAATCTATATTCGATCTTTTTTTTTTGCAGATACGTAGCGATATGCCATCCGTTCATCTCTCACACGATGTCGAAACTCTCGAGAGCGGTTAAGTACGTGATTTTTATATGGGTGTTGGCGCTGTGCCTCGCGATTCCTCAAGCTATACAATTTGGCGTTGTATTTTCGAACGATTCCAACGGCACGATGATTCCCTCGTCTTGTTCACGCAAATGGGTTATCATCGATCACGCCTTCGAGATATCGACTATGTTATTTTTCGTCGCACCAATGACGATAATAACAGTACTTTACGTTCTCATCGGTGTTAAGCTACGAAGATCGAGATTACTCACCGGAACCAAGAGAAACCCCATAGCAAGTGGTATAAACCACTCCGATTGCGGAAGGGGACGAAGTTCATCACAGCGAAACGTTATAAGGATGTTGGGTGAGTATTATTATTTTCGTACGAATCATCAGCTTTTATGCGCGATCCATACTCGAACGTTTACAACTTCATTCGCAACCACGTGCAATCAGTCTCGTGCAGCATCGTTATTAGCAATATCGTTAAAAGATATACATCGCCAGAGAGACTGCACATTAACGCTCGCAAATCGGCAATCGATTTCGTTGATTGCCGCATCGATCGGCAATCGGTATTGGCATCAAAGAAAAAAAAAAACTATAAAAAAAAAAAAGAGTTGATTCTATATTCGAACATTTTGCATGTCGAGAACATCTCGCCAAGGCGCACGCATACATAGCCGAGAAACATATTTAAATGATTACGAAAGCGCGCGCGTGCGTGTGTGTAGACAACAAAAAAAAACTGACACGCTACTACCGATCGAGGTGATCGGGCGCTAAAAAGGAAGAAACTCGAGCCTTCGATCGTTCAACCCAATGGTAAGAAAAAAAAAAACAAAAAAAAAACAAACAATATAACGGAATCCTCGCCAGAGTTAGCCGAATAATGTTTGAAGAGTCTATAATTACTTTGCCCACTTTTTGGATCTACTAGGAACGCGATAAACGTTCGGCCGCCCGCCTACGTCTTGACGGCGCGCGAGAGCAACGAGACGAGATTTCGTTGCGAAACTTTTTACATCTAATATAACGCCCCGATGACTGGTGTTCACGCTAAACTCTATTAGCAGTTGGATATCATTGAGGCAGTAGTTTTTCGAGTTTGTCTACGATCTCCGTTCCCGAATATCTTCGTCGCTCGAATACTAACTCATCCAAAGGTCACCACACACGCGACGCTCGGCCGCTTCGTTAACGCGAAACCACACAGAATTCCCAATGGGTTTCTTAATTTAATCGGGAGGAGAACTCGATCGTGCCGAGTGAGAAGAGAAAGAGAGTACGAGAGAGAAATATAATGAGGGAAAGATAAAGAGAAGCGAAGATAGATTACAAAGCCCCTCCGCCCTCCCTTCAGGTTGGATCTTTCCTCTTTTGCGCTCCGCAAAACTTTCGACCTTCACTATCTCTCGTATTTAATGACGCAACTTAGCTTCATCAGATTTTTCAGTATTTTTTTTTTTTTTTTTCACGTCCGCTTGCAGCCTCTTTCGCGAATTCTACATCTGATAAACTCTGCCGTAGTTTTTATTAAGGGTGAAAATTGCTGCGAGGGGTTAAAGCCGCTCGGCGATGGAGCGCTTATCACTCATCCAGTAAAACGTATCTATGTATTATACGATATATCTTGTATATTTGGTGGCGCAGCAAAAAGGGAAGCAGTATAGACAATTCTATGTAAACTCTATATCTGTATCTGATACCTTTCTACTCGTTCATTTTTTTTTTTTTTACTTCGATATACATCGGCAATTTGGTAGTAAGTCGGCGCTCTCGTTCCTCTCGAAGCTAAACCCTTAGTTTTTTTTTCTTGGCAAGCGGAGACGGGTTCTTAATTAAATATTGCATTTAATTAAGTATTGCATAATAACTCGATCGAGACTACCTGAACGGGTGAAACGAAAGTGTGGAAAATTAAATTTTTATTTTTATAATTCAACTTTGCGAGAATGGAAAGGTACTCTCGAACCGCGGTTTGTCCGATGGATGAGAGCGTTTTGTCGCGATCGAGAGAGTAAAGTAAGTTGCTTGCCGTTGGGTGTCTGCCTCCGTGGCTTTTTTTTTTTTTTGCTGTTGTTATTTTGTCTGGAATAATCAACGCTGGAAGACCGGTTGGTCTTCTATGGTGTAAAATTTCCAAGGTAAATCTTCGATTCGTAAAAATGTCTTCATGCATATATATATATACGACCGGATACAGGTGTCGAGGAAAACGCTAAATTCTTGAAACGGAGGAATTCTGGTCCCCGCGGGGATTTAGGTATGCGGCGCTTGAACGACTTTGAATATCAGAAGTTATCGAATATACCATGGGAATCGAAATTCCATTCGTAGTTCCTCGTTTCCTCGATGGGGAATCCCCTAACAGTAATGTCGAAGAATAGGGTATCAAATTCGATGGAAAATTTGAAAAAAAAAAAAAAACCCCAAAATAGTCGGGCAGTCGATATTCGCGCCTCTCTCGCCGCGAACATAGATTGCGTCACAGTTCCCGTATTCATTCTTTATCTTCTCCGTATATCCCGATTCTTTATTACATCTCGATGACTTCCTGTTCGGCGGTACTCTCAAAACTTCGTCTATCTATGTTTTTTCTATTAATAGTGTCCCGAGATTTTTTTTCGTTTGATCGCAAAGACGCCGATAAATTCGACGGTTCAAATTTTTTTTTTTTTCGGTTTCTTCTATTTCGTTATCGTACTGTTTAGAAGCACCAGTAGTCACGAACACATTAAATAGCTTCGGAATTTTGATTTTTATAATTTTCCTCCTCCGTTCGCGAGCAAAACCACGTGGAGAGGTCGATCATCCAATGCTTCCAGATTGATGGGGTCTCTGATTGCGAATCTAACCGGAAATTACATTTTCCTCTTGAGCGTAACTTCAGCTTACTGTGCGTGAAAGACGGTAACGTCGTCTAAGAGGGTACAAAAGCTCAAATTTATTCAGGTGACGGTTTGGGGGAACGTAAGGACTCACCGTGCAAAGCTCTCGTGACGTTAATAGAATTTAGAAAACATGTAAGACTCGCATACGGACGTTCGGAGCGATGGGGGGATTTTATATTCGTAAAAAAAAAATTCGTGAAAAATCGAATTTTCCGCTATGTTACCGTCGGGAATTTCATTATAATTCGTTGTGCACAGTAATTTTCTGAACCTAACCAAAAATTATTTTGACTCTCGACTCGCGTCGTCAAGAAACGCACGAGAACTCGAATGTTTTAATTTATTCGGGTGTCGCTTTCGGGAAACCAACTAAACGAAGACAGCTCGCTATGTGAATAAAATTCGTAGACGATGTAAAGCGTACCGCGTTCAAGCCGTAGATATTTTACATATATAAAAAAAAGTTCGCGATGAATCGAATTTTTGACACGTATTCCGCGAGAGTTTTATCATATTTGTTTAAGCAAATATATGTATACAAAATATATTTGAATATACTTTAAATATATTTTACATACTCCGAAAAAAAAAAAAAAAATCGCCAAGCAACATTTCTCCAAAATATCTTCTGCGGCAATTTTACAATTATGACAAATTTTAATGACTTCGCCGTCACGCTGATAAGAAGCTGTAAAAACAAGTTAATTCTCCTTTTAATAGGTCATTAATAAAAAATGCCAGAAACTTTTTTGTTCCCCTGGAGCTCTTGTAAGTAATGTATAAATTACACCAATTACAAAAATAAATTGTAACCACGAAATGTCACATCGATTTTTTTATTTGTTTGACAAAGACATAATAAGATAGCTGTCTACCGGCATTGCGAAACTATCGATAATTCGATTACAAAATTTTCTTGTTCCACAACGAAGTTGCGTATTTGCCCTCCGGTGAGTATATCTCATGTGCCAAGAAACGTGCAAAGAAATGAGCGTATACTCGGTCTGTACTCGAAGTACTTACATAAGTTACTAAAGTAGCGGGAGACCGGTCAATGCCGGTGGGTATTAAGGCGCTCGCACGCAGCGAATAACGCGCCCTTCGAACTTATATGCATTCTCGCGTCGGGTATTTTAATACATACCTTAACATACGCGGGACATACATTCTTCGACGAGAATCAGGTTCAGCTGAATACTCGAACCGGGCATTCGGATAAAAATCCTCCGACCGGTTTCTATAGTTTGGTTTATAAAAAAAAAAAAAAGGGCAAAAGCGTGAATTTCACCATAGACGGGGAATCTTTCGCTATATATCTTCGCAAATGACAACGCGCGCGATCCCTAACATTGCGCGTTGTTAGAGTTGAAAATTCGAACTCCTGAGATTTCATAAATTTGATATATGCAACGATTGTTTCACGGATATGGATCAAAGTACCTTCGATCGATATATATGTTCGACGAAATTGATTAGTTACCTAAACGCAACTTTGTCTCGAGCCAAAACACCGAAAGACGACTTTAAGTCATCGTGTTTATAAAAATTTTGACATCGCGTAATAAAAAATCGTTCCGTAAATTAATAGAGAGGGAGCTACAACAGTTAATCGAGTGTTGGTGGCCATTACCAGTCTGACTTACGGCAGTCGTTAAACGCCGCCGAAAAACTCGTTGGATGAGGAACACTCAATCGCGGCTTGTGCCACGTATCTCAAGAGCGGGAATAAGCGAGGGGAATAACAAGGACACTAGCGCGCTGGTTTTATCCGATGCGAGAGCATGGCGACGAAAAAAGAAGATGAAGAAGAGCGAGGAAGCGAACCAACGAAAAAAAAAAAAAAAAAAAAAAACGAAGCAACGAAGTGAGAGCCGACGGTGCGGAATTTCGGGACAGGGACGCGTACACAGTGATTTATCGCACCGATCGAATATTCATTTGAGTCTCGTACTCACCAGGACGAGAGCTATCTTCGACTCTGTCCTTTTCCTCCTCGACCTTCCTTCCTTATATCTATATACTTCTCTTCCTAGTTATCGAAGGCTATACAAAAAAAAAGGAAGGAAGACACTCCAAGAAGGTGAGTGTCTTCTTGGGGTGCGCTGAAATCTAATCGCCGAACTAGAACGAAGGTACTTCAAAGTCCTTGCGTGACCCTTCTTTACTTGTCAGCGAAGTTCGATCTCACGGATCATCATGATGTAGTTATATCACTGCCCGAAACTTATATTTAGCCTCTGATATTATAATCACCGAATTGGCCGGGAGGGCGTGGGCCTTAACGATCTCCGAATATAGCATCATCGCTATGTACCAAATCGATGTTTTACTCGTTGGCAATTCAGACTTTACGTGAAAAGACTAAAAAAAATCTTATCAAACCAAACGCGCATCGAATTTTTCTGCAGTCATCGATCTGCCGATGTAAAAAATAACAACCCAATTTTATATATATAATTTATATATCGCCTATACATAGTTTTTCTCCCTAAGTTTACATAAAAATGCAATCAATCATCATTTGCAGATCTTCTACAGATATGTTATCGTTAATTAAATTCGTTGCACTATCGAGGGTCACGCGTGCGAAACGTATTGATTAAGTTTGCACCCCTACTTAGTCGGCTTAGATATGTGATTAGTAAGGGCGGATCTATACTCTTCGTGATTGGAATCCGATAGACGTAAACGGTCCGGTGGCCGGTCGTCCGTCCAGTCCACGTATGTCTGTGCTTGTGACGAAAACACGCTAACAATGAGGAGAAGGGAGAGGGGGGCGGTTCAAGACCGAGAAACCCAAAAAACGTACGTGACATAAGAATAAATAAGTAGATGAAAAAGTCTCGGAGAGAAACGAAGGTCCCTTTTCGCAACGACTGTGTGGGCGGAATTTTGTTAGACAACGGGGAGCGCAGCCGACCCAAAAAGCTCGCAAGTATATCCCCAGCAGCAACAGAAACGAGGCAAACTCGTCGGGAGTCTCCCGACAATGTCGTCAAGTTTAGTTCCTGACGCAAAGAGACTTTTTAAGTCGAGCGAACGAGACACTTATCCTTCTTAATGTTTTTCTTCGTCTCCTCGGGCTTTTCTGTTACTCGGAATTTTATAAAGACTACAAGACGCTTGTCGCGCGTTTCGAACAGTTTTATTCTTCATATAGTTTATCCGCATCTCCCTCCGGCTGTGTTTAGTAGTTTCGCTGCTGATTCAGGATGGAAAATATTCTCCACCGACTTATCAATCTTTCTTACGATTTTACTGGAAGCTGCTACCGCTATCGCGACAACGAAAGCTTTCATTCCACATACCAGCGATTCACTATGTATATCCAGTAAGACATGAGAGATAAAAAAAGCGGAGGCGTGCGGTCACATAAATTTTTAACATTAGGCTTCGGGTGTTTCGGACCACGGAAACCGTTTTTCTTCACGATTACGACTCAGAAATGTTTTTACCGCAATTTTCATTAAGCTTTCTCGGAATGTTGGGGAACAAGAGATCGCACTTATGATTGAAAAAGCAATCACGAGCATAAAAATAACTCGGAAGGAAAATCAGTTCTATGGATCCATCCTATTACGTTCCTTAATACATTTCTTAAAAATAACATTTAGGAGAACTAAAAAAAAACGTGGAAAACGTGCGAATAAGTTGGAATAGATTGATAAGTACGAGAAGAGGAAAAAATCCATTATTCAGCACACGACCTCATGTTAAGAAGAACATCCGCTCAGAGGGATGCGATATTTTCGAAGTTTCCGCGTTCCAAGCCTCGGAGCGTCAACGGCCTCAAATTAATCGTTGTCGAGGAGCCCTCGAAGAGAAAAAACGAGGGTTCGATAATATTTCTGTTCTAATGCGGACGCGTTTACTTTGAGTAAACGATTTTATCGATTCGACGGGTAAAACGGAGAATGCGACGGAGGGAACGGAAACTGATACTAAGCATACCGTTGGTGGAAAACGAGAAGACAAAAAAAACGTGGTATCGTGTCGGAATTCCTCTAATTGAATGAAACTCGAGTCCACGACGAAAATAGTTACACTGAAACCGGGAGGACTTTTCTCGCGGCTAACTTATTTAATTAAACGAGACGAGGTTGTCAATTGCGAGTTCATTTCCGGTCTATTCAATACGAGATGCGATAAGAGAAGGTCGATAAATCTTCAACCCCGTGATTCACGGTGTTCCGGGACTCCGGGACTGAGATTTAAACATTAATTGAAATTGGATGTCGTTTTTTCCGTAATACTCGAAGGGTCGATAAAAAAGCTATATCGATAAATTATATACTGATTCGATCGATTTCAGAGCTTTGAAACGAAATAATTTAAAGATTATTTCATCCCTCGGGTATCAAAGAAAAAATCTTATCGATTAATTATCGGCGAATTTTATCCAAAATTGAAAAAATATTAAAACTATCGAAGAACATACGTCACAGTCGAAATCTATTTGATATCTCAAAAGTTACCAGGAGTTATCCAAATTGTTCTTATCTTCTACTCGAAGTTCACAATTTGGTCGACTCGCGACAAGGATAATACCGGATGCAAAAGCATCTGTCGCCAGATATCTATCGAGGAATTCCATCGAATCCATTTGATTCAAGAGAAAAGTTTCATCGTGTTCTACTAGAAGACATAATGCTGCGATTGGTATAAATCCGGAAGACGAACGGAAAAAGCCGAATTACTGCGACGTAATCCTGCAACCAACATAGCAAAGATTCGACTAGCCTAATGGACTTCACTAAGTCATAAAGGGATAACAGAGGAAATGGATAAAGGGGTGAAAAAGTCGCGCGCGGACTTCAACGTTGTTTCAACTTTTTCCACTCGATATCCGCGACAGTTTATGCTGCGTATCTTCTATCAATCAGTATAATCCACACGCCATATGGAAAAAAATATATAAAATGCCAAATTTGACGATATAAATATAACAGCAGAAATTGCATAGAATCCAACGAATCTAATAACATAAAAAATGTTTTTATTCACGTGAAAAAATCGTCAACATCGGCGGCACTTTTGTTTTTCTTTCTTGTTGTTTTTTTTTTATTACTAAATCAATTCGATATCCCAATGCAACGAGAGTGGAATTTTATTATTATTATTATTTTAATACGTACCATTTTTTGAAATCGCGATATATGAATAATAACTCGTGACGAACAATATTTGTATGGAATAAAATCGCATTCGGTATGAAATTTTCGCTCAAATAAATATTGAGTTACAATCAACGTATAGTTGACTATATCGACCGATGTTATTCCTTATATTTGTATTCTCTCGAGACCATGTCGTGAGTAACAACGGCAAATGGTTGGAGCTTAATGCCTATAGCTTGCGGACGATAACCTTCGTCAGAGTTTCATATAACGCGCCCTATTGACCTACATTTTCGCGGATGCAATAAAATCATCGTAAAACTTGATCTAATCTGCGCGCTTGTCACGATAATGGTGTGCCTCTTGAGATATCGTATTAATAAGATTCGCTCACCCATCATCGATGCTATATATAGCAACGATGTACTATCAGAAGTCTATAATTTTACGAACCGTAAGATCTCACATGATTATTTGATTTTCCTCGTGAGCTTTTCTAAGCTACTGCTCTACGGGATCTATGTCGAGATAGCTATGCACATCTGTGAGCATAGATCGCGTCATATCGAACGCGGATTTCCGGGTAAACCGATCAAAATGGACCGATGCCAGAGTAGGTGAAAATTTTAATTTATTTATTTTGTCGAAATCGCAAACTCCCTGTGCCAATGTCAATGATTACTCGGCTGATCGTTTAAAATCCAACGACCATAGATCGTTACTACGAATTATTGAAATTACCGTTCTTACAACGGTAATCGTAAAAATAGCGATGAAAAAATGAGTTATTTCAATATCGGTTGCTGCTACTAATGTTTATCCCCTGTACTGCGCAAAAGATTGAATTATAAATTATTAAAGGGCGCAACGCATGATTTTCAACTTATGCTTCATCAGCCCGCGATGTTTTCTCCGCCCGATAACATTTAACTACGTACTTACTTAACACCGCGGGATTTCTGAGGCGAGTGCTCAACATATTTGTATTCAAGACTCGTTGAAAAACATTAATTTCTCATGAAACTCTCGAGATCCTCCGACATTCTAAGGTCCAACATTAAGTTGGCAGCATCTATATTTGACCCTACAAATTCTCACTGTCGGTGATTCTCCGGAACACGGTAGCTACTCTGGCAGCTTTTGGACGGAGTTATGTTACACCCGCCGCGGAGGATTATACCGAGAAGACGAGAGGTGGAACTTTCAAGAATTTAACGGTAGAGAACGTGTAAACTGGTGAAACTACGAGGAAACCTTAACATAACCCGCCTGTTCTTGGAGTCACAGTTAATATTTATCGCATATTAAAGATGCGAAGCTCACTGGTTCGTCTGCCTCCTTCAGGGAGGTTTTATTAACCTTCACACGTACGTTTGCATCTCTTTAACACCGTATGCGAGTCTGACGAATCGGAGAACTTCGATAAAACTATCTATTTCTTGTATCCTCGTCAAAATATCGTCAAAATAACGGCGATAAATACTATGAGTTTCTATGCATTCAAAAGGAATTTAAATCGATAAATTATTGAAACGAAAAAAAAAAAATGATTTTTTTTTAAACGTCTCGAATCCGCCAGACGAATGCGCGGCGTTCCAGGGTTTACGTGAATGTCATTTGGCAAATACACGCACATCGTCGAAAGAGCTTTCGAAAGATCCATCGCAAAGTAGGCTCTCGCCAAGCGGTTTGAAACGTTTTATTATTCATGACTTTTCGGATAGAATCATTCGAAACCGTAACTACAGGCTTTGCCAATTTACTTCGATGGAATTCAGACTCGACGTGCGAAGGCGTTTGACCCGTGTTATGACTGCGTTTGTGAAAAGAAGAAAAAAAAAATCAGAAAAAAAAAGAAATTCGCAGGGCGTCGGGAGACATCGGCAGACGTCGTTCGAAGTTTTTTCACGAGGCAAAGGGATACGAGATGAAGACTGGTGGATCATTTCTAGAGACGGAATTTCCGAAATTACAATGGAAACAGAGTTGAGCGAACGAAACGAATTGGATTTAGCTGACACACATACGAGAGTGAAAAAAATCTCGTAGAAAAACGTTCGCCACGGACATCGAGACACCGAAAGAGCTGTTTCGCCCGGGGGTCGAAAATCCGTCGGGCAATTTCTTTGGATACAAAATCAACGAATCCAAAGAATTCAAACGTCACAGATATACCGAAGTAAACAAATAATAAAAATAACAAAAAAAATATAAAAAGCTTTATTCGGAGCGCGTCGTCGTGTTCGTCAACACATCAGAGTTTATCCGGGTCAACGGTGAGGGAAATATCAACAGTTATGTGAGGGTTGCAGACCCATACAAATACGGAAAAATCCCGCGGATGATTTTGGCGTAAGCTACTCATATATGCAGTCAACGTGCGCCGGGGTGGATTAAACACTAAAAAAGTATATATACATAGAATCGACGGAGGAAGGGTCATTTATTGTGAATGCAAGCGTTATTCACACTGACTACACACGGAATAAAATCTATTATTAACGCAACGATAAATAAGAGAACGAAGTGCAAAAAAAAGAAAGGGATTTTTTTTTATTATTATTCTGCTCGTGGTATTCCGAATTGTTGTCGCACTGAGAGAATCGTTACTACGTGTCGTACATGACGGCAAAGACGATGAACTTAATCCCACAGAATCGGGATGCGAGTGGCTCAGTTATAAGCGGCTTACGCTTTCGGTCCATTCTAACGAAATAAAAAAAAAAACAGGAAAATTCAGAAAGAAAACAACGAGTTGACCTATATACTCATGGGGACCATTTCTTCGACTGTTGCACTTCTCGCCTATCGTAGGCTTTATATTTATCTTCCTCTATAAATGTTCTCCAATAACTGTGTCCTAACACCGCGGTATTCTATAGCGTAGCGATAAAAAACGAAAAAACGGCTGAGAGAAAATACATAGTATAAGTATCGAAGAGCGGAAATCGGCTTCATTCATTGTCCACGACGATACAGTGAATAGTTTCTGGCAAAGCGCCAGAATGAATTTTCCTCCGATAGAACATTGTATAGAGAGTATAGCGATTGGATGTAGAGGCGACGAGGGTCGACAAGCAGAAAACACGTTTGTTCGGATACCCGTTGACATTCGCCCCTCGATTTTCCACGTCGAAGGGAACGAGGCTAATGGGGTAAAGCGCCCGCCCTCGGTTAGCCGCTTGCTTGACTTTTAAAGCAGCGAACGAACGAGATCGGCTCTCTAACTCACACAGGACTAACGTAATTTCCGATGCTTTCGCAGATACAAGAGAAATGTTACTGGAGTGTTGAGATCACGTTTTTTTCAGTTTTTTTCCCTTCCCGTCGACTCGGTTTGATCTCTTTCTTGATCATAAAATCCGTGGAGACCCGGAAAATCTAAACGATCCGAGTTTCCAGAAAACTTTCCTTCCTCATGTATTCTCTAATAAGTTTGACTCGTAAAAGGATCGAAGCTTTACGTTAATGTTGAGTTTAGTATCGAAATGGAAAAGCTCATTGGTACACATTCGTTCCGTACGGAATTTCCTCGCTTCTATTTTATTTCGTCATGTTTTCCGATGCTTGGTACTAATGTTACATGGAACTCATCCATATTTAGAGCATTTTTATCGATACTGCAATGATGCCGCATCAGTATCTTCATACGAATAAAGCTTCGATAATACGCGTCGTTTGATCGATTTTGTTACAAAATGAAAAAAAAAAAAAAATACGATACTTTTATTTTTATAAAACAATAGTTTAAACTAAAAGTAAAAAGTTCGAAAGGGGTTGTTAACTTTTTTTACTGATCGTTAAAACGATTTTTTTTTTATTGCAAGAAACAATGTTTATCTCTATTTTCTTGGATACGCAAAAAAGGGGAAAAAAGAGAGTCCTGCGGCGTTTAGGTCGGAGACCGAACACTCGATCACTCTAAATACTGTTTTTGAATAATCCAAGTTGATATATGTGTGACAGGTGTGCGAATTCGTGTATCGTACATTTCCACGATTCGCCACGTGTATACGTTCAACTCTCGTCTCATGAGAAACTACCAGCTGAATTCGCGTGATTGATAGCAGCGCACTGAGGTCCTCGAAAATCCACGTAAACCTCGATGCTATCAACTCGAAAATGGGGTGAGGACGGTGAGGGTGAGGGTTGGGGTACTCCCTCGGCAGCCTTCGTCTCAAAACGATTGTTTGGTGTACGCGACCCCGTCGCACGACATTCCCAGATCTATGTCTTTCGACGTTTCTCTTTATTTGAACTCTCTCCCTCGTTTATTTTTAATTTTCTTCAATCCCCAATGTTTACCCTCGAGGCAATTGTCCTTTCCTCGTAATTTGCGCCGTACTCTTTTAATCGCTTACGTTTATATTCGCTCGATGTGCTTCAATTCGCCGAATTCAAGACGACTGATGAAGTTCTCCCAGAAACGCAATTGCCTTATTTCTCGATGGGTTTTGGACCCCTTGGATTTTAATTTTAAAAAGCTGTTTCCAAGGGTAACTTTCGTAGCTGAGATGAAAACAGAGAATTACCTACGATTTACCAACGTCCAATGTTTTTTTTTTTTTCTACTGTATCTATAGGGAATCGAAAAGAATTATTTTGATTCGAGAATCAATATTGTTGCGGGGGATGTGTCGAATTTAGGAGTATCGAATTTGGCCGAATCGTAATAGAAGACGGCCTTCGCAAAGGATTCTTGGGAAGTGTTTCGTGGGTAGTGTCGACGAACGTGACTCTGTTTGAGGCGATAGCTCCCAGCAGTGCGGTAAATCTCCGATTCGAGAGTTTCGCGAGGGTAAGACAGAGGTGAACAAAAAGTGAAAAAGATTGGGGTACCGTAGTAATTTCATGCTGGAGGCTCTGCGGCTGACATGCCCATCCGTGGTCCCGCGGGAGCGCAAGACGGAAAAAATAAGAAAGAATGTGTTTCGTAATGAAGCTCCGTTTGTTCTGCCACCCGCAAGACATTACACGGCTAGAAAATGAGCTTTTATTTCGATATATACATTAAATTACGGCGAATTGCGAAAGACTTTGTAATGAGTTTCGATAGCCTTGTCGTGTGCGCCAATTGCTCAGTATCTTGCGCATTATAATTTATTTCTCTTCCATAACCTTTGCCAAAGACGTCTGGAACTCGCCATCAGGGTCATTGAGATTCATTCCAGACGCGGCTTTTACGCTTGAACTTTCTTCAACTCGAATCTTAGATATCAGTACCATCCGAAGCGTGAAATGAATTTCATTCGTCTCGCCTATTAACAGGTTTATCCGATAAAGTCGCGTCGAAAAAGTTCAATATCGTCTATTCAGGTTTTTTCATATTCGGGTTTTATTAAGTAGAAAGAAAACCGTTTGTCGATCATCGTACAGTAAAATCGACTTTTTATTACTACTTAAAACCGATAACGACACATCTGTTAAAAACTCGTCAGCTTTTGATGCGAAAATTATGCATCACAGCTTTTTCTTAAAGTACATACAGTGCGTATTCTGCTGAAATGTTGTAACAAAGTAGTTATGTCATATTTAACGAACAATGTGTACAAAAAGCCTATAAAACGGAAACTCTCGTGTTTTCCGAAAAATGATAAGGAAAATGTCGTCGATCTCGAGTTCGATTTCAATTAATCGATCTTATGTCTCAAAAATCGAAGTTCATTCGAAACCACAGATCTTCCAAACAGTATTACCGAAATGGCCAAAAAGTTGGCATTCATATGAAAGGAAAGCTGCAGAAATGAGGATCGCATCACACAAAATAGGATACTGAGGAATTTTCGACAATCTCTGTGACAAATGAGTCGAAAAGACAATGCGCTATGACGTTGTTTATGAGAATTTCTTTCTCATTTCATCACAAAATCAGTTTCATATCAGACACCTTAATATTAGACGAGTTTACGCTGCACGTTCTAATCTATTTTCGTTTAAATTTCAGTTGCCGTTGTCGTCGCGTTCTTCATATGCTGGGCACCGTTTCATGCGCAAAGGTTAATGGCTGTTTACGCGAACAATACTGCTGCGCGAACTACTGATCTACCGGCTGCCTTCGTTACGGTTTACACAGTCCTAACGTACATCTCCGGTGTATTCTACTATCTCTCGACAACCGTGAATCCTCTTCTCTACAACATTATGTCGAACAAGTTTCGCGAGGCATTCAAGGTAAATATAAAAATCACATTGCCGCTAACTTTTTTCCACTCCGAAATGTATTTTTTTTTTATATCGGTCAATGGAGTACTTTCGCAAATAAATAATCGGAGTAACCTACATAGCGATTGATTAAAAATTAACGAAATTCTCGAACGGGAAGTAATTAGGAAGTGCAAAGCAACAATTATGTATGTAATTAAAAAAAAAAATTGCAGAGCTGATTGACTTAAAAAATAACAAAAAAAAACGGAAATTCCCCTCGTTAAAAATATTTCCGATTGATGCGATAATATTTTGCAAGTAATGCAAAAGAAGTAAGTTTTTTTTGCAAAGTAATTAGCTGCGCCGAGCATTGAGCTCAATTATCGCATTAACGTAGCAACGAATCTATGATTTTAGATTTTACATACTAACGAATGATTAACAGGCACTCGTGTGTTCAACAGAGTATGCTGGAACATTGCGGAGGTAGATCATTGCAAAAGACAGGCCCCCGTCGTCAGACGTACAGCAGCCTGTCGCGTTTGGCGAAGTCAACAGTGAGAAGAGGAGGCGAGCAAAATTCTGGGTCGTTATCGGCGAGCGACGAGACTCAGAGACTCGCGCCGGTCGCTCGTCGGGAGCCTCTTCAGCGTCGCGTTATCACAACGAACGATGTGCCACCCGTCGTACCAAATCAGTCAACGCGAATCTGCATATCTCGAGGCGACAGCGAATGCCTAAACGATCGCCTACAGCCGAACGGCAGAAGTTCGAGTATCAGATCGACAACGCTAACGTCGGAAGCAAACAGTCAGATCTCGAGTCCGATTACGACGATTGGCACCCGAACTCTGAACCAAGTGAGCAACAACAATGGTTACGACGTCGGAGTTCACGCGACGAAGAATCATCGTCCGCCGTTGAAGACAGTTACACTCGGTAAGCCTAAAAATCCATTCATCTTTCAGGCTTCTCGTCCATTTTTCATTCTTATCAACGGAACTTTGTAATCATTGCGCGAAATTCATTTTTCAATGTTAAAAAAACCTATTGCTCCTTATAGAAAAAAAAAAAAAAATTTCACGTGTTCATCAAGTTTCTCCGAAAGAACATAAATTTATTATGAAAGCCGATCTTTGTACAAAAAATGATTTTTTATTTGATACGAATCGTTTGGTGAAAAAACAATATCTTTCTGTTACACTGTTAAACAAGTGTACAACTTATTGTTCCTAAGAGACTCGTCCAGCTGATAATTTAATAAATAACGCATCATTGTCACGTTATCTTTTGGACAAAGGAAACTTTTCGCGCTTATATCGAATGCATGCGATCAAAATGCGCGACTTCATCGTCTATACGTGTTGCAGGACTCATAGCCGAGAGGCTGCGCTTCGGTACGAAGAGTCTCTTCGCGAGTCAACAGCAAAGAGCGAACAATCAGCAGCAACACACGCAACCGCAGCAACCGTTGCAAAGAGGTGTGAAGCCTAAAGCCGATATTGCCGATCGACCAAATCCAAAGTTTCAAAGTCATCCGAGTCTCGAGAGCGCCAACACTATCAGCAATTCGAGTCTTCAGGATCTCGACGAAACCGAATTTACCGGCTCTGAACTCGCGAGATACATGGGAGAGTTAAACTTCGATCTCGTCACTTGACGAGACGCAAATTCAAGGCTCGCAGACAGAGCCTCTCGTCGACTGTCCATGAAGGGCTGATATAATTTCAAGGATTCTTGGATTATTATCATTTGTGACATTCCTTTTGACGCGACAGCGATCCCGAGGGATATTCAGATAGGAAAGTGTCCCGTGAATCATCGCGCGAAATGACCGCTCGATTAAACGATTCATCCGTGAAATTTCTTTACGGGAGCGTAATAGAGATCCGTCGAACCCCTCGATATCACAAAAACGAGTATACAAAGCCGCGAATGAGCTGCCTAATCAAAAGTATAATGGGACTCGTACTAAAAATGAAAATACGTTCCGAAAACTCTATCGAGAAAAAACTCGAATTCAATTGTGATTAAGTAGAATTCTGTAAGATAATAATAATTGCACGAAATCCTTGTCTCTCTTTTCCTCTCTCTTTAGTAATATTGATAAAAATAATAATGATAGTGATAATAAAAATAATAATAAGTGATATTAATCCCTCAAATATAATTCTTTCCGACAGACAAATAAGTTGAATGCACCGGTAAATTACTTTTTTTTCTTAAACAGCAACTGTGTGGAATAAAAACAATGGAAATTCTCAGTGGAATAAACTTTGCGATATTTCACTATTATTTTGATGGTTGATTAAAAAAAATGCATTATTTAACAATATTTAGAGTGGTAATTTACTGGTGCCGTTATCGCATTTTTTATTTCACTTTATCGTTCCACTTGTCTCGAGATGACAGCGGTTCGTCGCATTTAACTACGCGATGTTGAATTCTATTTCCATAATTATTCTGATACTCGGAGACGACAACCATTGACAATTTTGCTCGTAGCCGATGCATTATTTAACGTTCGAAACAGCGAGCCGCCGCCCAGTTCGTCGTTACATTGTGACAAGAATAACTAAATCGTGC
The DNA here is from genome assembly GCA_934046635.1 of Buathra laborator. Taxonomy (NCBI): domain Eukaryota; kingdom Metazoa; phylum Arthropoda; class Insecta; order Hymenoptera; family Ichneumonidae; genus Buathra; species Buathra laborator. The sequence continues at coordinate 15,113,921 of OW203901.1, read as the reverse complement.
AATCAATTAATGCAAATCGCGCGAGAACTGTGCATAATATTTGCAAACCGAATGCGATGAGTTCTGAACAAGGCGTACAGCCTTCGCGTGAATTATATGCGACAGAAGATTACTAAATCATAACAATGAAACACTCACGTTAAGTTATTATAAAATTTTATTGAAATGCGAAGCAATCACAGAATTTTACTTTTTCAAAAAACGAAAAAAAAAAATTAACATCAACTATTCATTAATCTTATAATCGAACTAATCGAACGTGAAAAATAAGGCGAAACTCATTTGAGTGAATTGGTGCTTCTCGTTAACGAAATTCAAGAAGATTTACATCGAGTGTCATGAAAATATAAAATAATGTTTCTCTCGTTGAATATGTGCGGTTTTTAGATATCGGTCTTCGGACGCTTGTCGAGATAAGCTTTGACGTTGGGATTGGCGAAAACTTTGTCGACGAGTTTCTTCAGTTCGGGATGATCTTTGTTTATGTCGTAGCCGAGTACCTTAGAGAGATAATGGTTCAAACCCGCGTAATGGATATCGGCGTACGACATCTGAAAAGATAAACAAGAAAAAAAAATAAGATTATCAATTTTTTTTCCCGTTAACACAAAATCATCGTAGAAATGCAGCAGTTGTGAATCGATTTTTTACCTTTCCGCCGACGAAGTAACCACCGTTCTTCTTCACTTGGGCATTCAATCTGTCGAGGGTTTCCGGTAGCTTCTTGAATGCGACTTCCTTCAGTTTTTCCTTCGCTCCGGCGTCCTTTTCCCAATACCAACTCGACAATGCTGTTAAGAAATGGCGATTTTTTTATTAACAATTTTATCAGCAATGCGTGAGTCATCGATCGCAATTTTAAATATAACTCTTTGGAAAATGGCTACAAAAGCCATTTTTTACGAAATTTATAAAGTTTTTGCTATCTCTCGGCTCACCAAACCGATTAAAGAAATAGCGATTTTTTTTTTTTTTTTTCATAATACAAAAATGAAATGTATTGCATTTCTAAAATTTCCTATAGATTCCGAAAAATCATCTCTCAGTAAGCAGAATGAAAAAATTTAATCGGTTTATTTTCCTCTGCGTACCTATTCTCAAGTCATTGATGCAATCCGCCGTGCCGTCGATTTCCAGAGCCTCGAGATCATCTTTGCTGTAGAGATCGAATTTTTTTCCAAGATATCGAAGAATGGCCATCGACTGAGCGTACTTCTTGCCGTTGACCTCCAACACGGGCATTTGCCCATTTGGCATATCTACGAAAATAAATCTAATAAGTAACGAGATTTCTCGCGAAAACGCTTTCCATCCTTACGGCAAATAAATTTCGGAACAGAAGTTTCCAAAGCTCGTCGGCCGGTTTCCGATATGCCGATCAATAAACGCGACAAGTTACGTTTTTTTTTTTTTTCACCAACGCGAATACTCCGTAATTTCCCGTGTATCGAGATAAAGAGAGGTAAAAGGAGCTCAAGGACGGAGCATAACAACTGGTTGTATGCTCGGTGAGTGGCGTACGTTAATTATCCACGAGTATACATACCGGCCTTGTGTTTGGGCCATTCGTCGAAACTCAGACGTAAATCCTCGAATTTGGCGCCTCCGTAGTGCAACAAAATTCTGATCGGTTCCCCCAAACCGGTGATGTTGAAATATGTTAACTTGTAAGTCGTCATTGTTAACTATAAAAAATATAGATAACTGCACAGAGTCCAATTGCAATAAATTGCCAGTTATACGTAACGATGCGTACGGCTGTTAACTCGACGAATGCCGGAGACTAACTGAAGCGAACTGACCTCGAATGAAACTTATATGAAACGAGAGAAAAGTGGCGAGTTAAATTCTACAGGCTGTTGATGGTGGGGAAACGGGAAGAAGGAGAGGTTGAGGACGTGCGAATCGAGCCGCGGAACCATAACCAGCGGTGACTTTGCATATTTTTATAATGAGATTTTTACACGCTATACTGACTTGCGATTTTTTACCAATTTATCTATCCGCGATATATCATTCGAGAGTTCAAAATTCTGTAACGTTTCTCCTAATTAGATGATTGGCAAGTATTGTCATAAGTATCTTGCAAGACACAAGCGATAACAGACTTTAATATTGGAAGCGACTTTATCTCACAGTACCACTTCCTCGGTTAGCCGATCTCGCGTAACCGCGCGATGATGCAGTAACTTTTAATTGCGTAATTGGCATTGACATTCAACATTATTTTTCACGGAACTTCGTAAATTTAATCAATTTTGCGAGGTATAAATACTTTTTTTTATGAGGGATTCTCGCGATAATACAAAAAATGCGTAAATCGATGGAAAAAAAGACTTACCGTTTGACTGCCTTTGAGAAACTGACGAAGCTGCGAACGATTAAGCCGACCGAATCAGTTGTGTTCGCGATATATATATGCGCCGTTATATCATCAAACGAGTTATCGTTCCACGATATCTCTGTATCTCTAGCAGCCAATGCGTACGTATAGATTGCAACGTGTCACACCCATCACGCGGCACATACTACCGATACTCCGGTTCGCTGTTGCGTGATTAGCTGACGAGACAATGTTTAACATTGTGCAGGTGTATTGGCAGATGCGACTATCTCATCGGTTTTGATACTTCGATTATTAAACAGGTTGAATAACGCGAATGACTTGCAAAATAATCGTCGCTTTCGATGCAAATGCACGGCAGCGCGACATCATTTAATCGTATTAATAAAAAAAATGGAATACGAAAACGGTATTCGGAGAGAAGATTTCAAATCGCCAAAAAGTAGGCTATTAAAGTAAATATAGTATTTAATAAAGTTAATAGCTTACTACTGAAGTTCCATTAGCTAATAATAACTCAATATTTTACAGTCCCAATAGCTTATTAAAAAAGTCATACGATTGAGATGTTGAAATTCGATGATAATTACAATCAGTAATTTATATATTTTGTTTACTGTTTACTGTTTTCAATTGCATTTCTATCACACAGTGAACGACAAAAAATATCTAATAGCTTTGAACGGTTGAAAATATCGGAAAGTAAATCATTCGACAAACTTTTTCTCGGCATCGTAAACCGCTTTAAAGTCCGCTAAACAGAATGAATAACATGTGGCTTGCATTCCTGCGGCAAGTTATTCGAATTCTAATTTTGTCACTCATAATAACGAGCGTCTGTAACAAGCATTTTTCTAATTTGAGATAATTTTGTTTGTCGCTCGTCACAAAACAGACGAGCGGTCGCGAAAATACAAGATTACAGTACAGCTGCAATCTTTCATGATAACTCAAACGGATACGCAACGTCTCTATACGTATATATATGTTTTTGCACTCGTCAAGGTTCCCAGCAAAATAACATTTATATCGTACGCCACCCGCCCGACACCGCCTGAACCGCAAGTGACACGAGGTGTTCAGCGTTATTTTTATATTTCTAATACGAAGGCATAGCAACAACGAAAGGTTTCGCAATCGAAGCTAAGGATCGATTACTCGGCAATGTAAGTTAAGAATCGATACTGCAACGGTGGCATCGCAGCACCAATTACGCCGGAACACGCGAAGTGTTAACTCGTTACTTATTCAAGAGAACTGCGATAACAAAAGAAAACTACTCGGTACTTTTTATAGATGAAATATTTATTTATGAATATGCAAAATACAGGGTGATTATCGTGTTACTAACTTTTAAGCTATAAACTTCATATAAGAATATAAACACGAATCGATTCACCGACTGACAATAATGGAAAACGATATTTGTTTTTTTCTTTTTTCTTCGACACAGTTGAACGTTTTAGACATCGGATTTCGGACGCGTCTCGATCCAATTCTTGATCTTCGGCAAAGCGAGAACTTTATTTTTCAGAGCGACGATATTTTCGTATTTCTCCGTTATGTCGAATTTCGCTATGAAGTTGAGGTAATCGAGAAGTGCGACGAACACAAAGTCGGCCCATGTCAATTTTCCACCGACGAAGTAACCGCCGTTCTTCTTCACTTGAGCGTCCAGACGCTCCATAGTGAAAGGAATCAACTCGTTCTTCAGAGGTGCATATTTGGGCTCTTTAACTGCTTCATTCGTTTCGTAGTGATAGGCGGCGATTTCTGGTGATTCAAAATAGAAAATAATAAGTATACGAGTCATCGCATTATTAGTGACATGAAATTTCGTGCGGATTATGACGATGAGGCGACAGAAATTAGAGAGACTACTCACTCGAGCGAAGATCGTGAATGGTGTCGACAGTCGCATCGATCTCAAGATTCTCCCAGTCATCCTTTCCCGTGAGATTGTACTGCTTTGCCAGATAACGACAAATTGCCGTTGACTGGTGAATTTTCTTGCCGTCGACTTCCAATACCGGCACCTGACCGAAGGGCATCTCTGTGATGAAGCGGAAGAAAACGTTCATTCATTTTTTGCTATCGATACTGCGACTTTCGTCGATTTTTTCGCGCACCATGACGATGATGCGATCCAACGTTATTGCGGAAGTTGATTCTTCGCTTTTTGCTCGAGACGCAGTGACTACGGGTTTTCTTTTACCTCGATAACAATATTTGAAACGTTTTCCGACCATATGAATTGCACAGAGTCGCAATTCACGATACAATTTCACGATCCCGTAATTTCTCGCGTGAAAAAGTGATGCGGTAAACGAATTTAACATAAATCAATTTACAAAAAAAATTGATACCGTTTGAAATAAAAGGCATCGCTTGAGAACAATACGAGTTTAGATTTTCCGAACGAATGATAATAAAAGAAAAAAAGACGCTATTTGTAAACATTATCGCGATTGTTCATTCATCCGTTCGTTGAATTACGACGATTGTTCGCCGGACGGATACAATGCCGATTGTGAATTGATTGCCCTTTAGTCGCTACTTTATTCGAGAACATCGCATGAATTGTTTCCGATTGTCGTCGGTTTCGTGTTGCTATGAAACGCATCGATGCATTCGGTGAGAACTTACCGGGTTTGAGTTTCGGCCAATCATTTCTGTCGAAACGGTAATCTTCGAATTCCACGCCAGCGTGAGCGAAGATGAAACGAATCGGTTCGCCCAATGCGGTCACCGGGAAGTACGTAAGCTTGTAGGTCGGCATTTTCCTTCAATCGAATGCAATAAGAATGTATTTTATTGGTTTTTTTTTATTCCGCGGAGACCGATGGAACGGAAAATGCGAAAAACACTGATAATTTTATTTTTAGATTATCTCCTATCGATGTTTACGAGAGTATCGCGGTAAGCGTTTTATCTAATCTCTCGCGATCGTTTCTAGAAAATTCTTAACTACATAGCATCAAAAAGGATTCCTACGCCGGCCGGCAAAATCGACGTATAAACACGGCGAACGCTTGCGAAACCGCTAAGAGGAGGAAATTGGTTGCGCAACAGGCAATAGGTATATACATGTGGATACAGCTATATAATGATTTTATGATTCATCGCTCGCAGGTCGGAGATATACGCAGATGCAATGTATAAGTTGATCGACCGATTGCCTCGCAACCTACACAAAGATAAATGAACATAATATGACGAGTCACTGTCGCTATCAGGTTGTTTTTAAAATGATAAGCTCGCCATCTTTTTATCATTTTTTGTTGACTCAATTTCTCCGCTAACTGATTGCTCGACCCGTAAAAATCAGCGAAGCGGCTGTTTTAGTTGAAAATCAAGTAGTTGAAAAGCTACGATGTAAAAAGCTTATCGTTCGATACATATTGTCCTGAGATTTACAGATTACCGACGAGTACTGCAGGTATCATATTTTTTCGATATGATAAGTCGATAAAACGATGAGTCGATAAGTCCATAAGTGAAAGTATACGATGTAATTTACAGGTAAGGGACGGGTTACTATATTTTTTTATTAATTTTTTATGGATTTTATAGTTTAGACGTTTACCAGATTTTATAATAGTTCGACATTTTTTCCAAATTGCGCAATGTTAGAAATTGCTTTCTTTTTTTTTACGCTCCATCGCAAAATTTTGAACGATCTGTCTATAGATAACGAAAACGTATTTTTGTTTTTTCTACACATTCGTACCGATTACCGATGTATACTGAAATATGTTACTGCGTTCCGGGAAACAAGGATACGACTATAAGAAAAAAATATGTACTATAACTCGCGTTCGCTCATGAATTTGTGGTCAATTAAGGATAAATTTATGAGATGTTCGTCGTAATCAATTAAACTGTTAAGTTAATTCTTGCAAATACAACAATACAGTCCTTGATAAATTTAATGGACGATTTTTGCTCGAAAGAATGTATGAACGCTGAACACAAAAGGGACGCCGGGCAACCGGCGTCCGCGGGAACGCCTACGTGCTCTACATTCCGGTTAGCCAAACGGCTTCCCCGCAAACGACCCGCCGGTTATAGTCCTAAACTATCAAGCAACAAAGTCGCTAACAATGTCCAAACAGACGGAAAAATATTGACGAAACTGATGGATATATTTCGTACGAAATGTCAGAAAATACGTGATAAAGTGTTCACACTTACAAGTTTGGTAAATCGTGTACGAACGATAAATCTCGATGCTGAAGTGACGACACTTGAAGTCGTTATGCTGTGGCCGGCTTCCTTGTGAGGTTGCAAACCTCGCCGTTATTTGTACAAAAAAAATTACCGAAGAGGAAACGGTACGGAGTCTGCGCAATCCGAGACAAAAGGCCGGTTTTCGCAATGTATCGCAATGGTGGATGACAACGCTGCTATCGTCGTGAATTGCAAAAAGCTCGAGAGCGAATAATCGACACGGTATAAGGATAACAAGAAAACACGAGATAAAGTCCGCGCACACGTTTGGCTGTGACCATCGATCGATAAAACAGCGTTGCGAGGAGCGCGCAGAGTTATCTTCGGGGTTTATTGGGAATTATAAGAGGGGTTCGGAGAATTCTGATCGGGCGATGTCGCCACTGTACTGATCGCGCGAAATAGTTTTCTGTCAAAGCGATCGAAAACTATCGCGTCGCAAGTAAAATAAATAAAATAATAGCAATTTTGCGCTTATGTCGGACGAAAAAACGAAAATGACAATGTAAACAACGTAACAAAATAAATACATATATGATAACGTAACATGTGAATTACTTTATAACCACTCACCACCCTCGTTGATCGTACAGAGTTTCGAACTGCGGGAGCACGTGATCCGTGGCTTATCCACGTGTTGGTGACTGCAGCAATACTCGCGCATCGAAACTGTAACATTTTAATAAAAACAGTTGTTTAGCGACCTTGATAAATGCACAAAAGTCATTAAAAGAATTCGCTGAAAATAAACGCGTCGATATTTTTATAACTTCGGATAATAATCATTGTCATTCGAAGTGTTATTCGATTTACATTTATCGAAGAGGTTAGAATTTTTCAAAACAAAAAAATACTGCGATTTATCTTTAGTACTTCGTGTGTCCGATAAATTTGTAAAAATGGTGAGTTATTCGTTGTTTCTTATGGCATTATTTCGAAAACATTTTTTCAAGCGAATTTGTTTTATTTCGATAACAGTCTGCGGTGTTGATGAAGGAACTGGCGAAAGCCAAAAAAATGATTCATCCTAACAGCAGAAAGTCCATCGCCATTGCGAAAAAAAGTAAGAAGTAAGTTTTTTTTTTGCGTTGTACATTATTTTTATCGTAAACACGATACATAATTTTATTTATTCCAATTTTTTTTTTTTTTTTTTTTTTTAGGATATCAAACAGGACACAGGCAAAACATGCCGGTTCCATGAAGCAAGCAATAGTTCTGGAAAAAATGGCTTGGATCCAAAACCACATGGTTCCGGACGTGTGTCCCTATACTCCGGAACTTCTGGCCGAACTGCTAGAAAAGTAGGTAAGGCGCTGCCGGAGGCTTGCCGTCCGTAATTCACACAATATTCAATTTCTAAACGATTTTTTTTTTTTTTCATTTCCAGATACATTGCCCGCCACGACATGGAATTATCTCAAATCGCTCAAAAAAACAAAGTTGTCGGAAAGAAAAATAAAAGTCACGCCAGCCGTGCGGATATTTTGCGAATGGCGAAAGAACGCGAGAGGGAAGAATACGACAATTGCGGAATAGGTAAAAATTGCGATGATACAAAAAGCAGACAAACTTTGTCAATGATTTCATTTTTTTTTTTTTTTTTCATATCTATCATGAAATTTTCTTAAAAATAAAAAATTCATATTTATTCGTCATTATCAAACGATATTTAAATTTTTTTTTTTTTTTCATATTTTTACATTTTTTTTTTTGTTGTCTAATAACTGATTTAAATTGCACTATGAAATATCGATAGTTTGTATTTATATGCTTTTCGTCGCATTACAGAAATTCCGAACATACTAATAGCGGCACAGTGTACGATGTTGAGAAAGTGGGACGGCGATGCGCGTTACCTTCCCAACTTCGTGTTCCGACGTTTCGGCAAAAAGCATCTCGAAGAAGCGCTTCAGCGAAATGCGAAGTTGGAAAAAACGACAGCGAAATCGAGCGCCGAGACGACGGCGCTTCCGGTATCGACAGTCTCCACTACTATGGATACGGAATAATAAAGAGTAAACTAAAACTCGTTGTTAAATCTTATTGTTAATTTTTTCCGTACTCTTGAGACGCTTGGTACGACAAAGTTTTGCGATCATTTTCGTGAAAACGATATTCGTTAAACGTTAAACCTGAAAACGTAACGTAGTCGTTTCGAATACGAGAATTTTTTTATTTTTATTAACACGCCAACGCGTTCATTACTATTAGTGCGGCGGTACGTCTTTGCGCGATCAAAGGTACAAAAAGTGGGTCCGATCTTTTGGTAATTCATAATTTATTATCAAACGACCGGGTGGTTCCGCAAGCCGGAGGGCGAACCGCGTTCTCCTGACCTCAATTCACGAATCTCTTCGTCCTCTTCTCTCTCTCCCCTTTCCCCGTCGCCGCCTCACTGATGGAATGCGAGTTCCTCAATCACCAACGCTAAGAACACCATCTTCAGTGAAAACTCTACGAGATATCCGCGATCTTCAACGCCCGACAACTCTCAATCATTCATAATTCTTGCCTTCCACATCGATGCGCACAATCGCCGCGACTACACCGTGACTATACCGTATACTCTCTAATATCTAATTATCCCGGTCTTTCATTATCGACGATAAAAATGTTGAAAAACAAAACCTTTTGCTCAATATTCGGGTCATATGCTAATATTTATCATAACATCCGGATCTTTAGTATCAACTGGTAAATTATATTTTACGCGGCATTCTGACTAATAATTCATTTATTATGAAAATTCGAGACATTCAGCCTTTTTTTTTAATTATTTTTTCCGAGAAGAAAAGTCGAAAGTTCAATTTGATATGATTTTAATTTTTTCTTTCGTCGTAATAGTTTTCTTTTCAGATGGAAAAATTAACGGTGTATAGATTCCGAGAAGAAACGACATAACGTGAAGAATTAAATATATCGGGGCTAACAGATGAGAAGATGACGAGACTCGCGGTTCCAGCAGCGAAGAATTTCTCTAGACGACGTACGGGTGAAGGAGGGGGTCACGTAGCGAGTAGTGAAAGTTAGCGAGGCTGCGGTGCGCTCGAGGCTCGCTAAATTCTCGACTGCATCTGTACGAAGTATATTGCCCAGCAGCTAGCAAGCAGAAACGTCTGCTAACAGCGCAGTAAGCAGCAGCAGCAACCGACGTGTCTCTGTTTGCGAAGGGCGATCATTTTGCTTCTCGGACTCAGTAATTTGCTCGCCTCGAGTTACGCGTATGTTGAAAATGATTCTGTTAAAACTGTTAAACTTAATGGAATTAGAGATTCTTACAGTAGTTGCTACGTATATCACTTTATCTATAATGAAGAGAAATTTGTAACGAGTGATGAAAAACGAAATCGTTGCAAAGCCTATCGTAAAAAAAAAAAATTTTTTTTTTTTTTTTTTTTTTTTTTTTTTTTTGTTTCAGTAAAATTGCAATTATCTGTTTCAAGATCTCGCGGTATTCGTAAGCGAGTCACGAGCGTCACCAATTTTACAGATCGCTTTATGGTGGAAAAAAAATGAAAAAAAAAAGGTGACTCAGTAGGAATGCGAGAAGGGAGTCACGAGCGGGAACTACGAACTCTTGTGGAAGTGAATTACACCTCCGGTATACATACACTATATTCCTGAAAGGAGAAGCTCGATCCTTGGTAACCTTGCGGTTAATAACTCAGGATAGCATACGAGATGCGAGCTCTCGCACATCTGTTCCTCACTGCGCTATCTAATTTTCTACGCCCGGCTATCTAATGTTCGCCGGAGTTCAAACAATTATCCCTCGGAATTAGAATGCACATCCGGGTGCCCTACGGCTGGGAATGCCGACCGAAAGGTCAGATACTCCGCAACCTATCTTCCCTAAAAAATTAATCATTTGAATATAAAGTATTCCGTCAAATTCATATTTCTGTTTCGTCGTTAATTCTTCAGTTCTTCGTGTATTATTCGAAATTCGGAATATAAATTTAAAGCTTTCGTTACGAAGAACTTTTCCATCCGAGAAAAACCCTCGTTGACTTCCTTCGAACTTTAGCCCCTCGTCAAGGGGAGTGTATCGTTACCTTTGCCGCCAAATGTAGAGATATCTGAGATATTAACATTTTTTATTTAATTTTTGTTTTATTATCGGTATTTCCGAATATATTCGATCAATTATCCGGAAACCTTTTAAATTGAATGTGTAATCCTTTTACCAAAAATATCCAAAATTTGTAATTTTTCATCTACAAAGATAAAAAAAAAACAATTCTTTTTCCAAAAAAAAAAAATTAGGTTGCCGGATATAGTTAATTTTTTTTTAATTTTCATTCCCTTCGGGAAATATTGAAAATTCTCTCTGAATCTTACTTTTGGTTGGGAATGTAACGATGCATCTTCCTTAAACGAGAAGCCCATTCGTAAAGGCATATAATTATCCACATGATACATCGCCGATTACTGACTTCCGGGTCCATCGTCTGAATCCTGAAGTTCTTTTTAAACGTTCAATGTAAAGCTCTTTATCCAAAATTAACAACGTACCCTACAATACTCGATTGTTCGCAGTATCCCGTTAGCGATAACAAACATAAAATCGAAGCGTATCGAAATTGCGCGAGACGAACTCTCTTCTGTATTAGTAAATATAGCGGATAGAAATACGGCGGTAATAGCGCAGATGCTTTGTAGGACGGTAAACGCGATATTAGCCGAAGCGTAGTGGAGCGGACCCGATGATGCATAGCGAGGATCCTAACGGTGGAGAAGCCTCCGTAACTCGGCACAATTGCAATTCGATTTTCTCTCTCGTTCGAGCGATGCCACGGCCACCGCGCGTGGCGTTTCAAAGTCTTGGAGAGTCTCGCGGACCCGAGTAAAGCAATACCGGCAACGGCAAGAGTATTCAGCAGAAGAGAAGCGCCTATATATAGGAGTATTGCGGTAGAATGCAGCGCGTTCGCCAATTCCCGGCGAGAAACCACCTGCAGCAGCACGATGAGCGGCGCGTATCCTCAGCTGTGCGATGTTTACTACAACTCACTGTAAACACGATATAGGAGTCGTTTGTTATAATAGAAGCAGCGAGAGAGCGCGCGGCGATAGTTCGAAAAATATTAAAATTATCGAAACAATATCGCGCCTCGTATTTATGCGGTGATTAATGAAGACATCGAGAATAGCGTGAAATTTCTTCATAAAGACTCCACGAATTCAAGTTGATTAACTTATTATCATTTCTAATCGCAGCTTCACTCCGAAAATTTTATAGACGTGTTACTATCGCGATGTATATTCAACTATTACGTTGGATCATCAACGCTCTCGGAAACGTTTATCCGAAGATCCGCGGTTTCCGGTAAACCCGGAGGCCTCGTTACTAAGTGTATCTCTCGTTGCACCGCTGTAACTGGATACAGCATCGGCGCAACTACAGTACGTATCGTGTTTGTACTGTATATTTGGCTCGAAGTGAATGACCTCGAAGAATACGAGGTCATCTCTCGAGTCTCGAAACTCCAAAGAAATTGTAATGCGTTCAATTACAATCGTACGTACGTTCGGAGTATACAAGACGATGAGAGAGTATTCCGGAGGTCGAAGTTGCGAGAACGAGTCGCGACTTCCGGTTCGATGGAAAAATCATTTCCTCAACGCTTTTAACTTATGAATTATAAATTACGATGTGAAAAAAAAAAAATGAGTAGATAATAAATGGTGAAATACGCGCAGTTTCGCGTGTCGAGAAGCGCTTACGTATATTATTCCGAAGGATACACATCCGTAGTAATAAAGCTCGACGAACGTTCAACACACTACTCCCCGTTGCTGCCCGCAGGCTGTAGAGCAAAATAATGGAAAAACCGGAAGTAGGAAAACTCTCGGTATTTATACGGTTACGGACTCTCGCGCGGCTTCGCCTCCTCTTCTTGCGTCATAAAATTCATGAATTTTACTTCCTTTCTTCAGGTCGACAGGGAGAGAGAGAGAGAGAGAGAGAGACATATATATATTACTTTCTTTGCCTTTGGTAGCTAAAGCGTTTGTCTGTGTAACACGCGTGGGGTGTTACATGCCGCGCCAACTACTTTGTTAGTTCCTTGTTGCGCTCTCCGTTATCGCCACCGATCTAACGTTCAAATTTTCATCCGCCTATTTTCGTCGATGAATGTCTTTCGAAATAAGAAATACTTGTGTTTTCTATGACTCAAGTAATCCACGATTTTCAACTATACGTTTCACCAATGGTATTCACAATTACGGCAGACATTGCACCCCAATTATTTTGTCATCCCGATCCTACGTTACTTTATTTCGTAAATGCATCTGATTTTCCTTTCGGCACCTCGGGGATAGAAAGTTTCCGTTTCTTTACGCTGTTGCAATATGGTATTAAAATAAATGTTAATCTTGGAACACCTCACACCCGTCTCTTGGACTCGAACTGTTTCAAGAAAATCTTATAATTATTTTTAATTTCTCGTAACTTTCGTAATTTCCACCATATCGATATATCGCTTCGATTGGCATTCCTAACATCGCGGGATTTCGCGGCCCTTAAAATTAAACTAAAAAAAATTGATTTTTAACAATGTTTTCCGTCTGCAAGACCCGAGACTACCGGTTAGAGAGCTGCAAGAATATCTTTGTGGTGTTCTAAAGTTAAGACAGCGAATGAGAGAAAAAAAATCGAGTCATGGTCATCGCTAAGAGGTTCAAAACAATGACGTTAATTCTATGAGATCGAGCGAAGGTTAGTTGCAGTGCGGTCCGCGATGTTTGCTTCAACTCGGCTAAAGTCATCATAGGAGTCAGTCGACCTGAGATTCTCAAGAACGGCGATGTTCCTCTGACGGCAAAGTTGCCCCGTCTTCTTCGTATATGTATACTCAAGGCGACAGCGGATCATGTCCAGTGCTCGTAAAAATAAGAGAAGAGACAGAGAGCTCTTTCGTTCACTGGGGAAAATACATACATATACGAGTGCATATACACGTTATGCACCCGTATCGTCGCGGGTCTCGAGACCCACGAGTCAACTCTCTTCTCGTCTCTCGCGCGCGGGGCTTCTCGTCGGGCGAATGTAGGTCCTTGGGTCGCCACCTATAATACCGAGAGATCCTACCTCTCGGCCTCAGACTTACTTACACACAACGTCGCTGACCTCCCTCTCCCTGTGGTCGACCCCCTCCCCTCCCCGCGCCTCCCCTCTACATTTCAAGAACAACACCTGTTGCGCACCAAAGAACACGCGGAAAAAAGAACTGCTCCCTTTACCAACATCGTCGTATTTCAATGCGGAATCGAAGAGTATAAAGGTCGATGGGGGTCACGCGGGTCATCGATATATCGCCCGAAAGAGTGCACCACTGCCTGTGAAGGCATCAATTTTTTTTTTATTTTTTTTTTAGATCTTTTTACCTTTATATCGTCGCTTTAACCCTTTGAGTTATGTTTCTGTTCATCAAACATTTTTAAAAATAAAATTACATTGGAGAAAAAAATTGAGAAAAATCTCGAATATACGTGTTTATGTTCCGAGGGATATCTTGAAATTTTGTTAAGTTTTATCGAGGTGTTTAAAAGATACAGTGGTTCAACGAGATGGTAGATATTTTTTACTGTGTTTGAAAGGGTTGAGACAGAAACTAAGTCTTATTTACGTTTTTACACTGTCGATACGACCATATAGGGGTTTATTCAACGATATTACGATAAAAAAGAAAATCATCTTCGTCAAGAAGACAATACATCGATTAATTCCTCTCCATTAAGTACCCTCGAGTATATCGTATTAAACATTTACGATCTTTTCAATACAGCTGCAGCCCACCACCGCAAAAGCCATCGCCCGATGTCTCATTAGCGCGCGTGATACGTTACACTCGAGTAATTAATTTTCCATTTTTTTTTTTTTTTTTTTTTTTTTTTTTTAATAACTAACGCAAAGAAATGTATAAATAATCGTTACATAATCTTACGCGTGTTCGCACCATGCAGTAGTTTTCTTTTTTTTCTATCGGAATGCAGCGAATAGACGCGAGTTATTGTAATGCTTCGCGTTCGTCTGTGTCGCGATAAAAATTCATTCACTCGCAGTCGACCATATAGGAGACCATATGAGAGAAGACTTCGCAACAAATACCAATTCATTTTCTAAGCACTTGTATCCTACGCAAGGCGAAGTTAATTGATAGCGTATTTGGTTCATTCTCCAGCAACCTCTCGGCACTCGTTCTTTCGTTATATGTCGTGCGGATATCTTGTACCTTTCTATCTTGATACAGACGCTCGGTTTGTCCACGCGATCATCTCGCGTACACAACCAACAGCACACGTGCGCACACGTGTGTGACGCAAATTTGTATGTCTCTGTGAGAAACGCGACTAACGGGTGGTCAAGCGGTACCAGTTGGAGTATACGGTATAAGTCGGCGTAGGTACGTGCGTATGACACCGGCAAAGATACACACGCGTTCGAAAGACGACGAGGTGGAGTACATATCACACATATGTACGCATCTATATATACCTATATATCACACATACATAATCCCCATTTATATATTATTAGTTTAGTATGAGTTTCTCCATCTCTTCGTCTTTTACTGTCTCTCACTCCGCCGAATACTCCGCGACTTCTCCTCGTACCTTATTCAATCGTACATCGCAACTCTATATAACATTGCCGCCTCACGACTTCATCCGTTGCGTCTCGTATTGGTACCAAGTTTTGCTGCCGATGGTAGTCACTGGTATCATTGCGACTAGCAGGTCGCCAGAGCCTTACCGAGCCTCGGCGACGACGACGATGACGACGACGACAACGACGAGTGCTCCATGCCGGTGAACGCGCGCAAGGGGACCCACAGGCCAAGACTAGAGTGCGAGAGAGGGGCCCTCGCCTCTCACGATACACCTTTCTCCGGTTCCCAACACTCCTGAGTCGCGACGGAGTTCTCAGTCCTCACCGGGACAGTGGCGAAGTTACGCACCCGGAGAAAGGTCGCGCAGCGACAAACAACGACCGCAAAACGTCGTCGACGCCCCTTGGTTCTCGCGATTAGAACCATTGCAAACTAATTATACACGGGTATCGAAAAAAAAAAGAAAAAAAAATCGAACAATTGAGACGCGGCAAAAAAAAAAATCGAATGGTTTTGAAAACAATTTTTTTTGTTTTTTTTTTTCTGTAGAAGTTAAGTACTTTGGATTTCAAAGAATAAAGGGCAGAGAAAGGGAGAAATTGTGAAGGACTTTGAGGATTTGCCGAGCGGTGCGTTTGACTATATACAGTGCGCGTTATATATAAGAGGACCGGAGCTTAAGTGACGAAGAGACCTCGTTTGTTTAACGTGAGAGTGTGCGGGTCACGGAGTTGAGGGAAGAATTTTTTTTTTTTTTTTTTATAAAAAAAAAAGTGCAAGGATCGCGATTTCGAAAGGAAACGGAAGAGGCTGCGAACTCAAGAGGATTGAGATTGGAGGGATGGGTGGCAATATGTGGCCACCGGGAATGACCAGATTTCTGGTTATTGCCGTTTTTCTGATTGCGACACCCTTAACAGTCCGGACAGAAGGTCAGTTACTCGAATTAATGAATTTACTGAAAGAATTACGTGGATTTGGAACACATTTTGTTTTCCTGATCGCGTGTTTTTTTTTATTAGCAAACCGGATGTGTAACTTGGTACTTGTAAACGAAGAGATAGAGTTTCCGTAATTCGATACAAGTTTAACGCGTGTTTACGACTGTGTGCCTAATCGAGGCTTTCCGCGGAAACGCTAACGCGGAACTCGCTGTTGTCGATAAGTCTTCTCGCATTCTCGTAATTACGAACATTGTTTCCGAGATTTCGCGGACTTTCCTTTCGCTAATAGCGACAGCTGTTCGCGTCGTGTAGAACGAGCTTAAGCTCTCGTACCCCGCGGAGCCTCGCAAAGAAACGATAAGCCGCTAACCAGTCATTAGGAGCCACTCGAGCCATCGAAGAGAGCTGAGCTTTGTGAAGGCTATCGGCTAAGCTATACGATATAGCCTCGCGGTTCTCTGATAATCGCTTCTGCCCTTCGCAGAACAAATTGGAAAACGACGAAAACACGAATATCTAAATGAAATTAACGTGAGAAAATATTTCTAAAGTTCGTCTTCCTTATAAAAAAAAAAATGGTACATTCAATGGATTACAGAAGCAATAAAACAAAAATGCAATTTAAACGATCACCGAGTGATTCCAAGAAAATTGCAAATTTTTCAAAAATGTGTTATTTCAGGTAATTTTCAAAAGTAACTTGTATAATATTTAATTTATCAATATTCCATCTTA
Source organism: Buathra laborator (assembly GCA_934046635.1). Classification (NCBI taxonomy): domain Eukaryota; kingdom Metazoa; phylum Arthropoda; class Insecta; order Hymenoptera; family Ichneumonidae; genus Buathra; species Buathra laborator. The sequence continues at coordinate 15,097,047 of OW203901.1, read as the reverse complement.
AGAGACATCTTCCTTACAACCTGACGTTTCGTTTTCAATATAATTAAACCTAAAAATATCAATTTTTTTCCAAAGTTTCGTAGTGATTCTTAACTGCAGAAATTTAGCGTTTTAGTTTTCAGTCTTATGTACAGCTGTTATTCTCAGATCCTCTTATTTTGAAGCGATAGACTCGTTTAGCTGTCCATTCAAGAATAAAGTTTCTCTTTTTATCTTTGATAAGTAATATCTCGAGTGAAAATGAAATTAATCACAATAACAATTGCACATTACCAAAAAATTTTTTTTTTTAGAATTTCGTTACGAATTTTTTTCGACACGGAATTTTTGCCGTAAAAATTTTCCATTAAGAGAGCACAAGGAGACAGTATAGATACATTGGTCAAAGGCGCACGGTTACGATCCATGGCCGCAGTTATTTTATAATTCCTGTCGTCGGCGGTTGGCCTTGCTGACGTATGCAGAGTCTTCGAGATCGGGGGCTCTTTTACATTCACTCGGGCGGTGAAACCGGAGAAACGTGTGTCGAGGATTGATACTTAAACTCGGATCTGTTGCGATCGGCTAGTGAGCAGCTAACATCTTTCTCTGCGCTGCACCATTGTCAATTCTCTTTCGCCGAGCATTCAAATCTCCGCGGTCGCGCCATTTATCCGCGTGAACTGCGAGCCATCAAAACTCTAGCATACCAGCCGTTAATTTTTTTCTCAATGAAAACGCATTCGCGGATATAACCGCGCGATTGCTTTCACCGCAACAAAAAACCTAGAAACCTATTATCGACGGAAATGACAAATTTCTTTAAAACTAATGAGCGTTCGACATAAAACTATTCCCAGAACTTAATATCTGCGTAACTGTAATCCAACGATTGGCTTAAGAAAGACAAGGATTCGCACAATTCTCTCGGTACGTTCCAATTAATTTGAAATTATAGTTTACCCAGCAAATCGCAGAATCTCAAACACCCCGCGTACCGAAGTTTTTAATTTATTTATTAATGTTTTTTTCTACGAATTGCAACTGATATCCCAGAACAACCTTTCGCTGAACTTCGGATTGAATCAGTGTGAAACTTCATCGCGCGATGTCTTCAATTAATTTACCGCCACCGAAGCGCAAAGGCGCGCGCGCGCCGGTAGTACCGTATAATCCAAAGGATATTGCGCGAACTACTTAAACTCACGGAGCATCGAAGTATCTCGTGATTCACGGAGGGAAGCCAAAGGCATTGAAGTATTCTTACCGCGCGAAGCGGATAAATTCAGTGCAGCGGGACGAAATACATTGTCTGAGATGATGATGAGCGCACGTCTTGTGCCTTACGAAGTCGCGGGCTTTTGTAATAACGAGCGCATCTCTCCGCGAAGTATTGCAAGCTAATGATGCTGCACCACTCGAGAGTCGACCTCCTCGAGTGGCTTTGTATATCGTTGAAAACGTATGTATTATGTATACACAGAGTTAGGATCCATGTCTATAATATTTTATGTTACGAGAGCTCAGAATATATCCGAGAGTCGGATACATGTCGGTCGAATTATAAACCACAGCTATGTTTTGCGCGGAACCATAGAAAATATTATTATAGTAAGCTGTAGTTTCATACAGCAGAACTCCTCTATAGGCGGACTCGCCTCAGGAGTTCTCGTTTCATTCGCACACCACGCGTATCCGGTCCCCCAGCATTCGAAGTATATATATATGTATATATTTATTATATATATACATATATATATATATATACCTCAACGTATACATACAGCACCGCTATTCCTACTGTAATGACACTATAATAGCGAATCTGTTTACTCTGAGAAGCTGAGAATTATCGCCGGAGGCCCTACAGCGCTTACAAATATCCCACTTCACCGTCCTCTCTCGTTATTGCAACAGGTTGTTCGCGCCACAGTGTTAACTCTCCTTTATCGCCCATTTATAAATCGTTCGCTCAACCATTCGCGATCGTTGTATAATAACGACCGACAAATTCATATTTCGCTTTGCGATCTATCGCTCCATTTGTTTCCTGCAAATGGTATAAGAAACGATCGGCGCTCACGAATCAAACTTAAACAAGTGCTTCCTGTTTGGCGAAAGTAAACGAGAATTGTTGCAGAGTGTAATTTCGTAAATTGGGATAAATATATGGTGAATAATGTAGCAAATAGTAATCATGAATGATATTCTCGTATATACTAATAATTGAGGAGATCGCCGCTAATTGCCGCAATTTATTGCGAAGTAGAAAAAAAAAATCGGAAATTATCGGGCAGATGAAAAAATGACTGTAAAAAAAATTTAATTTATTTCGTCTGTTATTTTAAAGATATTCTGGAAATTTTTTTCATGATAAAAGTGTTTTTCTCGACGGACGCGCTATCCTTTTTATTTTTCTTTTCTTTTTTTTTTTTTTTTTTTTTAGCACATTCTTCATACAGCGGCGACGATCGCGAGCTATGATATACACGTGCGTGAATGCCGCCTCGCGGGACGTTCACTTTTATGTTAAGTGGGATGGCGTGCCGATGGCATTTTATACTCTGGTCAGTGGCAATGTTGCTCCGCCAAACGGCGACACCTCGGGTGGCGCGTGCATAGTACACGTGCCTCAGTTCGACTCTCTCGAACCCCCATCAAGGTCTCTGTCGTTGACATTACTCCGCTGTATTCACACCTAACCGTTGCCTATTTTCTGCGGCACAGAATCGGAGATTTATTTCTGATAAGACTGCAGAAGCCGCGAGTATCGCGCGCGGCGTTCGCGAAGTATCGCGCGATGCATTGGCGCAACGGTCGACGACGACAACGATACGTTTCTCCTCGAGGGAAAGTCGAATTAACACCGCGAAGACAGGCGCCCGTTTACCTACATGCATTTCCAGCAGCTTCATTGGACTGTTGGAGAATTGACGGGGAGAAGGCGCGATTACACGTTGTGTTTGCACGTGATATCGTAGAAATTGCACGCAGTAGTCTTCGAGGAGTTCGAGAACTTGTGGCCCGTGACGCGTATGCATGCAAATATCATTTCGCAGGTGCCGCGTGTCGTTCACCTGCTAATACTATTAAGCAAAGCGATGAGCTCCTGTGATTTGTAATTACTTCGCAACCGCAACGTCGCGATGATCACGTTTTTCGAGATAAGTAAAGAGAGTTAACGCTTGAAGATGGATTAGTTACGCAATGTTAAGTAACGCGTCGTCTAGACGTATTGCAAAAGATGCTGCAGAGTTCAAACTTCAGTTAAATTTATTTTTTATTTTATTTTTTTTATTTAAAATGTATTTTTCCGCGTAGAACAAAAGTCAGGCGTTCCCCATCGAGTTTAATGTGTCTGTTAGCGCGTTAATTTTTAATTCATTGAGATTTGACTGATCGATCTATTAGCGTAATGCTTTGATAAAAGGTTTTCGCGGTTTTTGTCGGCCTTTGGTACTCAACCGAATATTTTTTCGACTGTTTTTGCAAACTTTCTCCGCAAGTTGTACCAAAGCGATGCAAGGCGCTCGCGATCGCGTTTGTGTAACCATCGGGGATCAGACGCAGGGCCCGAATAAGGAAGGAATTCCTGAGAAGTACGACGGCGTTTAATTTGCGGCGAGCTGCTCGCCGTAATCTCGATCCACGGGAGGTCGGGCACACAACGCGAAACGATCCCAGCAAACAGACAAAATCGGATCTGCCAATCCGTATATAGTGTTAACACGCGAAAATGTAACGCTTTAAATAGGCTATCGGGTTATATCATGAAAATAGGCGGGTGAAGTGCACCATATCGCAGGGGAAGTTACCGCGCCAAGTTGTTCATAACTAGCGATGCGTGATGCTTGTTATTAAACGTGGTGTTCAATATTTGCGGGCGGCGTGAAATTAGAAATTTTCTCAACATCTTCGACTCGGTAATCTCGAAAAAACGTACAAAAAAGTATATGCAGAAACGAGTATTTTTTTCTCCACGAATTAAACGGCAATACTGAGAAAATCGTCGGGAAAAATTTAACAAGATATTTCAATGAGATAATTGATAAAAACGATAGTGGTTCAGTGGATCAAATGACGGAATAAATCGTCCATTTTGTATTTCACACATGTAAATTCATCAATTTTATTTTTAGTTGCGTTTTGCATAAAAGAACAATTATTCATTTCGTTGCCTCGCGGCTAATCGTAGTTGTTGATCAGTCAGCGCATAATGGATTTCCCTTTCGAGAATTCGATGGTGAAAAAAAAAATAGCAAAAAAAAAAGAACACGCGCGGCGCATTCCACTTTCGGACGATCGACTCTAGAGATCGGTACAGATCGAGTGTCGTATCGGTGTACAAGTATCTATAACGAGATTTCGAACGACGAAAGAGCGAGTCGCGTTTGATCTCGTCGAACGAAAGTCCTCGCGGGGTTCGTTGTAAATGCCTCGGAGGCAATCGAAGTGAAACCGCGAGCACACAGCCCGCGGTTGGTGTGAGCGCGTCGATGGAGTATCACGTCCTCGGCGATCCGGCCGTTTCTCTGAATAATCATTATTCGACAACGATCGTCGAGAAGCGCGTGCCATATACTCCGCGTTTCAATCCGCGAGAATAGCCGAGCGGCGAGATTCACGAACAACCGATCGAAAGTACGGGGATCCGGCATACCGCGAATCTTCCTTGTTTCGTATGATTTTCGTTTACCAAGCAACGGGGGCGTCGTTCACAACCTCGAAATTTGCGGTTATCGTTCGCGGCTTTGCATACCAGACACAGCGTTCATAATGAGATTCTACTATATATAGTATTTCTGATTTATGATCGCGTGAGTTATTTTGATTTGTCAAATTATTTGGAAAACGAGTTGATTTAGTGACATTTATTAAAATTTTAATTATCAGCTCGCTTTTCCAATAATTAATAATACAAAGTAAATTTTTTTTTCGTAAAATTATTTGGAAAACAAATCGAAAAAAAACATGTTATCCTAATATATTTCGGTTATGACATTAGTTATCGAAGAATCGATTTTAAGACGATTTTATTCAAAAGTCTGCGAAGAGGAAATCCATCGATTTGTCTTTTAGAAACGAATTTGTACCTCACAATTTCCTACAGCAGTAACATACTTATTTACGGTTCAATTTAAGTCGATTTAACCCGCTAAAGGCCACTGGAAGAAAATCTATTAAGTTATCTTAGACGGAACGGGGAATTATGGCGTCTATCTTATACAGAACGTGTCGAGATTTCCAATTCGTCCCGACAAAAGGAGTCGGTCGATATTGTGGCAGAAACGCCGTGCCGGTCGATCGAATCGATCCATTGTCCCGAACCGGCGAGACACGCCGAGGCGTATTGGTTTCGCCAGTCGTTCCAATAGGCAACACAGCCGGGTGTACGTACCAATAACTCAAGAGATCGCCGACCCAATTCGCGTAATGTTATGCAACTGTGCTGCAAAAAAAAAAATCACAAACTGTGTTCGCTGCGCTAACGGATCGGTCGTCCGGGTTGTACGGAGGATTACGTGACTTCACTGAAAGATGAAGTATGCGTTCGCGGGCACTTCTCTGCCCCATCCTTCATCGATCCTCGATCTATCGTTTGCGCTCGTTATCCTTATACGCGAACGTCAGTAAAAAAATATACCTTTCCATGTAAAACCAATTATTTCCCTCACATTTATCGTCAAACTATACGCGACTTTCAATAATTTCAACAATAAAATTTTGCGCATTATAATTAATGAAGGAGGAAAAAAAACTCAGGGCGTTGAGTTCTCACGAGAATGGCACACAATTTTATGCGTTTTCTACGATACAAAGTTGTGAGACATTACACAAGACCCGGAAAAGGAATTAAAAGTTGTGTTCGCTTTATTGCTGAATCGCGAAAAACATCGAATTTACGGTAACGTGTTATTGTCGTATTCGGATTTTGTGTCGATTAATAAATTCACTCGATTTGGACATTTCTTTGTAGAAACAGACGTTTTTAAAAATTATGTCGCCGAGTAATTTTCTCGATTGTGAAACGTGATAAAACGCGAATACGATTTTTTTTTTTTCGTACAAACGACCGGAGTAACTGGATCGGCGGAGAATAATTTTCACGTAACTCGTATCAGCGTTTAGCGCTTCGGGTGAAATTTCTCGATAAATAATGACGATAAAAAAAAATTGAAATAAAAGAAAAAAATTTAGAAACAAAAATATTTCTTTAAATTTATTCTCTTAGTATACAAAGACCTTGAGATACGAGGCCGTTGCATTATTCCTGTCCGTTCGATCTTTCTCTCCATCCTTAAAACTTTTACCTACTTACTCGCTTGACGCAACTGCGCGTAACTACTTGTCAACCGACTACCTTCGGGCGACAACCACATTGTCCGTATTTTTCTCTCGTACCGCGCGACTCTTTTATCATTTCAATTCCACTTTTTCATGTTTTTGTTTCTGTTCGCAAGTAATTATCACGGTAAACCCATTAAAATTGATAGACTTTTGCGAGATAGAGAAATGACGTCATCGCGAGTGATTGTTAATAGCGACAAAGTGTTTTTTTCGTTTAAACGAAACAAGAATCGTGACAAGAGTTTCGTAAAGAAGTAAATGCAACAGTACGTTGATCCGGGGCTCAAGGTCTCGCGGTTGTATCTTAGCATAACGCGAGAAACGGTGGGTCATGGATTTCCCCGTTAGCACGGCGAGGAGAATCTACGTATAGTAAAGTATGTAGTAGTTGCAGAGTACATAATACTCGAAGGAGAGGGGCAGATGGGGTCCCAAGAGTCGCTCGATGCTTCGAAGAGAGCTTCCGAATGTTCACGTATACGAGAGGAACACAGTTGGGGAATATTCTCTCGATTCCGATAGGACACGCGATCCATTCTCGAGAGACGCTCTCGAACACCTCCGCCACCAAAGTCGACCTACTGGCCCGGCGCGACCGAGATTCCGGTCTCTTCGAATTTCTCGTCGAGTCCCGCACCGCTGATCACCTCGAGGGGCCCACCGGGATCGGTGATCCGACGGAATATTCTCTCGATTCTCTTTCTCACAATCATCGGAGCGATTTATACGATACGCGGTGGTATTCCATACGCGAAATTTAACGTAAATCAGAAACATTTGATTTTCAACAGATTTATCGTTTATTTTGAAATAATATAATTTTTTCGTGACAATTTTAATAATTTCCTGACAATCAACAAATCGAGGTGATAAAAAAAAATGCAAAATTTTTTTATCATTCCATTTTTTGTAATTTTTTAACGAAACGAGAAATTGTTTAAAAATAGTTTGAAAATAAAAAAAAAAATCTTTAACGGTCTTTTTTCTGATCTATAGACGTATATAGATCTATAGTTTATGGGCGTATAGTTTTATCGCAACTCTGAGAGTTCCCCTACGCAGAGAACATTACGAGATATACCGGTACTTTTAGGTTTCCCAACGTAAATAAAATTCCTGATTCAACGAAGCTTCGGGATATATCGGTGTCTTAGGTTGTGTTACGAAGGTATAGCCACTGCTGTGAATGGGGCGATAGGTACGGGAAATATCTCGCGGTCAGAATAGTTGGGCGGCATCGTCGCCAACGGTCATCTCAAAGTGTTGCTTCGTTTCGATATATGCGCCTCACGAACTCTTGAGGATATAACTAGTAGAGGTTCGGGAACCCACGACACACTTCTAATATCTTGAATACACGAGGGACCCGTATGCGTATCGCGCGGAGAACCGCTATATGGCATCAGCCGCGGAAAGACGCGAAGAAAGAAAGGCGCGGAGAGACAGGCGTTTCGTAGAACGATATGTTTGTATTCAATTATCTCAGATAAATCGCATGCGCATACATCACGCGGGACACATGTGGACAGTTAGCCGACAGTCATAGTTTTTATTGTATTTCGCAAATTCATGCAATTGCTATTCATTTTTTCTATTGAAAAATGCCTTAAAAATTAATATAAAATAAAAATGCCTTCAATTTTATAAAAATTACGATTTAGAATTTCTTATGTTGCATTGATTATTACACAACTAAGTTGAAACTATTAATCACCATAATAATTTTTCACGGTTCAAAATTTGATATGAAAATTGTAAATAATTAGGGACCAATATTACTGTGTGATAATACATAATGATGAATTAACAATGAAATTGACATCATTAGGATAATTAAATATCATTAAAAAACACGGATAAAAATGAGATGAAAATTCACCGCGAGGCTACAAACGACGATTTTCATGTTGCGTCGCGAAGAGTGTGACGAATCTTTCTTCTCGGATATTACGAGAGAAAATTTCTTCCGCAATCCGTCGCATCGCGTCACGTCGAATTTCCGTATTGAAATCGTGTGATTGATTGCCCGTCGAGAATATATCTCTCTTTAACCGCAATGACAAAAGGTTTACGCGATGCGGTACGTCATCGAACGTAAAGAGTTAACCGTAGAAAGAGAGATATTGTGGTATCCATTGAAGTGCGAAGAGTCCCTCCCGAGATCACAGGGTTCGGCTCGTACGCTCCTTTAGTGTAATAATACCGTTGAAGAAAACTCACCCGCGAGGATTCTCTATTGCCGGTACCAGATGTCCTTCACGAGGACGTCCCCAACATCGATTTACCGTTTCCTCGGCGCGCATACGCGCAAAGAACGCTCTCGCGAACTTCGGTCCTCGTATCACACAATACATCGTTGTTTCTCATTCATCGCACTTTACGCGATATATCGTCTTCCTGAAGTCGCGTAATCGATGACGCATTCTTTGCATATTTAAATAAAGAAAATTCAATGTTTCTTCACGCGTAACCAGGTATTTGCGTCTGTGAATAATACAATAACCATCGGTCCGGACAACGATTATTAACTCGTTGACCTCGAATAATTATCGACAAATATTAAATTGATAGTCATCTGCCTATTTGATATCGAATAATCTTCGACTCCGAAATACATCGATGAACATTTGAAATTCTGGTTGAAAAATTCTGACAAAATTCGTAAAGAAACTGTAATACGCAATTTCATTCGTATCAACTAAATTATCAAATTGTTCGTTAAATAAAAAAAATTAAAAAATTCTGAACTCGAATATTCGACGCACTAAAAATCAAGGAACTCCATAAATAAGAATGAACGAAAACAAGTCCTCTTAGGTCTATTCCCGTTTCCAACTCCACCCCCGCATTAGTCTAAAACGCAGGCAAAGTGGTTACAGCCCGTTGGCTACGTCGGCAACATTTATGGCTTTACAACGACGAAGGCTTCTGACACATGACGTCTCGCATCACACGCACTGCTCACGTCCGATGCAACTCGATGTAAAAAAAGACCGAAACCAGAAGGAGATAATTCTCGAAGGAAGAAAGTCGTTAGTGTAATTACCGTAGTATACCCCGGGAGCTCGAGATTTTATTGAAGGGCTACGGACACTCGAAAAAAAATGAAAAAAAAAATAGAAAAAATGTATTTCGAGAAACAAAGTATTGGGGTCAATACGACCGGTTTTCAGACGTATGGTGGATGTTCGATAACTTTAATTTCCCTATTACACTATCCATCATCGAAAAAAAAAAAAAAAATTACGAATGCGCAAATAAAAAAGGCAATCGTAAGATATAAGTGAATGGTAACGTCACGTATAAGTATAATCAGTAACAGTGTATACGTGTGATGGATCAAAGGCGCAAAAGTATGTAATCTAACAAGAATGCGGAATGAAACGGACCCGAACCTCTCGAGGCTGATGTCCGAGCAAAGTCAGCCGCGCGGGCATTAGGTTCCGCTCGAGTTCCCGGTTGTCTCTCGAAGCCTTGTATATTATACTCGTGTTGAAGCTGAATCCCCCTGATATTGCTATGTCCCCCCGCTACACGCGTTTAAATATCGCCGACATTACCTGTCACGTTTACATATATATTTTTTTTTTTTTTCATTTACATACAGTACATCGCGATTTACCGCGCGCGGTTGTAGCAAGACATGCATCAAGAGCGCGCGGATATAGTTACGATCTTTAAAAATTCCCCTCATCAGCATACGTTTTGTCGATGTTACTTCACGGTACTGCATCATTATCCTGTCTTCGCACTGTAATTCGCGCAAATCATTCTGCTGGATATATATTTCAATACGTCTTGTACTTCTTCCACTACACACCTTATCGCGTTCCGCAGTTCTCTATGCTTCCTTACATTGTTCGGCATGCAGATACTCCGATATTCCGATACTCTGATATTCTATGCATCTGAGCAATCGTACCGTATCTCGATTACATTTTTATTCATTGAATTTTTTTTTTATTTACATTTATTTCCATTTTTTATCGGAGGGGAAATAACATTTATGTTGACGATAGTTTGGACACGAGGAACGGAAAAGGGGTGCGAATGGCTACAGCGATAAAAAAAATCTCAACGGACGTATATATTAATGTTTATTGGGTCATTGAGAGAAATAATAACAAAGTATTGGAGAAATAATCGAAGATCACTTGTAGTTCGTCGATAATAAAAGCAAAACTGACCTTCGCATAGAGTAGAGTTTAAGTAATACACATTGTTGCGTAGCGTAATTCTCGCGATGTATCTACGAAGATTTATCTACGAGATAGTCACCATGCAGAAGGGAAGTTCGTCGCCGCGGCCTGTAATCTCGTCACTCTTAAAGTACCGCGTTCAGGCGCGTGCTGACTCGCGCGCTCGTCTATATAACTGTATTTCCCTCAAGTCTCTCGCGGATGGCGCACTGCTTATTCACGCGATGTTCGCAACGCCAATTAAAATGTATGGATGTAAATAAGACAGAGACGAAATGTAATGGAGAAAAAAAAAAGATATGACATTGGAGAGACAGAGAAGAATTTAAGAGACTCGACGGTAAATTTTATTACTCATCACACCAGTACTGACGTAACTGTACTATTCGGTACAGCATCCAAATCCGGTCGAAGAAGAGTCTCTCAAACACCTCTGCAAAATATTCTCAAATACCTTTTTTTTCGTCTCGTGTCCTTCAAATTTTTTTCACCGAAATTTATGCTTCGCGATGTTTTTTTTTTTTTTTTTTTTAAGAAAAATTTATCGTAATAAAAAAAAACAAAAATTTTTTTTTTAGAAACGCGTATCGTAATAAAATAAAAATGATAATAAATCGGATTTTTTTGAAATAGTGAGTTTTTAGGATTATATAGTGTGCGGAACCAGAATAGGTGGCATCACGATCGTACCGTGCGTACCGCGGCATTGCAGATATCGCAAATGTGCCCACGTGCGGCGTCGAGAATCCCGCCCACCTTATTCCTTCCTGCCTTCTCGGCGCATCGTGACTACCCGAGCTTGCGATCCAACGCTGCACGCTTCAACACGGTATATAATAGTGTTATAGCATACGTGTATGCATTACGTTACGGCGTACGTATATAACGCGTTCGAACGTTTTGCACGCTAACGCAGAGCGCGCGGCGTGTACATCGTAACTGCCGGAGCTGAAAGTAGAGCCATTATATGCCTACTATTGGTGCCTACTGGCCGTTCGAGCGCCGCTTGGGCGGCAGAATGCAGACCCCGCGCTCGAGTGGGCGAGAAAAGTTGCACTTTTACCAACGCACCGACTAACGATCCCTGCGCACGCTTCTTCGTCGTTCTGCACCTGCAATTTTGTTGCACGCGCAACGTGCCAATAAAGCGCTATACCGCGAACGAGGGATCGTGTTTTCTTCGATTCATTAACGGCGCCCGTCGATTAACCATCGAAGTCCGGTCGGTTTTACGAAAAACATTTTTATCGTTAAACAACGCATCGTTACGCGATGAACGATTTTATGAAATAAAAAAAAAAATGCAAAATATTGTAAATTTCTGATATAAATAAAACAATAAAAATAAGTTTGCAAAATCGGACTCGAACTTAGCACAGTCGGAAGATAAGGAAGCGAATGAATTACGTTTGGGAAGGTCGTGTTAACTGTAGCCGCACGAGCGAGCAATCGCCGGCGTTACTTTTAATAACGTTTCTCCTCTCTTGTCTCTCGATACTCGATTCCCTTCGCATGATATTGTCTCTCTTTTACTCCGTTCACCTCGGGATTTTATCCGCTCCAAAATCATTGGAGCGCGAAGTTCGACCGCGTGAAAAACCATCTCGCGATTCAAAGATCCGATTGCGGATTCGACTGGCAATCAACGCTTTTACAGACGAAATGCTTTTTCAATAATTTCTCAAATTTAAACAATTCCATATAATTCGAATAAAAAACTTCGTAAATATATTAAAAAATCAAATATTTCTATTTTTTTTTTTTTTTTCGATATATATTCGATTTTATCATGAATCGTAAAAAAAAAAAAAAGTCGCATAATCGTGAAAATTTTTTGGAAGGGCAAAAAAAAGATTTTCGGAATCTGACAAGTAGATGATAAGAGCCAAACTAACAAAACTTCAAAGTTTCCGACTTAGTGTTTTGTTGATACTCGGTTACTCGCTACGACGGAAATGTATCGGGGGCCGCGAGCGGCGGGAGTTTAATCTAACTGTAAATACCGTGAGGATTCATCGACGATGGTCGGTCGGTAGGTCGAGGCTCACGGTCTCTTTATCTCTGTCTTTTCCACCTCATTCTGGCGTATTCCTTCCCCCGTCCTTCCTTTCTCAGCTTTTGCGCCTCGTTTACCTTCTTCGCCGCGTTCGTGTACGACGTACAGTACACAGACGATCGCACCGTCGTCTCGCACGTTCAATGTCGCGCCGTTCCTTTACTCTATTTAATTCGCCGTCACGTACATAGCCGACGAGGAGAACTCGTCGGCTGTAGGTGTGTATACATGGCGAAGAATGTATATATATATATATCTTTGGTACGTGCAAATACGTAATGTAACAGTAACACACTGAACCGTTCAGGAATCCGACCGAGTCCCGGTGCTCGAACGAGTGCGCTACCCGACTTGCTATCAACTCCGGCTACTGTACCGACAGTAATGATTATTATGATCCTCCGACCAAACGACGCGATTTTTTTCTCACGGAAATACGCAAAAACTAAAAAAAAATCGAGCTGCACTAGCAAAACGACTATCGCGGATAATAACGTTAGCGTTGTAATAAACGATAGAATGGGCCGTCGGTTATGAGAGCTGTAGGTTTTTTTTTTTTTTTTCGAACTGCAAGCAGTTGCTTTCGGTGTTAATTTATTTTTTTTCTTTTTTAACTCCGACAAGTTGACGTAACCGGCGTTCAATTTCGCATTTAATTAAATAACTCGTTACATAAAGATTTTTTCACGCGAAAACCAATATCCTCGATATTATGATCGGATACAAATTTGCGTGGCGAAAGTTTCACGATAAAACGTTAAATTTTCGGGCGCTAAACGGGCGCTGAGCGCTATAATTTAGATATTAGTGTATTGGAGTGTTTGGACAACTTTCGAACCAACGATGATGTGTGTGAGGGATTTTTTAAATTATTATCGAAAAGATATACCGCGGAGGGTTGAGAAACTGAAGAGCGTATCGAAAATTATTTAATGCGCAAAAGATACGCCATTTTGATTCTCAACATTCGATATATCGACGAGCTGTTCAATCACTCCTTTCAGACTTAAATGTGTACTGTTCGGGACACACAGACATTCGCCACTGTATTATTCGCCAGGTCGACGACCAGTTTTCGTGATCGACCAGAACCGGATACTGATAGCGCGTATATAGCTCAATGCACGCGCGAGAGAACTTGTAATAATACACGAGGTCATAATATCCTTCTCACTTGCGACCGTAATACACAGTCGATTGTTTGAAGGCTGCGTTGTTGCCATTTTCGAGCCGATACACGATTTTTTTTTTCACCAATTAATAAGTGAATGGCGTTTTCACGAACGCACAACGCTGCGCTCCAAATCAGCGCCCTATTGACTCGGAATTATTAATCCCGACTTTTCGAAAGTTCGCAGAAATAACAATCGATTAAATAATTTAATCATCAATAATTTATCAACAATTTGTCATTCAATCGAAACGTGTCTTTCAACTAAGTAACAATTTTTTCATCATAAAAAAAATCTGTATTTACGAACGAAAAAAAAAAAAAAAAAAAAAAAATTTGCATAAAGATAATTGCAAACGAAGAAGTGTCGGTATCTTCGCTGTATCCGTTAACGGGTTAATTTCCGAGAAAATGGGACGAAAAAAAGCGACGCTTTAGATTCGATCTTAGCTCCCACAGACTTGCGATGTGCAAATTATAAAATAATCAGTTACGAAGGAAGACCCTAAAAAAAAAAAAAATCGTACGCGATCGTAATTAACTTCGCGTTCGTCGGGCCGAATGGCAAACGACCTTTAATAACTAAACTGTCTTCCTCGTTAGTAATTTCCGGGCCATATAAACACACATGTGACACACAGGTTAACGGCTTATGGCCGGTTAGACGGAAGGCTTTCAACGACCGCGGTGCGTTGACACTCGCTCCGTTATGTAAACGCTCTCAAAATCTCTCTTTCTCGCCGTCCCGTAGTTGTATTCTCGCGCTACACATATACATATACGTACTATATATCAGTATATATGTATATATACAACCTATAGCCATATAGCGCACGCATAGACGAGGCTGCATTCGCTGTTGCGCAAGAGTACCGGAGTGTACGAGCGAACCCGACGAGTCGTTGATTGAAAAGTGTGCTAAAGCAGCTACTAGCAGCGTGCGATCGCAAAGATTTTGTCTCTCGTTTCTATCTATTTTCTCGTACTGCGTAACTGTGCGCGAGAACTCTTCTCTTCGCCACGTCATCGCAGACAGTACTTATGAGAGAGTAATGTTACAATATCCATATAGTTTTTTTTTTATTTTTCGGTTCACGCATTCGCTACCGGGAGTTTTCTTCATCCGATTTTAAACAATGTCTCCTCAGCGTTATTACAGTAATTAAATTGCCCTCACGAAACACGAATTATCTGTTTCATCTGCGTGTCGCACTATTTTCCGAGAAAAAAAAAAAAAAATAAGCGAAACTACATCGGTGCGAGGCGACAGCCCGACGAGACCGGAGTTATTTCACAATCGTCGGGTCGTTAATTTATAAAAAAGAATAATCTCTCGAATTTATGTATCACGCATATTTCTCACATGCTGTCGGATAAAAATATCCCAAAGTCTCACTTATTATACCTTCCACGCTATATATATGTGTATTCATACAGGTAATATATATATATTTTAACGACTTTCGAATTAACGCAATTTACTACTGTCGCGTAACAGTATAACGGGATGACGATTCAGCGAAATAATAAAAATAAAAATGTGAAAAAAAAAAACTGTATGCAGGAAATCACGAAATTTAAACACTAATGACACTCTTTATCGCACTCGTACCCGTTCTTCGTGTATTATAATATATTCGGAGCAGAACGAGTCACGCGTCGAAAAGAATTTTTATCGCGTCTAACGAACGAAATTTTTTTTTTTTTTATAAACACGTATTTCATTCATATTTTATCAGTGGTTCTGTCATTTCCAATTCACCTGCCGTTAGGTTTTCAGGAAATTTTCTTGAGCAGAAAAAAAAAAAAAAAAATTAGCAGTGCTAAGAATCGATCGCGAAAGGTACTTTGCAATTCACGAAGAGATATCGCGTAGGATAATTCTTGTCTCGATAATTGGAGCAGCGCGTTTCTGCTCGCGTTTCTGTGTTCAATTTAAGAGGATTCTAACGGTCCACGACACGGCGAGTCCTTAAAGAAGGAGAGATATCTCGAGGCAGCAATTGAGAGACCGCCGGCGACGAGGTTCTCTAAATCTGACGCTAATGGACATTGGCTTCAGCATGTACAATGAATTTATGTGAGAGTAGCAGACGCAGTTGATCGCTAGAAGATGCATTGGTTTGAAAAGCGAGTGCGATATCAAAAGAGAGCCATTAGGTACGCATGCGTACGCGCTATAAGCCGCAGCAAGCGGTGAAAGCATCCGCGAGACATTAAGCTTCGAGAGTCGTCGGGAATGATTTTTTTTTACATATATCGAATAAACGATGACGCATTGGTAGAGTCGCGCGAAACTGTGGGCGCGAAGGTTGTCTCCTTACATGTACGGCATTCACGGATCGCGGATAGTTGACGGTGTCATCATTGAATGTCTTCGGACAAAATATATTTAAAAATCAAGCAACGATGATTCATTATGAATGATTAAATAACTGCGCTATTAGCAATTCATTAAAAACACGAAAAAAAAAAAAAAAAAATGGGAATGAAAAACTGTAACTAAAAACTTCATCGATAAAATGCGATAAAATATAATCGCGTTGTCGAGGAGAAAAAAAAAATTCTAATTCAGGTTTTTGCGACGATGGAACGTAATGATAATAGTTGCGTTCCTAGTTAGATGTGCCAACGACTCATAACGATGACGTTAACTCGTCTCGAGACGCGAAGATTCTCCACCGACTTATATGTTTGAACTGTTTCCCATCATCCGCAGTGAGGGAGGGGAGGGGGGGCGGGGGATTCCCAGTCAACCTGCACAAATATAGAGAGAAACGATTTCGCAAAGTTACCCGCGGGGTTTCTGTACGCGAATGAAGGCATAAAAGAAGTGATACTGTACAGCAAAACTGAGTGAAACAAGACGAAGATGAAAAACACGGAGAGATATTCATCTAAGCATTCAGCGGCACACCGCGCCGTTGCACAAGGATGAAAGTACTCCCGGTTCGTGGACGAGTGAGTAAATAATAACGGTTACGTGGCACGGAGAAGCTCCCCGCGTGAACACTCTTTGCGGGCCCCGCGGTTTTCTCTATCTGTGTTGTATGAAAACTTCGTAACGAGTCTACTGTTACTGCGAAAAGTGTGTGTATGACTAACAACAGCAACAAATACCCGCGGAGTCAGCGATACCCACGATTATTAGTATATGTATTCTGATTCTCTCGAGTACTCCCACGACATCGGTGAGCGCAACGAACCTTCTATTGATAATCATACAAAAGGCGCTTATTATTGTTTGCACGATTCAACGAGCATTAGCACGCAAGTCGAACGAAGATGTAATAAAAAAAAAAAAAGAAAAAAAAGGACAAAAAAAAAATGTTGTACAATCGTACGGCGTGTCGTTGTATTCTTGCGACAATTTAAATAACGTCTGCGACTGCGATGGATGCAATAATAATTTATTTTTTCCACAGTCAACAGAAATTTAAAGACATTTTTTTCTTTCGCGCGATTTTGTCATCGAACTAAATTTGTTAATATCTTGAAGTGATTGCGGCATCGCGTATTGTGAAAAGATCGATCGACAGAGTTGCTACAACGAGTTTTGTTGCGGGATAAAAGTTGTTTGTGTACGCAATTTAATACTCTATGTTCTAAATGGTCCATTCTAATGTCACGTGTGTCGGAACGAGCGCAATCGCTTTTGACGTCGGATCCGGTCAACACAACGCTTGGCAACTATAACGATAACTTTCGGATCGTTAATGATTTAAGTGAAAAAAAAAAAAAAAAAAAAAAATCCTCACGAAACTTGGCCTACTGCTTGTCTGTCTATCCGCTTAAATCTCTGTCTATGGAGATACCGGAAACTTGTTTCTTTTTTTTTTTTTATAATTTTCATTTCACGATCTATAAGCAGAGAATTGTTCATTGAGGCGCGACGCATGACATTTCGAGGAACCGGTATGTATCGCTGGAAACGTACCGGTCAGTCACGTTTTAAAAGTATTCCGGATTTATCCCAAAAAATTGCCACTGTCTCGGGAAAATAAGTACGAGAAAGTTGGCGGTTCGATAAATGAAAAATGAAATCGATCGCCATGAAAAAGAAAAGCGTCTCTCGAAACATTTAGCATGTAAGACGACGAGAGTTTGGATATTAACCCTTCCGGTTTCGGGCGATGTGACTTGCAAAGGGTTAATGAGTTTGCTGAGATTAAATTTTTATTATAAAAAAAAAACAGTCGACTTTTTTTTTTTTTTCTTTTGTCATTCTTAAAATTGTATTCAACTTTTCGATGTTGCGAGCGATTGTATAAACTGTAATATTATTACAGCATATCCGATAAGATATATCACACGACAACGCTGCCGTAACAACAACTTACACGAGCATTAATTTTCGCGATCAATCGCCAATCTTCCGCACTCAATTCTATGCACTCGTGCGAATTTGGTTCATTATCTGTTTTCATTGTCGAAGAGTTCAGAAATATTAGCACACGGGTATACGAAGAGATTCCGCGGTCGCGACACGCAAGCTTCTCCGGCATTATGCGAGGCGTGTAAAGTGGCAGTCTTCGTAAACGTATTCCGTGTATACAGTAGAATGCTACCGGTAGTACACGCTATCGTGATTAGTCGCTATTACGCTGTATATACGATGGCCGCGTTTCGATTGTTGAGCCCAAGAATTACGCATGAATGATAAAAAAAAAAAGTAAACTTCCCACTTCAATGCGGCGAATGCATTTACCATACGAAACGCACCTATAATGTAAATCACGTTTTCCGTCGTGTATTACAAAAGTCGTCGACACATGGAAATTATATTCCATGTGTTACAGAAGCCCCGGATTGCTGTTCGATCGAACGAGTGACGATGCAACAAACTTTGCAATTCTCCAGAGTTTAGCGTGTGGGCGATAAAGCAAAACGTGACAATGCGTGTAACACGATTATGCGTTGTGCACGAGAAACAAATGTATTCTCATCCAATACTCACAGAGATGAGCCGATAAATAAATCCACACATACTACGTTCGTGGCGATGTATGCATTTTTTAAAATGCTAATTTTCATTCACAAATGAAACGACGCGCGAACCTTTTGTTACGCAGAGACGAAACACATGGTGTTTAATTAATCAGATATAACGGTACGTCTTGTAGTAATTTAAATTACAAAAATTCGTTATGCCATGTAAACTTTTTTTTTAACCCTTTGAGAAAGAAATTCTGTTTAATTTACGAAAGAAAAAGTGTTTTTTTTTTTAGTATTTTTTTTATAAATAAATGAATTAGCGGAACGTGTATCTAACGTAATTGATTAATTATCTATGCATTCGTAGTGTTTAAATGGTTTCTTTGACTACGTGAAAAAAAATCATGCAATACTGATCTACTCCAATGGATTTTCGATGACTCGTAGCAATTTCTTAAACCTTGAAATTGGATTGACGAGACGCGGCGCTTTTCTAGAATCGTTTGAGAATTGAGTCGTGACGATGCATTTAACACGACGGCGGGTTGCTTACCGGAACGGGATTCTCAAACAGGTGAATTCTCAAACAGCGCCGGTTCATCGATGTGCTACTAATTACATTCCAATTTTATGAAGACGTTCGGGAAATTCGTGACAGTGCTTCGGAGTTCAGAACGGCCAAACTTTGATTCCGTTAATACAATAACGTAAAGGCCGTGGTAATGGCAAAATCCGGTAAAAAGAAAAAAAACGGAAATGAGAGGAATTAAAGAAAAATTACGAGTTCCTTGAATATTCCTGTCAAGGATTTTGCCCCGAGGCTTCGTGTCAAATGATTCTATAATGTTATGTATGTTCACATGAGATGCGATTGCAACGTCATTATATAAATTCCAGAATAACATCCCACAGACGATTTTTCATCAAATTAAAACGAAAGACTTCATTATTTCTGATAAATAGCAAAAAAAAAAAAGAGATTTTTTTTTTCTCACGGTTCATTAATTATTGGCATCGAAATGAATTGACCGAAGATCGATTACCGTTAAAATCGAGAAAACACAATTTTATCTCACGAAACTCGACGAAGAGTGACGCGAATCAACTACTACACCGATAAAGTTCGTTGATTCGCTCGAACGGACATGAAAAGTAGTGATTGTCTGTCACCCCGATTATTCGTCGGTTTAATGTACGGAAGATGACGGCGGTATTATTCGCTAAGTTTGCGCGGAAGATGGGTCGGTAGAAAGTACACATGGGAAAACGCAGTGAGACCCCCGGCAACGTTTGACGTAACTGCCGACTTTGCTTTCCCTTGCGCTCGGCGTCTCTCGCATGGACACCGTAGTCGACTTCTTCGAGTCACTTTAGCTGCAATTCTCACTCGTGAATGTATTGAATAAACCATTATTCGTTTTTCTGTCGAGAGATATGTGTCAATCGATGCGCTTTCGATTTATCGTTCGATCTTTAAAAAAATCGGAATAAAAATTCCATTCTCATATAATTTATCGGTCAATGAAAGTTTCCATAGACAAAATGCTGTCGTCTGCATTGTTGAATTAAACAAATGTTTCATTTTCACTTTCCAAATACAATTTTGCTTTCTTAAAAAAAAATTCATTTTTTTTTAAATCTCCAATCGAAAAACATGCAGAAAAAAATTCCATTTTTACATAAATTATCGGTTGATGAAATTTTCCATAGACAACATTTTTATGTTTCGCAAAAAGATTATTTGTACTAAAAAAAAAATATTAAAAAATCTGAAAAAAAAAAAAACTTAATCACATAATTAAAATTTTATTTTCATTCCCAAATGCAATTAATAAAAAAAAATTACGGGAATATATTTTTGATCGTTAATCGAAAAATCATTAAATAATACTTCGATAAGTAGAGAGCGTTTCTTAGAAATAACTATGGCTGGTATAGTGGAAGAATCTTTCATGACTGAAGGCCTCTCCCGCGCTTCTGGAAAGTGCAAGTGCACGGTCCCGATAGTTGAACGCCTCCCGGCGCTCGCATACGAATATACTGTACAGTATGCGCGGCGGCTGTATATATATAGTTAGTTACCGAAGGGGGTGTCGTGTCCGTGAGCGGCGCAATCCCTGACATTTCTCTCACTGCTTGGTATATATCGAAGTCCGTAATCGCGGCGCTCGCTCCCGACTCTGACTCACTACACAAATACCTATATAGATGGATAAATAGACGGAATAGTATATTTTCTAAGGATGGAGCATTTTACACGAACGATATCTACAACGTCGATTCCTCTTTACTCTTTCAAAAGACATTGATGAATAGCTTTAACCGGCGTTCTATATAAAACGGATGTATCATCGCAATGATTAAATTCATGTTTACCGCATTGAACGTTGAAAACTATGGGAACGAAACTGTTGCGATTACGATTTTTATTCTTTTATTCGCTTCGCTCCGAACTTCGTATTATATCGGCTCTAAGAGCGCAATATGAAGATTTTTAAAGAGCACAAAACACAAATGAGGTTGCGTCGGGAATGTCAAGCAATGAATTGTCCGGAGTCAGGTATTCGCCTCTCATTTCGTAGGCGTAACGATGAACCCTCCGCGTCCGATCGGTGGAGCGGCGACCGACATCGAGACGCCTCTCGAATGCATGAAATTTTCTTATTCGTCGACTCACGAAACATATACAGATATCCAAGAGACAGAGTTATTTTACGAACGTTCACGGATAGAATTCGTGATTATAATACCAGTCTCGGGGGATCCCGAGGACACGCGTGCGTTGGCCCGAGAGTTTTATTCGGTTTTTTTTTATCAACGCGTTCCTACGACTCAAAGAAAATAAAAAAAATCACTTTTACTCTTGTCGGGTCAATGGAGTTCAAACGACTTGTACTTGGAAAAAAAAAAAAAAAAAAAATTCCAAAAAAGATCGCAAATTTTTTTGCATAGTAATTGATAGTCCGTGAGGTCAAAACAGTTCGAAATACAATGAAGTAAAAAAGAAACAAAAGACAAAATGAAGATTGCATGTTTAAGTTTCCTAATTGACGGCACGTGATATCGAATAATAGGCATAAACAGCATATAGACGAGTTTCGCAAGTGCAGACGATTAAGAAGATTAATGATAATACATAGGAGTCGTCAGCGGGTATATGCCATCGAATTTCTCCAACGATCCTGAAATCCCGGATGGATGCTTTCTAAAAGTGAAATCACGTAGTTCTCGTATTCGCGGGGCTGTTTCGACGATGCTGTGGGCTGTGTTTCTGCGGAGGAAGAAGGCCGCCTTATTCTCGTGACTCGGGAGAATCTTCGCAGAGAAACAACGGTGATACAGAGGCAGAGAAAGAGATAAATACTTATTCTTTGAGGTTCGCGGCGCTTGTATTCACGCCGTATGGTTTCAAATTCAAAGCCGTAACTACAACGCACGTATACAAAAGCGTTAAGCGCCAGTCGCCGGAGTTACGGTGTTAAGTTGGTGCTATTCTGTGCGATATCGTGACGTATTAGATTAAGTATAAGGTGCCGCGTAGAGTAGTGTATCCCAGTCGCGTCGACGACGACGTCGTCTCACGCCAACCCGCCGGTACTTATACTTATAGCGTAGTAGATATTTAAATGCCAGGATGCGACATCAGGGCGACCGAGAGGACTTTCTTCTCACTGTTCTCTCTTTTTCATATAAATCCCTAACCACTTATTCCAACGTCCCGACGCACACGTTCACCTATGCGGTGTGTTACAGACGCCGGAAAACACGTACACCCGCGCGCGCTAAGAAAAATTGTGAGAGACAAACTCGAGAGAGAAGTGACTCTGCGACTAACTCAATTTTTAACGGCACTGTAGTATTTCCTGAAGTGCAACGCGCGATTACCAGACTGTAACACGAGACACGTACTAATGAAAGTACAAAAAAAAAAATTAATAAAAAATGTATTCGAATTCTTTTCTTTCGACGAGTTTGCAACGATCGGACGCTGCGCTCCACTTCGTTGTTTGATCGGTCGGTATTTATGCTCTCGATGAGTTGCCGCGTGATACAGAGCTATGAGAGTAGAATAATTTAGGAGTGATTCGATGGTAAAGAATTCGCCGTCGCTATATGTTTTCACCGATTTACGAAACGATCCCTATTTCAACCGAATTATCGTCGCGACGCAGTTTAGCATTAAAAATTCTGAAGATGAGATGAAACTTTTTTTTTTTCGTCGATTATGAAAGATTAACTCCAAAAAGTTTGAACCGAAAAACGAAAATATCGAAAGAATATAAAAATAGCTGCAATTTTCGACTAATTATTGTCACAGAAAAAAAAAAAAAATTCTCCCGACATTTTTTAATTTCCGTAGGGAAATTGATTCTCGAATAGACTTCGTCGGAATTTTGCAACGCCTCAAGGGCTCAGCGGATCGAACACTCCCCGCGTATTACCGCAATAAATAATGGTGAATAACAGGATAGGGTGAGGGGTTGAGGTGCGTGAGATTCGTCTCGTATAATAAACGCCGGAGTGGCCGGATACGAATCGAGGGCACGGAGTTCCACAAGGATCGCGCAGTTTCACTCGATAGTCGCAAGTTACACAGTTCTGCATGGTGTGTATCCATGCAGTTTATATATGGCGAATAGTTAGAAGCCGCGTGCGGCGGACAGTATCCAACCAGCTGCACCCACGTAGACGATTCAGCGAGCACCACCGCTGCATACTTGGATCGGCCTGTTTTGATATACCGCGGCATGCATGACTTTACGTAGGAATGTATGAGAAAGCCGAGCAATGCGAGTACACGATGATGAACGTGGTTCGGTTTATTCGCCAATTGCGTTAGTCACAAAGTTGCGAGAAAGTGTCGCGTGCGTATCTACGAATAATCGATCATCGATGTTCCTCACGTGTGCGGTGGAAATAATCAATTAAATCCGCTCACGAAACAATATTCCGAGTTGAAATCGAAAGTTGTCGATCTTATAAACGATTTTCATTTTTTTTTTTTCTATTATAAGGTTAATATTTCTTTATCAAAACGGTAAATTCTAAATAGCTTTTTAATCTTTAATTAGAATGATTTTAATAATATAACGGAGTCTGATAATTGCGCATATTTCTTGAACCGAATTACGTTAATCACTACGAACGCTTCTGGAGCACCGCGTGCATATATATTCAATTCGCTGCCGGTTTCGAGTACAAATCCTCGGGGTGAGGATTCAACTGTCGATTTAACTCTCACCTGCCATTTGAATTGTGGGCAACAATAGTGTTAGATAATCGTTTATTCGCCGACGATAATATGTTTAGTCGCAAATCGATTCTTCAAAGGCATAAATTATTATCGGTGTTTCGAACTTCAAAAGCGTTCATGCAGCTTAATCGTATGAATTCCGTTGAAAGCCTCAAATTAAGTGCATCGATTGTGGTAAATGTCGAATCAAAGTACCTGTCGTATACGGCACTCTTACGCGAAAAAAAAGTATATGCAAAAAGTATATTAGAAACGCATGCAAATTGGCGGTTTTATTTTTTTCATTTTTTTTTTTTCGAAAGTATGTGTATTCAAGATATAATTGATATACTTTCCGATATAATTTTTTTCACGTGGGGTAATTGCTTTCATTGCTCAAACGATTTTCGCAAGACGATTTTCCAAAATCCCATACGTAATTTTTTTCCCAAAGGGGACGTCGCGGGCGCACACGTGTTATTAGAAACATTTCGTGTGGAATGTTATAATTTCGCGCTCGCAGTTACGAAACACAATTATATTTACGAATAGCAACACGGAGTTTCCAAGGATCGTTAAGCAGCAGCCAAGGCAATGAGAATTATTTCTACGCAAATTATATTCTCGTATATATGTAGAGATACATTTATTGTACTTACATGCGTACTGTACGTGGAGCGTATAGAATAAGCGTAATCCCCCCATAGGGATCAATTGTAATGGCAGTTAAACCGCGTGGCGGCGGTTGCAATTCATATTATTCACCATCACTTACCGATGAATTACAACATCGAGTTTTACGATCTGAGAATTTAACTTCGGACTGCGAGAGGAGAGACTCTCACAGTTCACATATATGAAAATGATGAATGATTTTCAACAGTTTTTCCCATTGTACTGTAAGCGATATATATGTAGAAATATATAAATGTGTGTGTCGAAACGAAACAAAAGTAATTGAACGAAAGATAATTGAAGCTTTGCGGACAGTATAACGAGCTTCACGGGGACTGGGAAAGTTAATAACACTGAGGAAATAAGGAGAGTGATGGCGCAGACCCCATTGGCTAATAGCTTTCACGATTTGTAGGCATTTACATGCGTTTATCGTTAATTCTTCTTTTTCAGTAATTCATATTCGGCTGTAAAAATAAAACAATTGCAAAGGCTGCCGGGATATTATTTAGTCGAAGATTGGCAAACATTTTTCGCCATATTCATTGAGTTAAAAAAAAAAAAGTTGCAAAAGTTAGTTGCGCGATTTCAAAATGTCTGCAAATTCAAAGAGGTGATCGTTTCGAAGTTTCTGCTCATTGATATTCGACGGCCAATGTTTTTGTAGGATCTTCACGTCGAAACGAAATTATATAGACGAAAACTCGAACGCGAGGAGCATCACGAAAAACCCGCATACGTTTTTTTGTTAAGCAATTCTGCAATACCTCATCAGAAATCGAATTATCAAATGACTAAAAAAAAATGCGCGGAAAAAATTAACAACACGCTTTTCTCTCCATTCTCCGAAAGAGAAAATGAAAGTAATATTGTCAGAAGTGTATTCCTTCGATGGTAAAGCATATTTTCCCGTCAACACGATTTTTTTTTTTTTTTTTTTTCTCGTCAATGACCCACTAATGAATTTTTAGAAATCCGGAGATCTGCGAGACGAGAGATACCGACCTTCGAATGGCTGTATACATATATATAAATACTATAAAGGGGTCATCGGAAATATGCGACCCGTGTATATCCGCGGCATCGTCTATATATCCGTAAAAAAAAATGTCTTTCTCTCGCGTTGATACCGCGCCGCGTACTGCGTAAATTATTCAAGATAGAAAGCGTTTTCATCGCGTGTAGGTAACATATACGAGAATCTATCTATGTATATGTATTTTCGCTCTCGGGGATCCGCGCAGCGATCAAGCGTGTAGAATTTCTTCGTTCATTTGTCGCCCAACCCTTTTTTCCACTGACCAACCGGGCGATCCCCACCCCTCGTCGCGACTTCTCGTCGTCGAGATTAAACATATTTTGCATACTTGGGACACCGTCGTCATTCCGTAAACCGCATTTCCAAACTAAAGAGAGCCCTTCGACCGATTCTCAAACATTTGTCTCGCATTCCCACAACAGACTCCGCGAAATCACGTCATTGCCAGAAACACCACTCCCTGCCGCGGAATGTTTTTGCGCGTTTTGAAATTCTAAAATATCGTCGTTCTATCATTTACCATAATAATGATAATACGAGAGAAAAAACCTTCGAAATCCTTAAAAAAAAAAAGCCTTTTGGTTTCATAGTAAAAAAAATGGATTAACACCGTCAGCAATAAACTATACGCGATATATTTATAAATATCATACTTCGGCCCGAGAGGAGAGGATTTTTAAAAATAGGATGGGGAATGAAAGAATTTTTAAAAATAGAATCACAACGGTTAACTATGAGAGAAGAGGAAATGGAAAGGATACCCTCTCATGATACGGCGTTCGGCGAACGTCCGTGAAGCTGATTGGCAACTTTTTTTTTTCCTCGTTTGGCCGGATATCATAAATTCAAAAGTTTGAGGATCCGGTATCCGGGATAATGGATTGCGGTGGTATTAAAATTTAGGAAAGTTCAATGGGCCATTGGGCGACCCAGTGGCATAAATACCATTTCCTATTTTCGTAATGACCACAACATCTCGAAGTATTTACGCGAGTTTCGATCCACTCGTATATCTCCCTCCTCTTTCGCTATATGCTTCATGAATGGAACTTTAAGAACTTGAGTTTCATACGCTATTCTCCTATCTTACATCTCATTTTTTTCTCTTGTCTCCTCATCTGCGCCATTCGCACGTATCTGTAAATCCTGAAGCGTTGTACGTGCGGCATCGCGAATAGTAAAATACGTGTGTATATATAATATATATACACGTGTTAAGGAAAGATATATCCAACACGAGAATACGTGGAGACTTCGTGCCTCGAGCCAACGTCGATTATACTTTGGCATTACATCGCTCTCAGCTCGCGAGAGTTTCTTCTTGGGAACGAAAGTCACCGTTCCCTTCCCATGCTGGACGCGAATGCACCACCTCACCTGGCGAATGTATATTATACCTCAACGTATAACTCGTCTACGTGTGCGGATTCTGCAAGGATCGCGAAAGCCTCCGAAGTTCCTCGTTCAATCGCTTATTCTCGACAATCGTTGCTTCTTATTATCGATACCAATTATCCCAAAAGTGATACTGTATTTTTTTTATTTTCGAAGAGAAATCTACGAAAAATGATTAATACTTCGTATAGATCATACGAACATCGAGTTTTTCTAACCTCCGAATTTGCAACTCGTCTACAAATATTTTTCTATAAAAATGTTTTTAATGGAAACCGTTTATTACGAAGTTCTGAAAATATGATAATAATAAATAAAAAATATATAACGAAATTCAAAATATAAAAAAAATACGCCTGATGTAGCGTGCCGCAAAAAATCTTTTTTTTTTTCACTCGTTTGAGCCGAAAATCGCGTCTGCGGAAAATTCGTCTAAAACAATTCGTCTAAAACAATTCATCTAAAACAATTCGTCTAAAAAACAATTCGTCTAAAAACAATTCGTCTAATAGCAATTTGTCTAAAATAATTCGTCTAAAACAATTTGTTTGAAATAGTTCTCCTAAAATCGCTTCGTTGAGAAACAAATATGCTGAAAACAATTCGTAGTAATTCACTGTAGTAATTAGTTGATAATCATTCATCGAAAACGTTTAACTTTATAGTTCGATAAATCTCCGCTCTTTGCCGGACCCAAAGTCAACGATCGAGGACGTGGCGGATGTTTGACTCCATTTTTTTTTTGTTTTTTTTGGTTTTTTTTTTGTTTTTGTTTTTTTTTTTTGTTTTTTATATCTCTTTTTTCGTTTTTTTTATAATTACGCGATTTTAATGGTTTTTTCCGCGATATTTCCGCTATAGCTGACGAACGCTATTGATATTTTCCGCTCTAGTTAAAAACTTTATACTCATTTCCGCTATATTTGACAAACGCGATCGATATTTCCGCTATAGTTGACAAGCGCTATCGATATTTCCGCTATAGTTGACAGACACAGTACAAATATTTCCGCTATAGTTGACAGACACTACAAATATTTCCGCTATAGTTGACAGACACTACAAATATTTCCGCTATAGTTGACAGACACTACAAATATTTCCCCTATAGCTGACAAACGCTATCGATATCTCCGCTATAGTTAATACAATAGGAACAATATCCTTATTTGCAAATTAACTATTTTAGACGAATTGTTATTAGACGAATTGTTTTAGACGAATTGTTTTTAGACGAATTGTTTTTAGACGAATTGTTTTAGACGAATTGTTTTAGACGAATTGTTTTTAGACGAATTGTTTTTAGACGAATTGTTTTTAGACGAATTGTTTTAGACGAATTGTTTTAGACGAATTTTCCGCAAATCGAAAATCGAGTCTCAATTTTCGTGCGATTTATTCGTCGAAGTGCCAAAATATGTTTCCTGGAAGCGTTAGGTGCTAAATCTCGAACGCTTAGAAAGTAGAATCGTTTAATTTTTTTTTTATTTCTTTTTTGTTTTGCCGCGAGTTATTATCTACGGACAGCTCGTAAAAGCGAAGTGGATAGATTTATCATCGATAAAAGAGATTGGCCTCATGCGTGAACGCCGTGAACGGACAATTATTAGACGGTGAGGGGAACAAGGGGTGTATGTCTGAGCGGATAATACCGTACTTGTTACCACGTTGAAGAGTCAGTGTGTCGATCCGTTATTAGCTCGAGGCGATTTACAATTCGACAGAGGAGGTCCATAAGCACGCGCGATCGCCTCGGCCCACATCGGACTTCTTCGGCGAGTTCTCTTCGTCGCGTCTACTTGATACCTCCGCCGTGCGCGCGGTACATCGCGACGGTGTTAGCGATGCTGCTGCGAGAGCCCCGCAGGTGAATCTCGAGACTCGCGCGGCCCCGGTGGGACATGCGAATTGGGTCAGGCGAATCGAGTAAAAGCGTCTCGCACGTTCTTACGACGGGCAACATCATCGCGCGCTCACCGTACTTGTACAAGGAATACGACTGTATGAGTGTATTACCGACCAACAAAAAAATAAACGAGATATCCGCATTGCCGCGAGGGACCCACGTGAAACGATCGGTCGAATCATCGTCGTCCCGAAAAAAAAAAAAAAAAAAAAAAACAGACCGAATTATCCACGCGTATGATCTCTTGATCGATGGATCACGAATCGAATTAATAGTTAAATTCATAGATCCCTGTTATCCTATATAAAATCCGATGTCTATTAGAATCAATGACTATATGAATCGAATGAAGAAAAATAAAAACAATTATTGTTCCTTTGTGAAATAAAAATAATGAACTACCGTGACAATAAAAAGATCGGAGTGTCGATTTCTTTGGAAATACAGTTTTCGTTGATTAATTTTAAAAAAATTGAAAGTCATATCTCATTTCCTTCGGTATCATTAATTCGCGAGAAAAAGTTCGATATTATTTTTAATAATCATAATTACGGTTAAATAAATTTCACTTTAATTTGATCGAAGGCTTTCTTGAAAATTGAGCTCTAATACTTTACGATGTCGATTTTCTTAATTTATTACATAGAAATTAATTAGCATAAGAAAATCATTTATCGCGCCGCATTTGTGTTAATTGACTCGTAGCGTGAATCAATAACGTAATTGAACGTCCTTGCTGGAGGGTACGAGAAAAAAAAAATATGTTGAAAATATAAAGATACGTCCCTCGGTAACGATCGGAATACGGTCGACTTTCGAGATAAACGGGCTTCTGGAACTCAAGCTTCTCGCCGCTGATTTCGCCCGCTATAGCAACCGCGGGTTCGAGTATCGGAATGTGTCCTCGATACGTCTCATTAGCTTCCCTATCCTGCCAATTCCACACATGCATCCCCCCACCATTCTCTCTCTCACACACACATCCATATATAGACACCAATACGCGTGCATCACGTGTTTGGCATTCCGCGAATATGCCGAGTTACGCGCGTACGTCCGCCGTTAGAAAATTCGCGTGTACGTGGCTATTATCCCTCCCGAAGTGTGCTATTAGATGGTACCGTATGTTTATCGAGTTGACCAGTAGCAACATCCGTGCAATTCTTCATCACGCTACACGCTACTTAACTTTGAGCTATAGATTCCAAGAGTCGCGCATATAGTAAAAACATATTGACCAAAGATATTTGCGCGCCTCACCGCGCCTCTCGAAAGTTCAAGTAGATTTCTCGTGCGGAGCTATTATCAACAATGTGATTTTTTTTTTTTTCATTGATGGTAATGCGAGAGAGGGAATCCGAAGAACCGATAGACGGAAGTTACTGACCTACAGAGGTTGAACAAACACTCTGCTTAATTTAGCGCACTTACATTGTTTGCACAGCTCTTCGACGTTTCGGAGCGGCGCTAAAGACACTTCGAGTACCGGTGGCGATTTCTCTATGTCTCACAATTCTAATAGATGCGACGGACTTCAGTGTGCATAAATAAATTAATTTTTTGAATTTGGTATTATCAGCTATTTCGTTCTTCAGCGGAAAAACTGCTTTTTCCAAAATTTCAAATTTTCGCAATTTTTAGGAAAACACCATTAATTTTTTTTATTATTGCGCAAAACTATTGAAGGTATTCGGCGATTCGATGAAAAAAAATTATTCCTGTTGCAAAAATGTATCAAATAAAAAAAAACAGTAATGGGTTCAGCAAAGTCGTCGTAATGTTAATAAACATCGATAATTGAACTGTGAACTGTTATCTTTTTCTTTTTTTTTTCTTCTTTTGCCCTCAATTAATTCTACGTAAGTCGTTATTTTCTGCAACAAATCATTGAGCGATTACTTAGCGTTAAGACTTTTCAGAGTTGACTAGCAGAGCGATAGAGCGCAATATTTTTACACACGCGAATCTTCGGACTGTGGAACGCGTATAATGTAATTCGCAACACTCCGCAATACAACTGGTACTACATAGTATTACGTCTCTGTTATTACGAAGCGTTAGACCTCCAGATTGTTTTTTTTTAATTCTTCCACCCCGGAAAAGCGTGTTTGCCGCATGACGGATGCATGAATATTCATCAATCATTGAAGTTAAGGACGGTGCCGCGCTGGCGAAAAGGTCGAAGCAGCACACGAGTACACGAATAGATTCAAGAACTTTCGTCTTCTAATAACTATTCTCGTTATACAAACGATCTTTATCTCTCGATGTATTAGAAAAAAAAAAATCTCGTAACTCATTCGACGAAATGATAAATTTCACTCCGAAACAATGATATTTTCGTGTCTACAGACGTTGAGTAAAGTTTGAAATGAAAATCTCGGCGACCTTTCCGTTCGAATGATTTTGGAGGTCATAAGAACGGTCCGTTGGAGAGTATACACGAGATCTCTCATTCACTCTTATTTGATTTTCACTACGATCGCGCGCCAACGTCCTCGCGCGTTCGAGAGTCGAAAGTGGGTCTCTCCTACCCACGGGGGCCCATGGAGCGTTCCGATCGCCGCAGCCTCTCTCGCGACTACTGGATAACTCTGTATATCCCGCTCCCGGCACTTGACATAGCTGACACGCCTGTGCAATTACTATCTTGAATTTTTTTCTTCTTTTTTTCTACGCGCCTTCCATTCTCCCGATTATATTCATGCGGAGACGAAATATGCGAAACAATGCAGCATACGTGTACGTCGTCGAAGCGTTCGGATTCGCAAGAGATCCTCGCGGAGATCTATGGACGATCGAGCTGTACGCGCCAACGATTCGGACACCGGACGAGAGATAACACCCATTCACATGCGTCAGAGAACGAAGTATCGTATACAGTCGTTGGCCCTTTAAGGCATCGACCAGTTATTGGCAGACTTTTGTCTCAGTACTCCTATTCGTCTCTAAGTCTTTCACAGATGACTGCGAGGCTAACGATGGTATCACTTTTACACATATGCTAATTTCGGAGGAGAGTCTCTTCGCTTTTAAACAGCGGGTTCGTGAACTCGCCAACCGAACCGTCACTCGCTTGTCTCGCGGTTAGGGAAAGTCCTCTTTCAGCGATCTTTGGCTTCTGATGTGTGCAAATTCTTCGGCAATAAGTAGGTATATATATATATGTATCTTAACTCATAACTGCACGACGAGATGACTATACTCTGCGATCGGCTTTCTGTTTATCGTGATTACGTGTTTAGAATTTTTTATTTATCTGGTATAGCGGAGAAATTGTTTTGTTTTATAATTCGCGATTGTTAAGGATGGATCGATGAAAATTATCGAGTGTCAAGAAGGTATTTTACAGCCTACGATCGTATGATTAATATCCCAACTATTCACGAAGCTTATCTGGTGAAAGTGAATTTTTTTTTATCTAAAAATATTACCTATGGCATACTATTTTAACATTTTATACACAAATGATTTTTGCAAAATTAAAATTGTAATGAAATTCGAATTAAAAAAAAAATTATTAAAAAATCCGCGTGTTGTTTTTAAACGATCGAAACCTGTATTTCGAAGTCTCGTACGATTATCATTCAAATTTTCTCATATATCAAAATATTCCGTTATTCAACAAATTTCACCATTTCCGGTAAATTAATTCATCAAAAAAATTCTATCCTCGTTCGGCGGGTATATTTATTGACAATTTTCTCGTATTAATGTTCGCCGAGATATGTATAACGACATATCGCAGCATATTAATCCCGCGTTAGAAAGTATAAGTTCCGAATATCGGGGTCGCGATTCGTCCGAACGGGCAGTGCACGCTAACCGGACGATAGTATAGACGATCGCTCTGGACAACGGAGAGTCTGTACACACGGGTGTGTCCACTCGGCCCGATTCTCGCTATCGAGATTCATCGGAATCGACATAGCCGCGCGAAGGCCTTCGGGAAACTCCGATCGCGCTACACAATTTCGAAAATTTCTACGAACTATTTAATTATGCAAACACGAAGGTAGACACGTGCATACGTGCGAATTTATCGATTTTACTGTGATATTGACGAAAATAATTCTCCGAAGAGACGCGGAGAAGCGAAAGGAATTTCGTTGAAGAATTCGTCTGGCAACCCTTACGCAATCGCGCGCGTCGCGTGGATATATCGTTATATATACATTCATACGTGTGGCAAAGGTAAAGTATCGTGTGTTGTAGCTTCAGTTGGATGCTCTCGCACTTTCACCCTCAACTCTCTCGCGTATCGACTGCCCGAGAGCAAAGCAACACACTAAGCCAACCGCTCGACACTTTTACTTGCCGGGCTGCTTCGGGCGCGTAACGTACGTGTCGCTCGTTGCACCTCGACTGTGATATATACTTAATGCACTTCTCTACACGTATATATATATGTATCTTATTTTTTTTTATATACTAAACAAGCGCAGGTGTATGAAGATACTTTACATGCGTCTTTTTCCATACAATATGCACGTGTATACGTGAGCGATGGGGACACATCGGGAGACCGACTAATTGCTCAACTTTTACCTGAGAGAACTCACCGATCGGACGTCTCCGACGGGATATCTCGATCTACCCAGCTATGGCGAACTTTTCCTTTTTCTCTTTCTCTCCGTCTCTCCTTCACCCTTTCTTTTTTCAAGCGCACAAGCCGCCCGAACTCGCACGGCGCCCTACTTTTACTCAATTTTCTTTCAATCCTCGAGACGCGAGATCTCCTTACGCTCGAACCTCACCGACGTCCTTGTCGTAACGATACGAGCAAAATTTCTACGATCTTTCGAAAAATTTGTCGATGGAGTATTGTAAATAATAATAATAATAACAAATGAATTTTAACGAGTCGAAATTATAGACAAATAGACCGGAAGGAACTGATCGATCGAGAAACACTTATCGTTTCGCATCGACCTATCGATTTATCTGGAATGTTGCGACTGTGCAATTTTCTTTTTTAATGTTTCAATCGCCACATGTTTGATGTTGAAAAGTTCGAATGGATATTTACAGATAAATAATTTATAATTCAAAATGTTGATTAGCGTTTTTGTGAATAATCACTGAAAAAAAATTATTAGGTAAAACAGCGAGAATTTTATTATCCTCATTTTTTAAATTTGCTAATACAGTTAAATTATTGTAAACCAAACTAATCATTTTCTTTGGTAAATAAAAATAATTGATGCGCTCTTCCGCGTCGCGAGTTATAGATAAGAATACCGGAAGGAAATTGACCGGTCGACAAATATACTTGTCGCTTCACCGTCCGCTCGATGTGTCTCGGTATGTCGTCAGCTATGCAAATTTTTTTTAATCGATACGCGTCAACCATTGGAAAAAGCAGAGGGAAGGGACATTGAATGGGAGGAACGAGAAAAAAGATCGTAGAGACGCGTAGACACCGGTGAGGAGCCGGAGACACCGGTGGAAATTGTACCGTTACAAAACCTTGCAAAGTTGTGAGCGGCGTATATCCGCGTGTACACTGTTACATCGTAAAGTATATATTACATATATGTATGTATAGTAATATGAGAGACTATGCATGCCGTAGTCACGTGTGGAGACGCGGATTGTCGCGCCTCTTACGAACCTCCCGTCCCGGCAACTCGAAGCATATGTTATCGGCGTTATATTATTATCGCCCGTAAATAGCAATACACCGGCATAAAATGGAAACATCGTCGAGTTATCGAAGGAAATCATTTTAAAAAAATTGAAAAAAAAAAAAAAAAAAATCTGTTACATCTGCAAAGAAGATATTTGATCCTATGAAGCAAAGATGACTTCCGGAATGCGCTTTACGATCGCCTTACGGTCTCTGTACATAACGCTCTCGTAATATAGCAGAAAAAAGTTATAATAAAATCTCTCAACCGGTATTTAGCCTTTTAACAGTGAATACTGAAAGTGTTTGAATAAATATGCGACATGGAATATTATCGTGATTTCGAGAAATTCCAGTATAGTTACTTATATTACGAAGAATGAGCAAAAAAAGGATTAATATTGATTTATCGATCGATTAATATTCATTGAAGTAGTTTACTGTAACTGGTTTTAGCGACAATCACGCGGTTGTGTTTGCGAGTTGCGTGCGGGCGATCCTTCGATATGTTTATGCGTTCGGCAAAAGAGTCGATCGGCTCGCGATCGACTACGGTTACGTGCGTAAAAGTTTATACAGTGTTTACACGCATATATATAGAGATATATTTATACGCATACGCGAGTAGTTACATATGTATGTATAGTTCGCTTACCGGTTCCCACGATCGGCTACTTTCTCCATCCCAACGAACGTCCGCCTAACCTAATCAAACCAGTGTGTACCCCGTGCCGTATGCTACGCGTATGTACACCGTCGGTGGCTCGTGGTCCAGCGACGAGCGTTCGCAGACTTGTCGATATATATCTCCGATACATATCGTCGATCTGAAAGTCAGAAGAAAGAATAGCAGCCTTGGCAAAGAATAAAGAAAGCTTTGCATTATACTTCAATGAAACTACCGAAACCATAGATCGTTTATTTATCTACGAATCACGTAAACGCAAATACAAATATAATTAAATTTGTACAAATTAATTTGAATAAAAATGTAATATTTCTCGAGATTAATTTTACGAACGTTTTCCATGCTAATTAGCATTTTAAATAATTAGGAATTCGATAGTTAGAAAGTGTTGTAAAAACTTAAATATCTTATAGCTGAAAAGATACGATTCATTGACTCCTTGTCGATCCATTGCTCCGCGATCTATACACCGCAACATCGATAGTTCGATCGGAAGTAAAATAGAAATTTCTCGATTATGCATCCATGGATTGTGTCTATACGCCATTCGAGTTCCTTATCCTCGGAAATTCATGCGTTAAGAAGTACGAAAGACTTTAAATGGTTCACTCGACGCCTATTCATGGATGTAGAAATCTACCGATCACTTTACTATTACGCGCAGAATACGAAAAAAAAGCAATAAACTAAGAGGAACTTTAGAATTGCCGGAAGTTATAATCAATACCTATACTTATGTATGTAACCGACGAAGTCAATGGAATTTATATGGAATCGAAATGCGCATAAAGTTTACTGCTCTGCAGCTACTATTGCTTAAGCATCACTAGTCTGTGACTCGTAAAAACAAAAACTCGTCGACAGAGTCAGAATATTGAGTGATCCACTCGAAACTGAATAAAACTCAATCTCTCTTCGGCTCTATTTATGCCGCGAAACGATCGACCGGAAACAGCGACGCTTCGATCTCAAACAACCGGAAGTAATGAAATTTCGTGAAGGAGCACTACATCTTCTCCCTGCGTTCGCGCATATTTCAGCATGAATTCAGCTACAAGATTCGCCTTCGTGTGTGATAAATGCCGTTGTTGCGAAAACTATTTCGCTGAATAATTCCATTGTCGTTTATTGCCGCGAGGTTGATGTTCGATAGGTCGCGATTTCCCTCGTAGAAATCGATATAATCAACTCTCACTGTTGCGTTGTTCTCTGCAATGAAATTGGGCAATTCTCTCCCGACGGTCACGGGGGTGGCGAGACGAAACGTTAAGGCCCCCGCCGACCGCTAACGAGGCGCGGCAATTGCCGTTGTTGATGAGACACGTACGTACTTTTGCCTAAGCGTTCACGAAACGACACTCGACTTGGCGAAACGCCAGGAATATCGTATTATCGTTAAATCGATAATTTCGATAATGAAGCAGAGAAAAACGGGGGATGAAATGCGGCGTTGTAAAAAATGTCAAAAATGTATCGAGGGACATGTCTCTGCGAGACAACTTTTTTGTAAAAGTTTTTTTGTAAATTTTTTTACGATTATTTGTTTTGCCCCTTTTTCCCCTTCAAAGAAAACTAAACGTCGAGAATTTTAGTGTTGTGGTACTCTACGCCAAGTACCGGTTCACCGTTCAAGAATTCCTCGACGTTGGCTAACAGCACATGCTATTCATCATATCGCTCGTAGTGTCTATGAAGTCTCATTCAGTAAAGTGTCATCGTCGGCGCGTCTGGAGATTATAGAGAGGCGTCTCGCGAAGCATGCATAATTATGAGTGTAATTACAGTTATTACTAAACGATAGGTCAGTCCACTCATATTCACGAAACTGTTATCTCTATGATTACGCGATTTTCGGCACATTAAAAAAATTAACTCTGCCAAAAAATCGTAATTAACTTTATTTCGGACTAAATGTAAAAAATATTTTGTTTTTACTTTTTTTTAAATGTATTATTTATTATTTACAAAATCCGCTATTATCACGATAACAATACGAAAACAGCGTGACTCGTAAAAAAAAAATTATCAAACACGAAGTATCAAATTTTGAAAGAAACGCGCCGCAGTCGTCAGTTATAGCAATTTGTCTTTATATGTAAGTAGATAAGTTCTACTATAACACAGAAAATCGATTTACAACGCGTAGATACTCGGAATTCGATTACAAGCGCAACGGTATATCGATTCTCGAGTCGAGGAAAGAAAAGACACCTTATGCAAACCGGACACGACGCGGTTGAACTGTATGAGAATAACATTGAAGTCTACGAGACGTCGAGTGTTCCAATTCCATTTCCTTCGTCTCGAGTCGAATGAATTCGACTCTACTCGACGTGGGTATACGCAATCCGGTAGGTCACGCGAGGCGCTCGAATAGTGCATTGGCAAAAGACGCCGAGAGGCAACGAAGCGACTTGTAAACCTCTTCGAGGTTTGCAGCGCAACAGGTTAAAGAGAGAAAAAGAGAGACGAGAAGTCGCAGGTGGAATAGGAGGTGGAGTCGCTGTTGTACTTAACTGCAAAGCTGCAGCAACAACCTGCTCTTCGGAGCAGTTTGAGCCGCGCGTGCCGCAGCCCCTTCGCGCGGTCAACGTTCGGTCACGCCGTGGCTACCGTTTCGCGAGATCGACGTAATTCCACGAATCGGTTCGACACGATTAATCGGTTGCGGGCAGATGAATGAACCCGAGAAGAAACGGCGGAAGAGAGGGAATCTCGCGCCGGTTGCAACTGGACGTCGCGTGTTGTAGAGTATATATTAACCGGGAGTGCAGGGGACGTTGTTGTATGGTTATCGTAGAAGTAGAGACCGCCGCCTCGCGTTCTATAATGTACCTACTGACCCAACGACCATCTTTCTCCATTCGTCGCTTCTGCTACCGCGAACTCTCTTGACTATAACTACATTAGTGAGGTTACGAACGTTACGGTTAAGAACGCAAATTACACTTATCGAACTTGTGACTATATCGTCGAATTAAGAGACGCGGGAGAGTCCCGACGCCAAACATTTAAAAAAATGTTTCACGCAGCGCCATCGTCCCTCATACGCTCCAATATACCGGAAATTAACATCTTTCTCGTTGATTTCTCGAGAATTACACGACGGATTACATTTTTTAAATTGTACGTTGGCTGCGTATCAGCTGCGACAAGTGCTGCGCCGCCCTATCAATCACGCGACTGAAATCACGATACCTTGAAGAACATTTTTTTAGGACGTTCTATATACGCATTTACTAGGATTCTTTTCGGTTTCCAGTTTGTGAATAATTGTAAATGAGTATATGGAAAGAATTACGCGGAAAATAACGGGAATCGTTGTATATCGAGTATTTCGCGATATGTAATCAATAAAATTGATTGGGATTAAATTTGAGTTCATTGGGTTCTCCATAACACAACAAAGTTCAATGTAACGATAATGCTGAGTCATAAATGAAGACAAGTGCACCTCGAAGTATGAATGTACGAAGACGACAGCGTTAAAACGAATGCATCAGCAGCGCAACAGTCATTATAGGTAGCAGTAGAAACTATAGTGTTAGTAGTCGCGCAAGTGTTTGTATTATAGAAGCGAATACGGTACCAGGAGGCATTGGTGGGTTTTAACGCGCGGGGGAAAAGGAGTCGGTCAGATAACTGTACGTCGCGCGGCCCCCGGACGACATCTTCGGCATCATCGGCCTCCTGGGATCCCGGTCTTTCCCCCCATTCGGCACCCGCATAGAGATGTACGACTTAACCCCTCCACACCGACCCGACACACCATCGACGCGCGGCTTCTTCGCAATAATCACAAACGTCTTCGTATTTAGCCCGACATCAACGACACAACCGATACCCGGTGAGCGGGCGAACTTGACACGAGTTCGAAGGATGAATGTTCGCGAATATAGGACACGCGACGGTGTGGAATATGAACGTTTCTCACTGAAAGACGATCGTAGTTCACTGGTGACCCGAAGATTCGATGACCCAGTGACTTCGAGACCCGAATGATGCGTTGCATTCTAATATCGAGAATTTAGCATGAAAATCAGTTTGTTCCGATTTTTCGATTCTTTTACTACTAATTCCTTTAACGATCATTGATATGACAATTTTACGATGTTAGAGGAAAAGGTTCTGTGTATTTTGATTAAATTTAATTCTTAATATGGGAAAAGGATTGATGATTACATATGTTTTTGATAATGAAAACGAGAATAGCAATTTCTTTTTTTTTTTTTCATTAGCAATTTTATTGATGATTTAGTGAAAAATAATAATATAATTAATAAATAATAATTGAATTAATGAATGATCGTCACAATAATTATTGCAATTTTGTGATTTCAGAATCTGTTCACGATGATTCAAGGACAGCGGAGCACGAGATTGAAGGCGCCAGAATACAAAGGGACGTCAACGGTAAGCAATCGACAAAGTATTCTCACGCTCACTGTGTTTTTCATGCTGATTGGTTCAATGGTACACGCATGAAAGTCGAGAATGCAAGATTTTTCGCAAACACCGCTGGTGCACTCGATTGAAATTAACTAAATGTTGACTCGTAATACTACACAAACTGATTAACTCACGAATCCCTTATCTGTGACGATAAAAACAAATTTTAACGCGAGAATAATTTTTTTTTCGAATGCACTGAGCGGATCAAATAATATCTTAAAGCTTTATTTCTCATGGTTTGTTTTTGTTTTTATTTTAATTTTTTTTATAATAACTCTGTTCTTCTTCATTCTTCGATATCACGCCGTCTCTTAAGCGCTATCGAAATAATCGAGTGCGTGTTGACGCGTGGTGCGGCCGTGTAAATAGAGTTTATCTACATTTTACCTGTTCTCGTCGCTCTTTCCATAATTTTTTTTTTATATTTTTTAATATCTCTTCATCTATTTTTTAATTTTTTAATAATTCAGATGGTTTCGCATAAATAGGGCGCTCCTATGTGAAATGCCTCGATCGAGTTGAGAGTCTCGAAAGATAACGAGAATTTACGGAAATAGTGTGCCGTATCACGAATGTCGAATAAACTGGAACTCGTTACGATATACGCCTACAACTAATGATTAATTACTTACTGAATTAGTGTATATAAACATTTTTTTTTCCTTTTTACTCTTTTCTTTCTGATGTAATCGCTGTTCCAGTTCTTCTGGACTGTAAATAGATATACATTTATATATCGATGTCTCAAAGACTTTATAAACTTTCTTTTTTTACTTTTCAATTGACCAATGCAACTTTCATCTACTATTTCTCTGACTTCTCGTAATTTTTCACTTCAGACTCTCGATTAATATCAATGAATTGAATTATCCTTTCGGACGATTTGCGTTGAATGTTTTAAAAAAAACCACGAATGAGGCAGTAAAAAAAAAAAAAAACGCGAGGAGGGTGTGTCCGAGGCTCCGAAGGATGAAGGCTCGTCTACTAAAGTTCGTCTCTCTCTTTTTTTCTGTTTCTGTTACTGCTCCCGCCTGCTCCCCGCCTTCAACTCTTCTCAACAACTGGATGCCGTCTGCCTCCAACGTCCGCCCGCCACTCCGTCTCTCCGACGACCCACATTATAAACAACAACAACAACAACCAAAACGACAACACCATCGAAAACAATATACACGAATACACTGAACGATATACCGACAATGAAATTATCTAAATTTATGTGTACTATGCGACAATGACGGACTGCACACGAACGAAAAAATAATCGATTCCGAAAACACATTAATCAATAATTTACTCTCGTGCTCACTTCCGTATCGATTAAAAATGCCTAAAAAAACTTGTATATACGCGAATATACTTTACAAAAAATAATGTAAAAAATGCATGAAATTTTGCAACCCTCCGATCTGACAAATCGAATTTTCTGCGAAAAAAAAAAAAAAAATCGAAATAATAATCCACGATGATCGAAAAAAAAAAAAAAAAATCGGTAACGCCGCAGGAGTTACAACGGTTCTCCTAGTCCCGGCGCGTCCCGGAAAGTCCGTGCCGCCAGTTGGCTTGTTAACCAAGACGGCGAGAACGTTCGTACAGGACGGCGCGAGTACGGAGTACGCGACGCAGGTGCTCGGTACAACGCTCGACAACGGTCGTCTTTACGCGCGCATTCTGTCGACCTCGTCGCGTGTATTCTACGAGAAAGAATTAGTCCCCGAGCCGGCGAGTCCGTTCGTTGTTTATCCGTCGAAACCGCCGCGCGAGGAGTGGCAATTGCGCGTAGATCTCGAGAACACGCCGGTCAAGATCGCCAAAGATCTGTTGGCGCGTAATAACGACGATAACGATGACATTGATAAATCGTCCGATCGGAACACGGAAGAGGCCGGTACATCAGTGACAAGCAATGGCGTGCCGTTGGATCGCGAAAACGACATATTCACAAAGCGTGAACCAACCGGCGCCGATAACAATCAGCGTTTCAAACCCGCCAAAGTCCGTGCCGCCGATAATCTGCCGACTTACACAGTCAAACAGGAGTACGCATTCAATAACAACGCCCCGTACGAAAATGTCGAGGACGAAGCGCCGCGAAATTTCCGTCCGCGAGTCCCAAAGATTTTCAAGCCGCAAGGAGCTCGCGTCGCCGCCTCGTCATCGAAGAAACAGGAATCGAAACCTTTGGCCACCGTAACTTATCACGGTTTTGCCGATTTTACGACAATCGTCGGTGACACGGTTATCGTGTTTTCTCCCAGTACCTCTCCCGCCCCGGTTGGACGTGCAGCTACGACGATAAAAGGCGACGCTACACTGAGACCTGACGATGGTATCGGTATTATGATTCAACCAACGAGCGTCGTTCAATCCCAAGAAAAAACGCTTGGACCCCACAAAAATGAACCGAGAGACGAGTTTTTGGAGTCGATCACCGGCGGACACAACGAGGCTCCCGATAACGATAGTCTTCAGCCCAGCAGACCCGCCGAATCGGAAGTCGAATCATCGTCTAAGATCACACCTCTGCTGGTACCGATCGCCGATACGGGAATACTAAAACCAACTGGTTTGCTCAACGTCGTAGATTCGACCACCGCTACTGATGGCACGACGACGCACTACAAGAGTCTTATTTACGGCACTTACATCGGTACGAATTACGCTCAAGTGATTCACACTTCGTCGAACGTTTACTTCTTCCCCGATGATGCTAGCGCCACCTACGATCAGGATACGACTCTCGATTATACATTGACCGATGCGGAAACCGAAGTACCCGATATGGGTACCACTCTGCAAATGCCCACAGTTACGAGTCCTAAACCTCAAACGACTACTGAGCAGAATACTCCGGAAACCAACGAGGTTACCGTACCCTACAGGGACACAACGGAGAATATACTAACTACGCTAAAAGATATCCTGGCAAATGCGAAAAAGCGTCTCAGCACGACTACCGAAGTGCCGGATAACGTGGAAAACACCACGGATATCGAAATTACCAACGACATCGCGATTGGCGATCCTCAAGGTCGCAGCGTCAAGGGTGCCTCGTCGAAGAACAATTTTTCATCGAACGACAAAGACGAAAAGGATGAGAAAAAGGTTTCTTTCGCAACGAGGCTATTGCCCTCCACGGAGTACAAAACTTTTACGTACTTCACGACCTTCTTCGTGCCCGACGGTGATCGTACAACGACATCGATAAAATCTCGCGAAGTTGTATCCTCCGAAGTGTCTTATCTTACGGAACTCATACTGCCGAGTGCCACTGAAGAATCGAGTCAGTCGACGTCATTATATCAGCCAAAGATCGTGATGAAGAGGCCGACGTTACCGAAAGTATTAACGACGACCGAGGAACCGGAAGAAGAAGAAACGACGAAACAAGACGAGGAGATCGAATTGATATTCAAGACTCTGTACACAACGTACACCTATCTCACGACATTCTTCCAGGAAAGTACATCTAGCATATCGAGCAGAGAAGTTGTCGAAACGAATGTCGTGACTCAAACAGTCGGACCCAACGGAGTATCCGGCGACGTCGCCGGTCTCTTCGATCGCGAAGAGTCGGTCATTATCTCAGCGACCAAAGTTCCAATGGTAACACTTCCATCGATAACCTTCCAAAAACCTGAACGATTTCCCGAAGAGACGGAATCCTTCACGACGGAGGCGAGTCTGACGACTCTCGAGGAAACTACGGAAGACACGCTGACGACGATTCCCGATCGGCAGACCACCATCGACGATTCAACGGACTTTACCACTGTGGACGACAACGAAGAAGATTCGCTGACGGACCTCGAACCGAGTCCAACACCGAGCATGGCTACCGAAGTTCCACAGGAACAAATAAAGACATACTTCACCACCTACACGTACTTCACGACGATATTCGTCGATGACGAAACAGAAATTGAAACGAGAACAGAAGTTTTCACCAATGTCGTCACCGAAGGCATACAACCAACCGCGGTCGTTCCCGTTCCCGTTGAGTCGACCACAGCGACAACGCCGAAGAGCGAACCCGCCAACGTGCCCGTACCGCCACCCGAAATTTTGGCTTATCTCGAAGCTGTTCGAAGGAACATTTCTCAGGCGGATGCTTTGTTACTTGCAAAAAGCGTTCAGGAACAAAGTCACGGCGAGGGTCCCAGCGCGCAAGAGACAACGATCACCGATTTTACAACCGAATCCATGATCGATGATGATTTAACCACCATGGACGAGAGATACGTTACTGAGAAGTCTTTCGTAAATTTCGTCGGCAACGATCAAGTTACCCCCAATCCGCCAGTAGATGGGGAAGTTCTCGGCTCTATGATCACCGACGTTCTGTCGTCATCGAGTTCCGGCGGTGGCACGGTACTCGGTGTTATGGACAAACGAAACGCCGTGCCGGAGGATCAGGAATTATCGGAATCCAATCATCACGATGTAGAATCCGCGCCAACGCTGCTCCTTCAGACGAGTTACACAACGTTTACGTACTTCACGACGATGTACAAGGGCGATGCGACCAATGTCGTTAGTCGTTTGGACACCGTTACCAATGTCGTGACGGAAACCATAAGACCCACATCCGCGCTCGGTCCCGAAACCAGTACACTCCCCGTAACCTATTTCACGACATTTACCTACTGGACGACTTTCTACAAAGGTGGAGACACGGTGACGACCAGCAGAGAAGAAACGGTCAGCAACGTCGTGACACCTGGTGTTTCACCAACGCCATCCCTCGAGTTGGGAGTCGTGATGACTTACAGACCGACCGTCATGCCGACTGCGGTTGATGAGGAAACCGAAATTCCGAAAGACTCCAAAGTCGTCGCCGACAACGAGGTCACACCCTCCGATCTTGTTAACGAAAAGACAACTACCGAACGTACTGAATTGGTAACTCCCAAAGAAATCGTGACTCTACCGGAGAATGACAAGAAGATCGATGCATCAACGATTGCACCCGAGCCTACGACGTTCTATACCACTTTTACGTATTTCACGACATCGTACATCGGCAACGAAACGATACTCAACAGCAGACTGGAAACAATCAC
Source organism: Buathra laborator (assembly GCA_934046635.1). NCBI lineage: Eukaryota > Metazoa > Arthropoda > Insecta > Hymenoptera > Ichneumonidae > Buathra > Buathra laborator. The sequence continues at coordinate 15,052,279 of OW203901.1, read as the reverse complement.
GAGTGTCGCGCTGCCGGAGACGACTATAAGGCAGGCAACCGGAAGAGCCATCGGTGGTGCTGGTCCAGCGGCTCAAGCTATCAATACCGAGGAGAAAATCAGACCTACGATTAGCGAAAGCATAAAATCTTCGAAGATCGAAGAGGCTCCCAAGACTGGATTGATATCTACGATTCGCACGAACAAAATTGGTGACGGAACAACCACGCACTTCGCTACCGATATTTATGGAACTTACATAGACGGATTATACGCGCAAGTTGTCGCAAGCTCATCCAGATTGGAGGTAGCGACACCTTCATTGACGCCGACGGCTACTCCGGCTTTGCCAACGGGAATTCTTTCATTGAACAAAGGAAGCATCGTTGATGCTGATGGAGTGACGACTGTTTATTTCACAACGAAGCAAATCGGTACCCTTATCGACGGTCTTTATGCCAAAGTAATCGAGAGTACTTCGAGTACGAAGATCGATGCTGAAAAGAAAGCGACCATTGCGCCCGTTCAAGGTCATCGAACAGGTTTGGTCAGACTGATTCAGGGCCATATTGAAAACAATGACGTAACGACGGTTTATCAATCGAAGGTCATCGGTACAAGCATCGACGGAAGATACGCGCAGATAATCGAGAGTACATCGAGCTTCGTGGTCTCGACACCAACAGTGGGCATTTCGCCGAGTTCGACTTTGCCGCCTGGAGCATCCAGTGGAATTCCTGAAATTTCACCCTCACCAGCGGTTATTCAGTCGTCACTGTCGGAGGAATCAACAACCGAGTCTGCTGACAACGAGGAGGATGATTCCTCGGAGCAGCACAGCGAAGAAGGCGAAGATGAAGAAGAGGATGGCGAAGACGAGGATGGGCAAAAGTCAAAGAAAAAATCGCGACTCACATTCCCCAGTCGGAAGAAGACATTCACGCCTGTTATACGACCTTTCCTCTCACGAAGCCGGCCGACATTCAATCCTAAACGGAAAGGTGCACAGGCAGCTACGACGATCACGAGGACCGACATAACTCCGACAATAACCGCTACTTTAGCTGGCAAAGGAAATAGATTCGCTTCGTCAAGAGGAAGAGTCAGTTCACCAATCGGGCCCTATTCATCGACGCTTGCTTCCTCGGGCTCACGTAGATTCTCCGGACGAGGAAGGGGCTCTTCGACTCTGAGTCCATCCTCGACTTCCGGCTTTCCAACTGGAAGTACTCGGGGACGCGGGGCTGGATCGAGAATCTCGCCGTCTTCCGCGTTTTCGGTTAACAGGAGAGGACCCAGCAGTATAAGAGGTTCTTCCACACGGCCCGGTCCTCGTGGCTCCAGTTCCGTTTACCCAGGCGCATCGTCGAGATTCAGGCCGGGTATACGACCATCCTCTACTTTGACCAAAGTACAGCCAACTATCAGACACGAGGATCAGGAAGACGAGGCGAACGAATACAGTACAACGACCTTGACAACTGAAGAAACTCCTCCAACCGAATACGACGACGGAGGCGAGACGGTTACCGCGCCGCTTCAAACTACTACGGAATCGTCGAGACGTTCGACAAATCCTTTGCTGAGATTCCGAAGACCATTGAATTTACCGTCCGGACAGAGGACAGTGGTGACTCCAAGAGTACCAACACCGACACCGCGAAGAAACGCCAATTTTGCAAGACAAAATACTCCACCAACGGCCGCAAGTCGCAACTCCGTTCGCGGCGGAACTCGACCGACTCCACCGTTAACAACGCGATCCCGTCAAGGTGGACAACTCTTTCCACCACGAGGACTTCGGAACAAAAAACCGGATCCGATCGAAGAACCAGTTGAGAACGAGGAAGAGTTCGAAGGAGAAGACGAGGAAAATTTCGAGGATGAGCCAGTAGAAGAGATTGCGGACAATGATTACGAAGGCTCGGAAGATGCAACTTCAACGGCAAAATACGGTAATAATCGTCGTCAGGGCAAAGCCGTTGCACCAACCGTGAGAATACGACCTTTTGGAAGAGGCAGAAGAGTTAGACGTCAAGCGAGTCAACTTCGTTCATTGACCAATCGGTTTCGTAGACCAACTTCCAGTACAAAAGCTGAAGACAGATCAGACATTGATATTTCCGCAAGTCGAGAAGAATCCAGCAGATCGGTTTCGCCTACCAAGCCATCCTCGAGATATACCGTTCGTGGCAGATCCCTTTCATCGCCACGACCAAATTCAAACATATATAAATCGAGTGCCGAAAAAGTATCTGCCGATTCGAATGAATCGCTGGTGAAGCCTCGCGTCAGAACGACTCCGAGGGTCAAGCCAAGTCCTACTTCTAGTTCGAGCAGACAATTCACTCTTAGAGAAAAAGACAGTAATTCCAGACCGGGATTCAAGAGAACGAGCACTTCGGCATCGCGAAACAGATCAACGGGGAAGCAGGAGAGTGGAGTGAGACCAAGACCACGGATAAGGAGTGGATCGTCTCGCACAACCGAAGCCCCGGCCAACAACAGAAGAGTTCCACCTTCTCGATCGTCGTCGAGATCGTCGACCAACAATAGAAATGGAAACAGACGAGTACCATCGCACAGAAGCGACGGCAGACGTGGCTCTCACGAGGATATCCGGGAAACTCCTTATATACATAAGGACAACGATGGCACTATCACAGTTACCCACTATGTTCCAACGGAAGTTACCATACCAGTTGTGAACAATGGTATCACCGAGCAAAAGAATATCATTACGGCTCATCCGAGTACAGAAGTGTTGGGACCAGAGCAATATAGCACCGTAGTCGGTGGTGACGGCAGGCCTTTGGTAGTTATCGTCAGTGAATCTACGGGCTCTAACACCCAGGGACAACTTGAGGTGACGAGATTTCTTCTCCATGAAAGACCGACCACGAGGGTATCTCACACGCTAACGAGTTTAGGCGGTCGTCGAGCTTCGCAGTCGATAATTGTACCGTCTACCGTATACTCCGTCGAGAATGTAGTATCCACGATACAACCTTCCCTACCTAGTGGCAACAATAACGCGCCCCTAGCAAACATTTTATTGTCTCAGCTGTTGCTCGGCCAGTTGGGTCAACAGAATCCACTTCTTGGTGGTGCACAGCCCCAGGGTACACCAACTACCCAATACAATACACGAACAACTTCATACGTTACTACAATAACGAAGCAACAGAGCACCGTCATACCTCTGACCTTCCGTGGCAAAGAGATCTTCACAACTCTGATAGACTCGACAACCAATGTCGTTACCGCGACGGAATATATAACCGACACGGTGATCGTTACGCCTACCGCAGCCCTACCCGCGGCTTCTCTGAACTCTCTTCTGTTGCTTCTTCAACAACCCCAACAGCAACAACAGGCCCAGCATCCACTATTGGATCCGCTCTTTGCCGCGGCACCACCGCTAACTCACAGCAACACGTTGCCCGGCGAAGTTGAGAGGCGTCATCAACCTGCTGATTTGGACTACAGACCGAACAACTACGACGACTCCGAAGAGGAAGTCGTCGTCGAAAAACCGACGCGATCTCGCGTGCGCCCGGGCAACAGATACAATGACAAGAAAGAGGACAAGCCAGCGAAACCTCAGGCAGAGTCGAGTGTCATCACGCTTTATGTATCCGGCAGACGACCCGGTGAATTCAGCACAGTTCTGTCGACCGTAAAGATCGGCGAAGACGCTACAATTTCGAGAAGGCGCAGAGACGTTCAAGATCATGCGACGAGCGTGCAAGCTTCCGCTGCGCCGTCGCTTCACGCAGCGACGGAAACATCAGCACATCTCGCCGGAAGCGAGGAGCCCGTTAACGCACACGCGCCGACTCAGAGTCTCGAGAGCGTTGTTGGTGACGTCGGACGGCACATCTCCACGTCTATCCGCGCCTAATTTATCCGCTCACAAAATACCATTCATAAAAGAAAAAAGAAAAAAAATCCCCGACAAAACGTGTCCAATAATTTTCCTATTCCGATCTTTTTTTTTCGTCACGTAAACAACACTATTCCCATATAGTTTATTCCTGTTTGTTGAGTCTCGTCCTGCCGCTGTACGACCGAAGCTGACGAAGTCGGTGTTAGATTTTATATATATATATATATTTTATTATTAATATAATTATTATTATGTGAATAAATGAATAAAAAAATTAATCGAAAGTTGATAGAAAAAGACATACATCCGATGTCTCTGTTGTACGATTACTCTTCAGCTTCCGGTCCAAGTCAATATTTTTTTTTTTGCACACAGACCGCCAGTTCTCTGTGTATTATATCACGACACTCTTACGTGTTCCGCTCGCTCCTTCTTTCCTCTAGCAATCCCACTATTTGTCCTCTATGATTCACATCTGTTCCCCAATCGTTAAGATACGTAAGTCTTATCCCTCCTACTAACCAGCCTCGAGAACTCGAAAGCCGCCGCACGCGCGCCCACACGACGAATTTGATGCAATATTAATCTCGCGAAATTAAAATATCGTTGATTATACGAAGACTTCGAGTGTTTCGGTTGATCAGACAAAAAAAAACGGAGATCCGAGGCTAACGAAAGAAAAGAAATAAATAAATAAAATTTAATAAAACAACAAACCACTCGAGAAATCCTGAAGAACTTGTCGGCTAAGTGACGGGTGAATATAAATGACAAAATACAAGGAAAACAAATAAAAATATAATACGCTTTATCGCATCCATCTGCTTGGTCATGGAGGAAAGAACCGCAGGGTGGGATTGATACGATCACCTCGCAAAACAATCAAACAACAACAACAAATACACACACACAAACACGTACAAAAAGAAAAACAACAACTAGATGGAGAAAACGGGAATCGTCTTTTCAGATGAAACTCTCGCGGAACAGTTCGAGACTTTTGGCCGGAAAAAAACTCGCGAGCTCGATCATCGTTGGAAAAACATCGACGATGATTACGGTCGTGATTACGGTCGTGATTATGGTCGTGATTACGGTCGTGATTACGATGACAAAGATGAAGAAGATTCGTGGGTTAGTCGGAGACCAAATGCTGACGAGAGACCGCGAAAAGTTATTCGCGTTCGAGTTCCGGTTATTCGAAGTCGAGCTGATAGACAGCACAAGTACACAGTGGTGAGACGCAGGCCGCTGGTGGCATATACCAAACCCGCGCCAATCATCGTTTCATCGCCGACCGCGAGAAGGATCGTTGTTACGCGGCTTCGTTCTCGAAGACCTGTGAATCAATTGATACCGGAAGTCGACGACTTTCGGGAACCAGAAACAGTACGACCGACGAGCTCGACGCGTCACAGAGTTACCATCACGCGAAGACGAAAAATTCAACCAACGACCCTTCGCGAAACGACTCAACGTCCGAGAGTCACCAGAAAAAAATTGGTAAACGTTCGTCCGGTCGTAGAGCCAACGCCGACCTTTGCAATTATCACGACTGGATTCTATAGCGCTCCCACGGACGCTGATGAGGATGAATACGATTACGAAGATGACGAAGAGGGCGAAGTCCCGTTTGATGACGAACTTCCGACCACCGAAAAGATCGAAGAACCGACAACGATCGCGAATACGGAGAAAACGCCGAATTTGAAGGATAGTCCGAACGATATAGACAGCAAACCGGAGGAAGACTTTGACGATAGCGGCGAAGATGAACCATCGAAGTTCAAGCTCACCGTTCCCGAAGAAGAGCCCAGCAAAGTTGATGCCGAACCAGTAATCATTACCGATCATTTCTTCTTACCAGCTGCAGACAGCGATGACGATGAAGATGACTCGAGTGATGAATACAGCGACACGACAACCGGAAGTATCGATAGTGAACCGGTTACCACTGATAATCCAGGAATTTTAGCGATCGACGAAGATAAAACTTTGGTACACAGTAAAGAGGATTTGCCTGAAACGACGACCGTCACGACCGCAGCTCAAGCAGCAGCGGTTACAGACAGAAATAACGAAGAAACGACTGAGACGACTGAAGATAACCCTGAAGATTACACAGAGATACCGATCGTTACTACAACCGAAGTTGATGAAACAACGATCATCGAAGATTCAGTGACAACCGTGAAATCGATTGACAACTCTAATGAAGACGAATCGGCATCAGACATCCCTGAAACTACGACGAAACCTGTAACGATTTATTTCGACGAAGAGAAGAGTTCGCGTCCGGAAATTACAGTCAAACCTTTGACTATTTACTTTGATGAAGATAAATCGAGTGAGACTGAGGATGAATCAGCGTCTACCGAGGCGACAATTTCTTCCGAACAAAAGGAATCCGAAGAAGAAACAACAACAACCGGTACTATCGTCAAGCAGATCGTGGAATCCGATCTTTCTTCTGTACCGGAAACGAGCACGCAATCTTCTTCCACGGAAATCGAAACTTCTTCCACCACGGAAACAAGCGCCGAATCTCCGATTGCGGAAATCGACATTTCCTCGACTACCGATTCGATCGAAGAAGACGATCTCCGGGTAACTCCCTTGGAATCTTACCGAAAATCTGTCGAGAGTTCAACGAAACATTCACCGAGCACTTACGACATAAGACCGAGTTCTACATGGTCGCCGATCGGTAAACAAACGATAATACCCGATTTGAAGAATAGCTTCGCGTTCGACGATTTCGACATACCTAGCGTTGTACCTCTCGACGGTCTTTCGACCTCAGTATCGGCCGGAGACTTTACCGATAAGAGTTTGGCATCGGTAACTACGAGCTACGATTCTGCGACACGGGAAGACATCGAAGCCGGTCTCGCCGATGAATTGTATCTTTCACTTTCGCGTCCGGATTTTCCGCAAATTTCTCCCTCGAGTGCTTTTGATAATATCGATAGTATACCGTTAAATACCGATAACGTATCGCCGACGCCGGAATTGAGCACAAGCGTATATTACACCGAGACTGTCGTAACATCAACAAAATTGCGTACATACACATACGTCGTGACAAAACTTAATGGACTTGAGACCGAAGTGACGTCTTCGACGACTGTGAGACCACGTGTGACGACACTGACGCTTAACGTGCCCGTGACGGTGACCATCTCCCCGACCGTGGAGTCGCCACACAACTCTGTTGCACCTGTGTATAGTCCAGTACCCATTGCCGGTGAGTATCCTTCCTAAACGCGCAATTTCTTTGTGGTGCGTCGAGTATTACAAATAAAAAATAAAAATCGGCATTATCGATGTATAATTGAAAACAAAAAATAATATTGATTAATAGTGATATTAATCGGTTGTCCAATATTTATTTAAATTGTTCAACGTATCATATACTATTCGACGCACCACGCTATGAATAATCGTATGCTAAGCCGGTTCTATTATATTTTACAAACAACAAAAATTAAAAACCCTCCTATACAATTGGCGCAGGTTTACTTCTCGTAACATTATTCTTTATGTACAATTTCTATTTCTAAATTTATCTTTTTTTTTTTTTAATTAAAACAAATCTTACGCAGCTACTGAAACTGTACAAAAAAAAAACTTGAAAATTATTTCTACTGGCCTTTGGTATTATATATATATTTATGTATACATAAATGTCTTTAAATTCTGGAAAAAAAAATTCTTTCCAATGTACATACTGTAAATTATTACTATCCGATGTATATACAAATTTATATGTTTCTTTTATTTTTTTTTATTGATGTTTTTTTTTTAATTTATTGAATTGCGATTAAAATCCCTGATACTCGAGGATTACCTATTCTTAGTGCGGAATTTAAACTCCGCGTGAAAGTCGGAGTCACCATGTTTTTTCTTTAATCGTGCGATGCCGATGACAGAGTACGAGATAAAAGAAGAAGACGAAGGTCGAAGATTCAATTTGGCGACGAGGGTTATGTCGAACGGAGTGGAAGTTATCGTGGCGGGACCGACGCCGGCTCTGAGATGGGAAAACTCCAATCCGCAGCCAACGTTGACCCTTTCGGATACAGTCGTTATGCTAATGCCGCAGGAAGAGCCCAATGAATTCGTAACGAAAACCTGCACCACGACCTTCACATATCTAAATACGATTACTAAAGACGGAGCTACCATAGTATCCACCGATCAACAGGTGACAAAAAAAATCTAATTTTTTTTTTACGAAACTTATTGTTCGATCTCGAGAACTTTTCCCACGATATAGAATCTCAACGTTCCCACATTTATATTCTCGTTAAAAGAAACTTTTTTTGTGGAAAAAAAAATATACAAATAATTTATTATGAATTAAACGAAAATGAAGGAAAACATAAAATTTCGAATTTTGTAATAATTGAAAAAATAATTGCGTAATGTCGAAATTTAACGAATAATTACATTACGAAGGTTGTCGCGAATACGGCTACCGAGGAACGTCACAGGAAGCCGGGTACAGAATCTGCGAGTGTAACTCTCGAAGCATCGCCGACATTGCGTACAGAAGTCTTTAAAACGACTTACACGTACCTTACATTGAATACCGATCATCCAGACGTAAATAATGCACTCGGCAGTAGTATGAAAGTAATAACGAACACCGTCACAGCGCCTCAGCATTATTTGGATATGTTGGAACCCTCGGAAGCTGCACAGCCGGAAACGAACACTTATCTCAGTACGCGACAGCTGGAGAAGACTTTTATGGAAGACGGTAGAACAAGAATCGAGACTACCAGTGATACGGTTACGCAGGTGAGATGATAAAGAGAAATTATTTAAATTTATTATTTTTGTAATTAATAAAGTTATTGTTAAATTAGCTTTTTTCTTTATTGTTTAATTATTACTTTTTTTATTATAAAAAAAAATTATTATCATTATTATTAGTATTATTATTAAAAGAAAAATTAATTTATTTGTTTCTTCAGTTAATAATAACGGAATCCGCGCCGCCGCCACCGCGGCCGACCAGTGTCGCGACTACTCTAACAGCTTTGGACAATACGGACGAATCGATGACCGATATAACGAAAACATACTTCATCACCTATACCTATTTCAATACTTATTTAGAAAAGGGTACTACAGTGATTCACACGAACGTTGCAACGTCCACCGACATTGTACTGGAGAAAGTACCGGCAAAAAAAACAACAGTCCAATCGGTCGCACCCACACAGACTCCGGAACCCATTCAAATATTCGCTACAAAGACGTATCTCACGACCTTTACTTACTTCACCACATTGTTACAGGTAAAGTGCATCATTATCACAGTTTACAACGAGTTTAAAGCGAAACTTTGAAATCCTACATCGTTTCTCCGTTTGTTACAATTTTTTTTTTTTTTTTCGTCGAATAAAAAATGTTATTTTTTAATATTAATAATTTCGCGGTTATCAATTTTTGTGAGTTATTGAGAATTTGTGTATAATTTGTTTTTTTTTTTTTTCGCAGGCCGGTTCGGACGGTGAAACTTCGACGACGATATCCTCGAGATCGCACATCGTTGAGAACGTCGTTACTGAATCAATAGCGCCGAGTCTGCTCGACGCTGGTTACATGAATGCACTGTTGACCACCGCCCATCATTCCGATTCCGTCAAAAACGTTGTCACCGGTTCGACTATAATTTTCTTCGACGAAGAGGATCAGATCGATCCAACAACGACCAGCAGTGCACTATCGCAATCGACAGCTGCACCGGAAATCGATACCGGTGAAAAAATTCCCGAGAGTACTCCCGAGTCTTTGCAAACTAATCCTACAGTCGAAGTAAATGGCAGCGAAGCACAATTGGCTGGAGAACAAGCCGTTCCGAACGACTCGGTACGTTTACGGGACAGTTGATTTTTTTTATTGTTGGGACGATATTTTTAAAAATTTATTTATTTATTTTTTAATTTTGTTATTATCGATTTTTTTTGTATTATTTATTTATTGTTTTTGTTTACATTATTTACTTTTATTAATTTACAGGATGGTAATGCAACCTCTTCTACGGAAGATACGCAGAACAAGCGCCCGTCCAACGCACCAGCAAGTGGTGTCAGTAATTTGCTAAATCTCAGCTCCCTAGGAATCAACAGTCTATCAGCCTTAGGACCTGTAATAACCGCTATGGCAGGAATGGCCGGTTTGCTGCAAGGCAAATCAACGGCTACCCGAAGAAACGACACTGTACCGCCGATCGAGTCACAAGAATCAACGACACAAAGATCACCGATCTACATACCGGTCGCCGAATTCGCTGACGGTGATATCGAAACGGCTGAGAGTCAGAATATCGGTATGAACTCATTTTCGCTTTTACGGTTTTTCTTGTTTGTATCGGTATAAAATCGGTTTAATATTTATAGACATATTTTTATGTTTGATTAATCGTTGTATCAATTTATTTCTCACAGCTGCTCAATTGGCAAATCCGAATTTAAATTTCATACCGGAAACTCGTCACAAAGTCGCTGCGAGTCTCGCTGATGGAATACCGATTTCACCGGGGGAAGTGATAACGGCGAACAGTGATGTGATAATTGGAAAACCTGGTAAATTGGGTCCCCGACCACCGCACACGAAGGGCGACGAGCACATAGGAATGAAACCACCACCGATCCCTGTGCCAAATATACCGGTACATCCGGTTCTGGAGGTCGCCAATGACGACGATTCCGACTCACTGGCGCAAGCTTCGATACAGAGCCATCGAAATACGCAAATTCAGATACTGTCGGCTCATCAAGTTTACGAAAAACATCTGCAGGTACCGGGACCCTCGGTATTCTCGTCGAATTCGCAAAGTTCGCCGATACAGAAACGACCTCATCAGATACACACCGGTCCGCCTCTCAGACAAACGGGGAACAAACACGATCATCTAGAAAATGATCCATTGCTGAAACCACCTAGCAGACCGAACGTCGAACAATACGCTAATCCGAATATCAATCCGAAAGATTCAGAATGGAACAGAGAACGTTACAGAAGGCCTTGGAGCGCTAAGGATCCTCTTACTCCGCCTATGCCGTCGAGATACGACGAGGTAAAATTTGATCACTCGACAGAAAGTGGAAAATGCATATGTACACAAATTGCGATGATTTATTTATAATGATTTCTTTACAAATAAATTCCTTAGATTCAAACACAACCTCAGGAAACAAAACTTTGGGCAAATCGTCCATATTCAGAGGAACAGAAGCGTCCGTCATGGGCGCAGAAAGATCCCCTGCTTGGCGAGACGACAGTACTGCTGGAAAGTTCTGAATCAAAACCGAGTGCCTCAGAGCCGATAATTCATCAAGTTCCGCACGTAATTGACCGATCGACGGGGCAACCACTACTCGTCAATATTCAACCGAGTCAAGTCGCTAATGTCGTGATACCGCAAGGTGGTACACAGGCTTTGATATTCGGAGACACGAGTGAACCTCACATAAGCGGACAATACTTCGACGATCCATCGCCATATCCGGAACCCGAAGTCGGTCCCGGTTTTGTCGGTGTCGAAAAGGTATCTGATCAATCACATTTTGTTCATATTGCGCACCCTCTATGTCTAGAATTCTGTTTAATGATTTCTATCTTATAGATCGAAAATAATCCCGCGGATTACATGGTCCCACCGGCTCCGCCAGTGAATTTCAAGCCCCTGCCACAGAAGCCGAACAATCGTGATCATCCTCACGCGATTCCCTTGTCGCATTCGCAGAGTCACTTCAACCTCGGCAGACCTCAGGACAATTCGGAAATTTCGACAAACACGAGATTGGACAAGAGGCCATCGGAAGTTTTGCTGATTCAGCGTCCCGACGGTCATGGCCAGTCGAGCGGACAGGGTCATGTACACACGGAAATTTTGGTTCATCATAGACCGGAGAGCGTTAACGTGCGCCCGCAGGTAGTTTCCCAGATGCACGGCTACGGCGAACCTCACGATCCGCCGCGGCGTGATTATTCGAACAAGCAGTCGAGACCTATTGAACAACCTCCATCGAGAGGAGATGCCCAACCGGAGTCATCCCATCAATACATCTTTCGTGATGGCAAACCCAACGACGCTGGGAAGGAAGTGAAACAGAATTGGAAATACGACAGAAAGCCTCAGAGACCTTCGTCATCAGGACGTCCGGAACGTCGTCCTGAGCGACCATCGACACGACCTCATCAACCGGTATCGCCCAATTATCCGATTTTCGAGCGACCAGGCGCCTATCCACCCAGAAAGCCTCAATACTCATCTCCATCGACGAAACCAAATCAACAAGCTTCGGGACATTTCTCCGGAAATCCCACTTGGCATTCGCAATCTCCTCAAGAACCTCCGAAACAACCTTCCAATCAGGCGAGACCTCACCAATCTTATCCGAAAGAACAGCCTTCCAGGCCAACGAATGTTGGACACGATAGGAAGCCTTCGGAAAACGTACCAACAGGCGCAATAGGTTACTACAATCCTTCAACTGATCCCAAAGTAAAACCCGTGGACACTCGTTACTATCCTCAGCTACAAACCATAAAACCGGAGGTTCAGAGCTTCGGCGAAATTTTGCCTCATCACGAGGACGAGCACGAGATCTCATGGCAGATCGACACACAAACCGAGAGAACATCTGTGGATTCGGAGAGTGAAGCTTCTGAGAATGTTAAGTATCACAACGCACCGCCCGAAGATCATCGTGAGAACAATCATGGCTCGATCGACAAGCAGGATCAAGAGGTCGAAGACGTGCAGACATCGTCGTCGAACAATCGTCCAGACAACGGTGAGATTCACACGATAAATTCCTACGATACTGTAGGTTCCGTTAACACCGTTGTCGGAAAACCATTGGACATCGCCCAGAGTATGATTTACGAGAGTCAGAATAAGAATCCTTCGAACTATGGTCATCAACAACAGAAACATGAACACGATTTCGATCGAGACTCGTACAACTCCGGACCTCACGAGAATCCGATTGTGCAAGGAAAACCCTACGCTGTTTACAATGGTCAGATCGATCATAACCGACCCTACGTTCAACATCAAAATGAGGACGTTAATCGTCCGGACTACGAGGTTATCCAGGGTGTGCCATTTTCGCAGCATAGCGGAAAGAGGCCAACGGCAAGACCCTACGATCGCGATGATACGATCGATCTAAAACCACCGGCGATTATTCCACAATTTGGAACGACACCTGGAAGGCCTTTCTCCAGGCCTCATGGCAATTCCAGACCAGAAAATCGACCAAGTTCTCGTCCGAAACCGGAACACGAATCAAACAAGAATCGTCCCGGAGCTAACAGAGATCAGTCGAAAAATCCAACTTCCAATTCCAACGAGAATCACTCGAGACCCGGTAGTTCACAAAACATTCAAGAGAGTGCCTATCCACATCCCGACTGGAGTCAGGGAACTCATGCATCGGAAAATACGCGACCCGACAACAGAGATCATTTCGACAATGTCGAAGCAAATAAGAATCGGTACGATCGACGAAATCAGACGAACAAAGATACAAATCAGAGCTCTTACTTCCCAACAAATAGTGAGGAAAATAATAATAATAATAACAACAAAGGGAATAAGAAAGATGATCAGCAACCGCAGGTATTCATTCAGACTGCGGGTACGCGAGTGCATCCGGCTTATCCTCAAATTCTCACAAAGCCAAGACCTCGAGTACCCGGACCTGTGACCATATCTTCGGGTCCGAAGAAACCTGATATAAACAACGGCAGACCAAAAATACAATTTTCTCTGCCTGTGGAAGCGACTGGCGAGGAGAAGGACAGCAAAACACAAACCGAGAGACCACCGAGTATGCTGGTAACGGCGAATGGTCAAAAGAACAAGAAGCAGAAAGAGGAAACACTGGAAACGGCTTTCCAGACGAATTTCGCAACTTCGCCTACGGCTAACGAAGAGTCTACGATTGACGAAGTCAAAGTTCACAATAGAACACCGACGGAATCGAAAAAACAAGAGATTGCTTCTAGTGGAAAGCCGAAAGTACCGTCTCAGAATATGATGCCACCGCCGCTCCGGAAGGTTGATAACACCGCGGAAAAACCTAACAAGGCGAAAGACGAAGAGGGACTGAAGCCTCCGCCTTTACCGTCGGATGTTGTTGGATTGTCTCCACCGCCAGTTGCTATCACCACGACTGGAAGACCCAAGGAAGATAGATTTTCGTTTGCAAATGCCGATGAAACAGGATTGAGACCACCGCCGAAATACATTCCACTGAAGGACACCGTTGGAGTGATCACTCCACCGCGACCGAGTACCAGTATGGTACCACCCAGTCCTAGACCCACTGCCGCGAGACCATTCCTCGCTGATCTTCTTTCGCAGGTGAGATTTTGATGAATTATGATAATCACATCTATCAATTATGATGGAGGAGTAAAACGAGAATCAAAACTCTCTTTAAAAAATTGTCTCTCAATAAATTATGAGTTAATTAATTTTTATTTGAGAATTTTTATTTTTTTTCGTATTAGGATATGGTACCACCACCTCTGGTATTCGAAACTTCGAGGCCCTCAATCGAGATCGCGACGGTTAGGCCAGCGATTGCCGTTTCAGGATCGATTCAAATAGCAACTGCCGTCGCTGCGTCTCATATACCAGTGATGCAGGATATCGAGTCGAAAATACCGATAATTCATGGTACCGTCGATCTTCCGGTTGTGATGGACGTTTCGGACATTATGAAGCAACCCGTGGAGACAAAGAAATCCGAGTACGTCAGCATTTACACTGTCCGACCGTTCGAAACAAAGCCAATATCGAGGTAAACTTTTCATAGATCAAATGGTTATTATTTTTAAAAAATGTCTATTTCATTTTTTTACCGATTTCTACGTTTTCAGAGTATCGGTTCAACCGACAACGATAATTACGTCGAATTTAATAATGCCGACAAAATTGAGACCGTCGCATATCGATCATACGGAAACTGTCGAATCATCGATCAGTCGAATCAACTCTGTTCCCACGAGAGTACCGTCTTACGATATTCCACGCCGATCGACCAAGAGGCCCGACTATCCGGTGTTCTTAGAACCGAGCAGACAGCACGTTCAACCATCGATGGAAATCGAAGCTACGGAATCGTTGACTCGTCATACCAACCGCGACGACGGCACAAACTTCCGTAGTACTCTGATTCGAAAATATTCCAGCGTAAACAGCGTACGGGATTTGCCGAGTATAGTTACGAGAGTTCACAGTTCGATAACAAGAACAACGAATACTCTGATACCGCGAAGAGACAAATTGCCAAAAACCAAGGAATTTGCGGGTACCGTGATTCACGAAGTAATGAATAACGGAACAACCGCTACGGTAGAAATGAAACCGAAAGCGGTAAGAATTATGTTTAAAAAAAATGGAAATCGCAAAAAAAGTATAGATTTTCCCCGATGTTTTAATGATAATTAATTCGAGGTAATTTCGTTTTTTTTCACAGGTAACGCACTACAGGACGCTAACTGTAACGAGAACTGAGACTTCGGTCGTCGGATCGCCACCGACAACCAGAACTCTTTTGCTCACACATACTTTAACCTCAACTATAGTCGAAACTGTGACTGAGACTCTGCTTCGGCCAACAAGTGTCGTGGCAACGGTTACCTCGACGATTCTTCAATCGGTAACTCGTTTGCCAAATTCTTACGAAAATGCGGTCGACAATGACTCAATTTTCGTTGTGATGAGCGATCAAAATCCACCGTCTCCGGGTGCCGAAGAGGTAAAAAAAAATTGGAATACTTCGTCTCTAATAATATTATTTCTTTATTTTTATCGTGAGAGAATAAATTAATTAAAAAAATAGATGATTTTTTAGATATGTCCATTTTTACAATTTTACGATTTTCTATGATAATTTTTTTTATTTGTAGGTCGAAGCTGAATACGGCGACGAAGAAGTATCCCGCGACGAACAAGATCCGGTCGGTAACGAGATAAATCGAGTTTTAGCCGGTGGAATACTCGGCGCTCCGATAGCGCCTATTCGACCGCCGATAAATCAATGTCAGCCGGAGTGCAAAGCGTCTAAAGCCGAAGTTTGTTCGTCGGCGGGAACGGAAGCGAGATGCGTTTGTCGCCCGGGATTTGCGCGAATGTTTCCCGATCGACCGTGCAAACGTAAGTAACAATATCCCCGATAATTGGAACCAATTAAAAATCAATAAAAAAAATGTTCAAAACATCGACACGATGAAAAAAACGTAACAATTATGAATTACAGTGATAATAATTTTTGCAATTATTTTCAGCAACTTATACATATACTCTTCGCGTTGGTTTGGAGCGAATGGGACGGGAACCGGTATTTTACGAAGCGGCGCTGAACGACACGACTTCAACAGCATTCAGAAGACTTGCCGGTCCTACAAAGGAGGCTTTGGATCGAACGATGATGCAGAGCGACTTAAGGGACGTCTACAGAAGCCTGGAAATTGCCGGTTTCGCGCCGAATCCCACTCAAGTCGAATTTCACGTCCAATTGTCCGACAACGCCAACGAGACGAGATTAAAGGAAGTTATTCGAAAGTATCTGATCGGTAGCAACTACAGTCTCGGTGGTACGGAGGTTTACGCCGCCAGAGATCTCGAGATGGTAAATAACGATTCCGTGAAATATATCGATCGCATTGAAAAATTTGAAAATGCTATTCGGAAATTCTATAAATCATATCCGTGATACTGCCGATTTTTCAGATCGATGCAAGAGACTTCGATGAGTGTTCGATGCAAAAAGGTGGTCCACATCACGATTGTTCGCAGCACGCTGCTTGCTTCAATCTTCGCGGATCTTATCAGTGCTCATGTCGCGAAGGGTGGGCGGATCTTTCGGAAAATCCTGCGTATCCGGGAAGAGTTTGTTCTCAGGCACCGCTTGGCTGCGCGGGTTGCAACAACAAGGGACACTGCACGACCAATATTCACGGTCACGAAATCTGCGAGTGCTTCCCTTGGCACAGCGGTCAGCGATGCCAAGTTAATCTCAAAGGTAATCCGAGAAATTTATTGATTCGCGAGTTGATAAACGAGGGCGGAGGCGAAAATTCGATATAAGTAACTCGTATGGACTTCAGATGCTTTAGAAACGTTGTTGCGTAGATGAAACGCAATTATAGAAATCGTTTTTTATTTTTTTCAGTGTTACTTATTGTTCTTGTTACGACCGGAGCAATACTATTGGGTTTTCTGGCGGTGTGTCTCGGTCTCGCGTGCTTCCGGCAGCCGGGACGCCGCCGTAAATCGGGCGATCGACGAGCGATGATTCCCGGCACCGGTGGCGACACAAGCAGCGAAGGTAGCGTCACGGATCTGGCGATACCCCATCACGTGCCTCACGTTCTTCCGCCCCCTCCGAGATCCGTCGCACCCGCCCCACCGGCTAAACGACCCACGCGAAAAATCACCCCCAACGGAAAACGTTGTCGATCACCGAGGAAAGCTTCCATTACCGCACCGGGTAAAAATACAATAATTATTCATAAATAATCGATATATCGATAATCGATATTTTGTCTATCGATATATCGATAGACAAAATTTATTCGAATTACAGAGTATCGAATTTGATGATTTATCATCTCCAATAAGTGAATCAGAAGGTTTTTTATTTTATTTTTTTTGTAATTAATTTTTTTCGCAGTACAAGTTAACGAGGAACAGTGCGACCGTTCGTTGACCGTAATGATTCCGCGAGCCAAGTATCGTTCGACGCCGCAATCGCCGCCGAATTACAAACCCACGATGAGCACTTTCGCCGCTGATGAACACAAGTTAATTAACTATCTCGAGGGCGGTGCGCAACCGGGTAATCGAAAGCTCAGCTTGTCCAGTGCGAAGGACTACGGGAAGAGTTACGAGGACTCGGCAATTCAGATGGTCAGAAGTCCCGTAACGCCGACTGGAGCGTTAGTCAGCGCCGGTTTTCAAGTGAGTTATTTTTTTTTTCTTTTTTTTCTAACATCGGTTCGATTATTTAAAATTAAATTTCGACCCATCGAAGAATCGAATTTTTCGTAATGAATTTTTAATTCTAAAGGTATCAGCAACGGTGACGAGAACCGGCGACGTTGAGTCTACGATGGTACGCGGCGAGAAAGCGTCGATCGAAAATTCGACGAAAACAATGAGAAGTTCCGACCTTCAAGGGGACGTCGGTTCGACTTTAGCGCGTTCGTGCGGCGAAACATCGACCTCAACGAAACTATTGCGTCTCGATTTCGGCGACTCGTCCGGATCGACGATGGCGAAATCGTGCGGTGAGACAACGATTCAGACATCGACGAAACTCGCACCGAGTCGAAGAAGCGATTCCAAGGATACGAGAGACGCCCGAGACAGCGGTAGCGAGGGACACATGACGATGGAGAGGGATCTCGGAAGTACTCTGCGACTCACCGCTCAACATCCGACGCTATACAAACCCGACAGGGTACTTACTCGATATTTTTTTTTACAAAAACTTTTCAGAAGTTCGCTATTTTTTTTTTTTTACAAAAAAATCCAGAACTTCGCTATTTTTTTTTTTTTTTTTTTTATGAGCGATAAAAAATTTTCTAAGGAATTTTTATGCTTTCTGTTTATGTTAAACTTTAATTGTGTGCTTTTTTTTCAGGCCAGCGATCGCGATTCCAACTTCGACTCGCTTTAGAGGTCATAATAATTATCCTCATCGTAGAGCGAGATAAACACGGAAATGCGTAAGCCGCTGGACGGTCGGTTACCGCAGCTGTGCGTTAAACTCGACTCCCCTCCCCTCAAGACTAATGGAATTCGTTGTTGCCAAATAATATTTAACAATTTATTATTTTTTTTTTTTTACTTAACAAAAGTAACGGAAGAGACGAGAAGGTAAATTCGATGTGCGTACGTCGAGTCACGACGATATACGTTCGAACAATCGCTCTTTTCTCGGTGGTGATGAATGAAAAAGATTGAAAAATGAAAAAAACTTAAAAAAAAAAAAGAGGAAGAGCGACATGGAGGCCATAAAACGTCGTGAACGCGCCACGTATTTCGATTTGGTGCTTCTATTACGTTTCGATATATCGCATTTTACGATCGTATCGAACACGATGTCTCGTACCAAGATGAAGCGGACGCACCTGCGAATCCCCGCTTTACATATTTATTTATATCTTTGTTATATACGTTATCGTAACTATTACGTTTTTATTAATCGTCATTAACAAAAAAAGAAATTTCGCGTATAGTTACGAGCGATATTTCTGAGATTTTCGATTTTTCTCGAGTTATTCGCCCCTTTCTAACGTTCAACTTCGAAAAAAAAAATCCTTCCGCTCTATCTATTTCCTGCCAAAAAAATATATATGTGTGGACGTTGTTTGAGCTCAAAAAATGAAAGAGATTTTAATACGAAGCATTATTAATGTATTAGTAACTCCATCAATATTGTTATTGTTGTTTTATATATATATATATTTTTTTTTTTCATTTTTTTTTTTTTCATTTATCTACTTAACGCGAGTCATGTCATGTTACCCGGCTTCGTCACAGTCGCTCTATGTATCCCGAAATGTTTATGAACGAAATTATTATTCCTTACATTCGCCTGGAAATCGATTAAATTTTGTTTCATATGTTATCCTGGATTTGGGACGGAGCCGCGGCAACGTCGCGAAATTTTTACTCGTTAAACAGCAAGCAGGACGACTTACGTAGGACTCATTTTAGTATATAATATACTGATTTTTAAATCCATGACTTGTGAACGATTGCGTAACGAAGCAACGCGTCTATATTAACGTGAATTATGTGTGTCAATTAAGAGATGTCTATTTCTTGACCAAAAGATGGTTTCGCATTTTCGCGAGGCTGATGTTTAAAAAATTTAATTTTTTTCTTTTTTCTTAAAAAAAAAAAAAAAAAAAACGAAATAAATAAGAAACATAAAAAAGCTACTCTCGTACCTCGAAGTACGTACTAACTTTTTCCCATCCGTTCGAAAGTTATATATATAAAAAAAAAAGAAACCTGATACGGATACAGATATGTATTGTGACGAATTTCAATCTTTCGTAACGATATATATGTATTTATATATATAAATATATATGAACGTATGTATATATTTACATATACATAGATTCTGTTGTACATACTACTTTCTCCAACCTTATGTTATGTAATACCATTGTAATTTTGTATTATTAGCGTCTGTATACTCTAAATAAATAATTGATAATACTATAAACTTCGTTTTTCACCATATCGCGATATCATGTGATTAAAATTATTAATGCTGTGGACGTGAAACGGCGGCTGAAGTTAATTTAATTCTCATAAGAGAGATGGAAAAAAACATGCCGCGTCCACGTGTATCGTTCGGCCGGTGCAATTAAATTGTTTTATGAAAATTATCCGCGATGTATACGGTGTTTCATTAAAATCATTATATAGAAAAGTTCGGAACGACACGAATAATTACGACAAGTTATTAAAATAATTACAAAATTACGTACCCAAGTTTGACGAAATATCGTTGATGGACTCTTGGCAACAAAATGTTATCGGGGAATCCGGCGCACAGGGTTTTCGAAGCGCAATTAAGGTCGCGAGATCCTCTGCGCGCTACGGCTGTTGACAGGCGACGTCGCTGGCGAAGGCACTTCACATTTCACTTTCACTTGCACTATTATTTTTTTTTATGTATCGCGACACTGAGGAAAAGCGGCTGATGTAAATTTACACATCGAACTTTAACTGTCATCTTACAAAATCAAAATTGCGGTCTGTTTCAATAAAGTACCACGAGCGGCGGGGTGGCAGCACTGTCACGACATTTTCGAATTAACGGCCATTTGAAGCAGAAGAAAACGACGTACAACGAAGAGAACGGTTATGTGTTGTAAATACGATTGAATTTTATGTTTACTCGATAAATTAGGCCCAAAATTATGAAACCGATGATTTCTGCACGAAATATTAATAGCGAGGACGGTAAATTGGCGAGTCGTAGAAAAACTACGAGGAGGATACCTCGCGTGCGCGTCGTTTGACCGGCGAAGAATGACACACAGATTTATCGAGATTATTCACGATATATACCATGTCACGTTAAAATAATTATGTAGAAAGCTTCAGAAGGGTTACGCGATTGATTGCGAGAAGCTGTTAAATCCGATTTGACATTTCCGTAACAGATATAAAGAGATTAGCGACACGCCCACACCAAGGTGTTCACGATCAGTCGGCATCCGCGGACATACTGCGTGATGCGGGTCGCCACCACCCCCTCATGGGAGGGAGTTAATGTTTGTCAACGTTAAATTATCAGCAAAAAAACCGCGAGTTCCGTTGTAATAACTCGTATACACGCACAGATCGATATCAACGCGTTTCGACAGTCAACAGACTTTTTTTACGTTAATTAATTAATAATTAGTCGGTCGTTGAAAGATTAACTATCGATAACCTTCGAAGCGGAATAAAGTCTATCAAAGATATGAATAACAAAAGTTTTCTGTACAATCTGCCCACAAAACATCGCCAGGCATAATATTGCTAAATGAAATACTTATATCATTTTTTTTTACGAGATACATGAATTATATTGTTATTTTATATTTAATTTGGCATTATAAACAACATAAGTAAAATTCAGATTCTCCTCCGAATTTTGTTTCCTATTACATCTCCGAGACGACTTTATCATGTTCAGATAAAATGGTGAAGCGAAACGTAGGTAAAACTTTTCTCTTATCGCGGTACGGTTTCACGTTTCGCCGGTAGTTGTCGAGTACTTCTCTGCAGTTCTCTGCATTTGAGTGTGCAACGCACGTGGTATTGAATAGTACGAAACCGGAGCAGGTAGTATTCGCGACGGCTCACAGTGTCGCAGCTTATGCGCAGTCAGCTGTGGTAACTCGTTGACCAATATTCAGGGCCGTACACGTTCGCGAAACCACGTGCATTCGTATCTCTAATAAAGCCTTAAATACGACGCTACTACAACGAGAAGACAAAACAGTTATTACGTAAACGACTAGTGGCGTTGATCTTGTTCTTTGACCATGAATCGTTGACCTCGACATCGTTGTCGCAACAAATTTGCGTGAATTTTCGTTGCGCCGAAATCGTCGTAAAGTGACTCACAGTCACATCCGCCGAAACGGCTGGATTTTCACGGCGAGAAAATTCGCAAGCAGTAGAAGCCGACTCATTCGTTCGGAACAAGTGCCGATGACAATTGAGCTGTGCCAGTGTCCGAAAACTCTGTACATCTACAACGTTGCATGATGAGCGAAAACGAGGACAAGATTTTGGACGAGGAACAGTGGAAGAACGAAGCCGAAACGATAATAAACGACGTCAAGTGCCACGTGCGCGAAATTGCTATATCGCCGAAACTCGGCAGCAGCAATAGCTGCATATATCTCAACATAACGACTCTCGAAGGCTTGAAATTTTGCATCGAAGTTTCGAGTTCCGGTTTTAGTGTGACCGGCACCGATCACGATCTTTTCGAAGCTAAAGATAGCGAAAAATACGAAACGCCTTACAGTTTGCTGGACGCTATAAGCCCACAATATAGACATTCGTTCGGTAACGAACTTACGAAGAAACTCAACGAATTAGTGAAAAAAACTATTGTCGACGAAGCCGCCGAATCCTGAAGAATAGATCGTTCGCAAAGTACGAAAAACAAAAGCAGCAAAAACATAAACATAACCATGAGCATCATCGGCAGAGAGAAAGATTTCGATTAAGTAGATCCTAAAAAATTTGACCTCAAAATTCGATAATTAAATTGTTGATAGTTTATCGATAGAATCACCCACACGTATTTAATCATGTGAAAAAATTTGTAATTGGAAAATATCGCAAAAAAAGAAATGACATTGGAATAAATGAATAATCTCTGTACCGACGAAAATCAGCTGATTATAGACGAAAAAGCCGAATCGTTGAGCGTGGCACTTGAGCTCAACGCGCACGCCCCTGAACCAGTAGAGAATCCGAGATCTCTCGAAACCATCCGAAGAGTACCGAGGCTCCTCGGCTCTTTCCCTCGCATACTAATAGACAACCAGTATTAGGCTTCACGAAGAGATACAAGAAGCGCGACACACAAACACACACAGCTGTACAACTCTCGATTCCCCATTCTTTTCATCGTCATATGCGCGGCTCCCCACTTACTCTCCCGTTACTTCTCCGCGTTCGCCTATCTCAGTGTCTCTCACGGGTCATATAGTAGAATACCTGCATACTTTCTCGCCGCTCGTACTGGCCGATCGGTGAGATCGAAGGAGAGAAAAAAACGAACACACGAATCTCTAGCGTGCTCTATCCGCGTTTTCTTTTCGCGTGTGTGCGCGTGTGTGTGCCATGTTTCGCGAGCGAACACGGAAGTAAAGCTTTACCCTTTCGTCAAAGTTATATGTTTGTCTGTTTTTTTTTAGTTCTCTTTTTTTGTGTAAATATAAGCTTGCGGAGTGTTGCGATTGGAACCGAGGGGGGAAAATAGAGTGTGTCGCACGGGTGTCAGAGTTTACCGATGTCGAGAGACCCGGTTACCACAGCTCAAAAGCGATGACACACCCGTTCTCGACAACATTGAATCTTCCTCTTGTTCTTCTTAACGATCATTAGTGCAGCATTGTTCGATGCACATCCTAAAAACAAGTGAAAACAGTTTTCTCGAAGTTTGCTATAAAAAAAAAGGTGAAAAACAAAAAAAAACGTAGACGCAGTTAAACATCGCTGCAATTACGAAGACGACGATGAGAAAAGGGAATGAAGTTATATTCGTGGAAAAAACGAAAAAATTCGTGTGACATTGTGCCGCCCGCATTAAGAAAACCAACACGGTAGACGGATTGTAACGTTGTACCCTTGCCAACCAGCGTTTCGTGGGTGTGCGCGTGTGTGTGTGTATCTTCTCGTGCGAACAATTGTCAAAGGGAGTAATGCACGCTTCCACCCACTCGCACCTTCGTCAATGATTCGCTTTACTCACTCGAAAAAGAAAAAAAAGAAAAACAAAAGCACGTATCACTCGCTACGTTTGTTTGATGTGCTGTAACGGGGATTTCGCTGCTCGCCGCTGTCCAAAGGACGCTGTTTTGACAGGTCGGTGAACGAGTCTGTTTTTTTTTTTTCTATCACGCACAATATATATAACGAAACGATGATAGACGAAACGTCAGCTTGAATCGTCAATCGACTTATCATTCGTTATGTATGTGTATAAATGGTTTTATACACAAATTACGAAACAATATCTATATCGAAGTTTTTTTTCGTGTCGGAAAATATAAAATTTTCATCTCGAAAGAATTATTCCACCAACGATATTTACGAACGCGTCTTTGTAGAGAAAAAAAAAAATTTGGTTCTACTCTCGTTATCAATTCTCGGAATTTAGTGCTTAGCTAATACAGCATTTGATAGGAGAGCAACAGTGTTGATGGCTTCAACTGTATGCGTGAGGTATTCACTGGTACAGTAATCTCTATGATTCATCCGTTAAGAGATTAAGTTCAATGCGGTGCGACCTGTTACAGGGATTATAAATAAACTGCTCTCCCATTCTGTCTTTCACTCGCTATTTGCAGTAAACTAAAAAGAAAAAAAAAGAAAAATTGTTTTAACGCTATGCAGAGGCGCTTAAGATATTTTATTTCTTATCTTTGGATTGCGCCACGAGATTAGATACCATGGATACACCATTTTTTATCTATCGATGATTTATCAGCATCCCAGGAATAGCGTTGCGGCATCAATGATTTTCTGGTTGTTTTATGATAAATAACGCCGTTGTGTGGTAAAGTCGAACGATAATCTTATCGATTTCAGATTTCTCATCCATTCCTACCGATCGTCGTAATAATTTTTTGTTTTTACTATTTGCGCCGATCATTTTACGATTATTCATTCATTTTGATAGATCAACAAAATTCCGTCGCATAGATGCTGAAAGGACACGGAGCAAACTTCGCTTGAGAGGGAAGGAATGGCCAGTTTGACCGTATCGACGTCAAGCAAAAACAGCTCTCGAGGAACGTCTCCCAGCAGAGCCAACGTCTTGACGTCTCAAACGCAGCAGCAGCAACAACAACAACAGCAACACGCAGTTAATCCGGAGTCAGCTATCAAGTCATGTAATGCTGCGCTGTAAGCTTTTTAACACAATTAATTAACAATATCGCGTAAAAAACGTTTCAGTAGTTCCCATACTAACGAAACTTAACTATGGAAATTTTGTACCTTTGCTAAAGATATTTCCCAAAGAAAAAACCCGAAAATTCCGATTACTTTCGTGCAGAGATGACTCGTAGCTTTTTAACACAATTAATTAACACTATCGCTTGAAAAACATTCGAGTAGTTCCCATGCTAACGAAACTTAACTATGGAAATCTTTTACCTTTTCCAGAAATATATCCCAAAGAAAAAACCCGAAAATTACGATTACTTTCGTGCAGAAATGACTCGGAGTTTCTACAGTTAGTTCCGAGGAGAATACCTCGTGCCGTTTTATTTTCTTAATTTTCCGAGACACGCGATTACCTTAAGGTCAATCGATACGATTCGGCCGAAAGTACGAGAATAAAAGTATATTCTTTGTAAAGGAAAAAAATATGAAAAAATCGAATTCCTTTCGGGAGTTTTCTGTTTCGCTTCGTATAAAACTTCGATATCGCAAAGGGGACAATCGTGCGCTTATTATTTGAATCGTTCAACTCTCGAGTCCGAAGTTTTCGCGTGCATGCGATGCATTATTCAAACCACGAGAAATTCAAATGAGTGTCTCGAGACGCCGAGTATTTATTTGTAACACTCGAGAGTCCGAGGAGCACAAAATAAGAACAGTGTACGAGTGCGCAATAAAATTTTATGTGCGCCATATAACGATTTAATATTTGTATTCATAGGCATCAGACCGGCGAAGGTAGCGTAGGCAGTGGAAGCAGCAGCGGCGGTGGTGGTAGCGTCGGTATGAAGGGCAGTAGTCGTCAGAGATCTCCCGGAGCCATGGCGCGCAATAGCGAAACGATGGATGATTCAAATCCTCATCCTTCCACTGCCGAACCCGACGACTTTATTCCCAACATACATCCTCCTACGGACGACGAAGGGGTATTTACAATTTTTACATATCCCCATCGCGCACTTTCGTCTTCTATACTCCAAAAAAAAAAAAAATCATTCGTTAACTCTCCGTAATTTTTATCAAGAAAAAAAAACCATCCATCATAAATATCTTATTTACGTAAAAAAAAAAAAAAAATGATTTACCGAGAAATGACAGTATCGACCTTCAAAGTCTCGAAGCTGAAATAATTTTTACAAATTCCTTTTCTTGCGACAATTATCGTTTTAATAAAAATGACGTTTATAATTGTTCCACATTCGTAATTTTTTTTTTACAACCTAATTACACGCTTCGATACGCTTGAGTAAAGCGATAGCTCGCGTAAAGCGGACTTTGAACTTATACTTTGCGTGTCGCGGTCCTTAAAAAAAAAATAAAAAAAAACGAATGCAAAAGACGTGTAAATTTATTTAAACCGTAACGAGTGTTCGAAAAATCCGAAGACGTCGCTAAACAGGGAAAAAAAAAAGATTCTAAGGTATCGACTCGTAACGTGGAAAAATGATATTCCTCGTCGGTTTCGAGTTTAAAATTATACGGTATTGTCCCGATGCTCGGTTCTGAGCCGTGAGTCGGCAAGAAAGTCTGCCACAATTGTGCAATCAGGGTCACGGGTTAAGGATTAAAGTAGTTAATTTACATAATGCTTCAAGTGGATGTAACGACACACAGTGCTCAATGTAAAGGAGTTTGAACTCGAGAATTCTTTCTCTTCCCATCATCGAAATAGCCGGCAGACGCCGGTTGTGCTTTAGCCGATTATTCGTCTGCCGACGTAAATTAATCGTCAGACAAGAAGAACATAAGTTTCTCGATTTTTCAGGAAGTCTATCACATCACACAATCGTTTTTATCGAACGGCTCCAGCGAGTTGATAACCGACGACGTCGATTCGAGTGGCGCACGGGTTCGACAGGCGATCGAACACACGCAGAATAAAATAGCTAAAACGCGAGAACTCATACGGATCGAACAGACAATGAGAGATGGTAAAAATCATTTTTCTATTTCCACAGTTCGAATAATTAATTTGCCTTAATGAATAACTTTAATCGATAATCATTGATAGTATCTATTAATATGGATTCAAGTAATTCATTATAACGGCGATACGGAAAAAAAAGGGAATTAATCGTATTTTTATTAACAACTTTGGGCGTTGATCTCGACGCCGTAACTTCATTTAGCGTGAATCACTCGTGTGATACAATAAAAATACTGTTTCGTCTCTGCGTTCCATGAGTCACTGGAATCACTGCACCGTATGTCGCAGCAGTTTAAAATAACTTAATTATTTTCCGTACGCATTCGATGAGCATTTCTTCTGTTTTTTTATTTTTGCTCAACGAGTGAAATCACTAATTGGTAAATTCTAAACAGAACGATCATTGTACTCAACTGTATGCATCATTTGCGTCATCGTTCTAATCCTTCTAAACATTTAACAATGCGCAACGATAATTGGCGCGAAGACCGCTACGGAGAAAGACGAAAAAAAAAATAAAAGGGAATATCGCGAGAAACGTGAGAGTCGTGTAAATCTAAACGGTCGCGTAACTTAGACAATGCGGATAGACGAGTGCAAAGCTCAATCATATCTCGTAGCTATATTTCACTTCTGTTGAACCGACGCGCACGATCCGTGACGGAGCGATACGTGACACACTATCGCCGTCGCGATATCTCAATTGCATGTCGTTTCTTCAAACGGTGCATCGCAATATCAAACTATCGTCTCCCGCGCAATTCACGGGCCTCCGAGCGGAACGGAGAAAATCATACGAGGGATCATTTGTTTCAGAAAATGTTAACGAATATTTAAAATTGTCGGCAAACGCCGACAAACAACAACTGACGAGGATCAAAACTGTATTCGAGAAGAAAAATCAAAAGTCTGCGCACAGCATATCGCAGTTACAAAAGAAGTTGGATAGCTATACGAAAAAGTTACGAAACTACGAGATGAACGGCGCTCCGGCGAGCCATCGACAACCTCGAGAAGTTCTTCGAGACATGGGTCAAGGATTGAAGTGAGTAAAACGGAACCAATCAACGTTCTTAATCGATCGCCGCGCGAGTAACAATGAATTTGATAGCGAAAAAAAAATGAAAAAAAAAAAAAAAAAAAACAAAGGAAGAAGCGACGCAGTAACGTAAATAATAACTGTAGATAGGAATGAGCATTGCTTACGGTATCAAAAGTTTCTTCTTGCTTACCGTTGCAACGCTTAATATCATAATGACGGTTTCTGTTACTCACAGCCGCTTACAGAAACGCACACCGCGGCGAGATGCGATGTTAAGGTTCCTAACAGTTCGCTAAGTATAGAGAAGCAATTTCACCGTTCTAATTTAAGACTTCTCTTCCAGAAACGTGGGCGGCAATATTAGAGACGGAATCACTGGTTTTTCGGGGTGAGTATATCCAAGAAGAATTTTTTAACCATTTCAAAGTACTGCGATCTTCGTGAAACATCAATTTTTTTTTTTCTCTCGAAACTCCGATATTTGTGTCTATAAGATTAGAGAAAAAAATTCTTAATATAAATTCATCTGCGAGAGCGAAGTAAATATTTTGTTTTTTTTTTTTTTAAATCACAACTGATTATGTAACGACGATAAGACTGTATCGCTGACTGTAATAATTTGTCGTTGAGTCTTATACAGTGTACTCTCGAAGCTTTTCGTCTCGTATAACGGAGTGGCGCAGCTGTGGCAATAGTTCGACGACTCATTCAGAATCAGTAGTATTCATCGTCGAGTTCTTAGTACGATCTCCGGTTACACATCGCTCTCATAATTCCGAGAATACGACTCAGTCTTCGGTCACAATTTTTTTTTAATCCACGATAGTAAAACTTTTTATGGATATTTGTCGGATACAAACGGTGATAGAATTTTATTGATAATTTTTTATACTCGTTAATGTGTTTCAGGAGTGTCATGTCGAAGCCGCGGGAATTCGCTCATCTCATCAAAAATAAGTTCGGCAGTGCTGACAATATTAACACTTTATCACGTGAGTTACCGCGATACTCTACCACCTTCGCTCTTTAGTTTATACCGAAAGGGCCTTTGATATCGAAAATAAAATTTACAAATGGTAATTTAAACTTTCGTTGGAAACGTATTGATGTTGTAAACGAAAGTATGAATTAAGATCGTCAAATTGTTAATTAATTATTGATTTACGGTATCAGAGGTTCCGTCACAAATGACTATACAACGCGACACCCCACACGCGACACTGTAATAACACCGCACGGTTAATATTACTATCGCTAAACATTGACGATAACATGTAACTAATGAATTCGAAATCTTAACCGCTATGGCAATTGATAACGCTGATACGAATGGTAATGCAAAATTCGTTTGTTTGGTCGATGATAATTGTGAAGATTAATTAGTGCGCAATGATTATTAAATTATATTAATATTAAAAAAAAGAAAAAAATCATCGACCGCTTTTGCGTTGTCGTGTGACTTGAGATATTGAGAGTAAATCATTTTATAATCCGTTTGGCTGCCACGGCAGTTGACAGTAGTAAGTAAAAAAAACGTTTGCAGCTCGACTGGTTTATAGTTGTTGTGACGCATTTTAAGTGATCAGCTGAATCGCATAATTTGCTTGTGAATTACCATCATAAACTCCAATGGCTTTTTAATGCTTTTGCTACCAATTGGGCTTTTGTATCGAGTATTGTTCTGTGTTTGTATTTAATTGTTTAAAAAAATTAATGGACTTTTAAGTGAAACTTTGTAACGCTATAACAGAGTTTTTGCTTTCGGCAGCGCTGACAGTGGTGTATTAACGTATACAATCGTTTAATATTAATTTACAATAACATACATCGATTTATAAGAGAAAAGATTCGTTCCAACAGAATTTTTGTCAATCAATTAAGTTTTCCGATCGTTGATACACTTAGCGAAATCAGAACTGCCTATTCAACAGCTCTTCGTTGTAATTATTGTCCGCTTAACGCTTCTTTTCTTACGCTTTCCTAACAGTTGTTATCCAATACTAATCAAAATCGTTGGCTGCCCCAATAGAATTCGTTTGCGTTATCGTGCTGTTAACTCATGACGATACATGAAAAAAAATTTCTCGTTTTGTATAATTGTTGTTATGAAAAATAACTTATCGGCATGGAATTTATAGTGAAATACTGTTTTTGTGAAACAAAACAATTATTATTTTTTTGTTTTTACACTCGAATCAAAGAAATTTTCATAGAAACAACACGACATCCGACAAATCTCGAGGGATCAATTTTTTTTAGAGGGGAAGAAAATGGGGTATAATTTGAATGCTATAGAAATGGAAAAAACGGCTCGACGGGGTATTGGATAACATTCTAACTGGCGACGTCTGTGTCTCTACAGATGGCTCAACTTTTTATGTAAACGATACACCGCGTGCAGGTAACGGTGACAACGGTAGTGTCGAAGAGGAAAAGACTCATCACGGCTCTGCAACTCTTCCCGGCGGTTGTAGTCTCGGATCGACTCACAGTGGAGCTCCCGTTAAATTTCCGTCGGAAGATGGATCCGAATGTTCGAGCGTTACGAGCGAAAGCGGTCCGGGAAGCAGGGGTCAGCCACACACATGCCACAGCAGTACTGCTGCTTTCAGTCTCAAATCTATTTTCTCCGAATTACAAGATCATCGGGAAAATTTCGAACGAATGAGAGAAAAGATGGAAGGATTTAAGGTCCGTAATCTATCGATAGCTAATCACTATAACGCTAAAATGTAAAATAAAAGACACAAAATCAAAATTTAACACCCATTAGAATTCGTGATATCAAATCCGCAATACTAAACTATTCAACACGAAAATCCATTAGTAAATATTTGATATAATAATCATTTTTTTTTTTTACATTTTTTTCTAATTTTTTTATTCCACAGGCGCTTCAGCAGGAAGTCGCCTATCTTTCGCACGCCCTTCAGGAAGAACGTTTCAGATCGGAGCGTCTCGAGGAGCAAATAAACGATTTAACAGAGTTGCATCAGAACGAAGTTGAGAATCTTAAGCAGACTATAACGGATATGGAGGAAAAGGTTCAATATCAGAGCGAAGATCGTCTGAGAGATATACACGAGATGCTCGAGTGTTGCCAGACGAAAATTTGGAAAATGGAACATCAGCAACAGCAGCATCAACAGTACGTTACTTTGGAGGGTTTGGACAACAGTAACGCGAGAGCGTTAGTCGTAAAACTTATCAATGTTGTACTGACGGTGCTTCAAGTTATTCTTCTCCTCGTTGCAACTGGCGCCGGTATCATGATGCCTTTCCTCAGGACAAGGTGACTCTTCGCGCCGCTTGCGCATTTTTCTAACTGATTTCTAATTTATCGATCGTTTTAAACAAACGAAAAATGTGTAACAAATTATCGTTTTTCTTTCAAATCGTTATTTTTTCACTGACATCATTCATCGCATCATTCGATTTACGCAAATACTGGCGAAAAAAAAAAAAAAAACCCATACATCGAGATCACTGAACGGACACGATGTCACCTGCTCATCCTTTTGGTTTTCTTTTTACGCGTATGTTGCAGCTGTACTAAGCCTCATTGTTTTATGTGCAGAGTGCGCATATTGACGACGACGTTCGTCGTCCTGGGCATTGTCTTCGTACTCAAGCAATGGCCCGAGGTGCACGACGTTGGCAGTCATCTCATGCGTCATCTCAAACAGACTCTCGCCGTTAAGTAGCATTGTAAGTGAATTTCCCTTAATCTACACATTTAAAAAAAATCTTTTAATTTTAGCGTTTGATATTTCGAGAATCGAAAAAAAAAAAACAAAATTTTTGTTGCA
The DNA here is from genome assembly GCA_934046635.1 of Buathra laborator. NCBI lineage: Eukaryota > Metazoa > Arthropoda > Insecta > Hymenoptera > Ichneumonidae > Buathra > Buathra laborator. Next base: position 15,020,386 of record OW203901.1, on the reverse strand, counting down.
TTCTTTTATTTTGTGAAACTATTTCCTTTTTTTTTTTTAGGGTGGAACTTTTAAATGTTGTGTCGCACCTCCCACTGAGGAACCGAGACTTCGAAAGTTTGTTCGACGCGCGTCTCGGTATCTTGGTTCACGCATCCGTAACGAAGCAATAAAGAGCATCGCATTGGTGGTTTGTTCTCGAAAAAAAAAAAAAAAAAAACAAAAAGATCGAAAAGCACGAAACAACGTCCGAGAGCGGTAAACCCGCGCGAGCGTTCGGTCAAATCGGTATCGTTAAACACATTTTTTTTTGTCTTATTTAATGTGTATTGGGTGTAGAAGAATTACTGTACAATATCGGGTAGTTATTAAGAATAACGAGAGAAAATTAACTTCGTAAGTAACGAGATTTCGAACAATTGCGAAATATTGAAGGAAATGAAAAGACAAGAAAATACGGTTACAAAGTGAATTAACGCGAAGGAGGAAAGGATTTGTACGTTGTGTCTAACGAATTAATTGTTTCCGATGAGAAACGACATAATCCTGTGGACTGTGATTGATTTTCGTTGAGAAAAGTCTGAACGTTTCAGATATAAAGAAAGAGGGGATCTCTTCGTTTGGGGCGAATGGAAGATAAAAAAAAAACTCCAAACATTGAAGAACGCGGTGCGCTCTATCGCGATACAGAATTATACCGAATGGATTTGCGGGCGAAACTTCTAAAATAGACCATGACGAATGATAGTCGAAATGAGACAAAGACTGATGGTCTGAGTGGTTCCACGAGCAGTCGAGACATTGCGTGCCGTGTTACGTAGTTGGGGTCTAAAACAATTAACATAATTTCGATCTTCGAATGCCAATGAATGCGAAATAACTAAAACAAAACGAAAAAATGCCGTTAGAACAATACAAGATCAGCGGGATATGCATAGAGAAACATCGGTAAGCGAAACATCCTGTCGTTGATTAATTCGCACGGAAAGTCGAATACTTCGGCATGTGCTCCAATATTTCGTTAATGAAAATCATTCCTAATTCCTAACCGAATATCGTATTCCCGTAGAAAAAAACGTAAATTCACGTTTTTTTTTTTTTTTTTTCAAGAACTCGTGGGATTATATCCGGTTAATCCAAGTATAATGAAGAAGCGGTGTGAAAAATCGTATTCTACGCACTGTTCGAAGTTAATGCATCCCCGCCACGGATCTCCATTTATTCATTCTTTTGGGAGCAATGAATCCGTATTGAGACGAAAATCGACTGATCGAATCTCGTCAAATGAACGTTTACATGAAAACTTTGTAATTTTCGAGAAGAAATCGACGGTAAACCTTTGCAATATTTTCTTTTTGAGTCAACGATGCGTTAGTTCTTTAAACATTTTTACGGTTGATGCCGATCGATTTTTTTTGAGAAATGAAAATCGTATTAACAAATAGTTTGATTATTCGCGAACATTTGTTCAGATTTAATCGGTCGAAGTTCTTCGAAAAATATCGGTGAACACGATAACTGCTATAATTCTGATAATCTGCGCGAAGAACGAATGTCGATACCGGTCAACAAGTAGATTGACGGTGAGAGCGGTGTGTGCTGCTTTTGGTGTGTGATGCACAAAAATCACATTCAGTATTATGCATGCGAAGTGTAATACGACTTGCGGAGAAAAAAGTTAGCACTGTTACGGTATATATAGTAAATGCTAGAAAAGTCCGGCCGAAACAGCAAAATACCTTACGTAAACGAAACAATTGATGAATCAATTTAATTTCTTTTCCTCGATTAAGTAATAAATCTGTTTACGAATATACTTTACGTTAGGATGCAACAATAATAATTTGTCAGTAATGTCGATACGACCGGAATTATACGCATCGGTCGATAACACTCGAGGAAAATCTTTTCGCTAATCGAAATATCGTTAAAGTGACAATACGAAGTATTTTGTTGTCGAAAAGCCGATGCATTAATGTTCCGTTATTTCATAGCGTCTCGACGATTAGTATACTATATACGTTACGTTAGCCAAGAAACAAAACAAAAAACAGCAACTTACTGTCCCGTCACAATAATTCGTGAACTCTAAAGCCAAATTTTGGTGTTCCTAAATGAGTTGTTATTGCTCTCTCTCTCTCTCTCTCTCGCGCTATTTCTCTCTAATCTATATCTGTATCTCTCTCGTATTTTATCAAACCGCTGTGACTATTGCTAAGTTTTAAATAATTGGTAAAATTTAAGAATCATTTTCGGGATCAAATGTAACGATAGACGAATATCGAAGCGACAAACTGCGTATCTGCCAAAATATTTATAATTTTTTTTTGTTTGTTTTTTTTTTTTTTTTTTTTTTTTTTTTTGATTATCAATTTGCGACGACGAAAGATCGAGCAGATCTCGACGCGCGGAATGACGGAGAAACGTATTAATTATCAAAATTTTGTGTCTGTCGTTACCGAGTTTATGTTTCCGTCGTATCTCTCGGTACAGTGTCCACTTGCATAGACTATTAATATAAAATACATATGTATATTCAACGAACAGCATTCCGCCCGAGTGACTGTTGCAATTTTGTAAATATCGTTAATTTTAACGACGCAACGAAAAACGATTCAAAGAAACAAAAAAAAACTACAAATTTAATGCGCAACCGTCCTCTCCGCTTCGACGATCTGTGCGTATCTACAATATTTCGTTTTTATCTTTCAAAACGACGAATTATGAAATTGTGTTTTCGTTTGTCTTTTATTTTTAAATTGTCAGCTAATTATAACAGTTTGTAGAAAAAATGACGAAAAAAATTTTAAAGCCCTATAGTAGTTGCGACAGTGCGGAAATTCGAACGAAGCTTCGTAGAAGCATCCGTATGTAGCCAATTCGAGTTTTAGCATCGATGAGAAAAAAAACGGTATAAAAAAAAAAAAAAAAAATTGAAAAAAAAAATCGTAAAAAATCGGACCGTCGAATTTCGACTATCCGATTATGTTATTGTGACGTAGAACTTGGTGCTTTGTATAATACATGTACATGTCATAAGAAAAAAGAAAAAAAAAAAAGATGTTTGAGTAAAACACACACGTAATTAAGGTTGACCACTGACGTAGCAGGGGCCCCTGTATAATACGTATATTTGCACCGTGATTCGTCTATATAGTTATATACGACGATATAAATTGCACGGAGGTCGATATGAATTGTTGCTGACGCTGATACAACAGTTTAAATTGTAGAAAACCTCACCGTACACACCACAGTAACACGTTAACACGCCAACACACACAAACCTAACCTAACAACGATGGACGTATTTTGTACTTTGTTATTCGACGTTTGTATCGTTTTTTTATCGTGGCCCATTACAATTTTATATGTAATTTTATATTGAAACAGCGCTAACGCGGATAAAGCCGTTTATATCGTATAATACGCGCATTCATTGAGATTAGAAAAGCCACGTTTATTAAAAACAAACAAACAAAAAAGTATGGAAAAAAAAAGAAAAAAAAAACCAGAAAATAATAATAATATAAAGCAATTTCGCATTCGGTATGTCGCGAGTCAATGGGGGCCCTGTGCAAAATATATGTAATAACGTAATAGACGAAGAAAATGGAAAACAAAGAAAAATAAGATATTTGAGAAGAGTATTGTCATTGATGCCTTGCTTAGCTAATTATCGTAGAGTTAACACAGAAGTTGAAGTAAAAACTATTTGTCGTCAATTGTAAGAATTTTTATTTTACGGTGAAAACGTTTTTTTTTTTTATTTTTTTCTTTTTTTTTCATGTTGAAACGAACAGCCAATCAATTGAAAATTAATGATTGCGCACCCGCGTACACAACACAGAGCTCTCTTTCTTTCTCTCTATTTCTCTCGCACTATCATTTCACTCTGATATACAGAATTTCGTCGGAAAAACTGTCGCCCAGTTGAGTGCAGGATGATCGAGTAACATTAGAGTTTATTGATCGAGATATAGAGATGTTTCGTCTTTTTTTTTGATTTTTTTTTTTTTTTTTTTTAATACTAATATCTTATTATTTTTGACGTTAGGTCACACTACGATGCATCGAGCATCCAATGGTTTCCTAGAAATTATTCACCAATGTTATCGTTTAATACTATTATGAATAAAAACAAAAACAAATTTTTCATAAAATTCGTAATGTTCCTTTGTGTCCCTCGCAATAAAAACTAAGAATATCGTAGCGTATATCGCATATGAAGAAACGTAAAAGACTGTCTTAAGAAATTCAATTTATTTATCGATCGCAATGATACAAGAGATAAAAACCATAGCGATATATTTATCGAATAAATATTGGTAAACTGTTGGGTTACCGCAACTGAAGTGTAATTGGGTATATCGTTTAATTAACTCGTATGTACATACATTGAACTTTGTTTTTTTTTTTTTTTCAAGGTTTCTCATGCAGAATATATATCGCGAAGGTTACATCATTTTTTTTTTCTTTCGTAATAATACGAAAAGTTGTTGACCCGTATGTGTATCGTGTTGATACGAACAGTGCGTTTGTTTGTTGTTGCTGATAGCGTTTTTTTTTCAAAGGCGCACGCGTATTTTTTTTGTAATCTCTTAACAGAGTCGTTGAATCTTTTGTCGAACGTCAATTTCGCGCATTATACGCAAAAAAAATTTGTATTCTACCGAAAGTCCGTTATTATCGAATAAGTGGTTTGTTTTTTCATGTCGTAAGGGACGCGATAATAAGAAGGAAGTCTAACCACGTAAAATCTCGAGGAAGAAAAAAAAATTCCGCAGGATTCTCACGATGCGGAAAACTTTGCAATAAAAAAAAAGAAAAAAAAAAATTAATTAATATAATGTGGCGCCACTCCAAATATCACGGTGTTGCAGCTTACCTGGACAATCTAAGAAGCGTGTAAATAGGCGTATTTCTAAATACAAGTAAAATCATCGATTTTTCTTGTTCCAGAAAAAAAAAAAAAAAAAAAAAAGAGTTAATCTCGTTCGTTAAAATTGTTCGAACTCGTCGTATAACTTTGGCCGAAGCCTGGAAAAAAGTACACTTGTCGATTGTCGATTTATTCGGGTTAATTGTTTCACTCGGCAGTTATTTTAACGCCGTCGTGAGGTTCCCGCAGAACAACATCCGCCGATGTATTTCCTTTGGCGTTGTTTTCTTCGCAAGTCGTTAAGGCGTCTTTGGACGTTGTCGTGATCGGTAAATGATGTTTTTTTCTATGACACATCATAGTCGATCGCGAGACGAAGGCTTTGTCGCAAACGTCGCACTCGTAAGGACGTTCACCCGTGTGAAGACGTTTGTGTATCGCCATTGGACTGAATTGTGTAAAAGTTTTTCCGCATACATCGCATCGATAAGGACGTTCCCCCGTATGGGATCTTCGATGACAACGTAGCGCCGCTCTTCTCGCGAATACCTTGCCGCACATTTCGCACTTGAAGCTCTTTTCGCCGGTGTGCATCGTCGAGTGTATCTTCAGATCAACGCGAGTTAAAAATCCTTTGCCGCATACCTCGCAAAGATACGGTTTTTCGCCGGTATGGATTCTCAGATGGGTATTCAAATAACTTTTACTAACGAACATTTTGCTGCAAACTTCGCAGGGATACTGACGATTGTCTTTTCCCGAATGTATCTTCTGATGACTTTTGCACAATCCTTTCGTTATAAATCCCCTTCCGCATGTTTCGCACATATACGGCTTTACGCCGAGATGACGATTTTGATGATCCAACAACGATTGTTTAGTTTTGAAATTTTGCCCGCAAGTACTGCAAGGATAGGGCTTCAAATCCGAGTGTACGCGCTGATGAACAATCAGATAACTTTTGCATTGAAAACCCTTTCCGCACGTCGAGCAATTGTAATCGAATTCACCGGTATGCGTTGCCGTATGCTGCGCCAAGCCGATTTTACTGCGAAATGCCTTTTCGCATAATAAACATTGAAATGGTTTTTCTCCCGTGTGTTTCCGCATGTGTTCTTGTAGTTTGTAATTAGTTCTGTACTGTTTGCCGCATTGCGCGCATACTTTTGGAGTCCACTTTTGCCTTACGTTCGGCTGCTTTTTTCCGTCCTCATTGGGATCGTCAACGATTTCCGCCGAATCGGCGAGTTCCACCGTTTCCTCTGTTGCTTTTTCCTCTTTCAAGGATTCGCTCGGCTTACAGAGATCGCAATCTTCCTCGTGAAGCGTCAGTATCTCGACACTTGTGAAGTACAGACCACAGGCACATCGACAGAAATGCTGATCGTAATGGGCGATTAAACTGCTCGGCTCCGTTGCCGCTTCGTTGCAGAACGGACATACGTACCAACTTGTTCCCGTCTCGTCGAGCGTCGGATTGTTAAGTATATTGTCTAATAACGTTTGCTTCGATCTTCTCGTGTATTCGACGATTATATCGTTCTTCGAATTAACTTGACTCGTCGACGCGAGACCCTCCGAGTGGAGGGTATCGATCGCTACACGATTCTCCGTCTCGCCGATTACCGTCTCACTGTCCGCTTCCGGATGAGAGGGAAACGCATCGTTCGCCACCTGGAAAAATACAAAAATTTACTACGGATAATAGAAGAAAAAAAAAGTTTCTCTGTATATAATTTCCTTTATCGATTATTACATTTCACGTGCAGTTAACATACGAAAAAATGTTTAAAAAATGCTGTTACGTTACGCACGTTGTTTTTTATGGAATGCGCAGTACCGTCGACCGCCAATCTATCCTGTAGCCTATGATATTCATCCTTTATGTCGACAGTTTCGTACTTCACATTCTCGCAATAATGAACTATCTGCTCCTGTGTCTGACTCTCGGGTCCGATAGTCGTAACGTAATCTATTCCCAGTTGGCTAAGGTGTCCGTCTACCGTCAAATTTCCTACAACAGTCATATCGCCTTCCAGGTGCATAGCGATCTCGTGATTGGAGACCTGAAATATGGATAATTATTTATCGATTCGCAAAAAAAAAACATTGGCGATATCTTGATTTTCTTTTTTTCGTTATACTGAACATTTTTCGGCGATAATTACTTCGCGTATATGTTCGTCGACCATTCGCACGGTGTCGCCGTCGAGACAAGCGATTCCCGTTACTTCTATGTCGTTTTCCTGCGATCCAATTTCCTCCTGACTGACGACCTGCTCACCGCCCGCGAGATCCATGTCGTCCATCACTTGCATAGCGCCGATCGTCGTTTCGATCGGCTCAACGCGCGACGCGCAATCGCCGTTTCTCATGTCGCCTCGACGAATCCTCTCCACACTATTTCTCATAGACGGAATTTCTTCGACTCGTCGCAGCGATCGCTCTATATGACCGTTTTCATCCTTTATTCCCTTCAGCATCTCCAGAAAAATGCCCTCCGTTCGCAAACACTTTTCGCGAAAATCAAACATCTGATCGAGTTTATAGGCGCATTCCTCGCACACCACCTTCGGCAACTGGTCGCCCAGCGATACCTGAGCAAAAAATGATAAAATCAGCGATTAGAAAAAATGGAAAAAGTAGAAATTAAACTTTCATATTTTTACTGTTATCAGAGAATTATGGGTTTCGGTTGCGTTTTATCAGTTTTTTTTGGAGTGAATCCAATTTTTTTCTTTTTTTTTTTGACGAAACTGTAAACGTGTCGTTCAATTTGTTAAGTTGCATTCCTCCGATTACAGAAAGATAAACGATTTTCTATGCATGCGTTACAATTGACGTTGCGAAAGGCAGCAAAATAATGACAATCGGCACGTTGTGAAAGCTTCGAACGGCTTACGCAAAACTCAAATTCCATTAGGGGATAACGAATGCAAACTACGATAGGCGCAGATTGTTGGATTCGCGTTTTGGAGCGTAAATTGGGAAAAACGAAAATATCGTGTAGATATACGATAAAGTGATGTAAATTCGATTGATAATAAATTGGAACGAAAGAAATCTCTTACCTGAACTGGCAGACAAGCTTCGATCTTTTTGTCAATATTTCTCATGCGATCGCCGGCTTCGAAGATCGGTAAGCCCATTAGAATGCCCGTTTTCGTAGCGCACAAGCGACACAAATAATCGAATCCTCCGACGACGGCCATATCAAACGTTAACACAAACAAAAAAAGAAATAACAGCCCGTCAGGAAAATATATATGATGTATCCTTCGTGTTACAACTACCGGGTTCTTCGACACTTGTGATTCGTTCGATGAAAATTTTCGTAAAAGTTTTTATACAATTTTTCGCGCACACGTAGCTTCGTCACGTCGAATCGCATCACTGAGCTTCTTCGACGATTTATACACTAACCGAAGCGATCGCGGAAAGGCGAGAATAAAGTCTTGAGAGCTTTGCCTGTTAGCTCTCCATTATCGTGAAGAAAATTGTCAAACTAGCCTGCTGCTGCTGCTGCGGCTGCTACTGCGGCTGCTGCTTCTGTACTTCCGCAGGATTCGCGGGATGGTGCCCAATGGCATCACAATGGCATTTACTACACAATGTGTTATGTTGTATCGACAATACGTATGCATTGCACAATTCTAGACATTGACTGGAATCTTATCGGCGCAACGACAATGAATGAGGTTCATTGATTAGGAAATACAATAGTTTAACAAGAGAAAGTTAGTGAAGGAAGATACAGCTCCGCTCGTACATACTACATTTAGTTCGTGACATTATGCACCGCGGATAACAGACCGATTATCGGTAAGTGAGGGATGAATGGAAAAATGTGTTTAATACTCTAACGCCAGTTTCGAAAGGTGAACGAACGATGAACCAATACGACAAGTCCACGATGAAATGTCATCAATCTTCCAAGATCCCGGGAATCACAAAGTTTTGTGTTTTGCTTTTGAAATAATATATTGCCAGTAATAATAACATTCTCACCTCGTAAGGTCGAAATAACATTGGATTTAAAAACATGATCCGTTGCTTACTCGGTGGTGCACGATTAAACGAATTCCACGAAATTTGCGAAAATTTGGTTAGATTCGTTAACGTCAAATCGACTTATCAGATCGATGAGGACGTTATCATCAACTATACTCTGCAGAACGAGGTAAATTAACGTTTCATTGTAGTGTTAAATTAAACGATCTTCCATTGAAACGACGTAATGTTCGCAAAAAATGAACTTTTTTTTTCTTCGTTATTTTCGTAAGAATACATTAGTTTCGCACTCACGCATTTAATTCTCGATACAGTAGTTTCATAAACATCGAATTCCCGTACAGTTCAAATCTTCCACGAGAGATTGGGTAGGAATTTTTCCCCGAAATTGGTCAAATCTTCAACAATACTTGACCTTCGAGTACACGACTTCCCCATCACCAAATGTTATTAAAAATCCTCAGAACAGAACAATTACATTTCCGCGCATTTTTCATCGTGAGGTGAAGTATCTCAAGTCTACAAATTTATTACGATTTTGGAAATTATCTTAAACATTTTTTTGTAAAAATTATAATATTCAGGCTCCTCTCAAAGTTGAATACCAATTCGTTTATATCAGCAAAGAGATACAAATTATGGCAATGAGTAAATGCTTCTGTTTTACTCCCTCGCAATGCAATGAGCCTTTGCAATGCTGTCCATTGGCATCTAAAATTTACCCGACGATTAAACTATCCAATCCAATGGTTAATGGTAAAGAGTTGTTGGTGGAAGAAAAAAAATCGTCCGTCTCGGAAATTCCGACGCAGATAACTGTTTCACAGTGTTTTCTACCAAATTGTAATTATTGTCACCGACAAATTTGTGGATCACAGATCGACGTTCGTCGCGTGAGTTTTCCAAAAGTTCATTAATGTTCCATTTATATTAATATTGCTGAAAAACTATAAATCATTTTATAAAGTCGAAAAAAAAAATTCTATTAATTTTGAGAAATTATGTAGAAATAATTCGGCAATATACGTTTCTTCGATGTAAATAAAAGTAATATAGTAGTTATGGTTCGTATATGGAAGCAACACATGAAATCCGCTCTGTATGAAATGATTTTTCGATCGATCGTTTAGTTTGGACGTCAATAGGGGTCATTCTATTATTAAAAGTTGATTGCAGGGTGACTTTTTGGCTGCGTTTAGCGATTCGCTTCTCAATCGAGTTCACAGACTCGAGAGAGATGTGAGCTTCGCGGAGAATGCACTGAAGAACGCTAAAGGCGCTCGTGAGAATCTTGCCAAACGTTTGCGCGCTTACGAGGCTTTTGTTGCCGAAATGCTCGGCTCTCTAGCAACTCGGGGAATCGTTAAGATTACGGATGAAAAGGGAAAAGAGGTCGTTTGTTATATCAGCTTTGCACTCGTCTGTTTCTCGAAAACGTTCCCCGATCAATAATAAATAAACTTTCGCTGTTCGTTCTCTTTGCAACAAGCAGATTCTTCTCCAACGTGTAAACGAAGACGATCGCTTGGTCGATGTCGATTCCGACAAGATTTACGCGTTGCAAGACGAGATCGTTGCACTCAAAAGTTTACTCGGGAAACAGCAACAAACTATCGTCGAGCTTACCGAGCAGAGAAAGCTTAGCATTCTCCAGAAAGAACGAACAACGTTCGTGGATCGCGAAGTTCAAACAAATTCAGATTCTCTGCTCGAATCAGCCGCATTGGATCTGAGAGTAACCCGCGAAATCGTAGAAGAAATCGCCAAAGAAAAAAAATTCTCCAACACTATAGTAAAAGCCGAACACGACGAAAATTTTAATGTCGACTTAAAAACTCGCACTAGCGAAAGGGATGAAATCGACTCTTTGAAAAATTCGTCCGACGACTGTTCTCAGGCAAAAAATGTAACGCACGACGTGCCGCGGGTACATAAAGTTACAAAACCATCGGGGATATTGGTTAAAGGAAAAAACATGAAATTTGCAATTGTCAGGTATGAAATCATTTATATATATCGCTTCCTATCAGCGCGCTGTTCGTCGTCGTTTTTTCTACAGATTTCCGTAGCCGCTCGGCGTCCCGGAAGTGCGAAAATTAAGAAAATAATTCGATGATAAATTTGAATATATCATTTTATTTTTATCAATGTTACTGCAATGTCATTGTTTCTTATCGATTCGTTGAATAAAAACTCTTCGTTGCGTAAGTTTGCATTTATAAATGGTTTTTCGTGGTGATTATTCGAAGAAAATTTATTTATGTGCGCATCATTTGATTCATATATTTTTAAAGTCGATAGAAGTAGAAAGACGCGATCTTCCAAAAAGTCAAATTTGTGATTTTCAATGGATTCAGAAAACGATGAATATTAATACTCCGAAAACTACTGCTAGAAAAAAATTATTCTGTTGGATTCGATGTAAAAAGTAAAAATAAAACTTCTGCGTACGAACGCCGATGTGAAAAAAAGTTTCGTTATTATCTTTTTCTCTTTACTATTTTTCGCTCGCGCTGTATAAAATTAGCGTTTGTCAATCGTACAGCTCCTTCAATTAGCCGATCGTTGATCCATCGAGCGTTCCAAATGCGACGCGGGTGTTTATTCGATAGACGATCGAAGATGCCAAATAGTTCGATACATGAATCTAAATTAATCCGACAACGAGATCCCCGATTCGTCGTTATACCCGGCGAGGGCGACTGCGCCAAGATCGAGACTCGGTTAATACGAACCCCGCGAGGTTTCTCTCGCTTCTCGAGTCCGTGTTATATTTTTAGTGATACCTCGAAGAAACAGGGAGCTTGGAAAGCAGCCAGCAAGTGTAACGGTAGGCGTTTACCGACGCAACGGCAGAACACGAGTGGATCTCACCAATTCGACAGCTGTAACGTGATTCATCGACGTTTTATTCGACAATCGTGAGTCTCGTTTATACGTGAATTGTGCGAGAGGTACCGGAAGCTCGTTGCACCCGGGAAATCTTCGGCCTCGGAGCGGCGCGGCGCTCTCGTTAGTTTAGGGTGGAGATAGGGAGGGAATAACAGATCGCTATAACATCGAATTGGCAATCGGTTTACGTACGATCATTCGCGAAGGTGCAAATCCAAGGCGCAAACTCTTCGAATTCGCGCTCTTTGAGATTATTTGTTTGTCCGAGTCGTCGGGGACAATCGAGTGATTCAAACATTCGAAATAAATTCAGTCTCATCATCGGCACATTCTTCTTTTATCTCGTAACTCGAACGCCCTCACGTTAGGTCATTTGTATTTATACTGAAAATGTTCTATTCGCATAGGTTTACGCGTTTTTTCCGATATTTTTTTTTTTTTTGTACTCGAAAACGACTACGAAAAAGACATGAATTATTTCAGATCTTTTGGATGAATTGCGTGACGAGACAAAATATAAAGGAGACGTTTAACTGGATTTACAGTTGGACAGAAAATAACTAAGACTTTTATGATGATAGAGCTTTTGTACCGACGTGAAATATACAGACTGTTTCTCTCGTCGTGCCGCTCGAGAAAATTCTTGTTTTAATAATAGATTTCCATTGAGAACCGAGAGCGGTCTTTGACGTCACGACATTTCAAAACGAATCTTGAAAGTTTTGAACTTTCGTGCGATAGATACGGAGACGAAGCACGTGCGCGGCGAGTTTGGCTCATCAAGGACACACGGAAAATTCGCGTGCTTTCCGAGATATATATTTGATATTTGCAATTAATGCGCAGTGGGTGGTTTTTGCGTGTATATATGTTCGCGCGTGTGAAATCACGCGAGCAATCCAGGAACCATATAGCACTCCTTTGTTTTCGTTCACAGAGTTATATTTAACGGCGTGTTTCGGATCGAGCGTATTGCTATTTATAGGAGTTTTCGTGCGCTTCTACTGTGCACGTGTTGTACTCACCCCGGCTCTTCGGTACAACGTTAAACTTGTATAATTTCCTTTGGGATTCGGCCATTTTTAGTTAATTACTTGTTTATCGAACGTTTTCTCATTTGTTTTTGAGTTATTATTGTTCTGTGTACGTAAAAAGATTTTTTAAAATTAACTTCGAAGTGTTTCTTATTAAAAAAAATGTATACCTATTTGCGAGTTTTTTTTCAACGCCAAGGAGAACATTGTTTTTCGGTGAAACGATTGGTAACACGCAATTTGATTGATAGTTATTTCTCAATGAAAATAACGGGTAACGAGCGACCGAACGCGATCGATTGCCAATCGCAGTAAAGGATAAAGTAGGCAAGTGGGACAGTTTCGATTGATGGAGTGAAAACTCGTCGTCTCTATAAATAAGCAAACGTATAACACAAGTGTCCCGATAAAATAGATTGCGAAATAATTCTATCGATTTGATTATTCGTAAAGATTATGTGAAATTTCAGAGCGGAATAACGATACATACGAAATCGAGAAAAAAAAGAAAAAACGACCGGTTGCTACGTACCGGAAGTCACGAACCGAAAGTTCTTCGATCAACGATTAAGGAAATATATTAGGAAAGGGAACAATAATAATGGGTGCTGGAGGAAGTTTGCCGAATAATTTTAAGTCCGAGGAACCACCACCGCTACCACCGCCATTTTATACCGGAAATCATCAGACCGGAATGTCGCGAATAAGTTCGTGCGAATCAACACAGGACAGGAGAGCCAGTGGTACGAGTACTGTAACATTAGGAAATCGTGGATTTCAGGTCAGTCAAATAACCGCTCGATTGACCTTAAAAAATAGCAAAATCATTCAATTTACGATAAATAAAAAAAGCGACGACTAAAATTTTATTATTTTGCTGAAACGTGAAAATTATTAGGATCGAAGATCCTCCGATAGTTTGAAAAACGAGGAATGGTGGCATCAGAGGCCCTCGGCGCCCAGCCTGTCGAGTTTACGTCCGCAGCAAGAGACCTTGGTGAGTGTATTACACAGAGCGTAGGAAAGACAAAAGTACCACATTTTTCGAGTTTCTCGGAACGCAAATGTCTGGTATTGCTGTCGATTTTTCTTATTTAATAAGTCTCTGAAATTTGGATATGTTGCCGGCGCGTTGTAGAAGGGAAATTCTCGACACATTACTTAAATGACAGTAACATCCAAAGCTTCTTGAGGTCAATTATCACGGATATCTACCTGTATAGATAAACTCGTATTTTACACAGTTTAGTCAGAGATATGAGAATGATATTTGACGTTGGCGCGAGTCCAACGTAATTTTCATCTCCTCCCGCGATTCTACGGAGAACACGCTGAGTCATAGTCACGAAAATTTCGTTTTTCACGGTAGACGAGATATCGCGAATAATCACGTGTCGTAGCGGAGAGTATTGGACTGCGTTTCGGACTGTTGTCTCGTCCCGGTACGGCGGCGGCGGCTTCTTTCATTTCAGTACGCAGTAGTCGACGGTACCGCGAGGAATATCGAACGCTCCGACTAATACAACGCGGTGAATCCTTTGTGTTATCCGTGGACCGAGTTATTCTAGAGATACCTTTGGGAATCAAATTTTTTTTTTCTGCAAATCGCGTTTATACGAGGCGAGTCAATCAATTAAGTCTATTTGACCCATTGTCACTCTCGCAACTTTATATAAATCTATAATTTCGTAAATCATAGCTGAAAATTAATTTTCTCGATGTTTCGTATTTATTGCACTATTTAAAAAAAAAGTGATAAAATCTGTAAATCGATTGTCATTAAGTTAAAAAAAAAAAAAAAACTCTAAATGATTTCGGCTGAAGATATTGTCATCGTGAAATGAACGATATTTACTCACGTATACAAAAAGTAATAGATAATTAGGCGTTTTATTTCGGCGCGAGTGACGAAGGGTTTGCAGATATCCATTTTTTCATATTACCTTCGTTAAAAATTGGCTGCACAATAATTCGAAGAAATATCGAAACGCGCGGTGTAAAATCCGGTGAAACTATAATTATCGATCTATTAAAATTATAGTTAACGTACGCTGCACAAATGACGGGTTGGCAGTCGGGATGCGGTAGCACTGTGCCATCGATGCATCAGGAAGCAATGGATCTCTCACGTACAGTATCACACTTAGCGGCGGCAAATCAACAATTAGCTACAGCCCACAGTACCCTTTTAGCTCAGCTGGAAGCGTTGTATCTCGAGTTGAACAGAGAACGCGAATTGAGAATCGAATCTTCGCGCAATACGACAGCGAGAAAGCGGCCAACGAGCAACGACGACGAGGATGAAAAGTTCAAATTGGCTAATAGGGTCGCTAACTTGGAAGCTGCGATCGCTGAAAGGACGAATTACTTCGGGAATCGTGAAGCACAGTGGCTGCAACCGGAACGAGTGGTTCGCGCTTCGCTTGAAGAACCGGAGTTACGATTATCATCGAGAAAAGACGTTAGTGTACAGAGCGACGATTGCAATCGCGAGTTGGAACTTCGTCTTGGAACTCCGTCGATCGTTGCCGATGGAAAGATCGCGGCGACGTTGCGGAAGAAGAGGAATTTCGAAATAATCGAAAATCCCCGAAGGATACGCGATGAGAATCGTCGAGAAATCAATGAAAATACGGATGAAAACCTGAGCCGAGAGTATCAAAAAGCGATCGATAGAATTCATTCGTTGGAAAACGAACTTCAGAATTCTTGCAGGCGAAACGTTTTACGCGAATCGATGGAACGGTGCGATACTGTCGCGAAGGAAAGACTGAATATCGACGATAATCCAACGAACGAGGAAGACGATACGAACGATTGGAGTTCGAGAAGCGACTCGAAAAGTTCGGACAACGAGGAAGATATGCGAAGGCTCCTCGGTGAGATCGAGAGGCTTAAGGACGATCGACTGGAGTATCAGGAAATCAATAAAAAACTTATCGATGATCTCGAGAACCAGAAAAGATCGATCGAAAAGTTGCGTAGGGATTGCGAAGTAAGTTCTTTTTTTTCCGATTTTTTCGTATCTTCGATAATTTACAGGAATCAACGTAAAAATATAATTGACATGATTTTCGCGAAATTTTACAGATTTCACGATCTCAGTACGAAAAAGTCGAATCCAGTCTGATCGAACGGAAGAAACAGCTCGCATCGTTGACCGAAGATTTCGATACGGCAAAATCGGAGTCTACCAGACTTCTCAAAGAGTTGCAAGTTTTTCGGATGGAAAAAGACACAGCGACAGCGAGAATTGCCGAATTAGAAAAAGATTTGGCTAAATCGACGCTCGCTAAGGAGCAGATTGTGATTATTGAGAATCAAGAGAGCGCGAGACTGAGAAAAAAATTGTCGGAAGAAATGGCGAATAAGAGGGAACAGACGAAAGCGTTGGAGTTGGCGATGAAGGAGATTCAAAGACTGAATGAGGCTATCGAGACCGCGGGAAAGGACGAGAAGTCTAGCGATGGTGAAGAAATTCCGGAAGTCGGTAAGTACGCGAATCGGCTATAAAAGGTTATTTACCTTTTGTTTGTGCAATTAGTGAAAATTAATTGATTAATCGAAAAATTTCGTACTCCAGAATCGAATCCGGAAGAAGAAGTTTTGGATTCGGAGATCGCGGTACAACGTTCCAGTAACATGGAAGAGTTTCGACAAGAGTTGAGTCTAAAGAGGGAAGCGAGACAGAGAGCGATAGCCGCCGTATCATCGGAGATGGATAGGCTGCGGCGCGAACTCGATGCCGAAAAGGAAGCGCATTCCGAAACGTCCAGAGTATTGGATCTTCTGAAATCTGCTCAAGCGACTAACGTTGTGGCAACGAATAACCCGATCGAAGTCGCGGATGTTGGTGCGAATGCGAAAGACGATGAAGTTCAGGAGGATTGGCGAGCAAAATTGAAAGCCGATCCCGAGCAGAATTCGAACGAAGCCGATGCTCAGGCACTTGCAGATATACTTAAGGTGAATGGAAATACAGTTTAAAAAATAAAAATTAATAAAAAGAAATTTAAAAAAATTTTTTTTGTAAATTTGGAATCGATTTGTTACAAGTTATCGCCAATTCTCGGTTTCAGGTCTCCGACGAGCTTAGATCGAGTATCAGACTGCAAACAGAGAAAATCGATGACCTCCGCTTCCACTTGGAATGCGAACCCGACGGCCATCGAAATCGTATCGCCACATTGAAAGGAATCGCCGATGCGAGTCGCGAGGCGGCATCCAATCGCGAGCGCCAGATAAACAAGTTGAAGAATCTTCTTGCGCAGATAATAGCTCGACTCGGCGATCCGAGATTCCGCGTTGAGATCACCGACGATGTAAGGTCCGAACACGATCGTCAAGTCGAAGATATCCGCCGGTTAAGAGGACTCTACGACGAGAGACTTAGAGTACTAATCGATCTCAGGGATACCGCTTTCAAAGAATTAACTGACGTCAAGGATAAGCTTAAGGGTTCGCGAAAGGAGAATGGAGGACTCGAAGAAGATCTCAGAAAAGCTGAAGAAAAGGTGCGGATACCTAAAAAAAAAAAAAAAAATTCAGATATCCCAAATTTTTTTCTTCTTCGTAAATAATCTTTTAATATTTCGCAGATTGATAACCAAGACACGGAGATTTCTAATCTCGAATCCCAACTCGGGTTGACAAAGGCTGACTGTCGCGATCTTCAGAATCAAATGTCGGTGATCAACGGGCTGTTTACGCAAATGTTACTCAGTGCCTCTTCCGCAGACATGGATCTCGATCGATTGACTCGTTTATTACAGGTGATTTGCTTCGCTCGATTTCTCTCGATAGTCAATGTCAATAATATTGACGATTTTTAAGAAATATTTGCCTTTTTTTTAAATTTTTTAGAGACGAAAGTTTACTTCGCGCATTTTTTTTCGTGAATTTTTCTCTCTGCATTTCTAACGATTTTTTTTTGTTTGCTTAAGGAAAATCACGATCTGATCAGTGACATGGCTCGGGAGGAGGGCACCGAGGCTGCTGCCTTGCCGAAGCTTCTTCTCGATCTTGTAGAGCAGGTCGAAGGACGCGGTGGAAGTAAATCTGCCGATGGCGAAGCTGAAAAAAAAGAAGATGTTCCGCAAGAGGAAAATATTGCCCACAATTTGCCGAAAGTATGAAACTTTTTTATCAACTTTTTTTTATTTGACGATTCCGATCGTAAATCACAAAAAATTGATCTACAGGTTTGGCGCGTATTGTTGGAATTATTGAGTTGCCACGCGGTTGGATCACCAGCGGTTACACCGGCTTCGCTTTCCACGGATCCTAATAGTTGCTACAAGTCGGTCGACACCCCTTCGGGTCCCCGACTCGTTATATCCGTCAGCAAGACTTACATTCGTCTCAAGGAATTGATTTTGGAGAAGAAGCATCTGGAGAAGGAGATGAATCGTATGAAACAACTAAATACGCACTTGGAAAGTAAACTCGGTGAACAGGTGAGACGCAAAGAAATCTTTGATCCGTTTGGTGAAACTTGTAATTGAAAAAAAAATCTTTTCTATATTGGAAATAACGTTTAAAAGGCTAACGACTGTATTTCGAATTAATTAATTACATCATTTTAGAGAAGTAAATGAATTCATCAATTTTCGTTTCTTTTCGTGAAACTAAATTTTAAAAAATGTATTTTTTTAGGAAAAAAGACTATCGACCGTCTCGTCGGAATTGAGTAAAACTTGGAACGTCGTCGGGAGAATGCAGGCGCAGCATCAGCAGCTTCACACGCACGAGAAGATACTGCGATACGAGTTGCAGCAGAAAAGAAAAATGTTGCAGGAACTGAAACAAGAGCTCGAGTACTGCCGCGAGAAGTGGGAATCCGCGAGACAAAAAAATACAAATACAGAGATCGAGTGGAGAAGTCTCCGACGTGAATTCGCAGCCCGCAAATCATTGGCGGCTCAGGATTCATTTAACAACAGGTAAACGATCGCCTCATTGGATACCGTCAAAAATTTACAAAATAAATTTATTTTCTATGCATTTGATTCTATTTTTTTTTTTTTTTTTTTAGCGGAGAAAGCGGTTTTAGCGACGAACGCGGCGACGATTCCGACGAGGAAGATGACGCCGTCGGGGAAAGAGTCAGAATTGGACCTCGCAGACGGGCGAGAAAAGTGAGATGATTGTCGATTATAATTCGTCTTCGTCTCGTTATGAAAATAGATATGACAACAAATTGAATTGATTACACAGGAAAATCCAAGAGCTCCGACACCTGATACGGAATCCGAACAGCCAACGGACACCGAATTATCGGAATCGAAGACCGGCTCCACGGCAACACCGGAAGAACAGCGCACACCGACACCGGAAACTGCGATTCTCGCTGAAGATATTTCCGCCACAAGCGCTGATGCAGGTTCTGTGGATAAATCTGCAAATGCTGATTCCGAAGTACGATTACGATTACCTTCTGTTATGACTTATCGAAAGCCTATTCACGTGTCTTTGATTATATTGTATGAATTAACGAGGCATTCGTATTGCAGCGTCATCAACGATCGAAACCGATGAATCCACTGGATCAAGCGCTGGCGAACGTTATACAAAATCTTATAACGAGCGAAGAAGTTAACGTTATTCAATCGCCAGGATCGGTAGAAGAGCCTCAGGTTGAAGAGAGTAACGAGGTTTTACCTTCCACTTCTGCGATTTTACCGGAAGTTGCGGAAGAAGCCGTTATACCGGAAGTTATCGAAGAAAAGCGATCTCCGCAAACCGTATCCGTAGATAAAGAAGCTGACGAGATAATGTCGAATTCCGGAGTCTCGGTATTCTCTATCGGACCATTTCCAGTTGGTTCGATATCGCCGCCAGCGAAAACCGTGCAATTCAGCGATCCGCTGATCGTTGGTCCTTCGACGCAACAGTCCTCCGCTCTTCGCGTCTTTGGGGATCCGGTTGACGAAACTGAAGATTCGACTGCGACACCGGAAGTCGAGAAAATTGACGAAGTTGCGATCAAAACGAACGAGAAAATCGTTGAAGAAAAATGCGAAGCAAATGCGACGGTCGAGGAAGCGATCAAATCTGTAGAGAGTTCTTCGAGTCAAAGTCAAGAATCGATGCGACCCGATCGCTCATCTTCAGACGAAGTCGCACTGCCGTCTACATCGACGGGCGAACCTTTTCCAAAGCCCGTGAGGACTCACGAAGAAGTACTCGCGGCTCGAGCGGCTCGATTAAGGCGTTTGGAGGAACAGGCGGACTGGTTGATGAAAAAAATGAATGCCACGAGTATAAGAGGTTCCGCTCTCAACACGAGACTCGAAGAACTTCACGAAGTTTATGGCGAAGCGCCAGTGCCTCCGCCGATGCCTGATGTTCTGCCAAATGTGCGAATTCCTTCGGATACGGAAACGCAAAGGGTATGTATAACTCGTAACAGTGAATCTCAGTATATCTTTTTTCTTCATTATTAATTTCTTATCTTCAGCAGGAAAAGGAATCCACGGTTAAGAAAGAACCGAATGAAACTCCACCTCCCGATTCGCCGTGATTCGGAAAACGATAAAAATTCGAGATTTGTTGGTCGACATGATTGCGGATGAGAAAAATAATTTCTCTACTGCGGAGGATACAAACAGTGCGAGGAAAACGTTCCGTTGCTGCGAAACGTCCCGATTGGCAGAAGTATCTCGTTTAACATCCCTGTATTGTTGTGGATTCCAGAAAATCTGTTCCTGTTTTTTTTTTTTACCTCAGCGTTATGACGTGTAAACTATCTTATGCCTTTGTAAATAAAAGCGATGAACAAACAAAAAAAATTAAATTCGCAGGAATTATTGAGGTGATAGAATAATTGAAGGTTCAATCGATATCCATTTATTATTCAAATAATTAACAATTTGTCAGGCAGTAAATTTTCGCATCGAGGCGTACAAAGACCTCTCCTCTCGCGCTCTCTCTCTCTCTCTCTCTTTCTCTCTCTTTCTCCATCACTCATAGATCATAATAGAAATAGATATGTATATTATTCACAATGCTTCATTCCGCTACGAATTCGTTGTTACAATAATTAATATTTCGTACAAAATTGTTTGTATAACAAGAAAAAAAAAAAAAACACAGTTAGGTACTTCTAAGTCTCTAACTCTCCGAGCATTTTCCACAGGATATCTGGAGTTACAAAAAAAAAATCGCGCGAACCCGGTTTACAAGTTCATTTTGAACGATCACACCGGAAATGTATTGTCGATTCGGAGCAAACGGCTCCCTCTCAGTTTCTCTCTTCGTCAAAATTATTATTTATAAACGAGAAAAGAAAAAAAAAAAAAAAATTCGCCACTACTTACACGTTGTCTCATGCGCTCCTTTCACAATTTTTCGTCGTCTATCTACAATTCTTAAAAAACTAGTATTGGCCATCTTGCAGCATTTTTAATTATTTCTCTAATAAAATAATAATGAATTAATTATCTCGATATAAAAAAAAGACCTACTAAACATCCTAAATATAATAATATTCAATTGTAAAATTGTATAAAACCTTAGAATTAACAATAATTTGTTTTTTCTTGTTGTGTATCACAGCGTACATCGTACACTCTTCACTGAGCTCGAAAAAAAAAATGACATTCGTCTTATATATAAAAAAAGTTGATATAAAAACTATGTAAGTATAATATATATATATATATAATCTGTATAAATCTGTTCAGTCGCAATTGTCATACGCGCACAAACTTCCACTCCTCGATATGTATATATGGCTTGAGGGATATTTACCAAAGTTACAAATAAATTAAGTTTCAACGAGGGCACTGAAGTTGCGACAAAGGCACTTACTATTCTAACGCTGATACGCCCTCTCGAACGCTCTTATATCCAAAAGGATTACTTCTTTTTTTTCGTAATTTTATTTTGTTAAGTCTCTATTAACGAAGACGAAGTCTATATGTGTCTGTGACTGATCACTGAATCATCTGCAGGTACCTGTTCTCTTCGAGAAGCGAACTAAGCGAAGAGGTCATATCATTGACGACCATATTAGTACTCGCGGGAAGAGGCTGAGGCAACGACAGTGGATGCGTCGAACTTGAAACGTTAGTTTCGTGTGTCTGCGCGGTACCCGACCAATTTCTACATTGCTGCACGTACTCGAGGGTTCGCCGGTAAGAATCCTGTCGCATACCTTGCGGTGGTTTAACCGGTGAGCCTTGTTGCGATTGGCTTATATCGCGACACTGAATCTCGCCGCCCGCGTGACCGTTGTAGCATTGTTCGTTCGCGTAGTTCCATTGGCAATTGCAAACGTACTGACTGGGATTTCCCTGTACCTGACAATTCGAATGACCGCACGAGGCAATTCTGCAAGTGTTTTGCATCGTGCAGAGATTCGTCATTCCTTTGGGAACGTTGTTAGCACCGTTGTGACCGTGTCGCGGCGAAGTCATTCCGGGATGAACGCAATTCGCGGTCATTTGTGGGCATTGAACAGCTCCTCCGGGTTGGAGGGGATTCTGTTGATTGCCCGATGCACCACCGATATTCGATTTCGGAGCCGATTGAGCACAATGCGGTCCCATAGCTCCGCAGGTACCCAACGGAGTTCTTCCTCCGTTCTCCATATCCTGAGAATTCGGCTCGTTACTCGGTAGCAATGTTCTGGTCGTTGGCTGAGTACATGGACTCGATGCCGACTGTCCGCACTGAGAAGCCGGATGTCCCGACACGCGTACAGATGAATTTCCTGATTGGATACCGCAGTGGGAATTCATTTGACAATTTCTCAATTGATTGCACTGCTGTATCGCGCCGGGGGCGTGAGATCCCGGACCGCAATTCTGTCCGTTCGCGTGTATTTGTCCGCAATTAGCGCTCATCTGCGCTTGACAACCGTACATAGGATAATAAGAGACGTTTTGATGATTCTGTTGAACGCAGTTACGCGTCATTTGCGCGGAATTTTGTTGCATGTTCTGCGGGGGTCCGTGCTGCGGAGGGAGAGCACCCGCAGCCGGGGAGGTCATTGGTTGATCGCTAACGTGACTCGGCGCATAATGAGATCCCGGAGACATAACTTGACCCACCGGACTCGGCTGCATCTGCGAACCGCACTGTTGACTTTGACTGTAATTCTGCGGGGGACAGTAACCCGATCCTTGACTCATTCGCGAACTCGGACACTGCGAATAAGCCGGCGATGGAATTTGATAATTCGGACAATTGTTCTGTTGCGAATTTTGCTGCTGTTGTCCCGGTTGCTGCGGTTGCTGCTGTTGGGGATAACACGACGGTTGATTGTTTTGGGAATTGTTATAGTTGCACGGCGGTGGTTGCTGACGCTGATAGTGCAGAGGATTCGTACAGATCGGCGACTGGCATATCGGCAATGGACTTCCGCGATAACTCACACCGTTACCAACCGCTTGAACCTAAAAAATACAATTTTAATGATTAAACAGTTGTCATTGATTGGTAGTCGATAGTTTTTGTGTATTCATTGCATTAAAATAGTATACTTTTCAGCTGATATTTTTCATTTTTTTTATCATTGTTCCAAATCAATTCAGTTTCGTTGTTCAGTTTTATAAGATGTTTCACGGCGCGCTGCGCTTCAAGGGATTAAATACAGAAAAAGAGAAGTGAAAGACATACCTGATTCAGATACTGCATCATTTCATCGGGAATTACGAGTTTATTTTCCACCATCTCGCCTTCGCCCATCTCGTCCAAGAGAATCTCTTGATTCGGATGAAGTTCGGGAAGTTGCGCGGATCTCGGTCTCGGAGGGACCGGAGGTGATGTTCGTTGCGCTTGATGTCCTCTCGCCGGTTCGGACATTCGTCGATCGCTCGACGGTTGCGGCAGACAGTGTCCGCTCGGTGCCCAATCGCTCGGAACGGCTTGTACGCCCTTAAAAAAAAAATTAAATACATTCGTACATTTCTTTACGCTTTTTTACGATATAAAATCGTTTTGATTTTTTATATTTTACTATAAGATAAGAATAAAAGTTTATCTTTCTATCGCGAAATTATTATTACCTGAAGCGACATGTTCTGCGTCTGTACGACCAAATTACTCGTGGAATACGGTCCCTGAAGATGTCCCGGAGGATTTATTCGACCGGAAGTATTGCTCATTTGACTGCTTCTCCTCGATGTACCCGGACTTATAGGATCGTAGAAACTACCAGGTCCCGCTGGTCCCATTCTCACAGCGCTTACGCCACTCGTTTGACTGCTTCTTCTGCTACCAAAGTCCGTCGATCTCATACTTCCGTAATAGGTACTGACTGTACTGTTGCTGTCTCTCCTCGGTTCGCTCAACGGTTGCAGCCTCAGTTGAAGATCCGACAAACTCGTCTGTCTCGTCGTACCGCCCTCCATTTTCAAATCTGTGATTCTTCGATTGAGATCACCGATGTTTCCTTGCGGACCCGTTATTCGACTTCCACGAGTTCCTATCACTCCACCGGGAAGGGGTGGCATCGCTTTCGCGTTCAATCGGCCCTTCATACGATTTCTCGAGGGTGGCGGCGCCTGTTGAGTTTCCATACCACCGACCTGACGAAAAAAAAAAATAAAAAAATTAGCGAAAAAATTCATAGCAGTCTGTCGTAAATTCCGAACGCGATAAAAGGCTCCCGAATAAAAATTTCTCGAATGATACGAATATATCGAAAGAAATGAAATATTTTACGAGTTAAAGATTTATTTTCTATAAGATCTGTAAGCGTTTGAATCCGTTGGCTTACCATCGCCCGAAGAGCGACCGGAAGGTCAGCGATATCGAGATCGTCGGGTTCTTCGCTCCAGTGTTCCTCTGCAAGAACAACACCCTCACCGGCCACACCACCGACTCCGGCGATATCGTCGTTGCAGCCACCGATCAGAGGACTTCCCTGCTGCTGCATCATACTGGGAGGACTGTTGGCTTCGCTCTCGGATTTGACGCTCGGACTCGAGAGACTCGGCGTTTTCGGATGAAGATCTTCGCTTCTGCTTGGACTATGACCGCCCGCGCCAGCCTCGTCGCTGCCTCCACCGTCACCGCCACCTTTGTGTTTCTTGTTCGCGTAAAATTCCGCTCCGTGGACAGTTTTTACGTGTTTTCTCAACGACGACGGATCTGTGTACCTCTTCGTGCAGCCGGGCGCCTTGCATACGTAGGGTTTCTGAATAGTTGAAAATAAAAAAATATTTTTTATAGAAAACGGAATTTAAAATGACAATAATTGAAATGAACGATTGAAAAAAATTTACCTCATTCGAATGAGTTCTGTTCTGATGTTTAGCTCTGTCGCTCGCATTGCTGAACGCCTTACTGCAACCCGGATATTCACAAGTATAAGGTTTTTCGCCGGTATGCGATCTAAGATGAGTCTTTAGGTTCTCCAGTCTTGAATACGCCTTGAAACATCCTTCAAACTGTGGAGTATAAAATATAAAAATAATATTAACTGAAATTTGAAAAATTAACTAAAATTTGAAAAAATGACTAAAATTTGAAAAATTGACTGAAATTTGAAAAATTGATTGAAATTCAAAAAAATGACTGAAATTTGAAAAATCTACTGAAATTTAAAAAAATAATTAATACATTTTTTAGAAGAATCGATAGATCACGATTTTCCAAACTGATTATCGACGATAACGAGGTTTACATTACTGCAAAACTTACCGTGCATTTGTGGGGCTTTTCGCCGGTATGCCGCCTCATGTGAACCACCAACATGTATTGAGCTTTGAATGGTTTTTCTTCTCGCGAACATTCCACCCATCCGCATACGAAACTTTTTTTGTTCGCGTGTATGTGATCGTTGTTGATGTGTTTAACGAGATCATCCTGAAGAAATAATTCATTTTAGATTATCATCTGTTTTTTTTAATTGCTCTTGCAGCGTTTCCTTTTCTTTGTTATCTTTTTTTACCTGAGTGGGAAACTCCAAACCGCAATCTCTCCAATGGCAATTTGTCTCTATGAAATCGCCAGGTTCGTCCCTCAGATCTTCACTGGGACTGAGTCCTTGCGGATGCGTCAATGGAACGGTCGTCGGTGTCGCGGTCGTCGTAGTTGCCGGTTCTCTCTTCACCTTTGTCGACTGTCTTCTCGACGAAGTATCGGCTTCCGCGGCTATCGAACGGTTCGATGCTTCCGAAGCTTTTCTGCACGACTCGGTTCCCTGTAATTATGAAAAGAAAAAACAAAGGAAAATAAATAAAAGATTTTTTTGTGCAGTAAAGTCGATTAGTGTAATGCGCAACGGGATCGGTAAAGCTTCGAGAGGTTTCCAATGAGTATTGAACGTAATTCCTCACACGCGAACCGTCTTAGCGTCTCGTGAGCACTTAAGTATCCGCGACGCTTAGCCGTACACGCGATTCCGCAATTATCGCGTTCCGCGGTGTACGAAGGGCAGCGAACAATTACAATCCATCGTCAGTAGAAACTTCGTATAAAGTAATTCAATGTTCTCGTATCGATAGCATTTTTGAATTCTCCGAATCTATAGGTTCGATATACTATAAACTTTCATCGTTAAGTTTTTTTACTCCACAAAATACTTTTGAAACTCCGCAAAATTAGATTTATAATTAACTACTCAGCATAACATTGTTAATCATTTTTTCCATTCGTTAATTTGGCGGAAAACTTTCTATGTGGTATCGATCACTTATGTAATGTTGCATATTACAATTTTTTAATCATTTTTATTAGATTTATATTTAATTTCGAAGAATATATTCTCTTTGTACATTTTTTTTTTCGTCGAATTACTTCGTTGAATTTCGTTCGATAATTTCTCTTATTGAACTTTTTTCGTCGAATTTCGTAGGAATGATTATCTTAATAATTTTTTTCGGCATCTTTGGCGAATTAAAATGAATTTCGTATGCGAGAAACGAATGAATTTCGTAAGATAAAGTGTCTTTGCGTCTATCCGACGTCGACAATATCGATGAATATCAATCGCAATCGTTACTCGGTCTTTGGTTCTTTGTCTATGCGATTCGAAAAGAAACGAAGTGAGAAGTGAGTTAATGAGATCGTGGAAGTTGGCAGTGAGAGCGACGACAACATACGAATATAAGCAGTCTATTGTGTCGAGCCGATCGCAATCGAATGCTCGAAGTTTAACGGCTTACCGTAGTGTGTCCACATGGTCGCGGCCCGTGTAACCTCCGAGTTTAACGGAGTGTACACGGTACTCGAGCAAAATGAAAGTACAGCACGGATGTAAATAAATCAGAACGCATTGTCGAGCCTATTGAGTGGAGCCTCGAGGTTCAACAGTGAACGAAGGAACACTCTGCACTCTGCTGGTGCGGTGAAAAAAAATAGAAAAAAATAAATAAAAAAGAACGATGAGACGAATGAAGAGGACGAAGAAGAAAAGGAAGAGAAAAAAAAAGAAAAAAAGCGAAAGCGGGTGGTAAGGGCGAAGGCGAAATAATGTGCGCGAGATTGGCTGTAACCCGAGGACCCCCCGGGTAACCCAATCCTCTTTCTCGCGCGGGTTCGACGAGGACGAAATTCACGGTGTAGTACACCGGAGGGGGGGATCTCGCGGACGGTGAGGGAGGATCGGAGGCGAGTGAAAGAGAAAAAAAAAATTGAAAGTCGGAAAGTAGACGAAAAAAAAAAAAAAAAAGCGGCGTGCCGATTATTTATTTGCAACGAATCGATGACGGCCCACCGGGATATATCGTTTCGCGAATGGCAATAATAATCAAACAACACCTACTGCAACACGAGTATGAAAATCTCAGCGTAAGATGTCGGCAATTTCATTTCTCGATATCGACGCCAATCTCCCCTTTCTGACGCATTGAATTTACTCGTAAACTCCGCTATATATGCGTATTTTATTATACCAACTAATTTGAATCAAACAGTGCAAAGGATTAAGATTTCGACGCGGCGCAATTGAATGACTTTGCAGGTTGAATCACCTTCGTAATTTTTATTATCGATCAGTGACAATTGATAATTATAATGCTTTGCGCTGAATTTTTCGTTCACCGATAATTTCAACGGTTCGAAAAAAAAAAAAAAAAAAATACGACCAATATAATCAAAGATATGATAGACAGTAATAAAAAACTAATAAAAAAACTCACTAATAAAAAACAATATATTTTATATACATCGTTATTTTACACCCGAAAAACTGAATTTTCGATAAAAATTGATTTTTATCGACCGAAATACAACTGCGCAAATAAAAGGTTTTTTTTTTTTTTTTTAGGTAAAAATACATTCTTATCTGCGCGAATTTAGTTTACTGGGTAAAAAAAAAGAAAGACTTCGTAATTTTTTAATAATTCTCGAGTGATGCTTACCTCGCTTTTGGGGGGTAAACCACCGCCGTGAGGTCCCAAGGTAACCGACGCAGCGGAGTGCGGTGGTACGGAAAATAATTGCGTATGAGGCGCCAAACCGTGCGAATGTGGATGACTGTGGGGATGCGGCGGTGGCGGTGGTGGTTGAAGGGGATGCGTGTGCGGCAAGAGAGCAGCGGCCGCTGCACTTCTCAACAGATGCGCCTGCAATTGTTGGAGGTGTGGCGCCATTCCTGGATGCATTCCTAGCGCCGGACTCATTGCTAAAACAACGAAAAAAAAAAAAAAAAAAATTACTCACGATGAAATAAACAATTAATCGATAAAACAGATGAATTTTTATCGACAAAATTCTATTAATTTTCTACTCGCGGAGCTCTCAAACTTGTCGCGAACTTCGATCAATTCCGCAAATAGAAAGTAGCGTCGCTGGATACGGATTGCTCGTGAGTAAACAAGTCGCGAGTTTCGAGATCTAATCGTGATTCGCCGAGATTTAGCGTAGCCAACGGTGTATGTCTCGATAAACTCGAAGCGACACGACGCGACGTACTTCCGGCTGATCGTTGGCGCTTGCATTCTAATCGTGAACTTTACTTGTTCTTTACGCGTTACGGAACTTGTAATTGACATACGTAGCAGCGTAGTCATAATTTCGATGTTGTTGTCGAAGAACGTGCAACGATTGAGAGAGTAGAGATCGAGAATAACAATTGTTTATTTATTATCTTTTGTTTTCTTTTCTAAATGATAAAAAAATCAATGTGGAAGATACGCGCCAAACTTATACGAGTTTAATTCACGTATAGTATAATAATACCTACAATATCGTTAAGGAAAGATCCTACGCAGTTGGAGGCTCGACGAGCCGTGTCTCTAATTGTTACGACTAGATTACCAGCTACTAATATGGTTATCTTGTGAATAAGTTACGTGACGAGTGTCCGTAACGCATCACCTTCTTCCTCCTTATCCTTCTCTGTATTATAACGATCTTCAATTCTATTTTTCTCTGTCCCTCTTTTCCTCGTCGTTACAAAGCGCTATACTGTTCGCTAATTACTTCGACTGCTTCTTCGAGTATTCGTCAAAAACTTAAAATTAACCCGAAAAAAAAAAAAAAAATGAAAAATATTGATCTATTTATATATATCGAATTGTTTTTACTATTTCAAGTTTGCGCCATTTTGGCGGATGTTTATTTATTTTTTTGGGTTGTTAAACACGGAATCGTTGTCCGAAGGGAAATTAGTTCGTTCGTAAACCGGAAGTCTTCATTTAGAATCCGTTTGTTTGATGCATGCGGACGACTCGTAAAGATAGTACCGAGACATCTAAAGCTCATCAACATTGAAATATTATTAGCGACGTACGAAGCTTGAATCTTCGTTGGTAACGTCGGGGAAACAGAGAAAGAGATAAACTCGAGAAGTCCCCTCCCGTATGCCGCTCGGTACTCTCAGCCGGTTCGTTTTACGATCGTACATTATTATAGTATGGGTACACAGAGGCCTCGCCCGGTCGTATGGAACCGCGACAACGGTAGCCAGAGCCCTCGTTAGCGATGCCTGCTGCTCGTCGTGGATTTTACAGCCTTCGACGAGGAGGCCGGTGTGCTGTGCTGGAGACCCCGGAGGCCGATGGCTCCTTGACTCCTGATGCTTTGCTTTCCTGCGTCGCGCGAAGCGACGTGTCGTCGACGCCGTGTGTACAATCGCGAGTTGCCAATTCTACCTTTGCGTAGAGTCGGAGATCATCAAAACGTAACGATCGCAATGGAAATAAAAAAAAATCACAAAGAGCCGCGATGAAGTTGCAAAAAAAAAAAAAAATCGGAATAACGAAAAGCGAATGAAAAATAAACGCGCGTATCGCCAATTGATGTAAAAATTTTATTCGCTCCGAATCGTTGAAAAATAATTTTCTCTAATACGTTGGAATTTAAATGAAAAAAAAATTACGTTAAAAATTTCCAAACACGCAACTCGTGAATGCGTTATCAATTGAGTGATAATTTTGTTTTGTAATTTTTTTTTTATTAATGATTTCCAAATTTAGGGCGAAATATAGACATTTTTTTTTTATACGAAGAAGTGCTGATTTATTAATCTTTAGTTCACCGAAATACATTCTGTTTCAATAAAAATATGGCTGCTTTTATATTTCATCGTATATCTTTCCTTGAAAAAAAAAAAAACATCCACTGCACGCACATTTATGTTTAAAGATTGTCTATCAGGCAAATTATTATACATCTTTATCGGAATTAATGAGCAAATTTATCACCCGGATGTGATTACGCGTGAGAAGATAACGACGACGACGAATCGCGCATTCTTCCGACTTAACGAAGACGTTGTTAGCATTTTTTTTATACGAGAGATCGTTGAAAGGTACGAATGGGTTTACGAAGGACACATCGGCGAATAGAATAAATATCTTTCCGATTAACATCATCTTATCAAAATCTAACTGAATGCTACCGACGCTGCTACCGCAATTGAAGCTCACAGCGGTGTGATTCTCGTCGCATCTAAAGCACGCAGTGATTTCTCGTCGAAGCATCAATTCACGCAGCGACAACATATCTTCGACAGGCTGAGAAGCTGAGTGCGTATGGTACGTACGTGAAGATCGCGTGCCGTTGGACGTTTAGCGATTGGTGCCGCGCGCGGTACTACGGGGCCTTTCATCTCTTTCTCTCCCGGAGACCATACATTACGAGGCGCGCGTTTCCCTCGGACTTTATGTTCGTTCGAAGAGAAGTCCGCTTGACAGGCAGTGATAGAGGCAAAACATAGTCACGCGACCGCCACTCGACAGAGATAGTTTCACCCTAAACGAGACTTCTTAATGTTTTCATCAATTCCCTAACATAAAATAAACCAAAGAGAACCGATAAAATTGCATCTCGTATAGCTTAATCGAAGTACGACTAGAAAAACGAAAAATGTTCTTCTTATCACCGAAAAATACCGAAAAATATCATCGGCACAAAAATCAAATGTAAACAATAAATAACCGAAATTTCGGCAATTATTTTTCCATCGATCTCTAAAGAGTTAATCGTTTTGCTTCACAACTGAACTGAAAAAAAAAAAAAAAATCCGAAAAAAAATCGTGATTTGATTTTCCATTTGCAACAACCGATTTCTCGTAAAAAATTTGGTATTCCTCGCTATGACGGGAAGCAACGATCGTCATAGTGTTTCCGTCGGACCCGGAAAAGCGTAAATAAAACTGATCCAGAGAATGATGCGAAGAACGGAAGGATATTTACTTGGAGACACGTATCTTCATGTGACACGCGGCAGAAGCAAAACCTTATGCTCTCGTGAGGGAGAGAAGCGAAGTAAAATTTAACGAGCCTCCAACATCCTGCGGCGTTAGCCTCGACTTCGCCGACAAACGACCGCAGCCGCACGTCCCTTGAATTTATAATCACTTGATTGCTTCATTTAATAAGAAACTTTGCTGGTCCTGGTAACTCGCGCGTATACATCAGCATCGACGAGGCGGTCTTCTCTCGCGGTTTCGGCGATTAATAATCGATCGACGGGACCCGATCGAAGTTCTCGATCTCTCGCACAACCCGTGTTTCGTATACGTACGCGAGGTTTATTAATGCGTTCCGGGGACGATCTCGATACGTGATTCGATTCACGCGATTTATTATTGTCGATCTCTTATTACATTGGCTATAAATGTATCCTCGACGGATTAACTGCCGATAGACTTGAATTTTGATGACTGAATCATACAATAATAATAATAATAATAATAATCGATAGCAATAAACAATTGCAAAAAAAATGTAGTCATTTGATGCAAAGATCGAAAAAAAAATCGATCCTTCGATGCAAAGATCGAAAAAAAAAATCGATTATTCGATCGAAAGATCGAAAAAATAAAATCGATCATTAGATTTATAAAAAAATCTTAGATATAAATAAGTTTGTCATTAGATAAAATATGAAAATTGCTTACCTGCTGAAAGGTGTCCATAGCTGCCGCTTGCGCTGCTACTTCGCGATCCATTGACAATGGACGCGAGACTGTTGGGACTGAATCGAATCATACTGTCGATGTCGAAACGATCCGAATAAGGTGAACTGCTCAATGCTCTTTTTCTACTCGCCCTTATAGCCGAAGCTCTTGGACTTCCGAGTCTCGAAGATGCCGAAACAATCGATGCTAAAACGAAACGAAAGATATACATTAACCTTCTTGTCGCTTATCGCGCTCGCTTTTCCGTAATAAGTTTAACGAGAGAGTGCAAAATCAGCGTAGTTATTACGTAGAGACAAAGCTCACGTGTACCTTAAAGTACCACGTATTGCATGTAGAAATTACCGGCAAGAGGACCTCCTGTATCGTCGAAGAGATGAAGATGAAGAAGAAGAAGAAATGCACGCGAAGAGGGAAGAAACGATGAAGAACTATAAGAGAGAGATCTCTCCTTGCGGCCGAAGCGTTTTAGCGGCGATTTGCCTTCGACCGCAGGCAAAGTACGTATTACTCGAACCACTTTCTTAAGACCGTAGAAGAAGAGGAATAAGAAGAAGAAGAAGCGCAAGAAGTACACAGGTAAGAGAGGAGGCCGTTGGGGAGTTGCAACCACCATCGCGCTTGCGGCTACTGACGATGTCGATGATGGTGCAATGAAGTTTGTTCATAGCGTTGTGTGCACCTTTTCGTATAACCGGACGTGCGGGTGTAGTCGGCACACTCGACGAGGGAATATGCAACACGATACACAGAGGGCCTCCAGGAAAATAAAGAAAAAAAAAAGATAACGGAACGATGAGAAGCTACGAAAGGGAAAAAAAAACTGCGATAGATTCGAAACTCCACCTTTTGGTTTCCACTCGGTTTACCCCGTAACTCGCGGGGCTCTGCACACGCTTCAGGTGTATTGTGTTACTCGCGACAGATTTTTTTCAACCTCACTAACTCCCCTTCGTCTCGGATATGCATCGTTTTACTGCCTAAAATGTCTCAAACACATTTTTTTAAACCTCATTTGTCTTTCGATCTATTGTCGTAAAAATGAGTTATAGAAATGCAATTTTTTTTCGTACCGCAGTTCGTAGTTTGATCTTTAAAGCTCTTTTTGCTGAGGCGAAAGGGTATTTTTTTTTTTTTTTGTTGAAGACATTTAGTATTCATCGGCAGGTTTGCAATTTCTGAAAGATAGGATGTCGAATCGTGAGCGACTCTCTTACATGTTCTCGCGACTTTCAAGACTTTAATGAATATGCGAAACGGTGTATTCCCCGTTGGTTGTTGGAAGAACTCCGTGGCGCGTTGAAATAGCCGGTAAGGGGGTAAGGAAGGGAGAAGAGAGCAAATACACGCTCCCCGAACAGCCCCGGGAACTCGCGCCCGGGACTAACATGGGATTGAGACATGTAAATTGGTGCAATCGGGCACTACGATCGGAGCTGTGCTTCGTTGATACTTCGGGCTCATGACTACACCGGACTACAGGTTCATTCAAAATCAAAAGTTTCGATCTTTAATCCCCTTTAAAGTTTCGAAAATAACTTTACTACTTCGCACCTTATTATCAACTGAAGTGGCAATACATCGCGGAATAAAAAAAAATCAGATAAAAGTAGTGATTCGAAGGAAAAAATTTCATTTTTTTTTAAATGCTGAAACGTTTTTCCGAAATTTCGACCCTTAATTATTCAGCAGCAAAAAAATGATTTGATTTTTATTCTGAAACCCGAATGTACGTAACTAAGTGCACATCTGCGTTACGGAGAAAAAATCGAATGCCGATAAGACGAAAAACGTTGTAATATATAACGTGAGAGAACCTGTAGCGTCGAACGATGTCGAGGTGTTAATGAGGTCGTGTCGCTCGGAGTCGATTCAATTATGCGCGCGGTGCCGGCTAACGAGGGCCCCGTTTACCCTTTCGATCGTCTCCCCAGCCTCACGGGGCCCTTTAACCGGCTTCCCGCCCCCACGAGATCTCTTCTACCTGCCGCGAGTTTCTGCGCTGCCGGTGTTGTTCGCTTCTACACGATCGCGTCTCTTGCAGACTCCGCGTTGTTGTTGCTATTTCGATGCGGCAAGAGACCTGCGACCCGACTACTGATGCTGCTGCTGCTGCTGCACCCATCGAGGGATACCGCATTAGCCTATCAAGATTCGCAGATATCGACTACCGTCGAGCGCGCGCGATGAAAACGGTGACACTACTGTGTCTAATATCGCGCCAATTCAATAAACTTTACTGCTAAATGATTTTATTTGAAGATTTGTCATTTGCTATTACGATTAATCTTGTGAACCAACGCGTGGCGTGAATGACAAATAACACTTAATGCAATAATTAGAGAAAAAAATGAATGAAAAAAAAAATCGTATAGATAAGAATTCCATTGGTAGCGTTTTTTTAAATCGAAAACTAAAGAAAAAATGATATTTTTACGCGGTACGAGAGACACGACACTGTGATTCAAAGGGTTTTAACTACGCAAAGTACCATATAAAGAAGTGAATGATTCGCCGAGAGCGGCAGAGGCGAAAGTTAAAGTAGAGAAATGATGAATACAGAAGGGTGAGGAA
Source organism: Buathra laborator (assembly GCA_934046635.1). Lineage (NCBI taxonomy): Eukaryota > Metazoa > Arthropoda > Insecta > Hymenoptera > Ichneumonidae > Buathra > Buathra laborator. The sequence continues at coordinate 14,985,692 of OW203901.1, read as the reverse complement.
CTCTCCGACGGTTAAGGTCTCCGGTTACGGAAGCGTCTGGGAATTTTTCTGGTCCACTGGATTTTTCTCCGAACGTTAAGTGACACAAATGTGTTCGCCATAGTTTAAAAAGAACGCCCGAGGATATGAAACATCATTTAATTTACTCACCACCATCGATGGAGAAAGGAAACTCCGAAGATGCGAGAGTGCTGGCGGGACCAGCCGCGTGCAGGAGGTACTCCGGCCCCAGGCCACCCAGTCCTGTATTTTTCAAATTATATCGAATTAATAAAGATTTTTTCACTCGCGAAAAAAAAAAAAAAAAAAAATTACAGGCTGACGGGAAGTATAAAATTGACGATATAAAAATTGAATGACAAGAGAACAAAATCTGCTGCGGAAACGAACAAAGTGTCATCGATCTTCGACCCGAGATATCCAATTACGAGATGTGACGCTATAGTTCCGGAAACACGTGTTCCCTAAGCTACTGTACGATGCAAGAGGGAAATTGAATGTATGAACCGGAGAGGAGTTTCCGGCGGACATGCGGGTCGATTGTCTTCGCCACAGACTTCAATGACTTTCGTATTTTTTTTTTTTTTTTTTACGAGCGAACAATTAATACAAAACGGAAGCAGCAATGAGTTTAGCTTTAAAAAAAAATGAAAAAAATGTGATTGATGGATAATAGTATAATTATAATTAAGAAACGAAAATGAATTTGTGTAAATTACCGTGTAGTGAAGCGTTGGGACTGTGCGTAGAGGCCTGGAGCTGGTGGTAAAGGTGGTCCATGTAGTTGAGCCGATAGGCTGGATGCAGCGGCGTGTGCTCCGATAGGGGATGACTTCTACGGAAGAAATCTCCGCCGGAAGTACCGTTGCCGCCGCTGCCGGGACCACCTCCGCCCGGCTCTCCCGCTCCGCTACCGCTTCCGGCACCGCAACCACCGGCGTTTCCACCTGCTGTACTACCGATCGCCGTCGAACCGCCTGACAATCTATAATCAATGAAAAAAAAAAAACATCTATCTTAGTCTCAATTACATGTATCGATCTTTTTTGCCGATATACACGATCCTTTCTTCTAAGAGGAACAACTTTGAGCTCAAAGTAAGCTAAGTAAATGCGCAGCAGACGAATAGACGCGGTGGTTCGATGAATAACTATCCGAGAGGCTGAACGTGTTCGGGTCAAAGGGAAAGTGACTTTCAGGTGTGAATTCCGTGAGGTATTTACACTTCGGTAAAGTCACGCTGCGTTAAATGCCCTTAATCGACGAAGACGACGTGAGGTTTAGCCTCCTACGTGACGAAGCCTACCAAGGCGACTACTATGTTCTACGAGGTGTAATCTACTACCGTATAGAATAGAATAGAATTAAAAAAAAAAGTCGCCCCGATTCACGAGGGTCTCGTGTTATATTAGAGCAGCCAGCAAAAGCGATTCTTTTACAAAAGAGATTGACGCGTACCTTGGCGCTCGGGAAGCCCGACTGCAACAAAGTTTTGCCTTCAAAGAAGTTGGGACAGTTAAAAAAAAAAAGGAAAGGTGAAACCGAAGGCCGCACGGGATAAGGGAACGTCTTTCTCTCTTTCTTTAACGATCTCGTTCCCGGAGTCATCGAGGTCGTGACGAGAGTCAAGCGCTAAAAGTTTCGTTGCTAAAAGAGTAGTCGAAGAAAAAAAAAAAAGATAGGAAGGAGAGGCGAGAGGGCGGAGGAGGCGGTCGAGCGATGATGAGGAAGTGAGTCAGGGTAAAAGACCAAAGGGCCCGCGGCGCATAGTGCGGAGACGTTCGTTTGAGGGATGACGATTCGTTACGCGCGAAACGCTCGCAAATGGCGCGAGACGAGGGACGACTGAATCTTCAAAGATACGGGAACACGACCGGTGAGCAACTCGCCTCGTCGCCGACACTGGCAAAACTTTCGACTCATTGAAAATACAAGTCGTTCGAGTAAATTTTACGAGAAATGTGTAAAAAAAAAAAACGGATTTCTTCCGCGTTTTTGGAGTCACGGTGGCGCTCGGAAGTTTGTAAATACTCGACGAGCCGCACCTGCAGCAATAATACTTGACGAAAGGATATTTTTTTTTTTCTTGTTTTTCGTATAAATGATTTTTAATGAGTTTGTTTTACGGATTTTTTTTTCTTTTTCCTCGAGTTCCTAAATCCGTGTTTACGCGGCTTTCAAATAACGAGTAGTATCTCGATGAGGGATTACGTTGTTTGGTACCCAACACCTATACAGTTTGCTGAGACATGACACTCTGTATAAATATTGGTTAACTCGCTACCCGCGGAGTTTACTGAGCAAAGACAACGCGTTGAACGAAGACAAAACTTCCCCTCGATGTTCCACAATTTCTTTCTCCCTCTATTCTACGCACAGTCGTTGGGCGAAGGTCCCTGTTTGACTTTACTCAGAGTCCACAAATCTCGATTACCCACTTGGCCCACCGGAACGACGCTTGCGTCAACAGGCTAATAAACGTTTCGGCCCTCGAGCTTCGAAGTTAACGCGACGCTACTGACTTGGATAACTGATAAAATCCTTTCAAAGACAAACCAACGGCATCGGATATATTTTGAAATTTCGAATAATCGAAAACTCAAAAAACACGCAAACTTTTTTTTTTCTATATGCCGAGAAACGTGTGTATTTGTAGTTAATAAGTGTGCAGTTCGATGTGACTAAATAAATATGTAATTATTATTATCAAAAATCTCAGTCGAGTGAAATAAGATTGGTAACTATTAACAAATGTTATTCGGCTTAATTTTGCGAAATTAAATATTTCATTGCTCAGCTGATATTTTTTAACACTAAATAAACATTTTATCTTTTCAAGGTTTTCGGTATACAAAAATAAAAATTTTAACATGCAGAATTTTTTACAAATTTCAATGTCGATTTCGTCTTTAAATCCGCAATGTGCTGACGAAGGGGTTAACTATAAACAAATACCTACTTTTTCCAGTTTGCTGACTAATTTTTGTAATATTACATTTCGATTCTTTATTTTCTGTTATCATACGACGAGTTAAATAAAACCATCGATTAACCGAGTCAACGAAACCCTCTATTCAAGAAACACACTTTTCCGTCTCCAATTTATCATTCTTATTACATAATATATCTTGCGTAACAACGTCCGGAGCGTCAAAGTAGAACGAATACGAAACGAAAGTCTTTGGCATCACTGTAATAATATTTGTCGATCATGGAATCGGGTGAGTGAACACACCGAAAGTTCATAATTACGATGCGACTCTCGAGTCGAGAGCCGCGTCGTCGTCGCTGCCGTCGTTTCGTCGTTCGCGTCAGCGTCTCCTTTTCTTCGTTCATAATGCCCTCTTTCTCTCGTACCCATCGTCGTTTCGTTTCTCCGTCCTCTCGCTGTCTACTCTATTTGTTTTACTTCGCCGCCGTTTTTTTTTTTTTCTTTTTTTTTTTTTTCGCAGCCAGAGACCGCGCCGATTCTATTTCGAATACTGCTGAGTGCCAGATGACTCGATGCCTCTGCTCTGCCGTTGCCTCTTACCCCCCTTCGTATCTGACTCTCGAGCGTCTTTCTGTTTCTCTCCGCTTCCGTCTTCCCTCATCTTCTGCAGCTTCTGTACACTCGCAATGGGTACGCATACACACATCCCTCATCCCTTTGCCGCCGAAAATTTATCTCGCTCCCTCGTGCTCTGTCGTAATGCAAAGGAGCATATCGCACTTTTCTTTACGCAGTATGGCGAGCGTACGACAAGGTTCGGAAGATACTCGCGGCATCTCCCTTTCTCGGCAAGTCGACGCCTGGCGTCTAGAATGGACGAGGGACCGACGGGGCTCAGGCCTCACCGACAGATAAAACCTCGAGTCGTTAACTCGACACGCCGGAAACCGTCCCATCTATCTTTATCTATGGCTCTCGTTTCTTCTTCCTTCTCTTCTTTTTTTTTTACCAGAGCATCGCGGACTCAAAAGCTCGACTTTCTACCCTCTTTACAATCATAGCTCGTGTTTCTCTCGTAGCGGAACATTTCGCAATTACTCGTGTATAATTAACGTTATGCGGAACTTTCGATAGAAAAGAGTAAAACAAATATATATTTGCGATATATTTTATAAACAATTAAATAATACATCGTCGGCAATTTGGATAATTGTCGATTACTAATTAAAATTGGTCGCAAAATAAATGTGTAATTTAGTACAATATTAAGTGAAAACTTGTGTTGGCAATTTGGTGAATGAGCAATTAATCAGTTAATAATTCGAGTGGAAAGGATTTTTTAAAGGGTTTTTTCCCTCTCGTGATTGCTGCTCCACAGAGCAGACAGACTCGCGTGCGCGCGTCAACGTGGCTCCGTGATAATTAGGCGACGTGAAGGGAGAGACAGAACCGCATCTCGAGAACATCTGTCGGACGTCTACGTCTGGGCGCAGAGGTTTTCGCCTCCAGAAGCAGCGCGCGTCGAGCGAATGCCGAGAGAACGAAGATCCAGTTAGAGAGAAACGCTTATACTTTGCACTGTGAAATAATAGCCACAGGCAAAGACACTTCTGCTACAGACATGTCGCTAAAACAGTGAACGAGAGGGCTACGGAAAGCATTGAATAACTCTCGAGTCACGTTTTTCACAGCTAAATACTTATTCGCTCCAATAACCACAGTCGACCGTCCAAAAACAAAGAAATGTCCAAAAAAAGAGTCTAATAAATATTTAGTAAATGATAAGCTTCGTATAATAAAAACTCAGCTGTCGGCGGGGTAAGTTGTGTATAATAATAAAATAATTATATAATATTAATATAATAATAAAAGATGTGAAAAAAAAATTTAAATAAAAAAAATATGATAAGCGATAAGATTTCTCCGAGAAAAATTCAGCTATGAATTTGAAGCAGAAAAATGTACATTCACGCGTATAAAATTATGCCTCTGCGCTGACGAACTGGATAATTGCACGTTCCCGAGAGCCTTGTCGAGCGGTATATCAATACGGTGTATAATAATAATGAGATAAGATGCCGGAGTATGTAATTCGCAAGTGAGAAGTATGTTTATAGTCGTGAAATTAATGCCGGTCGTTGGGGACACGACGGTAGTCGAGGAACTTCTCGACGTCGAATGGGACACTCGATAATTAGCGAGAAATCGTGACACGTACGAAGCGTGGCCCCTGCGAGAGACAGACCGCGCGTATGTACATACGCGGCTATGTACCTCTCCGGTGGCTGCTGTTATCCTGTGTCTCGAAGCAAGGAGACGATTGTGTTCACATCAGAGACGCTCTGGTGTGAGAATAAGCTTCGAGGAAGCGGTAAGGAACGTGAGCCTCGAAAGCAACACGCGTTTCCGGAACAAGAGAGACACTTGACGTCTCCCGTACGTCGCTCAGATTCTCCGGACGTTTCCGGCTACAATCGCGTCAACTTAATAGACAGTAGAGACTCTTCGTTTCCGGCGAATATCAATCCAAATCAGGTCATCGCGCGACAAAAGCGTATCGGACGTTTCAACGCCGTGTTAAAAATAATACCGCTACCATAATGCGCGATATACGTCAATTATAATTTTAAAAAATGATTAATTTTCAATCAAAACTATTTATTTAATGAAAAATAAAAATAATAAAGATGGAAAATAAATTTTTTTATTTTTACGAGAAACATCCGAAAAAATTGTCGATATTTGGAAGCAAAACGGTAGTAAGACACGATCGATCGACGCGTGAATTAAACTTCAAGCCGTGACTCAGGCACTGGACACGATGGACAGCAAAAAAAGAAATCGTCGTGGTATCATCGTCTATAAAAAAAAATGCAACGACCACGTCTATAGGGAAATAACGATGAGGAAAAAAAAAAAAAACAAATACATGGACGACTCTACTTCTACATGAATGCGCGCAAGCAGCTGAAGAGGTTCGCCGGGCGTGTTGGCGCGCGCGTTATTTATAGGCGATTCGCACGCTGGTCCGCCTCGCGCTCTTCGATCCTAGCGCGCTTTTCGCTGTGCCTGTTCGCTGCGCTCGCATTTATAGCGGACAATTAGGCGCCGACGCGCAAACACGCGCCGACACTAACACGTACGCGCCGAGCTTTAACGAGCCCGCGCTATGGTTCTCTTTCTGCTCCTTAAACTGTTGTGTTTCTTAACTCGTCTCTACCAACTGCTAATACCGCACATATCGTACATCGTGTACGTTGGATTATAATGCATGTAATGCGTAAAACGCATAAATATGTCAGTACTTCGATTCTCAAGAGTCTCGTATTATTGTAGATAATAGATCGACGAAATAGCTATGAATTAAAGCTGTTGGATATTACGCTTTTATCATCGAACTGTTTTCATTTCCGGCGAAGTGACGAAGGCTGCGGTAATAATTGGGTTTCTCGCTTTGCAAATGAATCAACTGATGAAAATTTGAGTGTAATGAAAAATTAGCGTTACCGCAGGGTTTACAATGGGGTGAATGTCATTTGCCTTCGCGGCTCAATTTTCGAGGACCACCGAGAGTCTGCCAAATTCTTCGTGAGTTAACGGAAGAGGCAGCGGAGTCTGACGAAGAAAACCGACGGACAAGGTCTCGCGCCCGTGTCCGCGAGACCCCGCGCCACAATCTCACGGCCAATCTCGCGTCCGTCTTCCACCATTTTAATGTCTTCATCACGTTTGCGGTTTGTTTCACGGTGGGCGGCGGCGGCGGCGGTCGTCGCTTGGGATGAACCGAAGAAGCGAGCCGCGGAAGGCCCCATAGACTCTATTACTCTAACTTACAAGTTGTAAACTATTTAGCTGATGATTCCAACCATTTAGTTATGTAAATGTTGCTTTCTCAGGTCATATTTACGGTTGAAGTTGATTTCGGAGTTTCTAACAAAGGTATCGCGTGATCGATCAATAATATCGTTATTAATTATTAACGGAGTCATTAATAATAACGCCGAGTCCCGAATTATCGTGGGATTCGGTTTGAATAACTTTCACCGAACCCCGGAAGTGTCAGGTGCACTTCGTCATAGACTCTCCCGCAACGTCCATATAGTCTGCTATATAAAGCACACTATATATAAAAATGTTATCCCAATCGCGGGGAGGGCGTAAAAAAAAAAATAAAAAAAGTGAAAAACAAAAAATTGAAAAAATCACAAAAAAAAATGTAATATTTTTTTTTCTACCGTATAAATAAAAATTGCGATTAAATCATTTCGAGACAAAATGGTTCGGAATATCGATAGATATCTCAGTTTTTTTTTCTTTTCGTGAAAAATAATAAAAACGGTAGCCGTTTCGTGTTACATGTTAAACGAAAGAATTCAAAATGGTGACTGACAATATTTTTCTGATGCACACTTCGCGTCACACCTGTGTAGACACACATATGCAATATTATATCAGTAGTGTTGAAGGCGATGGGATCTCCGGGGGCCGAGTCGAAAAGTCGTTCGGAATACGAATCGTCGAATTAAATTGGTGTGTGTGTGCCCCCAAGGGGGTAAAAGGGGGTAAAAGGGGATCTCGAGGGACGCGCGGCGTGACGAACGGTGATACAAAGTCCTCCCGTGTCTTCTCTCACCGTTCCTCTCGTATCCTCGATATAATCAAAGTGTCGAAGAGAGAAAAGCCCATCAGCGGCAGTCCGACCAGTGGACGTCAATTTATCGTCGAACATGATCGTAAAACAATGTCGGAGTCTTCCGTCTGTTTCTCGAAGCGCGAGCGGTCCGGAAGAAGAGATTAGATCTTTACAAGAGACGCCGACGTATATCCGTTTTTGGTATTTTTTTTTTAATCCTCATTTTTTTTTTTAAACTTAACTGTTATTCTCTCGAAAGTTAGAGCTCAGAGTTAATTTTCTTGTCTCGAATTGTCGGTGGTAGAAAAAAACATGTCGATGTATCCGCGTAGCTATACAGGTAATGGACACAGTCATTGGCCAGTGAATATAAACGTCCCGAGTGACGAATCGAACGGTCGTGTGGGTGGATACGATCGACAAAGGTTTAAATGAGTTAGTTGGGCAACTAACTGGCGGTATATATAGTCGTACGCATAAAACGATTTCGAGTAGATCGATATGCGCGGCGATGTGCTCGGAGCTCACGGGCGGTGTTCGCCACGGGGCAGGATGTGCCATGACAGTGGAGGGGGGCGGGAATCCTCCTGTTAATGAAGTAATTCGTGCGCAAATATGTACCCCGCTTGTACCGAGTGAATTATTCATTTGGACTGGTCGACTGGGTGCCGCGAGCGCGCACACTTGAGAAACCCATCGGGGCATCTTCTCCGCTCGGAGAGCTCTCCTCCGCATCCATAAGCCCGGTAGTTGTTCTTCACTCGCTATACGTAATATCTGACTGCTTGGCGTGAGGCAGTTTAACCCCTCTCTCCCCTTCCTCTCCCAACAGTTGTTCTACCAGATTGAAAGTGGAACGATCTTTGAATTTTGAAAAGCCCGCGCGATCAAAGGTACCCGAATAATCGCCGCGGTAAAAACTACTTGATTTTCGGCTTCTACCATAAGCAATCGTTTACTTATGCTAAGAATGTTGAAAAAATAACTTTTTAATAAAAAAATTAACTAAACCATTATTTTTTATCGGCCGGATATCGAATTATCGTAATTTTACGATTTTTTTTTTTCGTAAAAAATGATTAAATGTGTGGTAAAAAAAATGACTTCCAACTTCTTTTTGTTAGTTATATGCCTCAAAAAAAGAAAAAAACGTAATTTTTCGTGGAGATTCGATTAATTTTAATCGACACATTGGCTTGTGGATTCAAAAACATTAATCGATTGATTGAGACTCGTTAAAAATTATTTTTTTTGCTTGTTTACTTTCGCGATGTGTGTATGTCGATCGAGCGTATCAGCCGGCAGGAAATGACGATGCGTTCGTTGATGCGATTATGTTAAATAAGCATAAACATTTGGTAGGTATCCATCGAGAGGGCAAGGTGCGTTCTGTTGAACGAAATATGAAAGTCTTTTGCGCTCAATAAACGTCGCATCACTGAGAAAAATTCTTTATAGACTCTTGACGATGGAATAAGATATATTCGAATGTTTCTTTTCGCTCGATGCTTGGACAGGAGGAAGAAAACACTCGAAGGGAGAGCGCAACAACGGGGGCTCCTGAGATGTTTTCTTAGGTATACCACAGGCCTCGGTAACGAGCGTCTTTCCCACCGGTGAGACGTATAAAACGGGGCATGGAATACCACGATACGTTTTCTTCCATCATCCATTCCATTTCTTTATCATTATATATATATATATGTCTCGTATTCAGCCGGATTTGGAGGATCAAGACGGCTCGGTTGAGTATCGTCGGCGATGTCGGCGATAAACACCGCCAGAGAATTCGACGAGTCGGATAGAGTTTTCGTATACCTGCTATCCACAATACTACAAACCTTCGAACTGCTGTACCAGTTGCGGACTCCAAAAAAAAAAAAAAAAACAACAACGTAATCCTTGTAGGAAAAAAATATCTCAATTCGGAGTGATATGGATAACGGAAGAAATAGCAATCGATCGAAAGCAAATTTGATGCACGAAATTATCGATTAATAAACAAATGGATATATGGTTTTAGTGTGAAAAAAAAATTCAAAACGTATCGGGAATAGTTTTGGAAGCGAACGGATGTTCGCGGTTGTAGGGCTGAAGAATGCGATCGTCGGGGTATAAGGTGCGATAAACGACATCGTGATGAGAATCGAGAAGAATAATATGCGTGAGAGAACGGAGGTTTCGTCGGCGTCTGGGGAAAGCGGCATGATGACGATAAAGAGAAGCGAGTTGGCATCCAAAGAGAATACAGAGAAGCGAGAAGAGGGAAGTAAGAGAGGAAGCAAAAAAAAAAGGATGCAGAAGGAAATAGTTGAGGGAAGTGAAGAAAGTAAGAAATACGCGGCAACGCATAATACAATGGTAAATAGCAAAAGTATAAGACGCCTATAGAGGTGAGGAGCAGTGGGAGTTCGGGAAGCTCCGGCGGCTCACACGAGAATCGCAGGTAGCGGACGAGGAGAAAGCTGTGAAGAGAAAGAGCAGAGAAGCCGAAGGAAGAACGAGAGAATATCGTATACACGTAACGCGCGAGGGGCCGTGACTAATGACTCTATCGACGCCGGGACTCTGCGGCAAACCCAACTTCTTACCCAGCTGCGCGGTGAGTTGCCGAAGATCTTCTCCGGTGTATACCGCGACGAGAAGCGCAATGAAGCATCGGTCGTTTGCGAGAAACTCGCCGCATATACCCATATAAGTAATAACAGCGGAATATTGTCGAGACTTCAGTGGCGTCAAGGACTTTCGCACCCGCAATTTCGCGAGACGCAAGAATTAACGGCAACGGCAGCAAGTAGCAGCAACTTCATCGAAACTCTCGCGCGCCGTTCCACGTACCGTCGTCTTCCGAGTAATGCTTCGACGAGACGCCGGGCGTCGTCGATACTCGCCTCGAACCGATCGAATCTTTCCCGTGAAAACGTGCCGAGAAGAAGAAGTAAAACGAAAAAAAAAAAAAAAAAAACAGAACCAATGAGGTGAGGTACCGAGGACACCCTATGTCTAGCGTCTCGACATCCTGTCCCGATCGACGACGTAAAAAAAAAAAAAATCATCGTCACTCACATAATCGATTTGTTATCGAAAGATAAATGTGTATTCGCGCAACGCTGCGTCGAATGCGATGTTTTTGTTTCCTCAAAAAAACTTGAATGAATCACATCCATTAACATCCTTTTATTTTTCGTAATTTTTTTTATCGGAATGAAATTTAAATTCGGATTTTTAGCGAGTCAATAAAATGGTTATATTCCGCTACTGCCGGAAAAAAATCGTTTATTACCCTTGTTAATATGTTCAGGTAGTAAAAAAAAAAGAAAAAAAAATCATGTAAATTGATTCGCAGGTGAGGGATCGAGCGATGTTATTATCCGGCGTAAAGTATAAAATCTTAAGCCTCCACGCCACGCATTCTCCGTTCCAGCTGACTATGCTATCCGTCTCTATCTCTCCGGTACTTATTTCTCCTTCTTTCTCCATCATCGTCTTCCTCGTAATTCTTCTCCGCTATACCGCTCGCCTCGCCGCACGAGACTCATCTCACTCTCATCTCTTCATTCTCTTCTTTTGCAACGAATGCTCGCCCATCGCTTCTTCGGCTTGTATACCTACAACACACGACGCTCTCTACACGCTCGGCGTACTGGAACGATGAAGATTTTAGTAATTCCGCGCCCATGCCGATCCCGTAGTAGGTATATATACCCGTACTACCGACTTATAGCTCAAGCCGCGTTTTGCTACGCTTTTTAGGAAGAGCGCTTTAACGCGCGCGTGATTGCCTCGTACAATTACCCACGTGGCCTCGTAGTTGCTCCTTCCTTTACCAATGGGCTAAGAGAGCTATATACCATCGCAAAACCTCCGTCGTGTACACATGTTCGCGTACTTTACGTTGTACCATAAATGCGCATTCAAGACCAACTATAGTACATTCGTACTCCGAAAAAAAAAGAATGTAAAGTTGGAAAACCAAAGTTTTTCGTCTTCAAAGCTCCCGCAACGGAACGAACTAAATCTCAGTATCTCGCCGAAGCTTCGGCGATTAACGTCTATCGATCATTTACATCCGATTAAAAAAAAAGTGATCGATCTATTATAAGGTCATCGAAAAGATAAAAAAAAAAATGTATCGTCGTCGCATCATTTGGTTTATTTTCGACGTAATTAGTACACTTATCACCGTCGCTCGCTGCGTATAATTATTATTAATTTCTGTAGAGTCAATATTACGTTGGGTAATGTATCTCAACCTCGATAACGGCAGCTTCAATAAATAATGCGAGAGTATTGAACAGCGTGGATGCAGTAGGTATACAGTAACGAGACGAGATAGTCAACTTGTCGTTTCGATCTTGAAAAAGAAATAAAAGGAGAGAAAAAAAAGGAAAACGGAAAGTGCTAGCGCTACCGAGAGCTTGGATGGGTCTACCGATCCACGGGTAGCTTGTTAGTTTAAGCAATTAGCAATTATAAGCGGTCATTACTTAATGCCTTCGCATATATGCAGCTGGGAGCTTCCTTCGTCTCTTCGCTCTCTCGTTCTCTCGATGTATTTAAACATTGGCTTCGTGTAGTGTTAAAAGCTGAGCATGTGGAATAAGGATAGCGAAGGATGCGTATGCGCGATTACGAGCGAAAGCTGCTCCAGAGATATCGGACAACCCGAGGAAGAAGAAGCAGAAGAAGAAGAAGAAGAAGACAACGAAGAAGAAGCGAAGAACGGAGCGAGTGCGAAGTTACAAGGTGCGCGGGTTCTCTCATCCCGCTTTTCTCGTCTCTTCTTCACTCCCGCTAACGCACACCTCCGGCTTCTCAGCTTGAATATATACTCGAGCTGTAAACCTTTCTCTGGCTGCTCTTTCGCCGCTAATAAAATGCGCGTGCACATCCCGACCCTCTTCCCCTCGTTGCGTCTCACCGTGATGCTGGACGGGGTCTCTCGTCCGCCCAACTCTACCACTATCAACCCTCACGACCGAGGAGAACGCGAAGCACACCGCATATACGTATGCATATAGTTCGCTGCCTTACATGGACACGAGAACGAACGGACGGTGGGTAAACACGTAAAATTACGCGCAGACAAATGCAAACCGACATCTTTTCTACCGTTGGTATCAAAAGACGTGCGTTGTATATGTATATCCGATACATACTCGTATAACGCACTTATTGCGCGTACGCTTTACGTATAAGTAATACGAAGGATTGAGGAAAAAACGTACATTTACAAAGGCGATTGTACAAGAGTAGTATAACAGAGAACTTTATACGCATATTAAAGTGCGTGGATTATGTACGTGTGTAAACGAGAGAAACGTTTTGTTCTTAATACGCGAGTTATACATTTTTGCACAGTCATTGGCCGCTGAGGTAATCGCGTTGAATAGAAAACGAGAAAGGAAACATCGGCGATACTTTTCACGGCAAAGGTGAACGGTAAACAGTGTATACAAGTTGACACACAAATAACACCCCCTGCGGGTTATTATTACCCTTTCTTTCGTACTTAAAATTGAGTTTTTGCTGACGAAAGATATTAATCTCACGGTGCTTAATCGGAATCGTTATTTTTAACTAATAACTCGGCGTTTTTAGGTTATGTCGTTCGTATGTATCGAGAACTATATGCAGACTTAATTTCTAATTGCTAAAAGGTATTTTGTCGCGTTCTACAATAATACGAAAATGGAATCAAAGTTCGATCTCTAGCGAGGACGATGAACGCTCTGATTTATCGATCGATTGAGTGGCCAATAACTGTGCCGAACGCATGCGCAGGAATTTGTGTGTGACGTTCCCGTGTTGCGTGTATGGTAACACAGAGTATATAGACAAACACACAGAATGAAGTGTGTGCTAAAGCAAACTTTAGTGTCTGAGCTTAGCACACCGCGTGTGCTCACGAACATGTCGAACGCGGGCGCTGACACGAGCCAACCGCCTGTGTGTTCGTGAGGACATCGCGCTCATGAATTTATCTCGAGTTTCTCTCCCTTCGTCGCGCCCTCACAAACCTCTTCGCATTTGCCTTCGCGCTTCGTCTCTCTTTTGCTCGTTGCTGTATTCTTCTTTGCTTTTCTTTTTTTTTTTTCTTTTTTTTCTGTCGCTTCCTCTCTCGCTCTCTGTGTAAGAATAAGAGAAGGAAAAAAGGAGCGCGAGAGGACGAGATATAGTCACGAGGAGAAAGAGAGGCGCGACCGAGAACGAGAGAAACCGCGTGCAGGTATATCGGCGAACCAGTTCGCCGAGGTTCTCTCGCGAGAGCTCGACCGCGACTACAAGATTCGAACGAGCAGCGTCGGAGACCGCGAGAAATTCCAAGTTTACTTCGATATATAAGCCGGTTAATTGATTAATTAACGGCGAACCCCGACGCTCGGTGGTCCCGAACGATCGACTATCGTTCGGCGGCCACTCGATTATCGTCAAGGTTACTTCGGTTATTTATAACGGCGAATCATTTTATCAATTTTCTAAATTTGGGGTTGAATTATGACCGACAAAAAAATGGATTGTGGAATAATTAAGCAACAGCCGAATTCAAAACTTGGGGGCGACCCGATTAGTATAATAACATTTTTTTTTAAACTGCATAAAAATGTTAAAAAAATGTTTATTTTCTTTTTATCTGTGATTTGGATTCACTATATTAATTCATTCCCAATGAAAATAAAGAAAAAAAATCGTTCCGATTCGAGAACCACATAATTTTCAATGATTCGTTCGATCGATGTTAATATAGCAATCAAATGAACAAACAACTCGGTCGACTCGCGAGCGCGCCTCGGCCTTCTCGTGGTCCTGGGAACTCGACGAAAAAAAAAAAAAAAAAAAAACATTGAAACATCGAGAGAGTGCGAGAGGAAAAGTACGCGAGTATAGAGTGGCACGATCGAGAGAGAGAGAGAGTAAGAACGAGAGATTCAAGAAGAGTAGTGCCTTCAGGCGTACTATAAGGAACAGAGTGAATAAACGCTGAACGAAGGTGAAACCGGGATAGAGAATACGTGAGAATAAGAGAGAAGGGTTGAGAAGGTAGAAAAGTTGGACTGCTTACACGGCGGGACGCGCGGGAGTGCACGAGACCCGGCGGCGCTGGGCTGCCCGTGTATCCGCCCACGTAATCTTGATTGTCGACACACCTCCACTACCACATGCATTCGGACGCCCGCACGCGGACGCATCGGCTCGCGAACTTAGTACCGTACCCGATGTATATATCCCTCCCCCTGTTTGCCAGAGAGAGATTTTTTTCTCTGCTGCAACTACTATACCAGATCCCTGTCGCGCCGACTCCGTCACCGGTGCCCATATGCATTTTGCGCGGTACTGTGTCCTGCGCTGCATTAACTTCTATATGCACAGACGGTACTGTGTCTTTCGGTGCAACCGATTCCGGAGCTCACCGGATCGCTGCACCCGCATTATGTTCGTACCGTACCAACGATCACATGCTATGAAATCACATTCACGCACGTTGTGTGCATTAAACGTGTATCTCCCTCTAAGAGTTTCTGTGTGAAAACGCGATTTCGTGTGTTTCAACCCACACGCTCGTAATTCCTTGTACGTAGCAACGTTAGGTACGTGGATACGAATTGCAACCGATTTCTTCCGGTAAAATTTTTTTTTTTTTTTTGGAGTCGAGTATCGTATTTTTTTTTTTTTTTTTTTTCAGTAACTTTTTTATGCAGACGAGAGAAAGTATGCGGAGTGTCGGTTGCATGGGATTTTTTTTTTTTTTTAAATCTTACGACGAAAGAGCGAAAGTTTGCCGAACGTTGTCGCTCGACAAAGAGTAACACGATTATTGCGTGAAAAAAAATGAATTAATTTTGTTTTCGCTTCGACGGATAAGACACTTGTAAATACATCGACGTTGGTTTAATTGAGTCGTGAATCTTCGCGTATAATTTAAGTACAATTAGGCATGAGATATGAAAATGACTGCGGGTTCGTCGCGCTGAGAGTCTCAATACGGCGGGATATGCAACTTTACAGAGTTGCTCGCGAAATGGAGAGAGAACGAGAGAGTGGAGAAAATATATGAGCGAATGGGAATGAGATTGAGAGAGAAACGGCGAGGATGATCGGCAGCGGTGGGCGCATCCCGAGCGGCATAATAACAATTTCATAAATCGAGGACGCTCCTTATTGAGACCGCGGCCGCGTATCTCTTAATTAACGCCGTTGCTACTCGATCGCGCAATCGAGTTTCGAGATCTAAAATCAATTTAGATCCTTGCTTCGTGATAACAGCTTCACGGCCGTCCCATCTTCTCGACCTCTTTCTTCCTTCTCTTCGACCTTTTTTTTTTTTTTCGTTTCTTAATTCCTCCTTCAATCTTCTCTCGTTCGCTTTGTGTACATACGCATGCCATGTTTATAGGCACTGTGCACACACTCGCGAGAGTCTTGTGGTAACATTTTTTTCACTGATAAACGCGCTTCCAGTGAATTCTGAGATTAAAGTGAAATCGATGGAATAAATAAATAGAAAAAAAAAAAAAATAGTTGATGGTTATCTTAATCGTATTCGTGGCTTCGAGGATTTTTTTTTTAATTTTTTTATCGTTTATTGATAAATAAAATTACTGAATCTTTTGATCGACTGTATGGAAACAAATTGCCGGTTTTTCGATTTTTCGAAATTTTTTAATATTTATTTTTAACAATATATGTTGATTTTTAATGGTTTTAATTGGAATTGTATTTGCTCATTCGGCAATTCAAGCGAATCGGCTGATTCAACTGTTTCCGGTGTGTTTTTCGTATTTATATTGCGCGAAATTAAATTGAAAAAAAAAAAAAAAAAAAAAAATGAATACAAACAGAGAAGAAGCTTTGAGAAAGACAACGGAGTGAAAGAATGGAAAGGGAGATATAGTATAGAAGGAACATAAGAAGGGATTGGTGTGCGGGCTTCGGTCGTTATGCGCGAACGGTACGATGCTATCCGCGAAGAATAAGATAGGGTTGGGAGGTGGGGGAGGAGGCCTTCCATACGTACAGCCCCGTGGTGAACGTGAGTAACTTAATATTCCGGGCAATAAATAAGAGAATGCAGCTCTCTTCGCGAGGTCCGCCCTGCAAAAAACCCTCCAGGGGGTGGGGTGGGGGTTTATATCTGTGAAGTGTGTATATATACGCGGTCTGGAGAGCCGGAGAACGGCATACGTGAGACGCCCACGCGGAGAATCGCGGCGCATCCCCCGACCTCTGAGCAATCCTTCGCGACCCTCCTCCAACTTTAACCTTGCGTGGCCCTGCGCTCAACACTCGAACAAGCGCACACCCTATTACCATCCCCCTGTGATTCTCTGTATCCTACCGACCGTATCGCTCGTAATTAAGTTATTACCGCTTGTACGTGCGCAGTATCGCTTCGTACACAAACCAAACAACAATACATCGAAGAGTCACGATTTTTTGCCCCTTAATTCTTCATGAATTAAATCCTTTCATTGACGATAACGTTTTATGGTTTCGATGAAAAAAAAAAGAAAAAACGCATTATTCGAGAGGACAATAGTTTTGAAGCATAGAAATTTTAGGAGGTTACGAAATTTTATAACTCCTCGAACCCGAAGGCACTATCGTCGGTCTCAATCAGCGAGATGCGAAACTCTCGGAGCGCTTCGGTGAGAAGAGAAATATCCGAGAAATATGAAGGTGACACTCTCTTTCTCTCTTCTTTTACACACGCGTCTCTGCAGTCTCTCGATGCAACTCAGCCTCCGGCTTTACCTGGAAGCCCCTCGCGGCACTAATCTCCTATGGAAATCGTTCAACGTGCGTTTATATATACGAAGACGATGGGGGGACAAGCGCGCGCGCGCGCGCGCGCACCCTTCCCATGTTCACGCGGGGTCCGGTAGTCTTTCGAAGAGCAGGTGCCGGGCTGTGTAACGGGGCGAGTCGTCTATAACCCCACCGGAGCTCCACACGTACCTGCTGTATATGTTTATATATACATATAAGCAGGTCGCATGCACGCGTAGTGTTCACACTCACGACAATCGAGCGCGTAATAAAATATGCATAGCTGATATACGTGGATACAAAAACCGTCTATCAGAAAATATTTAAATAAATGTATACAATTTTTTTTTTATTAAATTGATATAATACATTTTTATAAATTTAATTACATTTTTTTTTTATTTCCGTGTGAATTTTTATTAGAAAAAAAAAATCTTAAATTTTTTTTTATCACCCGATCAAATTTTATAAATAATTAAAACAGCAGTGTAGCGTGAAATGTAAAAAAAAATAAAGGAGGTCAAGTTCAGATGATCCAATCGAATCCGACGTAAAGGACACCGATATAGAGAAAGCAGCGATTTTACGTAGAGACAAGAAGAAGAAAAGGATCGGATGGAACGTAGTTAGAGAAGTAATAAGAGATAAACGAAGAGCATAGGATGATAGTTGAAGAATAGATGGTCGATGAGGTTGCGAGAGCGAGAAAAGGAATGAAGTGAAAAGAAAAAAAAAACGGGGGATGAGGCAAGAGGAATGCCGTGTGCGTGGGTATCTCTCTCTCGGGTCTTAGACAACGTGGTTCGGGACCGCGTCTCTATCAGCCACCATAAATAATTCCTCGGTGGTTGGACGATCGCTCGCTTGTCTGTGGGCTTCTTATAGTGTTTTTCGGCTACAGCAGTTGAGCCTCTCGTGAACACAACCCGAACACACGGGGAAGCGAGCGCGCGCTCGGGAGAGTTTCGTGAGACGACGACGAAACACCGACGCAAGCGACAGCAAAAGAGTTGCATTGGTCTCTGCGAGCGCAGGACCGGTCGGACTAGGCGTCTCTACCTCTTTCGGTCATATACTACATTTATATATACATATATATGTTTATATATATTATATTTTATACAGCATCAGACAGAGGCTGCTGCACAAACACAGATGGCCGGTCGCATCACACTCTCCAGCATTCTCGTGCGTTCGAACACGCATGCGAGCCCCTTGTACCGCGCACACCTAGCGATCTCGAGATCGTTCGGAGTCGCTCGGGAGATATCGAATTGGGAAATAAAATAAAAAAAAGGGGCATTAACCGAGTCCGAGCGACCGGGGCCCGAGGGAACGCGCGTTATTCCTCTTGCGCATCAAGTCGGGATTAAGTCAATACGTTATCTACTGAAAATTTTATGGTTTCGAAAATCGTGAGAACATCGTATTTAACGTCGATGCCACTGAAAATTTTTTATTGTTGTTTGGTGGATTTTTTTTTTTTTTTTAAAGATCGTATTATTTAAATTTTGTAGAAAAAATTGGAAAGTACGATGATCTGTTTTTTTTTGTCACGATGCGCATTTATACGGAGTTTTTTTTCTTTGTGAAAATCAGAACTGTGAAGAAAATTTTACGGGTATAATATGGTTTTTTTATGAGATCGCAAACAATGTTGCGCAGCCGGAAGAATGTTTTTTTATCGTTCTTTTTTTAAACGCGTTAATCATCGGAATCTCTTTTGCCGCAATTTTATACGAAAAGCCGGTGAACGAAAGGAGTCGTGATGTTACACTATAAAATAGCTGGGTAAGCCTCTCGAGTGGCCGGTAGTTTCGCACTACGCGGCGAACGAAGGCAGCCCTCGCGGCTCATCCGCGGCGATGCGCACGCACGCAAGAAGTGCGTCGCTCGTTAGTGCCACTAATTACGAGATAGTCGCTGCGGTAAGTCTCCGACTCCTCTCTTCCTCTCCTTCAGCCGGTTGTTCGTTTTGCCCAACACAAGGGAGAGCATCGTCCCTAATGAGCGCCCTAGTAAAATCGCCAAAGAAACTGTAACTCGCGCGCGAGAGAATAACCACTGGTAGGAATAGTGTGCACACAATTATATAGTAGAGTATGCACTTTGCTACAAAACTATCATCCTTTTGGTTATACGCGTAATAGCCAGCGGTTTGCAGTGGTCAGAGAGCAGAAGCAGCAACAAGTGCATGCAGATAAAGAGATATATATATATATAGATATAGATATATGAACTCGGAAAATAAATCTGTCGAGACAGAGCGAGAAGACGATCGGACGCAGAGATAAATGTTGGGGACGAGGCCAACAGCGAGAGATCGACGCCCTTAATAATGCCTTCGATAATGGACTTGCACCCCGAGGATGCACCGTTGGCCCTTGCACGTGGCTCGAGGCATCAAACAGCAGCAACGGCAGCGACGTCGTCAGCCAATGTGGGCATTATATTGCGGAAGCGATTAAGGAAGGTCGAATTACCGCGCGTGCTTCGATTATTATCTCGATTAACAAGGAGGACCTGCATCATCACGTGACCCTCAACCATACAATAACGATAGAAAAAAAAACGAGAATTTTTTGAAAAATAAAATGGCTACGCGCTCAACCGCTATAATATGTTTATATATAGATATATAGCTATGTATATACATTTAGTTGCAAAGAGAAGCGGAGAGGGTATAGGAGATAAAGAAGGGTGAGGAAAAAGAGATTTTTATCGGAGGAGATTGATCCCGAACGAGAGATCGATCTATTTTTTTTTTTTTTTTTTTTTTTTTTTTCGCAACATCGCGGGATGAGGTCTCGTTCGGGGAGTTTCGCAGCATCCGAAAGGCTGTATCAGTGCAGAGGAGATACGGAGTATTAAGTGAAACGGCGAGCTGATGCTGGCGATGTTAAAGTCGATGCTCGAATCTCGATTCGTATGTCCACTCGACGCATGCGAAAGCTGGGAGAAGTAGAAGGAAGAAGCGAGAGAGCGGTTGGGTAAGTCTGCGTTGGAAACAAAGTCAACGTGGCGGAGGTCTTTATTCGATCGCGGAGGCGAATCACGTTCACGACAGGGAGAGACATCGTCTCGTAACAAATATGTATATATGTATACAGTACTGTCCAACACATACCTACACGTTTGTAATCGTATAACGCTAGCCGCTTCGTTGCGTTGTTATTGGGGATGTACGTATGTGGCTGGAGATTCTCGTCTCTATATTTGTTCTTTCTCCTCGTCGTCGTTCGCGATCTCTCATTCGCATGAAGGGACGCGATCGAGGCGGCCTGTGGGCGCTCGGAGCGTCGCAAAACACGCTTCCAGCACCCGCAGCAACGATGAGAGAAGAGAGGAGCGGATTACACGGAGGAGAGAAAGACAAGGATCGATTGATGATTTTACGCGTGTGCGTGACTACCTGAGACTCAAATGGATACATAGACGGCATAGTGTTGGTAATTCATGATTGTGTGATGGAGACGGGAGGAAGACGAGGGGCCTTATGCTCGTGGAACGCGCGGACCCAACTCGGCCAACGGGTCTAACTAACTAGCGTACACGTTCCCCTATATATCCTACCCACACGTATTCTTCTTTGCCACGATGCTTTCACAGTATTGGCTCCGAACTGTACCCCGGAACGATCAAACGATTATTCGATTTTGCCATCGATTTCGATCACAAATTTCACTGTAAAACTATTTTTTTTTTCATCGCTATTACACATTAAGATTACTATTTTTTTACATCGATTGCTTAAAAAAAAAAAATTAGAAAAATCTAAACTCACTTCGCTCTTCGTATATTGCGAAATCGCGAGATTTCGTATTTTTAAAGACAGTTGTCGAACGAATAAAAATTTTTTTTTGGTACTTTACCGCAAATACTTTTCTATGTTATCGACAATTTTGAAATTTCGTTTTTTCTTTATCGCCTAAAGAAAATAATAGTCGTGAATTTGGAGTTTGAATTGTTCGAATTTGTGAGCTCATCGAGGCCGTCGCTTCGCGGTTACGACGATAGTACGAGAGCAGAGTGTGTAGTCGAGAGAAGAGACGACGACGACGACGACGACGGGAGGAGGAAAGGAAAGAAGAAGAAGAGGAATGAAAGAAGGAGAGAACTGGCCCTCGCTAACAAAGAGATGTCTGCCAGGGCGGAGTGCCGTGCGCGTGTTCCCGCACGGGTGTGTGAGAGCTTCAGGCCCAACCGGAGTTCCCGTGCGTATGTATCATCTACACGTATACATATTTCGTCTCGGCAATTCCCTAAGCCCAATGCACACGTGGAGTTTCACGATTGTTAGGCCACTCGGACGTGTGTGCACTTGCATACTTGTGGAGAAAGATGGTGCAACCACGATATAGCTTGAGGATGTATCGCGTCCCGAGATACCCATGAAACCCGTATAAACGTTCGTGTGATGCTGCAACGAGCCCTTGAGAATGGACTACTAGAAAGAATAATCACATGGGAACTTATATCGCATTAAAAAAAAAATGCATTTCTCATACCCGAGTCTTTGCTGTTTGAATATTTATGAACTGAGAACACGAACCATACTTTCGATATTAAAAATCTTTGAAAAAAATTAAAATCGCTCTAAATTTAATGCACCTGAAATTTTTTCAATTTTTCAACATATCGTGCAGTAATAAAATTTCCAAATAATACAAGTATTACACAGTATTAACAAGAATTAACACAAGTTGAGTAATTTATTAAATAATTGAATAATCGAAATAATAACAAAATCAGTTAAGTAATTAAAATTTTGGTGGGCATTTCGTCGAAATTTAATACTGATTTGTGTAAAAAAAATTCCAATGCCGGTATATTAATTTTCATTTGGACATTTTTTTTATCGTGAATGTTTCGAAAATATAGACCCCTATTAAGAATTTGGTGCAATTTTGGCAATTGACCGTAACAACCACATAGCGAATGATCACTGCAAGTGGGGATTTCGTTAAATCAGTTCATAATGGAGTTAAAAAAGCTTAAAGCCCGCAGTAACGACGTTGTTGAAGTTGTCAGCCCCGTCAGAGGTTATAGCGTACTTCATCGACGAAGTCGGCGCATCCGACACTTCGTAACAACTCTTACGTTAGTAACTACGGGGATCAAATTCGCTCGTGACGCATGCGAAGAATCGTTGCGAGCAAAATTTAAGAGATAATCTCCTGTAGCTGAGGGAAGCTCGGGGACGCCTGACGACGCCCACGACGCGGCGACGCCGACGCACGGTCTTCGCGGATTGAGACGTTCTGCGGGTCTACGTATTCCTGCACTACCGCAACAACTTTCCACAACCATCTTTGATTATTATAATTATCGCAATTATTATTGTTATTATTTTCATTATAATAACAATAATTTTTTTGTATATCCAGAATAGTAGTTGACGATACAGGAAAAAAAGAAATTTGCAAAGATCGAACCGTCGTCGAGCGTGCGTGTCCTGTAAAAGGATTTGTTTCGATTGTGTCCCGACGAACCGCTCCAAAATCATATTCATTTGGACAGTCAACGCCAAAGCATGTGTTACTCTCATTAGGATGATCCACAACCGCGGAAAAACAAACTAAAACATCGCGAATGATAAAATGAGGGAGTAAGAGAAATAGATTGTTCACGAAAGAGGGAAGAAAAAAGAGAGGAAGCGAATGGGAAGATGAAGAAAGGAAACTGTTGAAAAGAGATCGAGGATCCCGGGGACGATCAGGCGGGGGGAGGAGAAGGTTTGGTCGTTGCGTCGCCCTCTACTTACTCGGAAGTCGTCCTTAATTCATGGGGTTCCGCGCGAGAGCGGTGCCCCTTTTTTTTCATCGAGAGGACTCTCCGGAGGGTTCGTGGAAGGTTCGCCGTTAGTAAGGAAGGCTCATCTCTAGCTTCCCCCGCCGCCCTTTCCCTCGTCCCATTCTTTATACATCCTATAGGCCTATAGCCCAGAAACATCAGAATCAGTAGAAGCGTTCGCAGCATCCCAGAGAGCAACAGCCATAGCATAGCTCGGTCCAAGCGAGCGATCTCTATTATACACCGACGTGGTACGGGGCGGCGATTCTCGTCTCTCTTGGCCCACCGGCAGAAGCAAAAACCAGCAACGCCTCGGCCTATTTCGAGAGATACTGCAAAACCCGCACACCAACTCTCATTCGATCTCTCTGACTCTCGCATACTTAGCAATAACTTCAACTCGCTCCCTCTCGCATTCTCGTTTCGTCGCTCGATCAGGCACGCGGCATCCCGATAGAGACGACCAGAATTCTTCCGTAAGCCTTCTCCTCCCTCAATTTTTCTCGGGGTTTTATGGATTTTCTTATTATTATTATTTTTTCAAATTCTTTTTGATAAATCGACTGATCCTTTTAAAAAAAATAATTTATCGGTGCGTTGGTCGTCGTCAGAAAACTCGAAGCTCGACGATCTCGAAAAATTAAATTTCGAAATCCAATTATCGGAGATAAATTTTCAATGAAATAAAAAAAAAGGTAATTTTCTGAAAGAAGCTTCAAAATGAAGAAATTATAGATAAAGTATCGATAAATCATTCAAGAAATAAATTAGAAATTTGCATATATCTTTTTTTTTATTACGGATATCGTCGGAGATTCGTTTTTTTTTATTTTGCTTACGGAGGTACGATCCAAGGGAAAAGGGAATCGCGTGTGTCGCCGGGCGAGGAAGCGTAGGCAATGGTCCAATGAGAGTAATAAAAGAAAATTCTTTCGTCGACCCGAAGAGATATTTTCACGAAGGATAAGTAAAGAGGAGACGGCCAGCCGTTCTCAAGCTGCTAGACACGTGGGCCGACGCATCGCGCGTCGCGTGCGTAAGTGTATTTATAGCGTGTCTACCAACCGTTCTGGTATCACTATACATATTCCTCTGTACGCGTTTGCGCGGATGTGTATTTGTATTTGAGTCAATGTTGTGTGCGAAGATCCGACGCCGTGCGAAGTACGTGCAAATGTGATGGAATCGTGTTGAGATCACTGCGCTCACTAGAGATCGCGCCTTTAATTAGAATTCATTTCCGTTTTGTAGTGAAACGTCGAAAAGTTCGACAATTCGTGGAAAGTAGAGAAGAGTTCCGCTTCTACACGAAAATGTCATACGAGTTATGAAATGAGTTGTAAAGTTGAAAATTTCCACCCTTAAGAAAAAAAAAAAAAATTCTCTTTCGAAACGTAGTGAAAAAAAAAAAAAATATAATAATTTGGAAATCTTCATTTACTTTTCTGTCCGTTAAAGCGTAACATATAAAACATCGAATGGTACGGTTGACAAATTACATGTTGGCACCTCTCTTAGCTTCGATATCACCGTTCGCAGTTTATTGTTTGTCAAATCCGTACGCCGCATGATTGTTTGTCAAACAAACGTTCGCCTCCGGCACACGAGGCATAACTTCTCGTCGGGCGGTCGTCGTTTCTCGCGGCTTTCTCTCCTCTCAACCCTTTCTTCACTTGAATATATATATATATCTATACTGAAAAAAAACGAAGCCAAGTGGAGTCCACTTCTTTATATTCCGGTGGCGGCAAAAGTTTCTCTCCCCGTTGTTTTACTCGCGAGAGGGTCGTGCGGCTTCGATCGTCAACAAACAACAATTAATTATATTGTCACGCGACAAAGTACGTACTCACGCGTCGGTGACGATTACGTCACGCGAGAGTGAATCCTTTGACGCAATGTCGAAATCAAAAAGCCGAAACTCCGTATGCAATGTGGGCGGAGAGATTTTTTTTTCTGTGCCAAAGGGGTGGGTAATGTCGTTGTGTCCTGTCGAGGGGCTAAAATTCTTAAGAGTCTTCAATCGGTCGATCGCATGCGGTCGTTGAAATCGACCATCAAACAATTAATTCAAGCGTCGATGAACCCTTTTTATCCTTAATCTCGCGCCCCGCATCAACCCCTTTCTCAATATCAGTAGACTCGGCATTCTGTGTATTTAAATCATCGAGAATAACAGACGATTATGCAACGCACCTTCATCGCTTCGGAAACACCGGATGGCTTGCAGTGCTACCGGTGAAATCTTTTAAGGGCAATTTTTTTTTTTTTTAAACGCGCTTCCGCTGCGCGACAAGGGTTTCGAGTTCTTACTCGCGTGCTCGCGCGATTGTTTCTCTCTATTGTCCATTCGAACGACTGGAACAATGGAAATAATTTTGTTCGGGTTTCGCGTTAGTGAGTCGAGCAAAGAAGTCAAAACCTCTCCTCCTGCGCGCCGCAAAGTTAAACGCCTCTTACCCTTCTGCCATTACAGCCCGTAGAGTTTTATAAGAAAAAAAGGGCGGTGATTACTAATACTTGTCTCAACGATTCGGTGACGCGTCGATGAGTCCTTTGATGCTCGATCGCGCGTGAAATATCGGCGTTATTTACGAATAATAAATCGTTTCGCGAGTCACGAAAGGGATGATAAATAAAAGGTGCTTTGTGGTCCAACAAACGAGGCCACCTGTGAACTCGTTGAATTATCGCATTTTGCGTACATACGAACGCAAAAAACGGGCCGTACCACGATTAAATAAAAAAATTAACGATTAAGGGTGCAACGTTGTCCCAACGATAGTTAAAAAAGAATTGCTGAAAAAATATTTTTCCAATGTCCCCCACGAAAAAAATACATATATCACAAAATATATTCACGATATATCGAATATATTTTCGTAAAATAATGGTATATTACGGAGATATTTTAAAATATATTTCTACAAATATATAAAAAATTATATAATTGATATATTAATTATATAAAAATGCCGAATTTCATATACTTTCAATGTGTTTTCTGTATAAGTTTCTTCGATCGATTACGATTTGAATAATAATGATAAAAGGAGAATCGAGTGCACAAATCAAATTTTTCTTTCGGCACATAGAGAATATATCGGTAGTCGCGGTAGCCCTGCCGAGTGTGAAACGTATAAATAACCGAAGGGAACTTTCGCACCGGGGGAGGTTCCCTCATCCATTTGCATACAATCCGCGCCTCTCGGATGGCGACGAATATTTTCGACTCGCAGTCTCTCGCGAGTGCTGCAGTGCGAAACTCTTCTGTTTTGCACAACGGATTCGCCGTGCGGATATGGAGATTCCGTTAAATATAAGGAACGATTTTTTCGTTATCGAAAATCGTGTGTACGAAAAAAAAAAAAAAAAAAAAACTTCAAGACGAAATCTACAAACGTTTGCGTCTTTCGAAAAATTATCTATGATTATAGTTCTCGAAACATAAAATATTCAAACTTAATTATCCAAATAGTCTAATCGCAGATCTTAGGGTAGAATTATCGTGTTTGTTTAGAGTCGCTGGAAGTACCGTTTTTTTCAGCGGATTTTGTTTTTTTTTTTTTTTTAGAGATACGAGCAGATGCTCGTAAAGTAGAACGGGAAGATCCACGCTAGCAGTGTCTGTCGGGCCATCGGGAGGATTCCGAGCTCGAGGACTATATTTAAAAGTAATAGAGAACGAACCAATGGGCGATGGCGCGGTGTCGCCGGACTAAAAACGTATTTCCAGCGACACGGGCGTCTGGACGTTGATGCCTGCGGTGACATACGGTATACCGTTGCGATGTACACAGTGCATTTCGTGAAATATATGTAAATCAGGGATATGGTGCGTACCGACGACAGGTGTAACGGCTTAACGATAATATTTGACTTATTGTTCAAACATCGAAAAGAGAACACCAAAAAAAAAAAAAAATTGATAATGAACGTTCGTATTTTTTTTTTTCACTTCTTTTGCTCCAAAAAATTAATTTTTTTCGCAACGAAAAGTTAGAAAATAAAGAATGTTGAGAAGGTTAAAAGAATAAGAGAGAACACCCTGTATAGCGAATGCCTCGGAAGCGTGTAGCCTTAGGTCGAGAAGCCGAAGCAATACATACACGTATGAGAGATGAGATATAGTTGCACTCGGACGGATGATGCCTTTCCACGCGAGGGAGTAAGATCGTGCACCTGGAGTATATTCTCTTGAAGAACAACGTTAAACCAGAGCCATGAAGCATTCGAGTCCGAAGCGTGGTATATATACAGCAGAGAGCATAAGCGTGTAATCACGAAGATTCTAGTTTGGTAAAGATAATTGCGGGTTGTCGGGCACGAGAACGCGTTCTAACCCACGTACTGCAGACTAAACCGGGTTCGCTTTTTTTTCCACCGGGTTTGGTCCCCTCACCCTTAGCGGATATATCGGAGGTTCGGGGTCCACGCGGGATCAACCATGTCTCGTCAAAATTAAGAGATCCGGCCGCGTAATTTCTTCATCGTATTTCCCGTCGAGCGAACGATGGACCGGATCTTATTTAAACTGCGTTACGGACGAGATTACGTAAATAAAATGTGTGGTGCACGCTTCGCGGGATTTAATTATATATAATATATATGGATTTATGTATATATAGATATATATATTTATCCGCGAAGATGAGATTGAATGATTGACAAAATATACGAAGAAACAAGTATGTCCGTTGGTACATTTGCTTCTATCAATCTCAATGAGTAGGATGAGTGACGGAAAATGAAAATGAATAGCTCTCGAGAGGTACGTAGCGGAATAACGCAATAGCAAGGAAGAACAAGGGCCTCGGGGCAGCTTTGCTCAGTTTCTCTTTGGCTTCGCGGATCAGAGAACTGAAGGCCTCCTCTTCTTCTTCGTTGCGACGCGTATATATACCATGGGGACGCAAGAAAGACAGAGACAAAGAGAGATCGCGAACTTTGCGAATCCGTGGCGAGCACGCGGGTTGTACGAGTTTAACAACCGGTAATTGTCCGGCCCAAGCCGTCCGGGCCGTAAAATCCGTCCGAGAGCAAACAACCCGGTTGGATCGTCGAGAACTACGTCGCTGTTAAGACCTCTATGTTCAACTTGGTTCATCCACTGCGGACAGTCGATATACGTCCGACAACTTCGAAATATAATCGAAGTATTCGATAAATATTTCAATAATTTCCTATCAAGAAAGACCAGAGACAGTCGAATTTTCGAGAACAATTGTCTTCGATCTTTTGTCAAAAAAAATTTGAGACTCGAACTCAAAAAATATGAATTATGAAATTATGAATAATGTAATAAAAATTCGGGAAAAATAAAAAAAATTCACGAGAATGTTTTCGAAGGAAGTTAAATTTTATTTAATCGCAAATCGATCAGTTCCTTTACCCGAACACAAGTAGTTATGTCGCATGTATATATATTTCTTGATAATTCAAGCGCCCGTGTATTATTAATGAAGACGTGAGTACCCGTAAATAGGTAGACGCAACCCTCGAGGCATGTGCCGGTTGGTCCGCGCATCACGCGAACCCAGTCGTCGGAGATCGCTTGATCGACGGACGGGAGGATAGAGACGAGAGCAATTAATATATCGCGAGACGGTGGCACTTTCGCGTGTGCGTATATGTATAAGTAACACGTCGCCTAAGGCGCGGGAGCGGCTCCTACTCTCTTCTCCTCTGTCTTATTTCTTGCGTATATCGTCGTGTACAGTGCGTACATAGGCGGATATACTATTATACAGAAGTATTACTAGTATACGATAGGATATACCACGATGCCCGTGAGCTCTCTCTCTCTCGCTCCGCGGAGGCTGTATAACTCAATCGACCATCGCGGAATTCACGCAGCTCCGAGAGCCTCTCGGGACGCGTCTATTAACGCCTCGCGCGCGTGGTCCAGCATCCCCAGCAGCCAGCAGCCAGCAGCCAGCAACATCAACAGCAGTGGAGAACTACCGCGACCGGTACCACCGGCGCTTCAACGTTTGCTAATTGCTCGCACTTTCACGGGTAATCGAGACGACGCACACGCTGGTGTAATCCGGCCTTATGCCCGGAGGGTCGACACAACAAGTATTCCTACGTGGATTCCTCTCCTTGTTACATTATTACCAACGCGTCAAACGGGCGAAGAAAATATAATTGAGGAAAGCAACAAATGATTGTATATAAGAAAATTAAAACGAAAAAACGATCTTCGAGAAACGATGAGATCGATAATCGACGAATTTTAAATCGCGCATTTTTCAGAATTTTTTTCATTTTTCAAATGAACGAGATATTTTTTTTTTTTAAGGTTACTTCATTCGGGGGTACGGAAAAATACGGACTGGTGAACTATAGTTTTTATATCATTTGATAAAAGGGTTTATATGATAATTGAGACAATCTTGTGACCTCATCGATATGCGTAATTTTTTTTGTATTATTCTCGAATAGATCGATAATAAACGACAAATAGAATTAAGCGTTTCGTGTGAGAATTTTTGTGTCTTGAAGAAACGATGGTATAAGTTGCGGTTCTCGCAATAACATCAAACATGACAAGCGTGTGCCAAGAAAACAGGGGCAACGTTCACGCAACAGAAAAGGCCGCACCAACAACGGTGTGGCCGCGAGACTCTCTCGCAAGAGCGGGACCGAGCGCTATGCGTCATTATCGGACAACGAACGCAATGAAATGAGAGAACTGGTTCTTCGCGTTATGTCTGTCGGTCCTCGTATACGTTGCCGTACGATTGCCGGCTCTCGACTCTCCTCGCCGCCGCAGCTAAGGCGGTTAGACGGAGGCTTCTCTCACAGAGTCGCGCCCGCACCGCCGCGGCAATTGAATGTTGAAAAAAAAAAAACAAAAAAACAAAAAAAATCTTTCGACTGCAAAGCCAATGCACCCTCGTAATATAATTTCGTGCGTATATTCTCGAAAGCACACCTTCGAGAGCCTTTGCATACTCCTTTTCTCTCCATTCTCTCACTTCCTGCGTCATACAGTAGCCCCATCGATCATCACGCCTGCATCTTCGTTTCGGCTTTGAATTATTTTCATATACGGGACGTCACGAACCAACGGGTCATTATCCTCCGCTATGGAATTTACGGCTGTTCGATAAAAACTTTTCATACGCTACGAAGTATTTCAGCTCCGATTAATAACCTCAAAACACCAACATTGATTTTTTTCTTTTTTAATAGAATGCGATTATCGATTAAATATGATGAAATGTATTAATTCTAATTTGGTGCGAAGATGAAAAAGGTTAAGCGAAATTCGCGGATGAAAATCGTTTTACCATTTTTTTTTAGCCGTCCGCTCCCCCCACCGCTCCGCTCAATCAGCTCTGCCCTCATCTCCATGACAATAATAAAGATATTTCTTGGATACCGGTGCGGGTTGAAGGGAGAAAAATGTCGGGATGAATTTAAAAGGCCGAAACTTGCTGTGAACCGGAGAAGGAACGTAATGGCTGATCCTCTACGTCACAGATCTCTAGCTGCGAGCAGTTACATGGGACCGGATAGAGGCGAGGAATTTCGGGTTCGAAAAGCATCAGACATGCCTTCTTCGAGGTTCGATACAAGACTTTTACTAGCCAACTGGTAGGCACTAGTAGCCTGTAAGGTGGACTTTTCGGGAGTAAAAGAATCGTGAAAATAGTTCGAGGTACCTGAAGCGGTCCAAAGGGTCCTGAGATCTTTAACGTCCAGGAAAAACCACGCGGTGGAAAAGGGAGCTCACTAAATTCGTCCTCGAGCACTACCCATAGCCGGTCGAACGGGACAAGAAAAGTCAGCGAGATGAGAAGAAAAAAAAAAGGTAAAGAAAACCAAGAAGAAAAATCTTTCGAACGATCGAGGAACGCAGTGGAAAATTAACGTTTTTTTTTTTTTTTTTTTTTTTTTTCGTCGACTCACCGTTGCTCCCTCGACGTTCCTTTCGTAGCCCTAAGGCTGATGCCACATTTTCAGACACCATGAAAGAGAAAATAAACGATGGAGAAGATGATTTTTTTTTCTTCCGTTCTCTGTTTTCTCTCTCGATGTCTCGAAAGCACTTGACGTCGTTGACGTTCCGTGGTCACGTGGTACACGACCCCTCTCCACCGATCACTGGACAGCGGAAGTTCGATTTTATTTCTTTTTTTAATCCCTTTACGAAAATCCTTGATACACTTCACGGGGATAATTTCATCTATTTATTTTTGTTTTTATTTTCATAGACGAAGTTTATGAGAGTTTGTTGCGAAAATGTTTCGATCGCAAGTACTGTTCCGCAGTCGAAAATTGCAGAACGAAAGGATAATCGAAAAAGCACACGGGAGGGTTTGGAAATAAAGAGCGACGGCGGCAACACTCCGGAGTACAGCTCACGTCTGAGCAATCAGCTTCGCCGCTATGATTGAGCCTCGATCCACGCTTATTCTCGCACTAACCACTTTATCGGACGGTAAATTCTAAATAAAGCCGCATTTGATTATAGTACGAGAACGGAATTGCCGCGTGCTTCAGACTCGAAAGAGAGTAAGAGAGCGAAAGAGAGCTCCTCGCGCTCGCGCACGCCGGCGCTTTCGCACTCTCACCGGCCACACGTAGTTATCCTCCCTTATACCATCCACCTTCCTTTATCTACCTTTATCCTCTATTACAGTAACATATAGTATGTACAGCATGTAGTTTATGCATACCGGCGTGAAGATTGTTCACGGATCGATAGAGTCTTCTTTTTTTTTTCTCTCGATTCGACACGCGGCTTCCGGCCGAAAAAAACAGTTAACGTATTTAGTCCTTCACGAAAAAAAAAAAAAAAAAAAAAAAAAAAAAAAAAACAATCACCAAAATTTCTTACTCGAGATCGATACAATTTTTTTTCAAACAAATCGATCGAATAAAAAAATGATTATCGTGTACTTGAAAAAAAAAAAAAAAAATTCGCGACACGCGTAACACTTTTGTCCCCTGAACCCGCTCTCGTTTATCCTCTCCCTCCCTTCTCAATCAGTACTTCGATTGCACAACGGACACACAGAAAGCAAAGTGCCGGATGAAGGATTCACAGCGGAGAAGATCGAAATAGTTGTTGCTTAGTGTTGGCTTGAAGCGCGTCGGAACACAACTGAAGCGGTAGGACCACCCAGTCGGTCGAGGGCCCCAGCCCCGTTCGAATACAGTTCCCTGTTTATAATGTCCAGGTACTCCCACTACCTTGAATTTCACCTGAGCAACAGCAGCATAGCCCTGATTGAGGTGGAGTATAGCGTGCGCCGCCTGGCTACGCCGGGCCGCACGGCTATCCTCTCGGGTCTCTCCTTGCCGCTGCCGCCACCACCGCTCCTGCTCCTGCTGCCTCAATGTCTTACTCCGGGGATGGAAGATTGCTTTCGTGATGCTGCTGCTGGTGCTGCTGTTGCCGGAGCTACGGCTGAGGATACGGAGGAAGGAAGGAAGAAGAAGAAGCGCGGAGGATTGGTCCAGCGTTGGAATGGGGCAACGACGAAGAGTCCGGAGGATAGATAGAAGAGAAGAACAAGAAAGAAGAAAGATATGACGAAGGAAGGGAAAAAGAATGGAAAATAAAAGGAGTGAGAAAGAAAAGAGGGAGATAAAGATGAACGACGATGGGAGAATAAACCTCACGTGCATACATGGGTGTGTGTGCGTGTGGATGCAACACGAGAGCAAACTTTTGCGAGCGACCGAGACCGTGACGAAACGCGAGGTGAATCGATCTACTGAATAACCGTGTAGGTTTATATACTATACGAACTTGTTCGGTGTGCATCGTTGTTGTTTTTGTTTTTTTTTTTTTTGCTCGGTGCACTCGCACACGAGCATTTGCTTATAATGTCTCGATGTGTACCGTGGAATTTATGTACTTCATTTTTTTGAGATATCTCCGCCTGACGCGATGTAAAAGGCTGATCCGTGTTCGTTAGACATACAGAGATATGAACACCTGAAATCGTGTTGTACAATGTTAGCTTTGGGAGATATAAGTAACAGTTGGAGGGGAAAAGAAATGAAGATGCAGACATCAAAGATTCCTCGTGCCACGCACTTCACTTCGAAATGCATCACCATTGACGTCTTTACTCGAAGAAAAAAAAAATAACGAACATACGCGGATAGAAATTAATAAAGTGAGGTTAGGGACTAAAGATACCAAAAAAAACAACAATGATGGTAATAATAGGGGTGGAAAATTAATAATTCATGATTATTAGGAAGTTCTTCCGATTCTGATAGTAATTTTGTCAGAGACAATCGAACACGTTGATTATCGTCTGTTGGATGCAACTACGCATTTTTAAGATAGAAATCATTTATCGGTTTGTTAATTGATAAAAAAATAACATTTTAAAGGGTTAAATGAAACGAAAAGCGTTGCGGCCCTGTAGACGTGCCACACGCACCCACGCAAAAGGTCAGTGCGAAAAGCACACTGACGCAACTCGCACAAGCAAAGCGCGAAACACACTTTTATGCGTGACAGGATAATTCCAAGTCGTCGTCGTCTCGCGGTGCAGAACTCACATCTCGCGGGGTTCGGCCGTTCTCTCGCGGTCCACGGAGAACACGGTTTGGCCGAATGTTTTATGACCGTTTTTTTTCTCGTCCGAAGGGGGGGACTTTTATGCGCGAAACGAAAAGCTGACCCATACGGGATCACGCGCGCGAGCTGCTATCCCCATGATCGATGGGACTTTTGGCTCAACCCCGCCGAGAGATCCCGCGAGGTCGTGCCCCTCTCGAAGAAGTGTCGAACGGAATCTTTAAATCCTCTCTCACTCCCACTTTTACCGTTTAAATTTATTTCTATCCCTCTCGTCCTTTCGTCTCTGGCCTCGTGCACTCTTGTACACCTTCGTCCTCCGCCACACGCTCTCGGCTGCGGTACTTCGGCCGCGTCCTTCGCGAGAACTTAACACACTCGATTCTACTGTGGGTCGGCGCTCAAAACGTAATAAGTAAAAATAAAAAATAACTATTTGAACGAAAAAAAAAAAAAAAAAAAAAAATTGTCGCGAGCCACGAAACTCGTTCCAACTGGGGATCCTCGAAAGATATCCAAACGCTCCGAATGTGCAACATTTCGTATACATTCGCGATGCAAAGATTTATCGATGGATCCCACTGACTTTCACAAAAAAAAGTACATACTTCGATAATTAAACCTCTTATTGAAAAAAAAAACGGGAATTTCATACGAAGCGAATGGAATCGTAGGTAGGAAGGATTTTCGCATGAACCCGAGAATATAGAGGTTTATACGGAGAGCAACAGCGGCGTGTGCACGAGGCCCTAA
The DNA here is from genome assembly GCA_934046635.1 of Buathra laborator. Taxonomy (NCBI): domain Eukaryota; kingdom Metazoa; phylum Arthropoda; class Insecta; order Hymenoptera; family Ichneumonidae; genus Buathra; species Buathra laborator. Next base: position 14,951,258 of record OW203901.1, on the reverse strand, counting down.
TAATATGTGGATGGAAAGATCGTGATGGGATCGAAGGGATTATTATGCTCATCGGTGGGGAGGAGAGCAACTGAGACGGAAAACGAACGTCGGGAGTGAGACAAAACGCGCGCGCGCCCCGAGAAAGTGAAGAAGAAAGAACGAGATACAGAGTGAGATGAATGAGTGTATATGCAGGTATAAAGGTGGATATGAAAGAGAAAGAGGAGAGGAGAGGGAGAACGAAGTTTCGAGTGAGAGATTTGAGAGTAAAAGAAGGAGATAGGCGGGTACGTAGCCCAGAGAGGATAATTGAGTTATTACTTCAATTGTAGACCACCTTGGTGGCTCTCCGGAACGACCATAACAGGTTCTGAAATTCTCTCTCTTCGTATATATAGTAGTAACATGTATACCGTATCGTACGTACCAAAGGAAGAAGTATTATATACTTCTGCACGTACGTACGACTAAGACTCCGCTTTGCTCCTTAGCGATAAAGGAGATCCGCGATCTCCGAAGCAGAGATATCTCAATCTCGAGATTACTCTATGGAACTCATGCTGCAAAGAACTGAAGCATCGAGAACTTCTTATCTTCCACGAGATTTTACACATCGCCTCAATTAAAAATCATTGCGAGTCAAATTTTTTTTATTTTTATTAAGAATCGCAATCTATACGCTGATAAACCGTCCCGCGATTGAGATAATAACCATTCATATTGCATGCAGAGATCGGTAAAAGATAAGGTTGATATCTCAATCCAACGATTATTTTCAAGCCTTCTTCCGTTCTTTAAATACGAAAGCTCCGCAAATGGATCGATCGATAATTGAACATTTTTTCATTAACTCGCGTATTTTTCATCTCGAAGACGATATCGAAGATACGATATTTGGCGCGAAATAATTATTTGGATATTTTTTTCGGTGGGCTGTGAAACGTGTTGCAAAATTCGATCGTTAAAGGGACCGTTGCGAGAGAAGATCTGTGAACGACTATTATGTCTTCGGGTGTAAAAGTCAACGATCGCGGAAACGATCTTTAGGTCGATGACGAGAGATGAGTGTCTTCGGGGTTCGAAGGCCTCGGGGAGAGAGCCTCAGAGCTCTTTTCGATACAGGTATTGTTGGGGGGACCTCGGTATATTCTCTCCGCCAACGTCTCAATCGGGAGCCCACGTTTTACGAAGACCACCTGTCTCCCGACGTCGTCGCCGTCGTCGTCGTCTTCGTAACGCATATATGTATACTATATATATATACGCACCCTGCCAGACAACCGGCAAAAACTAATAAACCTGGTACCCCAAAAAAAAATCGAGAATGAAGAAGAAATAGAAAAAAAAAGAAGAAGAAGCGAAGAGACGAGAGAGCGGCGACTCCGAAAGTTGGCTCGCGCCGTCTCACTTTCGCTTTTGCAAACTCTCTTCTCTTCGATCTTTTCTTCTTCTTCTTCCTCGTCGTACTCCGATGCGAGCGTTGCGAGTTCCTCTCTCCCGAGTTCGGGTTCTCTTCTACGTTGTATACGCTGCGAAGAACAGCCGATACGCCTCCCTCGCCTCCACCCTTATACTCCCACTAAACTGGTTACCGTAACGTAATGCCACGGACCCGATCAGCTCCGCGCACCGCCGTAACGGCCCACTCTCTCTCCTCCTTTGTCCGACGAATTTCCGAGTGGCGATTCCCACGTTTCGCCCACGAGTCTCCTCTTTTCGAGTCTCGTATACTTCAGACAATTTTTTTTACTTTGCTATCATCGTTATCGAACTACTCGATGCGTAATTGTGAAAGAAAATGCGATTATCAAATACGTGAAATATGTGAAAAAAATGAATACCCCGATAGTACCTATAAATTTATAAAAAAATATCAGCGAGGAGATCGAACGTCTCGTAAACTCGATACGCACTACTTGTTCTCATTTTTCTTTCTACATCTTCAAGGTAACATCTAACTACTCGTTCGGATAATCTATACACAACCAGCGAGGTACAGTATAAACTCACCGCTCGCGGCAACTTGTTTATAATTGCCGCATCCGCGGAATCCGAGAAATTCGAATTACCCTCTCTTGCGATTTGCCCTCTTACAATTGGATAACTCAACTCTGCTCTTCGTCGACCTCGTCGTTTTTACTTCTCTCTCGCATAAGAGAGAATAAAACTTGTGGCGTTTCGTTCTTTTGTTTCCAGGAACGAAATTTCACGCCTTTCCTCTCTCTTCCTCTCCTTATCCCCCAATTTGTACCGTCGTCACGCTTTGGGTTCGCAACCCTTTATAATACGCATTCGTTTCTCTCTCCGCGAGACCATGAGATTTGTACCAAAAAAAAGAAGTAAAAAAATTCAACTCTCCGCGCGATAGAGCAATTACCACGGGAATTCTGTATACTTCGCAAAATCGCTGATTTTCTTATGTATGGTTCGCTTTAAGTCGACCAGTTAACGATATTTAGGTTAAAAATTTTTTTTTTATAATAATTTGGGATTAAATAAATTTAGTAAAAAACTCTGAAGTGCGAATGACTTTAATCGATGGCTAATAACTTCGGCTGTACCAAAGTAAGCGAATTCCCAAATGAATTTTTTTTTTTTTTTTTACGTTTGCTCGTTCCGCGATTAATATTCCTCTCGATCCGGGGACAATATTTCGCGAATAGGAAACGCCACAGTCACACACGAGGGCCAAGGAAGACAGGAGGGAATTTTCGTTAAAGCGCCTTAACGTCGAGGGATAATAAGATCGGCTCGGAATTGTGCGCCTTGTGCCGCGCAGCCATCCAAGTTTCTTGAACGCGCCCTGCAGGGCAAAACCGCGTCTCTCCGTTTTTTATTCTTTTCCATCGAAGCGCCAGAGCTGCGAGTCGACTCGAATATTTGCAGCACCGTCACAACAGCCAATAACAGCTCCGAAGAAATGTTGCACACAACCCTCGCCAGTGTCGTCTGCGATATGGGTGACTCTCTCGATCGCTAGAGAGCGAGAGAAAGAGAGAGCTCCTGCCTTCTAATCCCGAAAACCTACGACCGATGCAAATTGCGTGCGAGTTCGCTTATAGATGATAATCTCGAAGGATCGCTCGAGAGCAAAGGTGTCTCGTGCGAAATAAAGTCACGGTTCATCCTAACTGAACATAGCTCTCAATCTTTCTTAAAATATATCGTAAAAAAAAATAAAAAATCGATAAAAAAATGTACAAATCTATCGATCGAATGTAATACATCGAGTGAAACTCGTAAAAAAAAAAAAATGAATCGAAGGTCGAAGAAAGCTATGTGACGAAATTCGCAAAAACGGAGTCGTAACCGCGACCGAAGAATGAGCCCACGGGAGGACTCCATTGTCTTTATTTTGTGTTCGCGAAGCTGCCCGGCATGTGGCAGCATATTTTGGACTTGTCGTATTTTTTTTTTATTTATTTTTTTTATTATTATTCTTTACTTTTTTCTTAGCTACATCCTCGTGAGTTCAGTCTTCTCGCTTATACGCGTCTGTATTTCGTACGTGGCTTTGCGTGTATGTTATGTATCTATACGAAGCTTATAAGGTAAATGGCGGAGACAGAGTTCGAATGAGAGTAACAAGAGAATAAGAGGACTTTGGCGAGATAAAGCGATGAGGTACGAAGTAAAGTGGACGAGGAAGATAAACGGGAAGTTTGGTATAAACTCGCATTTTCGCGAGTGTACGTGTGACTTTATACTTTTTTTTTTTTTTTTTTTTTACGTCATTTACATTGACATTTAGTACGGTGGTTGTATTTAACACAACGTTATTATACACTGTTGTATTCTTTACTATGTAGCTTCGTTATGGTATATCTGTATATAAGGGATATATAGGTATATATATGTACATAATGTGGTATGGAGACCGAGATGCACGTTCAAAAGTCGCGGGTCGCGGGTGTATATCGAGGCTATACATACTAAGGGGGCCTAGTAAGTTACACCTTTCTGCCCTTATCTGTGAAGATCGCCCGGGTACTCGGGTACTCGGATAGCCTGGATAGCCGGACGATCCTCCCCCGCCTAACCCTTCATCCTCGAGAATACTTCGTTTTTTTTCTCCTTTTCTCGATCGTCGCTCTCGCTCTGTCTCTCTCCGCATAACTTTACTACCGGTTTCTTGCCTCGCGCGCCTCAGCCACTAAACTTTCGGATAACGCACAACACCGCCTCCCACGCCCCTTACCTCCCCCCCTTTCGCTTCTGTTGCTTGTGCACTACCACCGTATAACTCCTATATATTCGTATATACAGGATTCACGTGTGTATATGTATTGGAAAGAAACAGACCGCGTATAAAACCCGTACGACGACCGAAACGTTCAACGCCACCGACCTAAACGAATTCGGTTAACTTCGTCGTTCCTGCGGATAAACACAGTGTCCCAATAAAGTTCCCTTTTGAACCCTTCCTACGTTACCGAGAAAGCGGTACAAAACAGCGCGATTAATGAGTTTTTATTAAAAATCCATTTAGCTATTTGCGTTTTTAATGTGATTGTTATGATTATCGTGAATCTTCGTGTTCGTATTCCAAATGTAGATATTTTTATCGAAAAATTGAGTTATTTTTGTATTTTTTCCGTCTATGATTGCAGAGTAGTTCTTATTTTTGACGTTTCACTAAAAAAATCGTCCAATTTTTGGTAAACACAATGGAAGACAATTTGATTCACTTTTGTACCTTTCGTACCCTTCGTGTTGTTCACGCGATACTTTTATTATCACGTTTGAATGAGACGCGATTACGTAGTTCGGCTCGTTTTTGGAGCCGGTAAAAGGCATTCCACAAGGCACTCTGGACGATAGTCTCGTATCGTAATATAGATATTTTTCGAAAACAAGGGAACCTTTTACGGGAATTTTTGTTTCATTCGTGACTGCGGAGCTTTTCGTTTTTCGTTTCAACCATACGAATTATCGTGATTTTGGCAAAATAATAGAAAACGATTTATTTCTCTTTGTTCGGTCTGTTCGTGTTGTTCACGGGATAATTTTTTATCATCACGTGCGAGTGAGGCGTATATTATGTAGTTCGCTCGTTTTGCCAAGTCTGAAAAGGCATGCCTGCAGCTTCTCGACGAGAGCCTCGTTTCATTCGGTGTTCCCGCAACGCAATCCGTGGTACACACGGAATAAAGGCGAAGAAGACGAAGAAGAAGAAAGAGGAGAAGGTTGTGGAGGATGAGAAAAAGAAGGAAGGTAGAGGTGCCTGTTGGAGGCCCTCCGTGCTTCCCACTGCACTCTTGAGAAGCTGCGGAACCTTTCTTCTTCGCGTTCCTTGCATATAGCATGGACCTCTTCGCAATCTCTTTCCCTCCCTGGGCACACTACTCGGCCCGGTCAGGATTTACATCGGCGCGCGTTTACACAGAAGCTGTGACGGCTTATTAGCCCTCGGAGCAGCTGCGTGCCGGTAATGAGGCCCAATCTTGCGTTTATGCATAATACTCAGGGTGAACAGAACAACACACCAGCAAAAGCGAAGCCAAAGGGCCCCCTCCCTCCCCCCTCCCGCCTCTCTCTATGTTTCTTTTCGTGGCTCTCTCTTTCTCATCGTCTCCTGTAACCACTCGAATTCGCTACGTGTCTCTCCGTGGTAATGCTGTATACCGCCGAAACAGACACGCCGAAGGTTTGCCTTCGAGTGTATTAGGAATACGAACGATTGCCGTGGCACTTCATTGCTCGGAAATGAATACCAACCGATCTCCCTATACATACGTCGAACGCCCCTGAAGCGTTTCCTTTTTCACCCTGCGCCCCATCCTTCGCCCCATCCTTCGCTACTTCGACGAAACACGCAAAGATAACTGCTTCATCCTGTTTTATCCTGGCGCTGTAAAAGCTTCGTGTACCCCGCGTTCGTGTACGTTATTATCCGTATATAGAAGTTTACGCGTTACGTATATATGTGAATATTTTCGTTTAAGGTGTAATAAGATCGCGAACTATCACGCAATCTTCCACATGCACCCCGTAAACAGGTCGAACCGATTCGTGTACAGTTATACGAAAAATGTACGCTTTTGCACTTTTTTCACGTCAAAATATTACAAAATCGTTCGTTATAGTGACGATGTAACCGTAACACGTCATTATAACTTCAGAAAACTGAACTCAATTCCGTCGGTTTAAGTATAATCGGTTTTTTTTCTGATAATCATATTTTCTGTTTTGTTTAAGAAATTTTTCGAAAATCCGGTTCCGGTTATCCGGTTATTCAATTACCAGTAATATCCTACAAATTAATTATCAATATCAATTTTTTTTTTAAACAACATTTTTTATGTCAAAATTAATTTTTTATTTTTTTTTTTGAAAGTCTTCGTAAATCTTGAGAAATTTAACGAATTTTCCTGATGTACGACCAATTACTTGTCGTGTAAAATCGCAGTTTCTCCCGTAGACAATGTTTCTTGACGATGAAGTTTAATCTCCATACGCAATGAGCTCCTAATCTCGGAATAGTTATGTTGTTCACCGTTTCTATGGATGAGGGTTCGTGTTTTCGGTGTCGGAACGACTCGCGTGTGTTCTCCGCGATTCTACCGTCCAACACCGTAGACTCGGAGTCTGTTGTATGGTTGCAGTGTCTATGTAACCGACGAGGTATAGCGACAGAAGAGAAACGCTCCGAGAACGGTCTGTTCCAGCGCCATTCGGCGCTACACAGTCGTATAATATACCCGTGGCAAGTTGTATTACATTGAGTTTTTATGGCGAGGCCCCTCATAAAGTCGTAGCCACACCGCGGCGTGTTCGGCATCCACGGCATGCGTGAATATCTTCGCCTCTGGATGCTCGTATCGCCGCGAGAGACAACGAGACGTTCGATCCTTTCTTTCTCCATTCGGCGCACCAAATGTATTTCCCTCTTCGTCTTACTTATCCACATTTTCATTCTCGCGTGTACCGTCGAAGTATAAGTTTATGAAACTCCGACGAAGCATATTCTCCTCGCGCGTCTGTAGTTTTCACGATCGCGATAATCTATTGCGAATGGTTAGACGAAAGAAAAAAAATACGAGGAAACTTTGAGACTATCGAAGAACAATGGGGGGTTTGAGAGAAGAATTCTGTCGATGAGAGTGTATAGGTTTCGCAAAGAAATCGTCGTGCAAAAGTGGGACATTAAGAAAATCAAAGAAGAAAGAAGAAGAAGAAGTCGGTGGAAGGAAGGTAATCGAGCGAGGCACGGGATGAAAGTAAGAGAAATAAAGATGGCAGTCAAGAATGAGGAGAGTCCCGTGTGGGGGGTGAGGAAAGATGGTAGGAGAAGAGAGCGAAGAAGAGAAAGAAACTCGTTCGGTCCTCAGGGTCCGGTGGGACCTCGACGCACGCGCTGACGCGACAACCTCATTTGTGCCCGACGTCTTCTATACGGAGAGTAAGATAGAGACACAGGAACTGAGAGAAAGAAGAAGAAGAAGGAGGAAAGAAGGAGTAAGACAGAGGACGAGAGAAATTCCACCGGTCTTCAAGAACGCACGCGGTATACGGAGTGAGAGAGGGAGGTAAAGGAGAATTGAAGGAAAGAAGTCACGAGGGAACGACCGACAGGGAGTCGTGCAGAGAGGGATAGAAAGTGCGAAAAGTCACGAGATGGAAAAGGAACGCGGTAAAACGCCGAGCAAACGTAGATGGTCAACCAAAAGAGAGAAAGAGAAAGATCAACGACGGTGAAAGACGGAGGACCGATGGACGGTCCAATCAAGAGCGTTGGGTACAGCGCTGACGTGATTACAGCCAGCGCGCGTGACCGGAGTTTGCTGCTCGTTCGTTTGCTCCTGCAGTCGCGCGAGCCTTTTCTCTCTGCCTACCCTCTGCCTACCTACCTTTCTGCCACCCGCTCCGCGTCACGACCTTCTACGTCCTCGACTCCTTGTAAAATGTACTTATATCCACTTCCGATTTTAAACAACGATCTTTTACTCGCAACACGAAAAACCTAAAATTTCGAACCGACTATTTCGATCTTCAGGATTAAAAAAAAATTAATTTAATCTTTGACCAAAAAAAAAAATGGTCCAAAATTGGCCATCTTTTTTTCCTTTTTCGTTCGGTTTGTAAAGGAATGCAAACCATTTTTTGGTAGATTACCGTGAACGCATCTTCGAAATTCTTAATCCTACGCAACTACGAAATCTGAGGCGGGATTCGCGTTTTCTGTGGTAAAAAAAAATTGGTTGCTTCTTCTCGCACGCACCTAGTCGCTCATCGGAAAGAGGGACGAGGATGAGACTAACTGCGTGTGCGTGAAGACTTCATCTTCGAACTTCATACATCGATGCTTCGGAAATGGAATTTACACTGTGTTTATACACAATCGATACGCCCTCTTGATTTCAGACTAACGACATGCAATTCTCTTCAATCGCTCGAATGAATACTGCAGACAAAATTGATACATAATACTATGTAGTAAGAGGTTGGAAGTTAGACGCGATTGCCTGCGGTAACGATAATCGTGTGCAAAGACTGAAGTTTGTACATAGCAATCCATTTGGAGGACGAACACGAGAAGGCAGTCACGGTAGACATGTTCATCATCTCCTAGCGAATGCCTCCGTATTCACGAGATTTCGTGAGATCCGTTTGCGGGATTATTGACACTCTACGAAAGAGGATTCGCGGAAACAATGCGGGAGATAAAAAAGATCGTACATACAATCCGTAGTTTAATTTTTAAAGCGTTATAAATTTAAATACCTATTATCCATTGTATTCAATTCAGAATTATTTTTTTACTATTTTTTTAAGTGTATAATTTTTTTTTTTTCGTCCGATGCATTATCACAAAATTTGTATGAAATTCTTAAACAATTAATGCAAATCATTGAGAATTTATTCGATTTTTTCTTTTTTCATTATTTCGCGAAAAATTCGATTTGATTTTTGAAACATTTGCTTTCAAGTATTAAGTGATTTTTTAAAAATAATTTTACAGCCGGCAAAGTGGATTGCAAGTCGTGATGCATGTCTCGAGTGCAAGTCTTCGTCTTGCGGAAAGAAGTGGTAACCACGCTTCTGGAATTAGGATCGCGAAGGTCGCGTGTTCGCGGGCGCTAACGTCTGAATCAATCAGACGCCAATCGTTCCCAATGCTACCGACTTTACGGTACCTGCGCATTCCAACCCTTTTGTATCTATCAGCTATATTCCGCGATTACTTGCATCCCCTTTATAATCTGTTAAAAAAATGTACCCTGCAGTAGAATAGAAGAGATCGAAAAAAAAAACCGGGAATTTCTACCAAAGTCCACAAAACGATCGAAAGACAAACATTAAACTTCATAGCTTCAGGATAGGCGGATCAAAACTAAATCATTGAGGCGAATGATCCGTGAACGCGGCGTATCGATTCATGCGTCTCGAGGGATCGTAAACGATGCCATAATCGTTGTACTGTTTTTCAGTGGTTCTCAACATCGGAGCTCGTAATCTCGATTCTTCGTCTTTTAATTCTCACTACAGCTGTGTCGTTCGACCACCCGGACGTGTGAAAACAGCGAGAAACGTGGAGTAGGGTGTCGAAGGGGGAGGGGGTGGACGAGATTGGTTGCTGCTGCTGTTGCATGTGCCTCGATATCTCGAAAAGATCGAGACTACCCGGTCGCGCGAGCAGCAAGCACGATCGAGGGTTCACCCTCACGACACATCCCTATATATATACGAACTATCGCCATTTTTTTTTTTTTTTTTCACGTATTCTTTTTTGTTCTCCTTCTTTGCCATTCGCATCCTCCGGTAAGGAGAGAGGACCCGGAGAACACAACACAACACATTGCAGCGTGGTGTACCAAAGAGCCGGAGAACTAGCGTACGAAGTCGATGAAGAAAATCGATAGCCGCGGCCCTGGGACGTTACAGAGAGGTTTGTGGCGTTCGAAACTCTCTGTTCATCCTCGGGAAGTCCCCGAGGCGGGAGGCGAACTCACCGAGAGAGCACCAAACGAGTCGTGGAACGAAGAGGCCACGGCATCGTTCTCGACCCGCGGGACCTGGGACCGTGCGCGATGATCTATGGCTCTATCGCGTTCAGCCTCCCCGATCACCATCATCCCTACTTCATTGTATTATCCTCTCTCACTCTTACTTTCTATCGCTGTGTGGGTTAACGCTACACACAAATGTTCATATGCTACGCCTTTTTTTTTTTTTTTTCGTTCTCTTCTTTATCTGTCTTCGACGCAGGTGCGCGAGCTTTAGCCCCGCCGGCCACAATTGTATACCCGGTGACCCTGTTTTTGTTTCTTTTCTAAATCAATCCTCGAAAATCTCGATCCATTGCAATTTCTTTTACTCGAAATTATTTATATCCTCGAGATAAGGGGTTTTTTTATATCGTCAAAAAAGTATCACAGTCGAGATCGAGAATTTTTTGTCGGTGTAAATTTGGAAAAAAAATTATTATCGATGTTTTTACGATAAGAAATCGATCGATGATTCGAACATTGACGGCAACGGCGATAGCTTATGTTATTTCTTCATTTTATTTAATTTTTTTTATCAATTTTTTTTTTTTTTTTTTTTCTTACGAAACATCGGAGGAGTGGCTGGTAGTTAGCAGGGACATTATAAATTTGGATGCTGCTTCCCTGTAATTACCAGCGATAGTAGGGGCGTTTCCGATACCCCCGCCGATCGGGCGTCTAACACAGTTTATTCTTTCTCATTTCGCGCTCTCACAAGCATCGCTCCATATTATCCGGTAGATATACCAATGGACGATCGATAGTGTGAGTTCGCACTTTCACAAACGCTCAGCCGTATAATTTGCCGTGTATGTACCTATGTCGCGGAGCTCTGCAGAGCTGTTAGTTCCAACTACTATAATCTACGCATTTGCCGTCGTGAGGCTTCACCGGTGGCCCATGAATATATATTCGCTCATTTCTTTTAACTCGTATCAAATTCACGGGACGATCAGTCGTCGATTATTCTAAGCTACCGAATCAACTCGTGACTCACCGAGAACATTGGTGCATTGTTCACTAATTAATTAACACCAATTGTCCAACGTGTCGCGCGAAGTCCGCAAAGCTTGCGGTCTCTTCTGTTCTTTTGCGAATCGTTAAAAAGCATTTAAACGAAAAAAACATTTATAATACGATAAATAGAGGTTATGTGAGATTAACGAAGACATTTTTTCAAAAATATTGCAATGTAAATGCGACTCACGGTTCGGTAGATCAACACATCGAAATCCATGCGAAGAATAATGAAAACTTACCTAAAACACAAAAGACATAGAAATTATTATTAATTCGTAGAGTTTCGGAATATCGGAAATTTCATAGATTTATATAAAAATCGATAAACATGTAAAGTTTTATGCTGCAAATGATTCCAATTATTGGTAAAGAAACCTAACATTCGAAATGCGATTTATGTCGCAAATATACGAACAGTTCGAAGAATTCTTAAGGAGCTGAAAGTTACTTTTTCGAAGGAAAATTGGAAGTGCACTTGTTAACAGCCGGGAATACTATACTGTAATGCGTTGTAAAAATATCTAAAGATAGTAAAAACCAAGAAGTACAATGCTGTGGACAAGAGAACTCGCCATCAGTGAAGTTGTCGCAAGGACCTCAGGGGATTGGGGAAATAAGT